>JARFIX010000075.1:0-2400000 GCA_036346125.1 Lycocerus yunnanus | reverse complement strand
ATATTTCTATTTATGCACGACGCGTTCGGTTGTATTTTCTAGTGACAAATTCTATCCAAAAAAAATTTATATCTAATACTTAATTGCAAATAGTAAAAAAAAATTTATTTGTCGACGTAACTGCTATTATTTACTAATTTAGTTCTAAATATAAATAATACACCTTACTCTAATGTGGGTAATTACAAATGGGGTAATTGTCAAAAGTATGAGATGCGTGAAGAAAAGGACAAACGGTTAATCCTTGACCTGGCTATAAAATGTTTGTGTCTTGGATAAACCTACCTTTATGTCGGTTACGGCCATCACCATTAATTCTTTGAAAGATAGTTTCGTTAACATTACTTAATCGTATAATTTAAATTACTACCACTACTAAATCACATTAATGCAGCTACTGGTGTAATTCTACTTCAATATTACAATAAATTTTCCACTCGAGAGTGCACCTTGATTAAAGTCAAACTTTAAATTTGATATAAATGTAATTAATATATTTTAAAAATAAATTTTACTATTACCTAAGTTAAACACAATTCTTATTTAATAATTATTCTATCAAATTTAATTCCTATTCGAAAAATTTTGAAAATAAAATGTGAAAAATTTTGCATGATTATTAATTTAACTTGGTTATAACTATTATTCAGTCCTATATAAATATAAAGTAATATTTACAATTATTAAAACTAAAACTCGCCAGAGCGATCCTGAGAGTACGTGAATCTAATTTAAAGTTTTATTTAAATTTAAAATGCACTAGTTGCAAATAATAATCATTCAAAAGTTAACTTCAACTAGCATAATAATTATAAAAGCACGAAATCTCGATGGAAACTTGTTTTTATTTCATTCATATTAATTTAAAATGTACTATGTAAGTGTATTATTTAATTTCTAGAGTACTTCCACAATAATATTATTAAAATATAAAAATTGACAACTTTGTATTGTAAGGAATTATACTTTTCTCGGGTAACTCCGAATAACATGCGGGCGAGAGTAACCGCTTTCGATCAGAAAGAATAAATGAACAAATTAAACAGTTAAATTTAACTATTTATAATAACTTATTATATTATTATTTAATGCTAACGGAGTTGAGAACGTATTCAATCAACTTGTACAAATAAAAATTAGAACTGGATTACAGCAGTATATTCAGCGCGACCAGGTATAAAATCGCGGTCACCTGCTTTCTAGTTTATCGATGTATGCTTTAAGCAGCGCTGCTACTGTAAATAATAATTATAATTATCATATAATTCGAATTATTACAGATCGGGTTTATATAATTCTATTTATCGGTTTATAATATTTACGGGATAAATTAATGAAATATTAGATTTTATGTAGCATAAAAAGAATAAATAATAATTATAAATTTTATTTTATCAAGTTATTAACAAATAAAATATAATATATGAAAACTATTCAGTGTTTCAAAATAAATGATTACAAATTTTATTTCAGCTCTGTGTATTTCTCGACAAATTGGAACTACTAGGAAATGGTGGTACTTTTTTTATTGTGAACATTTTATACTATGGTTTGGTGATTCATCGGAAGTTATAATAATTTTGGTAGTATTTAAAATTACCCATTCATAGAGGCTTGTAGAGATAACTTTTCAAATTTCACCATCACCAAAACATAACATATACATTAGGTAACTTTTTCTATCTAACCAGGAGAGACCGGCAACTTCCCCTCACTGAGTTGATTCATTTTCATTGTGCGTATAGGTCTTGTATTGGACTTCAACAGGTGTTAAGGGCACGCTTCTTTGGCAATTTTGAGAAAATTGAATTTGAATAATTATATATTACTGCATAAAATTAACATAAATTTGGTAAATTGTTAATGGAATTGCGTAAAATTGCAAAAAATAAAACATGCAAAGGAAACTGGGATCACATCCAGCTCCTGCAAAAAATTTTTTATTTATTTGATTATTAATTCCCCAGTATAACATGTCATCGTTCTCAAGAAAACCGAAACGCTATAATAGACCCTACTCATAATCTGTAGACATTGAATGTTTTACCTTTCAGCTGTGAGGCACTGGAGGGTGTTCCACACCCCAGACCCCTGGTTACATACATTTGGCTTATTGGGATATTAGTTACTTGAGTGTGACTTGTTAAAGTTAGGATAAATTAGTATTTCTAGAAATTTATTCTAGTAGATCGGTTATACTGATATCTTCAATTTATTACTAATAAAAATAAATTGCACAAACCGGGGGTCTGGGGTCTGGAACACCCTCCAGTGCCTCACTGCTGAAAAGTAAAACATTCAATGTTTACAGATTATAAGTAGGGTTTATTATAGTGCTTTGGTTTTCTTGAGAACGATGACATATTATACTGGGGAATTTATAATCCCCCGATTCTTGGTCACTGTTTTATATTTTTGTGCTAAAACTCTCACCATTATCGCTTAATACTGATAACCATAAGTTTGCAAATTTATCTATCACAGTTTGGGCGGCACCCCGGTCTCGACATCTTTGATTTATAATTTGGGCTAATTGGAATATTAGTTACTTGAGTGTGACTTGTTAAAGTTAAGATTAATTAGTATTTCTAGAAATTTATTCTAGAATCGGTTATACTGATATCTTCAATTTATTACTAATAAAAATAAATTGCACAAACCGGGGGTCGGGGGTTGTGGAACACCCTCCAGTGCTTCACTGCTGAAAGGTAAAACATTCAATGTTTACAGATAATGAGTTGGGTTTATTATAGCGCTTTGAGTTTTCTATGAAGAACGATGACATATTATACTGTGGGAATTTAATTCCCTGATTCTTGGTCACCGCTTTATATTTTTGTGCTAAAACTTTTCACCATTATCGCTTAATACTGATAACCATAAGTTAGCAAATTTATCTATCACAGTTTGAGTGTACCTGGAGGGTGCTCCACACCCCCCAGACCCTCCGGTACCTGCAACTTTGGTTTATAATTTGGGCTAATTGGAATATTAGTTACTCGAGTGTGACTTGTTAAAGTTAGATTAATTAGTATTTCTAGAGATTTTTCTAGATCGGTTATGCTAATATCTTCAATTTATTACTAATAAAAATAAACTGCACAAACTGGGGGTCTGGGGGGTGTGGAACACCCTCCAGTACCTCACTGCTAAAAGGTAAAACATTCAATGATTACAGATTATGAGTAGGGTTTATTATAGCGCTTTGGTTTTCTTGAGAACGATGACATATTATATTGAGGGAAATTATAATCCCCCGATTCTTGGTCACTGCTTTATATTTTTGTGCTAAAACTTTCACCATTATCGCTTAATACTGATAACCATAAGTTTGAAATTTATCTATCAGTTTGAGGTACCTGGGGTGCTCCACACCCCCAGACCCCCGGTCACGACAACTTTGGTTTATAATTTGGGCTAATTGGAATATTAGTTTCTTGGGTGTGACTTGATAAAGTTAGGATTAATTAGTATTTCTAGAGATGTTTTCTAGATCGGTTATGCTGATATCTTCAATTTATTACTAATAAAAATAAACTGCACAAATCTGGGGAACACTCCAGTGCCTCACTGCTGAAAGGTAAAACATTCAATATTTACAGATTATGAGTATGGTTTTTTTTAAGCGCTTTGGTTTTGTGTACGCTTCGCATATGTTTTTATTTTTTTGCAATCTTACGCAATTACATTAACAATTTACCAAAATTATATTTTTATTAATTGTTGTTTGTTTTTTGTTTTGTTAATTTTTATGCAGTTTATGAGTAATATATAATTATTCAAATTCAATTTCCACAAAATGGGCAAAGAGGCGTGCCCTTATTCTTGCACATGTTGAAGTCCAATACAAGACCTACACGTACAATAAAAATGAATCAATTCAGTGAGGGGAAGTTGTCGGTCTTCCCTAAGACATAGTTCTGAGAGCTAGAGAACTCCGTCTATGTTTAAGAGAGAGAGAGAAACCTTAACTCGGTTCAAGTTGTAAAAATATAAGTAGTAGTGAACGCCAAGTTAACATAAATACTTTTGCATTTGCACAAAACCGGTACTGAATGCAATTTTTTCAACATTTCATATTATAATATCAACAAATAAATAGTACAGTAGAACTCCGATTATCCGTGCGCGGATTATCCGTGAAGAGGTTTATCCGTGGGCCCATCGGGCCATTCTACATCGATTACCGTCAGATTATTATGCGTGCGGCGGCTTATCCGTGAGGCGCCAGCAGTTTATGTGGCATTAACTTTAGTTAGTATACTATGTGAAATAAATTATAAATTTTCCTTGCTACAATTAATGCAAAGCTGTTTATTATTCATTTGTCAAATTTACATAAAACGTCAATTATTGGATTATCCGTGATTTTAAATTATCCGTAGAGGTCCCTGGTGCACGAGATTAATTCGAGGTTCTACTTTTATTTGCACAAGTTTTGCTTAAAATTCATATTTTTGTAAACTGCTCAAGAGGACATCATAAAATTCCCAGTACTGAGTTAAGCAAAAATTATAATGTTCAGTATAAAATTAAAATATATAACACATAAATAATGTTATAAAATAGTACTATTTTACCAAAATCACTTTTAAACTAGACAATGTCACTTGGCACTAACAGTTAAATACATGGCATTTAATAAAATATGAAGGAATATATACTTGCATCGGTCGTACTAATCCTAAGTGGAAAGTTTATCTATTAAATTTGTTCAACATAATTTCTACCGCCACCAATTTTCGATCTATCTAAAATATTAAATATAGTAGATTCAGCTTAAAAGACCTAAAATAGGCTGGGCTAGCAACGCTCAATCATTTTATTACATGATTAGTATAAAATAACTTTAATCCTATCTTTAATAGCAAATTTCAAATATACAATTAATTTGTACAGCGTAAATCCATAGTAAATATTCGGTCCTACAAGAAGTCCAGTTTTCCGTTAATTTCCTTCATTTGACGTCAATTGGGGATGAAAATCCATGCCGATTTGCATAACAAACTATACCTGCCTACTTATAATAATACTGATAATAATTGAAAACATAATTTGTGCAATTTACATTATTTGTGAACTTGAACTGTTTTTTTAAAATCAAATAGAAAAGCGAAACCATTTATCTATTTATAAAAAATTCTGTCTTAAACTAAATCAGCTAACGAAATCAGGTTGGATGTACGTCAAGCATCAATCTAAGTCCTTTAACCGTGTCGTATCTGATTTATAAGAAGAAAATAACCTTCTAACCTTTTCTTGATCTACTGCTGGTTTAATCTCCATAGGTCAAAAAGTGTAAAGGAATGAAAAGTATATTGATGTAGGTAGATCGTTTGATTTAAATTGTTAAATCTGAAAATATGATAATTTCTGGTAATATTTTGTCAATTGATGGTGAAAATTGTGTAATAAACTTTTCATATTATTGACCATTAAAGTTAAGTTAGGCCACTGTAAGACAACGTAGCTGCATTATTTGCTTTGTGTCGTTCGTTATTGTGTGCACAAAATGACTCGATTCAAGAATGTTTGGAACTTGGTTAAACCATATACGATTCTTGACATTGTTGTAATAACGAGCACCATTGTGTAAAAGCACCATTATTTTGCCAATTATTTACACTAAAATGAGAGATAACATTTTAATGAAAGAGTGAGAATATGGAAACAATTCTTTGCATTTTCGAAGGATTACTGAACCTATTCCAACAATGCTCGCTTTTCAATTTTTAACACGTGCCAGAGATGTGATGTTTGCTTTCAAAACTGAAATCTGAAGTCACGTGTTAGTAATAGGTAAATATCGGGATTGAAATCGACAATAAAAATCTGGAGATTTTTATTTCAATTTACAAAAAAAATATCATAGTGGAGAATTTTAAAATATTAATAAAAAAAAAATTATTTGAAATAACGATTTTAGTGTTAGGCCATCTCTGCGCCTTATAAATTGGTAAAAATCAAAATTGATTAGATTTCAACTGATTTAAAACTTAGTTTTGTAACCGCCTCGGAAAATCCTACCTAGAAATTTGATCAAAAAACGAAATTGAAGGATTTATAAAGTATAGATTAAAGAAAAGTTTCAATTTACATGCTCCGTTCAACTTTATTTGAAAATTATTTTGGGAAATAACTTGACGAGTTGTACCAACGTAAATGTTTCATTAATCATTTCTCGTAAAAAGAAATTAAAAACTGAAATAATTTTAAAGTCAGATACAATTAATTTGCATAAATTTTAATTACAAATAATTATTTAAACAAGATTTGTAATTCAAATCACTTGACAATTCTGCTGTACTTCTGCAAGACCTTCTGTTGCGCTGTTTGTTAACTGCAGGATAAATTATTGTATCAACATTTTAATAACTGGAGATTTAATACGAACGGTTAAATTCTCCTTTCTTCTGCCGAGTATTTAGTTTTTGTAAACGTCTTAATAAAGAGTATTCGCCAACAAAACGAAACGTGACTTAATTTTCTCTGCTCACTAAACCTGAACAAATAAGATATCAACCAATTTCAATTATTGTTTTCAGATAAAAAAAAACGAAATAATTAATGAACTATAAATTGTAGCGTACCATTTATTATTACTATGATTAACTGCAGGGTATATACTAAAAGTGTGATTGCATTATTGTGCCATGAACCGCAATAACATAATTGCCTAAAAACGACAAAAAAGTTTTCGAGTTCTGTGCTTATACAGCATGTCAGTATAATACAAAGTAACTTTTTCAATTGCCAGAGAAATTAATTAAACATCTGCTAAATTTACCAAATGTTGGTTATCAACGTTCATATTCCTGCGTATGTGCGAATTTGAGCAAAAGTAAACATTATTCAAAGTCACTTAAACTTACGTTTAAGATAAAAGCAACTCAAATATTGACATATCGTATTAGTCGTGATCCCTTAATAGAACTTCACACCTATTATTACATTAACGATCCACTAATTTACTATGATATTTAGTGTATTCGTGTAAAATATTAGTTGGTTTTATTGCAGACTATTTTGGAAAAATGTAGCAACTTGAAAGAAACTTTATTGGATTTTTGTCATTTTTATATAGTGAACTGTAACCACAGGTGTGTTTTATATAAAATTATTCAAAATGTACCTACCGAAATTAACCGTAAACGGTAACGTTCAGAGAAAATTTCTTACAATATGGACATAAATTTGATGGAATTAGTTGTATCTCGCAGCTGCCACATTCTTAAATTACGAGTTACATAATGCCACGTACAACTGGAAAATCTGTTGCTTGTCATCAAATATTTTATATTTAATTGTTATTTCAAAATAATATGCTGTGCTGTCAATTTAAGAGATAAAAGAAAACTGTTGCAAATGGCATCTAATTATAATTTTGCATTATCGTTTTGCTTCATTCTTAAGCTTGATGTGATGCGGTATTAGCATTAACGAAGCCTGTGCCCTAAATTCAATGTTTTGTGTAACCCACCATTCACTAAGGCTAAATAAATAATTAAATAAGAATCTCCAAAATTTTAAACAGAATTGGTAGGTTATAACATTTTCAAATGTAATTTAAACAAATTAACTCATTATAATTTTTTAACTTCTCCAAAGTGGAAACTTACTTAATTTGCATTCCTCCAGAAAATTAAATGCTTGATTTTAAAATTCGTTTCTGAAGAATTGCGAATATACTTACAGAGATTTTAAATTACTAGAATAAGAAAGTGTCTTAACATTCTCGCCGATTTTATGTTTTATTTAAATTATTTTGTAACAATCCGAATGTTACTTTGGATTGTTTTAAATTTTATCTTTCTTTTTGCACTTTCAAATTTTATTCAAATGGTGATTTTTTATTGCGTCCTACCCGGTGCATTTGCATGCAAAGTTGGTATTGGGCGGTTGTGATGCTGCCTTGTCAAAAATCTAAATCATGTAAGGTCACGTAATAGTTGAAGTTTGGACATAGTATCGGATTAGTCTGCATCTGATAACAGCAGCGAGTTATATTTAGAAGTTTCTCTAAAAAAGAATTTGTAAATTAGTTAAATATAATATAATAAGGAAACGAAAGTGTTTATTAATTGACAAGGAGACAGTTTGATTTAAAAAGATAATAAATGAAGATTTGGAAAAAAAATAATAATTAATAAAAGTAGAAACTGGAAAAAAATAAGTAAAGCAAAGTAACTAAATTTTATTGAATAATTAGTATATAAAAAAAAATTGTAGTAATAGTTAATTTTGGTCGTAATAAGGATAAATAAAAATATTACAGCAAAAAGCTATATTTTTATCTTCTCTTTACTCTTTTTAACTAAGAAATTTTATCTTTTTTTATTTTATCTGACATTTAGTTAAATGATACTTAAACAGATTATAAAAACCGTGCCAAAGTTAATAAAATAATAGAAATTATAAATTAAACAATAACAGTTTTTGTGAGAAATTTCTTAGTTAGTTCAATGAAGATAGCAAGTTGAATGGAAAAAATACGCTAAGAAAAATACTCGTGTTTACCCGCTGAGTTTTTATTTACGTTATCTGCACCTGTTGTTTTACATTTATTTAAGTTAAAAGAACTTTTGCTAAAATAACTACCATGGATTTTTCATATAAAGAAAATGCTCACAAACAACTGAAGTAATTTAAATACTTGTTAGATTTCTAAGAATGGCGATCTTAGTATTTAACCAAAAATCAAAAAATTGACAGGATCGTGAAGAATCGGCTATCAGAATAAATTAATGCAATAAATATTGTAAGTAATATGGGAAAAGATGTTGGTGCAATTGATTCCAGATAAGGAATAATAGCTATTTATGGTACTAGTGTGTTATGTTACAAATAAGTCACGCGAGAAAAATGTTAGCCCGCGAGCCCGTAGGGCGAGTGGGCTAATTTTCTCAAGTGACTTATGTAACTTAACACACGAGTGCCATACAAGATTTATCCAATACTCATATAACGATTTCAAAATTTTAAATTTGACGTTTTAAATTGTCAAATTTAAATTTATGTATATGTAAATCAAATTTAAAAAAATTTAATAAGTAGTCTGCCGTGTAGTAGAATGCCGTGTGAAGTTACTATGGTAAACGAATTAAAACAAATCAATATTGTCAACAAATTCATTAGAAATGGTTGAATTACAACAAAATATTTATATTCCTCAAGAAGTTGAGAAAGAAGCGCAAGCAGCATGTAAGGATTTAATTCCAAAAAGTCAAAATTTACTACGATAAAGAATTTCATCAATTTAATGAATGGAGTAAGCAGCGACATGTAATTGGAGTTAATGAAGATATCATGCTGGCCTATTTCTATAATTGCAGAAAAAAATTAGCACCTTCATCAATGTGGACGAAATATTCCATGCTAAGAAGTACTTTGAAAATATATAAAAATATTGACATATCAAAATACGGAAAACTGATTGCCTATTTGAAAAGTGTAGCAAAACCTTACAAGCCTAAAAAAGCGAAAATCTTGGAAAGAGAACACGTTGAAAAGTTTCTGACTGAGGCACCTAACAGTGAATACCTGATGATGAAGGTATTACATATTTATTATTGTTTTACTGAAGTATTTACTTGTTATTATTTTTTAGGTTGCATTAATAATAGGAATATCAGGGGCTTGTCGATGTGACGAAATTACAAAGATGACGGTTGATGATGTAGAAGATAAGGGAGGATATCTGTATGTTATGTTACTGGATACAAAACAAACGTATCGAGAAGCTTCACGATTGTTACTGAAGGGTTTTCGTTAAATGTTCTTGAACTTTACAGAAAATACGTATCTTTAAGACCCCAAATTATATCACATCGAAGATTCTTTCTGAATTACAAGAATGAAAAATGTACTAGCCAACCAGTTGGCATTAACACCTTATCTAAGATACCTCAAAAAGTGGCGTCTTTCTTGAACCTGCCTGAAGCTCAATTATATACAGGACATAGTATGAGACGCACTTCAGCTACTCTTCTGGCAAACGCAGGGCTGATATTTTAACATTGAAACGTCACGGTGGTTGGAAATCATCCACGGTGGCGGAAGGTTATGTACAAGATTCAGTTTCCAACAAGATTGATATAGCCAAGAAGATACAGGGCCCGGTTAAACAAACAACAAATTATTCTTCACCCTCGACTACTGTTGATCAAACGGTTGGATCTGTTCATGATTCGTCAAATATGCTTTCTAGTACTACAACAACTATAACGTCCAATAACCCAAATCAGCCTGAAACCAATAACAGAACGATGTCCTTTAACTTCCAGATTAATGTAAATATTAATTAATCACGTTGATCTGTTTAATATAAATTAATAAAATGTATTAGTACGCGAGTGTTTTATTTTTAACTTTGAGTGAGCTAAAGCATTTTAGCGTGAGTTTTAATGTTTTAGCTCACTCCGTGACTTATACGTTAGTTTATTGGTTTAAAATCGCCATAGTTATGAGCCTATTATCATGAGGTATTGGATAAAATAATTTATGTACTCCCTGTTGGTGTCAAGTTTTAGTGAGTTTTCTGCTTAATTTTGTATATAATTTTTAGTATCCTGTAAGCTTTTATACAATTCCATTGAAAGTTGAAAAAGTTAATATGAATAAGTGCTTTTATATAATATGTTGCTAACCTATTTTAAAACATCTTCTTTGTTCGACCCTGATTATTGAAGATAATTTCCAAATCATTCCCGTACTAAAAGTTAGGGCAGACAAAAGACTACCTAACCTGCTAATCATTTGATAAAAATAAAATAAAGAATTTAAAAGTAATCAAACTGTAGTAACATAAATTTTATATAACCAGAAATAGTAATTCTTCCATTTTGCTGTTCTTCCT
Organism: Lycocerus yunnanus; assembly: GCA_036346125.1. Lineage (NCBI taxonomy): Eukaryota > Metazoa > Arthropoda > Insecta > Coleoptera > Cantharidae > Lycocerus > Lycocerus yunnanus. The sequence goes on along the minus strand of JARFIX010000075.1, from coordinate 2,389,145 downwards.
ATTCTATGGTGACGCCAAATATTCAGTTTGCTAAATGGAATATAATTTTGTGTTTATTTTTAATTTTAAAATTTTAAAACGCTTCCCCCAAATATTATGTTCTTTGTTTTTTAAGTACATAAATAAACAACTTTACTCTGTTTTATTCATATTATTATAATCAAATCTTTTTCATGGTCTTGTAACGACAAATTTTTATAATATCGCATACTACCCTAAGGTTTTGCTATAATTAATTCAAATTTTTTTAATCATAACATAATATTGAACTTTCTGTTTTTCATTATTTCGGTTAGTTTTTATTTGTAAACATTTTTTTAAACAAAACTCATTTTAACGAAGTTTTATTTTAATTTTGTTTGTGTTGCTATTTTATTAAATTTTTTTCTCTGGTAACTTTATTGCTGGAGTTTTTATTATGAAAGTTAAAACTAATTTTTGATAAAATTTAGATCAATTTATCAGCGATTTACAAGATCCTTAGCAAGCGTTATAGTTAGTTATTAACCTAAGACGTGCTTATTTAATTTTTTGTTTCGTTTTAAGAAAGTTTGGCAATATGTCCAAAATTTCTGTTTTATCGTAGTAAAAGGCTTGTTTGATACTAGTTTATTAAGAAAAACTGCTATAATAGCACTGATGCGAACAAACAAGCCACGCTAAGTAATAATCTGAGATTAGGTCAAGGAAAAAAATGATTGATCATTATAGTGGAAGGCGGCGGATTGTTAGCAAATTCATGGACAGTTTGTTTATAAAAGCAAGTTATTGCAACAACCAACTCGGTTATTCATGGTCGGTAGAACGCTTCTGCACTATCAGGCACTTATGAAAAAGTCTTGTTAAGTTTAGAACATTTTATACAATATTGTCTGATTCACTGTAATATAATATGTTAAATAAGCTTTAAAGGCAGGAATAGGAAACATCAGGATACTCGACTACATTTTACTAACGATTAATCTGACAGCTTTAAACAATAACGCAAGGATACTTTAATAATGTTAGATAAGGATACTGTATTCTTACTTACTAAATGCTTGTTGTGCAATTGAATGTAAAATGGCAACTTAGTTTTACTGAGAGCCAAGTAAAATGATTAAAACTTCCAGATAAAGAAAGCTACTTTATTAAGACATGACAGACAAGATAAATAAGGAATATATTTTAAATTGTAAAATTAAAGATAAACTTAACATATCCAACTTAAAGTTGGAACTATCCCCACCAATACTATTGCTCTGAAGATGTAAATTTAGCGAAAATAGAATTTCTACACGTAGTTAGTTCGACAGTTGGTAAATCGTCTTTGTGGAAACATCAACAGCAAACGAGTTATTAATTGCATTGAATATGGTCAATTATACAAACAACATTGTTGTTGTATGGATTACTGTGCAATTTTATTTCTAAATTATTCACTCGTGTCCCATCTGTTTTGTGAAAGGTATGCACCGGTTGCACTACCAAATAAAGTTCTAGCTGGTGAGATTGTGACATTGGATTTGAACTAAATAAATAAACAGAACAAAACTAAAAGTTTATCAAAAAAATTTCCAAAATTCACAAAGACGTGAATTGTTTATTTCTTTTGCAGTATTATGTATATAAAATATTAAGTGCTAATAAAATTAGCACTAAAACTAAATAACATTCTGAGTAAGTTCATAGTTAAAAAAGTAATTTTTTTGCTTGACGTTTTTGGGAAATGCGTCAGATGCACTGGGAGTGACAGTTGAAACCCTTGAGTTTAATTTTTTTTAAACAAATTTTATTTTGTCCATAAAAATACAAAATTGAGATTACAAATTTCTGGACTGTTGGAACTAAAATGACGTACTAACTTAACGTCTATGAATAATAATATGCTACTGCTAATTGTATTTATATATTATATTTTAACAATAGTTATTAATTGTTTATTAATAACATCAGATTCCTAATATATTCAAATCATATAAAACAAAATTGCCTCGTTCTTTTTAAATATCAATAGAGTGTTTCATGCCTTGTATCATAAGGGTGAGTTAAAATTTAATCTATGATTAAATCTATAATCTCACCTTTGTGAAACTGAGCATGCGAATAACAAGCACTGTGGTCTTTCTTAAATCCAATCGTGGCCATTTAACTGTTATTATTTAACTGATGCAATCGTTTTTTATTCTGTGATTACCTACAGATGTTTTTAGAGAGAGGCCATTAGGTACGCAATTAGAGATCCTTTTAAAAATAATAAAACATTCAAATAATTCCATGATAAACAATTTAAATTTTTTTAAACGACTTAGAAATAATTACTTACTAAGATGCAAAAAAAAATTATTTAAATCTGGAAATTGTGTGTTTAAAGGCAACCACTTTATAACAGAAAATTTAAAAAAATTTAATTCCGTTAGAGTTTATTAGTCGGATGAAAGAAGCCATAAGAGGAAATTGTAGTGCTTTTCCCTACATCGCGTCCCTTAAAGAATTTAGCAAATGCTTCTCATAAACAAACTTGGTGTAATTTTTAAGTTGAAAATTTATGAATATTCTTCGTTACTTAAAGGAAGGGTTAAAAGTAAAAATTCTTTAGCTCTCTTGCCCCTTTTCGACAAACTAAATTAAAATTCTTAACCATTTGAAAAGATGTAGAAAGTAACTTTTTGCGTTCTAGTAAAATATTATAAGAATTTAAGAAATTACATAGCACTTCTTGTATTTGCGGTTTAAACTTACGGTAATTGGTAATTTGATTTTATAGATTGAAAAATGGTGTTTGTTATAAATATGTATGTACTTCGGTAATATAATTGTGTAACTGTGCAGAGCCATACATTCAAGATGAAATTTAAAATCTGCGATGAAAAATATTTTGAACAGTGCTTCATCATCTATTATATCCTTCTTGACATACAAAATGTCAAGTTTTAACTTGTTTGCTGTGTTATTTATTATTTTTTAAGGTCAAAAATATATTTTCAAAAAATAGATATGAAAATAAGAAATGTACGAAAAATAATTATAAAATTGAAATTAAATTTACTTTCAACCCTTACGCATAATTAATTTTATACCATCCTTTATTTTCAAACAAACAGAAAATGTTATATCAAAATGTTTGTAATTAATTTTTATTACCTGCCTTAACTTTTACAACAGAATAAAGCAAAAATATTAATTATTGTGGTAATGGATGCTTTTAGAAGCTATTTTGGGAGTGTTAATGTTAAGCATAAAAACTAATAGAGCTACTTACTAGAAAAATAAGTGAGAAAATACAAATATAAAATGATTTTCTGGTTTTACTCAGCGTGAAAAATAAGTAGTGGTATAAAAAACCGTCTGAATCAATCGATGCACCCCATTCTAGTGTCAGCGACCGCCCTGTTATTTCACCCCTACTGTAACACGTATTTCTAAGTTAACCCGTTCCTACATTCTGTTCCTAAATTCTACGTGAATTCTGCCTGGCAATGGTCAGTAAAACAACCACACCCTTTCATCCTTGACTTGATATTAGGACAGTTATGTCTGTTTCAACGAACTGGCCTTTTTTGATTATTTGTATTTTGCTTTTGTCTTTACACGTTATTGTAAATTATACAAAATATACGACAAAATTAAAATTCAAACAATTTTGAAATGTGGAGACTAAATTCATGCTTTACGCGTAAAGCGGTTACTCAATTTAGTTTTGCATTTTAGGTAAATGTTTGTAAAAATGCTTTGAAAATATGAAATGTGTTAAAACTGCTTTTTAAACAAAAATATTCTATATATTTTTTACCGGCTTACTATTTCAACCTTTGTTTTTCCTGAAGTTAAAAATATAGCATTTACCTTCAAAGGATAAACATTTTATAAAATGATTGAATTTTTAAATGGATATTTAAATTCTTTGAATTAAAAAAATTATGTTTATATTTAAATGTAATTGCTTGAAGAGAACATTTCTAAACAATTGAATTCGATATTATATTGGCTGATATAATTAGCAGCACAGCTAATTTTTGAAATTTAATATAATTTTTTTAATGTTAAATACTTAAAATTCTTACCGATTAATAATTTTTTTAAACTTTTAAAATTAAATGCTGCATTTGCATTTTTTGTGCATTTACATTATATTATCTTGCAATAACTAATAGGAGTAATAATTTTATTACCAGTTAACTTCATTTTTCATTTAAAATTATTCCGAGATATCAAGTAATAAGTAAAATCCGAGATACTGCTTAGTTCAGTTAATTGAAGTTGGTTAGTAAGTGAATTGCACTTCAAGTATAAGTTGAGTTTAATTTTGTTTCGAATAGATTTCCACTAAGAGAAAATTGGCTCTACACTACAGAGCATTTCCAGGTTTTAATGTAACACATCTTAATTATTAATGTTTGATAGAGTATAAAATGAATTTTTAATATTAAAGTTCAATCTGCCTAAAATTTTGTTTAATAAAATTAAAGTTTTAATTTATTAAGTTAAATGAAAAGCACATTTAATACTAATCCGATTAAAATAGAATCTAAATCGGCTTGGTTTAAAGCTTAACCAGCGTAAAAATTAGACCCTCTAAAGACTCTTTGATGTATTTTCTCATTTGCTTTGAAATGCGTCACATTGCATTCTCAATTCAGCACGGTCAGTTGAACAGTTTTGATTGTTTACTGAAGGTAATTTTGTGATAAATACGTTTAAGATATTGTCTTCATATTTCACACAAATGAAATTTTGATAACAACTTCTATGGTATACTCGACTATCTCTATTCTCTGGAAGTTTCAAAGATATATTTGTATACATATGTATAGTACATTATTATTTTTTGAAATATTTTTCTCAACTTGGAACTTTAGATAAAGACAATTCCAACAGTAATAATTTGGTATCTCTGGTTAAGTATAGAGCGAAAATCCTAGTAGTTTTAAATTTAGAACTACACGAAATATCTTTACTCGGCGGTTCTCTTGAAATATTGCAATATTTTTCAGAATGGAACTTTAGAGGAAAAAAAGAAAATAAAATTAAATACATTATTTTAACTTATATGGAATATTGTAACTTGCGCATGATTTTTTTAGTTTCTAGGTTTATTTGCAATGTGTTGAAGATGTCAGCGAAAAACTTCTCCCCAATCCAATCAAATTATTTATGACCGTAAAAGAAATTAGTATAAGCTAAACCGGAAACGTTTTACAAGATCAAAATTATTATTTAATTAAAAAGTTATTCTGAAGTAAGAATTTTTAATAAATATCGCTGTAATTGTTGGAAACTACGAATACATGCAATAATGCATTAAAACACGTAGGAAAGCAATTTGGAACACGTTCAGAATCGTCATTGATTCGGAAAAGATGTTACTAATACATCCATTACGAACCCATGTCAAATTCCAAACATATTGAAGTAGTTTATTAAATTGTAATTTTGTAAATACATTTTTGGTTTTATATTTTCAATTACGCTCAAAAATGAACAGTGAGAAATCGACTTCTAAAAACGCAATTCTAACTTTTTTGCGAAAATTCCGACAATTTCAAGTTTTTCATTTTTAAAATTTTTCAATTAACGTGACACATTACTGACTCAGCATGTTACTAAAATATAAATAGAAATAAATAAAGAAATTAATCTGTTTAGAAAAGTTTCCAAAATTACAATATTATTAACTTGACAACTTGGGTTTAAAAATTTGTTTTTAAATTTGTTTCGTCAAATCTTTTGAATTTATTTATCATTCACTGAGATAAGCGGAAACAGACTGACTACGTCATAATATTATAGTAAATACATAACTTTTGACAATTATTAGTTTTACTTTTACCGCAATTAACACAATTTAATACTGGAAAGACGAATTAGCTAGGGGGAGAGCTCACCTCCAATCTCGCCCCTGAACACAACGTTGGATACTGGAAATATCATATACTTGAATATAGTCAAGTTAATTTATTTAATTAATGAACATACTAAATATATTGGGTGTATCATTTATATATAGCGCTAAAACTTAAAACCACAATAATTAATTGTTCTTGTTAAAACCAAACTCTAGTGAACAATCACGATCAAACAAGAAACTTGAAAATGCAATGACCATTTCAAATGCAAATAGTAGAGCTACCAGCATATTTCAATTTGCAGAATTATGCACTTTAAAAGTGTTAAATTGTTACTATTATACCAAACAACAAAAATTTTTATTAAAACGGAGAAGAGTCTCTATTCCAAATAAAAACCTAGATTAAAGAACGAGAGCTCTGCAGACGTGGGTTGTCAACAGAGCTTGAACGAAACGAGAACGTCAAAACAATGATAGAATGAAAATAAATTAAATTTACTCAACGTTTGCACGTTTTAACGTGTTTCACTGCATATTACGCTTAATTTACCCAAATAAAAATGTTAACTGCTTTCCTTCTAACCGAGTCAATAAATGACAACCTAAATACAGTAAGTACGTTTCCAACCAAACTCATAAATTCTTTTAAAGCTGTGATTGCAAAATATGTTAAAACTCAAAATTTTTGAAATATTATGAATTGAACAAAAATTTTGCATAATCAGAATATTATTTTAATTACACTCGTTGCGACTAGCGGTCTCTTTCGGTGGAGCGAGGTAAGCGTACTTTATTAAGTAGATTTTTAATTATATTTTATACATAGATACATATTTGCATATATATCTGACCGTTCCCATACGAGACAGGAAAAAAATTGTGCATATATTATGTTGTTCTAAAAAGTTCTTTTACAATTCTATTAATTAACTCTCTCCATACCTTTTTCTGCTTCGACAAAAATGAAAACAAGCTCATGAATAAAGAAAAGCGGATGAACAGCGGTTATCGAATTTGTGAAAAATAGATACAGCAGATCCGCATAACATAATACCACCCTAGCGCAGTTTCTTTAGCGTTCAGATAATACAAGTAACTAGTCCAAAATTCAAATTTTTCCACAAATCATCTTAAACGTAACAAACTTCGACGTTTAGAACAGTAATTTGGGCAATATGCTGTAAAATAGCTATTTAGTTATTTAAACAATTTGTTATAAATGTACTCAAGCTAACTTTTCCCCAATTTGATCGAAGATCAAATTGGATTGTTCTTTAACTTGCGATTATTAGGACTTTATATTAACCTGCAACTATAAACATCATACGTCAAAATACATCATGATCAAGACTTAAGATTTATTTTCTACATAATTGTTATTTACATCGTTTTAAATAACAATGCCTTTTAATATTTTTATTGAGCATTATCTTTTTCTTTCTGCAGAACGATAAAGCTATAAAATATGAAATATAATATTATGTGTATATAAATAAGCTTAAAAAAGTAATCTGTATAAAAAATTAATTATGAATTTATCTTAAGGGGTGGGTAAAAGCATTTTAGTATTAAGCTACGTTGACATGGGTAGTGTATCACGATCGTGCCCCACGTTCCTGATAATTTTCAATACCGTTTTCAGTTTAGTTCACGACCGACTAAATATCAAACATGTTTGATCTTACACGACTGCAATTTTATCAGTTCGTGATAAAATATTGCAATTAACATTTCACGATTCAGAAGTTGAGACGGGCGTATCCTACAACAGTGTGGCTCACGGTCGTGAGTCACTACCCATGTCAACGCTGCTATATAATTTCCACTACTGACCACCTTGTCTGGGGACTTTTCTCCAGACCTATTTTTCCGTACATTGCAATAAAAAACAATTGTTTTTGCCTAATTAGAAATTTCATGCCAGAAACTCATGAAGTCTGGATACACTTCGTTGGCGATTTGCTTTGCCTCGGAACTTCCTCAGTGAAAGTAAGTTTAAAATTTTAAATCGTAAATATGATGATATGGTTCTGAAGGTAGATGTTGTGGTATCTAATATTACATTAATTTCTTTTTTTTATAAAATAACTTAAGCTTAACTCGTTAAAGTCTTTTGAAGGTAATATCTCCACCAAGGAAAATAAAACCGCGAAAAATTAAAAAGTTAAATGTGAAGAAATATGATAATTGAAATTTTGTGTTAATAAATTAATATAAAAAGATTATTATAGGTAAAGCATCTTTTAGCACTATTACTTAAGAAATGAAGCTAAAAGTAACTCACAAGGGGAGACCGGCAACTTTCCCTCACTGAAATGATTCATTTTCATTGTGCGTGTAGGTCTTGTATTGGACCTAACAGGTGCAAGTATAAGGGCACGGTTCTTTGCCAATTTTGAGAAAATTTAATTTGAATAATTATATATTACTGATGAACTGCATTAAAATTAACATAAATTTGGTAAGTTGTTAATGGAATTGCGTAAGATTGCAAAAAATCCAAAAACCTATGCGATGGGTGCTGGGATCGCATCCAGCACCTGTCAATTTGTTTTTTATTTACTTGATTATTAATTCCCTTCAGTATCATTTAAGCGCTATAATAAACCCTACTCACAATCTGTAAACATTTAATGTTTTACCTTTCAGCAGTGAGGGCACTGGAGGGTGTTCCACACCCCCAGACCCCCGGTTTGTGCAGTTTATTTTTATTAGTACTTAATTGAAGATATCAGCATAACCAATCTAGAAAAACCTCTAGAAAAACTAATTAATCATAACTTTAACAAGGCATACTCAAGTAACTAATATTCCAATTAGCCCAAATTATAAACCAAAGTTGTCGAGACCGGGGTCTGAGGGTGTGGAGCACCCCCCAGGTACACTCAAACTGTGATAGATAAATTTGCAAACTTATGGTTATCAGTATTAAGCGATAATGGCGAGAGTTTTAGCACAAAATGTATAAAGCAGTAACCAAGAATCGGGGATTATGAATTCTCCCAGTATAATATGTCATCGTTTTCAAGAAAACCAAAGCGGTATAATAACCCCACTTATTATCTGTAAACATTCAATGTTCTACTTTTCAGCAGTGATGCACTGGAGGGTGTTCCACACACCCCAGTCCCCCGGTTTGTGCAGTTTATTTTTTATTAATAATTAATTGAAGATATCAGCATAACCAATCTAGAAAAACCTTGAAAAACTAATTAATCATAACTTTAACAATGGCACACTCAAGTAACTAATATTCCAATTAGCCCAAATTATAAACCAAAGTTGCAGAGACCGGGGTCTGGGGGTGCTCCACACCCCAGGTACACTCAAACTGTGATAAATAAATTTGCCAACTTATGGTTATCAGTATTAAGCGATAATGGCGAGAGTTTTAGCGCAAAAATATAAAGCGGTGACCAAGAATCGGGGAGATTATGAATTCCACAGTATAATATGTCATCGTTTTCATGAAAATCAAAGCGCTATAATAAACCCCACTCATTATCTGTAAACATTCAATGTTCTACTTTTCAGCAGTGATGCACTGGAGGGTGTTCCACACCCCAGACCCCCGGTATGTGCAGTTTATTTTTATTAGTATTTAATTGAAGACATCAGCATAACCGATCTAGAAAAATCTCTAGAGAAACTAATTACGAGTCACATTCGAGTAACTAATATTCCAATAAGACAAAAGTGTTTTGACCTCTGGGGTCTACCCTCCAGTGCCTCACTGCTAAAGGTAAAACATTTTATGTTTACAGCTTATAAGTAGAGTTTATTATAGCGCTTTGGTTTCTTGAGAACGATGACATAAATTATACTGGGGAATGAATAATCAAATAAATAAAAATCAAATTGGCAGGAGCTGTATGCAATCCCAGTACCATTCGCGTATGTTTTATTTTTTGCAATCTTACGCAATTCCATTAACAACTTACCAAATTTATGTTAATTTTATGCAGTTCATCAGTAATTATAATTATTCAAATTAAATTTTCTCAAAATTGGCAAAGAAGCGTGCCCTTATACTTACACCTGTTGAAGTCCAATACAAGACCTACACGCACAATGAAAATTAATCAATTCGGTGGGGGAGTTGCCGGTCTCCTCTTGTCAGATAAACGAAAGTAGGTAATAATTATTGTTAAACTAAATTGTAAACTAAGTTTGAAAATGATATGTTGCCGAATAATCAAGACAAATAAAAAATAATAAAAATATATAAAAAAAGTTAATATTTTTTAATATGTTTTTGTTTGTTAATATAGTACTTTCATCTTGACAAGATTGTCATCTTCTTAGGTTTTCACTGGTTTCACATTTATTAAATACTCTTTGATTTATTAATTTCACTTAATTGTTATCAATTACAATCTAACTTATACTGAGTTGTTCTCCTGCATTACTAACGACATTACCCTTGCAGGAAAACTGACATCTGATGTTTGTTGTTTGACTTCTGATTCATTTCTTCTCGATGTTTATATTAAATCTTAACCTAGACATTCTTAACTTTTAACGTAAATAATTACATATAATATGCAAAGTTGCATTATATAACACGAAACGGTATTTACAAGTTTGCATGGTTTGCAATTATGTTACAAGGAAGCTTAAGTTATTTTTTATTAACTAATTAAATATTTATAATAATATTTATTTCTATAATCGACTACATTAAGTCTAATAAGAATAAAAGAGGTTTCCACCAACTTTGCCTATTAGTGCTTTGTGTCTTACATTATAGCCTTAACGCTAGTGCATTTTACTATTATGTTGTTGGTAAATGTTTGTAAATAAATATTATGAAATATTTATTTTAAAAATAAAGAAGCTTTTATCAAAATCCTATACAGATCTAGAAGATGTATGTACTATGTACTATATAGTTATTCTAGTATACCAAGATGATAAAGAGGAATAGAACATAGTCGTATAATTCACGAGAGTGTATCAATTAACATACGTAATATGTTAGCGAAATCATGTTAGAAGAAGTGAATATACATACATACATACGTATAATGTATTATGTAGGTAGAGTATGCTAACTTTCATTACATTAACCCATTTACCACATTGGCAGACGTTTGGTTCTGAATTAACAGTTTGAGCTCTTTTTAAATGTTAAATCGGTTAAAAATGGTTAAATTAGCATTTATAGCACTGTTTATAAATAAATATTAATCGGGATAAAATTAAGTATCAAAATTATCTGCAAGATTCTTATATATTTCTCCACCGTTTGCCAATATTGTATCCGATAAATTAAATCCTTTAAATAATTAGAAATTATTTTTTAAAATTGGCGATTTCACAACTTATCACATAAATACATATAACCCTTGCTTGTTACACAGCTAACTTTTTAAGAGCCTATAAATGTTTTTCTTCTTCTTCGCCGTTTGTATTCATTCGCTTCTGAATGTAAGCCTCTCTCGCTCTTTTCCATGCCTCCCTAACCTCTATACTTTGGAACCAGTCTCGCCAAACTCGATTAATATCATACAACAATAAATATTATTATTTTGTAATAATTCTATTGGGTACATTAAACAGTTGAGTATAATTCGCTTATTATATTGATAGCAAAATATTTTCAGTTAGTTAAATAAATGTACCAGAATTTACAAAACTCTTAAAAACTGCGTTAAATTCCCGTGTGTGAGTTTGAAAACGAACATTCGGTATGTACATATTTCCATATTATCTGTTTTTTTAGTCTTTAACTTTTATCTTACTGTTTTTCTATATTCAATTTTCTGTTACTAGCCTTTATCTGCATAACATCATTTTTACATTGGTCACTTTTATTGTCTTTCTCTATAGATTCTCCACATTTTTTGACATTTTGATATACCTACTCATCGTACGTTTTCATAATGTAAATTAAAAATCTATTAGTGCTCTTGAAAAAACGAAAAAAAAGAATCTTAATATGATAAATCATTTGTATGCAATTAATTATTTTTCTCCATTCTTCCCTAAATAAAGCTGAATGAACAATAAATTAGATCATGCCAAAGTATCTAATAAAGAGGCTTTTAAGTACCACTTGTAATTAAATATTGCAAAACTACTTAAAGAATGTTCTAAAAAGTATCAGTATGGCAAAACTTTCTATGTAATTTCCATATTTTGAATACAAATTACCATATAAGCTTTCAGTGCTTTCTGCATTCTCTTGAAAACTTTCTTTGATGTTCTCACATTTAATGTGCGTTATTAATCATTTTCGTACAACAATATTAAACTTTATTTCATCTCTTATACCAAATAAATTTAGGTTAGAAAATGCTTTATTGAATTTTACAAACTCATAAAGTTGTAAAATTACATAAATTATAATCTTGGATATTATCTAAATCTATAAATTTATTTTGTTCTCTTTCCTCGCTAAAGCAAAGTGGTACACAAGAAGTAAATAAAATAAAAAATATAACGACTGTTCCAAACTAAAATTTAAGAGGAAGGAAATGCAGTATTTTAAATATTACATTTCCGTAGTTTTACTGAAAATTTTCTAACCATGTATAATAATATAACGGTACATATTATAACTGTACATGCAATTTAAACATAACCATTAAACAATTTACATCCACTTTAAAAATGCGGGCGCGTATTATATTTTGATTTACATAAAAATCATTACCTACCAAATAAAATTTTCTTTAAAATTCAGATTATGAATATTATAATGAATATTTTACTGCGGTCGGTGAGGCGTTTAAGAGTTCGTGATAAAAAATAACTTTGTTAAATTGTTGTTCTTAAGAGAGATTTAAATTTTTGTGAACTAATCTAATAGTTTCCATTTTGAATTTTTGAATAAAAATTAGAAGTGGTCGTTAATATTAACAAATAAAGTTATAACTAGAATCAGTATTATTATTGTGGTTCGTTATAAAGCTGCACTGAACATGAACGTTGTTCAAAGATAACTTGAGTATTGTATGGTACGTGAACAATGCCTTCAATCTCAAAATGTATGCAACCTTCAAAATGAACTTGGAGAGCCTTTCACGTGATGTACAAATATTGTGTTTGATTTTGAAATAAAATTTTGTCTACTAATTGAACTTTGAGTATAAAACATTCGTTTTTGCAATAGTTAAATTGCTTTTCCAATTAGCAAGTGTTCAAGTTTTTATAGAAATTTGTATTTACGCTCCTCTGAGATATTGATTACATTTTGGTAAAGGAATCAGGGTTAACCGTAAAATACACGATCTAGGTCTGGAAAACCTTAATAATTTATAGTTATAACGCATAGTAGAACTTTGCTTTTACGAAGCTGTATTTTCATCTTATGTACGTGCTTTTTTATATCTACTTAAAAAAGCCCGTAATTATTTTACTCTAAATTACTTCTTGTTTTCTTCTTTTTCATAATTAAGTTTGTAATTTATTGTGTTTTTATTATTTTATTTTTGTTTTGTCGTTAAGCTACTTCTTTGACCATTTTTGCGTTCGTTACATAAAATTTTCAAAAAAAAATGTTTATAAGCAAACAACACAATAAAGTCTAGGTTTTGTCCATATGCATACAATATGAAGATGACAGCAAAGATTGGTTGGTTGGTCTAGCCACGTTATCGATTATATTATGTATATTTTACTTTGGATTTTCTACTTTTGATATAGAAGAAAATTTATGATCATCTCAAGGTGGTGGTTGTACCACGAAAGTAATACGATTAAATTCTAAATGTACTTTGATTGAAAGATGGATGTTCTTGTTACTTAAAATTATTTTTCTTATTACTGCTAAAGTAGTCTTAAATTTTAAATTTCAAAATTTAACATCTTAAGTATATTATGTCATATAAAATTTTATTATCAAAAAACGTTCTTTGTAACCTTCGTGGTAGTAATGATAAATCAAATTTAGAACATATAGTTTTGGGACCTCCTTAATAGATAAATAAAAGTAAAATTAATTTAAATTTTACAATAAATTAGTTAGTATGCGTTAAAGTTAACTACCTCATTTCGTCATAATGTGTATAATACAGAATAAGCAACATGTGTTTTTAATCGCTGTAAAATGACAACATCTATTTGAAACACATCAATCTATCATTATATTGCGCATCAGTGACCTCCATACCCACAATAACCCTAATATTGGATTGGTATCTAAAACAGAGGGTCATGCTCGTGAGCGCTGAAAAGATAAAAATATTTTTTTCCTTGTGCAAAACCATTTATACCCTTTTGTAAAATTAGTAGGTTAAAAGTTCAGTAAGTTTTAATATTTAAATGGGATTTATAAAAACTAAGAGATTAACGAGGGCTGTCACACTTTTCAAATAAGGAAACTTATCGAAAAATTTCAATTTTATATGCCTCATTCTGACATTGATTCTTCTGAATAATATATATCGTGGCGGAATGTAACTTATATTTTTTCAATAATAAAATAACTTTCAGCTTTAGCAGGAAGAGATTTTTTCCAGAAACAAGAGTTTTAAATAAAACTTTTTGAATTGGTGCAGTTGTTGAGCTGTCTATGTGTAACCGGATTACTGCGTTTTAAAAATTTACTCAAACAAATTCAAGTACAACAATCTGAAAAAAATTAAATTACGCCATATCCATATTGCAGTAGCATTCAAGTTGCCACAAAAGATTGTAATGTTTTATGCGAAATAGCACCCCTGTGAGAACTTCAACAAAATAATTAATCGTCTTTGTCCTTGCCAACAGTAGAATAGAAGTTAAATGCTGTTATCTAGTGCAATTTAAATACAAAGCAGCTTACATTTTAGAACTATAAGGGTTAAATGTTAAAGCAACCTTTCGTATAATCACTGTAAGAGAGAACAGACAATTATTATACGTACAATCGGTTCTTACTACCAATATAACACTTTTGAAATAGGTTACTTCAGAAAATCAGTTTACTTAAATGAGATAAGTTTTTCTGTTCAATCAATATTCCATTCTTGGAAAGTTTTCACCTTCAACCGAGGAAAATTAATAAAATTTGAGAAATTTCAGATGTTTTAGAACTCCTAACATTTAACATATACAAAAGCAGAGTTTGCCTACAGGAAATCTATTGTCAAGATTTAACATATATTTTTCGGTATTATTGTCCCGAACACGCACAACTTTTAACCTACCCTTTTCAAATTCTAAAATGTACAACTACGAGCTAATAATTATTATAAACTCATAGAGAAGCAATGTTAGCAATCTCGTGAAAGCGTTTCGGCTAAAAATTAAGTAAGATTTAATGGGATCGAATCCAACAATGCTTTATCCAGTAGCTATTTTTCTCTTACAAATAGA
Organism: Lycocerus yunnanus; assembly: GCA_036346125.1. Lineage (NCBI taxonomy): Eukaryota > Metazoa > Arthropoda > Insecta > Coleoptera > Cantharidae > Lycocerus > Lycocerus yunnanus. Next base: position 2,374,015 of record JARFIX010000075.1, on the reverse strand, counting down.
TTGATGAGTAAAACAAATAACGCGCTATATAAATTCCTTCTTTTACCCTCATCAAAGCGATAATAAAATTCTTTTAAGCTTTAATTACTCTTCAAATTTTTTAAGAAAACGAGATCGGTATCACGAAACAACACAGTAATTTGTTAGATTATACCCAGAGCATAATCATACAATTAAAAATTAATTTTACTTTGCAAATACGGAATATGGATTTCATCATAAGATGGAATTAAGTTTAAAGTAATTGCAGGAAACTTAACTTTTTAAAATGCGGATTATGATTACCTAACAAGTACGATTACAACGTAATAACGCAAAAGAATAAGTTTTGTGTTACTTAAACTCAAGAGTACGCTTAATCCTTATATGAATCTTTTGCCAGCTTTAGGGTTTATACTCATTTACCGATACGCTTAGAAAGCTGCAGTATACTAAATTATTCACATAGAAAATGCATTTAAGAGTGAACTATACATACTTTTCAGAAATAAACTACAAAACTGTAATCGCTCTAAAAATCGATGGAGAATTAGAAGAAACATCACTGAACGTATAATACCAAATTTGCTGTTTAGTTGCTTTCTACATTTTATTTTTGTAAATTTTTATGACAAGTTAATAGCAATATAAACGTATCAATTATCTATGTTTTTTTCTTTTTTTATCGCTGTGCTCAGATTTATAAACAAATTTGGGTCAAATTTTTATTTTTTAAAACAGTAAAAGTTACCAAATATTCCTGTATATAATTTTATCGAATCGTAGAAAGTAATGACATTGAAATGCACTGATAAACATTTTTTTTGCAAATAACGCTTTAAGAGGTAAGAGTGTTTTTTCTAAATTGATATTTACCAAGAAACTTTTGAAAAATAGCAGTTGCTTTTCTAAATAACTTCAAAAATATTACCTTTCCAATTCATAATGCTTAAGGAATTCTTTAAATATAAGAAAAATAAAAATAATGGGTGTGTCTTTATTTTTCGTAGTCACTTAAAAAACCTCTTAAATTATCATTATGAAATTTATTCTTTTGTTTCCTTTGTTATTTTTTTGAATTTTTAGTTATAGTTGATATCAATTTTAGATAGAAAGGTGGGGTTTATAGTGCTTACCCTTAAGACTTTGCACATATGTACATTCTTATGATTGTATGCTGTATTTTATAATATAAAGTTAATTAATTATTGAATGTGAAAATACAGGTTCTTATTTGAAATCATTTATCCGAAAAATATTCGAGTCTTTGATAGAATTATGTGCACTCTTCCTTGCAAATTTACGTCCGTTGTTAAAATTAAAATCTTAGTTTTTAAATTGGAAATAGATTGTTGAACCAAGGTTTAAGAGTTTTACTTTGTTAACTTTGTAATTATGACAATCAAGACGGTTGGTTCCAGAACACGTATACTAGTAAAACGTTGGCTAGGATATCTTATGTTAGAGTCCATTTAAAGCTGTTATTGCTTTTTTATTGAATTTCCCCAACTTTTCAACTTTTGAGATAAATTTTATTATTTCGAAGAGATTGGCTTGTTTAAATAGCTGTTAAGTTAATTAATTTTGGTGGCTTTCCTTAAGCGTCAATCGACAAATCTAACCTAGAGGATGATTACAATTTTAGTCAATCAAAGATTTTTTAATTTAATTTTGTTACATCTATAAATCTTCTATGCCTGTTTTTGTAGTTACCTTTCCCGTGACGATGTTCACATGTGTAGTGTACGAAACCGGTAGGCAATAATAAAAATTATCCTGCAGAAGAATGTTTATTTCATATAAATTTTTTTTTTACATTATTTATATTTTTGTTTGCGTTCTGTGTACTAATATTTTTGTTCACGTTTTTAAGACTGCGGGTGAATTGCAGCAATCTTTTTTTAAAGATTTATGAATTATTTCTTATATACTATTTAAGCTAAACGTCTGTTAAATTCATAAATGGGTTTGGTGCAATCAATTGTAAGTAAGGACAGAAAAAAATTTTATTTGACGGTCATAGTTTTAAATTAATAACAATATTATAGTTTTTAAAAATTTCTATTAGAGCTCTTGCCAAAAATAGCTCTGATAATAATTAACAAAACACTTCTGACCCTATCGATAAAAATTGCTTTAAGATTCTAAAATCTGCTGCATTAGAACATTTTAAAAGATTAACAAATTAACTAAACAATTAAACAAAATTTTTCAGAAATACGTTTTTTCTGTCATCAGATTTTAATTAAATATAATATTAATTCAAAAATATAATATAAGAATAAATGTATGTTTGTACTCCACTATTTTAAGTGTTCTGCTTTTTGCCAAAAGAATTTGTAAATCATGGTTTTTCATATTGAAAACTTGTGAAATTTTAAATTAGTATGTTTAAAAATAAAAAGTCACCTTTGCTTTTATTTTATTTTTCTATTGGTGCCATTCAAAAGCAAAATCAAAAAGCCTCATGTTCAAGTTTGAGAACGGACACCCGGTTTTGGTTAAACAGAATAATTATGATAGTCAAGTCTATAATCTGCTTTAAATCGTCTAGAAATGATTTTTGTTGGCACTTTCGGGTAAAAATCTAAGAGTTTGATTCGGTTTGTTATTAACAATAGTTTTTGTACAAACGAAAAGGGTTTTTTAAATGCGACCAAGTTTGATCTTTTACCATAACTTCAGCTCTTAAAATAGGCTCTTGAATCTTAACTAAATGATTAAAAAAATTATATTATATCGAAATTTTTTAACTGCAGAATAAACAAGTTTATAATACGCACAAAATTGAAATTATCCTATTTTCTTCAAGTGTCTTAGATGTACTATAATTACCAAAAGTAATTTAATCGTTTAGTTCCTGTTTGAAAATTACTTTATTTTAGGAAAATTTCCGAAAAATTTATTTTATTAAAATATTTTACGATAAAAATTATACAGGTATTTTTTAAAGATAACAAAATTATTTTTAATTTAGTTCGTTTCTGACATTATACGATGTTTTTGAAAGGAATAACAAATTATTTCTAACAAAAAATAGCTTTATTTTGTCGAAATTTTTATATTTTTTAGTCGAGATATTGTAAAATAAATTTAGGGAGTGTTACCTTGTTTAACATTTACTTTGAAAATGTTTCTTGATTTAAAGCAGTGATTATCTACTTGTTTTACAAGCGATATAAAACATCAAAACACATTCAGTATTTGCCGTTTCTTTATATAGTCCATTTGCTAAGAATACTTCTGTGTGTCTTTCATTTACCAGAGATTCACCCATTTGGATATTGTTGGTAATTATCCACAGATCGAAAAAAATTTGGGTGTTAGTCTGTGCGAGCGGCCATTTTGGAGAATCGACGCCATCTTTAATTCTTATTGAAAATATACTGTATAGACATGTGAGGTGTCATTTTACATGTTTTTTAGGGTTCTAAACACGTTTCCGATATTATAAATATTGAAAAGTAATCAAATTGGTTAGTAATCATTATTTAGTAAGGCAGATACGAATCAACATCTTTGAAACTATCCAAAAATAAGTAGGACATTTTTGGTTTTTTATATTTTTTAAGAACATATTTATTATGTTCTATAAAACATGAAGTAAAATTAAATGAATAAGTCTATATGACATCACTAGTTTTAGTACATAATATAAAATGACATGACTATTATAGTAAGTCAAGGAAAAAGTTTGTGGAGTTTTTCCGATAGATGACATAAATTGCAAATAACTCAGGAAAAACAGGTAGCAGCGACACCACCAAACGCTAGTTGGAAAGGTAACACTTCGAATGTTATTTAAGTAGAAAAACATCTAAATTAGTGCAGAGGTTGGAAAGTTGTTAGCGTTTGAAAATAGAGAAAAGCAATGAAAAATTACGCTATATTTTGCAATATTATTACGACAAAGGAAAGAACGCTGCACAGACCTGTGAAAAACTTTGTGCGGTATACGGTGAAGGTACTTTATCAAAATCTGCTGCGCAGAAATAGTTCGCTTGCTTTCTGCTGGAAGGGACTGGAAGTATTATAGAAAATGCAGTAAGAATTGACTTCATACTTCGAGAAAGTTTCGAACAAATTCGTTGTGGAACATGTGGATCAATTAACCTTTACTACGTTAAAAAATATAACACATATTCCTATACGACCAGCAGCATAGCGTGAAGCATGCACAGGTCTACTAAGAAGCGTAAGCTCGATGGTTCAAATCCTGCATGTGTTAGATGCACTGCCGTGATCAAAAAGTTCAATATCGATCTGTGGACTAAGGGGAAGGTAACGGGGAAACCATCCCATAAATTTTAATTACTCTTGGCTTTGGCCAAGTTGAATCGCCAACGTTGCATCGAGGAGACCGGATATAGGACATGAAGAAGAAAGATAATTCCTGTACAAAGTCAAACTTCAAGATTGTTTCAAAATCGTATCTGCTAGAAAAATGTAACAATACATGGCCAAATATGCAAGTATTCTCTAATGCAACATCTTTTCCTAACCCAACTACATCATGTTTATACAACAAATCAATTTAAGACAATCCCACTAAGAGCTACAATTTTCCATATTAGATGAGGCAGATTTCCGTATTACCCCACATTAAACATGCAAGAAATAGAAGGAGGGAGAGTGATGGTTATTATCGAATGATACCGATGTTTTGGTTCTTCCGTTACATCATTAGACTATCTTCAAGAATCTTGGATTAAAAAAATTGTGGATTCGTCTAGGTATTGGAGCAACGACGCGCCAAGTTCCCGTTCATAGGACTAAAATTTTAGATATAAAGAGTCATATATTGTTTTGTTATATATTAGGCATGTGTACTTAAACTAGTGGTGTCAGTGATCTCTTTCATTTTATGTTACTTCGTGTTTTACAAAACAAAATAAATCTGTACTTAAAAAATATAAAAAACCAAAAATGTCCTACTTATTTTTGGATAGTTTCAAAGATGTTGATTCGTATCTGCCTTACTAAATAATGATTACTAACCAATTTGATTACTTTTCAATATTTATAATATCGGAAACGTGTTTAGAACCCTAAAAAACATGTAAAATGACACCTCACATGTCTATACAGTATATTTTCAATAAGAATTAAAGATGGCGTCGATTCTCCAAAATGGCCGCTCGCACAGACTAACACCCGAATTTTTTTCGATCACTGGATAATTACCAACAATATCCAAATGGGTGAATCTCTGGTAAATGAAGGACACACAGGAGTATGCTGAGCGATTGTATTAATAGTAATATATATATTTTTAAATTTACGAACTGTAGTCAATGCAATAATTAAAGTTGTCTAAGATTTCAGGGCAGTACCCTTGGTTATTAATTTCCTACAATTTTTGTAAACAAATTTTTTTGCTAAGGCTGATGTGTAACGAGTTACAGCTGTTAAAACATGAACATTCTTCCAAAAATCATCATTTTGATTTTGAATGATTTTTTAAGAAATCATTGGTAGCTGTTTATTACATAATTGTGATAATTTCTGAAATTCATTTCCATATCACCACAAGGTAAAGTAAACAGTGTGTTTTTTTTAATTGTGGTGTCCTTAGTAGCCCGGGTTTGATTGTCCGGGTCAGTTTATGTCGTCTTTGTTAGTGTTATCCTCTAACCCATTTTCCGCACTCAGTATCTGGGCTTCCATCCATGGTTTGTTTCATCTTCGTCGAATCTCTCGATGATGACCTATAGTTCTTTTGCATGCCTTTATTCGAGTCAAAGAGCACTTCAATCCATTTTCTTGTCCGCTTCACCACAACTTTTCTCTTTTTAGCACAATATCGTACGTGTTGGTGATATTCTACAACTTGATATGACTTCCAAATACATCCAAAATTTCATGAAGGTTTCGGTAACAATTATTATGGTCCAAGCATAATCCAAAAAAAAGAAATTTCTCCATAAATGGTTTTTAAACAAAAAGGAACAGATTCCGTGAAACTGGATACAAGAGAACGCTAATTTCCATTTGACCCAACAAAAATATCAAAATCGGATTGAAGCCAAATTGAATTCCAATTTTAGCCAAAGTGAAACCAAATTGAAGCCAGAGTGAAATCAAATTGAATCATGATTGAAGCCAAATTGAATCACTATTGAAGCCTAAAATGTTGTTTGGATTTAGAAAGACGAATTTAACAAAAAAGTATAATTACCAGATGGTCGGCTTCTATTAAATAAAAATTTAGTTCGTTTCTGAAATTTTTGCTGTGTTTCGAACTAATATAATAATCAAAATCGTTCTCTCTAAACCATATCGAAGGCATATCGCTTTAGCAACAAATTATTGCTGCGCTATACTCAAAATTAATGTCTATGCGCCGAAACACAATTAATCAGCGCAATTACAAGGTGTTGTTCAAAAATATATATCCTTAATAAAAATAAAACGTTACATCTTTACATTTAAAGTAGCTTGCTAGGCTCAGATGTGCCTGTTACTCTATTTAATTGTTAATGATGGCAATTCTTTAACATAGGAGAACCACCGGCTTTAGGTGACTTTTAAAACACGGAGATGACCACAACAAAGTGAGGCTCTACTCGAATTGAAACTAAAAAACCTTAGAGTTAGCAGTTTATTGGGCTAATAACCAGGCCAATGACCTCCTGTATCCCATTTTGTAATTGCATAAAATGATAATGTAATAAGGTATCTGGAGCATGTTTCTCTGGGATTGATACTGGAGTAAGCTCATTTGTACCAAGTTTCTTGTCCCAGCCGAATGAATTATTTTAGATTCCACACCATTTTTCGACTTGGTGGTTATCCTCAACGCATGCTACCATGCAGCGTCCTTTGTTGGTGGTAAAGAAGCTGAGTTGAATTTGCTTTGTATTGTTGATTCTACGAAGCGTTGATAACGAATTTCCTCCCAGGTTTCCTCTTCCATGTTGCCACTATACAAAACAACAAAAGAGCTTGCTCCAACGTTTGCGATGCTTCTGGTTTGACATTCTGGTTCTTGAAAATCCTAATGATGGCATTCAATTCTTTATTTTTTTAGTCAAACAAAATTTTCTTTTTTTCTTAGTTAAAGAGGAAGGATGGTGTGCCACATCCATTAATCGCATGTAAAATCAAAATATTTTCTGCTGCTTTTTCACTTTCAAACTATTCACTTAATACACTCTCTCCGGTTTGCGAAGGTTGATGTTGGTTTTGAATGATCTTAATGCTGTCACCAGAACTAAAAAACCGACATCTTCGCCAATGATAAAACAGCGCCGAATAATGAGCAGAAGGATATCGCCGTGTTGACAATCAAGACAGCAGCACCTTCTTCAGTCTTTAGTAGAAACTGCTTGTTCGAATTTTTTGTCAGCATCAAAATCGGAGCCGCTTTATTTTTTTCATTGGCCAGATTTACAATTGGATTGGTAACTTTTACAAATTTATTTATAAACAATAATATTAATTTTGCAATTTTTAAAGAATTTATCGTGAAAACAAAAGTTGGACGATTTTTGTAAGAATGTTCACGTTTCGCAGCTGTAACTCGTTACTCATCAGACTTAGAAAAAAGTTTCATACAAATATCGTTGTAATAAGAATTATAACGACAAATAAGAATAAAATAAGAATTACATATTACGACAATATTGATGATGATGATGATGAATAAAAATTATTTAAACCTTACCACCATGTCGCGGGAAAATTATTTAGGGGTTGGAGTGTAGCTTATTGATTAAACTTGGTTTGGATAACAATAATTAAATTATATTGAACGACATTCTACATAATTTCTATGAACTAATATTTACATTATAAAACTATTTACTTTACTTGCCCGGCGACCATGTCCCTCGACTTAGAACTACCTACTCCCCATCATTCGTCATTCATTCGTTCTCACAACCATCTAGCATGTCAGATATTTTCTCATGGAAATTTTCCATTTCCGTTCTTACTTAATGGTACCTCCTTAAGCTATTTGATGACGGAGTTTCTATTCACCACAACATTGCATTTACTTTAATTTGTTTTATATACAGGGTGAACATAATATATAACAATATGTAGGAAATTAAGTCTTCTTCAAATTTATATCAGACATTTTGTTCTATGATCAACCGTTGGGGAATTATTTTCAAAAACCATTTTTGTACCTTTAATCCAAAATAGCGGACCGCGGTGACCTTCCTCAAGGTCGAAAAGTTGGATTTTCATCGGGGCCCGGAACTAAATAACATAAATATCAAAATCATTTCTACCCCATCTTTTTTAGGGCAAAGGCATTTTTAATCTCTATTGATTGGACTACATGGGCGTCGTAAAACCCCGTTTTACAAATAGTATTAAAAACATGCTTTTATTTAATTTATAGATTATTTGTAAAATGGGTTAATTTTTCAAAAAATGTTACTAGACTAAAGTTATATCCGGTTAAATTTTCTATCCTAATTGGTCCGTTAATTTTTTGTAAGTATTTTTGTTTAAAAGATACAGAGTTTGAAAGAAAATTAAAAATAAAACTTACAATGTTTTGGACATTTCTTCTCTTAATTTAATTCATAACTCGAAATCTGTTCATCCTAGACAATAGCAGGTTATAAGCTAATTTGTAGATAAGTGAGTTATCTTTAAAAAGTTTAAATCTATTAAGTCTAAAAAGTCAATAATATTGGAGCTATGACCGTTTTAAATCAAAAATGCAAAAATTGCTTTATAGGAGGTACTCCCAAGGATTTGTAAAATTTTATTTGAAAATTTGTTCTTAAATTTTACTATTGTAGAAGCCATATTTTGAATTTTTACTGTTCTAACTTCAGATTTGGAATCAGTACATAGAAACCCTCTAGGTAAATATTTTAGAATAAAAGTACCGAAAGTTTTGGAGCTATTATAGTTTCAAAATATTTCTAAAAACCTCTCTTTTCGAGTATAGTACCAAAGGAGTACCAAAACAAATGGGTTTACCAAAACAAAACAATTTTTTTATTAATGCTTATAGAAAGCTAATAGAATAGCCTGTGAGTAAATCCATTCAGGCTGGATTAGATTTATAATTATTCTCTTTTCGTTGAATTACATTTCACTAAAATTCAAATAATAAAATAACTTATTGGGTTCCCTAATGTATTTTATATAATTTTTCTCTTAAGTTTTAACTGCAAAACCCCGACTTCGATGGCAGACTTTCAAAACAAAAATAAACAACAAAGTTTTTACGTAAGTATTACTGCAGTCAAATTTCCTACAATTTACGTTTTATAAGATCTTCTCTAAAATGTTTGTATGTAGAAACTTTAAAACTATTTATTTATAATATTATAGATATTATGGAAATGATGTGAACGTTACGTTTTCTGTATATTCTTTAAAAAATACCTAATGGTGAAAACAAAAATTAACTACTTACTGACTCTCGATAATTTAGTTTGTTTCATTTATTTAGTTGATTTTAAATTGGTATTTGTATAAATAATTTTAAAATAATAAAAACACATGACATAATTAGCTATTAACTGGTTATACCCTATATATTTAATTCGTGTAATGCAACAATTCATTTTCGTAATAAATATACTAATTTACAAATATTATGTATTTTAATATATAGTAAAAAAATAAATAATACATAACTAATGCTCCTGTAGTTGGTACGTACGTATGTAAAGTAATAAATTACTATGATTAAAATTAATATACCTATTTACAAAATTATAAATTTTGCGATATTATATTTTAAGGCACGCGTACTTTACCACGATAGCATATAGCATGGTTCCATTATAGTGATTTTTATAATCTCGAATGAATTTGCCAGTTTTATTACTAAAACTATGTTCGTCGGTCGGTTTGAATTCAACGATTCGCTAACATTTATTTTATCGAATTTTTCGTTTTTGGTCTTCTTAAATAAATTGTAATCTATACAAAATGTTGGTTTACAAGATTTAAAAGTTTTTGAATACTTTTATTTTTAAATCTCTACCGAACGTTATTTTAAAATATATTTTAGTCGTATAAAGTTTACGCAATAAATTTTAATGGTGTGGAATATTTTCGACTCTCTTTTAAATTTGTTATATAGTTGAATTAAGTATTAAGTAGGTAAAATATTATTAATGCACGTATACACTCTGTTTGATTTTTGAATAAAAAATAAATTAATCTAGTTAATCGTAAAACAAAAAATAAAAATTCATGAAATATGTTCATTATATAAAAATTGGGCTCGTCCGGGATTTGAACCCGGGACCTCTCGCACCCAAAGCGAGAATCATACCCCTAGACCAACGAGCCAACTTATTGATTTTTCTCATTACATTATAGTTCATGATTATGTGTTCTAATTATTTTACAACTTCATGTAAACTTTTATATTTTCTTATATAATACAAAATATTAAATGCATATATGTGTAGTTTGATGTAATCAAATGTTGGAAGTAAGTTAAAGTAATCCCATGAGTTTTCTCCGTTGAAAACAAAAAATTTATTTTATAGTAATTATAGCACAGGAAAATAAGACGTAAATCTGTGAAAAATTTCCTGGTGAAGATTTTTCTTCAGAAATATCATTATTTTGACATCAAAAATAGTATCTCAAAAGTCTATTGCAAAATCGAGTACACTAAAAAATTATTGAAGGTCAAAGGTCGCCACAATCAGTTTCTCACGAATACCTCGTAAACTAATATTTTTTCGTCAATTTAGGTTATATATTTTATTTATTACTTAATTTTGCATAAAAAAGATCATATACAAAATTCACGTTTTACAAAATTCAAGACTAATAATCTCCGCTTCGGCTGCTACAAGCCGTTTCGACGAACACTTTGCTCATTAAAACATCCCTTTAGAACGGTACAACTCGGCAAAGTGTGGATGTTGACCCAACGGATTTCAGAAAGCGACTAGTAGTTCCCCACTGCTAATCACTGTCGATCCACCTTCAGCACACCGGCGGGCGATAGAGTGTTTACCATATTTTCCATAATATTACGCAATAATATGTATTTTTATAGGAAAATTACAATTTTCAAAATTAAATTGTGGCCTTATTACAAGTCCGATTGATTCATCCTCACCTTAAAGCGCTTGTATTTTCCTGTTCTTTCGTTTGGTAAAGTAATTTCTACAGGAAAAAGTGTATTTTTGAGTTTTGGAATCTTAACTCTAGCGGGAAAACTTTTACAAAGCTGAGTTTGATTTCTTCCATAAAAATGTTATGTATCAAAAATCTGTTTTTTGATTTTTGACTATTATATTTTTGTTAATTCATTGCATTAACATCTTGAAATATTAAAAAAATTTTGCTTATTTCGGTTTTTGAATCAAGTTAATAAGCAACAACTAATAAAGTTTTAAAGTTTTACCCTCAATTAAATTTTTGCTTGAAACGATTAACGATACTGACTATACTGAAAACACGGCAGTAAAAACAACTGTGAGTGTGAAAAAAATTTCAGTCAAAAACGGAAAGTAGAGGAAAAACCTAGTAAAAATATTTTAAAAATTAAAAATATCAATGATTTGAAATTAAGATGATTTTATTGTTTAAAAATGTATTGAATAAAAAACTTTGTTGAAGTGTTTTTTAATTAAATTATTAAAGCTTTCAACAAAAAATTTGTTTAAATTGTACATACAAAGATAATATCAACTTATAGAAATCCAGTTTTAATAAAAATGTTTTTACAAAATTTAAATAAAATGTTTATTTTGCTAAAATAGTATACCTTTTTTTACTTACTACATTAATTTTATGTTAGATTAAAGTTTTTAAAATTAAGGTTAAATACGCAATAAAATGAAATATTATTCGTAAGCTGTCAGCAACGGTTGCTACTGTCATCGGACGTTTAATAATAAAATTTTAATCTAATATTAATTTCAGTTAATATTATTATTAGGTTAATAATATATATATATATCCATACTACGGTCTATGTGACCTCCAAAGCAGATACTTCCAGTACGTTGTCACCTCATATATAACGTAGTGACCTCCAATTTCGGAAGTCACAACGTTTTCGCTTGAAATTCAGAATTTGAGCTAATAGGTGTCGTACCATGTCGCTCCCGAAAATTTTGCTGGAGGTCACATCGAACATATATTATCTTCATTACAATCTTTTAGTTCAAGCATATACCGTTGGCACTGGCATCGCTTTTCGTCGTTATATGCGTAGTACGATGCCACTTCCCATACTACAGAAGGTATCTTGTGACCTCTGTTTTACTTTTAGTGGCAACGTTGCAGACCTAGTGACGTGTAGTCACGTAGGCGATAACAATTCTAAAATTAATGCTTGCATATTTTGCAGTAACTCATTTAGAAGTTACTTAAAATATTATAATAAATACCTTAAACCAAAAAGACATTTATTTATATTTTAATAAGTAATATGCCCAAAACACTAATTTTTCTACATTATCCAAAATATTGTCAATATTTTTTTTCTTGATGAAAATGACCTTCCTTAACTACAAATTTTGGCAGATTATTAGAAAATAGGATCCGCACCAACACGTTTGGTAATCGCGATGTCTAATTGCCAAACCCTCCTAGGAGGACCTTCATCCGAATGGATTGAAAAGGAAATAGTAAATAGTATTTGAAAATAATCAGTAATAATGTAAATTTTGCATTTATAGTTTTTATTTATTAGGTACCATATTTTACGGGCTATAAGACGCACTTTTTTTTCAAAAATTGCATCCACAATTCTGGTGCGTATTATAATCGAAATTAATATAATGCTATATTTGAAAAATATATAATGTACGTCTTATAGTTCGTAAAATGCGGCATATAAAACTGATTAAATTAACTATTTTGATATTCCTAGCCGCAACTTACTCGGACGGTACGGTGTTATAAAATTTTCAATAATTTGCATGTAATGCAATGATTAAATAACTAATCGGTTACAACACGTTTTCAAACAAAATGGGTATCCCACTAAATACTAAAATTTGCATTAAATTTAAAATTTTGGAAAATTAATGTTATATGAGCGCCTTATCTTAGCAGTTGATCGCTTAACAACCAGGTCAATGTCCGTCTCTTTTAAACTTTCAAATTTAAAATTAATAAATTTTTGTTTCATTTTATTCAGTTATCTAAAAGGAACACTAAATTAAATACCTTATTGTCGTCAACATGCGGCTCGTGGCATTGTTTTCTCTCGCCTTTTAGTTTTTTTTATTAAAATTGATTTTTCACATTTTAATTCTTTCTTATAATCTTAAATCTTTATCTTCGTGGTTCTCTTAACTTAACTTTCTTCATTCCTAGAAGTCTTTCTCTCTGCCAACTGTTTATATTTTTCTTAAATTTAATACTCCCCAGCCATACTCAACATAGGAACTATTTAAAACAACATAAAATACAAAATAGCAACGAGAGGGGGAGCATGAAGTACCTCGCAGTATATTATGTCATCATGCTCAAAAGAATTACGGCAGTAACATATAGTTTCTTCATAATTTTTAAACATTTAATGTTGTGTTTACCAATTTTGAAGAACTTGGAAGGAGTACTCCGTACTCCAGTCTCACAAATTGTAATACAGTAGAGCGTTGATTATCTGACCTAATTGGGGACAAGGGTGTTTGGATAACCGATTTATTCGGATAATGGAACTATATGGCAATGGGAATCTCGTTAACCCATTCATGCGCGTCCGAACTTTTATCAGTTCAGTTAAGCAGTTATTAACGCTTAAAAACTTGGTCTGTCAAAGCAAGCCTACCCGCTTACGAACAGCTAAATCACGCACTGTTTCAGGACGGATATCTGATACGGTCCCTTTCATCTAAAACTTCAAACTATCCCAAAACAGTATCTAAGCATGTAAACGCTTCAGAAGCAGCAGGTATTGGCCTTTCAACACTGGTCTTAAATCTTCAATTCACTACTCAAAAAATATATTGTATAAACCGGTGAGTCTGTAATATCCTCCAGTGGGCCCAGTACCGGGAGGTAAAATATTAAATGCTTAAAATTATGCAAAAACTTTATGATGCCACTTTACTGTTCTATAAAGCGATAACAGTGGGGGGGTATACTCCCCAGTCTTATTTTTATATTTTTATTGTTAAAAATCCAATTCTTCAATCAAGTATTCAAAATACCTTTCAGCCGAGCCGCGTTGGTGGTTAAATTTTTCTAACTTATTTGGTGATTTGGTGGACGTAATAATCAATTTATCTGATGATAAGTTAGTTAACATTGCTATTTTCTTTTAAATAATTGAATTACATGCAAATTATTGAAATTTTATTGTTTCGAATCATTTATTTTTACAATGTAAGTTGCGGCTGGTCATCACTTTCTGTATATGGAGTTTTGCAATATTGCTGTTTTCGCCCTACTGCGTCATTTAAACCACCTACATACTACTAAGGATAAATCATCCTTGTTACTTCCTTATTATTTTCACAAAAGTTATCGCTTGTGCTTCATGTGAACGTTACGACTTCTACTAAAATATTTAATATGGCAATTCGACAATTTGGTTCAAGGGTCATTCTCTAGTCGCGATGGCTATTCAGAAAGGTGTAACTAGCATCCTCCAATATAACACCTCCATAAAGTAACATATACATGATCAAAATGATAGAAAAATTAGTTGTTATTACAACCAACCGGAAATACAGAACAAAATAACTTGAAAAATATAACAACATTGTTGTTATTTTGTTCTGTATTTCCGGTTGGTTGTAATAACTAACCAATTTTATCTATCATTTCGATCATGGTAGTATGATAATCATGTCTGTTTATTAAGTTTGCGTATTTTTATGTTTTTAACTATATCTTAAATATTTGACGCATTGTCCTGAAGATGGCATAAAGCTCGAAACCGGTTGACAAATTAGTATTTGTAGTTTTTGTAAGAATATACCTGATCCAAAACCCAATATATAAATATCTTACATTGAGTATACAGTTTTCATTTCAAATTTTTTAACATTTTATCTCCTAATTTAATCCATAACTTGAAATCCGTTGATTCTAGAGGATACAAATTCGATAAATAAATGATCTTTCAAAAATTACTAATCCATTAATACCATAAAATCAATGGTTACAGTGCTATGGCCGTTTGAAGGCAGAAATTCAAAAAATTGCTTTAAAGAAGAGTACCCCCCAAAGGATTGGACTTGGTCAAAAATTTTATTTGAAAATTTTTCTTAGAGCTCGTGCCATTTAGAAATGGAATCATCGATCACATAGCTTTAACATTATTTTAAAAGGCTGCAAAAAATATAGTAATGCATTTCTATGATTGCATCCGCTAGCTTGCAGTGCCACTTTAAATACCTGGGTTTAGAGTATGCAAAGAACTGCCTATACAATCAACCAATTCAGTAGTCATGAACAACAGTTACAAAAATGTTTAAAATTCATAAAGTCAACCGTTCTTAAACATAAAACAGATAAAAAGTTTTGTATACCAGTAGAATAAAATTATTTCCAATTATTAAAAATAAAATTCGAACTAGAATAGTCAATGTGCCTATTTTTTTTATTGTTAAAACTATTAATGTGATTTTTTGTAACTGTTATTATATAGATTTAAAGATCAGTATATAGTGAAACCAATTTTGAGGTTAAAAACAACAACAACGTAATATCGAATATTATAATTGTAATTGTAAATGTCGAAAAATTTATTAGATGAACATATATTTACAAAAATATTTAAAAAATTGTTAAAATAAATCTTGATTTTTTAAATAGACTGCACCTATCAGCAACGAATTTTTTAGGTGCTACACGATTTGTTTCTTTTTTTTAACTAAGAGTAGGTACATTAAATAAAATTATACCTAGAACAACGTCACTAGATTCCATCTCCATTTTCTCAATACTTGAAGGTTAAATTTAACGTCAATATATAAAGTTAAAATTTGAGAAATATTAAGATTATGTTCAAAAAGGCGGATCTTAATGGTATGGCATAGCACAATCTATGTGGACACTTCTATGTTGGGTCATGCTACGATAAAATTTTACATTAGCATAACACAGCACAGCACAAGCTATGTGGCGAGGCCTTTTACTTAAAGTGGTTTGCGCTGTACATAACCAACATTTTAATTGTTGTGCAATTTTCCGTTACGTTACACCGTAAAATACCGTTGGGTTAAGGTATTTTAAAATATAAAAGGAAGTCGCATGGTTACGGTTAAACAAAGTACATCAATAAAATTTTCCTGTCATATTAATAATAAAAAAACAGTAAATAATTGCGTAATAAATTAATTTTACCAATTTTACCAATGATACCAGGTATTTTACCAATGCCTCATACTAGGTCGGTTAATTAATTTTATACTCTTTAAATAAAAGTGCGAGTGAAAGTGCGTGCGAGAGGTGCATGCGTGATAGCTGCATATGTAATTTTGACAATCTGCTCACCGAGGTGAGTAGATAAAAATCGTATCAAACAGAACAGACACTAAAACAAACAAAATGAACAATAAAACCCAAACCTGTCCAAATATAACCAATCCAAATAATCCCGTCAAATCCTATTCAAACTTCCTTATAAATGAATTCTTCCCAAAAAAAAAAAAAACGCAATCGTCATGCAAAAACAAGAAAATCTAAAACTTACCGATTATATACTGGCATTTCAACCCACAACAGATATAAAAATATAATTGATGCATATCCTATGAGTTTTCACCGAATAGTAATATTCTTCAAAACATCAGAAACTGCAACAGAAATTACAAACAAACACAAGTCGATCAAAATAGGCAATCTAGTGGTACCAATACGAAAACTAATTTTAGATGCAAAAAGAATGACCATTTACGTACCAGCTTACATTCCACATGAAACAATTAAAGAAATCCTAAAGAAATTGAAACATTATCAGCAATAATCCACATAAAAATCAGTAATAATCCTCTCATAGCACACATCAATAGTAGATACAGACAAGTGTACATTTTCCCTAAAGACGAAGAAAAATTCCCCGGTAGCGTAATCATGTTTGTCCAACATACGCCTAAGAAAGAGAAGAAAATGGAATACAAAAAAACCTTAGAGAAGCACTTAATTCAGAAAAAGAAAATACCTCCAGAAAATCTAATTGAACAATCAAATATAAATTAAATGTATACCATGTAAAGTGCTAATAACCAAGCTATTGATGCACACCCAAACAACCCCCAAATAAAAAAAGATATATAAAAACTTAAGATTTCATATTTGTTTAAAATTAAAGTTGGAAAACCCCAAATTTGTGAAAATTTTGAATTATAATCCTCTTAAACGTTGGCATGCATTTCAATAGAATAATTGAGAAAATTTATATTAAAATATTTAATGTCAATATATCTATTTTTTATAATATTAATTTTAATAACAACAACTTAATAACGATAACTAACTAACAAACACCAACAAATTTTAATTATAAAATAATTTCTGTCAACCTGTAGCTTTCAAAGAAATGCAAATAAAATGTGGTGATGTAAAAGTAAGGTGCACGCTACTGAATGGTTTTGCGAGCATTTATATTTTTTGTACCGACCTTGTTGATTATTTTGGGATTTTCTGTAAAATGGGTTGCTTTTCCAAAAAATTTTAGTGAACTAAAGTTATATCCCGTTAAATTATCTATTCGAATTTGTCCGTTGGTTTTTTTGTAAGTAATTTCGTTTAAAAGATACAGGGTTTGCAAGAAAAATCCTAGACAATAGGAGGTTTTTGTAGATAATCGAGTTATCTTTAAAAAAGTTTTGACCTATTAAGTCTAAAAAATTACGGAGCTATAACCGTTTGAAATTAGAAATTCAAAATATTGCTTTAAAGCGAGGTATTCCCAAGGGTTTGTAAAAATTTTATTTGAAAATTTTTGTTAAAAATGTGTCCTGTATCACCAACTTAAAGGTTCTCTACGGTCACGGGGACACCCTGTATTTTATCTTAAATTTTACCATTGTAGAAGCCATATTTTGAATTTTTATTGTTCTAACTTCAGATTTGGAATCAGTAAATAGAAACCCTCTAGGTAAATATTTTTAGGATAAAAGTACCAAAAGTTTTGGAATTATTATAGTTTCAAAAATATTTCTAAAACTCTCTCTTTTCGAGTATAGTACCAAAAGAGTACCAAAACAAATGGGTTTACCAAAACATGCTTTGCTTATAGAAAGCTAATAGAATAGCCTGTGAGTAAATCCATTCAGGCTGGATTAGATTTATAATTACTCTTTTTTTCGTTTAATTACATTTCACTAAAATTCAAATAATAAAATAACTTATTGGGTTCCCTAATGTGTTTTATATAATTTTTCTCTTAAGTTTTAACTGCAAAACCCCGACTTCGATGGCAGACTTTCAAAACAAAAATAAACAACAAAGTTTCCACGTAAGTATTACTGTAGTCAAATTTCCTACAATTTTCGTTTTGTAAGATCTTCTCTAAAATGTTTGTATGTAGAAACTTTAAAACTATTTATTTATAATATTATAGATATTATGAAAATGATGTGAACGATACGTTTTCTGTATATTCTTTAAAAAATACCTAATGGTGAAAACAAAAATTAACTACTTACTGACTCTCAATAATTTAGTTTGTTTTATTTATTTAGTTGATTTTAAATAGGAATCTATATAAATAATTTTAAAATAATAAAACTCATGACATAATTAGCTATTAACTGGTTATACCCTGTATATTTAATTCGTGTAATGCAGCAATTCATTTTCGTAATAAATATACTAATTTACAAATATTACGTATTTTAATATATAGTAAAAATCGGATGTGGCCATGCCCATGACTTTATCATACTTTTATTAAATATTAAAAAATAATTTTAATAATAAAAGAAAAAATATTTTCCATTAACCAATGTGACTCAAAATCTATTCAACTCTAAGTCTAAATATAAAGATACGAAATACCAACTTTAGTTCTGAAATTCTCATTAGTTTTTGAAATATTTAATAAAAACTAATATTAAATAAAAAGATTTATAAAAAATTGCTTCCATGAACGAATTTTATCCAAAATTTAATCAGTTCTAATTCCTAGCATGAACATAACAAATTTTAACTTTAGTTTTGAAAATCCTTTTAGTTTTAAAATATTAAATAAAGGCTAATATTAAATAATAAAATTTTAAATAATAAAAAACAATAATTTTTATAAACAAATTTTAACTAAAATTTAATCACTTCTAAATATCGATTAAAATATGCGAAAACCTAAATTTAGTTTAGAAATTCGTATTACTTTTCGAAATATTAATTAAAAACTAATATTAAATAATAAGATTTAAAAAAATTTAAAAAAATAGTTCCCATGAACCAATGTTAACCAAAATTTAAATAAATTTAACTCCTGCTATAAAGATAGGAAATGTCAAATTTGGTTTTGAAAATTCTGTTAGTTTTAAAATATTAAATAAAGACTAATATTAAATAATAAAACTTAAAAATTAAAAACAATAGTTTTCATAAAACAATTTTACTAAAATTTAATCAGTTTTAAATCTCGACATACAGTAGCGATCATAAGTATGGTTGCACTTAGTTTTTTTGTGATAACTTTTTTAAATTTCAAGGAAATTTTCCTAAATTTTCAAAATTTATTCTTTAAATACCTTGGAATTATAACACATAATTAAAATTATTTGAAAAATTTTATAAACAAGTAAAAATTTAAAAATCACAAAATAGGAAATATTTGCTTATAATAAAGTATTATTAAAAGCACTTAAAACAAAATTTAAAGTACTTTATTAAAATATAAAGATTAAAAACAATTAATACTTTGTTGCATAACCTTTTGCGGCTATAACTGCTTTGCATCGAGAAGGCATAGAGTCAACAAGCTTACTAAACGCTCCAATGGAATCTTTTGCCATTCTCTCCTTAAAGCTTCTCATAACTAACTCCTATTTTGGTATGTCCCACTTCTAATTTGTCGCTCGAGCTCTTCCCACAAATGCTCTATAGGATTTAAGTCAGAAGACTGACTAGGCCACTCAAGTAGGCGGATATTAGCCTTCGCCATGTAACCTTTAACATGCTTTGAAGCATATTTCGGGTCATTATCTTGCTGAAACATCCAGCCGCGTGGCATTATTCTCTTCCCATGTGGTAGCATGTGATCTTTTAATATGTCAGCATACGTAAACCGATCCATAATACCATCGATTAAGTGTATAGGTCCAACACCATCACGGGAAAAGCAGCCCCACACCATGACACTTCCACCGCCGTGTTTTACAGTGGGAACCTGATACTTAACATCATATCTTTTATTTACTGGACGTCGAATATACTTAATACCATCAGAAGAAAACAAATTATATTTGCTCTCATCGCTCTAAAGAATTTTAGACCATTCTTGAACTCCCCAGTTTAAGTGATCTTTGGCAAATTTTAATCGGGCTATCCGATTCTTCTTCAAAATTATTGGTTTCTTAGAAGGACGCTTACCAAATAGTCCAGCTGACTTCAGTCGACGTTTCACTGTCGAAACACTAATATTATCTTCGCGATTCTCGTTAAAATCACGGACAATTTCGGTAGCCATTAAACGAGGATTCTTTACCGCATCACGAACGATCATTTTATCTTCCCGTCCGGTTGTTTTTCGTGGTCGCCCGGTTCTTGGTCGATTGGCCACTGATCCATATTGGTTTATTTTACGGATCCAACGACCTATAGTTTGATTTGGTATACCAAATTTGCGATTTGCTGTCCTTAAAGAGTCTCCATTTTCAATGATTTCAAAATCGCATTTTCAGATCTTCGGAATATTCTTTCGTCTTTACCATAATTCTTACTGTTGAAGCAACTACTCTAACAAGTTTATTTCGAAAAAATTAATTTTATTTACGTTTTTTGACGTTTTAAAGAATATGCCACTTTACTTTTGGACACTGAATAAGAAATAATTATATTTTTATACTGTTCACGTTATTAACAACATTAAATTTTATACGTCAAAATCTGTATTAGCCTACTTACTTTTAGGAATGATACAACAATTTGCAAAATAAGTTTTGCTTTTATTAATTTTGCTAAAAATTGAGTGCAACCATATTTATGAGCGCTACTGTAAGTATGCTAAATCCTAAATTTGGTTTTGAAATTCTTATTCGTTTTTGAAATATTAATTAAAAACTAATATTAAATAATAAAATTTAAAAATATAAAAAAAAATAGTTCCCGTGAACCAATTTTAGCCAAAATCTAATCAGTTCTAAGTCTTAATATAAGAATACAAAATCCAAAATTTTGTTTGAAAATTCCTATTAGTTTTTGCTGTAGGTCGCACACAAAATTTGACCACACACACACATACACACAGACACACACACACACACACACAGACATTTTTTGGAAATCGTCTTATTTTACTCAGGGGACCTCAAATAGTGTAAATCCATCAAAATCTCAAATTTTTTTTTCTGCACGAAAACAATACTTTCTCATATTACATATGATAAAGTAAAATAAATAATACATAACTAATGTTCCTGTAGTTGGTACGTACGTATGTAAAGTAATAAATTACTATGATTAAAATTAATATACCTATTTACAAAATTATAAATTTTGCGATATTATATTTTAAGGCACGCGTACTTTACCACGATAACCATGGTTCCATTATAGTGATTTTATAATCTCGAATGAATTTTCCAGTTTTATTACAAAAAATATGTTCGTCGGTCGGTTTGAATTTAACTGCTAACATTCGCTAACATTTATTTTATCGAATTTTTCGTTTTTGGTCTTCTTAAATAAATTGTAATCTATACAAAATGTTGGTTTACAAGATTTAAAAGTTTCTGAATACTTTTATTTTTAAATCTCCACCGAACGTTATTTTAAAATATATTTTAGTCGTATAAAGTTTACGCAATAAATTTTAATGGTGTGGAATATTTTCGACTCTCTTTTAAATTTGTTATATAGTTGAATTAAGTATTAAGTAGGTAAAATATTATTAATGCACGTATACACTCTGTTGGATTTTTGAATAAAAAATAAATTAATATAGTTAATCGTAGAATAAAAAATAAAAATTCATGTAAATATTTCGATTATATAAAAAATTGGGCTCGTCCGGGATTTGAACCCGGGACCTCTCGCACCCAAAGCGAGAATCATACCCCTAGACCAACGAGCCAACTTATTGATTTTCTCATTACATGAAAGTTCATGATTATGTGTTCTAATTATATTACAACTTCATGTAAACTTTATATTTTCTTATATAATACAAAATATTAAATGCATATATGTGTAGTTTGATGTAATCCAATGTTGGAAGTAAGTTAAAGTAATCCCATGAGTTTCTTCCGTTGAAAACAAAAATTTATTTTATAGTAATTATAGCCCAGGAAAATAAGATGTAAATTTGTGAAAATTTCCTGGTGAAGATTTTTCTTCAGGAATATCATTATTTTGACATCAAAATAGTATCTCAAAGTCCATTGCAAAATCGAGTACACTAAAAATTATTGAAGGTCAAAGGTCGCCACAATCAGTTTCTCACGAATACCTCGTAAACTAATATTTTATCGTCAATTTAGGTTATATATTTTATTTATTACTTAATTTTGCATAAAAAAGATCATATACAAAATTCACGTAGGACTAAGGAAGTTATAAAGTTTTACCCTCAATTCAATTTTTGCTTGAAACGACCAACGATACTGTCTATACTGAAAACGCGGCAGTAAAAACAACTGTGAGTGTGAAAAAAATTTTAGTCAAAAAAGAAAGTAGAGGAAAAACCTAGTAAAAATATTTTAAAAATTAAAAATATCAATGATTTGAAATTAAGATGATTTTATTGTTTAAAAATGTATTGAATAAAAAGACTTTGTTGAAGTGTTTTTTAATTAAATTATTAAAGCTTTCAACAAAAAATTTGTTTAAATTGTACATACAAAGATAATATCAACTTATAGAAATCCAGTTTTAATAAAAATTTTACAAAGTTTAAATAAAATGTTTATATTGCTAAAATAGTATACCTTTTTTTACGTACTACATTAATTTTATGTTAGATTAAAATTTTTAAAATTAAGGTTAAATACGCAATAAAATGAAATATTATTCGTAAGCTGTCAGCAACGGTTGCTACTGTCATCGGACGTTTAATAATAAAATTTTAATCTAATATTAATTTCAGAGGTTAATAATATATATAATTTCATTAATTTTATGTAATTTCAAAAGAAAATACGATAGATGTAGGTATTTTAACTTGAAGCTTTTCGTAAAGAGTTCTAAGAACTATTTTTTATAAGAACATTTTATTTAATATAATAGAAGAAAATTTTATAAGAACAAGAAGAACATTTTTTTAAGTAATTTTAAAACGGCGTTAGAAGAATAAAATTTTTATATAATATTTAGCGCTAATCAATTGATATCGTATATTTTTTTAAATTTTTTCACTCCCAACTTTTGATTTTATTTGACTTCAAACTCCGGGGTTAGAACTTTTTACTCCAATAGTAGCTATCAATAGGGACTTTAGAGGGATACTGACAACAGCTGCCCGATTTTTGATTTTAAGATAAACCAAAAATTGCAGAATTTAAGTTATTTGTGTATTTTAGGGCTGTAGAAAATGGCGAAAAACTAGCCTTCATATTGCTTAGTCAAATTTATTTTTGTTATAGTTGTTTGCAAAAAATTAATGTAGTTTTATTTATTATGATAATTAACTGATTAACGGGGTTCCTACATCCCACATCAAAAAGGCGCAAAGGTGAGGGTCGGAGCCTCCAAGGTGATGTTTTATGAGCTTTTAGGTATTTAGCTTTACAATTCAGTTACTGTAAATTGGTTGTATTACATTTTTTTAGTAATATTTAATGTTTTGATAATAATAATGAGTTATTGACATTAGCGAAGTCTAAGGTTTTTATTTTGAATAATAATAAAAAAACATGATTTTAGTGTGATGGTGATATTTGACTTTATCAATAATTTTCATTTTACGTTTTCTTTCGAGGTATAAATGTAATATTTTGCATTGGCTGATTTTTATTCATACTACACAATTGTTTATTTTAAATTGTAAATCTGATTGAATGTGCTGACGATAATAAAAAATCAAAACCAATACGTGCAATTAAATTAAGCAGCTTGAGGAAAGTGCTGGAAAATTTATATTAAAGAAAAATAATATACTTATTCAAAAAGAAATGTAGGTAGGTACCTAGAATAAACTAAAATATAAATCATTTTCAAATAATAAAATTCACTTTTTTCGCTCTTAAAGATATAAATTGCAATTTTATACACCTACGTAAATTATAATTTTTCAGAAGGTTTTTCGATCTTTTATTATATTAGACAAATTTTGTACATTCAAAAAAGTATATTGTTGCCTACCTAATACGTCCAAAAGTAATTTTCGTAATAATTTTTGATTAATTATATTGTTTTTTAATTAATTTAGCATTCATTAATTATTTCCATCTTCCAGCTTCCCTATTACAACTTAATTATTACACGTAATCTCACACACGTCTGCCTATTCTAATTCATCATCTACATAAATTTAATTTCTTCGGGGTATACTAAAACAAACATTAAAAAATATACTCAACCGCGTTAGACAACCCAATTAAAAGTTAATAAAAGTATCAATAAATGGTTAGCGATATGGAGTACTATATGCAGGTTTGACGAAACAAATTAGTGTGTATCGCTAACAGCACAATTAATGTAATTAAAAAATTAGGAATTCACTATTATCAAAGCAAACTTTTGTTTATTACATTAACCGAGCATCATTTCAAAATTATGTTTCCCGAAAAACATTTTTTCGCTCAACGAATAAAATTATTACGGACGCAGGGCGTTTCCTCGTATACAATGCATTATGGTTTTGAATCTTTTTCCTTTTTGGAAAGCTGAAAAGTAAATAAAATAATAATTTACGATTTATTAACTTTCTTGCTCAAATTCACATTATAAAAATATAAGAGGGATTCTATAACAATAAATTCGAATAATTTTATCCCCTTTTTCCAGAAGTTACAATATTACTGCTGGATTCTATTTACTCTATCTACAGTGGTATGCAGATACAACGAAACTTAAAGAGCAGATGATTAAAGTAATTGATTATTCTATGCTCTCGGTACTTATTATAACCGTTTAATTGGCATAGGTAACTTTTAATTACTTTTCAAACGATCGGTTGCTATTATGTTCACTCTTTCGTATTAGTTTCCGAAATATGAGACAGTAACAGTTAGGAATCATCTCAACTGCTTTTTCTCTCGTTTGAAGAGTAAAATGTTTTTGTAATATCCAAGAAAGTTCGTTAAATTTTCCGATGCAATAAGTTTGTGTAAACTATGAAACTGTGCGATAAATCAGCAACTCTGTCTTTAGACAATTATCAAACTTGGTAATTAATCATTGAATTATTCGTCGAAATTATCAGATTGTAATTAGAAATGATTGTAGCATTACTATGGCTATTTCCTATTAGACTACAAAACACTTTAAGACGTAAAATTTGCAGGTATTTTACAAAATTACCTTACAAATAAATATTTTGCAATTAAGGTGAGTGGTAATTAGTTTTATTTAGTAACATTTATCCAATTAGGAAAGGTTTATTGGATATTGGTGCGATGAACCCAATTAGTAGATTTTCTTTTTCGGTAAACAGAAGCAGCCGAGATGTTTGCTGATTTAGATTAATACTGTCCATATAAACAATACATTTTTGATATTTCATATTACGAGACATAACTTTATATAAATATTTTTGATTATACTTTTAAACCCAGAAATAAAACAGCTATTTGAACACATAACAGCTATGTTTTACCACCCTTTCAATATTTTATGACACCGATAGTGGTGCCTAACTGAAGTTTATGTTACAGTTGTGTAATGTAAGTCAAGAAAATAAATAATAAAGGCATTACAAGATCAATTCTCTGCTCAAATGGTTTGCAAATATGTGGTATTACACGGTTATGGTAAAATACATTACACAAAATGAACAGTTATAAATAAAAAATGGAAGCGTCTTCCTATTGATTACAAAATAAAAACGAACATTTTATATAGGTAGAACGTGAAATAACATTTCCATTTTGTTGCTGCGTGGAATTTAACGATTTAAATTCAAGAAAATATTAAACAGAGAACCAACTAATTTTGAAAATCTAATTTTTACTTTAAATCTTCTATAGAAATATTTAGTAATTAGACGAGCAAAGCTTAGCATTCGTAAAATTTTTTTATTAAGATCGTAATTTGCATTTAGGTTTTCATAATAATAACATTTTTTTATACAGTTGAATTTTGTAAATGATCATTTTTAATCAAAGCTTATTGGAAACGAAGTAAGTTATTTTTTTGCTTTTTTATTTATCTTACTGCAGAGATTGGAATTGTGTTTATGCCGGGTATTTTTTGGA
The DNA here is from genome assembly GCA_036346125.1 of Lycocerus yunnanus. NCBI lineage: Eukaryota > Metazoa > Arthropoda > Insecta > Coleoptera > Cantharidae > Lycocerus > Lycocerus yunnanus. The sequence goes on along the minus strand of JARFIX010000075.1, from coordinate 2,347,598 downwards.
AACTTTTTAAATGTGGCAGTAATATTCTTTGCTATCAACAACTTTAAATAATTTTAATTATTGCTTGTCAAAAATTTCTCGATAATTTCTTATTGTAGAAGATATTTGCAACACAGTGTTTGATTATAACTAAATTTTTTTAGACGCTTAGTGGACTCTTTCTCTCGATTACTGTAAGAGGTCGATTTTTATGACATTTTTTGAGAACGAAACAATACCGATTAAGTATTTCAGCTTTTCATACAATCTTTTAGTTAAGAAAAAGAGATTGATTTACATATATTAGCGCCCAACGTGGGACAGAAAAATTTAAAGATTCTGCCAGTTTAATATTCAAATAGAAACAAACAGAAATCAGATTATTTTTGGTAAAGATCAATATTATTAAAACATTGAATAAATACTGCATTCCTTCAATATTTTAAAGTAAAACTGCAAGTATTATATATAGAAAATTGTCCTCATTCGCAGAATTATTTAGATGCAATGAATTGAACGGTTGTTTGATTCAACGTGGAGTAATTGATGTTCCATGATAACTGCACTGATGCAGTTTGTACTACTTTGGTTTAATAAAGTCTCTATTAGTATTTATTTAAAATCAGTCCTTTAAAGCAAACAGAAATTTAATTTAAATTATTGACTTTTTCCGATCCTTCAAATGTATTTCTTTTAGGTACCTCTATGCTGTCTTGTATGTAATTTAAGAGAATAAAGAGTAGTAATATATCTGACAGCAGCTCTCGTTGCTGGAAATCAATAAAGTCAAGAACATTTCACCAGTCTTCAATGTGATGAGTTTTAATTTAAAAAAATACAATATTTACTTGTTTATTTAATATTATTATGTGTCTACTCATAAGTATACTTTATAAGTTTCTTAATTTGTTTTAACTTGAAGATTGATGTTTGCACTAAACCTTTTTTCATAATTTAACAAGCGTTAAAATCTTTAAAGTAAATTTATATTTAAATTATAAAGGTACTCGACTGCGCTCAAAAGGCACTAACCACCCACTCTTCAAAAAGTTTATCACGTTTTATTTTACTGTCACTTTTGACCACTTCTGGTTACATCAAAAGTAATACTAAGTAGTTTTATTCAAAAGGCCATCTTTCAGTTGTAAAATACTTTAAAAATAAGTTATTTTAAAATAGTAATCATCCAGGATGAATCAAAAATGCAGTCGTAACTAGGATAAATGTTTTGGGTAACCTTAATTGAAAGCTATAGTGGACTCAATGTTCTAAATCAACAAAAGATATCTAAATAAACATCTTTAGCTTATTAAAAGAAGTAGCTTTGTGGAATTGATATTATTTGTTAATCTTTCTTTGGATTTTCATTTATTGTCAGATATTATATATCAGTATTTTGTCTGTGATAAAAAATATATAAAACAAATCAAATGCTTTCTGTTAATTATCACAAATTACTTCATCAGAAACAATCTCAAATTCACCACCTCTACCACCTGAACCCTTTCGTCGAAGACGAATTAGTTCTATCATCAAAGAACTTTTACTTGGTGTGATTTACCAAACAGAAATAAATTTGTTTCTCTCGTTGACATGAAATTCTTAAGATGGAATATCTTTCATGAAGTAAAAAATTAGTTTTTTAGATTTTCACCGTTTTGCTGAGCATAATCATAATTACTGCATTTTATCGTTTCATAAAAATATTTTAATATTTTCATCTTTAATGCTATGAAAATTCAGCAGATATTAATTACTTAGAAATTCTAAAAATGTCTCATTACTTTTAGAAAACAATTATTTCAGTTTTAAGCATCCCAAATCGTAACAATTCTCTAATTACTACAAAGAATAAATGATTAAAAAATGAAACAATGATGATTAAGTAAGTAGGTATTGATTTAGTCAAGTCAGTAGTAGAAGTTATGCAAATATCGGGTTTGCTCAAACATCATACGCTTTGAGTGACATAAAAGCATAAGTTTCATCCATCTGCCACTCAATATTGAAATTTCTAACCGCCATGAGGATACTCTACAAATGATAAATATGATCTAAAATAGAATCAATCGATCGGCATTTTAAAACATGGTACCCAGCAGAATTCTTGCAAATGTCAACCTCATTGCCTCAAAATGTCCTTCCACAGAATACTATAATAAATATGTTACTTATCAACTCCGCTTCACTGAAAATCCTTTCACATGCAGTTTATTTTAAAAATGAACTCCATAATTTACCCCAAATAATCAACTATATTAGACAAAAATAATTTAAGTCATAAATTAAATTCTGTGGGTTTAGGGTACTATTTATGGTACATAGCAGAGAACTAAAAAAATTAACAAACTAATTTTAGCCAAATAATAATAATGAAACCTTGCAATATTGTAAAAACATTAATTTTTTTAAATAGATAATGCGAGTAATGGTCATGTTTTGATGTGGTTTCAATTTGTCTGCAGCTAATGTAAAGCAAAGTCATAGTGAATGCAACCCCATGGGCATTCGTTTGATTGTTTGATTCGTTTGATTGAAAATAGGGCTGCAGAGTCAGCTCCTGAAGTAAATCATTACATGCGGTGTTGGTATGTTGAGATGGGGATTCTGCTACTGGGGTCTCCAATGGCATTTTTACTGGTTTGTTTACAAGCCACTTTGACAACCGCCAAGAACAATCCCACCGAGACGTATGGTTTTAGCTGAAGTTACCGAGGAACTTCCAGCGTTAAACTGCAGCAAAACCAAACAAGGAACAAGATCAGCTTATTTACAGTGTATACTTTACGATTTATGTTTGTTTTGTAGTTGTGTACACTAAATCAACAAAGCCATGTTAATTAGTATATTAAATTGTCAATTATTCACTTGCACTGTACTCCAAAAAGGCTTCAGGGGGTAAATCTGCAAACTGTTATTTCAAATGTCGAAATAAATTTTTTATAATTATGAATTATCAATTTCTAATTTTTTACCTATGAATACTCTATTCAAAGATCAGTTGCACATGGAGGGCTGGACTAAGTTAAAGATACCGCCGTCATGAAATTAAAATATGAAAGTTTACGTAAGAAAAGAGGGGTCACCAAAACGATCTTGCCAGAAAGTGGCAGAAAATCGAAAGTTTCTTATTTTAATTAATGAACATTTTAGTTCAGGTAAAACTATTTAATTATTTTTAACTTGCTAACCAAAACGGAAAATTAGATTTCGTTATAGATCAACCCTGTTTGACTTTAAAATGTTAAGAGTTAATCAAACACAAATTATTGCACTAATAAAAATTCTAAACTAATATTTCAGAATACTCTTAATATGCGAGAGTTTATTAAAATCTTTCAGTAGGTACCTTACTCATGCAAACTTTTAGGTCAAATTAAATATTGACCCAATAACTATCCAACAGCAGATGGGGGTTTACAAAATTTACATAAAGGACTATATTTATTATTATATGCATGTAAAGAATAAAGAAATACTTTGCTAATCTGTTTATTGCAAAAGTTCCTAAATAATAGAAAACATCAAAGCAATGAATGTAATATCATAAAAAGTATAATTTTTTGGAGAATTTATTCAATTAAATGTCTTTTTGTAAATGCATTTCTGAGTTCAAAATACCAAACATATTTGTTTACATAAATTTTTTGTTGTAACTGGGAAGAGTTTTTGCTACATTTTTCCAGAAAGATTTATCATTAAAATACTGAGCAACTCAAATAACGATATCTGTTATTAATGGGCAACTTTTTGTATAACCGAAACGATCTTTTTTTATTAAACTTCACAGTTTGTATTTAGCCTTTTGTCATTTATCACAATTACAATTTAATTTCTGCTAATTACTAGTTCAAAATTACTACGTTATCGAATTCAAGTTCTGTTGTAAATTTTAACGTGTTAAAACAACAAACTGATACCGACATTGGAAAAATAGTTTTCAATATAATAAAAGCTAATATTCGTATTTTCTAACAGGTAAAATAGGATTTAAAATTTGCGAATGTCAGCGCAAACATCCACTGAAAAGATGCGCGATTTATCAAAAAATCACAATGTCGGTAATAAATATTAACCATCATCAATCATTTTTAATTCATTTTTTCTTTTACTTTATCTAATTTGCTTCACTTTAATTTTTGGCGTGTCTCATGTGTCATATTCAATCAATCAATTAATATATACCGGCCTTTAACAAAACGGAACTGCATTACCTACACATCTTTTCAATCAATTACGAAATGTGAATGAATACTTTTTAATGTAATTAACGTTTGGTAATAAATTTACACTATCTGTTTCCAAAACAGTATTCGAATTTTATCATTATGCACTAAATAATTAAAATGGAATCTCTTGAAATGATGTCAATCTCAGATTAAAATTTTAATTAAATAAGAGCTTACCATGATTAATAAATTTTAGACAAGTTTATTAAATTATGTGCGAGTATACATTGATTGATAATTTAATACGTTTTCTGGTAATACGGCAAAATTAAATTATTTCTAATCATAATAATTGGAATTAAGAAAGGGGTTTGTGATCAAGTTAGAACAAACCTTAAAGTTTGTAATCTGAATAACGTAAGGTTTGAATCTCAAGCGCAGCCAGTTTTTTGGCCTCTTTTTTTTGGTAAACCATAATTCATCTAAATTGTAGGGCACCAGAGAATTAAATTAAGTTCGAGTATTACGCACATCTTGGGCCACGTCATGTATATTTCATATATTATGTATGTACCAACGCATAATCTGATTAATGATAGATTTACATGTGGAATGTAGTAAATCTGTAATAATATACATAACTGATAGGTATTATGGAAGGCAATTTTGGTTACCTAGCCAAAAAAATTTTATTTTAGAATTTTATATACCACTTTGTTTTTGTACGTCGTGCAATATCTTCTGCTTATGTCATCTTAATTTTTGTTTTATTTGTTGCTAGTACGTTAAGCATTATCATTAGCACGGTTTTAAGTTTTATCTTCTACGTTTTGGTATTATGTTTTTGTTTAACGCCAAGTGGTTATTTGGGTTTATTATCAACGCATTTTAAATTTAGCGAAATGAAGTTCGTTCAAAATACATACTATATCTACACGTTTAAAATAGGACCGCTATATTAAGATTATCTCTTAAATTTGTGTAAAGTAAACTTATTATTGAATAATAGTAAATTTACATTAGGATTGCGGCGTTATGTGTTTTAGGCTTGTGGTTAGGAAATTGCTAAATAAAGTGTTAAATGGAAAGCGAAACCCAGTTCAAGCCTCTAAGGGTTGATGTAATAAATGCAGGACGATTGTTAGCAGCATTACTATTTAAAATATTCAAAGTATATTAATATATAATATTTTAAGAAAAATATCACTTTCAAACTTTTATTCGATCAATAATTACATTTCTAATTGCAGGATATTTCTCATCTGATAACTTTTTATTTGAATAACCCACGTAGATAGACAACGTATAATAATTAAAAATGATTTGATGGGTAATTTCGCGTAACTCCGCAAGTAGTTTCATAAAAATGATAATAAATTTTTATAACCCTAATTTGTTACTTCTTGATATTAGATACTCCAAATAAAATATTTTAAGCCGTCAAGTTTGATATGATCCCTATTATTAAAGCGAATAATAATTGTACTAATTTATTTGGTTTTATCTATCTTTGCAGTGAATGCAATTATGCAGTACATTTTTTAAAATTTATGTTCTTTGGCTAAAAACAAACAATGTAAAATAATTATTTAAAGTCAGGCATGTGATGTTAAAATGATAAAATATTTCGTGAAATAACTGTAACGAGTTATCAATGTCTTCGTCAACATTTTCCGATAAATCCTAAGTTTTCTATTTGTCTCCTACTGCATTCTTTTAACCACCCTAGATACGCCCAACATTTTCTTTTTAATCGGCCGGGAAAATCTATTCTCGGTTTATATTCAGGTCACCATCGGTTTGTAGAACCAGATTATGAAAAATATGACTTTAAAATATAGAAGCATTTTTAAAAGCATCTTAAAAACGAGTAATTTAAATTTGTGTAAACAAATTAATCCTTATTAATATTTCTTTGTCACCTTATTACGCTTCTGTAAGAGTTCAGGAAAAAATTTAATTAGTATTTTTTAGATGTGCAAAAACTTAATTAAAAGGTACTTCTGTTTTGAAGTAAAGCTGTTCATTAGGGTAGTACTTTATTTCCAACACTTATCTTTTTAAGGACAATCAACTTTTAAATAATATAAAAATATTTGGTGGATTAGGTTTAAATTATTTTTGTAATTCCTATTGTGCTTCTTGAATACTTCTTAATTAAATTTTATAGCGCAACATCTAAGTTTTATGTAGGTTGTTTTGGTATGTCATGATATGGCTCAAATTTACAAAAGTGGAGTTCCGACTTCTTCTTTACGAAAGTTACCACTCATCTTTGATCTTATAATACCTTTACTTAAGTTTTTACAAAACAGAGCTTTGAAATATGATAGTTCAGCAGCTCATCGTTATAAAATAATCAAAACGTGCACACATTTTTCAAAAGTAAAGTATATCAAGAATTTGTTACAAAACACTGTCGCAAGAATCCGCAAGAATTTTCGCAATATTATAAATTGCCATTTATTAATCTCCCGACGATAGTTGCTATCCTCACGTAATCAGAAACAGCTAGTAAAAAGGTCATTCGAGTTGTAAAATATATTTCAACCAGAAAACTGTTCGGGCTAGGTTTTAAAGTATCATCGCTCCTTATTATCTTAAGCGAAAAACCATAGTACAACTTCATGCCTATTACGCAAGCTGAAAATGTAATGTAATTCTGTAATTTTTAGTGTTACTACCATAATGCATTGTGTCATATCACGTGACAGCAGATGACAGCCTTACATCAAAATTGTGACTACCTTAAGGATAAATTCAAGAAGTGAAAGATGTAAATAATAAATCACGTGATTCGAATCACCCTGCATCAATTAACAATCTCAGAGGTCTCCTTTGGTCGGTTTACTTTAAGCATATAAACTCGTTGAAGCAAGCAGGTCACATTAGCAATTAACATGCATGGGCCGAGCTGCAATTAGAACAAATATTTATATGTATACATATAAGTTTTAAATTTATTACTCATAAAACATTAAAAAGAATCAGTTTAAAATATCTTAAAAATAGAATAACTTGCTCTCATTTTATAATATTATTATAGAAGACCAAACTCGCATTTAGTTGAAACAATCACAAGAGTTTGATTGTGAATCAAACCAGATGTTTTTATGACTAAAAAAATAGAGCAAGTAGAAAGAAAAATATTTAAGGACAAAAACTGTTCGTCCCTTTACGGCAAACATTTTTAACCCTTTCGATATTTGTAAGCCATATTTAACCTCTTGTCATTGTGACTACTAAATTGAGCATACGTTTAACAATATTTTATTTTTAAACATATTAATACATGTTATCAGTCCAAGTCACCATGGAAATAGACTCCGAAACAACATCGCTCCTCCAACGACTTCGCATTTAAAAGTTTGGCTCATTATGAGACATATAGTTTGGTAACTGGATCGCTTCCTTATGTTTTTCAATGTTATAAAACAGTTACAAACAGCAGATGTTGGTACAACTGAAATATATTTTTCAACATTCCAAATAATGCAAAAATGGTCCAAAATAGTATGATCAGTTGATATACTAACAGTCATCGTATTTAAATACTATTTGCTGTAATAAAAATACGGTTTTAAGAAAAATTGATTTTCTTCTAAATTTACTTTTGAAACTTCAATTATTCAGTTTAGAAATAATTAAATTTTTATTAGTTTGTAATTAGCTATATGTACCTTTAATATCGATAAGCAACCGTATTACTTACAATGAAAACTTTTGGTGGTTCAGGAGTTACCTCAGTCCTGCTTGGTGAAGGAAGCAGATCCAAGATTTGATCTATTTTTGTTGTTTATTATCAGATCCGCATATTTCTTATTACAATATTCAATGTGGCATTTCTTTAAAGGTTTGGTACACGTATTAACTCAAAAATTACCAAAAGTGGATCTGCCTCCTTCTTGCGGTTAAAAGTTAAAATATGGGGTTAAGTTTGAAGTTGCAATTTTGATTAATATTTGATAAATCAAAATAATATATTATCTTACAATGTTGTCTTAACTTTTGAATGAAATGAGTTACAAATCAATACATTGCACTTGCTATTGTAAGCATTTACCTTCGATTCGATTGCATTTTATTCTAAGCAGCGGGAGAATTTCTTATTCGTTTAACTTCTTTTTTTGGTTGCAGAGAACATTTTAATCGAGCTTGGTATTGTTCGATTGTGAACTGAGAGAGTGGAACGCAGGGGTAAGTTATTTCTAATTTTTTAACATTAACAGGGATACTACCAACAAACGGGTTGTTTGATATTAAAAAAGACTTTTTGTTTATTTAAGATGGCATAACTGTTCAAGGCAGTGCTGTATCTCGCCAGAAGGAAAATCGGAATTTTTATTATTATTTTTCCTGACTGCCACAGGTGATCTATTTATATGTCAGTCAACTGACGATTTATTTTTCACTTTTAAAAATTTTAAATTTAAGAAATTGCAATCACGGACGATATACATGAAATAATTAAAAGTATAATTAATCACATATATTTTAATTGGTTTTATTGCAATTGTTGACTTTTGTTTAAATACTAAGTTTTATGGTAGCATGGAACATAAAACTAAAAGCCGAACAATTTCTGGCCAGAGACTGACCGAGTTTACAGCGTTAGTGGACTGCGCATTGTGTTCTGAGCAAAAATAGTACCTACAGTTTCTTGTATGAAAAGGTGCACAATGTAAAACAAGTACGCGATAAAAATATTTTAGTCGGTTTTCTGCTCTTATTGGGAATTGTAAGCTAGACACTATAATTAGCTGTAAATCGTCAAAATGCCGGTACTTAGCTTAGTGCCAGCTAACTATTCTTAGTACCAGCTAACTATACTGTTACTATGAGTTCTAAGCGTCCTGCTAGTTCTGACTATGTTTTTCCTGTTGATCTTAGTCGCCTGTTAATTGAGTAGAAGTACAACTTTGGTGTTAACAGGTAAAACAGTTATCTATATATGTCTATCTTACTACGACGAACTGTTCAATAACTGTAGAAAATTACAACTGTTGCAAATCTAAAAAGATGTGATTTTTGTGCATTCCATAATATTATAATATTTTAAAATAATTTTACTTGAATTATATGCTCTATCATACCTGTTGAAAATTTTATCGCGTTTTCTACACTAATCATCAGTGCGTGCAGTCTAAAATTATATTAGCACGAGATTTAATGAGTAATTAATTAAGCAAAATTATTAACAGAATAGCGAATATAGACCACGTCCGTGATTCAAATGCTAGTGACTACTTTAAAATCAAAATCGGAAATTTCACAATTTAACTATTATTAACCCTGCGTTTATTCTGTTATTGCACAAAATATACCAAATTAGTTGATATTATTTAAAATTTTTTTCGATTTACAACCAATAAAATAATTAAAATAAAACAAAGTTTTTTCGTAATGTATTGTAATACATATCTTTACACCCGGGAGTGTTTTTAGTGAGACAAAGAAATAATAGCAAATATCGTAATTCATTTGAGGGAGTAAACGAATATTATACGTTTTCCAACAAAAATTATTTATTTTAAGCAATGTTTGCATTCTATAAAAAATTTATAAATTTAATTTGATGAAAGTTTAAAATAATCAAGTTAAATAAAACTAATTTTCAATTAAATGGCAACCCTTTTGCTCAGATTTTATGAAAATTTTTTCATACGTACCAATATTTGCTAAAAAGAAGTTTATTTAAAATTCATTTAATTAAATTTCCAAATTTAAAGTTTTAACTGTTTAACCAGTGTACATCAAGACAAAATTCTTAAATTTCGGCAAAATATATTCCATCTTGTAGTTTTAAAAATCAAGTATAAACAAAAGATTAACAAAAAATAAACCAATGTTGTACGCGTTTCTAAATGTTTTTTCCAAACTTTCACTTTATCAAGAAAATACGAGAAACTTTTAATTGCGAGCAAAAAAATCTTACATTTTGGCAAGAAACTTATGTCTAAAAAGTTCTGTATACATTTCTTTGCTATACTTACAGGAAAACGGTTTTTTAATTTTTATAAAATGAAAATTTAAAGCCTTTACTTATTTTTGGTTATAAATACGACTATAGTGGAGAAGTGAACTCTTATTGCTCAAATATTACTGGAAATTTGATTTTTAACAGGCAGATGAAGCATAAAACATTTGGGACCGTTTTTAAATTATGGTGGATAGCAATTGCCACAAAAATATAATCTGTTCATTATAGCTCCCGCTTCTATTAAATTTAATGGTAAAACAGAAGTGCAGTTGCAGAATTAGTAAACCAGTAAGCTGTATTAAATTTTTAATTTGTTAATGGAATATTAATCATTTTATGTCATTTACACGATACAGTTGTTAATTGGTGTTCCACACTGCGTTGTCAGCAACGAACACATTTGCTCAACTTGTCACGACTGTAATACTGTAATCCTTTTTTTACCCAATTAAAGGTATGAATTCAGGAAATGTAAAATGTTGTTCCTAATTACGGTTATTAAAATAATGCCAGCTAATTAATTTTTGCATTATTCCATGACTTCCAAAATTACGACAAGTTTTTTGCACGTCCCAACTTGAAAAATGTATTGCTTTATTTTCATCCATTATATTTCATATTTCTGGGTCCAGAATTTAAAATGTTATTTTATTCTTTATGCTAATTATAAAACAATTGTGTTTTGTAAAATTTGAAAGCAAATATAAATCACTTTCAAACAAATATTTCAAAAGGACCTATTTAAATAAAGCATTTCATTTCAGTTTCCAGTATTTACGACTTAGTTTGATACCCATATTTGAGGTTACCACTGCTATATTTTATATTTATTCCTATTCACATTTGTATTGTTTCATTCATATAATTACATCAAAAAGTATCATCAAACTTTTATGTATTTCGTAATCCATAATTATTTATTTATGACAATTTTGTAAAGTTATGAACAAGTTTTTGGATGGAAAACAAAAATTATTATATTAAAAAAATATGACAGCGAAAACACAACTTATACTATTAAATATTTAATGTACATGAAAAAGTTAACTCCTTTTAAACCTCAAACGTGAAATATAAATGACTGAAAGAAACCGTCGACTTTGTAATTTTTGAAGCATTTTACTTTACTCGCTACATTTAGCACGACTCTAAAATTTGTCTTTATATGTCGATTGTGTTTTTCGAATGTGTTCCACTTACAATTGATTTTTGTCAAATTCTATGTCAATTACAGTTTTTCTGTTTTAGTTAAACTTTTCCTTTTCGCACCCTCTATTTCTTAACATTAAACATTTTTATTTCAAAAAGCATAAAAGGTGCTTTTGATTTTTCAGGAAGATTTATTGCTTTGTGGAAGCAAATTCTAAAAGCATTAAAAATGTTTCATTTTAATTGCAATTTTATTATATTTGACGATTGTTAAATGTGTCACAAAAACTAACGCTTCGTTTACAATTTCTCTAATCATTTTCTTTGTCAGATGAAACTTAACGTCAGTCGCATAATATAAGAACGAGTCTCTCTTATAATATAACTATCATTTTAGTATTTTCTGAGAGTGTAAAAACGAATGTCTTCTTTATGTATTTAACTTACTTTCGTTTGAATTGCACAATAAACGAAATGAAATATGTCGAATTAAATATTTAATGCAATATTTTAAAAGTAAAATATCTACTACGTAAAGCTCTGCAGGTAAAATTAAATAGTGTACATCAAAGAAATTTTATTAGAGAGCACAAAAATAAAAATTCAAATTACTTATTCCACTCAGAATTGGGTTTTAAAAGGGTACGTACCATTGACGTGGGTATTTTTTAGGAAAAGGGCTTTATTAATTAATAATATCACAATTGCAATAGTTTATTATGTTTTAATTAAATTTAACCCAAAAGTTTTAGAGAACGTGCTTGGTTTCAGCCACTAATCTAAGTTATCTCAAGTTTCAACTAACATATTATTGTGTTTTACCAAAAGCTTAAGGTGTATTGTGGGACCCTATTAGAAAACTCTTTCAGCGTTAGTTTGATTAACAACACAATGATTTTGAAAACTAAGGTAGGTATTTATAAACACTTTTTTTGTGATCCTATTTTTAAAAAATTTGCACGTCACTAGTTAAATATATTAGAAAGGACAGAAGCATAAAAGGTTTTATAATTACAGTTGCTTTTAATCCAATTTCTACATGCATGGGGATTACCACGTACGTTGCTTGGAAAATCTAGTCAACAAATTTAACATTTAAAGCTACTCATACAATTTATTTTATAAAAAAATTAGATTTTTTTTGTTTAATTAATGTGCACTACAGATTAAATAATGTTGAATTACATCCACTTTATTTTTGGAGACATTTTTAAATTTGTCATGTGGGACAATTAGCTATAACTAGCGAATTTTAATTGGAGATTAAGTTATAATAAATTTGTTAAATCCACTAAAAATAAATTACCATGTCATGTATGATAATTTGCTTATGAGTATAAAATTGCGAACATCCTTAAATAAAGGGTGAAAATTGAGAAATTTAAATTGTAATGCAGGTTTAGACTTTAGTTTTAACTTCAAAATAAAACAAAACCTTTTTTCACAATTATAAACTGTAATAAAATTTTATTTCAGTCACTTCCATATTTTCTTTCGGTTCCCACATCACCATATTACATTATTTGAAATTGCTGCTAAAATTTTGTAAACATGGCATACAAAATAAATTATAATATGCCAAATGCATGTAGTACATATATATTGTACTGACGTCTTAGAATGCCTTAACCCTTATATAATTAATTCAACGAACCAACTATAATTTTTAATTAATTTTATAATTGACGTAGTTTTAGTTTCTCTACATCGCCGTCGCCATGACCGAAAAGTTTATGCTAAAGAAACTGCTTAATTGCTTAGTTTGAAATAACAGTTTTTTGGTATGTTCTTTTATAATACTGAAAACTTTAAAAATTTGCTCGTTTTCTCTTGATGAAATTATCAGGCCGGAACCAGAAAGCTTGTAATTTTTGAATTAAAATTTTTTTAAATTTGAAGTAATAGTTTTTATTTAGTTAAGCGTTTTTAACTACTTCATAACGATAACCCAACAGCAGTGCGCTCGTCAGTTTTCTAGAATAAAATATTTCATTAATTAATTTATCTAACATCTTAAACGTAATATAATCCTTCAAGTTGAGTATACGTACCGTGAAGCTTCAATACAAACGTCACTCCCTGCAATTGCGTTAAACCGAAAACCCCTGCGCATCGTTTGCGAGTCTCTTGGTTTCGTCCACACTCGAGAAACCAAATATACAGAAAACAATTCAAAAAGTTATACAGTAATGTATAAGTGACGAATTTTACCCAAAAATTATTAGAACAGTTCCCTAAAGTCTGGTCTGTTAAAGATTATTGAAACAAAAAGTGAAATTTCCACACAAAAATGTAAAATTCAATATCTTTTGAAGAGAAAAAATGCCAGTTATTTAACGCTTAAAAATGTTATTATAAGTTTTCTTGTATATACATGTATATACCTATGTAAGCTATTATATTCACATATTTTATAACGTAGCTCAAATATTTTTAAACTTGATCCAATCACGCAACGGGGTTGTCATTTTAGTTCCTTTGTTGTTTCCTAGTGTTGGAAAAAACGGGCTAGACGTTTGTTTGCCGAATTTATTTACAAATTCTGATATTAAATTTCATTACGATTATTAATTAGAAACTTTATTGTAATGGTGATTTATATACCATCTAATATTTAATTAATAGAATTAATAACTACATTAACAATGATAAATATATATTACGTTGGTAGCTCATATTTATTTTTATTTCATTTATTTACTAATTTCCTATGGAAAGTTTCTCTTTATAAACCTTAGACTAAGTTTTTCTTGTATACAGCTACTTCAATTAGTCGAGTTGGCTTTTTGTTGAACTATTTTGTGGTGTATTTCCAGTAGGGTAGTCTAAATAATTATTTTATTGCAAACAGACTAAAAATAGTTTAAAATTAAATTATCAGATCTTAACGATTATTACTATGTATGTACTATTTAGCTGAAAACGATAGTAATGATTGTGAACATAGGGTGTGCTAAAGTGGTTTCGCGGGAATTTAATAGGGAAATGGGTTTAACAGTAATTAAATTAATACTGTAATTGCTTGAATCACGACCTGCAAAAGTTAAAAAAGCGATTACTTTAAATAGCAATTATTAAAGGTAACATATTTGATAGGTTTTTCAAATAGGTGCTATTGTTATTTTTTTCTAAATTTATCAAATTCTTCCCAATAACTTCAAACGTGCTGTCTCAAAATTTAAAACTGATTTTGTGAGTTGTAAATAAATTTATTGAAGTAATAAGAGAATTAAAACATTAGCTAGAGTAGCTAATAGCTGACTATTAAAGCTACTAGCTATCTAGTAGGTTTACATTAGCTTCTAAATGGCACCTACTTGAGATGTTTGCCGGATATAACCAATAAATTTAAGAAATATTATGTATATAAATATTTAATTAGTCTATCTGCCGGCATTCGAATTTGTATACGGATCACGGATCTCGAAAATATCTCTCGAAAATAGATTGCCTTCACATAATTGACCAAAATATTATGCATATCCACATTTTCGACTTCATGAACTTTAAAAAGACAAAATATGAATCAAATTCACTAATTTTTTAATTAATAACTCTAATCTTAATTTTATTGATTTATATTATGTCTTCCTAACAGAAATCTTCTAAATTAAATAAAAAAATATTTCGATTTACATTTTTGTTTATTTTCTGAAAGCAACAGTAAGGTTAACTACATATAATTTTCTGGAAAAAACGTTTAAGTCAGGCGTTTAATTTAATGATTAACAAAAGACCAACAAAACTACTTCTGGTTCAGGAATATCACGCACATGTAGATTTAATATAAATAGCTGTTATATTCGTGACTACCTACTTTGTATTTATATAATACTTGTACAGGTTTTTTTTTAACTGCGTATAAGTTGTCTTTAACTGCAATAAATTTATTAACTGGATATAATTTATGATTAAATTTTACAATACATACGATTAACATGAAAACCAGCAATCAACAAAATAAATTATACCTGATTATGACAAATCAAATAATCAAAGTTATAATTCACCTAGATTTTTCTTCTTTTTCTTTTAATTATTCCACTTCTTAAACTTAAAAAACCATAGTGTGGCGTGAAAATTTAAAAACCAAGCAAGTTTTTACAATGATTTAAATTATATTTCGGGAGTAATATATAATGATAAATAACTTTATACAACATAATACATAAAAATATGATACGATTATGTTTGTCTTTTTGCATTTCTAAAAATTTCCAAAATTATTTTAAAATTTTTGTTTTAATTAATTTTTTAATTTCTCCAAATTCAAATTTTGGCGTTGCTATCTATGGATACGAACAATTTATTTAATATTAATGTTAAAATTTTTGCATATCTCATTTTTTAGTATTTTGTTTAAGCATGTTAATTTTAATACTGTACACGGTGTTACAGAAGTTACTTAAACTTTCTCGCACACACATTTACTACGTGACATTTTTAAGGTTAGGGTCATTCCTAGGGTCAAGGTGGTGGGTAGATTTTGTATTTTCTTTATCAATCTGGGTCTGTGGAGTTCAATTCCACTTTGTGGATAATAAATTTTTTTTTATAAAAATAAATAAAAACTTGATGTCATTTAATACAATTGAGTCTCATTGAGAAATAACTCACACTATCTCATGATAAATAATAGATTTTCTATGTATATAAACCCTTGGAGAAAATGTGAAAAACATAAGAAAAAATGACTTAGGACGCTTCTATCGTAGAGCAAACCGATTAAGAAGACTTGCTATGTCTATTGTCGGAAAATTAAAATCCACCATTTTACTCTTATTAGGTGCCAGTGTAATCTAGTCTAGTTTTTCCTCTTGTCTCCAATATCTATAAACCAATTAAGTATTTATTGCTGTTGGAATCTTAGATACAGATCCAATCCATTCTCCGAAATGTCCATCTTTTCTAACCACTCTGATAATTAATCTTTAATTATTGTTATTTTGGCTCTATTTTTTCTAATATTACCTAATCTCGTCTCCAAATGCAGTTTACCAGCTTTCTAGAGGATATTATAAAATTCGTATTTTTAAATACATTTCTTTTTTGTTTCCCCTATTTTTAACACACATTTATGCATCACTACTTCCTTTTTTCCTTTTCTTATTTTCTACCTTGGATGTATTTATTAAACTCGCTCGAGTTGCATTTTCTTCTTTTGTTAAATCGTTTACAATGTAGATTGTTGTGATTCATAATTTGCTCTTTCACTTCGTTACGGTCATCTTATCATGTTATGAATTTCTCTTTGCTATTATGAAGGAGCATTTCATTTAATGAAATATTGCTGCAATAATTCGTTTGCGAATGTTTAAAGCGAATGTGAATGACGGTGAACACGGGAGCACCGATTGTTCCCATAAATATACACAACTGGCAACTCTATTATGGCTCTACCGGAATATTCTATAATATGAAAATATCATAAGAGAAATACAAAACTTTTTTAAATATTTTTATTACCTTATAATTATTCAAGTAGCCCAAATTTACCATTTTTAAAAAGTTTTTATTTTGATGGAATTGTTTACATTCACACACAAAAGCATTACTGGAAGTGTGCGCTTAACTTAAAAAGAAACGAGCCCTTTGTTTTATTTGTGGTGTTTTATTTATTACTGAAAATTAATTAAACTGAAAAGATAAAACGTATTACCTTATAATATAATTTTTTAATATAATAAAAAAAGTACCTCGACAACCCTATATTCAGTTAATTCTTGTACTTAAAAAATATAATATTTAGCTCTTAATTAGCACCAAGTTAAATAAATCTGGCAGCGAGTTTTTCTCAAGAATAATTAATGCAAATAAATTTGAAATAAGATTAGAATAGCTGGAAGAAATTTTCCAGTTATTTGAAAGGAAAACAGTCACAGTTATAGCACAGTCACGCGAGGTACCATATCGCCTGTAGCATTAGAGAATTTTTAACTTGCGAATAATTTTTAATGAAAACAGATCAATTTAATATTAAAGCAACACGGTGTGGGTAAGTAATATTATCGTACCCGTATGAGTTGCTTGCACGAGAAGCTGAAACTTCGAAAAATGCCTTCATAATTTCCAGGCTTTCGCTCAATAATAATTGAAGTCGTATGCTACACGCTCGGTTCATTGATGAAATTTCGTTTTATTGCCATAACATAATATCGACAACTTGATCGTTTATTTAATGAGTTCAACCGTGCATTCTAATTACTAATTTAGTTATATGGCGCTATTCCATTATAAATATTGTAGTTTCCATCTAAACGAAGCAAACAGTGTTTTTAACGAAAAATTAATCTCAGTTTAGTTACAAAACTAATTTATTCTTGCAGAAATTGAATGAAAATTTTCGTAATATGCAATTTCCCAAGCGCATTCCATATTGTCGACTCTTTTTTTTAACAATTGCTTATATTGCTACCGCAATTGGCCCTCGTCTTCGACTCGGGCAAATTTTGCAGCGAGGTATTTATTGTTAAAACTTTTCTTTACAAACCGTACATTTGCGACTAAAAACCAATTATTGCAAATAAATAGTAGCTTATTTGCGTTATATGGCTCTGCGATTCGATATACATAGCTACTGGTTGAAATCTGCATAATAGCTCTTAAACTTGATTCTTTAACAAAGTTATGTTAAAATTAGAATTTTCTACCTAACTGATTTAAATGTACATTTGGGATTAAATATATCTTTAAAGCAAGTGAAAATATTACTTAGACATATTTTAATTACCTGGACTATCTTTAGATTGCGGTAATAAGATAAAGATATACAGTATTTTTATAGTTGCTGTGTCAGTAAAGAGTTTTTGCTGTCATTTTTATGTTTAAAAAATTTAGTAAAAATCCATTGCTACCGAAGGCTTTGATTTAATGGATTGTTCAAAATTGAATATTATTAACGTGTAAACTTTGTTTTAAAAATGAATTTAATGATATCAAGTAATACGAGTTTCAGTTAAATTTATAGCAAATCAATTGTTAGGCTCTCAGAGCGCTTTGCATTCTATTGTAATTCATTTGTCTTTGATGTCCAGTTGCAATTATTACGAACACGACCTAAACTTACTACATTAGGTTCTATAAATAAAGTGGAAGCAATGCCAGTGACTCTGGTGTCGTTTTCAACGTTTTGTGCTGCAACCTCAAACAACTTGACATATTTTAGGATTAACTCTTGATTCCATAGACAGTCATATATAAACCTTACTTTAATCGTGACTAATTTGAACGAAGCCATTTTTTTCAATAATCAATTAAAATATTTGCTCTCTGCCTTATTAAATATGTTTTAACTTTGCATATTATTTTTGCAGAATTCCTACCTTCTGAGTAAATCCCGAAAAGCACGAATTGAAATAATTTAGTTTGTACCGTATTTGGTGATGGAAAAACACTAAACCTTGAAAATAATTTTTGATCAAATTACTGAATGTTTCAGTGAAATGAAAGGTAATTTAATTTACAACAGCTTCGGATTCTTATAATTTATTGAAAAATTACAACTCATTACCTGTCCCTAAAAGGGGGATATTCATTTAAACCCAAATTATCAATTTTTTACGTTGAAAAAACCACTGCGCCTAGTTTTGTTTGTAACATAAAACCAGAAATCTATGCGATACGCTATGAATTTTATATAATATCTTATTTATGTAGTAGTATGGGTGACGCCCTTGTAATGTGGTTGTAAATTGCTAATAATTTAACTACTACAAAGGATACCTTTCAACAATAGTCTGTGAACGAGGACAGAATTTCGGAGAATAAAACGCATTGAAATTAAGCAAACACGTATTTATTTTAAAGTTTTCAGTGAAAATGATGCTTGAAAGATATAACGTACTTTAGATACCTTCTATAACTCCAATCCAATAGCTAGCGCAGCTCAATCGTTAAAGCGTCGGTAAGTGGATCTCGCGGTACAGCCTTTGATTTCCTAGAACTGGGAATTGTTTTCCCTTTTTTTCTCTTTTTCCTTTTTCTGTCTTTTTGTTTCTTACTTCATTCCTTCTTTAGGGTATCAATTGACAGGTCCTTCTTAATACCGCATAGCGATATGACCGTATTGGTAAAAAGAACATTTTTTATAATATAAATTAATCAGAAACATGAGACATTTATGGTAACAATTATTTTGGTTGCGAAATAAAATATTTAAACAAAAAAATTGTTTATAAAGTGTTGATATTCTTAAATACTATTAATCAAATATTAATGTTTTAAAAGTTACATTAACTTTAAATCATGTCGTAGTCGCTTTAAAAATTAGTTGAACAAAAATAATATTCAAATATTTTTACCTCTTTAGGTTCAACAAACTAGTTCGAACAATATTCTTGTGATTTTTTCAAGAAATATGTGTCGTCCAGTCGGCAAAAGCAGTTTTGATGCTCTGGTGATATTATTACTTACATTTACGGTATTGAAGTAAAATTTTAAAAATTACCAGGTTAACTGAACAGTAAAACAAAATTATTTTTTTACAATATTTTATATTTAGTTAGCCTGTTAATTTTTAAAATTTTACAATACTTTTGTAATAATAATTATACAACGACTTACATTTTTGTTCTTTTCTGGTATTGGCACAAACTAATTGGCCATATACTTACTAAAAGTAGCTTTTTATACCGCCATAAAAAATTAAATATAAATTAGCCTTACAACCACTTAGGAAACTTACAGAATTTAAACAACTTATGTAACAACGCTGTTTGACTAAAATTTTGTGAACTGAAATGACTGTTTTTATATCCGACAAAACTGGATCAATAAAAGTAAATTACAGTACATAATAATTTGAACTTTTAAAATTTGATTCAATGTATGATTTGCTTATATTGTTAACTTCAATTTAATGTTTGAAAATAAGCTTTGTGATGTTGTAATAAAACAAGTTAAATTAAAAGAAAAAAACTACTTTCATTTATATAAGTTCCTTGGAAATGTAATTTGAAAATGGTTTTTATTTTAATATAACACTTTGAGTTTAATATTTTTTTATATTAAAAAGCTTATTTTATAAACTAAATAATATTAAATTTCATGTAGTCTTTTTAATAACATTTAAATATTTTTCATTAGTTATTTCAATTTAAATAATTTAAAATTTAATTAGTATGGTTACGGTTGAGAAGCTATGTCATTTTAATTCTACATTAAAGTAAAATTTTCAAAATTAACAGGTTAAAAACAATATTTTTTGTAAGCTTTCAGCAATAAGTACTAAATACTTAAAAATGTTGCTTTAATATTAATTTTACAGGTTAATAATATATAATATAATTTCCGAGGGTCAACCGCTAGAAGAAATCGTATACAATTAACTTCACACTTAACGTAATTCATGATAATTCTGCATACTTCTTCGTACTTCATATATTCAGCAGTAATTCACGGAATTCCAAAATTTGAGCAATAGAGGGTCCACACCTCCGGATCAAGTAGTTTATTTTTATCATTAGTAAACTGAAAATTTCCGTTGCAGAGGCACTGGAAGATGTTCCACACCTTCTAGACCCCCGGATTAAGTAGTTTATTTTTATTTTGTTGCAAAGATCTGCCTCCCAAGGTAGGAATTTATAATTAATTGTCAAATTAAGAATTAAACACATTTACTTGACCATAGCTAATTTTAATAAACTTGAGATATGTTTAAATATTTAATTCACTTTTAATAATAATAAATTATTTAAACCGGGAGTCTGGGTGTGGAACACCCTCAGTGCCTCTGCAACGGAGATCTTCGTTTACTTTGATGAAAGTAAACTATTTGTACTGGGGTTCTGCATGTTCTGCAATGTTTTCATTCCAAAATTTGTGCACTGGAGGGTGTTCCACACCCCCAGACCCCCGGATTGAATAGTTTATTTTTATCAGAAGTAAACTGAAGATCCCCCGTTGCAGAGGCACTGGAGGGTGTTCCACGCTCCCAGACCCTCCGGATCGGGTAGTTTATTTTATCAGAAGTAAATTGAAGATTTTCCGTTGCAGAGGCACTGGAGGATGTTCCACGTGAAGTATGTACTTCATGTACTTCATGAGATGTGTACAAAAACTTCATCATCATCATCATCATCACAGCTATATCGTCCTCGTCGGACATAAGCCTCCCCATAATACGCCACTCCTCTCTATTCTGTGCTCTTTGGATCCAGTCGCGTCCCACAAATCTCTTCAGATCATCAGTCCACCTCGTCTGTGGTCGTCCTATGCTTCTTCTTTGGCCTCGAGGTCTCCATTCTATTATTCGTCGTGTCCAACGATTGTCCTGCATTCTAGCGATATGGCCCGCCCAGTTCCATCTCAATCTGCATATTCGATTTATTACATCCGTTACCTTGGATGTATTTCGATTTCTATGTTGGGTATTCGGTCTTGCAGTGTGACTCCAATCATACGTCTCTCCATAGCTCTCTGCACAACTTGAAATTTTGTTATTATACTATTGTTTAGAGCCCAAGTTTCAGTTCCATATGTTAGTACCGGTAGAATGTACTGGTCGAAAGTTCGTGCTTTGAGGGTGTTTGGTATGTGAGATTTTAAGACCTGGTGAAGTTTTCCAAATGCTGCCCATGCTAGCGTGATTCTTCTGCTCAGATCGGCTTTTAAATTTTTCTTGGACATAATGATTTTTGACCCAGATATATGTAGAGTCCTAAAACCAAATTTTTAAAAAAAATTTGTTATGTTATTTTTGATAAAACCCAAGTTTATTTATGCAAACAAATAAAATTAATTTTTTGAACTTTTTCAAAATTTTACCAAAAAAACTTTTTTTAAAATTTTTTTTTCCACCAATTTTTTTTTTAAATTACATTAAATTTAAATCATGTCGTCAAAAATATTTGAATATTTTTACCTCTGTAGGCTCCGACAAACTAGTTCGAACAATATTCTTGTGATTTTTTCAAGAAATATGTGTCGTCCAGTCGGCCAAAGCAGTTTTGATGCTCTGGTGATATCGAGAGATTAACCGCTGGTGAAATTTTTTGTACACATCTCATGAAGTACATGACGTCTCATGTGAAGTATGTGAAGTACTTGTCTTCTTCTTCTTCTTCTTTTTATCTGCAACGGGAGATCTTCAGTTTACATCTTATAAAAGATAAACTCCTTGTTCCGGGTGGTCTTGGGGGCGTAGAACACCCTCCAATGCCTTTGTAACGGAGGTCTTCAGTTTACTTCTTATAAAAATAAACTGCTTAATCCGGTGGTCTGGGGCATAGAACACCTCCAATGCCTCTGTAACGGAGATCTTCAGTTTACTTCTGTTAAAATAAACTACTCAATCCGGGGTTTGGGGTGTGGAACACCCTCCAGTGCACAAATTTGGAATGAAGAACATTTTAGAACATGCAAAACTCCCAGACCGAGTAGTTTTCTTTTATCAGAAGTAAACTGAAGATCTACTGTTGAAGAGGCACTGGAGGTGTTCCACACCCAGACCCCCGGTTTAAATAATTTATTTTTATTAAAAGTGAATTAAATATTTAAGCGTATCCCAAGTTTTTAAAATTAGTTATGGTCAAGTAAATGTGTTTAATTCATAATCTGACAATTAATCATAAATTGCATAATTTTAAATTCCGTACCCTCTGGTAGGTAGATCTCTGCAACGGCAGATCTTTAGTTTACAACTGATAAAAAATAAACTACTCGATCCGGGGGTCTGGGGGTGTGGAGCATCCTCCAGTGCACAAATTTTGGAATGAAGAACATTGCAGAACCTCCAGACTGAGTAGTTTTTTTTATCAGAAGTAAACTGAAGATCTACCGTTGAAGAGGCACTGGAGGTGTTCCACACCCCAGACCTCCCGGGTTAAATAATTTATTTTTATTAAGTGAATTAAATATTTAAGCATATCCCAAATTTTTAAAATTAGCTATGGCCAAGTAAATGTGTTTAATTCATAATCTGACAATTAATCATAATCTGCATAATTATAACTTCTGTACACTCTGGGAGGTAGATCTCTGCAACGAGAGATCTTCAGTTTACATCTGATAAAAGTAAACTACTCGATCCGGGGGTCTGGGAACACCCTCTAGTGCCTCTTCAACGTACACGATTTTCTTTAGCGGTTGACCCTCGGTGATATTATTATACATTTACAGTTTGAGTAAAATTTTAAAATTAACAGGTTAACTTAACAATAAAACGAAATTATTTGTTTACAATATTTTATATTTAGTTAGCCTGTTAATTTTAAAATTTTACAAACTTTTGTAATAATAATTATACAACGATTTATTTATATTTTGCTTTTTCTGGTATTGGCACAAACTTATAGGCTATATACTTACTAAGAGTAACTTTTATACCGCAATAAAAATTAAATATAAATTAGCCTTCAACCACTTAGAAACTTACAGAATTTAAACAACTTATGTAACAACGCTGTTTGACTAAAATTTTGTGAACTGAAATGACTGTTTTTATATCCGACAAAACTGGATCAATAAAAGTAAATTACAGTACATAATAATTTGAACTTTTAAAATTTGATTCAATGTATGATTTGCTTATATTGTTAACTTCAATTTAATGTTTGAAAATAAGCTTTGTGATGTTGTAATAAAACAAGTTAAATTAAAAGAAAAAAACTACTTTCATTTATATAAGTTCCTTGGAAATGTAATTTGAAAATGGTTTTTATTTTAATATAACACTTTGAGTTTAATATTTTTTTATATTAAAAAGCTTATTTTATAAACTAAATAATATTAAATTTCATGTAGTCTTTTTAATAACATTTAAATATTTTTCATTAGTTATTTCAATTTAAATAATTTAAAATTTAATTAGTATGGTTACGGTTGAGAAGCTATGTCATTTTAATTCTACATTAAAGTAAAATTTTCAAAATTAACAGGTTAAAAACAATATTTTTTGTAAGCTTTCAGCAATAAGTACTAAATACTTAAAAATGTTGCTTTAATATTAATTTTACAGGTTAATAATATATAATATAATTTCCGAGGGGTCAACCGCTGAAAGAAATCGTGTACAATTAACTTCACACTTCATAATTCAACGTAATTCATGATAATTCTGCATACTTCTTCGTACTTCATATATTCAGCAGTAATTCACGGGATTCCAAAATTTAAGCAATGGAGGGTCCACACCCTCCGGATCAAGTAGTTTATTTTTTATCATTAGTAAACTGAAAATTTCCCGTTGCAGAGGCACTGGAAGGTGTTCCACACCTTCTAGACCCCCCCCGGATTAAGTAGTTTATTTTTATTTTGTTGCAGAGATCTGCTCCCAAGGTACAGAATTTATAATTAATTGTCAAATTTAGAATTAAACACATTTACTTGACCATAGCTAATTTTAATAAACTTGAGATATGTTTAAATATTTAATTCACTTTTAATAATAATAAATTATTTAAACCGGGGAGTCTGGGAGTATGGAACACCCTCAGTGCCTCTGCAACGGAGATCTTCAGTTTACTTCTGATAGAAAGTAAACTACTTGGTCTGGGGTTCTGCATGTTCTGCAATGTTTTTCATTCCAAAATTTGTGCACGGGAGGGTGTTCCACACCCCCAGACCCCGGATTAAATAGTTTATTTTATCAAAGTAAACTGAAGATCTCCCGTTGCAGAGGCACTGGAGGGTGTTCCACGCTCCCAGACCCTCCGGATCGAGTAGTTTATTTTATCAGAAGTAAACTGAAGATCTTCCGTTGCAGAGGCACTGGAGGATGTTCCACGTGAAGTACTTCATATACTTCATGAGATGTGTACAAAAAACTTCACCAGCGGATAACCCCTTGATAATTTCATTATAATTTTACTGACACATCCTAAAGCAGCACATTGCAATTTATGATTAGTGTTGTGAGGTTATCGCAATTTCAATCTTGTTTATGATTTTATTCGTGATCAAATTATGTGCGACTACCACTCAGTAATGTTTTTTTGGAATGCAGAATTCTTGTTGCTATTGATTTGCTACATATACGTGTGTACAAAGACATACCTAGTACTTTATAGATTATAAAGATATAATTTTCCAAAAAATTTGATAGATAGATTTCAGTCGAATGAAATGTTGTCGATGAGTCTAGGGTCCTTACAAGTATCCAGAACAGTAGCATGATACATTAGCCGAAAGTGTTCCTCCCGCCGCCGTGTGAGCGTTTTGGCATTACCCGAAAGATTTACCATCCTCAGACATGCATTAGTTCAGCAGTACTAGAAATGCACATAGGAGGTATGAGTGTGAAAGGAAAATCATCCTTTACGTATGTATACTTCTGTTGCGTTAAAAAAAAAGTCGTAGTATTTCGTAGTTGATACTTACAACTAAGTAGCTATTTCGCTCTGTACTTGGTATTTTATGATCATTTCATTTCTTCACCGTAGAAAAAACTTAAGTATAAATTGAGTAGTTACAATACTGCAGTACTTATTGGAGTATCATTGTAAATGCTACATTGTAGCAATATTCCAAAATATCCATACATACATATCTACAATATATTAAACTGCATTCTAAAGCAAGTATGTTGGTATCACATGGGATTGTATGTATATTTTGAACTCATTCTATTATTAGATCTACCTAATGTCGACTATGTAAAAGTTTGAGTAATGCACTGTAGAACACCAACATTAAAAATTTATATCACCTAAAGCACCTACATAAACCAAGGTGAAAAATCCTTATTATACGAACTTTTGTAGGTAAATCTGAAAAAGCGTATTTTTCACAGCTGCCTAAATAAAAACATTTATATCTTATAATGCAGTAATGGTTTTATAAAGTTAAATATTTTAAAAACAAAATAACCTACAAAAGTTCTTTGTGCAAATATGTAAATTAATATTTTTAAACATGACAAAAAGTTTTACATCATTTAAATAGGTATACTTAGAGAAAGTTTTCACATAATACTTTCTGTGTATAAAAAATGTTTTTTAAATTATAAATAATATTATATATTGCAAAATATCTTATTTCGAATATGCTGATTTAAATTGTGTACTTCTTTTACAACATTGTTTGGCGAAAAATCCGAAAAGTTCCTTTTCTAATTCGTAAACAATGATAAGAAACACATTTAGACATACTTAAGAGATTTTGCTCATTTATTTTATGGTCGTTTATTTTCCATCGT
Source organism: Lycocerus yunnanus (assembly GCA_036346125.1). Lineage (NCBI taxonomy): Eukaryota > Metazoa > Arthropoda > Insecta > Coleoptera > Cantharidae > Lycocerus > Lycocerus yunnanus. The sequence goes on along the minus strand of JARFIX010000075.1, from coordinate 2,321,188 downwards.
CCATTTACTGATACAAGATTATCCGGAACATTAATGGACGCATTGAAGAACAGATATTGTACGTACTTTCCATGCAACATTAAATTTCTTACCATTTGGTCGATAGTTCAACTGTACTGAAGTAGGTCACGTGTAAAAGCATTTCTATACGAAAACTATGTAATTGAGAAAAGCGTTGTCGTTTAAAATATATTGCGTTTAACTTGGAAATTTAACTTGAAACTATTACAATATGCTGTTTGAAACACTCATTTAAATTATGTGAAATGAATTAACTTGAAAGTCTTAATAGTATTCTCCTTACGACTGTCTATAAACTGCTTTGTAATTTAAACACCAAGTTTCAAAATAATATATCTGTGCTTATAACTTTTCAAACTCTAAGATTAAAGATCAATATTAATAAAATTAATCAAATACTTCTTTCGTAAATTTAGGATCAAACGAATTTTATCATTAGTTAATCACTTATAGTAATTAAAATTGAATGTCGATAAATCAAAAAAAAAATTAAAACTGAAAATTGGAGGATTTATTACATTTTTAAATAAATTACCTAGACATGAGAGGCGTGAAAATAAATTCACAATTTCAGGATTGTGCAATGCACGAAGACATGATATACTGGATACTTTTCAGCATCACTTGATTTAACTCTTGTTGCATGTAACTAAAAATTAAATAAAATCTATCGTTTAAATTTAATCTAACTTGCTATACAATTTTATGCAATATTAATGTGCTTTCATCCAAAAAGACAAGTCACTCGTTTCCGGTTTTGTGCATTGGTCCATATAAATTGTTACAAACTGAATTGACGAAGAATTCCATGTGAATTTCAATGAAATAAGCTATTCGACAAGCTGAGTGGTGTAAAGAGCAGCCTTGATATTTGTTATATTGAACAAAATTGCTTCTGTAATATCGAATGAAAAATAAGGCGCATTGGCAAGTTAGTCTGTAAAATTTGTATGTTATTGAATTTTTGCAGTCTACAGACATGCAAAATTTCGCTTTTTGTCACTTTTTCAAACATATTGTTCCTTTAATAGATTTGTGAACCTCACTTACATATAAAATAGATTTATTAAGATTTTATATAAAATTTGAAAAAAATGTTAAAATTATCATAATATTGGAAAAGGTGTGACGGAAGCTAAACCAAACAAAAATTCTTGTATTCCTATGATGTACCAACCACGCGTAAAATTATAAGCTGAATAAATCATGAATCGTGGAAAATTATATTATGCTAAAATATAAGCTGTTGTTCTTCACGACTTAATAATCCATATTCTGAATTAGCATGATCGCAATAAATATTGATCATATGAAAATTATTCGCGAAAGCGAGAACATAACGCCTGCACAGGTATTTCTTCAGGCTTTCAATAATAATTAATTTCAATTATTAATATAAATTAATTTCTAATTTGTGTAAAGAAAATTTAATTTAAATTATATTTGCTCAATTAACTCACCTATCTAATTATACCTAATATGCATAGTTATGCAAATATTCGTAAACATGTAAAATATTTAAAAAAATACATTACTCGCTCCGTAAACTCCTTTTATCCTTACAGAGAATTTTATGAATTACTAAAAGGTCAAATGTGGTTAAAGGAAAAAATAATTTAAGTTATTTCTAATACTCAACTTAACGATCAATGGTTTCATAATTTCATTCTCGAATTTAATTTAAAATATCCATATTATACCGATGAAACACGAAGATTACTCTCTTACCTACAAATTCATTCATAAAAAATTAGGATTGCTTTTCAATAAACTTAATCAACTGTGATAAATTAGAATACTAAATTGACAGAATAGCAGGACATTGTGGAATAACTTTAAACTTATTAATTTAAAATTCTCATATTGAGAAGGAACAACGGGAACTCTTTGATAAGTCACAGGTCAAGCATTGAAATCCAATTATTTTATGCACCTACGTTACTATCTGATAAAAAAAATTAAATGTAAGGAATAATATTGTATTAAATTGTTTATAAAATAGGTTGATGTTTTGTTTACCTGTCTTGGTAATTATAATAATATTTCTTATTGATGTCCTTGATCTAGCAATCAAAATATAATTCCGTGGTTTAAAATATATAATAGTTGAATATTATTATTCTAAAAAGTAAGGTAAAAATCGTTAATGGTGGAAATCTGCCAACTCAAAGTGGCTACTTAACTATAACAACACAACAAAAATTTTTAATTTATGTTGTCTTCTGAATTGGCAGTCTTATAACCTTTTGTATTACGGGACAAATAATTCTAGCAAGTTTCATCAATACGTTTATACGTGCATTACTACAACAGAATTTAGCTCTTTGTGATTTAAATTTCAGATTTTGAGTTTGCTTTATAATTATTGTTGTTTGAACAATTTTTGTGGCTTTACTAAACTTTAACACATTTTAATAATTATAACTTCAATTTGTAGTGGTATACTGCTAAATGTCTAACATTTCGGAATATTATTATTGACGTAGCGAAGTCGCTCTTAATTAAAGAGAACACATTTATAATATCAAATAGTTATTAATTTCTTATCGTAAAATACTTATTGGTAAGTTTTTTATGAAAAACTTAAAAAAACGAGGCACACGGCATTTTAGTAGGTAGGCAAAAGTAGAGAAGCGATTAAATTATTATTATGATTGAATTGAACTACACCAAACTACAAAAATTTGGGAAGACTTGCAATGGTACTCGTACTGTGTAAGTTACCATAGTTGTGCAAAAACATATGTAATAACATAAAATGCCAAGCAAATCTATATGTAGGTAAGTAGGTGCCGTTACTTACAAAAAGCCGAACAAATTTTTATTAAAACAAAATTAAATTGGAAATTGTGCGAATACTTGCTAAATAAGAAAAATGTGTTTTTATTTTTTACTATATTTATTTTTTAAATTATTAAACCATTTTGTTACAGAGGCATGTTAAATTCTAGCAGCAGCTAAATGATTAATTAATATAATATGACAATTTTAAAATTGGATAACATTTTATTAAAAAGTAACCCGGACATAGAAGAGACAAGAATGAATATTATTTATAGTAAAAAATGTATCATTGAGAATTTTAAATTTAAATAATTACAAAAACAATAATTATTGTTGAAATTCCTGGATTGTATCCCCGATTCATTTTTTCTTATAATGTACAGGGTGACATAATCCCAATGTTATGTAAAATAACCAAGTGAAAATGAAGAAGTTACAACCAGGAATCCATAAAAATGATTATGAAATTAATCCTCAATACACAATATTTAGGCAATGAAAATGATAGGATAGCATGGTCCTGAATAAAAAAAAAAATAAATCAGCAGTGAATTTCTTGTCGATTAAGATTAATAATAGTTTTTACTCACAAGGGAGACCGGCAACTTCCCTCACTAAATTGATTCATTTTCATTGTGCGTGTAGGTCTTGTATTGATTTCAACAGATGCAAGTCTAAGGACACGCTTCTTTGCCAATTTCGAGAAAATTAAATTTGAATAATTATATATTACTGATGAACTGCATAAAAATTAACATAAATTTGATAAGTTGTTAATGGAATTGCGTAAGATTGCAAAAAATAAAAACATGCAAAGGAAACTGGGATCGCATCCAGCTCCTGCCAAATTTGTTTTTATTTATTTGACTATTACTTCCCCAGTATAATTTATGTCATCGTTCTCAAGAAACCCAAAGCGCTATAATAAACCCTACTCATAATCTGTAAGCATTGAATGTTTTGCCTTTCAGCAGTGAGGCACTGGAGGGTGTTCCACACCTCCAGACCCCCCGGTTTGTGCAGTTTATTTTTTATTAGTAATAAATTAAAAACATCAGCATAACCGATCTTGAAAAATCTCTAGAAAAACTAATTAATTCTAACAAGTCACACTCAAGTAACTAATATTCCAATTAACTCAAATTATAAACCAAAATTGTCAAGACCGGGGGTCTGGGGGTGGAGCACCCCAGGTACACTCAAACTGTGATAGATAAATTTGCAAACTTAATGGTTATCAGTATTATGCGATAATGGTGAAAGTTTTTAGCACAAAAATATAAAGCAGTGACCAAGAATCGAAAGGGAGGGATTATAAATTCCCCAGTATAATATGTCATCGTGCTCAAGAAAACCAAAGCGCTATAATAAACCCTACTCATAATCTGTAAACATTGAATGTTTTGCCTTTCAGAAAGTGAGGCACTGGAGGGTTTTCCCCACCCCAGACCCCCGGTTTGTGCAGTTTATTTTTATTAGTAATAAATTAAAGACATCAGCATAACCGATTCAGAAAAATCTCTAAAAAACTAATTACATAATTTAACTTTAACAAGTCACACTCAAGTGATTAATATTCTAATTAACCCAAATTATAAACCAAAGTTGTCAAGACCGGGGTCTGGGGTTGGAGCACCCCAGGATATCAAACTGTGATAGATAAATTTGCAAACTTATGGTTATCAGTATTAAGCGATAATGGTGAAAGTTTTAGCACAAAATATAAAGCAATGACCAAGAATTGGTGGGGGTGATAAATTCCTCCCAGTATAATATGTCATCGTTCTCAAAAACATTAAAGCGCTATAATAAACCCTACTAGTAATCTGTAAACATTGAACGTTTTAACTTTCAACAGTGAGGCACTGGAGGGTTTTAATTTTTTTTGCAATCTTACGCAATTCAATTAACAACTTACCAAATTTATGTTAATTTTTGTGCAGTTGATGGGTAATATATAATTATTCAAATTAATTAAAATATTATCAAAGCGTGCCCTTATATAATACTTACACCTGTTGAAGTCCAATACAAGACCTACACGCCCAATGAAAATGAAACAATTCAGTGAGAGGAAGTTGCCGGTCACCCCTTGTCAGTATATTTAGTAAAATTTAGTAAATAAAAAAAATAAAACAAATGCAGATATTTAAAAACTTCAAGTGACAATTTACCACACTTATATCATCCAATGTGTTTTGCATCGTTTTAGTCACATGAACCAATCAAAAGCTATCTGATATTCTTTCAGCGAATATTATGTGTGCACTCTTGCCATCGCCGTGGCAACAAGAAAAATAATAGCTATCAACAATATCTTAGCAACGTACTTACCTATGCTTGTTGATTTTAATTTAAAATTAATTTTATTTAAATTAAAATTATTGTTCGATAAATTGTCAAAATAATATACTCGTGATCATGATTTCCTTCGGTAATTTTTGCCGAATCGATCACGACGCTTGTTGCGATGAAAAGAAGCACAAGTCGCAGCACGAGGGCAGCAGCAGTCGTGATCGATTCGCAAAATTGGCAATAATGATCATAGTGATATTACTGTTGATAAGTTTGGAAAGTTGAAATATCAAAACCAAGCAAAACCAGGTATAAAGCAAGCTTGCCTTTGAAATTTTGTAGTTTTGAGTTTAAATTCTTCAATAAAGCAATATTATTTGTTATTATTTGCAAGTTTTCATATGCACTTTTTGAAACAAATATTGAAAGTTTTTTTAAATCAGTTGTAGACTAACGGATTAGTATACTGCAGTCGAGAATTCTATCCCCGACGAAGTACACAGGATTTCTTCCCACCGTAACTCCATTAAAGGTTATGGAATTATCTTTAAGGTATTTTATAAACTGGTAAGGAAAGAATTCTCTTAGGAAATGTAAAAATAGGAAGAATTTCAAAAGAAAAAAATTTGTAGGTAGGATTGAAGGATAAACGGATTAAAACTGCAAAATTAATTTTATTGATTCATTAATAATTTTTATAATACGAGAGAGCATCAAATAGTTCTGGTAAATTTTTACTATAGGTATTATTTTTAACAGCAAAATGAGATTTTGTACAAAAGTTAATTTTCCAAAATGTATTCAAAATGAATGTTCTAAAGTGACTGTACTTCATACAGAAGCGACAACCTAAACACTCTAAATAGCATACGAAAATGTTCTAAAACTATGTATATAAACGCTTATGCAGCTTGTGTTGTATCTGCTTTTATAATAACTTCAGTTCACAGCCATAGTTTATAAATGTTTAATAATATATTACAGATGACTTATCACATAACTTTACTTCTATTATTTGAAATTTTATTGAAAACATGGTTATATCTTTATTATCTTTTTTAGTGTTAAGAGTTGAAATATTAAACCACTTTTTGCTGTGCTTAAAACTACCTTCTCGTAAAAATTCTTAAATACACAAAAGGTCACATATTCCCTATGCTTAGAGATAACAATAATTACTTACCTTGTTAAGCCTTTTAGTTGATTTAACAGCTAACCTAGGTAGAATCAACTGTAATGCTGTACACGAAATGCTTATTTTAAGGAAAACCGCAAGACCTACCAGATTAAAATCAATTTTTGAAACAACACACCATTCAACCAGTTATGGTTTTTACAGCCCTATAGCTAAGATGATTCGTTTGGTCAACTATGCAAATAGGTATCCTGGCTTTGATGTATTTAACTCCCCGTTGTCCAAATTTAAGAAAAGTCTGAGGAACATTGATTTTTTGACTTTCTAACTACATATTTGTGATAATAATATTTGTATTTTTTTCCTCAATATGTAAAAAGGTTTATCCGTAAATAATCAAATAAGTAAACTTTTATTTCCAGTGGCAGGGGCGCCAATTTTTAAAAAACAATTCTTAATTAACTAGGGTGAAATTAATTGTGACGAATTAATTGGAATTTTCAAACGCCAGGTACCATAATAATATAGAAGAATATGTATTTCTACTCATTAATATTAAAACAAGATCTGAAGTAAAAAGCAAAAGCACTTGACTTGTTAGAATTAACGAAATCGTTAGCATTGGATAAACACAATTACTGTACATCTAAAAATCGTTTGCAGTATACCACCAAACAAGGAACTGTACTTAACTGAAGTAGACGAATCAAATATTCCTTATGTTAAGGAACAACGCGACAACTGAACTTGTCTCGACCAAGATTGCTATATATTTTCAATATATCGATAAGTTTTTACAAGAATGTAAAACTACGTTTAGTTTAAACGAAGTCTGTGAACAATGGAGTGCAAAAACTGAAAAGAAATTTACTTTACAAAGAAAATATTTGTATATATTCAACCAGACCCGTAACAAAAATATTTCCCTGAAGATATTAAAAAAAAACTAAGTAATTTTACTAATTAACATTTTTTAAACACCAATAAAAGAAGAGGAATTTCGCGTAATTAAAATTCTCTATATTTAGAGTCAGTATTATCGAAAACAGCACGAAACGCTAACAAAATGTAATGTGAGGTTAAAATTAATTCAGAACATAAACATTTTAGTGAATTTTAGAGAAGTTATATAATTATGTATTAAATTCGTAACATAGCAATTACAAGAGTTCCTTTTGGCAAATTAATTTTATTGAAACTTATCCGATAACATTACAAAATAATTCAAAAATTTCGGAGATGTAACGAATAATTTAATGTTTTGATATTGTGTGTTTACTTTCAAGGTAATTTAATTGAAGCAAAAGAAGACTTCATCTATTTCACTTAAAACTGAATTAGATACTAATTAAGTTATTACAATACCTCGAAGCAAACATTTTCTGTCTTTGGAAAACCATGTTGATCACCATTTGTTTGAAGTCAAAGAGAGATTAAGAAAACGTGCGTTTAATTTGCTAGCAATATAAAATAAAGTAAAACGTCCAGATAACACCATCTTATTAACAATGCCTCAATTTGCATAAAAGATTTTTAACAGCCTACACATTATTTTATTTTAATCAGGTTTTCTTTAGGTGCCTTGACGGATTTACGAAATTGTATTTACGTGAAAGTTCCAACAACTAAGATTTACGATTTTCTTGCCATTTTAGCAATCGCATTTCGTGCGTTTCTTTTTTATTACACCAACAAAATACAACAAATTTAATATAATTTTTTCTGCAAGTTTTTTTTAAATAAAAATTGATCTGTAATTTTTTTACATAATAATTTTTAGGTTGATTGAGCTCCACATCAAACTTCGCTGCCGAGGAAAACGCTTTCGTTGGTTATTATATTTTTAGCTACAAATTCCTCAGAGAATGTACCATCTCAAAAAATATGCATATCAGCACAGTTAAATAAAATTTTGCGTCCTATTTACTTTACTGAAAGGAGAAATATGTAGTTGATAATGATGACATTAGTGTTGGATTCGCATTCATGACATTCCATTTAATGACAGCATTTTTTTAAATTTTATATTCGAACCTACCGAAATAATATTTTCAAATTTTTTTAATAAAGTAAGTAATTTATTTTAAAAACGAATTTAAGCTTAATACCTCTATGAAACATGAGAAAATTTAAATTTACAACACAACCCTGAAAGTATGGTTCGACACTCTGAACCCAGTATAATTGCAGAAATCATAAACTAGGACTAATACCTAAAATTTCTTTTACATTATTTGATGTTTGATCTGGTTTATTTTTGAGGATTACATTTTCACTAATGCAAGTACTTTCAATTTATTTAAGAACCTACCAGTTTTGTTGTTTGTAGAAATAGTTAATCTTTTAACATGAGATTACTTAACGAATTAAGTTAGCACAGTTTTGTACAGCATCATAAATTTAAGATCTAATGTGTTTTTAAAAGCACGTACAAGAAAACTGTAGCAATTTAGTAACTTTATTGCTGATAGCGCGTTAAAATGTGAATAATGACAAACAAAATTTTTTAAATAAAAACAATTTATTCTTAAATTGCACTAAATTTGTCTGCATTTTAAAAAATATGTATTGCAGTACACGATGTATACATACGTAGTATATAAAAACGTACAGCGATGCAGAAAACGGCTATTAAGTTTTACTTGGTAAAACTGTAGTACAACGTTAACGATTAATTTGTTGGTATTAATCTTTTAACGTTATTAATCGATTTGTTGTGAATGGTAGAAAAAATATATAAAAGTGAGTTATTGTACAGAAGCTCCAACGACAATTATAAATAATGGGCTTCCAAAAATGATTTAATTACTAAAAATAAATACAAAATGTAATTGCACGTAGTTGACTTGATTTAGAGTAAACCTGCCTTACAGTTTAACTTTTTAAGTATCATTTAATTTCCTCGTACCTACAAAAGTAACTCGACATTTTTATGGAAGAAATGGACTGATCGATTGCTGGCAGAAAAAAAGAAATAAAAATTAAGAGTTTGCGTTGGATATAGATTGATGTTTCGTCCAAATGGTCGGACAACACTATGTGCTATAGATAGACGATTCCACACCAGAGGTTTAAAGACAGTTTAACGCGAGTTTAAGTTTGTTTAGACATCGCTTTGTTAGAAACTGTAAACCTGTTCGTTGACAAAACAGCTTAAAAGTTAAAAGTTTGATAACATTTTTATTGGATAAATATCTAAGCTCCTAATAAATGTTCTTTCACAGAGAATACGCTTTTTAAATTAAAGTTTTATCATAATTCACTTTTACATTATATTATTATGTTCCGAACAAGGCATTATTTAACAAAAGAATCTTCAAATGTTTTAGATTAGATTAAATAATGTAAAGACCAAATCAGCATTTCAACGGTTTTGTTCTTAAATCTAATAAATCAGAAATTTTTCTTCAGTTTCTAATTCATTTTAGCAATTGAAATATTGAAGCTTTTAAACGAGTAGGGGAAGGAAGGGCAAGTTAAAATAGAGCACAAGATAAATTTGCAAAAAATAATGAAATGAAAACTTTGCCTGTGGTAACATATCGTTAATTATCACATTATAGCACTCAATGTAAAGTTTCTCAGCCTGTAGTTGCTCTCACTTTTGAGTTGGTTATTAAGTCACACACTTCTGTATGAAGTACGTTGAAGCTTAATGTTTACTTGAAATTTTGTTGAGTTGGGTGCTTTTAATGAAAGTTTTGCAAAACTTTCAAATAACTATAATGAAGCTTCTAGTCTGGTAGAAGGCATCGTATGTATAACATTTTGAAACCATATTTTCAACTATATATGCAAGGATCCTTCCTAGAGCAGCGGTCTCTCGAGGTTATACGGCGACAACATAAACCCCCTTACTTGTGACGTAATTTGTATTTTATATGAGCTCTTTACTAGGTAATAAATGTCTTCATATTATAGTCGTTAAGAGTACAAACCTTCTATTAAATAAAATATATTCCAGCCTTTTATGCCTTTGCATTCTCACTTTTATTAAGCACACTCTATAAAATATACAGCAGTAAAATTAAAATTTTAAATTGGAACAATATAAACCCGGATTTAAATTATTTTTTGGTGAGTAAACCCAAGTTTTAATTAGCTGATACAAAAATTTCCGAATTACTTTTAAATAATTTAATGTTGGTAGTTTAGAATTCAATAAATTTTTTATTGTTACATAATTTAACAAGAGTCATTTTAATAATTTAAAAATGTGAAAGAAAATCTTTACACTTTGCCATCATAATAAACGAGGGTGCCGAATTGATTTAAAAAGCGCTTAGTACTTGTATAATGGAAGATCAGAGTTAATTATAAAACATAAATTAATTTTTATAATATAAAATTGGAATACAAAATTTTTATTTTATTTTTTATTTTCTTAACAAAGTTAGTTACAAATTTTTAGGCCGTAATTAATATTTTGTTTGAAATTTAAAGAACATTTTATATTTTTTATTTGAAACATGTCAGTACCACTAATATTTTTCCACTAACTTTACGATAACAAATCGTTATATATTATTTTGATGAACATCATATTTACTTCGTTGAATTGCCAGTACTACTGCTGCTTTCAATTAAAAGGCATCTGGCCTCGGCGTTTGTGAAACCTTTTGTTTGTAATTTCAAACCTCTATGAGATTTTCCTATGTCTAAAATGTATAATACATTTATGAATTAAATTTATAATTAATTTTACGTAATATATTTAGTATATAAAATTTTGTCCTGTCGAGCTGCGAGCTATTGATGTTCAGGGTGGTTGTACTAAACTTGCACAATGTACTAAATATTTTTAAATATGACTAAAATTGCGAGTCTTTTCGAAGATAGATTTAAATTCTAGCCTTTTTTACAAATTTTATTTAACTACGCTAATCTCATTTGTGTTATATGAGCGTATGTATTTGTATGCAAATGTACAGCCTATAATAATTTATTCTGGTTTTAGGATCTTCTCTATATCTTAGATCGGGTTAGAAATAAGCCATGTTATAAGAACGAAACAACTGGATAATAAACAAAACCAATTTCCCAACTAAATTTTGGAAATTCTCCGTAAACTTTAAAATTATATTAATGCGATATATAGGTACTGGTTACAAATGTTGCGGTAAAGTTAAGATAAGAATAATCAGCACTGCCTATTTGAAGGGAATATGTTATATTGCCAATTTGAAACATATTGAGATAGTTGAGGTTTGGGGTATAGTTTGAAGTAACTTGTTAGTAATGGTTTGACCTCTGAGACAGATAATTTGTGTTTGCATGGGAATTCCAAAGCACAAACTATATAAAATTAAAAATTACCGGTTACAAATTACAGTTGTCAAATTTTCCAGAGAGTCAAACATAAAACTAAAATACAAAACATACATATATAACTTATAGAATTTTAAATTTAGTTTACAAGGAGAACATCGGTAGGTACTACAAAAGTTTTCAAATTTTTATAAAATTGCTTTACATTTGGAAATGTTTTGTATTGCTTATGAATAAATAAATAAATTTAACATACGTAAAAACTTTGAAAGCATTAATTTTTAAAACCAATAATTCTTAACTGAATAAATTGAACATGACGAGAAAATCTCAGTAAATATCTATTAATCGTAATTTTATACAAATCCGATATCGTTCACCATCTGATATTTAAATTGGAAGATAGCTTTAAGCTGGTATACAGAAACGTGATCTTATTACCTTTAAAAATAGTTGACTAACAAAAAATTTATAAAAAAAAACAATAGCATTAAAGTGTATTATTCTAAACTCTATAGGAACAAAAGCCGGATATTATTTAAATTTTCAACATAAATTGAATTACAAACAAATGTTTTTTGTTTAATAAGGTACACAGATTTTATTAAATTTATTTATTATCTACAGTACCCTGTTATAGTTACACACACAAAATTATCCATAATTACAAATAAATTATTTTAAACAATATATTATTATTAAATATTATTAATCGTCTGATGACAGCAGTAACCATTTGCTGAAAGCTTACAAATAATATTTCGTTTTATTGTTTATTTAACACTTTAATTTTAATATAATTTTAAACAATATATTGTCATGTTATTTTTATCTTAAGCAGGATGTATATTAATTGTTTTAAGGTTTAAATAAGTACTGAAAATTTAATTTTATGCAGCAAATATGGAAAAAAATATTTTGACAAGCACAATACTACAATACAGTAGTGCCACGTTTTTTACAATTTCAAGTGTGAAACAAATTGCACAATATTTAGAATTAAATATCTTAAATATTATCCGTTTAGATATTGCCCTACCAAGCAAACTGCCCTGTCCCTTTCTGGAAATACTTAAATGTGAAATTGAATATCTTTCTAAAAGTTGTCTAGCCGGCGATCGGTACACGAATTTATAAAAAATAGCATCCACCTATTTAATTAAAGTTCTGCAATTTAATCTTAGGAGTTTTAAGGCGGTAGATTTTTTTATTATTATGTCTTTATTATTAGTTATTTGGGTGCCCCATTTTTAATTTTAAAAAAGGAAAAGCGGGAACAATTACTGGAGAATGCCAGTCCTATTTTAACTGACAAATATCGATAGTAAGTCAACGAAAGAACTCATTTCCAGAATCTGGAGTAAATATTCAAAGGAGTCAGTAATCATCGCAGTAATCAATAGGTTGCTTTTTAGAAACACTTTAAGGATACGTATTTTAAAACTCTTAATTCTTAAAGCTCTAAAATATCTAAATTAACAGAAAAAAAATTGCAAAAATTTGCAAATAATTTAAAAATTTGCAAACAACTGCAAAATTTGCAAATATTTGCAAAGCTTTACACAGATATTTGCAAACAATTTTTAACATTTACAGACATTTGCAGAAGATTTACAGTCATTTTCAAAAATTTACAGGCATTTGCAAAAATTTACACACATTTGCAAAATTTGCAAACAGTTGTTAAATTTGTAAACATTTACAAAAATTTACACATTTGCAAAATTTGCAAACAGTTGTTAAATTTGTAAACATTTACAAAATTTACACAGATATTTGCAAACAATTTCAGACATTTACAGACACTTGCAAAGATTTACAGTCATTTCCATAAATGTAAAGACATTTGCAAAAATTTACACACATTTGCAAAAATTTACACACATTTGCAATATTTACAAATAATTGCAAAATTTCAAACATTTGCAAAACTTTACATAAATATTTGCAAACAATTTCAGATATTTACAGACACTTGCAAAGATTTACAGTCATTTCCAAAAATTTACAGGCATTTGCAAAAATTTACACACATTTGCAAAATTTACAAACAATTGCAAAATTTGCAAACATTTGCTAAAGTTTACACAGATATTTTAAACAATTTCAGATATTTACAGTCATTTGCAAAGATTTATATGCATTTACAAAAATTTACAGGCGTTTGCAAAATTTACACCAATTTGCAAAATTTACAAGCAATTGCAAAATTTGCAAACATTTGCTAAAGTTTACACAGATATTTTCAAGCAATTTCAGATATTTACAGTCATTTCCAAAGATTTACAGACATTTACAAAAATTTACAGTTATTTGCAAAAATTTACACAAATTTGCAAAATTTACAAGCAATTGCAAAATTTGCAAACGTTTACAAAACTTGACACAAATATTTGCAAACAATTTCAAACATTTACAGACACTTGCAAAGATTTACAGTCATTTCAAAATTTACCGGCATTTGCAAAATTTACACACATTTGAAAATTTACAACAATTGCAAAATTTGCAAACATTTGCTAAAGTTTACACAGATATTTTAAGCAATTTCAGATATTTACAGTCATTTGCAAAGATTTACAGGCATTTACAAAAATTTACAGGCATTTGATAAAATTTACACAATTTGCAAAATTTACAAGCAATTGCAAAATTTGCAAACGTTTACAAAACTTGACACAAATATTTGCAAACAATTTCAGATTTCACAAAGATTTACAAGCGTTTGCAAAAATTTACAGGCATTTGCAAAAATTTACACAAATTCATAAAATTTACAAGTAATTGCAAAATTTGCAAACGTTTACAAAACTTTACATAAATATTTGCAAACAATTTCAGATATTTACAGACACTTGCAAAGATTTACAGTCATTTCCAAAAATTTACAGGCATTTGCAAAAATTTACACACATTTGCAAAATTTACAAACAATTGCAAAATTTGCAAACATTTGCTAAAGTTTACACAGATATTTTCAAGCAATTTCAGATATTTACAGTCATTTCCAAAGATTTACAGACATTTACAAAAATTTACAGGCATTTGCAAAAATTTACACAAATTTGCAAAATTTACAAGCAATTGCAAAATTTGCAAACATTTGCTAAAGTTTACACAGATATTTTCAAGCAATTTCAGATATTTACAGTCATTTCCAAAGATTTACAGGCGTTTGCAAAATTTACAGGCATTTGCAAAATTTACAAATTTGCAAAATTTACAAGTAATTGCAAAATTTGCAAACGTTTACAAAACTTGACACAAATATTTGCAAACAATTTCAGACATTTACAGACACTTGCAAAGATTTACAGTCATTTCCAAAATTTCCCGGCATTTGCAAAATTTACACATTTGAAAATTTACAAACAATTGCAAAATTTGCAAACATTTGCTAAAGTTTACACAGATATTTTCAAACAATTTCAGATATTTACAGTCATTTGCAAAGATTTACAGGCATTTACAAAATTTACAGGCATTTGATAAAATTTACACAAATTTGCAAAATTTACAACAATTGCAAAATTTGCAAACATTTGCTAAAGTTTACAGATATTTTCAAACAATTTCAGATATTTACAGTCATTTGCAAAGATTTACAGGCGTTTGCAAAATTTACAGGCATTTGCAAAAATTTACACACATTTGCAAAATTTACAAACAATTGCAAAATTTGCAAACATTTGCAAAACTTTACACAAATATTTGCAAACAATTTCAGATATTTACAGACACTTGCAAAGATTTACAGTCATTTCCAAAAATTTACAGGCATTTGCAAAAATTTACACACATTTGAAAATTTACAAGCAATTGCAAAATTTGCAAACATTTGCTAAAGTTTACACAGATATTTGCAAACAATTTCAGATACTTACAGTCATTTGCAAAGATTTACAGGCATTTACAAAAATTTACAGGCATTTGATAAAATTTACAAAAATTTGCAAAATTTACAACAATTGCAAAATTTGCAAACATTTGCTAAAGTTTACACAAATATTTTCAAACAATTTCGGATATTTACAGTCATTTGCAAAGATTTACAGGCATTTACAAAATTTACAGGCATTTGCAAAATTTACACACATTTGCAAAATTTACAAACAATTGCAAAATTTGCAAACATTTGCAAAAGTTTACACAGATATTTTCAAACAATTTCAGATATTTACAGTCATTTGCAAAGATTTACAGGCATTTACAAAAATTTACAGGCATTTGCAAAATTTACACACATTTGCAAAATTTACACACATTTGCAAAATTTACAAACAATTTCAAAATTTGCAAACATTTGCAAAACTTTACACAAATATTTGCAAACAATTTCAGATATTTACGGATACTTGCAAAGATTTACAGTCATTTCCAAAATTTACAGGCATTTGCAAAAATTTACACACATTTGAAAATTTACAAGCAATTGCAAAATTTGCAAACATTTGCTAAAGTTTACAGATATTTTCAAGCAATTTCAGATATTTACAGTCATTTCCAAAGATTTACAGACATTTACAAAAATTTACAGGCATTTAAAAAAATTTACACAAATTTGCAAAATTTACAAGCAATTGCAAAATTTGCAAACATTTGCTAAAGTTTACACAGATATTTTCAAACAATTTCAGATATTTACAGTCATTTGCAAAGATTTACAGGCATTTACAAAAATTTACAGGCATTTGCAAAAATTTACACAAATTTGCAAAATTTACAAGCAATTGCAAAATTTGCAAACATTTGCTAAAGTTTACACAGATATTTTCAAACAATTTCAGACATTTACAGTCATTTGCAAAGATTTACAGGCATTTACAAAATTTACAGGCATTTGCAAAATTTACACAAATTTGCAAAATTTACACAATTTGCAAAATTTACAACAATTCAAAATTTTCAAACATTTGCAAAACTTTACACAAATATTTGCAAACAATTTCAGACATTTACAGACACTTGCAAAGATTTACAGTCATTTCCAAAAATTTACAGGCATTTGCAAAAATTTACACACATTTGCAAAATTTACAAACAATTGCAAAATTTGCAAACATTTGCAAAACTTTACACAGATATTTGCAAACAATTTCAGACATTTACAGTCATTTGCAAAGATTTACAGGCATTTACAAAAATTTACAGGCATTAACAAACATTTGAAAACAATTGCAAAAAGTTTCAAACAATTGCAGAATTTGCAAACAATGGCATAAATTTGCAAAAATGTACAGTCATTTGCAAGATTTACAGACATTACAAAAATTTACAGGCATTTGCAAAAATGTACACACATTTGTAAAATTTGCAAACAATTGCAGAAATTTGCTAACAATTGCAAATCATTTACAAAATTATGTACACCAAATATACTATTATGTGGTTAACCCCCCGCTTGAACCCATGCGATGCCACGCCACCAATGACATCCGGCAATTAAAGAAAAACGCTTCATAGCGGCACCCCAATGCAATTCTCATACTATCAAGACAAAATAATGTCTTTTAACAAATTAAGAATTTTTTAAATACTTTAAGTCGCCATAAATTAGTCTTATAGTATAAGGCTAATTTATTGTATGTACTAGATAATTATAATATAATACATTAATAGATATGTATTTTTTAATGCTACTGATGTGGTTTAATAAAAACCGGTTTTAATAAAAACCGTTTAATAAAAACATTTAACTCTTAGAAAAAAATTAAAAACAAAATAAATAAATAGAAAGTAAATTAAAAAAAATTGATTGTATTATGTTGTTTTCAATTTGATTTGGGTGATTTGTTAACAATTTTAGTTCTAAACTTAATAATAATCTTGGAAATCGCGAAAATACATTAATGTATGCCAGCCCTCTTTTTCAAAAATTTGAAAATTTTTTTCTTGTATTGTATTGCATTTAATTTGTTTCGGTGTTTTGTTAAAAATTTCAGTTTTAAACTTAATAAAAACCGCGGAAATCACGAGACAAAATTTCTCGTCAGCCCCCTTTTTTTCTTGTATTGTGTTGTTTTAATAATTTGTTTCGGGTGTTTTGTTAAAAATTTCAGTTCTAAATTTAATAATAACCACGGAAATTGCAAAACATTTTTATCTACTATACTATCGAGTTCGCTTTGGATATTATTGGTCATAAAGTCATTTTCTACTCCAATTGTGTTTGCCACAACTAATTTGGCTTTTCTAGAAAATTTCATTTGGCTTTTCATTTGAAGAATAGTTTGAATAGGATCTACACGTTTTGCCAAATCCAACAATTGGTTTTTCTGTTCTTATTTTGCTTTACGCAATTTGCCAATTTAGGGCAAATGTGGTGGTTAAATACAATATAATAAAAAAACTTCCAAAATTTTGAAAAATGGGGTTGACACGAAATTTTCTTTCGTGATTTCTGCGGTTATTATTAAATTTAGAACTGAAGTTTTTAAGAAAACACCCAAAACAAATTGAAAACAACACAATACAAAAAAATATTCCAAATTTTTAAAAAAAGGGGGACTGGCGTACATAACTGTTTTATGCGATTTCCACGGTTATTACTAAGTTTAGAACTGAAATTTTTAAAAAAACACTCAAAACAACATAATACAATCAATTTTTTTTTATTCTTCTTCTTCTTCTACTTTTGGCTAGGGATAACCCTGTATGCCCAGATCTGTTAATCTGTTTTACTTAACAGTAGCATCGGCGATATTCCGAAGCCACTGTCAGTACCTTGAGCACTACTTGCTTTACATCTGAAGTAGCTTGCTAGGCTTGCCTCAGATGTGCCTGTTACCCTATTTTTTATTGTTAATGCTGGCAATTCATTAACATAGGAGGACCACCGTCTTTACGTGCCTTCCGAAGCACGGAGACGTCATTGCAAAGTGAGCTCTACCCGGATTTGAACCGGGCGCCTTACATTAGCAGTCATTGCGCTAACACCCAGGCAAATGACCGTCTCCATTTTCTCCAATTTTTTAATTTAAAAATAGGGGGGGGTTAACTTCACGGACATTGGAAGTTTAGATTTCGATGCAGGAAATAAGCTAGAGATTACATTATGCTCATAAAATTGAAGGTTCTTGTACATAGAGTGGTTTACCTATAATCTCGTTTCGGCAAAACTACTCTTCGAGGTTGTCGTGAAAAAATTGTGAATCACCTCATAAGTACCAGCAAAAGCTAATCCAAGAATCTAGAAGTAAAACTATTCAGGTGGCATATTTACTAAATATCGGACTCAATGACCCTTCCCAGGAGTGCTGCTTAAAAGCAGAATGCTTAAAATTAGATGTTTTCCTTTTTTAAAGAAACAAATAATATGCTCACAGTACTATATGTGGCTTCGGAACTTTACCGAGGTTACTGTTGGATATTACAGAACGTAGTCCTAAGTTAAGAGAAAGAAAAAGACAAGGAATTAGATTAACCTGTAACACGAGTTATTCGTAAAAACAACAATACAGCAACGAAATCAAAATACCAAATTATACTTCTACTTTTAGCTCCATAAGACAACTATCTGGAGCGCATATAGAGTTTTTCTTTTATTGTACAGTTCCTCGTAGCAGGATATGAGATATAAAATATAAAACGATGCAACATAATAGGAGTTGCAACTTATCCTTTACCTTTAAATTAAAGTGAAATATCCGGAAGCGATACAGTGTACGGCTGCAGAAGAGGTAGTATTCCGTTTTCTTTCTTCATTATTGTGATTGAAATACTACTAAAATTCCCGTGCTAGTAGTCGTAGCGTTATATGATCAAGATTTAACTTTACTATATGGTCATAAAATAGTTACTATTACTATTTAATATTTATTTAATAAAATTCTGTAATTCATTTTATATTTGTCTATATCAAGAAATACCGCAATACTTATTTTTCTAAATAAATCAAAAATCGATTATATTGCTCCAATACTAATAATAATTTTATAACGTTTCTTGATCGCATAAAAATTGCAATTTGCTCTAGCACTGTAGTTAACAACGTTTAAAACAAAATCGTTTTTACTTTTTAAATTAGATTTAGAAATATTCCAAAGAATTTCTCCAATACACATTTGGAATCTATCATAGTGTGTGGCAATATTTCGATAATGTGCAACTTGAGTAATCCGCAAGAGCTTTTTGGTTTAGATATAACCAAAAGATTGGCATCCTCGTAAGTTTAAAGCTTAAAAGACCAAAAACTGAATTTAAGATATTCAATTGTCCGGAGTACCTTACGATCAAACCTGCCCAACCTTACCCTACTTGCAAAATCATTTTAAAAGTTTACATAATATACAATAAGCCTCAGGTAGGAAGCTCTCACCGAAAGCAATTTAAAAAAGTTCAAATAAAAAAAAACACTCGCGGCAGGGTACCATGATATCCATACATGTAAATAGCTAGGTTAATAGCGATTTTAATAAAATCAGAAGCACTACTTTATTTAAATAAAATTTAAATATGTACTATGCTTTTATAAATTTAATCAGTGTTTACAAAAAAACGTGGGTTTTACAGAAATATATTGAACGGAACGATGAAATATTTATAAAATTCATCAATTAAAGAAAAGCTTCTAGGGTTTCTACATCCCACTTGTTAGCGAAGTTATTAAGAGTTCAGAATTTGGAAAATAAGCCCAGTTTAACCGTTTCCACAATTCAATATTAGCTACTCGGCTATTGATTGCATTGATTTTAAAGTTTTTTAGGCCGTGTTCGTTCCTCTATTTTATAGAAATGTATACTCTTTGCCAATACACATAAACTATGAAGGATAACACAGTAGAGAGCCCTTTCAAATATTTGGTTAACAGCCAAAGCACATAATTTGTTATGTAATTGATACAAGGTCTGTAAAATCATTATTATCACTACTTTATAAGAATCCTATTAATTTTATATAATCCTAAACCAAACTGAAGCCATAACTTCGCCAGGATTAGCAAGAATAATAATCTGAAACTTAATAGCGGGTATTCGGTGAACCAATTTACCACATGCGAACTGAAATTTGTTTGGGTTTATAAAATCCTTATGAGTTTTAGTTATTTGTACGCTAGAATATTGTTGCTTTTATTTTATTCAATGTGCACAGCATGTATTATCTTTATCTTTTATCAATATGTAATTTTAATAAAAAGGGAAGATAAAACGTATGCTCTCGCAAATTGTTCTGCACTAAAGCTGTAAATGTTGTCTAATATATTTTTGTGGATTTGAAAATTGTCGATAAATTTTAAAAATGTAATTTCGTCTTTTGATTATTCTCTGCACTTTGTTTAGGTCGTATTTATACTTTAAAATTGTTATTAATACATTTTTGGTGTATGTTTTTCATTACCTAAAGAAAATAATAAATAAAATTTGTATTCAGCTTGTATACCTTTTATAGAAAGTTTCTATTCTTACGTTTTGCAATGGTCTAACCGAATCCGAATTGAAAACCTCCTATATAAACCTCAAAGTAGTTCTCTCTTTTTCTCTCCAGGGTAGCTATAGAAACTGGCAAACTTACTCAAACTTGGAAACTATACACACTTTCTGAATGAATGAAGTTATATGCTGAACTCAGGTGTACTCTGAATTTTTAAAGCTTAAAACTAGAACAATTTATTTTCTATGAGATACATTTAAAAATCCAGCGGTTTAGAGCTCATTTTGCATTATTTTTTTATATCTTTATTTTTTAGCAAATTGTCTTAACTTGAAAATACATTAAACCGGCTGCAAGTGATCGCAGATTAATTTTATTTGTATTTTTTACATTAATCCCAATTTGATAAAGTTAAAATCGTATAAATTCAATTTGATGAAATCGTCTGAAGATGATCAACCATTTCAAGAATTTGCAAGCATATCTAGGAAATTTTTAAAAATAGCTTAATTGGAATAATAAATGTTTCGTTTATATTGTAATTCTAACACAATATTTGTTGGTGTTTAAACTCACAGTTAAAAGTAAATTATATTAACATTTTTGTTACGTTTATCTCTACGATGACTTGATTCGTTGAATAAATTTTATATCGGTGAAAACATTTTTCTAATACCATGGAGGTGTAGATTTTCATCAAAAGAAAATCATACGATTTGTGTCAAAGCAAAAACTAAACCTTATTTATTTAGATAACAAAGATAAATGTAACACAGTTGTTTTTATTACACCGTACATTAGATACGACAAGGTAAAAATTTGTATTCAGGAAGCAAAGTTTCTTCTAAAAATGTAGGTAGTATAAATAGCTTAATTATTTTGCAACTACAGCGTTTCGTCTATATAAATTTTAAATAAAATTATTATTTAATAAGGTAATATTATTCATTCTGCTTTTAAGCATTTTTTTTAAATGTTGTATATAATAGATTAAAATGTCAATTTAATATTTAAGTTTTTCTTAAAACCATAAATTTTGTCTCTTAAAAGCTGTTAAAATAATTTTATTGAGGATGCCTCAGTTAAGCTTACGAAGAAATATGTTACTGCTTGTTCAGGCTATCATCTTTCGATTTCTAGTAAGTCAATGAAAATGAAAGCTTTAAAATCATATTTCATTTTAAATAGTTGTGAATGAGGTGAAGGGATTTGGGTGAAATAGTACCCAAATGATAAAGTGATTAGATGTTACATTACATCTACTTCTTTTCTAAAGAATTAAAATGGCATCTAGAATAATTTAATAATAAATTTTCTGAGATAGTTCTAAATAAGTATAAGTTGTTATGAGCCGACACGGGAGAACCTCCTCTACTGGGCTAAGCAGGAACAATCACGAGATGCAAGTAATTTTTTTTATCTCATTTTAAGTTTATACACAGCTCATAAGTAAGAAAGCTCATCGTTGAGCTTTTGCATTTACAGAGGATTTGCCATTAAGCAAAAGTTTTTGAATTTTATTCTAATGGTTTACCACGGTTTATAATTTCTTGTAAATTTAATTCCCGTTTGCACCGCAATATTTAAGTATTAGTTAAACTAAAATATCATTTCTCGTGGAATTGGTATTTTAAGTACGACTGCAAGTTAACTAATACTTAAATTCAGCAGTGCAATTGGGCATAAGAAAATTAAACTCGTCGATGGGTCTTTTCATACCAATCTTCTCTAGTTATCAAGTAAGTAGACAACAGTACAAAAAACTGCATTGGCAAAAGTAGCATAGATGCAAGAAATAAAATACTGAAGCTCTGATATTTTACATTTAAAATTTCATTAAAATCACTACATGTAGTGGATTTTTCTTATTTGAAAAGTATTTTTAAACCAAAATCAAAGTTGCCAACAGCAAGTATGGTAGCATAGAGTAGAATAATGCTACAATAGAAGATCTTGTAACGGATAACCTAAATATTAAAGACTCTGAGCATTTTCACATTTTCTTGTATTATCTATTTTTCTTATTATCTACCTTACAAATCCACCTATTAACCTAACGCGATAAGAATTTTAACGTGTTTTTTCTACTATTTAGTTATAGAAGATATCACGAGCTAATGATTAAAAACTTTTTGATAAAATGAATTTTACGTCATTTATTAGATAATTACTTGTTTTTATTTTAGAATTTTAAATTGAATTAAATATTTTATATATTAAATGAAAACTAAGCAATACTAACGGTAATGTATGTACATATATCTTTATAAGCTTTAAATTTTTCACTTTGGGTGTATAAATTCAATATGGACTTCTTGTATATTTTGGCTTATGTCCAATCTGTAAATCAGCTCTATTCAAGTGCTCTCGAGTATTTTAGAGGTGATCGTTGCTACAAAATTTTTAATTTATTTATTAAAAAATTATTTAGTGATGTTTGTTTTGACAATCCCATATATAGCAAAAATCTGAAATAGTCTACCAAGAAGTTCTTGAACTTACAGTAGATTAACGCTTGTCTACACTGTGGCGTCTTGAAATTGAATATACCAATTTACAATATTTTTGTTATAAAATTCACAATACACATAAATATTGATTACATCACATACCTGCAGTTTTGACCAGTAAAATTGGACATTATAGATAGTATCTAATGTTAAGGAATGAAAAATACATTCAGGATGCTTGTATGAAGGGAGTAAGAAAATATAATGATAAATTAAATAGCTGACAATAGTGTTTAGCTTTAGAAATGCGATTAAATTTTGTATATTTATTATTTTATACAGTTTATAATTAAATCACAATAGTCGATTATACTTCGAACAACATTTTATATTATTTATCTTTTACTGGCCACAAAATTTCTAACCAATAATTATAATTTTTTTATTCTGATAAGTACTGTAATTACGCGATCAATTATAATTAAATATCTACATTTTTAAATATTATGTTATTATGTTAATTATGCATTACTAATCTAAGACGAGTATTGATAGCTATCGTACTACTTCAAGTTTAATGTTGTATGTAAGTGCGTAATTTAGAAGATTTTAATTTTACATTAATATAAACATCATTATAGTAATTTTAACAAAACTTTTTTTTTTCTTTACAGTTCTTATGCTCTGTGTGCTGCTTGTCTAATCAAAGTTTGTGCAGAAAAGGTGAGTTTGTACGTTTCCTATTATTTGAATGACAGAATTAATCTCAAAATAATAATTCTAATGATGACTGACTCTAATAAAGTATTTAAAACTAAGATATACGTCTTTTACGAAACCAAATACATTAATTTAATACATTCTCATAGACTCGATAATCAAAGTCAATAACTTCAATAGAGAGAGCGAAAACAACTTAGACTGATTTACCCACCATTTTGCTGTCATTACTGAACAGCGTCCAATTAGATAGCTTTATCATGTTAC
Organism: Lycocerus yunnanus; assembly: GCA_036346125.1. Classification (NCBI taxonomy): domain Eukaryota; kingdom Metazoa; phylum Arthropoda; class Insecta; order Coleoptera; family Cantharidae; genus Lycocerus; species Lycocerus yunnanus. Next base: position 2,296,879 of record JARFIX010000075.1, on the reverse strand, counting down.
TATATTATTTTTCAATAAATATATAAGCAGCAGTGTTAAATTTAGTTCAACAAAAATATATCACATCGAGGGAGCTTACTTGACAATATAGCGTTCTAGGTTATCTAGTATCGCAGTAGCATTTTATAAAAGAAGTTACCTGATAACTTTAAGACGTCTCTGGCGATCGTGCCACATTTTCCAGTGAAATGTCTTTTCTCATAATTTAGCAATATTACTATCTACTTTTTGGATCAAATTTTACGCTGTAATAATTTTGATATTTTAAGTTTATTGCTCCTAATTTAAAACTGCAAGTGCTATATTTACAACATTTTAATCCATGTGTTAAAATAAGTAATTAACTGTATTTTAACTTTAAAAATGATTCCTCATTCTAATAATTATTTATTTTTTGTCTAAATATTTAAAGCAAGGGGTCAACCGCTAGAAGAAATCGTGTACAATTACTTTACACTTCACGTACTTCATCATAATTCTCCATACTTCTTTGTCCTTCATATAATTCAGCAGTAATTCATCGATACTTTCAGTATCAGAGACTTTCAATTTCTGAGACTTACAGAAATACCAAAATTTGAGCACTGGAGGGTGTTCCACACCCCAGACCCCGGATTGAGTATATTATTTTATCAGAAATAAACTAAAGATCTCCCGTTGCAGAGGCACTAGAGGGTGTTTCACCCCCTAGCTCCCCGGATCAAGTAGTTTATTTTTTATCAGAAGTAAACTGAAGATCTCCTGTTGCAGAGATCTACCTCCTAGGGAGTACGGAATTTATAATTAGGTAGTTTATAATTAATTGTCAGATTACGAATTAAACACATTTATTTGGCTATAGCTAATTTTAATAAACTTGAGATATGCTTAAATATTTAATTCACTTTTAATAAAAATAAATTATTTAAACCGGGGGGTCTGGGGGGTGTGGAACACCCTCCAGTGCCTCTGCAACGGGAGATCTTCAGTTTACTTCTGATAAAAAGTAAACTACTCGGTCTGGGAGTTCTAGGGGTTTTGAATGTTCTGCAATGTTCTTCATTCCAAAATTTGTGCACTGGAGGGTGTTCCACACCCCAGACCCCGGATTGAGTAGATTATTTTATCAGAAGTAAACTAAAGATCTCCGTTGCAGAGGCACTAGAGGGTGTTTCACTCCCCTAGCCCCGGATCAAGTAGTTTATTTTTTATCAGAAGTAAACTGAAGATCTCCTGTTGCAGAGATCTACCTCCTAGGGAGTACGGAATTTATAATTAGGTAGTTTATAATTAATTGTCAGATTACGAATTAAACACATTTATTTGGCTATAGCTAATTTTAATAAACTTGAGATATGCTTAAATATTTAATTCATTTTAATAAAAATAAATTATTTAAACCGGGGGGTCTGGGGTGTGGAACACCCTCCAGTGCCTCTGCAACGGGAGATCTTCAGTTTACTTCTGATAAAAAGTAAACTACTCGGTCTGGGAGTTCTAGGGGTTTTGAATGTTCTGCAATGTTCTTCATTCCAAAATTTGTGCACTGGAAGGTGTTCTACACCCCCCTCCCCCAGTACTTCATGTATTTCATTAGATGTGTACAAAAAACTTCACCAGCGGTTAACCCCTCGATTTAAAGTAAATTAACTTAATATGTTGTATGGTAAAGTCATTTTTTCTCAATAACCAATATGAAATGGTGAGCCTATCGTATCTCTTATCATAATGAGAACATTTAATAGTTGAAATATTACCAATACTACCATTTTAATTATCACCACGTTGGCGTTGACAGATTTTTCAGATTGTAGTTCAGAAGCCATATTCAGATGTTAGATTCTTCTGACTACGTATGAAGTAGTATAAAGAACCAACTGTTTATCGTGAGTATTAAACCACAGAAATGTAATATAATGTATATTATTTTGAGAAAGTTGGATAGGTAGATTACACCTCGGTGGTTTGTCCTTGCTATGTGATGGTCAGGAATAAAAGAATAAAATTTTGATTCTTGCTAAACGAAACAAAATAGTCTCGACGAAAGTTACTATTTAAAAGTAACGTCTAATCTCAATAAAGTTGTTATCTTTATTGTCGTCATTCATATCAGTTTTAAGTGAAAATTCTTATTTCATAAAAATTGTAAAATGTCTTGTTAGGAACAATAAATTTTTATAAAATTAAAAAAAAAACAACTACGGCCATAATTTTAATTATCGAACAAGTTTCGTATAGAAACTGTAAAGCGGCATTCTAATTGGCTTACAAATACACTTTTTCACATTAAATTCCTAATATAAAGTTATTGTTATTTATAGGAAGCTAAATTTTTCTTAACTTAATTTTAACAAAATTATGAAATATTGCTATAATATGTTAGTGCAGGACACATAACATATCGTACACGAAGATATGAAATGCGTTTGGCACATGTCAAAATTTAGAACCAAACCATTAATCGCTTCAAGCAACCTTAATAACACTGCGATTCTCGAATATGAATCTCAGATGAATTGGCAAGAAAGAAAATTAGAGCGCTCTGTGCACTATTTACGTTAAAATGAAAGAATTTTGCATTGAGAGCATCATCGATATAGCGTAAAATCAATTTGTATTTAACGAACTTCAAGATATTGGTCAAAAAATATTAACCGGAACAGAATGGACAATTTAGCATGTAAAAAAAGTAGCTTAGTGTTATGAGCGTAACTGACCAATATATTATGAACGATCTAAAATTTGAAAGAATTTCAAAATGAAAAATGAAAATGTGGCTTCAATAATATTGTATTTTTTAAAGGAATTTCGTTTTGGTATTTCTGTTAGTTGTATTACTTAACTAATTTTGATTGTAATTTTGAGTAGGTTGGCGTAGTACATAAATGACTTTACCTATTTATGTTTTAACTTTATCTTAAGTATTTGACGAATTGTCCTGAAGATGGCATAAAGCCGAAACTGGTTGACAAATTAGAATTTGTAGTTCTTGTAAGGATATACCTCTATTTCAAACCCTTATTATTATTAAAGGAATTTATTTACTCTAACCGAGACGCATCTAACCTTCTTTCACACTTAAACAACTGCAACAGTAGCTAATGGATAATTTTTAAATTACTTACAACATATGCCTTTGAATAGATAGCTAAATAGAGCTTTTAACCCTACATGTATATCAAACTCTTCAATAGAACCCACTAATCTATAAATTACATTCAAGCCCACTAATCTCTCTTATGGTAACAAAAAAATTTATTGGAAACTATTCAGACGCTCCTTACGACGGAAAGCTGATGTTCCTCGTTTTAAAACCTTGCTTATCTATGATTTGTAAACCTCGCCGATAATTTATGTTTATATGTTTATAATATTTGCGAATTTTAATTACAATTTGTTTTTGAAAGTTTTGAATATTTTGCTGTGTTAATTTCTAATTTGCAGTACTATTGAAAATTTAACTACTTGCTTATTTCATAAATGGTCAACTATGGTTTAATTAATTTTGTAACTACTATCCAATTATTTATATACTTGCAACAATACAAATTCATTTGTAACAATTCAATTTCATTTATTGATTTTATTTACCAAAGTTGCCACTATGTTTCATGAATAGATATTTTCAATTTGATAACTCGAGTACCCAACCTGCATTTAATGAGCGCGCCTATATTTGTATATTTAAACCATTTCATTGGTCAGCAGTATACGAGTCGACTACGAAGCGTAAGCTTGCAGTTCGAATCCTGTTCGCGTTAGATACACTGCTGCGATCAAAATGTCTAATATCGATCTTGTAGACTATGGGGAAGGCAACGGGAAACCGCTCCCTAAGTTATATACTCCCTGGTAAATTCATCTTGGCTTCGGCCAAGTTATTGTGTTCCTTCAACTTTAAAAATTACAATCCAGTAATAAAATAAAGGTTATAATTTGATAAGTACTATATTATTGTCAACTAGCTGATAATTACTTTTCAAACCATAAGGATAGCTGTAGAGGGGTCTATAAACAACAATTATTCGACTTTTTAATTTTGTTTTGGTTTTGAACGTTTTTTAATATTCACTATTAATACTCAACAAAAACTAGGCGATATATTGAAAATCTAGTAATACCAAATTATTTGTATAGGAAGCTTTATTGTAGGAAGCATTGCATTTTATGGTTAGCATTATATTCGAATGAGCTTTGATATGTCAGTATTTGTATAAATATTTTGAAAAGCATGACCTAGCGCTAATTCATTTAAATAAATAATCATTACGTACTCAATAGAATTATAGGTAGAATTATTTTAACTGTCAGCTAAATTTACGAGCTAAAATAAATATTTTGTTAATATTCGGTAACGCAATTATGCTACTAAATTAACTAATAATGAATCTATGTAATGGGGCCTTATTAAGTCATTAAATTTCATTCGCTATACAATTATGCTAATTTTGAAATTGTTATTAATTTTAATAACAAAAACATTCGTATTAATTTTCATAACAATTCGGCCAGGTTCAGTTAGCTTCCAAAACATTTTTTTTTCTACCGATTGCTCGAAATAATAAAATAAAGCACAGAATTATTAAAACAAACTACAAGGTTTTGCTATTCTAAAAACATTTCATCATTTCTTTTATATTAAATTAGTCGAGAAGTAAACTTTCTCAATCAATCATATTATTTTCTAAAACAATTTGATTTTAGAAACTACATTATGGAGAAGAAACGCGTATTGTTTATCGTATTTGTTCTTTATTATGATGCTTATTATTATTTGTTACATAATATGGAGGAAATATAATTTAAATGTTACACGTTAAATAAATAATATAATATAAACAAAACTCCGTTGTTTTCAATAAATACGTATATCAGTTGCGATCAATCTGGGTACGTAAAATGTAAATAACATCATAAAGATATAACTACAATAAAATTTAAAAATTGCGGTTGAAATATAATTTTATATTGGATTAAATTTTAAAATTAAATGGTTATTTATATTTCAGAGGTTAATAATATATATAATTTAAATATGATTTTATTAATTATTAAAAGAATTAAAAACTGAAAAAATTTAAACTATTACATTGTGTCATATGTGAAACTCATAATCTATTTATTATTCTTTTTCAGTACCTACTTAAGTGAATGTGGATATAAATGTTTGAATATTTAACCACGGAAACAAACATCCATGTTTATTTTGCAAGTGTAAATAGCATAAAATATTTGACAAATGATTAATAATACATAGCTAGTGAGATTATTCCAAAATGATTTAAAGCTTTCCAGATAATCTGTACACATTCATATAAGTATAGCGTTACACTATCATCATAAAATGGCATTTTGAGGATGAACTCAAATTATTTCTTGCATAATATTCTCATATTATACGGCAAAATTGACAAGTGATATCTTGTCATGTTACTATTTATGAACACTTTGCCCTAGAGTGGTACCTAGTGCTCTGTTTGCGTTTAGTAATAATTAATACTGCAATTTACAACAGCAAAACTAAAGCACTAGAACCGATTCAATTATTAGACATTTAATTAAGAATTTATTATAATTTGTTTACATAATTTTCGTAGTTAGTTATATGCGGTTATAAAGCATTAGTAATATCTTTATACTTCTAGAATAACACTTTAATATGAAAATGATTACAAAATAGTTTTAGTGCTATTGATTAACGTTGTCATAAAATATTGACATTTTTAATCATTACAGATTTACTTGTTTATCACATAAGGCTATTGTACAACAGAATATTGTTTAGCTGTCTATATTCCCGACAGATTGTTAATCTATGAGCTTATTTGTACACTAATCTGTTTGCTGTTAGTTGTCAACGATTACGTTCATCTGACAGAAGATTCTAAACCAATAAAAAATAAATTCTCGATAAAATGTTAAACGTTGATAAAAACAATTCGTATCGAATTCAAGATGCATACATTTTGTAACTTGAGATTTAATTTAAGTTTATTATTAATTTAGCCAACTTTTAATCCGTTTTAACTTTCACCCAAGTAGTAGGACCCTACCAGGAGTGGCAAAACCTAGGGGAACTATTTGACCACTACCATTGTCAAATTCCACTCCAGTAACTGTCACTTTGTAATAAAAAATTAAAATTTTTAGTATGGCCTTCTTGTTTAAGCCATTCTTACCGTGCAGTGTGTTTTCTATCTACAAGATAGCCTGAGATCAAGCCTGAACGTTTCAGATCAACAAGACGTTCACAAGACAAGGTAACTCAGCGAAACGTAGCTCCCGAAAAAAAAAGTAATATTTTTTTGTTTTATCTTTATATTCTACTTTACCGGTACTCTATTTGTTTGCCCAAAAAAAAATCGAAATTTTTAATAAATTTAAAAATTGGCAATCAACTTAATAACATTTGCCAAAATTTGAATTTGGAGAAATTAAAATAATTAATTTAAATTAATTTCTTAATTTTAAATCATCCCGTCAGAGGTGAAACTATTTTTAAAATGAGATATTCTATTACTACAGAACGTTTTTAAACTTTCTCACACATTTACCACGTGGCATGTTTAAGATTAGGATTTTGAAGTTTCGGAGTCGGTTGCAAAAAGTGGAAAGTAGATTTTGTATTTTCTTTAACAATCTGTGTCTGACTAGATAAATTCCACGTTATGGATGAGATCGAAATCTAGGTCATCGTAAGTTGTAGAAATTATAATTTTTGTTTGTTATTTTTTTCATTCGACAATGCTGCTGAATGCGGTCCTGCTATTTTGAATCTTAGCGTTGGTAACGTGTTGTGAAAAGATATCTACTTAATATCGATTAATATCGATTTAAAATTAACGATTTTTGTTAATTTATTTGATCTAATTAATAAATAAGATTTGTTCACTTTAACTAAAATAGCTTTTAAATTAATATTGGGAAATTGGTTATTAAAGATCAGTGCTCTTCATGATGGCCTTGTTAGTTAACAAGATTGCTAATTTAACTTTAAATGACTTTTGATAGCCCTATCAAGTCGATATCACGTTTTACTCTTCTCCAAGAAGCAAAATTTGCTAAATAACCTCGAAAATCGCGAAACTTGACTAACTTTGACAATTCAGAACAAAATATTAATTTTACTAGCAAGAACTTGCTAGATAACAATTGACAATCAGTAAGATCGATACAGAATATTTGCCCTGTACTGATAGAGCTCATATTTGATAGCAGACATAAAATCATAGTTACCATCATATAATCTCGCTTAAGAAGTTGATGTTATAATTTCGTATTTAATTAAAATTTGAAATCTACAAAAATTAAAACTAAAAATAGAGATAAATTTTATATTTCGTGTGTACCCCACGATGTGCACGCCTTTATTATATAATGTTAATTCATTTACAGGTTTTATTCAAATTTGCACAGTTGCTCATCTATTTTGATAAGGGCGTAGTTTTAGTTTAGGTAGCACAACAACAATTTGATGAATTAATATTCTTTGTTATACTGATGTTCTTGTGCTAACTAAAATAAAACTCAGGCGTAATCAAAATATTCTGAAAATTTAAATTTTGAAGCAATGAATTTACTGTGTAAATTTAAAAATATTGATAACGACCCCTCAGTGTTAATTTAAAATTTTTAATTGAAAAATAATTTTCATTACCTTGTGATTCATTTAAATGATCACTGAACTAATTTAAAGTTACATAATGAAAAACTCAACATAAACCGAACGAAGATTAAAGTAATTATAATTTTAGATAAATTTTTTAAATTTCGTAAAAACGTTTTAACGAAGATTGCCTTTAAAGTTTTATATATTTCAATTAATTCCTTCTTATTTTCAAACGTTTTCTTATTAAAAGCTACAACAAGCGCAGCTCCGTTTTTGTACATTTAGCATCTCACTCTGCGGCTTTTAAAATTTATTGGAAAACTTTACAAAGTGTTGTTATATATTACAAAATTTTTGTTTGTTTAAATGAAATAAATCAGCAGGCAACTAAAACGCAATTTATCTTTATCGAATATTTAATGCAATTTCCAGTTTCGGATTTATATTGCTTAACGCTTTACTACTTTTGTGCTCAAAATTGTTCAATTTGTTTGTGATTGGTGTAATCGTGAATTTCCTGTGAAATTTGCAGTATGTGAAAAATTACTACATATTACTTTTAAAAGTAGCTAGCATAAAATTTGCCAAACAAACTTTAGATGAATTAAAACTTTCAAAATTAATCAAGTTTACAATTTTAAATTAATGTTTTTGAGAAAAACATACAGCACTTTGAATAAAACTTTTAAAAAATTTAATCAAAATTGATTAATTTTAAATTACAAACTTTTGATGTGCATAATACACTACAAAATTGGCTAATACTACTAACAAATTAACAAATAAACAAATACAACACATCAGAAAAAAGCTGCGGTTGCAAAAGCAAACCCAAACGGCAGTAATGTGCCACAAAGGGTTGTTTATTTAACGAATTAGGCAAAAGTAAGGTAAAAACTCCAACTTTTTCCAAGTTATAACGTCATCAAAATTAATATTTAATACTGCAATGTCAGTCACTCAAAAAATTTGCTTAACTTTTTAAAATAACGATGTCATTTAATGTTTGATGTATTTCATTGAGTCTTAAATATAAAAAAATGTTATACTAAGATAATTATAATTTTGCTAAAATGGAAAATAATTTCATTTTCTATTAAAAAATTAATAAATTTTGCAAAGCTATATACTAGGTGCAATTATGTTTAAAATTAATTTATTGCAGCAGCAATTGTGTTCTACTGATGTTGGGGGATAATGTAATACATTAGTATTAAGTGGCTTAATGGTTAAGAAATATTATATTTAACTGTCTCGTATCGTAAGCTTTCGCAAATTTTATTCAAAACAGGTGAGTTATTAGGTTCTGCTTACCAAAATGTAAATAAAATTGCATTTTAAATGTATGGCGAATAAAAAAGCAAGATAAAATTTGTTTATTTTCGTTGTTGTACAGAACGAAGTTATAAAATAGTAAATTATATTTATATAATATATTTCTTGGTAGATAAATATGTAAAATATAAATAAAATGGTAGTTTCTTAATAACATACCATATTTATCTTACTGTAAAATAAAAATCTCCTAAAACCGCGGGTATAAAAATTTCTAGATATTATGTAATTTGTTTTAATTTATTATTTGATTTTAGAATAGCAATTAAAATAATTGTATTACCACAGGGAATTGATGCGTGTGTTAGATATGTAACGGTTTAAATTTGTTCTCGTACATCCATGGATTTTGTCACGCATATTTTGAGTGGAAAGCGTGGAGGGAATTAGATATATGGCAGCTGTTTACATACTGTATCGTGAGAATTTTGTGAGACGCATTACATTATTTAATTAACTGTACAAGTAATTACTTTCTGTACTTTTGACGTATCGCTTATTTTCTGTAAGAGCGTAAACTAAAGAGACAAAGATACGGAGTTATAAAAACTAAGACCGTTTTCTACACGATAAGTCTGTCACTATTAGTAATATCAAAAGTATAATACTATAACCAAGCTGTTGTTGACATATTCTTTTGGTCCTAATGTTTCTCCAAAAACTAATGATACACGTTCCGTTGAACTAACGAATTTTTGTTGGAAGTCAACGAGCACGTGAAGAAATTTGATCTAGATAATCGCAATAAAACGAAAAAGGAAGACAATGTTATACAATTTAAGAAATGGCGTCATCTTGAACACGTAGTTCTTATCGTTTTTTATACAAAACGTAAAAAATATATTTCATATTAAAATCATGCTATAAATAAACCAAGAGTATAGTGTTTTATACATTTTCAAGAACATATTTTACTTTCTAGTTGGGAAACAAGATCGAAATGCGCGCACTTTTATCAGTCAAGTTTTAAATTTAAATCTAATTGTTAGTCTAATGCCCTGTTTTACAAAGATGAGTTAAAATTTAATTTACAATTAAATGCCATAATACTGTAGTATTCAATTGTTGTACAATTTTAATTTAACTTTGTGAAACCGGGAAAAAGCAAATGTAAACTGGTATGTAGCACAATAAGAGAGTAACTTATAAACGCATGAATAATTTAGTTACGTATCGTGTGGTTGGGGCCTTAATAACAGTTTTAATGAAAATGTAAGTCTTGTTATGAATTAAATAAAATTGAAAATAACTTGAATTTAATTTCTTTCGCTACTTTAATCGTTATGTACCTTAATTACCTGCAATGTTATAATTTTCATTTTTAATTAAAATAAAAGGAAACGCAAGCAGCGGATGATTTAAATATTCCACCATCATCATTAAAATGTGTTAACACGATTGGACATGGTGTAAATATCTAAATAAAGCTTACATATATGCTTCCTTCCTGTTTGAAAAATATGTTTTCAAATCTTGTGAAGTACAACTCAAATTATTTTTAATTTTGTTATGCTGCGGAAAAATATGTCATTGTGGATATTTTCGACATTCTTATCATAACATCGAGTTTGTGGTCTTTGATTATAGTTGGATAGGGTTTAATAGTAAACCGGAAAGCAGAGTTGTTTCTGACATGAACAATTCTATTATACGATATAATATATAATTGTGTACATACTTAACCCACAGTGAAATTAAACAGTACCCATAACTACTACATACAATAATATATACTACGTCAATATTCAATATCTTTAGCCGACATCGCCTTTGTATGTACAAATGTATTCAGTACAATATTCGAAATAGAAATTTAACTAGACCCTCCTCAATCCTCTTCTTTGAACTTTTTCAAAAAAAAATTTACCTGTACGTAACTTGAAATAAGTCTTATATGTATTTCTTTAGGTATAACAACAAGTTCAATTTAACTTCTAACTACTATCATATCCTCTTGGAGTTTGAAGATCTTAGTATTAATTTGTTCTGACTTTTCACGGACTTAGAGTTGCTAAGTTGGGACTTCCACCTAAAAAGCTAGAACCCACTGATTTCTCATTCATAGTTCTTAAATAGCAACATTAGAGCATACTTCAATGTTGACATGGGTCGCCCAAGAACTCTTAAGAGTACTCGCTACTTAACAACTACAGAAGCATTTTTAATATACATTTTTTAGGTTAGTTTTAAGGATTTGAGGTTGGAAGTTAACCATAGTCACCCAAGGTAAATAGAGTACTATGCTAAACAGGTATTCTATTTACCTTGATTGTCACCATTGTCAAAAAATGATCAGTGAATAAAAATATTACACCAGAATCCTTATTATTATTAAATGTGAAAGTAAATACACAACACCTACTTACCCAGTTCATATAAATGTTGTTCTATAATTAATAAATTTTAATAAACCGCAAAAGTTTTACTAAAGACGGCAATTTTGTAATGGTTTCTGCATTCCAAAGCTTTTTTATATCGAGTTTATTAAAACATCTGCGGAGAACTTTAAATTTTCCTCGACTTTAACTCGATTTTAGCTTGTGGTAATTTTTTTTCAAATTTTCCTATTTATGTTTTAATAAACTCAATTATAAAACACTTTGGCATACAGAAACCATTACAAAGTCGTCGTCTAAAACCCAAATTGTTAAGATTTCTTAATGCCGTAATTGCAGAACTAAGAATATAAAATTAATCATTTTAAAGCACGGTTTACATCTACCGTTTGAAGCAAAAGTTATCGCATATTTCGTGATGAATGTCTATCTACCGAAAATGAAGCATAGCAATTATAAATAGAAAACCGCCAGTGAAGAACTGCCTTACGCCCGTTTTTTGGGCTCGTAAGTTTAAATCAATAAATAAAAATATTTGTTAAACTGAAAGGTAGTAAATTTGGCAGTTATGAAGTTCGAAAAGTCAAGTCGATGGCTACATCTGATTTTTAAATTTTAAATACAAAATATAAAGGCCTCCATAAAAAATGTATGATAAATCTAGATAAAATGTCAAATTCAAGAAATGTCAAAGTCAAGAGATACTTGAAATCTAAATAAATAAAATCTGAGCAAAAGTTACGGTTAAGACTTAGTTGGATATGATAGACATGTTCAAACTGATGTAAGAATTCTTTTATTAGTCCTTACTTGTTTTATTATTTTATACGGAAATAGAAAAGCTTAAAATATGATGTTGTAATATCGTCGCCTTAGAATCAGAGTATTCTATGTCCATTTTTCTAAATTTTACAGTAGAGCTGTTTAAAGTTTCTCTATCGTCTCACCCTTCACTGTCACATTATATAATAATTTCAATTGAAAAACTGTATGATAAATAACCCCACAAGTCGATATTCGTCGTTATTTTTCTAATTTTAATTACAAAATTTAAACTAGGTCGTATTTTAAAAAATGGAAAAACGGATATAGAATAATTTTGCACGCGTTAAGAATTTTTCTTGAAGTCATTTTATTCTATCTCCAACATTTTTGTTTATAACATTATAATTTTCAAATAAAACTATTTTTAATGTTATTAAATTTTATTGTCATTATAACTAGAAACAAATTAACACCTTAATTAACAAAAATTAGTAATTCATTGAAATAAAAAAATACTTTTTTCTTTAAAAAACGGAATACATATACACTGGGATAATAAATTAAGTATTTTAAAAATCTTTTATTAAAGATTTCCAATAATCCATATCTACTTTTGCAAAATGCTGTTGCAAGCACTTGATGTGAAGAATTTTATCACGTGGCAACGGTGGTGGCTGTGTTTGAACTTGAGGTGAAGGAATATCTTGTAAGAAATCTTTTAATGCTGTATTTCTGGTATACTTAAGAAAACATGCTTTCTGTGCATCACTATTAAAACCCAACTTAAAACTAATATAGTTAGAACCATTTTCATAACAAATTTCATTAAGCCTGGTATAAGGGATATTTTTTGAGAAAACCAAATATTTTGATAGATTTTTAAAATCGACGAAATGTTTTGCTTGTACTTGGACAACTTTGTACGGTTTTTTTGTTCTTGATCTAACAATTGCTTTAAATATAGCAAGAGGGCTGTGCAATTCTAATTTATTTAAGTTTCGATCAAGAACGCTGTGCATTGCATCCACTTCCTGTACACAGCTGTGTCCAGGTACTTGAAATTTTTGTGTAATCATGTTTATATTGGGATGCATTTTTAAAAAATATAATAATGCAGTACTCATGTGCGAGTTTTTGTTCTGTGGGACACAAGCATCAGACCATAAAATTATGTTTTTAACTTGTGGTTTATCACTGATTACATTTTCCAAAAGGACATAAAGAATACTCGCAATATCTTCTCCTTTTCTTCCACCCATAGTTTCTGGCCATATCATACAATATCCTTGTTTGTTTTTGACTTCATATCCCGTAAGATTGTACACTGCAAATTTTTTTTTATAGTATGCTTTACTAATTTGTGTTTGTGGACAAGTTAAAACACTTTGCATATCGAAACACACCACTGCTGTGGTTTCATCTTTCAAACAATTCTGAACATCCTTTCAACTTCTCTTTTCTAGCAGCTTCCTTTGCCTGTACATGAATTGTATATTTTTGCTTCAATGCTTCATTAAGATTTTCTTCATTCTTATTTAATTCATATTCTTCGCAAATTTCACATAAATCCTTCTTAGGAGTATGAAATCCAATATTGAATTCAAAATTAAATATATTATAGTACAACCACTTTTTTGCCGGAGTTAAACTATTTTCAACACAATATTGAAGATAGAGATCATACATTTTAGCTAAACTTAAAGTTCTTTCTAAATATTCCTTAGCAGATTCTTTTCTGCAATAATGGGAAGGTAAACGTGGAAATAGATTAATATGATCCCGAACACTTTGTCTAATTTCTGGTTGAATTTTTGGTTTGGTAGATTGTCCTCTTAGATCCTCGAGTGGTGTTTCAGTAATTCCTTTGCGTTTATGTTCATAGAAATAAGATATTCTAATCTGACTGATGTCCAAAACCCCCAAATAAAAGCTTTTGCATACGCGAATATTTTTCCTGCTTTATACAAAAATATTTGTAAGAAAATTTTTTTCTTTTTCCTATCTGTCCTAGCCCTCTTACGTATAGCACATATCCTCTCTGTCGTTTTTGAATAAAAATGATTTTTGTTGCTGTCTGAATTTTCCCAAAATTCCTTATGGATTTTATCAATCTCGGCTGTAGTAAAATTACTTTTGCACTTAAACCGACAATTTAAACAATTTTGTTTTGGTTCTCGTTGTTTAATACTTTTACCGTTGGAGTTTATGTATGCTTTACCTGCTTGTCGACGTACTTTTCTGATGTTCCGTTTCCATAGTGTAGAATCGGGTTTTCTTTTCCTTTTTCTTGTATTCTTTTTTTGTTCATCAGACTCTAAACTATAAATACAAGCAAATTTATAATAAAATTGCAAAAATAACGTTAGTGTAGGTACTACATACCTTTCGTACTTTTTATTTTCTGAAATGTTGTGTTCTCTAGTTTTGTCATCATTTTCTGGGACGTTGTGTTCATTAAATGTGTTGCTAATGTTTGGATTTTCTTCATTATCACTAGTAGTATATAAATTAATTAAAGCAATAATATAATAACATTAAAATTAACATGCTTTCATAAATAAAAAATTCATCTTAGATATAGCAAATTTCCATACGATATTTAAAAACTCATAACTTATGTTTAATATTGATATTATTAATTATATATAATTATATTTAATATTGTACGTACCTACTAGCTTCTGAAATTTGGATGCTTTTGTCATCAAGTAGATATTCTGAACCAGAATCTTCATACGAATCTAATTCACTGTCTGTACTGATCTTAAGTTCACTCATTTTAATATTAATTATAACTATTCTAAAATAACAAACACAATGATTTACTGCACCGTAAATAAATTAAAACACTAAGTTAGTTATCACTAAAGAGAATGATTCAACATTACGAGTATATAATTGCATAACGTAATACCTGCATTTGCATTTTAAGTAGTGACTAATAACGTTAGGATCAGGGTATTCTATGTACTATCACTTACGCTAATGTAATTGGTCGCTTGGACATAGAATACTCTGATTCTAAAAATTAGGATGTTTAATGGACATAGAATAAAATAGCCTCTCTAGATCAACGTAACCAATAGACATTATGAAAGTTTTATTACATTAAATTGTAGAAAATTGCATTTAGAATAAAATGGTATAAATAACTCAATTTCGCAAAAATATGGACATAGAATACTCTGATTCTAAGGCGACGATATGTATATTATATATGTGTCAGTAAGTATTCCTACATATATTTGCTACTATGTACATACATATTTAGGTACTATGTATAACATACATAATATCATGCATTGTCTAAAAGTAAAATAATCTGAATGAATAATTAATTCTACAACAAAGACAACTCAAGTTCAATTTCAATATCTACCATATAGCAATATTATTATATATTCTGCAGATTACATTATCACCAATATCAATTTAATTTAAATATATCTTTTACTATTCTAAGAAAATACTTTAATCATTGTTTTAATTATAATTTATTAAACATAATGAACCTCACCTTTCATCGGATTGAACATTTTAATAAACGAATAAAATTTATGGAATATTGACTTTTTATTCACATTCTAATCCAATTCCAATCTAATAGCATATTCGACTTGAGCTTGCTTGTGCCTGCGTTTGACAGTTGATAATATAAATCTGATACTTGTGCTACGTCAATACATTCATTTCCTTCTAGCTACTACACAGTACTGAGACGTAAAATAGAATTTATTTTAAAGAGAAAAATTTTAATAATTTTAATTCGTCCTTTCGTCTAAAATACGACCTACCAAGAAGGAATATAAAGTAATTGGTGGCTAAATACCCTTTTACACTTGTTTAACACGACCACTATTGGAATAGATGAAAGAATACCGAAACAAGTTTTTATTTAAAAAATAATTATAAGATGCTGAAGTAAATATGTTTTCTGAAAGCTAACTAAAAATGCTGCATTTTAATGTCCAATGCAAACTGTCGGTAAAAGACAATTTTTGTTACTAACGTACATTCATAATCACCTGGCAAAACTCACAGTAACTTTTACGTAGTATTGCTACTATCTTTCAACATTTTTAGAGCGGTATTCTATAACCAGCCCCTTAAAAATCCTTTAAAGAATGGTAAAACTTTGTTTACCCCTAAAATTTTGACACATTTTTGGCATGAAAGCCAAGCTTATCCTTTCGTGAAAAGATCCTTTCATAAGGGCTTAGTTACAGAATATCGGCCCAAGAATTTATTTTCCACATTAGTTTTGTAATAATAAAAAACATAAGCAAATAGTTCAACTAATGAAAAGTAATTTACTTTTTTCTGGGGTTTAATTAAAATTTTTAATTGGAATATCTATACTTTTTAAATGAAAATTGACAAAAATAATATAAGATGCTATATTTTAGTTCCTACTGATGATTTAAAATTTAGATAAGAGAGAAAATGAGAGGACATAATAATATATTAGAGGATATAATAATAATAAGCTGACTTATTCAATCAATATTAAAATATAAAACAAATAATAATGGGTTCATAAATAATTTTCTGATCGTACTTTTCAAATTTTTATTTACCAAGAAGTAATTATTGTGATTAGTAAAATGTTTGCGGTAATATATTGTGTATTTGAATTTTTTATTTCAAAAAGGTAAAACAAATTATAACAATTTGTTTGAGTAACTAAATAAACGAAGTAATTAATATTCACGCAGTCATCCACAGAAAAGAAGCAACATTATTTACTGTTTTCCAGGTTCTGAGAATCACAAAAATTTTATTGTTACGTTTTTAATATATTTTCAGCTAAAAAAAATTAAAAAGTAATTACATTTTCTCAAGTTTATTTAGTCAAAAAACACAAAGTAGGTATCAGCATGCAAACAAAATTTCTTAGAAAATTATAAACATTGGTTTTTGTAATATGATGAAATATTTGCATGATTTAAGTCACTGAAATTATATACCACACTATTTTGACTTACTAATGCAAATGCGTAGTGTGATCATTAACAAAGTGAATGATAAAATGTCTAAAGGATTAATATGATTGTGATTATTGGAAATTACTTTGATGATTTTATACATATAAACTCCAATACATTATTATTTAAAACATGAAGAATCCATCCTAGCTAAAATTTGTTAGAATTCAAAATTTAAATAAAACAAAAACCGTTTTTTGTATTAGTATACGGAATTAAATTAAAATTTAAAAGCTAAAGCTGGATTAAATTTTTTACTGTGAATTAAATAAGTTAAACAATAATGAAATTTAAATAATTATAAATAATTGAATCCTGAAATAAATAAAATACTCGTTCTTCTATTACAAAATTAAAAAAAGGAAAGCAAATATACAAAATAATGGTCTTCCAGAAATCCACAACTTCCAATATAAAAAATATGTTTAAAAATACAGATATAATTTTAGTAAAAAAATGGAGGAAAAGAGCTTGTCCATTATCATATAGTGGCGTATATCAATTATCTTTCAATGATTGTCCCCGAAGCATACATTAGAAAAACGGGAAAAAGAACAACAAGAAGAACATGCATGAATAAAGATATCCATAAAAAGGAAAAAAGCTTCAAATAAACTTTACTTGAAGCATATGAAACAGAGAAATTACAATAATGTGATACAGAAGTCAACATCTAAACTTTTCCATTAAATATATTCAAAGATTACTCGAAGATAGAAATATTTTTGTAATTTTTACAATTACATTGTTGGAGCATAACAGGAATTTATACTTGGATGGGTGACCGATTTGGAATTGCCGTATGTTATTGCTCCCCTAGCAACCCACGCTAGCCAGTGTAATAGTCTTTAGAGAAAACTCTTCTCTTACCAGCAAAGCTGGGTTACATCCAGCAATGAGCGAACAACGGCTGGATCGTTGGCTATTTGCATAATACAATATCTACAACAATTAAACAATTTCCAGTATATTAATTACTTTATTGCAATATTCATTTCAGTATTATAGTGAAAGCAATTAGTATTGCTAAACGTGTATTCAAGAACTATGCTAATTTAACTTACTGTTTGCAATATTTGTTTTTTTACCTTCGCTCTCCCAGATAAATTACAACAAAAAAGTTAATTAAACGAATAGTGAAGTTTAAACATACAATTTATACTTGACACCAGATTTTGCAATAAACTTACGGCATTTTTTACATTTTCATGGTTTTGTTATAATTGTAATAAATTAATCACACAATTTGTTCCCAGCAACAAATGCAAAACATTTGTATTGCCATTAATAACTAAAGTTGCGTTTATTCATTCTGAGATACAATAAAGCTAAAATAGGGAGTTTGTTAAGAGATTAGAAAATTCCTAATTGATGTAGGAGTACCGTTTCTAATAGGAAGTTTGTTTATCTCGGACCGGATGTATTAACAATCAGCGCTGTTACTATATTTTACAAAGCATTCCCAGTTGCATCTATGATTCAAATACTGACCGAGGAAAGGAACTATTGAATTATTTATATCCTCACAAATCCTACATGTCGAGAAAGCCTTAGCCTCGGGGCCGCTACCTCAATTGGAATACCAGAACTTGAGAAAATTTACTTCCTTACATTTTAATATAATTGTCTAGCATTAATTCAATAAAAGCAATAACTTACTTTTTTTTAATGCGAAAATTCACAGTTAATTAATTTTGATATTCACAATTTTCAATTTTATAAATTATTTTATAAATATTTCTGGAAAATGATTAATATTAAATGCAAATTAATATTCACATTGTACAATAAACTAGGGAATTAAATTCCTAAAATTTTATTCTCCAACTTTTATTCATTTTCAGTGAAATTTAATGTCGCTTGAATTTTACGCTGTTGAAAAACAATAGCAAAAACGAACTGGAAACTTTTCTGGTGAACATACTAAAAATCATCTAAAATTGAGCTGCCGCTACAGCGCTTCAAAGGTATTTTCAACTGATATTTTCAAATAACTCACGTCCATGAAATCAAGAGATTAAATACCTTAAACAAATGCACATGCATACATACGTTTATATAGGGTCTACCAATCAGGGGTTTGTTTTAAATTTGGTTGAAATAGGTCAAGTAGGCAGTTCTGTTATTCAGTTTTTATCATATGTATAATAAAGGTCAACATTTAATATAATGCCTTTGATTTCGCTCGAAAATCGTGTTAAGATAATTCAAATCCATTATGAAAATGGTCGATCCGTGAAGACTACATTTCGCAAAATTCGCGATATTTTTATTTGTAACGATCGTCCATCTGAGACTACAATTGCGAATTTAGTGCGAAAATTTGAGTCCACCGGTTCAGTAGTAAACGTAAGCACAAAAATATGTGCTCGTCCATGTCGTTCAATCGAAAATATTGCTGCAGTACGTGAAAGTGTCACAGAGGACCCAAATTTATCGGTTTCACGACGTTCTCAACAATTAGGCCTGTCCACAATGACCACATGGCGAATTTTACGGAAGGATTTAGCTCTAAAGCCTTATAAGATACAACTGGTACAAGAATTAAAGCCAGCAGATCATTCTCAACGTCTTAGATTTGCTGATTGGATCATTGAACGTGGTGCTTGTTTTTCAGAAAAAATCATCTTTTCGGACGAAGCACATTTTCACTTAAACGGGTATGTTAACAAGCAAAATTGTCGAATTTGGGCTTCTGAAAATCCAAAAGCAGTTGTTGAACAACCACTACATCCATCTCGTGTCACTGTATGGTGTGGTTTATGGGTAGGGGCATCATTGGTCCCTATTTTTCGAAAATGAGGCTGGTGCTTTCGTTACTGTCAATGGAGTTCGCTATAGGGATATGGTAACCAATTTTTTATGGCCTATTTTGGATGATATGGGTGTGGAAGACTTGTGGTTTCAACAGGATGGAGCTACGTGCCATACAGCGCGAGAAACAATCCAACTATTGAAAACTAAATTTAACGGGCGTTTAATTTCGCGAAAAGGTGACGTCAACTGGCCAGCAAGATCCTGTGATTTAACGCCATTGGACTTCTTTTTGTGGGGCTATGTGAAAGATAATGTTTACGCGAATAATCCACAAACAATTTCAGAACTAAAAACAAATATCGAAGCCGTCATCCGAGAAATAAGTTCGCAATTATGCAAAAATGTATTCGAAAATTTTGTTAAAAGAATCGACGTCTGCAAACGTAGTCGTGGAGGACATTTACCGGATATTGTTTTCCATTCATAAATGTTCAAGCCCCTACAACATATTTCAGTAGAGAATTAGAAAATTTTCATACAAAATATGTGTTTCTTTTAAAATTTAAAAAAAACCCCCTGATTGGTAGACCCTATATTATGTGAAATAGTTTTGAACTCAAAAGTTGTAATAAAATTCATTCCAGAGCCAGTATGTCCAAAACATTTGAAATTTGTCTTGCATTTCTTATTTTACTATTTGGCAAAGTATTGAAGTACAGGGTTCTGGTTATCTTGGGTTACACATCATATAAACTCAATTTTACTAAAAGTAGTAATGCCACATATAAATCATAAATGACGGAGCTAAACTACAACGTTCATAATATATTATTAACTTTAAATAATTATAATTTAATTCTGTTATACTGGTACTTGCATTTAAACGTTCGTGCTCTTTTCGGTATTCGTGTAATTGCTTTCCAGTACTCTAAAATTAAAATTAACACGTTCTCAGCGTAACTACTAACGACATTATACATACATGTACATTATCTATCACCATAAAAATTTAAAGTCACTAAAAACTTGAATATAATATTCAATACTAGTTTTAACCAAGACCTACGGTTAAAATGAGTTTTAGCGTACAAACTTAATTTTAAACTTAAGATTAAAGGGCGACTAAAACAGGAGTAACATGACAGCGTCAGCGTTAGCAAATCAAACTAAAATATTGTTGGTAATCTTTCCAAAAATTTATAAACCTTTCCGTCACATTTAATTAAAAAACTTGTATTTAGGTTAAAGGTGCCTTTTAATAGCGCCTCCTCGTTTGCATGAGATATAGTGAACGTTGAATTTTACATTCGAATCCGAACCACGGCACAGAAATATCAGCGGATGCTCATCTAATTCAAATCTTTATATTCAGGACGTGAGTTAGATGTGAGATTTTTTCGTCGAATTTTCTTCAACATTTAGCGAATAAACTGCGGTTTTCTTAACAAGGAACATGTAGGGACAGTTGTCATTGTACCTATAAAGTTCTAGTGAATTAAAGTTTGCCTATGAAATTGTTTCGAGAATTGCACAGAACATTCAAACAAAATGTACAAAAATAAAGTTTAATTAAAAAGCTTAAAAATTTATTGTTGGAATGTTATTGGATAAAAGATGATTTTAGATACTGCCTTTTTGATTTTGATAAGTAGAAAACAAAATTTGCTGTTTAATAAATTATTTATTTTATTTTGTGTAATTTATGTTATGTGTTTTATTCCCTTTAAATCAAATCACGACCTGAGCAGGGGAGACCGGTATCAATTGTAACAAAAATCAGTATTAATTATTTTTATCACTAAATCATTCGCAATTTTGCGGTAATTATATTTTTTAAAAAAGGAGTGATATCTGGTACGTCGCATTTGATTTTTATAAGTTACTTATTGTAAACCGATTTGAAGTACTTCTGCATTAAGACATAAGGAGACAGATTTTACTTTTGACACCGTTGTGGTGTCGATTGTAACAAATAAAAATCAGTTATTAAAATAAATGCTTAAATAAAATTTTTATTATACTTTTATAACATTAAATAATAAAGAAAAATTTAAAAAATATACAAAGTTCCAGGAAAACCATGAATAAAAATATTAGTCAGGAATGTTGTTAGCCAATTTTCACTAGCAAACTCAATTTGCTTCCATTTCTCAAGATGAGGCAATTGGTTTTGGCTGGCGACCTGAAATTATTTCAATTTTAATGGATTTTCATCTATTTTTATTCATTTAAGGATAGTTTAGCTGATGAATCCTTGATAAGACGAAACCCTTCTGCGCAACGGGTCCTAAACTATAAAATGTAAGTTGGAAAATTTTCAAATTTGATAAAACCTGTAATTTTTAAAATATTTTATTCAACTTAAAATGCAATAATATAGGTTATATACCAAAAACTGTAAGTCAGTAAGAACTTCAAATTTAGTGTATTATGTATTAATTTCAGAATATAATCGACAGGAAATGATTTACTTCAATCAGATAATAAGCAGTAATATAGACCACTATTTGTTCACGGTTTTAAATTTTTATGTAACATGGAGCTACAATTACCCTTTTTACAATCGACACCAGTTACAATTGACACCGGTCTACCCTACTTTGTTGATGTCGGCGGTTATTATATCCATTTATTATTTATATCCAGAATGATATAAAAATTTAAATAACCCACTAATCTTTAAACCTTTATTTTTGCGCATCTAAAACAAATTTTTTAGAGTGGTTAAAAATATTGTTTAAACTAAAAACTTATTTAATCCTACGAATAACCTAATTTTCATTTTACGCAATCTTCCAATGAATAATTCAATATTTTCCTGATTTATTATTAAAATATTTTTTTAAACTGTAAGTAAGGGTAGAACGTAGAAATTTTATTTAAATAAAATCTTTAAAAATACTAGTCTATCAGTACGTCACACTGAAAGATCAAATAGTATATTATACATTATGCGACTAGTCGGTGCCACTTTTCATCCCGCGTGTGAAGGTTTTCGCACGAGGCGTCAGCCTAGAAATGATTTACAGCTAAATTACATACTTTTCATTCTTTTTTTACACTTTTATATCTCGATTTAAAAATAAATCTCACAGTAACAAAATGTTTTCTTATCTCAAAATTGGGGGGTTGCGTGAACCAGTCTTTAGAAGAAGTAAAAGAGCAAGTGGTTCTCTCGTACGGGCCAATTTGACCTTTGGCCTACTGAACGTACTGATTTATCCTATCTTTCGATAGGGAACGTCGAC
This sequence comes from Lycocerus yunnanus, assembly GCA_036346125.1. Taxonomy (NCBI): domain Eukaryota; kingdom Metazoa; phylum Arthropoda; class Insecta; order Coleoptera; family Cantharidae; genus Lycocerus; species Lycocerus yunnanus. The sequence goes on along the minus strand of JARFIX010000075.1, from coordinate 2,273,865 downwards.
TAATTACATAAGAACAATTTTTAACTCTTTCTTCCCCCCCTCCTACTACCATCTTTCTTTAAAATTGAAATTTTACTTAAAAATTTTAAAAACTAACATTTGAAAAATAGCAGATGCTTTTCTAAATAACTTCAAGAATTTAAGACATTTAAGAAACTGCTCAGATATTACTATAAAATTTCAAAGCAATATTTTTGAATATATTTAGAAATACACCTGTTATTTTTCAAAAACTGTTTGTTTTTAAGGTTCTTGATAAAAAAAAGATAAGAGGAACCCATGGAGCCTATGTTAACCCAGGGTGTGTCCAGGGGTGGGTAAAATACATGACAAAATGTATTTTAAATACAAATTACAAAATACATTTGCAATTTGTATTTAAAACAAAAAATACAGATACTGCATTTTAAAAACAAAATACTGTATTGAAAATACAACATAAATTTGAAAAAATTTCAAGTAAAAAAAATCAAGTATTATAAATAAAAGCCATTCTTTATTCAACTGTTTAGTATACAATCTAATTTTTAAATAAATGATTTCCTTTCAAAAATAGAAGCGTTTCAAAATTGTCGGCGACAATAATTTGTCGCTCAATGTTGTCTTAGTTACAGAATAAATTAAGCCAACAAAAGAATAATCTCTCTACAGGTGCAGAGGAACACAAACTTGTATTAAATTTAATAAAATTTATTTGAATTTAGGAAATTATCAAAAATTAAGAAACATCGACTTTGGTCGTTCAAAAATGTTACTACTTCTAATTCTGCATTAGAGTAAGTTGCATTAGCTTCCTGTATTTTGTATTTGAAATACATAATACTAAAATACAAAATACAATACAAAGTACAATACAAAATACAATACAAAATACAATACAAAATACAATACAAAATAGAATACAAAATACAATACAAAATACAATACAAAATACAATACAAAATACAATACAAAATACAATACAAAATACAATACAAAATACAATACAAAATACAATACAAAATACAATACAAAATACAATACAAAATACAATACAAAATACAAAATACATTTCAATTTGTATTTGAAATATAAAATATATTTGCAATTTTATTTAAAATACAAAATTCAAAATGTATTTCAAATACATGTAGTTTAATTCTGCCCACCCCTAAGTGTGTCCCGGGTTTGCTCTAAATTTAGCTTTATACAACTTGGCTTAAGGTGGTTGCAGCGCTCCATTGGCATTTTCTCGAATCCATGTCAAAATATGAAAATTACAAGATATAAAGTTAATGATTTATCATAATTGTAAAACAAATTTGAAAAAGATTGACCGTGTACCTTGGGAGATAATCGGATTTGAAATTTTCGAATTTAACATGTAAAAGCATAGAACTCAGAAAAAGTTTAGAATTTCCGTAAAATAAAATAGTTAAATCCATGTCAAACTCATAAAAATTAGTCTACGTGTAGGATAATATCTTACAAAATGCCAAAAAAAATTAAAAATTTTGACCAACTGGTTTGTCCGTAAATAATTTTTATTCGCAATCGGTCGGTAATTGCTCGTTTCCCGACTTTTAAAAAGTTGAAAGTGACAAATTGTTAATTACTAATATCAACCGGTGTGTAATGAAATTATTCACTCGTTATACCACGTGCCCGGTCAGTAATGAACAAATGGGCGTGGTTTTAACGTAAATACAAGCGCTGATGCAAATGTCAAATATAGTTAGGTTATAACAATAATTAGAAATCATAATTGGGCGTGCAAATTATAAAACATTTTAATTAGAATAATTGCTTATTGCAAGTGATAGCCCTTTTTTAAATTTTCGCTAAGATTTATTTGTTGCTAGTTTAAAAAATATTTGGATAATCCGATAAGTTTAAGCTTCGACATCGAAAAGTTTTGTTAACAATTCCTGGCATTTTATCGTTCAAATTATTGATGTATAAGTACATATTGTGACATTTGAATACTTATTTATGGTAAGCCCTTATAATACTTCCTCATTTTCTTGTTAAAATTTATTTGTTACAGTCAGGGTTCGCAGTTTGGAACCGTAGAAGTCTTCTGACGATTGGCTACACCGTCACACTTTATTTGCTACATGACACCAGAAGTGCAACCTAGATTAGCCTAGCTTATCATAAAAACCAACCTAGAAAGTTTAAATAATTTTATTATGGAATATTATGCAATTTTGAAAATTATTGAAAATATAAGAAGATTACTTAAGAGTAACTAATGTTTACAAGTTTTCTGAACAATTAGAAGGCTCTGTTTTGTTCTGTAAATTATTGATATTGACATTTATTGTGACATTAGAATTTGAATGATTATTTATCGTGAGCGTTAATGCTCTTTTAATTTCTTCAGTAAAATTTATTTGATGTGTCGAAGTTGTAGAATGCTGCGATGTCGAGCATGGAGCTGTAGCAGTTGAACATGAAGGCATTGAAGTAGAACAGGAAGCTGCAAATGTTCCTTCACCATCTATGTTTGTATTTCTAGATAACATCTCCGATATTTTAATTTGGCCATCTATTGAACTATCCACATAACCTTCTGCGACGCTGCTGGATTTCCAACCACCTAATCTTTTAATTCCAATGTATTTGCTCCAGTATTGGCTAATAGAGTAGCCGATGTTCGTCTAAAACAATGTCCAGTGTATGTTTCGACATTTTTTAATTTTAAGAATTCTGCAATTTTTTAAGGGAATTGCGCAATCGAATTGTGCCCATATGGTTGGTTTGTTACTTTTCCAAACCTGTACTGTAAAAAAAACCTATCATTTTCAATATCCTTCCGAAGATTTACGTATTCTTTAACAATTACAATCCATTCCGGGCGAGTTATTAAGAATGATCGAGAATGATAGGTTTTTGTATCACGAATGTGAATACTTATTTTATTTTCTAAAAAGTTTACATCTTCTATTTTCATTTTATACAATTCATCACTTCGGCATGCACCGCTAACGCCGATTATTAAAGCAACCTAGAAAGTTTAAACAATTATGTTCATTGTATGTGAGTACAAAATTTATAATTTTACCTTTTGTAGAAGAAATTCTATAGGCGCATCACTTAAAAATCTATCAATTTCAGTTTTATGTAAAACACCTGATTTTTTTGGCTTGAACCCAACATTTTGCTTCTTCAAAAAAGCTCTCAATTTCGCAAATTTTGAAATATCTGTATTATCTTTAATATTGAATGTTGTTCGTAGCATTGAATAAGTTGCCCATAACGTAGAAGGTTTTTTGTCTTTCGACAATTCACTAAAATAAGCAAGCACCACACTTTCTGAATTATTCCGTGCTTGTTTATTGCAACGCCAATCCATGTAAGCTTTGTAGGCTTTTTCATACCTTGCCTTACTTTTGTTGGGTAACAAATCACCTACTGCATTTTCTGCAACTTCTCGAAGCTCTGGTGGAGTACAAGATAATTCACTCATAATCACAAAGCGACAAAAACAATAATACTAATTATTGTCAAAAAACGCACGGTAATTTTTGCTTTGACGCCTACTAAAATAATTATCACTAACGTGATATGAGCTATTAAAAGTAGAGGCGCTGATACAAATGTCAAATATGACATAACTTAATATAAATTTGAAAACGCATTATTTCCATTAAACCAACCCCAACTTCGCGATTGCGAATAAAATAGATACATGCTGGCGTAAAGCGTCATTACTAACTTCGGTTAATTGCTGACCTCCGGCTTCGCCGTCGGTCAGCAGAACAGACCTCAGTTAGTAATGACTTGCTTTCCGCCTCGCTATGTAATATACTATTGAATATGATGCAATTTGATTTCTGAAAAACCGTATAAGTTTGGCATTGTCGCATAAATTAAAAAAGTTTTATGTCAGTGTCAATTTTAAAAGTTGAGTTTATTTTTTAAAATAAACGATGGCGGAACTTATAAAGTCGGAACAGACAATAAAGCGTAAACCCTGAAAAGAAGAAGAAGAAGGTTTATTTTCTATTTCAAATGAAATATAAATCAATTTGGCGGAAAACCATCGTTCAAAATGCGGCCATTCGATGGAAAATAAGAAAGAAGGTTTGGTGCAATGATATTACGGTATAATTTTCGTATGGTGCAAATAAAATAGAAAAATCTATTTGTTTAAGAGATAAATTTTGTCAGTTGATAATAATCGCTTCTTCTAATTCTTCAGCCAGTTATTGTGCACTCAAAATGCTAAACTTCCTTTACGGCGTGTCAATCTGTGGACTATGGGAAGGCAACAAGAAACCAACCGTCAGCCTGACTTTGGCCATGTTGATTGTCTATGCATTATATAAATGTATGGCACTCGAAGAAAATATTTTCAATGAAAAGTTTTATTACTAATTTTAATAAAAAATTAAAAATGAATTTTTTTGAAAAATTAAAAATTAATTAAAATAGAAAAAAACTTAAAATCGTGGGATTCGATCCAACCATCACGTGTGTATGAGGACGGACGCAGAACAGAACAGAACAATATTTATTTTAAGAATTAACTTTTACAATTATTTTTAAAAACAGTATATATAATATAACATTTCTAAAATTTAAGATAAGCGAGATGTTGAGAGACCCTGCGTTAACGCGTAACTCTCATTGACTAAATTGTTAGTGCCTAAACAGTTGTAAATAATTGATAAATATATGACCTTTTGATAATTTGTCGTTTGCGTTGCAATTTTGTAGTAATTTGGAAATTTGCAGGAAAAAATCAAAAAACCTGCTCTTCATTTTTTTTTAAATTTTGAATTTGGAATAAAACTTACTTGCTAAACGATTAAAAAGAACTATTTACAATTTAAAAGATGTACACGGAATTTGGAATGCCTAAGCACTCCGTGTCGGTGGCGTTGCAGATGTCAATTGTCGTGGTATGCATCGTCGTCGGAGTCGAAGTCCGTGGGCAGAGTCTGTCGAAAAATTGGTAGGTTTTGATAAGTCAGTTTATGTTTGATTTTATATGGTGCGTTGTCGTGCCGTATGTTAGTCAAGTCTTTCGTAAGGTCACTGTTTAAAATTTGCGCGTCATAAAATTTAGTCGAGAGTCGGTTTATGTGGTCTTGAAAATATTCCATGTTCGTCAGTTTGTGTAGCGTTGTTATCCGTGTGTATCGGTCCAGTCCGGTTATTAGTCGCAGGTTCTTGTTCTGGAACACCTGCAGCGGCTGGATGGCCGTCTTGGAAACGTTGCACCAGACCGCCGAGGCATACGTCAGAATGGGTCGCAGTAGCGTCTTGTATAGTAAAAGTTTGTTCGTGCCGGTCATCGTTTGTCCTTTCATCAGTGGGTATATTTTTCTCATTTGTCCGTATACTAATTGTTTCCTGTTTTGTAGGTGTTGTCGAAAATTAAGTCGCGCGTCCATTGTCATTCCTAAATATTTAACTTTCGTCGTCGGTTTAATTTTGTGTCCATCCACCTTGAGGTGGTCAAAATTTTATTGTTCGTCCGTTTGCGGGTAAAATAATCGTTTCCGTCTTCTGTGAGTTAAGTGTAATTTTCCAGTCTTTAAAATATGGTTGCAGTATGTCAACGTGTATCTGTAATTGTTTGTTGGCCACCTGTGCGTAGAACGAGCTAGCATATATCGCTGTATCGTCCGCGTACAGGGCCGTTTTGGTCTTTGCAAATGTCGGTATGTCGTTGATAAAAAGGTTAAAAAGTTTCGGGCCGAGCACGGAGCCTTGGGGAACCCCTGCGTTGATCGTCTTTGTCGTCGAGGTAGCGTTGTTAAGTTTCACAGTCATGGCGCGAGAGGTGAGGTAAGAATTTATAAGTTTTATAAGGTGAGCCGAAAATTTGTAGGTCATTAATTTATATGTCAGTCCGTCGATCCAGACTTTGTCGAATGCCTTCTCGATGTCGAACAGGGCCATGACTGTTACTTGGTCCTTGTTAAAACTCCTTAGAATGTCGTTAGTTATTCTCGCAATTTGTAGTGTCGTGTTGTGTCCTCTGGTGAAGCCAAATTGTCGTTTGTTAGTGATTTTGAGGTCGTCCTCTTCGTTTTGCAGTCGGTCCAGTATAATTTTCTCAGTCAGTTTTGAAAGTGTATTTAACAGGCTGATCGGTCGGTAGCTTGTCGGTTGCGTGGCGTCTTTGTTGGGCTTGTGTATCGGAATCACCAAGCCCAGCTTCCAGTCGGTTGGGAAGTACTGTAGTTTGAAAATTGCGTTCACTATATAATTTAGTTGAACGATTGCTTTTTTTGAAAGGTTTTTTAATATTAAATTTTCGATCTTGTCGGGTCCTGGTGCTTTACTATTGGGTAAAATTTTGATAAAAGATTTGATTTCTGTTGGATTGGTTATGATTTTTTCGTATTGGTCGTTTGTCAGTGTGTAAGTCTTTTTCAAAAATGTCTTCACGTCGTTTCTGATTTTGGTTTGTTCGTTGGTGTCCGTTGTGTCGTTGTTATGAATTTTTTGAAAAGTTACCGCCAATGCCTCGGCTTTTTCTACGTCGGTCATTGCGGTAACGTCGTTTTCTAGGTTTAGGGCCGGAATGGGTTTAAAAGTTTTTTTCAATTTTTTTGTCAGTTGCCAAATGGAGTTGTTTTGGGGCTTTAGATTTGAAAGCAAGTCAGTCCATTGTTTGTTCTTTATTTGTCGAATTTTGTCTTGTATGTCCCTTGTCATTCTCGTCATGGTAAGTTTGTAGGCCATGTCTCCCGTTCGCTGCCAAAGACGTCGGAAGTGGTTTCTGTCGGTTATAAGGTTCAGAATATCGTCGGGTAGATTTAGGTTGTTATGGTTGATTTTGATTAATTTTGAATTTCGAGTTTTTGCGTCAGTGATGTGTCGGGTCAAATTTTGAACCTCGGTCTGTAGCGTCTCGATCGAATGAATGTTTGGGTTAATTTGGATGTTTTCATCAAGGTCGGATCTAAATTTTTTCCAGTTGGTTTTTTTGTAACTGGTAATTGTCTTTGTATCGTTCGTGACGTTTCTGTAGTTGCCAAAATAAAATTGCACCACGTTGTGGTCTGAGCTTAGTTTTGGCAGCGAAAGCGGTTTTGTCACGTTGTTTACGTTCTTTGTCACTAAAATGTCTATCGTGGTTGGGGTCGTCCCGTTCATGGGGTAGTTGGTCGGTCCGTCGGAGAAATGGATGTCCAAGTTATTGTCCATACAGTAGCGTATCAATGTATGTCCGTTCTGGTTCGGTGGCGTGTAATTGTTCCAGTAAGTATGTTTTGCATTCAGATCGCCTGCTAATAAAATTTTGTCACCAACTCCGAAGAGTTGGTCCAAGTCAATGTCGTTAAAAGCGTATGATGGTCGATTGTATGCAATAATTAAAGTGGTCTTGTCTTGCAGTTTGATTCCCAAGGCTTCCATGTCGGTGGTCGGTATGTCGATACGTTGGTGGGGTACTTCGTTCTTAATAATTACTGCAACGCCACCGGCAGAGACGTTGTTGTCCCGGTCTCTGCGAAGTACGGAGTAACCTGGAAATTTAATGGTTTTATTTGCATTTAATTTTGTTTCGCACACTAAAAGGATGTCGATTTTGTTCGACACCAAGTAATTTTGCATTTCCGAAATTTTGTTATGTATGCTATTAGCGTTCCATAAATTAACTTTTAATTTAGATGTCATAGTTGTCGATTCTGCCAAAAAAGTCTAAGGTCGCCTGAAATTTTTGGATTTTTGTCGTACAACCGTTCAGCAAGTTGTTGTAGTCGCTGAGGGCTCTAAACATCTCACTCATGTTTGTATTTGCGTTTAGTTCTTGCGTAGCGTTTATTAAGTTGGCAAAGTCTCCTGCAGGTGAGTTTTGGGTTGACTTTTGCTGGCTCGGTGAACGTTGGCTTGGTACTTCTTGGACTCTTCTTTGGTCCCAGGCGTTAGTGGATGGTAGTGGTGCTGGCATATATTGTTTTGTGTGTTTTAGATCGGGAAATCCATTTTGACTATAAGTGTAACCTCTTCGGGTAGCTACTCGCGCTTCTCTAGATTCGGCTATTTGTTTTAATTTATTTTGTACACTATACAACTGGTGCTATTGGCCGGGTGGTTATCTCCACAGTTAGCGCAAGTTGCTGGGGTTTCCGGCGTTATTTGGCAGTCTCGTGTTAGGTGGTTTTGGCTACACTTGAGACATTTCGGCGCATGTCTGCAGTTTTGGGTAGCGTGGCACCATGCTTGGCATCTGTGACACTGGATTATCTGTTTGGAGTTTTGGTGCCTCTCCATACCACTTTCACATGGAAGAGATACTTCACCATGGTGCTTAAAATTTTTTCAGTTACAAAGTCGTCCGTGACTACCATGTACAGCGGACGAATTGTTTTGGTAAGTTTGTAAGTTTTTTTTATATCTAGGTTTGTTGTACTCTTTAGTTCTTCCAGCAATTCTTCAGCAGAGGGATTGCAATCCAGACCCTTAAGAATGAATGCATGTGATTTCTCTTCGCGTGGGGTGTAGGTGTGGAATTGAGCACTTTTTGTATCTAGATGTGCTTTTAATAAAGCCCATTCGTCTTTGTCATAAACGTAGACCCCAGTGGTGTTTTTAAAGTATCTAATATGGAATCCTTTAGAAATATGACTTTTCAAACTTTTGATTAGATTTTGGTGATCGTCTATGCTGTTGCTTATGATAATTGGTGGTGGTTTCGGAACGTTCTTCTTTGCCGGAGGGCTAGTGACTTCTTCCGGGTCCTTTGCGGCCTTTGTCTCCAATGTATTAGTTTCGGTACAGGTAGTGTTTTCCAGAAGTTTGTATTTGTTCCTGGTGACTATTGATGATGGCTCTATCTCTTTTGGTAGTTTTGCATACTGCCTGGGCTTAAGGCATGCAAAGTCATCTTCAACATTAAGTATAATTTTTTTTGGGGCACTGTCTACTTCCATTTTGTTCGCTTGGTTGATGTCCGGTGTCAAAGTTAATTGGTGCAACGCTGCAACATTTTTTATTTTAGCTTTTTTTTCATTACTAAAGTTCTCCAGCTTGGTGTCAGTTTCTGCCATTGTGCTAACGCACCTTTTCTTTCAGTTATAGTTTTAAGACTAATTTTTCTAAAATAAAAATTAATGTGACACAAAACGTCAAAAAAATTAATTTGAAAATTAAAAAGATTTTTAAATATAACTGATACAAAAACGAAATATAACGCGGTAGAACGAGATAAACTTAGTAACAGAACGGAACAGTATAATAATAACAATTAATGGTAACAAATATAAGAAAAATTTCAATAAAAATTAGGGAGCAAAATGATAGTCGACTGCGTAATTCAACGTTCGGTCGCGAATGACGGACGCTAGATAATCACGCCATGAGCCTATTATGAATTATTTTCTACACAAACTATAATTATGAAAAGACTTGAGTTTTCCAAACGCGTACTTTTTGGAATTGATTGCAAAATGTGTAGGGTTACAGTGTTGATAAAAATTTCATCTTGTAATAAATTGCCCACGTGAGCACAAAATATTATTTAAATATATTTGACGTTTGATTATTTAATTTAAAAAGAGTGCTAGATTAATAATTTATATTATAACTTATTGCGGCGCTGCCAAATTGAAACATCGTATATGATCCGTGAGTCAAATGAGTTATTGTAAATTCTTGAATAAATCGATATGTTGAAATAAAACAATCGATTCTTAATCCTCACACATTCGTTTTTAATATTATAACTAGCAATACCATTATAACAATTTTAAAGCATTAATAACAATATTTTATGCATTAGTCACTCAAAACTAGACTGGATCGCTGCAACTACCTTAACGGGTGGTTCACTAATGACTAGGGATGCTCAGAAGCACTGTTGCCAGATTGACCCACTTTTGAGATATTTTAGCTTAATTTTTTCAAAAGTTGCAAACCGCAATTTGGGCGTTTTCTGAGAAATTAAAATAAAATTTTGTAAGTTACAAATTTTTTAATTTCTCACTCAAAGGTGAGTAAAATTTAATTTTGGCACCATATGATCAATTAGTTGCGCTTTTAGGCGCTTTTTTAGTTTCGAGTTGACGTCTCGCTTTCTAAAATCTGGCAACACTGCTCAGAAGAAATTGTCAGATGTGTGACTAAAGCAGAAGATTTATTTTTTGTTTTGCTGCTATATTTATAAATAGTTGCTTTTTCATTTTTATATCAATTAATTTAATCAAAATAATGTATATTTTTCAAAATGTCTGTGTGTGTGTGTTCGTGTACTTTGCTTTTCTGATTGGTTGGTTCATTTATTTATTACCAACCCAAAAGAAAAAATTTACGTTCAATGAAATAGTCGAATCAAAGTATCAACGTACAGACGCTTAATAGAGAGAACTAAAAATTTGACTTGACACAATAATTATGTGATATTTGCTTATTAAAATTTAAATCTGACTTTAAATTATTTTTAAGAATGTTGCTGCACAAACTCCAAGGGCTTAAATCAAAGTAGGTACAAAGACTAAAGTAGTTTATTTTTATAAGTAGTTATACCCCGGGCGAAGCCGGGTATCCATCTAGTTTACCATACTTTCCATTTCTCTGTGTAAAACAGGACAATCTATGTTAATGTAATTCTATATTATTATTTTTAATACAATATTTTGTATTTTTATACCAAATACATGATAACTTTGGTTATATTCATAATTATAACACTTTTGCATTATCTTTTCACCCCGTTCGTAAAAAGTTTGTTTAAAACTTAAAACTATGACTATCTCATAAAAATATTATTGATATTATTTTTATATTTAGAAATTTTGAACAAACGTAAAAGTGGTTGAAATTTTATAACATTTTTTTATGAATAATACGGCAAAACTACTGATATTAACTTACATACAACAGAAATTACTTGTAACGGATGAAAATTTTTTTTAATTTATAATTTTACACAAAATAATTTTATTTCTTTTCCAGTAATTTAAAAAATCTTTCTCTGGAGTAAAACTGCTGTAATAAAAATAAAAAAGTAGCGAATGATGTAAAAAATTCATCGGCTTTTTTGAGCTGCTCCTCCTACCAGCTTCCTGTTCACGTAGATCTGATGTGAATGCCAAGTTTTGACTATTCACTTACTAACAACCGTTGTTTGCTTATTTACATACATTCAGCTAAAAGCGGCCTGTAGGTATATTCATATAAAAATTTCACATAAATTTACTCATAATTACATTCCTTCATCAAAATAAATTTCAAATTTACACACTCCTCTTTATGCAGTTAATCCAACGACCATTAAGAAAATGTAATGGGTTCTCTATGTTTATAGACGTAAACAATTTTTTGCACTATATCGTTGGAATCAACACGAAAAATAAAATATTTTAAAATAAATCGTAGCGAAAAGGCTTCAAATTTTCTATTAAATGTAGCGTTCCAGTTTTACTTAAACTTTTTTCCAACTTTGATAGTTTTATTTGCTTGAATTAAATTAACATTTAGATGCTTATGTTTTAAATATTTTTACGATAAATTTTAACCCACTTAAAGCCTGCAGGAAAATTATGGTTATTGCGTAAAACAACCTTAATTTAGATTAACAATAAAAAAATTGTACTACTACATAGTACATAAAACAAAGATATTATGCAAGAACTTGATCATTAAAACAGCAGTTACTGGACAAAGTGTATAATATAGGTATCCAGGCGACGAGCTTTTTTAAAAAAACACGATCCCTGGCATTGGAAAACCACGATACTTAATGATGTTGTGTATTTTCTTTCTAAAAAATTACAGCAGTCCACCTCATCCATGAAGCTATTAGTTCCATTGTGATTCTGCTACAAAATTAACACTTCTGTATTGCTTTTCTCCGAGAACATAATTATGGCAATAATTTTAGATTTCTTGGATTCACTGCCATATTCGCAAATTGTTGTTAATATTCTGATAGTTATTTTGTGTTACCAAACAATGCAGGTTATGAATATTTCATAAATGTCTTACTATCATCGTCTTATTATACTACTGGATAAATAATTGACAAAATATGGAAATTCGCCTCATTTCTACCTATATGTAATTTCAACTATTACTAAACTGAATGAAAATTATATTTTATTGGTAGCACTTCCAGTATTTTAAAATAAAAAATTCGAGCAAAAGTTCAATTATAATTAATTTTATTTAATATACAATTAAAATAATTTTATATTTTACAAAAACACGAAACTTCGTAATAGAAATCCATTTTATTTTGGATTTTAACAAACATTAGTTTCTGTTGTACAAAAATCAACGGCGTGCAAAAATCGGCTTTGACATTTTGCCTTGAATTCGTCTATTTGCACATCGCATTGTCCAAATTCCCCGCTTTTTAACGACTTGAGAACCTCAGCACAAGTCTTTAAATCTACATCCTGATAGCTGTCCAAGTTTGTAACCAATTGAATTGCTTCGCACTGAAGATTTGGTTTCAAATAATATAACATCTTGGCCCCCTCTAGTACAGCTTTCAAACTATCACCATGCTTTTGCAAATAATTCCTATTGAATTGCACGACATCTTCATTATTATTAAACAGCTCGGGGGTTTCGTTATTAATCGCTTCTTTCAAAACTGAATCTAAACTATCTAAATCTTGGTTGAAAATTTGCCAAAAACGCACCAAACATGAATGCAGTTTTGGATTAGAAGAGTTCAAATTGTGAGCTCGTTTTAGCGATTGCAACATTAACAAGAATTTTCGTTTCCTGAAATAAATTTCGAACGCCATCAAATGAGTTCCTATTTTATCTTTTGCAAAATTTTGTAGAGATTGCAGAAATTTGATAGCCTGTTCAAGAGGATCCTTTACGTTTTCTAATGTTTCAGGTAGCAATTCTTCCAGCTTAGATGAGTCATTCTCATCACCTTCTTTTTTTGCCGTATGATCTTTTTTTAATGGAACCTGAGCCACTTCAGCACTGCCCTGCTTAGCCTTTCTTTGCGCCTTTCGTCGTTTATTACGTAATTTTTTTCGTTCAGATGGTGACAAGTTTTCCACATTAATTTCGGTATTGCTATTTTCCACCGGTTTATCAAACAAATTGAGATATACTTCGATTGCACATTGGGCAGCCTTAAAATAAAACGGATTCTTGCGTAAATTATCTTCTACTCTTAAAAATGCCAAATAAGATCGAAGACTGAAATCGTTCATGCAATAATTATGATAATCGTATTGGTCGTCTTTGATTTTAGAAAAATGCCTATCGATTTCGTGACATTTTTTGAGAGACTCACCATATTTTCCCAATCTTTGGTACGCTAGAGCACATTCAATTTGAAACCACATACATTGCATTTCATTTAATCTCTGCATTGGAGAAACATCTGCTTTGGTAAATATTGCACTAATTTTTTCCGCTTCTTGAACTCGATTTGCTCTTAACATATATTTAACACACTTGGAATTAATACATCGATCGGCTGTATCCAACGATTGAGCTTCATCCAACCACTTAGAAGCTTCATTAAAATCATCAGCGTGCTTATATATTTTTCCTTTAGTAATATATAAATCGATCAATGTCGGCGTATGTTCGATGGCAATATTGATGTAATTTAATGCCTTTTCTGTTTGCCTTAAATGATCGTAATGTTGAGCTGTAAAATAGTAAACCCAAATTAAACTGGAAGCCGGTTCTGTAATATCATTGCCAATATCGCTGTCGTTAAAATTACCACTACGAATTAACGCATCTACGTATTGCAATAAAAGCTTCTCAATAATCTCCACTTTTCTTTTATCTGCATACAGCAATCGTAATTCCACAAAAAGTGCCGGCACTCCTTTTCTAAAACCTCGTCTTAAATAATTGTCGAGTAAATTTTCAAATGTTTCTTCCACTGCATATTTCAAAGCCAATCGTTTTGGAGGTTTTGCTTTCGGATGCTCTTCAGATTGGTTATAGTAAAAGCTAAGAATATCTTCAGGTTTTGCTAACTGTTTTGCCCTAATTAACTTATCGTAATAATTTGTGTTTTCAGGATTCCTCTTGATCAAATCTTCAAAACATTTTGCCGCCTGCTTATATTGTTTCAATTCTAAATTTAAATCGCCTAAAATTTCTTTAACGGCTAATTTGTCTAATATTTTCTTCTGATTATTCTCCAAATTTATCAGGGCTTGCTTCAAGTCACCTGATTCCCGGATTACCAAATTTTTATATAAAAGCAATTCACTATGTTCGTAGGCATCATAATTCTTCCAACTTACAATGTTGTCCAAAATCTCAAGAGCACGTTTGTATTCACCTAACAAATGAAGCGATACAGCATAACTTACCCAAGATACCTTTTGGTTGGATGCTAACACGAACAACTGATGCGTCGTATCCCGATATCCTTCCAAATCTCTAATTTGAATTTGCAACACAGATAAATTACGCAAAATTTCAATGTTGTCCTTATTCCACTTTAAAGCATTTCTATAACACTTAATAGCTTCGTCATACTTCTTATCCCATTTCTGTAATAATCCGTATACATGCCAAGACATGTGCGATCGTAAATCACTTTTCAATCCTTTTCGAACGTATTCGTAAGCCTCTTCTTTACGTCCCATTGCATAAAATGTTAAACCTTTCAATGCCAATGTTTCTCCATGCTCTGTAAAGTTTGGGTTCGACAAAATTTGATTTGCAAATTTTAAACCATTTTTAAACTGCCCATGGTCGTATGAACTTAAAATTCGTTCAAATAAGGCGTTTTCCTTTTGTGGCAAAGGAGTTCGAGTCGTAAACATTTTTAGTTCATTTTAAAGCACACTTTGTTTTTGAAAAATTTTAACAAATATGGGACATGAATTCATTTATATAGTTTATACAGTAGGTACCAACCGCAAAGATTATAAGATTTACAGCTTAACAACATTATAAGATTAAATACATTATAATTATTATTATACTAAATGCGTTAAATACGCGATTAACTTATCCATAAAGATCGAATTTTTCTTTTAAAAATTGATGAACAGTAATGCCCGGTTGCACCGCACTATTTAAGAAAAACTTAAATTTAAGAAAATCTCTCGTGTCAAATTTAAGATTATAAAAATTAAAAAACTTTTAATTAATTTGCCCGTTTGTATCGCACTATTTTAGAAAAGTTGAAGTTTTACAAAGTCGCACCGCTAATAAAAATGTTTGAATTATACAGCATAAAAGCAAAAATTAATTATTTTGTATCAATAATTTTAATTCTTACGTCAAAACAATACTCGTATTCGTTCGTAAATACGAACAACATATGATCGCTAAGAAATCTAATGCCCGGTTTCACAAATGTTTAAACTGCGATTAAATTATTTTAGCCTATAATATTTAAGCCTAAATTTATGCCGAAATCATAGATTAAATGTTTGTGAAACCAGGCATTAGATTTAAGAATTTTTTTTAAGTTTGTTCCGCATGCAACTTAAGTATTGTGCTCAAATATAAAAAATTTTTTAGCGCTTGCATTTTGTTCGTCTTTACGAACGACTACGAGTATATTTTGACATAAGAATAATTAATTTTTTGCTTTTTTTGTATAATTCAAATGGTTTTTGGTGCAATTTTGTGAAACTTTAGTTTTTCTTAAATAGTGCGATGCAAACGGGAAAATAAATTAAAAGTTTTTAAATTTCTGTAATATTAAATTTGGCGCTGTCAAAGAAAACTTAAGTTTTACTTAAGTCAAAAGCGGTGCAACTGGGCATCACTTACCAAATTAGAATTTCCAGTCGTAATTAAAATATTTTGTATCATTAACATAAACATTGATTATAAATTTGAGTAGAATGGTAAACCTTAAAGAAAATGTTTTGCTAAATTATATTATGACGCAACAATTTTTATTTTAAACAATTTGTTTAATGAAAGGGGGGGTATTTTAAACATTAGCTTAATAATAATAATATTACTTCCGGATGCTCATTTGAGGAATACTCACGATTTATAAAGTAGCTAATAGCTAGGAAGCTATTTATATTTATTTACTTCTTGAAAAAATGCTTATTGTTACATGGATGCAATTAAAACAGCAGTTAATATTAGAGGGCATAGTGCCGGTGGTGAGTACTAATAGATAAATAAATTTATCAATTTCATAATATTAACTTATAACTTAAATTTTAAATTTCATCTTGTGTTGCTTTGATGACCCCACCTGCTCCTATCTTATGGAATATTCACCCTAAGTTTGTATCGGGATCTAAAAATAGATGATTCATAATATTCCCGGGAAACTAAAGCGGTGTTTACATTTTTGTATTGTATGTTATTATAAATTCAGTAAAATCACAAGCAAAGACATCGCGAATCGCCTGCTATGCTCCATAGGGGGGAAAAGTCATAATAATCATAACCTAATATAGAACTATTTACTTCCTTTGACATAAAACAATAGTAAAGCCATTGTGTAGATATCGCAATAATATAATTTAATTAGGACAACAAAATTGAAAAATTACTGATACAAGAAATAATATACATGTACCTACACAATTTCAAGTTGAAAAGAAATAAAATCTATAGAAAACTCAACACAAGGGTAAATAATAAATTTTAAAATAAATTAAATTCGACTAGATTTTCTAAAGAAGTACTTGAATTACTAAAAATTTATTTAAGATACATATTTGCAATAATATAACAGAATTGTTTATTATTTCTAATTATTTTTTTACTTTTTAATTACCAAATTACCACATCAGTTATCAAATAATAATCTAAAGCAGGATTGATAGTTTTATAGCTTTAGCAGATTTAATAAATATTTAATGGATATTCCAGGCTGGGCTTTACTGTCAGCTCAAAATAAGAAAACACAGTACATGATATAATAATATACAAGGATGATATACCTGAGTTTTATTTTGGTAATTTTTACGCATGACGTCACGTGGCTAGTGATGTTCTGCGCAATAAGTCGTCTTTAACCAATGATATCAGAGATGCAAATTCCATTTTGGTAATTAGGGCGCATATACGTCACGTGGTTAGGTCATAATCTGCGTGATCTGCGTGATATCATATCTTGTTATTATTGTATCATGATCTATATATATATTTCTCAAAGTGTGTGTGTATTCGTATTCTTTGTTCCACTGAGTGGACCATTCATTTATTTACTATCAACCCAAAAGAAAAAGTTTACGACCAATGAAATAGTCGAATCAAAAATTATTGTATAGACGCTCAATAGACAAAAATAAATATTACTACGCAATAATTATGCATAAGTTTATGTTTAAATTCTGTTTAAGAATGTTGCTGCACAAAGTCCAAGAGCCTAAATCATAGTAGGTATTTCAAACAAAGACAAAGTATTTTATTTTTAGCGAGCTCTCGGGCGAAGCCGGGTATTCAGCTTATACTCGTCCATCTATCTCATAAGCATTTACAAATTAGATAGTTATTATCATTATCAAATTGTTATTAAATATCTGATGACAGCAGTAACCATTGCTGAAAACTCACGATTAATTTAATTTTGAAAATTTTAGATTAATATTAATTTCAGAGATGAAGTGATTATCACGGATATTAATAAAAAGTAATATTTATTTGCTATTTAGTAGTTTTTATGCTATATATTTTATTCCTAATTATTTTAAAGACATTTAATAATCTCAATCATCCCAGTATTTTACCCCCCGCCCTTGGTATAGGTTTTACGCCATATTCAAATAGATCAATTAATATACATTTTCTTGTTCTTATTGAGAGATGTTATAAGTTACTAATGCCCGATTTCTTCACTCATAGTTATCTTCAAGTTAACGAACTTTAATTTTTCGCTAATTTGAAGATAATTATGAGTGAAAAAAGCGGGCTTGAATTGCATAAAATTAAAACCATAAAATTCAATAGGAACTGGATATTACTCATAATGTTTCTATGTTTACTATAACGTTACGAATCCAATAGGAAAATACAGTTACAATTTTAAAGTACAAATTACTATTGTTTCTATCAATAATAATAATAATTGTGAGAATAATAAAAATTTGGATACATTAATTTTCAAAATATATTCTAATTTGTTAAATTGGTAAGTTGTCTAATGCTTGCAAATAATGCAAAAATATATTCATAAAATCATTACATTTAAATTATTTAGAATAATAATTAAATCAGTAATTGTTATTAATTAATCCTTAACTTAGTTTTCTATTCAGGCGAGGGATCAAATTACAGTTACAAGGAATTCTTTCTTCGTGTCCTTAATTTAATAATTAAGTTGTTATCAAATTTAAATTGCTAAACTGGAAAATATCGCAAATGCACTTAGTTCATTAATGTACTGGTTTTCTATTCTTTCTGAAAATAAAATGCGAATCATTTAAAGTTACAAAAAACTAAAAATTAAAGATTTTAAATACAAACGAAACTAATCATAAATTACGTGGAATTAACGTATGTATACGTTAATTAAATTTAGAAAATAAGTACACCACGATGTATTAAAGCAATTAACCTCTTGTAAACCTAGTAGTCCCAAAGTGGAAAAATAATAATTAGTATTTATGTACATATCAAAATTACCTAGGTGCTATTTTTTTGGTTTTCCTAAAAATCTCATAAAGTAGTGAAATATAAACGAAAATAAAGAAGGTGTAAACGTACACAAATGATGGATAAGCAACATTAATTTTGAATTTTATAACCTAATTTCTTGATTTATCTGAGAGTTTTCCTTAAAAAAAGTTGGGTTTTCGATCGCATGGGTGGATGTGAGTAATTCAATCGATATTCAAAATATTTTATATTTGTGTGTTTTCAAACACTCTTTCTATTCAGTGGTGTGACCTAAATTTTCATGAAATTTAATCGTGAATTACGTATTTTGAAAGCACGTAATTGTGCTATGCATTAAAAAAGTATTTAGATTAATTTAGCCCGGTAACTGTAGAACCAAAAGTGCACCCAGTATTTGGTTTTGGTACCGAATTAGTAGTAATTAAAATTTTTACACTCGGGGATTAGAAATAATTACACAGCTGATGGCATTAACACATTTTTGTATATATTTGAGTTAAGCACTAAAGTCATCCAACTTTATCCGCATTCTATTTCTATTTGAAAAACTAATACACATTTAGTGCTCTAAAAATAAAATTCTAAAACTAAAGAAATAAATAAAAATCCAACGATATCAGATTGATCAAGACTCAATAGAAAGCTAAGTTGAAATCCGAGAACGATCGCAAGTTAAAAAGAGTTTCGTTGTTAAAAAATTATAGTTTAATTTCATAATCATCTTTGACAAACTGTAATGCCTCATAGATTATACACCTGTTTTGATTTGAACAGAACTTGTAGTTGATTAAGAAACTGCCCAAATTGTATGTAGTTTATTTAACCCTTTGCCGAGATGGTTTTATGTAGTTTCTTTCAATTTATAAAGCTTCCTCTATATTAAGAGTGCAAATAAGAAAAAATAATTTAAGTTGAAAGCGGATAAGGTTGTGAATTTACACGTAAATTTAATAAACTTTGCTAACAAATATATGTGAGAAAATAAATTAGGGTCGCATTAGTTCTTGTACACTATGTGAAGGGATGATGCTCTAAGAATCGTAATTTTGTTGCTCGGCTTAAACTTTTCTTCTTTTATATAACTCGAGGTTTTTATATTTTAGGTTCTTTCCCATAAACCTATATTTGTCTACGTGGCTAGAATGAGGTAAACAGGATTTGCATGGTTGTAGTGGGATCAAGAAATCGGTGGTGAAATTTAAAAAATGCAGTTCTTTAAAAAATGAATTATTAATGTCAAGTCGCTCCGGTAAATGTTTACAAATTTTTCAATTAATGTACAATTACGACGTCATCGAAACAGAGTTATTTTATTAGTTTTATTTTGAAAGAAAATGAAATGTTGCATATTTTGCAGCAAAATAACTAAACAGTTGATTGTTGTGAAAATGCCAATTAAAGGTTATTGTTGTTTTGCAATCCGTATTTCTAAATATTACAGAGTAATTTAAATTTTATAAAAGAAATTTCTGCGCATTTAATAAAATAGTAACATTTTAATAAAGAATTTGAAATGTTATAATCAAGTTTTAATAAACTCGCTTCTGATGCCGGAAGCTTAATTATTTAACATGAAAAAAATTTTAGCTAATAATACCCAGCAGAACATCATCAGATTCTGTAACTCTTAAACATAATCGGAAGACACATGGGGCTAAACCTTTAAAATATAAAGAGAATAAATAGAAGCATATTTAAATTTAACAACAATTTATAAGCAAAACATGCTTATAAATCTTCCCTCTACCTTTAACGCGATGCAACTTCAACGCTGCAATTGATAAATCTACCCTAAATCTTATTTTGTTACAAACTTAGAAATTTTAAAAGTTGTTTTGCAAACTATTATAATTCGATCGAACCTCGTAAATTTCTAATTTTTCAGCTCTAGAATTTAATTTAAGATGCCAATTTTATTGAAATTATATATATTATTAACCTTTGAAATTAATATTTGATTAAAATTTTTTAAAAATTATTATTATTGCTAAAAGCTCACAAATAATGTTTTGTTTTATTGTTCATTTAACCTTATAATTTTTAAAAAATTTGAATCAAATATCAATTTTATGCAAATAGTTACATATTATATAATACAAGACACAGTCATAAAATTTTACCAACTATGTACATCATTAAATGAGAATCTAAATCTTAAATTAACGTTTATTATAAATTGCACCTTCGTATATTCCTTCCTAGCTTTCGACAATTGATACGGTCACATAACTTTAAGTTATTGCTATAAAAGCATTTCGAGTTTCCAGTTAAGTTTATGCAATAAATTTTTCAATTGTCAACCCTATTCAATGTTCTCGATGATTTTACAAATTTTTTTAGTTTTTTGTAAAAGTCAAAACCAATCAACAAAAAGATAATTTAAATAATTGGAACGGGGAGGGTTTGGACCGTTTTATTTTTAATTATAGTTATTAATTGAAGTAATGATTAATCGAATAAAATTATAAATTTATGTTTCAGTTTAAAATATTACTTAAAAGTGAAATATACAGGTAGATTTGTTTTAATTAATGAACCAATTTATTTAACCTCTTTCCGGGAAATAATCAAGCCGAAATGCTTTTCTACTGCTCTTATTTCCGTAGAATGGGTTAGTAATTTGTATGGTAAATTAAAATAAATTCCTCCTGTATATTTTATTCTTCTTCTCTTCTTTTTTACCAAACTAATAACCAAATTAAAAAATTCTTAAGGTGTAAACAAGTGCGCTTTCAAAAATAATTAAAAATTTAAAAAATGACCATTACATCAAAATAAATTTTTCATATTACCTAACGTGCAATCGTAATAATATTATTTTACATATATTATATCATGATAATTTTGATGAAATTCAAGACGTCGATTTTGCGTATTACATCTGCAAGAGCTCTGCACAACATAAAAATAAATTTGTATATTTTTTTAGCTATTAGTCAAACAAACAAAAGAAACGGCGAAATATTTTTCTTGAAAAATTTAAGAACGGATTTTGAAATTAAAATGTTGCTTCAAACAATTTTGTTTACATAAGCTTTATATTGTGTTACACAAGAGTGAATTCAAAGCTGAAATAGTAGAGATAAGATGCTCTGGGGTTTTCTTAATTAATGTAAGGTTACCTAAGTTCGCAGCAAATTCTAAAGAAATAGGAAAATTAATTTTCTTTAAGCTTGTCTGTTATAAAAGATAAATATCGAAGCCTTAACTGTAATTTTTAACTTAAAACCATCAATAAAATTGGAAGTTCGGACATAATAAACTACGGCGTCGATTTTTTTTCTTGCAATTTTAAAAGATGAAGACGAAATTCCATTCTCTTTGTTTCACTTTATGCAACGTACAACGTCATTGCGGATAACTGCAAATCTTTAAAGAATTTCTTACATATTCACTTAAAGAATGTGAAATTGTGTTCAAGATTGTTAAGAAATTTGAATAAAGCATAAAATGTGACAATGCAGTTTTACGCTAGAGTTATAAAATGATTGTAAAAGCTTTGAAGTCAAATTTTTTCCAATTCAATTTTTGAACTAAATCATTGTTTTTTACTTTCATTTCTCTAAGCAGATTCCGAAACCAGTGTAGCTGCGCTAGCAGAAAATTCTTAAATAAACTTTTACAATTTTTATTAGATGTGAAAGCTCTATTAGAGCGCCCGCTGGGCCAGAGTATTAAGAAAAGTAAGGTTAAATTCAAAGCTTGGATGTTTAAAATTTGAGGAGATTTAATTATAACATTTAAAATTTTTTTAATGAGTAAGGTTTTGTACATCACTGGTTTATGTTTGGTAATTAACAACCGCAGCTTCAAAAATTCTAATTGTTAATATTTCTTTATAACTAACGGCGCATTATTTTAAGGGCCGACTTAATACACAGCACAACGATAAAATATGAATGAAACAAGCATTAAGACGCTGAACTGAATAAAGATAAATAAGAAAGATAACACTCATGCATTAAATTCTCTGTACAGAAGTTAACTATTTTAGTACTTTATCAAACATATCTCCTTTAACCTACATTAACTTTTGTGGTGTACTCTACCACTTTGAATGGTATCTGAACGCAACCTTTCACTTAAAATAATTTCACAACAAACTGAACTTCTTTTACCTAAAATGAAGAAGTTTATAATAGTAGGAAGTGAAAATATAGGTGTATATTTGTATTACAGTATGGTTTTTTATAAAATAAAGTACCTCCAATAACGAGTGGAGACTTTAATTTCTATCTTTCATAAAGCAAGAGTTATAGAGCGCAATGAATACATTAAGCTATGTATATATCACCCTTAATGGTCTATCAGATGAAGAATGGAAATAGAGTTTAGACTTTTAGCAAGCCTTTTGATGTTCGCAGGAAAGCTTTCAAAAATTAATAGCCCCCTTAGGCATTAAATTTTTATACGATGGGTTCCTTCTTTTTAATTGAGCTTTTTATTTCCTAAGGTATTGAAAAGTGTAAATTTTCGATAGCATTAGAACGAAAAAGTTATATACTATTTTTAATATTCAAAATAAACACACAATATTATTTTCAAATTGCCACTTTTCTGCTTTTATGGCATAATATAGTTAATATTTACATATTTTAATGAAAATATTTTTAATGATTCCATAATAAAAGTGCACATTATCTTTTATCTATCAGTAGTTGTACTACTGCAAAAGCATTTTACGACAGTAATTTTTTGGAACCAATTAAAATGCTACTAGCGATTTATAACAAACAACACAAATGGCTTGATAAAAATAAATACAGTAGCAACAGTTAATTAGAAACGTGCCAAATTGCTCGTTACTAATTGATAATTAGTAAATTATCATTCAAAACGAATACTAAGGGAGAAAATCAATACGAAACGTATAAGAATTATTGCAAAATATTTAAAATAATGAAGTAGATCTAATTATTTTTATAATTATCATTTCGTTCAAACTTTTAATGTACAGGTAAGCAATAAATCTGAATAGTTAAACTGCAATTACGAAATATATTAAATATGATAATTATAATAAGTTTTTAAAATTTACTTTACTACCAGGTTCCACTTACGGTTTGAAATTAAGAACCTTTAATCTTCTTCCATGATTGGTAAATAATCTGCTTATAATGTACCATGAATAAACCTTTGATCTTTAATAAAGTTATTATAGAACCGAAGTATTGCTCATTACAATATTGCATCAATGTTGTAAATATACGATATCAAAAGATTTCTTTGTTGTTGTATTACCTAACAAATTCAAAATATGTTTTGTTTATTGTAAGTATCTCATATAATTATATTTATTGATTTTGCGATCGTATTCTACTCCACTCGTCTATCTCACCAATTATATGAAAGATATCAATTCCCAATGCGCCTTGTTATCGTCGACCACTTCTGTATAACTTATCAATAACACTTGACCACTTCAACAAATAATTTGAAACTGAAAATTTTCGCATAATAATAATATTCTGTTTAAAAAATATTGAAAATCGAAATCTTTCTTTTACTTTGGACTTTTTTAAATTGCAAATATGGTAATTAGTACCCAAGTTAAAACTCCTCATAAAATGACACTTTAAAACTTTCTCTGTCTAGTAATCAAAGTTGTGATTAAAAAATTCTGCCGAAAAACTCAAATGAAGTGTTTATAATTCTACAAATGGTTTTATTAATATTTCGCGTCGCCTTTAAGGCCCCTTCCAACGGAGCACCTGAGCCCTGCAGCAAATTGCATGTTTTGAAAATACCACTGCACGATTAAAACAAAATTTGTTAATGGTGATTAGCACATCGCGGTAATACGAGACAACGTATTTTCATAAAACGGTATTTTTTGGCAAAATAATATCTTATTTCTTACCTCAAACTAAACGTGATCTTTTCAACCGTACTTTTTGTTTTCGATATATTATATTATGTATCATCTCTTATTACAGTGCTTTCCACCAATATATTATTATGCCGATTATTTAGTACAATTTTCTAGTTTTCGTTTGAATTTTTCCTGCACAAGAACTAAATGAACTTTAACATAATAACTCATAATTATAATTTTATCTGAATTTATTTTATTATATTTTAGTGCAGCATTTGCATACAAAAGAAGAAATAAATAAGAAACTGGACACTTTCATTTTGGTTCATATTTCTTTATTTTATCGACAAAGTTTATTGAAGCGTTGCGTTTGGTATTATTGGAATGCTTCAAGATTTTCGAATTCTCATATTTTCCTTCACTATTATAAACTTTATTTATTGTTTTTATCAAATAAGTTTCTATAAGATATTTCAATAAAGAATTTTGCCTTTCTAATAAGAAAATTATAAAGATATTAATGATTAAATATTAAAAAAGATGAATAATAAATCTTAATAAAAGCATCTCTCCTTTTGAACTTCCTTTAGAAATACAAAACTTCTTCTGATGATTATTTAAGAATTAGGAAAACAAATTATTGGACGTCAAAATTTAATAGGGCAAAATTACACTTTATTTAGGTATAAATTATTTTTCAATTATGTTGCTGAATATTTTAGATTTCCCCTCAATTCCGCACGCAAAATGTTTCGTCTTGACGGTTCGGTACTCGAGTTGGTTTAAATCTTATAGCAAAGTCACTGATGGTGCATGTAGGAAAGTCAATATTTATATGTAATTATTTAGTGTTTATAGAGGTGCTCATGAGAATACAATAACTTACTTGTAATAATATTTTACATTAAAATTTCTAACGCTTTTCCTTACAAATAGGTGAAAATCGTATTAAACGGAAGCTGTATTTTGATCTAACAATTTTAGCACAAATCAACTTACCTAACCTGCTCTAAATTATTGGGCATAAAGAGAAAGTAAATGGAAAATCTCAAGTAATAATTATCCTAAAGGAACTGAAATATAATAACATTAAAGTTGGTGCCTATTTTTCTAACTTCAAGGATTAGGATTTGTTGTCTAAGTTCTCAAAGAAATTTCTACAAGAAATTTAAATTTTATTTTTTGTGATTTACTTAAAAGCGTCAGAGCGGTTAGTAGTTGTAATATTATTTTTGAGACCGCTAAAAAGTATCTGGGTAAGTTGCTAGCTGTACGTGGGTTCTGATCTGGAAATTTTGGAAAGACATGGTATGCGGAGTTTTAATTAGAAATAAAAAGTTTAAAAGTAAATCTAAACAACCTTAGCGGGAAACCGAAGATTTTAGTTCTTGCTGCTATATTGTAAAAGTTTCTGCTTTTCGTATAGGAATTGTAATATTAAAATAAGTGACATTGTTCTATGTTATTGAGCAGTGTGTTTGTATTGATCAATGCGATTGATGATTGTGTTGTTAAAGCACATTGAGAATTGGTTCACATCATAAAGGACATTAGTTGTGTTATCAATTTATGGTGGATTATGTATTTATACTGACGGTTCAGGGTTGTGATTTACGGTTAACGAAATATAAACTTATTGTGCAATTAGGAGATATGTTAAGTTGAATTCGTCTTCGGTTTTTTATCTACTCAACTCTCAACTTAAAAAATGGTTTGAATATTTAAGATGATGCTTAAAAAGATTTTTATTATTCTAGGTTTTAACCCAGCATTAGTGATTTTCATTGAATGCACAGGAAAACAAGCCATTTCGTAGTTAGTACAAAAATTGGTACCTTTACGAGTAGTAACATAAAATGAATTATAATGCTGGAACCTGCTTATGTAATTATTACATTGCCTGAAGTCAAACCCAGTTATTCCGTTTGGTAAACAATGCATGCTGCTTATAAATTATTAATAACTACACTTTTTTTGTTGTAACTTTCTATCAAAAGTTCCTTCTACCTTTTCAAGTGTACTTTGTTTGTTTAAAATCATAATATTAACAATTTGTTTTGTTTTTAAGTTATTTCGTTTTATTTGTTTGAAAAGTATCTATTAGTTATTATTAGGGATTAAAAGTTACTTTAAAATTTATTTTATTTGTTGCACCAATTGTAAAGTTTCAAATGTTTTCTTTTGTTTTGAAGCCTCTTTCTCTAAAGAAGTAATTCAGCATTAAAACTCTACGGCTCTTACGCCGAGAGGCGTTTAAAATTTCCTAATTGTTTAATAGAGGAGGACAGATTTACCCCCTATCGGTGCCCGTTGTGTGAGTGGATTAACGAGATACTAAACATTCGAAAAACGCATTCAATCTTTTGTAATATTATGAAACATAAATATAAAAATTAATGATGCATCATTTATTAAAACTTACATTAAAATTTAAAATAAAGTTCTTCGGAGCGACCAAAATGAAGTAAAAACTTAATAAATTTTGTACCTGTCATTTTAATTAACATTAATTTCTTATTAAAACTTATTGATTACTTAAATTCTTTGATAAACAGAATATTCAAGCAAAATTTCAATTTTAAAATAAATTATAATTATAATCCGACAGTTTTCTATATTTTTATGTTGCGATTATTAATATTGGATATGCTATAAATGTCTTTTGAAGTTCCTTAATGTAATTTATAAGGATACTAATATCGACATTATGGAGACTAAAGGAAGATGTATTGAACAAGATGTGGCATTCAGTATTGACAACCAACAAGTAAATCTATCAGTAAGGATATTAATATACGATATTATCTTGAAATAGATATTAAAAGGACTAATAAATTACATAAAGGACATTTCAAGTTGGTGTTGTGGACTTGACATTCCATATGAATTTAAAATCTATTCCTCAAGTTAAAATAAAGAAAACGACTAAAAATCATCTTTTCACTCATAGATGGCACATACGTACATATACGAAACACCATAATTTAACACCAACGAATTATTGAAAATTAAATAATAAAGAAAAAATTAAAACTTATTTCTCAAGTCAAAACTTAGTCCGTTAATTTAAAATCGATAAATTAATTTTAACTTTACATGCTAAACGGGTTATAAAGTTTTAAGATAATTGGATGCCTAATAGAAGTTTAGTAAAGGAAAAAACTTTTCGTGTAATTTTCATTTCCGATTTTAACGACAAACGTTACTCCTTAAAATTTATATCTTTAAATTATATAATATTTTGCTTTATATAAGCAACTAAAAAAGGAAATAAGTGTTTTAAAATTAATTAACAAATGCGCCTTTAGAACAAATGTTTTTAAAGAAAATTGCTAAAAGTTTCCCTGATTAATTAAAACAAGTTTTGTACATCTTTTCAACTAAATAAAAGTCATTTTAATTAATGCTTTTAGGAATCTCTGGAAAAAGTTTACAAAATTATAATTATAATATTATAGACCTCATGTAAAATTTTTTAATTTTAATTAACTGAAATATATTTTGTACCTTAGTTATTACTGGCTAAAAGTAACATAAATTGCAGGCTAATAAATTTCCACTTTTTCATCAAAATTACCTACATTTATTTAAAACTTGATCAAAGCGAGGAGCGTAAAAAAAGTTAAAGTGATAAATTATAATAAAAATAAAACTAATACTTGTAAGCACGCAGAAGGGTAAACATTCCAAATTAATTTAAACGCGCGCTCAGCGTTCTTAATAAATACTTGTACTTATTGCCACTTCAACAATATCATTCTTTCTTTTTATGTTCATACTTTTTGATGTATACATCTTAGATAAAAGTTTTACAAAACAACTGTTTCTTTTGTACGTTTTTATAAGAAAAGTTTCCAAATGTAATATATGGAATAAAAAGATTGTATTTATTTCTGCATTGTTCTCTCTTGGATTTATTACTTTTTACGTCTACTTGATTTTATGAATAAATTCGAAGACTTTCACTTTTCATTACTTTATTATGAAAATATAAACTTTTTGAACGTACTTAATCGCCGATTATAGTGATTTAATTCGATTAGAACAATTTACCTGTGGCGCAGTTCTGCCTTAAATTATAACAAAAAGCTTGTCGTATTACAGTTTCTTACTTCTTAAATTTAATTGTAGAAATAATTTTTTGCTATGTGTCAAATACCTACTAAATCAGGTTTTTACATCCCAATTGTGGAAATTTAAAATTCTTTTGTGAGTTGTTATTGGCAGTGGCTTGTTTATGAAGGAAGTTGTAGGGAAATTTTTTTACATTCCCATAAAAGGCCAAGTCAGGGATGTATTAGATCCTTGAAAGTTTAAAAACGAAACGAAGAATCTCAATGGGTATTTTGCTTTGTATTATTTTAATTATTATGAGTTAAAATTTATAATTTATAAAGAAAAAATTATATGTGTTAACCTCAAATACTAACTTCATATAGTATGAGTTCAATTGCTTTTAATAAACGTTCCGCATTAAAAAATTAGAAAAAACTTTTTAAGCAAGCTACTTTTTTTCTGAACTTACAGAGAAACTTTATATTTCAAATAATCTTTAAAATTAGATATTTAAAAACTTGAGTGAGATACTCGGGTTATTGCCCTACAATAATTATTAATCAGTAAGCTTTCCGTAACAATGAATCACTTATTAGGTGCCGATTACAATATTTTCCATCTCAGTGGTTACATTAAGTTAATTTTCCCCAATACATTATATATTTAGATATGATTTTCATTAATATCTTAACTTGCAAAAAGTTTTCAACTTTTTTTTGTCATCATACCTTGCATTGGGAGAATATCTAATGAATTGCTAACAAGTATTTGATAAATTTAAATTACAAATTCATAATAATCATATAAAATATCTACGAAAGAACCAAAACAGATAGAAAGGAGTCAGCGCAATTATTAACGTAAAAACTAGGTAAAATACTACTTATAATAAATTATTGTAAATATTTCATGTGATTGTTAACCTCAATGTTATTGTTAGCCATTTTAGTTATACGGAAAATTTAATGCACGATATATTTTAATTAAATAGCGATTATAATTCAACTTTCCAGGAACATCAAAATGACGTTGTGCTTATCTCTCCTGACAGGAATTGTATATTAACACATAAAATAGTGTAGCAATCTTAAATGTACGTGAATTATAAACACTGCTAAATGAAATGCATATTATAATTGTTATAGTAGTAAGATGCACATGGTATTTCGTTAGATAACATTTTCTGCATTATCCTGATAATAATATTATAATACGTTCGTTACGTTCATTCGATGTTCATCATTAAAATTGCATACCAATTACAATTTTTGCAAAGTTTAATCGAGATTTAAAAGAACCAACTTTACCTTTTCAAATTTATTGCTAAATCTAAGTAATAAATTATAATACCGCTTTAATTAGCTAATAAGCCATATTTATAAGTAGATTGGGTTATTAAAAGTATACAAAGCCTTTAAAGTTTATGTTTGTAATTTCTTTACTCTAAGGTTCCCAATTCGATTCTGGCCATAAAATATTTTGCTATGACCGTGCTTAGGGGTACGTAAAACCGTCGATCTTATGTGATAATAAACTACCATCTTTAACATTAAAACAAAGTAACATGCTCATCTGAAGCCAGCGCACAAACCTCAGATGTACAACGAATTAATAATATTCTCACAGCACTAACAGTGGCTTCAGGACGTTTCCGAGGTAGTATTGGTAAAAACAGACAGTATTTCAAAAATAAGAGGAATAAAGGCAAACTTTAAGATATTAAATATTATTTTTCTGAGAAAATATTCATAATAAACCAATTTAACAGAATTATCCGGCATCAGGGTCCTTAAAGAAGAAACGTTCTTGCTTGTTACGTTAAATATGCAAGAGACGATAATAATTAATTGCCAATATGACACGTGGCGTGTAATTTAGTCAGATATGGTAGCCCGAAATTAACTAGATTGAAAATTGAAAGCTCTGCTTGTAATTAATGTTAACGATAAAAAGTACAAGTAGACTCCGTAATTTGAAAATAATCCTATTTATTAGTCGTGCATCTAAAGCTACGCTAATCAACAAAAGTGCAATTATTTTGTTTGTATTTTTACTATTTGTAATGTGATTATTTCATGGCAGTGTGTACTTGACAAGCTTTTCTGGAAAGATGTGTATCTTAGTGAAAACACTTTACATTGAGGGCACTTCAGCTGTAATTTTTTATCTACCTACTAATTTCAAAATTCTAGCCTTCGATAATAGTGCTGAAGTGTACTTCTAATGAAATACTTTAGCTCAAAATTAGTTTTAAATTAAATGTTTTAAAAATTAATTCAATATTTGTTAGGTAATCATTCCTGCAAAAATGTGTGATTAGTTGCATTTTTTTTAAATTTTCGAGCAGCTCTGCTTGGAAGGTTAGTCATGTTTTCTTAATGGGGAGAAACGATAGAAAACTGGGGTAATTAATCTAACGAAAAAGAGAGCATTTTAGTTTAAAATGAGCTGCATTCAGTCAATAAATCAAGATAGAATACTTTATTTTGCACGATGTTCTCATCTACCTTTCTGAGAAAGTTTTATTTTACAAGACATCCTTTACCAAAATCAGTTCCCCATTTTTGTATTTTGCAGGATAATTGAAAATCCCACATGCAACTTTGTTGTTTGTTTGTACCACGAAGGAAATTCCAAAACCCGAGATATATTATGGTTTTAGTTGACGTAATCCTACCGTGCAACGTTTTATTTTGCAAGTTATACTGGAAGTTTCAAACTAGTCCTAACCAAAGATATTTTTGTCGTTATCCTTAGATCTATCGAATTGGGCAGTGACGCATTTCTATTATCAGAATCAAATTGCTTCTACGGGAATGAACGATTTGTTTCGAAATAGGATATATTTTTCTGTTAATTCAGACAAAAGCAGATACTTGATTTAACTAGGAACAGAAAACATATAGTAATCAATCAGCATGTATTTTTTAAGAAAAGGTGACAAAATCGATTCTAGAGGTAATATTGCGACTAAGAAGGTTTTAAAACTTAGTTGTTTGATTGTTTATTTTGAAAATATGCCTGAAATTTACAATATAAGAGCAAAGGTGCAGCAGAGAGATTAAAAAGAATTCTTTTGTATTTATATAAGTATATTTTAATTATTATTTTTGAACTTGTAAATACGATTGTTAAAATTCCTAACTTGAATTAATTATGTTTTAAATTGCTAATTAACAAAAGTTGAAATTGTTTGTATATAGGATTTACATTTGCAGTAAAATCACAAATACAATATTATTTTTTATCAGTTAAAAGCGTAGATTGAGTTTTGGGAAACATCAAAATAAAATGTGCCTTTGATTTTTTGTTTTTGTTTTATTACAAGTTTTGCTTTACATTTTAAGTTTCAGTTTTTAATTCACGATTGGAATTCTAAGGGTGGCAGGGTGGTGTCTAAGATTTCTGAAAATTTAAATATAGATCAAGTGAAACTAGTAGTTCTTTAATAATTGAAGAGCATTCATGCAAAACCCGATAAATCCACTTTGAACTAAAAATAAGTTAAATATCATTTGGTACTAATTCGATGCTCTTTTACCTAGTTAAGAAGTCAGATTTGAGCAAAAATCGATATTTACTATATAAAATCCTTCCAAACTCTTTTTTTATTAATCCAGTATTCTAGTAAAACCTAAAGAATCCTTTGCAATTTTTTTGCCATCTCTAGTTTTTACCACTATCCATGTAAAGTTTGAAAACTTGTAAACTCCTAATAACAAAGAACTATCACTTCATGATATCAGTACAAACCGTGGTATCCTGGAAAAGAAAAAAGTATCATTACGACATCTAAATTAGAGCAACAATTTGGTTCTACTTGGGAAAAAGAGGAATCAGCAAAAATTGCATGGCACAAAAACCTATTACTAAGTAGAGTGAATAATTAAGCAACATTTACTTTGTGATTGCTTTGAAGAGGAAAGTGCCATCCAAATTAAGTTTGTTTTAAATTTTGAAAAAGAAAATTTATTTCACTGACGTATTATATATTTCTTTAAATATAATTTTATGTAATTATTAAAAATACTTTATGGTACTAAATTTTTTGGCCAAATAAATTAATTAAATATAAATTTTATGCAAAAACCGATAAGTCTAATCGTTTTTTTTCTTTATCTATTGTTTGACAGTTTAAATTTTATCGAAATTTAAGAATTAGGTTGTGTGGCCCCTAAAACAATATTTTCAAAAAAAAACATTCCAAAATATTGAGGCATTTGCATGCCATATGTTTTTGTTAATTGCCACATAATTCAAAAGTGGATTTAACGGCTTTTGCACGAATGCTCCTCAATTATAGTCTCTCTTAAGCTTTATTCCCGGAGTAGTAGGGTAAATATACCCACCATTTTATATGATGCCATCGCCCAACAAAATATTTTTGTGATATAAAATAATAAATTTATTAATTCAAATGCAGTAGAAATTTGTGTTTTTGGAAAAATGAGTTCTGAAACTGCTATTCTCTTACAGGTTGCGACATGAGTTATTTTTGAGTTATTGAGATGTTGAAAATCTTTCAACTTAAATTAAGTTAATATTAAAAGGAATTAATTTAAATTTTTTTGGTGCAAACTGTATGTGAACTTCCACAGGCGATTTACTTTTGAAAAGCTGTTGAAAAAGAAAAAAAGTTGTGTATGCATTAATTTGTTATACTTTTTAAGTTTTAATAATATTAATATATATAATTTAATATCATTTATACGAATAAATTAATCTTAATTGAATAATCAATAAACATTTTGTAATAACGTTGTTTTATTGTTGCAGAAATGATGTGATATTGGAAAGAAATGAGTTTTAGTGAAGAAATTTAAACAGAAGCGGTGCTGAAGAAATTTTTAAGGTAATTTTTAATTAATTAACAGTGAGAACAAGAGGTTTGAAAAGAATAATTTCATGGCATGTATCCAAAAATAAAATAAAATTTAACGTTGTAATTTAGGAAAATGGAATTTGCATTTCATTCAATTTAAAAGAAATGTGCATAGCGTATCTATGTACATACTATGTACGTACATACATAATACAAACTATCATTATCATGGAATAAGTCGTCTGGTCATAACTACATAGTTTTAAATTAATATTATAAATTAAAACGTGAAAACTTAGTCAAATTTATGTCTTATTTATACATTACACTATTACAAAATTTTCTGTTTATAAAATCTGTTCAAGTTACGTAGTTATTTTGTATTGACTATTATGTTATTTTGAAGTTAGGACAGACACTGTAATAGTTAAATTTTAAAAAATTAGTCCTTAAACAATACAAAACTTTGCACTGTTTTTCTTATATTTAACGGGGAAAACGATAGAAAACTATTTTGTAATTTCTAAGTTCATACGCTAGTGACGTAGCCGACTTCTTTAATGGCAACGATATTAATTATGTTATGCTCTAAAGCGTATAAATTTAATTGGTCTATTTTTTAAAATGAACTTTTATGCGATGTATTTAAAATATAATTTAGAACTTTTGAACAAAAACAGTCAAAGTTCTAATCGCGACTCTGTGATATAATACAACTTTTTTAGTGATTTATGTGATTGCTAGTGCGAAATTAATAAGAGTAACATAAATTAATAATTTATTATAACAGTGAGGTGGAAAATTCGTTAATAAGAAATTATGTAGGCATCGAACCTAACACTAAAGAGGAATTGCCTCGTTGGATTAATAATTGAAGTGTTTTATAATTTTCACAAAATATTAATAATAATTTAAGTATTTATTTTCATTAGTGTCTATTTAATTAGCTGTTAGTTTTTTCTTAAAGTATTGCTTATTAACTTGTATTATTCCCGCTTTCAATTTTACGTAATATTTCAACTTTCAATTATAAATATTTTGCAAGAATTCGGTTTTATTGAAACCGATTACTTCTAGGCTTTCTGACTGTCGAGCATATTCGAATTGTTTGAATGAAAATCTACAATTTTCACCTCTTTGTTGTTTGGAAATTCTACATTATTAACTGTTTGTGTTTCCATCACGTTAGCAACCTTTACCATCGTACATCATTATAAATCGAGATTGACCGTATACATTATAAACCGAGTCGACTACATAACCTCCCGATTGATTGGATAATCTGATTAACTTTTCATAACGACATCAGGTGTAAAAGTAGCCATTGTTAACATTAATTCAACTCAAATGTCCAATATCGGATTGAACCAAAATTACTAAAATTATATTTTAATTTAAAAATTGGCGAGTGAGCTAAAAAGTATAATTAAAATACAAATCATTAAAAGTAAAATTTATGCCAACTTAAAACAGATTAGAAACTATTACACTAAAAAAAATTTTTAGTTCATCTGATTGTGAGATATTATACAAATGTATGTACACGTACGAGATATACCTCAAATAGTATCGTCCATATTAAGCAAATTATATTAATTTAGATAACGTTTGATATCAAATGAGCTTTCAATTATATGTTTTTGATCCTGGTAAAATAAAGTAGCAGTAAATTGAGTAAAGTAAAATAGAGAGTGCTGCGATTTAACATAATTATCGCTGGCGATTCCCTACGCCGACATTAAATGTAAAAGTGTTACCATAAGCAGCAAGCTCTTTTTAATGTTTCCAATTTTTCATAGGTGATACTTTTGTGGTATGTCATACTCCAACAGTTTGCTGTATGTGTGGATAAATTTCTCCCTAAAGATATTCGTAAGTATAAAACGGAGTCTAGAAAACAATAAAAGCAACACTACTGTCAATTTTGATTGTTACCGTTTGGAGCAAAAGTTGGAAGTAGTTGTTAGTAGTTGGTCGTCTTTAACAAGAACAATCAAGGCTCAACTTGCCGACTACCAGTTTCCTCCCTAGTGGTAACACGTGTTCTTACAAACTTTATAATTAACAAAGTGTGCTGCATTTAGAAAATCACTGTGGTTTAACTCAAAATTAAAATTACTTTATAAAAATGTTACTGGATATCTTAAAACTTCCGTAAGATATACTTTAATAGAACAACGCTCTTTTAAAAGTTCTTGACAAAGTTTATGATAAGTTTATTATGCAAGAATTTTACGTCAAGTTAAGATAAAATTATTTTATTACTTAAGTGAAATATTGCAAATTAGTTCACACACATAAACTGAAAAATTACGTTTATTAAATTCTTGATTTTGATTAATTTCTTGTTAGATAAAAAAAATTGAAGAGGAGATTATCTTCATAGCAATTTTATGTACAAAAAAAAACGCTAAATCCATTTCAGTTCTGTTTTTGACATTTTAATAGATCCAAAACATTTCCACGTTTATTGAAATCTAAAAATGTTTTATAAAGAATGGAGGTTATTTATTGTTCTATTAATTGAAAAAAATAAGCAAAGCAATACGCACAAATTTTGAAACTAAAAGGCAATTATAAACAAGGGTGTTGATCTGGTATTGAGGTGTTGAAAGCTGGATAATCTGCTTACCCAAAACTTCGCAACTTTCTGATTGCTAAGTTCTTCAATATCCTCTTTAACTTAGCCTTAGGTAAACTGGATGATGCAAGCTTTAAGATATTTTTAGTTAAAAATTTATTTTGATAAGTACTTTTTAAGAAAATAGGATTATGACTTGAGAAATACTTACTAATTCCGAACTTCTCTATTAGTTCATATTCGCAACTTTATTTCCGGAGAAAAATGTAAAAAATGAAAAACATCATTACCACGGCTTATTAGACAATATTTCTAATTGTGGTGTTAACTTGGAAAGATACAACCCTGGCATAAAACCAATAAGAACTCAACTACATATAATCCAATTGATTCTGTATAATCCCATCGAGTTCGCTTTCAATTTAGTGTAACATCCTAGGGATTTATTCTAAAGACATTTTCTATAGCTTTAATGATTTGCTAAAATTGTCAGATTATCTTGAGTATATTGGAACAAGGAACATTACTACATAAAATTAATTAGCTATAAAATTTTATTTATGAAAAAAATAATTATCTTAAACACGTTCAGAAGTACTATTATTACCATAATCCGTTAATAAAATTCAAAGGTTACGCTTCTACTTTAAAGAGGCCTGAAATGAAAACGCTAATAAGCAGTAAAACCACAAAAAAGTAAATCTAAAAATGTAATTAACTGAGATTGAATTAAAGTTTTTGATATTTTTTTAAGTGATTGAAAATTGAGTGAATAATTAGCGGTAGATATAAAACATGCCAAGTTTTCATATTAATAGTACCAACTACCATAGCTCAATAGTTACTGGTAGGCTCCTAACTACTGTAAAATAGATAATAGAATTTGGTAAAATTTTATCTTTTATCAAGTGTGTCGATTTCAAATTTTTAAAAAGTTAAAAAAATAGATCTCTCGTCGTCTCTTCTTAATTTTTTAATAGTTAATTTTTGAATGCAAAAGTTATTCAGATCAAGGTTTAACCGATGAGATTCTATAAATCAAAAAATGGTAGATCAATAATGTCTTAAATTAAAATATTCGTTCAAATACCTAAATGAAAAAAATTTACCAATTTATAAAATCAACAAAAGTTAAAAAGTATTAAATTAATTATTAAAACATTATTTACAACGTAAGCATATTGACTAAATAACAGGAATAATAATACTTAACGATAAAATAGATGAAAATAAGGGAAACGAGTTTTAAAAGAATTGCTATTATAAATGAAAAACAGACAAATGTAATTAATAAGATATTATAAAGATTATAACAATGAGAAGATATGTGAATAGAAGATTTTTAAGAAACGGAAGATAAGAAAGAATATAGTGAAGCTGTTGAAACTAGGACTTTTGCTAGAATTCTTAATCGCTATACTGATATTGCTCTACATGACCCAAGTAGTTTAATGGATAACTATTATGATGTTAATTATAATTTTAATACTGTAACTTAGAATAGCATTAAAGAATTATCAGATTAAATATTTAAAAACCAAAAAATGATTCTGATAGTTCTTAAGCTTAAATATACTATCTAAAACAGTACAAGACATGTAGTCCACTAGAATTGTTATGGACAATACAACAACAATATTTAATATTTTTTATAATTTTATAATTATAATATTTAAATATTTGAATGTTTCAAATATCTTAAAGTAATGGAACTTTCATTTCACAATACATAAGTACGATAGCTATGGATTTAAACTGACATCGGTAGTTGATAATACAAAATCAAAAAAGAATTTAATGCCAAAGGATGAAGTTAAATTTAAACCCCAAGCGCTTCACAGCGAATATTGTGAATATATTTATTAGAATAGACATTCAAAATTAGTGAAAAAGTAAATGATTTTACATAACATGTTAGTATAAAAACGGAAACGACTCATACAGTAACTAACAAAATAAAAAATTTTGCCTCTGGGCCAATGTTCGTTTTGTAAAAATATTTTTATTTACATTTTCTGAGGATTACATTAATATTTTTGTTGAGATCGCTAAGTATTTTATAATAATAATAAATTAAGGTCAGCTTTAAATTTTTTCTACATTTCTTATTTCAAAATATACTTGAATAGAGATGACGATCAATGAGCTTCACTAAGCTTAAATGTACTTACTCGTAAATTGTAGGATACTTTAGTTTGTAGTTTTCCACAGTACTCGCAAGTACTATTACGTAATGATAAAAACGAATTATAAAACTGACAACGGTTGAACATTTTTTTATTCATTTTTTTTATTCACTCATCATGATTGTTGAAAACAAAACATGTGTTCTCAATTTTTAGTTTAAAAAATTTCATATCCACTAAAATTATTTAACTACCTTTGTGAGTAATTAATTATTGCAGATTCACCAATTTGGAAAGTAAGCAATTATTTTCATGCCTTAATCGTTTTTCAACTCTTAATTCAAATAACATCCAAATTACAAAAACATTTAATTGTATTTTTAGAAGAGTAAAACCGGTATTCTGTAACTTGCCCTCCTTACAACTCAAATATTCTGTGAATTTGCAACATTTAAAAAAAGAATTTTAGAACACTTTTGAAAGTGTATATTTTTAACTAGAAATACTTTCAATAGTTTTCCTGAAAATTTTTTTTGAAAATTACATTTTTATGGGTTTCCAGGTATATATTCTCTCTTAATAATTGCGTTAAATTACAATTCTCTGTAATATTTCATTTTTAAACAATTTTACACTGAAAATTGTAGAACTTGACAAGAAAATATTAGTACATTATTAAAGTGTATAATGTACTTTGTTTGTTGCTACAAATAAAAACTAACAATTTTCTGCTAGATAATTATACAATATATAATAATTGTTTATTAACTTGTAAAAATTGAATTTAATAAATACAAGTTTAGTGAATTTTTAATTAAATTTGTAAATTGGGGAAATTAGTTTAAAACGAAGATATCTAATAGGACAGTAAAAGGTGTAAGAAAAAAGGATATTGAATATAAAGCTGAAAAAACTTCAATTTAAAAACACTAGCATTTTTATTGAAATTTCAAAGATACTTCTTATGAGGTGGATCAATCTTTTTTTTTTCATTTTCTCTGGTTGATTATTTTTTCTAAAGTGTTTTCGCATTTTTTACCATTATTTTCCATAGATTTCTATCCTTACACTTGTTTTTCCAATCTGTTATTCTCCCAATATCTCCCAGCACTTCATATAGGGGTCTTGCTCTCGTTCATCCTCTGTTTCTCGATTTACTGGGTATCCAATCTATTGCACTTGATGTATTTTACTATGTCTTAGTTTCCCACAGTCTCTAATAGTTCATTGTTCTTTCTTAGTCTAAATTCATACTCGTTGATTTTCTTTGGCCCCATATTCAATCTTAATATTTTTCTTTCAAAAATTCTCAACTGCTTTTCTCCTCTTTTTGTTAGGTTTATAACCTCTCCTGTGTAAATTGCTATTGTTCTGACACATGTTTTATATTCGAAGTTTCGTTTTCATCGATATGTTCTTGAATTTTAGAACTTTCCTATTAGCGTGGAAAGCCGTCCATCCCATCTGGATCTTTTCTTTTATTTCCACATCACTTTCGCTGGTACTGTTTATCTGAACGCCCAAATATTTGAATTTTCTTACTTTCACAAAGGTATGCCCGGTCAATTGTAATTTACCCTCTTATCTGGTATTTTCTTTTCTTCTAAATTTTCTATATTTTGTCGTGTTGTCGTTTACTTCTAAATTCATATCTGTTGCATATTTTTCTATTTTTTTTAAATCTTTATCATTTTTTGTTGCAATCTTGCAATAATAAGCAGATCCTGTCCTGTCCTCTCGTATTTATTGTACCTCCGCATTCTGCTTTTCTTATGATACGTTTAATTACCATGTTCAACAAAGTGGCCGTTTTCCGCCGCTATTAACCATCTTTCCTGTCTGACTCGTTTCGATTTTGATCGTGGCACAGGTTTCTTTTATCGTCATTTCTATTGATCTTTTTAGTTTATTTGATATGCCCATCGCTTCATATTATTTCTCTCTGTTCACCATTACAAACGCCTGTTGGTAGTCTACAAAAAATATGTGTAATTGGATGTTGTGTTCGTAAGTCTTTTCTGTTATCTGTTTTATTATAATATGCACCGCATCAACTGTTGATCTTTCCTCTTGGAATCGCTGTTGATAGACACCGATTTTCCCTTTTAATTCTTTTCTTAGTTTTTGATGGATGAGTGTTTATAGTATCTTGTAGATCACTTGCAACAGTGTTATTCCTCTGCAGTTTTTAAATTTCTTGAAATTTACGTATTTGTGAATTGGTACTATTTTGACGATTTTGCAATCTTCCGGCATCTTTTCCTTGTTCCAAACTTCAACAATAAGCTCATGTACTTTTTTTCTGCGTACTTTAACAACTCTCCATGCATCTCATCGCTACGAGGTACCTCATCATTTGTAATATGTTATTGATTGCTGATACCACTCTTTCATATGTATGTTAGTTCTAGAGTCATTGTTTCTATTTTTCTGATGCTGTTGTACTTTCATCGTTTGCAAATGCAAATTTTTTTGTTAAAAACAGCAAAAAAAATTTCGCAAATGTATTTTGAAGTAAAATTTAATGACAAATATTTCACTCATTTAACATTTTTTTTGTAGGACCAACTGCTTTCAAGATATTTGTAAATTTTTAGGTTTTCGATGATTCAAATCATTTTGATATCAATTTTTGAACATCATTTTCAGCGTACTTTTCCCTTCTCTTTTATAAAACATTATTAAAATTAGGATAAAATTTGGTTAGCGACGTCACGAATGCATTTGTCTGAAACATTTTGATTTTTGTGATTATTTTCGAAACTTTATTAAAAAATATAAAAAAAGTTCAATTTATTGCAAATACTTTGTACATTAAACATTTTTTTGCAAAACCAACGCTTTTTACGTTTGAAAATTTTTATTTTGTCGCAACCCTCGTATTCAAAAATCATATCCCCACCAAAAGCGACTAAATTGACTAACCAAAAATTAGGGGTCTTCTTATTTTTTATATAGAATTTATAAAAAAAAATTGTTCCAAATTGTGGAGGTCTTTCAAAACTTGACCGATTTGGCGTGGAACGGCTCATATACAATCATATTAATACAATATTGCACCAATCACAAACAATCAAGCATAAAACAAGCAACTCTAACCTCTAAAAAATCTCTGAGAGTGTAAGGCTCTAGTTGAACTAAAAGTTTAAATAACCTTCCTCTAAAGCTAGGATGGTGCCTCAACTACTTTATCTCACTTGGCAAGTTGTTAAACAATTTAATATATCTGTATTTCAAAGATTTTTGGTTACAGTGAGTCTACGAGCCGGGTACGCAAAATCAACGAATCACGTATTCATTGGATGACGGTCACAGTTTGAAAAATCTTCGGGATGCGCAATTAAGTACTCTCAAAAGTGAAAGTAGCAGAAAAAGTTTACAAACGCCTCTCTAAAGAGGTTCCCACATGTCGAGTTAAAGGATTCATCACAGATTTACCACGGATATAAAATTCTTTCCTGATATTGCTATACAGATTGCTCTGCTATAAGAATGTATGTAGAATGTATGTAAGAATGTAGAATGTATAATACAGGTATCCCTCTTATAACACGGAATCCCTAAAACACGGTTTTGCTCTAACACGGTTTCACTAAAGCACCTTTACAAATGCTTGACATATTACGAAATTTATAAAGCTTCCTCAACCAAATTCAAACAACCTAAACAACAGATTTTTTTGCAATAAATAAAGAATAAAACTAAAGATGTGCTAGCAAAGAGCAGAAGATAAGGATATTTTGCCAAAAAAAACGCACTATAATATAAAATCTATATATTTTATAATCTATAATATATAATTTTATAGTACATAAGCATTTCTTCTTTGTGAACTGTTATGACAGTTGCAGTTGTTATAGCTATAACTTCAAGATAAAAATCCAAATTTTTTCTTGATATAATCAAACAAAGAACACACGCAAAGAGAAAATTACTGATTACGTGAGTAAATATAATATATTTTTAATGCATCTAAAAATAGCAAAAAAAATAAAAGTTCTTAAAATCCTAATTTAAGAAAGCAATTATTTTTATAAAAACATTTATTTAGTCAGAAGAAGTCAGAAGATATCAAAAAGAATAAAATTATATTAAAAATTAATAATTAAGACCGATATTCTGCAAATTGTGTTCCTTAATGAAAGGATTCATTCGTAAAAAGTAAAGCTTGGTTTTTCTGTGATATTATGGCAAAAATGTAAAAAACTAAATTTCACCATTTGTTGAATTGCGAATTACCGATTTACCGAATACCGGCCTTGCTCTGCTAAAAAGTACATTTATTTAGAAAATACTGTGTTTATTAATTAATAGTCGAAAGATGTTTAATAAATAAAAAATTTTGTCAACGAAGTGAATTTTTTAATAATTGCTTACTTTTCCAATTCGTGAATCTGTAATATCCACAAAATTATTTACAAAAGTATCATTGAGTTCATATAAAATCTTTTAAACTAAAAATTGAGAATAAAAATGTTCTAATAAAATTTCAATGTAAAAATTATATTCTTCTTAAAGTACGTTTTTACAGTGTATGTAAATAAGAATCATGTAATATTACATTTGTAACTTTAAACAAAGTGTATTTTTGTGTAAAGTTTTATAACTTTCAGGTTAAAATTGTTAAAAATATAATTGAATTGAAAAATAAAAATGTAAATTAACTTTGTAATAAAAACTAACACATTATTACGTTATATTAAATCACACGCTTTCATTGTAAATTTACATCTATTTTTTACAATGCAACTTAATTACAGAATGTGCCCTCTAGCAATACGTCATTGCCTCTTATATTGAACGTTTTAGTGTGTCCACTTATATGCTCTCCGTGCTTCTTCTAATGCCTTGTGTTCCAGATTTTTCGGGGTTATTCTGTTCTTCGTCTTTCGGCAGAAGTTCATTTCCAAACTTTTCTCTGCTTTGTGTTTTTTCTTATTCCATACGATTGAGATGGTCATACTATTTTAGCCTTCTTCTTTCGATATT
This sequence comes from Lycocerus yunnanus, assembly GCA_036346125.1. Classification (NCBI taxonomy): domain Eukaryota; kingdom Metazoa; phylum Arthropoda; class Insecta; order Coleoptera; family Cantharidae; genus Lycocerus; species Lycocerus yunnanus. The sequence goes on along the minus strand of JARFIX010000075.1, from coordinate 2,230,987 downwards.
TGTAATTAAATTTTTACTTCAAATTTTATATATCTTTTTGATATTTTACAGTTCCCTCTAAGATAATCCATTTCTAGAGGTGGTAACACTTTTTAGTTATTTTTTCAAAACGTCCTGCACCTCTGAAAATAGTTCCTTCCACTACTGATTTTGTGTTTTGTGCTATTATTTATTCCTTGTACTATTTTAGTATATTCGGCTCTCTGTCCTTCATTTATTCTGCTCTCAATGTCTTCTGCGCAGTTTCAGTGCTTATTAAAAATAAATCCCAGGTATTTAAGCTTTTCCCACCCCTGTATTTAATAGCATTTATTTTTTATACTTTCATTAAAAAAAGTTAGGTTTTTAAGATCAAAATTGGTGTTAGAAGTGTCACTTTTTTTTATTTTTATGCGTTGTCATGACACAGTAAAAAAAAGTAATAAACAATGAAAAAAAGTAACTTTTTTTCATTGCACATAAAATTAATATTAGAATTATTTGGGAACAACTTGAAATTTGAATAAACAATTTGTACAATTTGATATATTTATCGTCGATGATTCAGAAACTGCCTTGAAATTTGTTTCCTCTACAACATTACCATTTTGGGTAAAACTGTCCATGCCGCTTTCGGTAGAAGTACTTGGTAAATTACACGAGCTTGTTGAAATTTCATTCGGTGAAATTAAATTTGCGATTTGTACTTTATTCTCAATTGAATCAGCAATATACCCTTCAGCTACACTTGTACTCTTCCATCCTCCATGCCGTTTGAGGTTAGTGATATCAGCTCCGGCATTCACAAGTATGGTAGCTGATGTTCTTCGAAAGCTATGTCCAGTGTAACATTTTACATCAGGTAAATTAAGATATTTAGCAATTAACGATGGTGTCTCTCCAATTTTATTAATTCCAACATTTTGTTTAGTACATTTTCCCTTTTGATAATTTATAAAAAATCGACGAGTTTCAATATTCGGTGGACGAAGTGCATTATATTTTGATAAATTTTAAGAAATTGTTGATTATTTATTACAAAAGTTCTGTCCGTTTTGTTTTGTATCTGGAACTTGTACTATTAATAAATTTTGAAGTTCTTGTATGTTGTCAATGGTCATTTTCATCAATTCATCCCGTCTGCATGCCCTGATATGCCCATTACTAAGATCACCTAATCATAAAAATGTGTGAATTTCAATTGATAATTAATGTGGAATTTTAACTTACTTTCATTAGTAAATAAGTTTCGTCTTCAGCGTTTATTAGGAATTTATCAACTTGTTCTTTGGTAAATGTTTTTGATTTTTTTGGACGATAATTTTCTGATTTTCTTTTCAAAAATGGTACCAGTTTACTAAATTTGGTTATGTCAATATTGTGCTTTACATTAATGGTACTTTTTAACATGGAATATGTAGACGATTTTACCAATTTAGATTTTTCGGATAAATACGCTAGCAGTATCTTTTCAGAAATTTTTCCAGCACTTCTTTTTTTCGTACACCATTCGTTGAATAGAAAGTATGCGTACTCATATTGCTTTTTAGACTTTACTGGTAACAAACTGTCAATAGCCAAACTAGCCTCTTCTGCAATTTCTGAATCTTCACTGTCGGTATTACTCATTTTACACAATTGAACTTATAGAATGACAAATTTCGTAAATAAACACTTTTCCTTGGTTACTTAAAATTAGCCAACTTATTAATATTTAACTTTAAGTACATACCTTTAAATAAAATTAATTTTTAAATTATGCATATAATTTAAGTCTTTTTTAATAAAATTATAAAAAATAGTGTGTACTCGACTTCGTCTCGCCAAATAAATTTCCACATTCGTGAAAAAAAGTATCACTTCTAACACGAGTTGTACAAATAACTATTTAACATCCCATCTCCTCCTCTACTCTTTATCACCGGCTGGTACTCAGTATTTCTAAATACGAAAATTTGTATTTCTCTCTTAACTTTCCGCTATGTAGGCCATGTTTTCTTCATTCGCAGTTATACAGCGGTTTGACACATTTCCCAAGTTTGCAAAACAGAATAAACCAAGAATTAATCTCTGCAAAACACCTCGTTACATTACTTTTCATATATTATTAAAAATCATCAACCAGATGATCCTGCAATCAGATGTACAATACTATGTATGTATTCTTTAAGAATATCAGAGAATGGATGCATTAAATTATCTGCGATAACTTCGACCTTCAACCGACTGCTTAACTGCTATATTCAAAAATTTCATCTTTTGAAATTTTTTTTTATTTTACAAGTGAATTTAATGAATGCACGTTGATAATCCATAAAGTATGTAGTTCCTAAATTAGAAATGCATTTCTCCTGAGGAATTGTACATTTAAACTGCATGTTGTTTTAAACTGCAAATGGTATTAAACTATTAAGTTTCAAAACGATTGCATTGTAATTAACTTGTAAAATAACTCTTGTACACCTATGTATGTACATTTGTTGTAAAATACATTTTGCTTCGCTAATTCTATTATTTATGCTTCATCTTTACAAAGGTGCTCACAAGTCTTCATTATAAAACCTAAACAAGGGGAACAGTACGCAGAAATTTATAATAATTACTCTACCCTACTAAGACTTTTAGTAGATTTGTTATAGTAGAAGTAATTCTAGAATGTAATGCTTTTGAATCTACAACCGCACAAAATTTTAATAAATTTGTATTATGTAATCAAGACTTAAAAGCAAATAATTTTTGGTATAATTATTTTAGGCACACTGCAGAAAGTTAGAATCTAAGACGTTTTTATCATAATAATGAATGCAGAATAAACTCGACTATATTTAACTTTAATTATGAGGTTTCTTTTTATCAGGTTTCTATTAGGAAGGGAAGGTTATAATTAGAAATTATTTCTAAGCTTATCTACCCTACTTATGGAAATCCAGGTCCAACTGTTATTGCATTTAATATTGACGACCCCTAATAGCACATAATCCACATCCCAGTTTTAAGTCTTTGCTACACGACGCGTTTTTATTAAAGTTGTGATGAAATATGTATGTACACATTATGTATGTTTCGAATATTTTAAATGGTGATGTCGAAATATTTGGATTTTAGATTTGGCCAATATTACTTTGAAACAAAAGTGACGAAACGGTTAGAATCGGTCTATTGAAATTTTGCTTTAAATTATGTACCTTTTTTTACTTTACGCGACATTAAACACTCCATTTATAAACTAAAACCATCTATTATAGTACCAGCGCTGCAATACGGTCACGTATTATCGGTATAAAATTGCCATAAAAATCAATGACTAGGATTTCCTATATTGGCAAAACGCGCAACGGATACAAAGTCTGTCATCTATTATATGTTTGTACATGGAACATTTTTAATAGTAATGTACGATTTAATGTTTTACATTGTGTGCACAATATCCATAAGTTACACAAGTTGTTGTTGTTGCATCTCTTAAATCATCGACACATTCGGTTACTCGCGCTCTAAAATCGTCATCTTCATATTGTAGGTTTTCATCAGTTGAATGCAGCAATTAAGTGCTCTAAAAATTTAAATAAGAAAAATAATTATTGAAATACGAGTACATCTGTACATACATATATGTACGGTAGCATACGCTAGATTTGATTAATGACCATCGGAAGGCCATTAATTGTAAAAACCTTAATTTGTTTAAATTATAAAACGATATAGGTAGTTTTCCTGTTTTTATTTGAACTGCCCTGGTAATCAATTTCCCTTACTATAATTAAATGTGTTTCGAAAGCTAAATTAATTACTGAACTGTTTCGATCAATAGCGTAATAATGTTTGCAAATTGTATAATTTTAAGTAACTGATCTATCATTGTAGATATTATATTAAGTTTGGAACATATAATTAATACTACGTCAAAATTTGACAATCACGAGAAAAGTAATTTAAATGATATGACAAAGTTTAGTATAAACTTTAACATAAAAGTAACACGTTTTAAGTTCAACTTTAATTATTAACTCCGACGACGCCTTCGTTGTCTGTTTACAAAAATTATAAGTTTTCGATGGCATTGTTGCTTTTATTAAAAATATACTTGAAACTAATTTAGCTAAGTTTGTTTTTTTCGGGAGAAAACTTTTGGAAAAGTAGCATTACATTTTACGCAGCACAGTTTCAAAAATTAATACCTATGTTACTGGGTTATTAACTTCAACTTACAGACAGCAAAAAGTTTTATATTAACATTTATGACTGCCGCAGTTTTAAAGCTCATGTTTTAGGTCGACTTTAGTCCTCCGCTTAATTCTTTCATTTTTAATAAGCTACATAAAATTTTAATCATTGTAAAACACTACTTACAGAACTCCGGTAGTTTGATCGACCACAGACCATAACATATTATGTACACAATGTGTAAGTATGTTCGCTGTACCGCTACACCGACTCCCGCGAAGCATTTTTTAAGTGCACCACACAAATTTTAAATTAACTTCCTTTAAACTAATATGTTAAAAATGATGTTGTGAATCAAAGAAATGTTTTTCTAAAAATAACAAAAGAAACTACCGAGAGACGGAATGAAATAATACCTTAAGTAACCGAGGTTATATTGCAATCCCCTCGGAATCCATTAAAGTACTTTAATTACTCGCATTCGTATTTGAAACTGTCTTTAAAAGCATTCTCATCCCTGTGAAGTATCATCTCATATATAAACTTTATGATTGCACCCTACTTTGTTATTTCTTACATCATTGAGAATTACGAGTTACTTTTAATAATTGGTCGGTGTACAATATCGTGCAAAAAAGTTTGCTGCGGTAATCCAACGGTAACTGAATTGTAATAATCTGCAAAACACTGTTTAGTAAATTTATATTTACAAAATAAATTTACAGCTAAGGTAAATTATTTCTCATTAACTTCAAGAACACCTTACTACGTACTATTAAATTAAAACTGTAAATTTTCTCTCTAATTGTAAAAAATTCTGAAAACTCTCACGTCTACATATTTTTTCTTAATAAGCCATATATTAGCAGTTTAACTTGTAGCAATAAAAATTTAAATTGAAATAGTGAGGCTACATGTTTTACTACTATAGTAGCACAGGTGTTTATGGCCGTAAAAGGAAATATTTAATAATATAGGAGGGACTATTTATGCATTTGAGTAAAATTGAAATATAGAAATTGAAATATTGCAGTTTCATTTTTGATTGGTTTTTATTGACAAATATGTATTATTTACTTACTATAAATTTGCATATGAGGTGATTTTTTAATAATTACCCACTAAAAAATACATCAATGTATTGAGGGAGGTATAGAAGATATGTAATTATAAATCTTACCTCTATCACCTCTGGGTACCTTAACTTTAAAAGGTGAAAACACATCGTACTATAAAATCATGAATATCATTGCTGTAAAAATGACGCGTTTGATCTACTGTACGAATTTCGAATTAATTTTTTTTAGATTGAAGCCTTTGGATTCGGTCCTAACTACAAATTCGGGTACAGAATATTTTTTCTAATTTTAATTACTTCAGAAGAAAGTTTCCATTGAATTGATTAGATAGACTAGATGATAATGATAATACATAAGATTAAATACGCAATATTTTTGTACAAGGATAGTAGTTTGGCGAGTAGCTATTTATTTTACAATCAATATTGCTACCGACTATTTGTTATAGCAATATTTACTCTACCGTGCTACTACCTCATCATGATAACAACTAATAACATTTGAACGATTAGTTAGTTAACAGTCAGCACGTACAATTCAAAACACCTGTGTATTATAAAATTACGATTATCCATTTCCGCATTCGTGTTTTTGTTTACGACACACTTTTATAAGTTTCAATTAGTTTCTGGGGATAATCCAATGTAAACTTCGTGTATAAAGCAGTGACGTATCTTAAAAATCATAAAAGAGGTGCTAATAACCGAAAAGTAGGTGTACAAAAATCATAAAAGATAAACAGCCTTTTAAATTAAAATTGAAGGATAGCAAGGTTTTCTTTGAAGTTAAAACAAGAAACAAACAATTTTTTTTTCTGTTCAAATTTTGTGTCATTATTGATGATGCCACCATTTGCATGGCGGTGCGTACTCGTCCTTTTCTTTTTTAAGCGCTGTATAGCTGCCAAAAAACGATCTAGATTTGATGACCGCGATGTTCTTTCGTCACGTAAATAATCGTAATACGGACGTAAATACGGAAGGAGAAACTTGACGAAATCAACAGAACGTGATACCCTTAATTAATTTTAATATTTTTTATTTGTACATTGTATTTTATTTATTTTAAGGGGATCTGGGATATACAAATCATTTAATGATCTAATGACCCCGATCCAAAAAATATTTCTTTTGTTAAAAATTTACGCTTTCCTTTATCTTGTAAAAATATGATATAATAAATTTGAATTGTGCAGACCCAAACTATAATAACTCAAATTTTTTTAATTTATTCTCGTAAATAATTAAAAACTTTGTTCTTAGTTGTGTTATCAATTCATTCTAAGAGAAAGTGGCGACTCTTATCCTTCCGAATTATTCATACAGTGATTCAGATATAAACTGCAGACTTGTAATTAGTTATTGTGGGTTTATTTCTACACGAAATAATTAGTCAGCAAATTAATATCTTGCAATAATCAATACAATATCAAATTCAAAATTATCTAAATTTGTTTTTTGTTGAATTTGTTGAACTTTTATTGAACTCATTGAAAAATTAAAATTTATCCAGCTAAATTATATCAACTAATTTTAGAAATGTTATTTCTGCAAACTAAGGAATGGCGTTGGCGTCTTGTTAATTTTTTTAAATGTACAACTTGCCAAAATAATTTCCAAAAATGTATTAGCTGTAAATTCAAGTTACCTTGACCACATGCATATGAATATCTTAAATCTTCACATAATGTCTGGCATCCTAAGTGTACTGGTGGCGGTGGATTTACCTATGGTCGTATAATATGGTACATGTCAAGTGCGCTTCTTGCTCTAGCGAATCTAGCTACTAAATATTTGAATCGTTACTAAGTATATTCAACTTACTTTACTTACGCAAACTACGATGGGCGACATGTGAATTTCATGTAAGTAAAGTGATAAAGAAGATAATAATATTAAAATTAAATTGAAAATTAATATGTAGACTATGAATTTTACCGTTTAAGAAAATTTACTTAGCGCCTTTCTGTTCGGGAGTCTTCATTTTCTTATGTTCTCAATTTTCGAGATACCATCGGAGTAACAACTGTTTCCGCCATTTTATAGATTCTATATTATTTAAATTCAGATTCGTATTGGAAACCGATTTTGGATATCGGTAGTACGAATGCTTTGTGGTGATCTCAATTCCGTTAATTTCACCTAATTTTCGATTTGCGAAGATAGTTTTGATTCATTTTGAACGAAATTGAAACATCATTAAAGTATTACTAGAATTAAATTAATTATATGCTTTATGCATTCCAATAATTAATGCGTTTTGTATGTAAAAAGAATTAAAAAATTAAAAAATGTTTTCTTCAACAAAGTGATATACTCACACAAACAATGTTTTTGTTTTAAACATACACATGTATGTACAAATAAGTATTTTTTATATTTGGATTTTCCATATTCATTACATTTTCTTCAATCACTTGAAATTTGGACAAGCACATATTTTTTATATTTGACAAACAGTAAAAATTTTCTCGTTTCCTCTATAGTTAGTTAATCGTAATTGAAAAACAGTTAGTAGTATGCAAATTAGCATACTTAAGACTTCACAAAGTCTTTGGGAAATTGTCATTGAAAAGTATCATCGACAACTTTCTTGGTGCGCTATTTTATTATTTTAATATACCTAATATCGAAAGGGGAAGAAGTGAAAACGCAAACTTTCAATTTTACATATTAATTTTTGTTTTTACCAATTATCACCAAGTTAATAATCTGCTTGCATAAATAACTCTCTCAATAGAATGTTTGAGCATTAAAAATATTTCTCCGTGATCAAAGCCCTGCCATAAATTTTTTAACTTGTTTTTTTAATTAATTAATTAATTAGTTTTTTGTTTAAAAAGTATGACAATTTTTTATTTATTTTAATTATAAAATCGAGGCGTTTTTCAGAACTTTTCTACTATTAAATTTTGGGTATCTGTCAATCGCAATAATTGATCTTGTATTTTTTTTTAAATTGAAATTGTGAGAAATTACATCTGTCGATGTTTTACCTACATTAACATATAAAAAATATATCGCCGTTTATTTGAAAACTCGTAAATTATTTATAACAATTTACATACAAATTAATCTTTTTATTTTAAAACAAAGTAATGATTTTAGTTTAAAGAATAATTTTCGCGATTTTTTATTCAACTGTATGATATTTTATATAAATTACATTTTTATATTATGTGACGTACAAAGCCTGTGAATTAAATATGAGTTGTTTCTCAAGTATTGACTGTCGTCTGATACAACCTTTGTTAAATTTTCAAGAAGATTCGCACTCTCTCTTCTTTTTAAACTATTTTTGTTTAACATTTTATAACTTCAAGAAACCAAAAAAGTATGAAATGGTTTTTGCTTTAATATGTAATAAATTGATGAAATAAATAATTGTCCATGTAATAGATTAGACCACCCTCCCTATTTATCTCAAAAGAACTAGAAAACTATTTAGCACCTTTATTTTTCAAAAGTTAATTTCGAGTCAAATTATTGGCAAACATTTTAGACGAAATGTAGCTTAAAGTGTTAAACTAATGAAATTTTAAGTCCTTCAGGTGAAAAGTTTCAAATCGATTTAAACACTGAACTTTTAAAGAGTTTAGACAAGCTCTTTAAATATAAATAAATTATGGCACCTCAGGTATCAACAATATTGCATTTTTAATTCTTTCTGATTTCCCATTATTACCTACAAATATGCAATAAACTAGAAATGGCGTAAGTCTTCGCACACAATTAAACGTTTTTAATTGCAATAGTAACACCGGATAGCACAAGTTTCCTTATCCTTTAACAGAACTTCCTTTTGTGTTCTATTATGTCAGTAACTTTGAACAAAGTCGTCCTTGCACCGAGAACAATAAGAGCTACTTTAATTTAAGGGCAAAGGCGCCGAGTTGAAATGGACCGTCGACAATTTTAGTGAAATGAATTCTCTAGTTCCTGACTCTGATAATTTGTGTTTAAGTACTTACAATTTTAGGTTATGTTGTAATATTTGTAATGTTGTGGCAGTGTTTTGCTCCATATTGTTCTGATATTGTCGGTTGACAATTGCGATGTTTGCTTGTTTGTTCTGTTAGTAGCCTTGAGGCAATATTCGATGCTAGAATTCATAGATTGCATTTAATCTTGAATTACTATTACGGCATTAACATACCTCCAGGTAAATATTGTTGCAATTAAGTAAAATTATCAATTAACATGGTTTCGTATTTATTATTGCTAATATTTCCTTATTTATTAAAACATCTTGCGGCAAAGAACAAATGTTACCTACCAAGGATACAATTAAATACAGATAATCAAATGTTCAAATCCATTCAATCTCCTTATTCGGTAGTTAATTAACTTGTGGTCATTTATTTAAACATGATACAACCTTTGATGGCAACTTCATTTTAAGTCCTCATCTACCTAAGCAAATAATTATTTAAAAAAAATGTTGATATCGCACATCCTGGCAATTAAAATTAGAACATTAATTAGAACGTTATTTTGTTTAGTCTTAACTAACAAAGATTTCTTTTTGAGCATATTAACAATTAATGTTTAATTTAACTGGCTTAAATTACAAGTAAATGTTAGCGTTAGACGGATAAATGGATGGCAAAATTAAATAGCCGTAGAAATGAAATTAGTAGGTCTTAGTTTTTGTTACCTCCAGTAACATATACTTTGGTATGTACTACATTTTAATTGAAAGTAATAAATACGTAAATGATAATGTCGCTTAACTCCATAGTATATTAAATAAAAAAACAAGAAATAAATAAGTAATTGTTTGAAGAAATATTGCCTTTCCCAAATTATTCCAAAGCAGTTGCCGGAAAGTATTAAATTAACCAAAGATTTTCGTATATTTTTAGTTAATCTGGAGTCGTTTTTTCGGGATATTTGACAAGAATTAATAAAACAACTCTATTAATCGGTCGATGTTTTATTCAAATTCATTTGTGAGCTGCTTCGGGACTAGAAAATTCTTATATAGTAGTTTGTAAGTTAATTATACCATAGTTTTACCTATTTAAAACGCAATCCTTTCTAGATGTAGACTTATCATGAGAATTCCTTCGTCGTGACATCACCTGAGATGATGCCTTTGGTTAGTCTTCTAAAATTGTTGACCAGTTGAAGTAGCTTTTCAAAATTTTATAATTCATGCATTGGCATGATTTTTATTCTGATCAGATTTAAATATACTTAAAATTGAGAATAGTTGCTGAGAAAAACCGACTTTGGCATGGAGTAAATCACATGCATCAACAGGCACATAACTGTTAATAAGCCAATCATAATATACTAATACCTCTACTAAAATTATATTACTATGAAATTTAAACATGATACATATTGAAAAACTTCAATATCAACTAGTATCAAATTATCTGATTTTACTCTCAAATGCTTTTGACGTTTCCAATAACACCGTCGGTGCATTTCAACATCGCTTGTTCATTGCATTGATTAGGTATGTCATTCGTGTTGGTTGTTAGTTAAGTGGTTATAAACCACATGCAATAGCTGTTTACGTTACAAAGCTGAAATTCTGGCTTGGAAGCCCGAATAAAATTTCTTAGCTCAACTTTTATACATATTTATGTATTAGTCAGTTAATTTTATTATAAATATTGATTGAGATGACCATACTACTATCAAAATTATTATATCACTGTATTGTAGAAGATTGCTTCTATTGTATTGTAGAAGAGTGTTGTGCCGCCTAACAATTTTTTTTAAATTCTGATCCGTCAATTATTAAAGCCGATACCGAATAACCCTCCTACTAAACTAAGCAAACGCAATTGAAGCAACTGTTTGACAAAAGTTTTATATGAGTTTTATATTTTTTATATGATGAAAAGCTTTTATAATTAAAAAATAAACTACCTACATAATAAACTAGCTAAGTTAACCACTTTACAACAAATTTGCTACCTAACTTTAGTTTTTATACACTAAATTTAGCCAATTAGCATGCAAAGGGCGATGAATTATGCCATTAAAGTTAGCATACGCTTTTAATTTAAAAAAATTATCATACGAAGTCATCAATAACATAGTACATATTATTATAAATTTTATTAAAATTTTCGTATTTATTGGAGAGTTGATCTAACGATAATTTTGTTTTCCATATCATCGTTCTAAAATTTCTAACATTTATTACTTATTTCTTAATTTAGGAGGTAGCTAATTAAATCTTGTGTATTTAAATTATCGTTATTGTGTACCTATTGAAATATTATCCTATACATTCTGAACATCATAGATTAATACATTTAATAAATTTCGTTTCAATTATGAAAATTTATTAATTCAATTATATAATTGTATAATAAGCGCTTTCAATTTATTATTATTGTGTCTCTATGAATTTAATAAATTAGCATTCTCACCAAGCGTGCAACACACTTTCCTTAATTATTATTAATGTCTCTTTCTTATTCTGAAACACATAAAATATTATGTACACTTTCATATCTCTATATAAAGGTAACCTAACAAGATATTCCAGGTTAAAATAAAAAATTACAATAAATGAAAAAATTAAATTTTTGTTAAGATACTTATTGCTAAATATCGTTCTTTAGTACCTACTTACTTCTATCCTTTAATTCCTTTTCGTTTGCTTATAACGCAAAGCTAAGCAATTTCCTAATATCAAGATCTCACCGCATCAGCTTTTGCTTTCAAGATAAGTTATCCAAATGCATCTCGAGAGGTGGAGTAATTCGTTTTGCTAGCATTTCAAACCCTGATATCTTGAGCTAACCACATTTGCTCTTATTGCCTTACATTTCATCAGTATTGAAAAAAATTATTTAAACTTGCACGAAATTACATCAACAAGCAACGAATTTATCTGAAATTGTTAATTTATCTTTATATATTTTTATAAAATTGAACCCTAATTTTAGAATCTATAAAAATGGTAGACATTCGTCAGCACTTTTTGCAAAAGGGCGCATATTGAAAAGATAAAACAATCTTTGATAGCGAAATCGAAACAAAATACTATTAAGTTACCCACATAAAAATTTACAAAGTGGATTTTTATTGAAATGCAAAACTCACATGACTTGGAATTTAGAAAAGTGTCTTCCATCTAAGCTGTATTAAAATATCATAATTTAGAAAGGCAAAACCCAAAAACCACTCCAAAACATTGGTTAATGTACCCTGTAAATTTTCCAATGAATGGGATTTATTTAAATTGGAAATCAAATATTTTGAATGATCAACAACTACAATTAAATTTCAATATGACTAAAGCGAATAATTTTGCATCATTTACATCAATTAAATTATTTTTTTAATTATGCAAATTTATTCTCAGTTCTTACTATTAAAACCAAGTTAACTAAATGACATTACGCTGTAATTTTAATTCAAGTTTGTAAATTTACTTATTTAAACAAAGCTGCTATTTGAAAACATGGGTTTACCTTTTAAGTTTGTCCTTTGCATTTCAAGCTAATTTCATTTTCATAAAATAAAAAAAATGATAAATACGGCGGCAAATAATTTGATACTTCTACTTGGTCCTGATTATTATCAAAAAAAAACTTAAATATACTTCACTTTATTTATTTTAAAGGCATAAATTTGATATAATATAGTGTATTTTTAAAAATACACTGTTGATTTACATTTGTTATTATGTTATTGTTAAAATTACGTATAAATATAGTAATTATGTTTTGAAAATGAAATAATTTTCGTGAAGGAAGGCATGTTTTTTGCAAAAAAAGTTCCAACTTGAAAGATAAATAAATTATCACAATAACATTAAAAGTTTAGTTCCAGCTTCACTTTATTTTTGTATTAACAACATGTGCTTTTTGTGTTATAAAGCTTGATTTATAGCTTTCTATACATAAATATGTATCTATAAATCAGCTATAACACCAACATAAAAATGAAGTTCGTAAGTAACAATAGAAAAACCGTGGAATTATATAAAATTCCGGAAAGTATAAAAGACATAAAAATAATAGAAACATATAATTTCAATTCGAAGAGGATTCGTGAATTACTAAGTTCAATTTAAAGTACTTTAGCACGGTTGCGGTTGATACAAATCATTTGTGTTTTCTGTATAGATGGAATGCTTCATTCACATGTTTAAACTTCTGGATTTAAGCGAAAGCATCTTTAGATATTTAAAATTATTGTATTCCACTGCTAAATTTAAACACATTTAAATTAAACTTTTAATTTGTTTTTATACCACTGCCTAAGTGTGTTCGCTGGTTGAGTTAGAGAGCGGAAAACCCAGGTTTAAATCATGGACTTGAAGAAATTTCTTACGTAGCACTATCCTTTATGAAACATCGTTCGAACTCTTACCAAAAGAGAGATCTTTTTGATGCCGCTCTATAAAAACAAACTCCAACCCGAATAGTTTTTAAAATCAGAATTTTTTTTCTGCTAAACTTTTGTTGCCGCAGTGGTAAAACTGTAACAATTGTGCGTAATTAAACAAAACTTTTGTATAAAACTGATAATATTGCTCTAACTTTTGTTTTGAGGTATACTTGATTAATTATATATATATTATTAACCTCGAAAATTAATATTAGATTAAAATTTTTAAAATTAAAAGGTTAAATAAACAATAAAATGAAATATTATTCGTAAGCTATCAGCAATGGTTACTGCTGTCATCAGTCGTCAGACGTTGGTGAAAGCTTACGAATAACATTTCGTTTTATTGCTGATTTAACCTTTTAATTTAAAAAATTTTAATCTAAGAGATAATATTTCGTAAAAGAAACCAAATAAATTGTGCTTTATGTATTTGCTCTTTCCACATATTATTTTGCAACTTGGCAATAATTTCTACTAATTTTCACTTTACTTCGGGGTAAATTTTAATATTTTTCAATTTTCCTTATTTTGATTTTCAAAGTATCAGAGGTCGGTTGAAATTAACTGAAAATATTGGTGAATTTAGATGGAATTCTCTTCCTTAAAAATTCAAAAAATAGAAATAATCTTATACAAACTATCTAAGGTATTTGTTTTTCTAACAGTATCTCGAATTTCAATTTGAACTAACTTTACATACTTTTCATTTATAGAGAAACCTACAAGCGCCCCATGGAGACACCATGAGAGGAGCCCTTGAGCTATAAAGTAAGGCAAACGACATCTACTTTAGAAAATGGATTGCCTAGTTTTGAGAGAATAGTAAATTTGCTATTTGCCATAATGAAAGCCTAACCAAATAATGCCGTTCCCGTATACCACGAGTAAGATGACACTTTGTTAAGTTTTAGATAATTATTCAAGAACGGCAATTAAGAAAACAGAAAATAATAACACGGTGATAAAACTTGTGCAAACAAGTTAATTAATCAATGAATAAATTTCAATTACCTCTTCACTGCTCACTAATAAATAAGCCGGTGACATCCGATTAATTTCTATCTTGTACTCATTGCAATTTATTTTCTCTATAATTCTTCATAGAACATTTATTTTAAGAAAAATTGATGTACAGTAAAATTCAAACCAAGTACGTTGAAATTTACGTTTTAACGTTAAATTTAGAAATGAGGATATTCCGCAAAATTCTTAAAATACAATGTGCAGAAGAAATAACCAACGAAAGAATTCTGAGACGAAAGGAAAAATTAGAGATGCTCCCAACTGCATAACTGTGGCACACTCTACACGGCCCAAAGTACTATATTGATTGTTGCAGTTGTTTATTGAAGGAAAAATTGGGGAATGAAAACCATAAAAACCTTAGCGACGAACAGCCTAAAAATAGAAAATGTTATTGCAATTAAATAGAATATGCATAAGTAGAATAAAGCAATCTAAGAGATGTTGCCAGCACCTTTCGAGAAAAATCTCTCTCTCGTTTTATTATTTTATTTATTTTTTTACTTATTTTAGTTTATATAAAAACAAAAAGTAAGAATCGTAAAAGCTAGGAGCAAGTTTATACAAAATTTAAAAATGCGGGTTGAGCTCTAGTTTCTACAAGAAAGTTGCACATTTATTTATTAAGCTCAGTCATAGAGCTTTACCCCATGAGTTGTCATGCTCAGCATTACCCTAGTTATCTCTATACAGTCTTTTTAGAATCTAACCTTATGGGTGCTATTTTATTTCCAGTAACCTCATAATACAACAATTGAACTTCACCGTGTTCGTTATCTGTGTTAGCCACATCACCACTTCATCTCTGTATTTTATATTATATCTTTATCAGACCAATTATTTCAATATGTGCTTATTCTGTAATCGTTCTTAGACATTAATATCAATGGTAAAAAACCTACCACAAAGTAATTTAAATCAAACCGCAAATTAAAATTCTAACTCAATTAATCATTTATTCGAATAATTTAGAATTATTTACAAATCTTGGAAATAATTAATTCTTAATTAATCATGATGAGGAATGAAAATTATTATTCCAATTTAAACTTGGATAGGTTAGATTCAAAAATTCTAGTTTAACTACTAACCGAGAAAGTAATAATTATGTAGTTTTTAATATATAGTTTTATCAAGTGCTATTTGAATCAAATAAAATTACTTTTTTTTTGTCAAGTCTTGATGTATTTTTAATCCGTTTCGTTTTAATAATAATAATTAAATACTGCATGATAAAAACTATTTAATTTTTGCAGTGTTTACATAAACATCAATATGTTTAATAAATATTGACGATATACTTTTTAAATTAATTTGAAAGCACTCTCTTGGTGAAATATACAAATTGACTTTTTATGTACACCTAAATGTAAGAAAAACATTTTATAAAATTTAATATAATTTATAATTTCTTTCCAGAAGGTAATTTCCGTAGAAGTTAAAGAAATAAATCACTTCTTATTAATTTTGCCATATTTCAGCAAAATTTGTTTGCATGTAGGTATAGCATAATAAAAAAACTTTTAAGTTTATTATGACTACAGGTTATTACCTACAGTCGAGCAGGAAATATAAAATAAATTTTTTACAGTGTCACAAATTATAAATGACCTACGCATAATAATAAACAAATTGAATATATTATAATGCTAAAAAGTTAATAAGTAATATCATATAAAATTCGATCATGCAGTATAATTTAAATTGAACATAATCGTGGTAGATGAAGCCCAGTTATGTAATATAAAATAACCCCTTTGTAAGTATTTGTTCTTTTGTTTCGTTTAAACCTCAGTTTAATAGCAAGCAAAAAGTTTTAATTAAATTGTCATTATCAGCAAAGCCACCCGTAAACAGAATAAAACTTACTGTTTCTTATAAAAAAATTCTAAAATGCAATTTTTTGTCGATATTTATTTTAATTCAAAATTTTAAATACATTTCGTGTTGTGAACAGAAATCCATTACTGTGTTTTAAAAATGTTCGCTGGTCTATGCCTTAATGAAATGTAAATTGACTATGCAGTAATTGAATTTATTTTCTTGTTTCAGAGTTGTTCGCAGAGGAACCTTGTCGCCGCCGCCCGCCCCAAAGAAAGAGAAAATACATTAACTGCAATCAACAACTTGGAAAAAGTGTAAATTTGGTTTATTAAGTAAATTTTAAAAGTTTTTATAGTGACTAAAGTATTACTATTATGTGAATTTTATTTATGAATAAATAACAATGAACATAAAAGAGTGGATTAACATAAAACGGCTTTGTTCGGTCGTTCGACATGTTACACACGTCACTTGAACAGTTATAATTGATTAGTAAAATGTGACTTCAAATTGTTTTAAAATTTAAAAGTCAAACATGGATAAAGATTTAACACATTATCAATACGAGCCATATCCAATAGTAGCGAAACAGAATAATACAAATTCGAACACTCTAAAACGCGATAAACGAAAGAAATCGGAAGATATAACTTCGTGTAAGTGTTTTGGTAGTACAAAAAAATCAAAACGTAAAGCGTTTTTTACGGGCTTAGCTACAAATTTAGGTATTTGTATTTTACTTTTCGGCTACACTTTAATAGGATCGGTTGTATTTTTGTCGATCGAAAGTGGTGATAGCTTTCAACAACAAATTTTAGCTACAACGTCAAACATAAATCAATATAAACGCAATTTTAACAATAGTGCCGATATGAAAGCTAAAACAGACGAAGCAAGAACCCGAACTGTTGAAACCATATGGGATATTACAGTAAATCTCAATATTCTATACAGAGATAATTGGACTAGGTTAGCTGCCCAGGAAATCACCAAGTTTCAAAATGAACTCATGAAATCTTTAGAGGAAGAGATTTCACAAAGCTACGTGATGCAAGAACGAAAGATAAACGGAAAACATCCTCAGGATTTTCAGTGGACTTTTGCTAAAGCTTTTCTTTATTCCTTAACGGTGTTAACCACTATCGGTAAGTGAAATATTATGTTTCTCAAACTTTCGCCAAGTTTTATGAAAAATATCATCTCAAAAGAAATTGTATAATCCGAACAAGTTTTAAGGGATGCAATTAAAAGTATTAATAATTGAAAATGCAAACAATTAAAAATTAAAATTTCGTTTTTTATTAAAAGAAATTATCCTTGTGTACTTAACTTTATAACAAATTTTAAGAGCCAGGTAATTAATATTAACGATCTTTTAGCACTTGACCCACTTTATACTTTTTACCTTTATATTATTGGCGAAAAAAATAAATAACTCTGATTACTATTTACTTTTTGAAACAAATTTTGTATAAATAATTTCAAATTTAGCGTAGTTAACGAGTTTCCTTAAATAGATGTTAGAATTTTCGATTATAAAGATAAGAGAACTTGTTAATATCGACTTTGAAGTAAAGTCGGCAATACGTTCATCAAAATATTGGAAAATTTATAATCAGGTTATACACACTTTGTTAATATTTTCAGAAATTATCGATCGATTATGCGTGTTGAACTTTAGAATTACTAGTTTAACTTCAAATCTGGATTAATTAATTTCTACTTTGAAGGAATACCTATCTATAATTATTATTAAATTAAATCCTTCAGTTTCACGGTGTAAATCATACTTCTCTTACTAATTCTATTATTACTAATTTAAATTCGTTGCCAATTATAGTATCTAATTGCCTTCTGACTGTTTGAATAAAGTTTCTCTTGTTTCACTAAGAAAGATTCATTAGAGAATCACGAATTAGGGGATAAATTTCGTGTATCTCATTAAATAATAGGTTAATCACCAAATTTCGTTTTCGTGAAATATTTTAAAAATTTCACTTCGTTACAAACGTAGAATTCGTTGAAAACTTTCCTCGGATTTCTTTAATTTTATTTGACAAAGCAGTCCGAGTATTTTCTACTTACATTTTACAGAACAAATAAATATTAATTTACCTATATTTTAGACACCGACTTTATTTTTATTTGCACAACTTGTACAATAATATCACAAAATTTTATTTTAGACACAATAATAATTATTCTCACTTAAACAATTTATTGCTAATTTTACAACACTTGCTGACAGGGCATTGCGTCTATTAGATACATCGGCGTAAGAGTAATTTTAATAAATTAAAATAAGTTAAATGACTTTGGTTTTATGATCTACAACATAGAGGTGAACCACCAGGTAAATGTTAGCTGTTTGGTTGCTCGTAGAAGTGACTTCTACGGGCTGACTTATCTGACTTAACGGTCAGTCATCTTGTTCTTGACTCGATACTCCTTTATGTTCCTTTTTAGTTATAATAGGAGTTAATTAAAATATAAATAATTTGCGCTGTCAAATTTTTTTTTTCTTTGTCAGTGTCAGTAAGTGCCCATTACCGTGCACTTCTGAACATAGGCCACTCACAATTCCTTCTAAACCTCTCTATCCTTGGCCCAATCTGTCACAGTGAAGAGGAAGAGAACGTTTCACACATTTCAGTTCAGTTAATTGGAAAAGGTTCGACAAGACCTCATAACAGTGATAAATATGATAACTAACCAGCATATAATAAGAAAAATAAGAACTACAACTCAAAAACTTCCCGAAGTGTAAAACTAGGACATAATATTAACAGAACTTAATCATAATAATTATTAACGAAAGAATAGTTTTCCATCCGCTTCAAAAAGCAAAAATAAGTTGATATCGCATACTTTCATGACTGCGAGTGATTGTGACATGCTTGTGAGTATAATAATAAGATATTGGTTCTATATCAGGATTTTCTACTTTCAATCGACGTGCGTTTCACCTTAATGGATATGGTGCAAATTTTTGTAGATGGTGCCGTCCAAGTATAACCATCTCAAAGCAATTGTTGTTTCAGATATATTCATTATTATTGTCTAAGGACTCTTCGTGTCACCACATAATTAATCATTCCTACATATTATTTATGTATAAATTTCAATTTATCATAAACTGGATAAGTTAATTGATTTTTTGTGTATGTAGAAACATCTATTATTTTATTATTAGTAAAAATAAGTCTTATGAGGTTTACTTTCTATGGATAGCTATGGTATTCTAAATCGTATCTTCCCAAATTTTGCATATCCATTTTGAATTACAACTGAGTTTTCAAGCTGTTGAATCAATATCAATGGAAATCTCGTGCATATTCGTTTCCCCTGCAATGGTGTAAATTTTTTATAATACGCACCTTTCGAATTTCGAATTTTTCTTGTCAGTGAGTTAGTTTGCCCTGTTCATGTTTGTGACCAAGATTCCTAAGTAACATTTTTTGTTTCCGACTTTAGCAGCAATTGACATTATTAGTTGATTTTTGTTCCAACCAACTAATAGTTGGTTATTCGTGATAGAGAGTTATTATAGTGATTTTGTGGTTTGATTGTCTAGTTTCGAGGTTTTGTTAGTGATTAACTTCAAGTCATTAACCGATAAATAGATAGATATGTAGGTCTTTCAATGGCCAATTATATTAAAATAATTTCAGCGATAGATCAAATAGCTCTAGAAAGAATACATCAATGTTTTCGACTACGTGGTTTAGTAATAAATGCATAGCTTAAAATTAAAGAACTTTAGTTAGATTACAACCAACTTTTTATGAACTGTTTAAATTTAAAAAATACATTGGCACTGTTTTTTAAACGATTTTACTATGTAGAGTATAAAAAAATACTTATACTACATAATAATAATAATTTATCAAAATACATTTGAAATCATAAATAACAAATAATGTTGAAGAGCTTTTATGGATATCATAATACATAAAATACAAATGCCTTACTAAAACGCATATAGCGGTAACCACCCCCACGCTGTGAGATGTAAGGCTGTGAGAAGGCATTTAAAATATTAAAACGTCTTTCAAATCGTATCTGTTATTTGATTTGAAGTGTAGCTTTCAGTGTTTATTTTTTAAGGGGGATACGAACAAATAAATATTATTCAGAGTAAAACTGTAGCGTACTTGACAGTTTTTAAGAATTTCATAGACCTGAAATCATATTATGCCTTTCTGAAAAATCGTAACTTTTCCTCTCGCGCTTATTAGCGCTACGACAACTGTAAGAAGTTTGACAACAGTTGATACCAAATCACACAAATACGACATGCTGAATTTTTTTATGAATCAGTCATTTGTGCATTTAATTGTTCCGATTTCCTTGCTGTCAAGCTTCTATTATACAGTATACTCTGAATGGAAACGTCAAGTGTAGGTAAATTATCAACAAAATATATTTTGTAAGATATTTAATAAAAAATGTTTTTGTCATGCGGTGTCTGAGGAAATGGTGAAAAACCAACAGAAGGTCGCAGTAGTATTAGGGAGCGGTATTTACCGCAATACTGCAGTTTTCCCAAAGGTGTCCCAAAAGGTTTTTTGTTCTAATTTACCCAAACTGTAGGTACCAGAACCAACATTGTACAAATGTAATATTAAATTTGACAATTAAAAAGTAATGCGAAACAGCAAATTTAAAATATAGTCACTAATTCGAGTAAAATTATAAAATTTAATCAATATAATTTTTAAGATGGTCGTAGTCGACGTAAGCAGGGTAAGGTTCATTTTAATTTCGCGAATCAAAATTCTTTTCTCGTATTCATTAAGAATAAAAAAGAGACGTTATTTTTAAGTTTAATAAAACTTTTGGAGTTAACTTTTTAGAATGTCTATTGTGTCAATTAGTTCAAGTACGTCGTAATTTGAATTGAGTTTAAGAATGTTAATTATTCGGCACTTACATTGAATAACATTTTGTAAAAGTTTAATAATATGAAACTTCAGGTGATTTAATAAAATTATTCGAATTTGAAACATAAAGTAACTAAAACAATGTAATATTCCTCTCGTGAGTATTTAAAAATTTATTGTCTAATTTAAGTGTCTGTTTAAATTATCACTGTGTAATTAATTTTTAGGGTAACTTTTATTACCTGATTTTATACAAGCCAGTAAACTAGAGTGTTTTTCTTGTAGGATTTGGGTGCACACCTTTTATTTTAATGAAATATTTTAAAGAAAATAAAACACATCCATGCAAACATTGAGCGGTTCAAGTTTGTGGTGTGGAAAGTAACATTTTAATTAATTTTGTTTCATATCCTACAATTTTTTTCCCATTTAATTCCACTTATTTACATTAATCTTCTCTATTTCGGCAATACAAGTTGTAATACCATTTAATACACAGAGCATTTACTGGAATTATAATAACTCTTCACGCTTATTTATACAAATAACACTATTGTAGAAATAGTTTGTATTATTTTCAGCATCGTTACGATTATACTAATCTATATTATCTACAGACTAATTCTAGTCATTTATTTGAGGTCTCGTTCCTGTTCATTATAATTGCGGTTTCAGTATTTTAAGTTGAATTAGGTATTTTGAAGTAATATTTAGGTTTTAATTAGATTGAGATAATATCATTCAAATTCTAATAAATTATTGGTTTTGCCTATACCAAATTTTTCGAGTTAATTTCAACTTTTAATTAATTTTTTTGTTAATTAAAATAAAAGGTTCCAATATTAAACTTTTTGTTTGCATAACTTGAGTGAACAAATATTGAAGTTTACAATATTTTAGAAGTTTTTATTTTAAATTTTCAAGTTTTTCAAAAGTTAAAATTATACAATAAAAGTATAAATATCGGAAATCTTTTTTTCGACTTGCCTTTAAGTGCTCTCTAGTGTTCTTTGAATAAGAAAACCGCTGAGGCAAGTTAAAACACTAAGAAATTCGCAACTA
This sequence comes from Lycocerus yunnanus, assembly GCA_036346125.1. Lineage (NCBI taxonomy): Eukaryota > Metazoa > Arthropoda > Insecta > Coleoptera > Cantharidae > Lycocerus > Lycocerus yunnanus. The sequence goes on along the minus strand of JARFIX010000075.1, from coordinate 2,208,604 downwards.
CACAAAAGAGAGAAAAGGGGATATGCAAATTGAAGCCATTCAGAAAATGCAGTGACATTGCAACAGGGTGGAATATTTTAAAATTATTTACTTAACTTGGTTTATGCTGCTTGCGAAACATTACATTTAATTTTCAAAAAAAACATAAACAACCACCTACACGATGTTAGTGCAATATTTTTGCAAAAGTAATTTACATATTGTTTTTTGAACATTATATAATGGTTGAAGGTGGTATCATTAATCACACGCATAATGTTCACACCATATTCAATCTTTTGCACTGTACTCTGCAGTATATCAATGTCATATATTGCAATAGTAGCAGTAAATCTCTTGAAATCTTCTATTACTGTCACCAATACTAACTTTGTATACAGAGCTTTTGACCTATTTCTAGACGGAAAAAATGTACGATGTAGTGTTTTAAAGTGATCCAATATGTTTAAAAGTGGCTGTCCATCTTCGTCTTTTAAGACTGCACTTCGATTTCGGGTTATGTTGAACAGTTAAAGACGTACGTTTAATGATAGCTGAATCATACAATAGTTAAGACTCCAAGAAGTTAGTAACTTTGAAATTGTCATTATTAACCCAAAGTTAACGGTATATCTATCGAATACTCGATAAATTTTCATAAAGAACACATGAAGCTTTAAATATAAACCTGGAATCGATTTGATCGAAATTATTTCGCCGATTTTTATGTTTCATACCACTGATGAAGTTGAAACAGATTTTTAAAATAAACAAATAGGTCATAGTTTTAAAACCGTTTAATTTATATTTTTGACAAAGATTCGCGACAACTCTTACATTTTGAATTACGACTGACGTATTTTCGGTACTTACTCAACTTTATAATTTATTCTAATCGTAACCGCGACCAAAGTTGAGCGAGTGGAATAATTAGATAATAGAGAAACATTGACCAGGGTTGATTGTGATAAAAGTAATGTAATTAAGATTATCATAAGGAAGCTGAATAACTGAATTGATCTGTAGCGAAAGTAATGATTACAATAATAATAAGTGGGTTGGTCATAGTATTTGGTACAGACTATTTATATATCATAATAAATTATCGTGTGCGACTACACAGGTATTCAAAATTATTTATCTCGTTATAATTTATAACTGCTTAATATAATATATTATATGAAATTAATTTAAGATGAATACAATATAATAAATTCTACTTCCTAAGGTAAAATGATTTCAATTTATTATTAAACCACCTGGAACAATGAAGTTCTATTATTAAGACCATTTGAAGAATTCGAAATATCTGATTACGCGAAGTTTTTCCAGCTCAATTCTCACATAAATAGGAACACGATGTATCAACAATTAATTACAGTAAGAAACCTTTGAAAGAACAATGTTTACTTATAGTCATCAACTTACTTATAGTAATAACCATCTTACATCTCATATTCACCAGACTTCTACATCTCAAGTTTCATAGAATTATTTGAGTTTCAGAATTTAGAACTTGTAACTGACAGTATGTAAGTTTGTAACTTGTTTCGTTCTGATGAAATTACATAAACATGCGATATGCCTAAAAAATTAAAGAAACAAACTACGATATCAAATAATTATATTATGAAGTGCGTAGGAACAAACGTCATGGTTTGCACAGAATCGACTACGATAGGTTGTTTGGTTTATTACGGCATTAGTTTATACGCAAAATAATAACATTGAAAACTAGCTAACCACAAACCACACAGCTATGCAAATACAGATTTACTTAAACTTTATACAACTGTAAAATGTTATTTGTTTCCAATTTAATTCCACTGCAATTGCTTTTGAAATTACCTCCAATCTTAATCAAAAAAATTTTTGTTACCTTAATTAGGTTCTTTCCTTCTGGCTCCCGTTTTTATTTTTATTACTCCTTAATTCTAATTTTTTAATTTTGTACGTAATAATTGCATGCAATCAACGTGTCAAACTTTACACTTCATAAATATTTTATTCTTAATTATTATAATATTAACTCATTTAAAAAGGAATTGGGCGGGAAAAAAAGAAGGTGGCTAGCTAGTTTTCAATAGATATTCTTGCCTATTTCTTGCTTTTTAAATTTTGACAAGAAAATTCTGCATCCCGCATTGCTTTTCAATATATTTGTTAATTTCTTCATTTTCTAAAAAGTGTTACAATTTGCGTCGGATTTCAATTTATGGTTTTTTCCTAGGAAAAATAAATATTTTGATAAGTCTTCTACGAAGTTGTTAATAGGTATATTCAATTTTGTTTGAACGTTGTATTATTTTCAATACACTGAAATTTACATTTGTAGAAAACGTTGAATTTAGAGAGCGCGTAGCTCGAAATAATCTTTCACAAGGTTGGGAACTACTAAACATAAGTGGCAAAAATGTTTCTTTTGTAAACTATTGTTTTAAAAAATTATTAAGTTTTAGTAAAACATGTGCAATAATTTCAAAAGATAAATAGGCATTGAGTCTTATAAAAAATTTTTCTTAAATTTAAGTTTTTCAGACATCACATAACATCTCCATATCCGTAAAAGAATACCGCATATCATATCAGACAAGGAAACATTTTATCTAAAAAGCTTTTCTATTTTGTTCATTATTTTAAATATTGGACTGTTCCGGCAGCATCAGTTTTATTCTTTAAGAGATCCTGTACTAGTAGAGATGATATTTTTCAGAGGATTTATAATTCATCTTTAAATCAGTATTTTTCTCTCTTTGATTTTCAAGAATCTCCTCTTGTTTGTGACGCTTTTTATATGATCGAGTAGATGATTTAATTGGCTGGTTTCTTGTTGATTTGTTTTTAGCTCGACTTTTATTTGTATTACGCTGAATTCGGGGCTTAATTTGAGTTTCTAAGTACAGAACAGGTTTGTTCTGTATTATTTTAGTATTTTAAAAATTTCTTCCCGTTCTTCTATTTCTTTCTCGATTTTTTCTCCTCTTCTTGTTTCTGACCGCTGTTCACTATGTTCTTCTGTTCTTTCTTCCTCTTCTTGTTTTTGATTTGAGCTAGTTTCGGCCTTTACTGAAACTTCTTGGGTGATATCCATATCTGGATCAAAATCTGCGTCCAAACCATCTTCCCAATGAAGAAATCCTTCTTCAGTCTCTAAGATTGCGGAATCTTCTCTTGGTCGTGTAAAATAAGATAAAATTGTACTCTCAGGAGTGTTTATAAAAGCGTTATTATATTTCTACCGACTCTTCTTTGTTGTTTCATCTTCACGATGTAATTCTAAATGACGTCTATAATTTGCTAATATCCATCTGGAAATTCCCTTCTTTATATATTTTCTTACCTGAAAGTTTTCTTTTAGCTTACCCCGGAGCTTACCTTAATTACTGCATCTTTACAAAATATGCATGATAAAAAGCAATAAATCTCCGTGTAAATGTCAGCTTGAATATTTTCAGAATTTTTATCCACTATACTTATTTTACAATCTATAGAAAGTTCAGAAATTCTTTTTAGTGCATCTTCGTTTAATTTTATACCATCAAAAATGTCATTGTACGCATATTTTAATAATCTTTTCAAAACTTTCTTTTCTGCCATTAAATTCGGAGCCCGATTCGTTTCGTTTAAATCATTGGAGGAGCTTTTCCCTGGAACTTTTTTTCGTATCTTTTGAGTAAGTACGTTAGCAGTTTCGCATTGACAATATATTTCTTGTTAAAACCCTCATTTCTGTTATTTTTTTTGCAAAATTTTATTATTGCTTTGATTTTTACTAAATCTCCGCCAAGAAAACTAAATTTTTCGGATTTTTTTCAAAAGCGCCAAAGTACTTTTTAATTTCATCTGCAGATATTAAGTCTGAAAGTGTATTTCTTGCGAAAACTTTTAAATAATTTTACCGTTTTCCTGATTTCTTTAACTCTTCTGCTTGTTTTCTTATTTTTATTTGTATTTTCCTCCATGTCGGTCATGTCGTTATCGACATGTATCTTCCCTCAGGTAAATGGCATGGTTTGAACTTATTCTTCATTATGTTCATCTTACTCGTCCATCCTCTTACCCCAATCATGATTCTGGTTTAGTTTCAATTTTTTACTGTATTTGGTTGGAGTTCTATTAATTTTTGTTTTTTTTAAATACTTCGGAGATATTTTCAACCTCTTGTAATCTTTTTTTTTAATATTATCGGCTAGGCTACTTCTACTGCTTGTCTTTTGACGGCCCTCAATATCTAAGGCAGTTAAGGTATCCTTTGAAATAGTACTCTTCCTCATTTAAACTGGTCGTTTTAGGCCACACTCCTGCGTAATATTTTGCATTTCAGCGGTCTTATTAGACTTTTGTCTAATAACCCCAATATTTATTAATTTGAATCCTCCAAAATGACCTACAAACCCTTAGTTTATCGGGCGTTCTTATTGCAAAATCTATTGTATTTCATGCAGCCTTACATAAACACAACCCAAACTTTGTTTTCCTTATCTTTTAACTTTTCAAATTTTTAAAGAAAGTTAAATGAGGATTTACCTGTTTTATTAATTCAAAACCAACAAACTTCTTTTGTTTTGTATTATTTATTACACCTTATCTTAATACTTTTCAACACTCCAATCAAGAAAACTCCGACTATATCACTATTAAAATACTCACTTGAGTTTATTATTAAAATACTAACAAAACTCACTAAAAGTGACGGAGCCGTATCAAAGGTTATCGTGTCGACTTTTCGCCATTTCAAAAATATTCAAAAATATTATAATATAAAAAAATATTACAGAAAGCGTCCTTAATATCAAATACCGTATACATAATATGCAGATTGATGACCAAATTTAATATAATTATTTTGAATTACTATACTTTTACAAATAGTTATTTTTGCACCAAGATACGTAAGTGCTAATTTGCACATGTGAAAATTGCGAGGGTTAACCGCTGGTAAAGTTTTTTGTACACATCTCATGAAGTACACGACATCTCATGTGGAGTACATGAGGTACTTGTGAAATACATATTAAAGTACTTGTGAATTACATGAAGTACTGGTAAAATACATGAAGTACGTGTGAAGTAAATAAAATGCGTGTTAAGAATATTGAAGTACAAGTGAAGTATCATGAAATTAGTAAATTTTTGGTGAATTACATGAAGTTGAACCTAGCTTATGCGCATGCGCTACGGTCAATGTGTATCATAGATACGACACGTGCAATCAATAATAATTATTTGATAGCAAATTAACTTACATCAGTAGATTTTCTTAACATTTTTTATCTTAAACGTTGAATAGACCTTTGGCGGTCATTATTTTACTAATTAAAAGTTTTGGTAGTTGCTAGTTTAATAGTAATCAATTAGTTAATTTTCATTAGTTAATTTTGTAATTTTTAGCTCATTTGTTTGAATATCATGGAGGTTTGGTAGCTCAATAAAAAGCTTTGGTAATTCATTATTTCGTCGTGATTAATTAATTACATTGATCCCCCGGATTTAGTAGTTTTTTTTTTTAAAAAGTTAACTGAAGATCTCCGTTGCAGAGGCACGGGAAGGTGTTCCACACCCCAGACCCCCAGTTTAAATAATTTATTTTTATTAAAAGTGAATTAAATATTTAAGCATATCCCAAGTTTTTTAAAATTATCTATGGCCAAGCAAATGTTTTAATTCTTAATCTGACAATTAATCATAAACTGCATAATTATAAATTCCATACCCCCTGGGAGGTAGATCTCTGCAACGGGAGATCTTCAGTTTACTTCTAATAAAAATAAACTACTCAATCCGGGGGATCTGGAATACCTCCAATATCTTTTTAACGGAAGATCTTCAGTTTACCTCTAATAAAAAATAAACTACTTGATCTCTTGGAAAGGGGGCGTAGAACACCCTCCAGTTCCTCTGCAACGAGAGATTTTTAGTTTACTTCTCATAAAATATAAACTACTCAATCCGAGGGGTGTCTGGAAGATCTTCAGTTTACCTCTAATAAAAATAAATTACTCAATCCGGGGTCTGGGGGTGTGGAACACCCTCTAGTGCACAAATTTTGGAATGAAAACATTACAGAACATGCAAACCCCAGAACTCCCAGACCGAGTAGTTTCCCTTTTTATCGAAGTAAACTAAATATCTCCGTTGAAGCCACTGGAGGGTGTTCCCACCCCAGACCCCCGGTTTAAATAATTAATTTTTATTAAAGTGAATTAAATATTTAAGCATATCTCAAGTTTATTAAAATTAGCTATGGCCAAATAAATGTGTTTAATTCGTAATCTGACAATTACTTATAAACTGCGTAATTATAAATTCCGTACCCCTGGGAGGCAGATCTCTGCAACAAAATAAAAAATAAACTACTTAATCCGGGGTCTGGGGTGTGGAACACCTTCCAGTGCCTCTGCAATGGGAAATCTTCAGTTTACTTTTGATAAAAAGTACTCGATCCGGGGGGTGTGGAACACCCTCCAGTTCTCAAATTTTGGATTCTTGGTAAATCTCTGAAATACCGATGCAGTACGTGAAATACAATGAAGTATCGATGAATTAGATGAAGTACCGTGAATTATTGATGAAGTGCGGTGAATTATTGGTGAAATACGTGAAGTTAATTGTACACGATTTCCTCTAGCGGTTGACCCTCGGAAATTTGTTTTGTGAACCCAAGCACAACCAAATTAAGATTCCAGTTTATATATCACTAAATGTAAATAAAATACTTTACATGTAAAATTGAGGTTACGATACCTCTTCGTATTTGTACAATACAAAGTTAGTAAGTGCATACAAACAACAAAAAATTACTTTAAGCTCATATTGAAATATTCGTTTCTACTGATTTGTTTTGAAACCGCCATTAAATTTTTACTCGTTAGTACGAGTTTGTGTCTGTAGAAATATTAAATTGGGGTCAATTAATATTTTAAACTACCAAAACTGTTCATCTATGTATAGTAATTAAATTATTAGTAATAAATAAAATAATTATAAATGTTTATTAACTTGTGAAATTATATGTTGAATAAAATATTTTAAAAATTACAAGTAGAATGAAATTTGAAAATTTTCCAACTTACATTTTAGTCTACCCGTTGCGCATAAGTGGTTTCGTCTTTTCAAGATGTCATCAGTTAAACGATCCCTAAATGAATGAAAATGAATGAAGATCCATTAAAGTTGAAATCAAAAACTATATTGGAAAATTTTTTTAATTGAAAAATCTTGTGTGTTTTGTTTGTTTTTTTGAATAATTTTTTGTTTACTTGTGACATTTCGTTTTAGAATCTAGTATGTTGATATGGATTTGTCAAAACACATGTCAATTAATTTTATTACAAAAATTTTCCGATATAGTTTTTGATTTCAATTTTAACGAATTTTCATTCATTTTTATGCATTTACGGATAGTTTAGCTGATGACATCTTGAAAAGACGAAACCAATTATGCGCAACAGGGTCCTAGACTAAAATGTAAGGTGGAAAATTTTCAAATTTCATTCTAATTGTAATTTTTAAAATATTTTATTCAAAAATAAATAAATAAATATTTATAATTCATAAATTTGTTTTACTAGCTTATTAGTCTAACTTTACCATTGAACGATCTCTTTACTCTTGGCTATGACCGCAGCTCAGTGCGGTTATGCATTTACATATTATGTATTTACATGTTAATTTTTATTTATTTCTAAGAGTAAAAAATGCTTTCACGTTAAAACTACACTTACAAAATGGAACTTAATTTTCTTTTACCTATAGAAAATGTATGCTACCACTGAAAAGATGAAGGATTATCTGTTTATCTTGCTTATGGATCCTACAATGGCGTTGGCTTAGCGGATTAACAAAGAATAACCAGATTCCTGCTCTGCAAGTTATGCATTTTATTACTAAGGAATTATGTTTCTACTAACAATAAATTAATCTGTTTCTTCTTCATATGTCATATTCGGTCCCCGGGCGATCTCCCGGAACTTGACCAAAGTCAAGATAAATTTACTAAGGAATGTAATTTATGGAGTGGTCTCCCGTTGCCTTCCCCATTGTCCATAGATCGATATTGGACTTTTTGATTACATCAGTGAATCCAACGCGAGCAGGGTTTGAACCTTATAAGCTTCTTAGTCAACCCATGTATGTTGTATAAAAATTAATACACAATATTATGTAATTGTAAACCAGAAAGGTAGCCTAAGAACTGCGGTCATCCGAGTTTCACTTTGTTTTGTTCTTCATTCCGAAGAAGGTACGTCGTTTTGTCTTCATCTTTTGTTTGTATTATTAATTACACCTGGCGCTACTATACAATTTTTCTCCGTTGATACTAGTACATGTTTACCACTGGATACAAGAAGCTTAACACTCGTACTTCACAGCATCTTCTTGTCATAAATTAACAATTTTTAGCAAAATATTCATTCAAATACAATTCCAATGAGGACTCTTGGGCCTTAGGCGAATTAAATCCAAAAAATTCTTTCCCAAAAGCAACATTTTTGTAATCCTGGCTTTGCAAGTTCTCTTGCAAAAATTATAAATTGAAATAAAAAATTATTACAAAATATATTTTAATAATTGTAAACCAGAAAAGTTGCTGTGTAGAAACGTAAGAACTGCGGTCATCCGAGTTCCACTTTGTTTTAAGTTCAACTTTAACGCGATGACATTCATCAAGTTGGTAGACCATTTTTGAACGGCTACCAATTTTCTGTTTTACTAATGCAATAATTTTTAACAAAAATATTTCTATTGCAATAAAAAAAACTCCTTCTTTATAACTTGTGACATTTTTTAACTTAGTTATCCCACTTTGAATTATTCACCGATTCAATAAATCCTTTCACTTCAGTATGCTTAAATTCTTTATAAACTGCATCCTACATAAAGAAGGAACAATAAATTCATCCTTACGTTCCTGTAGTCAAAGTATAAATCAACTGTAATGTGCAGTACCTATATTATAGAAATTCTGAAATAGCACTGAAACGACAGTAGGTAGATTCTTAATAAAAGATTTCGATTGAAGTTTTGGTAATCTGAACGAACACATGAAACATTGGAGTAAAACTGAATGAGAGATCATTTCCCAATTAAAATGCGTGCAGTGCGTGGTTTATATCGTTATCAAGATAAAGTACCTTTTTCTGTTTATCAATTTTCAACGTTTCTTTAATCCCTTTTGAATTTAATATCGCAAACTGTGATAATAGACTTATGTTTTTCGAGATTTATTGTTTGGTTAGGTTCCAATAAATATAGGAAATTGATAAGGATACATAAGTATGTATCACTATGTTATAGACTGATCTAACAGAACAAAATTTTTTATTACTTTATAACATTCAATTACGCCTCTTTTGTTTTTTTGAAAATTGCTTTACTGAAATTTTTTCAAAGAAACATTAATTTATTATAAAATATCAACTAACATTTAAATTAAGAGATAAAGTGATGTGTAAAGATTGCGTTATAATAAATTCCAATATTTCGCCAATTTGTAAGAATTTTAACAAGTTTCACAGGTGACAGAAAACTGTTTGGTGTTTCATTATTTCAACGATATTCGGGAAATTCCAGGAATTACTTTACAAAGCATTCAAGTACCGAGAATGCATTTATTTACTAGCCGTATGTCTTACCCTTCTTTCTTTTCTCGACATTTGTCGCAAGTGCAAAATTTGTGAAATAGTTTCATTCGGTACGTGACGTGTGTATTGGATTTAAGCTTTCTAAGATTTTTTTTAATTTGTTTATTTTATGTTGAACATACTTTTTTACTATTGTAGCACATTAATATAAGTTTTCGGAAGAATAACTGTTATAAATTGAAATCGAAAAAGCAGTTAGTAAAAAAACAATAGGAAATACCTTAAGAAAAATGGTTTCTTACTGTAGAACAACCATAAAGTAGATAAAGTTTTCTTTTTATATAAGATTGAGAAAGAAAAATCCTAAGATAGTAATCCAAACAGAAAAGTTAAAAAAGTTGAAATAGTATTAAAAACTTGATGGAAAATTTATTGTTCTGTACTAAAAATTTTAGTTTCTAAGCTACAATAACCATTTACTCTAAAATTTAAAGTGCAATTTTATAATTTCGCGATCTAAAAATCCATAGGTAAATAATTAACTCTTGGAATTTAAAAGTGAATTGCTTTCTTAATTACGTTAATTCAAAACGTGTGAAGGCACTTTAAGTGTTGATTTTCTCCATTTTGGTTAAGAAAGGCTTTGTGTATTTTCTGATCATTGATTATCTCACGCAGCAACATTTAAAATAAATGCTAATCTAATATTTGAGCGTTTAGTTTTTAAGACGTGCAAAGGTTTACTAATTAGTATTTAGCAAAAGGTAATAAATAAAAAAATTTATTTATAAAATAACAACTACCTCGGTTTAATACTGAACATAAACGTATACTTTTATAAAATGAATTAATAAAGTTTAGAAGTTCTAGCTGTATAGGTATGCAATGAAACATTGAAAAGCATATTATGGTTAGCTTGTTCTATCTTTCCCTCGAGTTACTGCACTAATAAAATCAACTAAAACTAAAACAAAATATTCTTACGCTACTGTGGAATCGATACAAAATTTTGTGCGTTTTTAGTATTTTCAAAGCAAATAAAGCAATTTCTTTTCAAACGTACTAATTATTAAGTATATAAATAATTAAGTTCCTAAATGTTACCGGGACACAAAATTTTCAATTTTTCATTCAAAATGGAAATAGCTGGGAAGCGCCGGATCTATGCCAAGAAAATTTTTAGTACGAACAATAAAGTATAGACAATTACTTAACAAGATCTGTTGAAAAACCGCAAAAGCGCCGTTATGAATTTTTATTTTGCTATTTAAAAAAATTAAAACCTTAGATTTGTTCATTCTATGCTCTATTAACCAGATTAATGAAATTTAGTTTGTATTGGAGCAAGAGTCGGTAATTTGAGAAACAATCAAGGTCTCAGCCTCGATTAGTTCAATTCAAGTAATATAATCCTGGATAATAATAAACATAAGAATTATACATTATAAAATTGTGTCTACCTGTCTACCTCACTGGTTTCTGTACCCATCTCAAAGTGATGGCTGTATTTTTTTGCCAACTTAAAACGGAGCGAGTATCCGATTATGATATTACGAAAGTAGTTTCCAAATTATTCACGCACTGGGTAATCAATTTTAAAACAAAATAAGTAAGTTATGACCTTCATATCAAAGTATATTTTTGATATTTATTAATTGAAATTTTGAAAGCGGTTTTCCAAAACTCTTGCAAATATAATTTTGTATCGCCAACAGACATTATATAAACAGTTTTGTTTTAAAAATCCAAAAAGCAAAAAAACGAAGACACAAATAATTTACACTAACGGCGAATTTTGAGAAGTATAATAATTAATTTAGTTTCGAACTACAAATTTAGAAAAGATAGGTTAAAAATACAAAATGTAGGGAATGCCATTTCTAAGTTCAGGCTTACCCGTACTTCCTTGATCTGAGCGGGTTGATGCCTACCGAAAAGTGGGCCCACCTCTCCTGAAGATCATCAGAAATCTAATATCCTAATCCTAAAACTGGAGTTGTTATGGATTATACCTGAACGTTACAATTCCCCTTTTCATAAAACATAAAATTTATAAATAAAATTCATTTTCGGCCGGCAACAAATATTCCATTTCCTCATCTTAAAGCTCCAAAAAGTGATGATTTTAATGATTGATGGCAAAATACTACTGCAAAACAATAACAAATACAATACAAAGGCAAAAACAATACTGAAATACCTGCAAATTTAAATAATATAATAATTATTCCAAATTATGTTATTTATAATAACGAAATCTTTGAAATTTTATGGTTTTAATAAGTGACTAAAAATTTTCAATTTGGAAAAATTGTAAGAATTTTTAAAATAAGAAAACAATTGTTACAATTTTTAATTAATAGGGAACAACAATCAACAAGTATGTTTTTTTTATAAAGTTATTTCAGTGAATAAATTACCATGTAAGTTACTTAAGCCCTCGATGTCGGTTTTCCTATTCCTAAATAAATATTTGCAATTTTTAGTTATTTCACGGCTAGATTCGTTCGACAAAAGTGCTACTTAATAGTCAAATTTGCATTTCTTTTAACATTAACACAAAACATTAAAAGTTACCAAAATAGTTCTGCACAAAGTATTTTGCTTGGCCAAGTAACAGCATGAAAAAACTAATAACTCCAATGGCTTCTTTTCCAAGCATCGATTTTCAAAATCAAATTCGGTGTAAAGTCAGGTTCATAAATTTGTTAATCATAGAATTCCTTGGTATATTACATCTAATGGTTAAATATTTAACAAGCTAATGTTTTATATATTTAAAAAAGAAAATCATTTATCAACATAGTTTGCGTTCTGGATATTCAAATAACTAATAGCTTTCTATAGTTTTCTTGACACAATTTTGTAAAGAAGTTTTTTATTTTTATAAAACCATCCCTAGGAATATAAAAATATACAGAATTAATTAATCATTCAAGTTTTTAACAATATTAATGTGTTTTTATTTTGCAGGGTATGGTAGTATTGCACCTCGCACGACTCTAGGAAAAGCTATAACAATTGGATACGCAATTTTGGGAATTCCATTAACTTTATTATATTTATCAAGTGTCGGTTCGATTTTAAGCAGAATAGCGAGAGGTGTATTTTCAAGAGCATTGTGCTGTTGCTTGTGTTCCAATTGTGGTTACTGTTGTTACGATGAAAAACGAATGGCTGAAAAGGAAAGAAAAATGAAAAAGAAGCGTCAGCAAATGGAATTACAGCAACAAATGGCACTGCAAGAGCCATTTTACGTGCGATCAAATTCAGGTTTCACGACTAGTTCAACACAAAATAATTTACATTCTCCCGTGAGAGACAGTACTCTAAAAGAATCCGATAGTTTAAGTGGAACGGATAATGAATCTAAAACATCGATGCACGGTTTGAGTATTTTAGCGCCGGTTTTGTTATGTTTAGTAATTATGTTCGTTTATATGTGTTTAGGAACTTTTGCATTATATAAATTACAGAATTGGAATATCCTTGATGGTTTTTATTTTTGTTTTATGAGTTTGACTACAATAGGATTTGGTGATATGGTACCAGGATTTGAAATGTATAACGACAACGACTCGGACACAACAGTTTGGTTTTGTTCGCTATACATTATGTCCGGAATGGCCCTAACCGCAATGTGTTTCAACGTAGTCCACGACGAAATTATCCACCGATTAAAGCATCAAACCAAAAATATGCAAAAACTTAATTCATCTAGTTTTACAGACGATCTTAATAACTCAGGGGATCCATACAATTTACCATCATGACAGTTTAATTCTCAAAATAAATCTACTAATTTATATCAGAGAAATATGACTGAAGAAACATTACTAAGTACAGGAGGAACGCCTACTTCAATAATTGATATGGGTCACGAACTTATTCCTATTTCTACTAAAATATCTGAGGTTTTAGAAACTTCACCTATAATTACTGGAGTTTACACCCTTTCAGAAGAACCGGAAATGGAAGATAATTTAGAGGAAAATACTCAAATGTAATAACATAGAAACTTCAAATATTAAAAATAGTGTTTTTAATGTTAAAAAAACATTTTCATAAATCAAATTCTCGAATTATCCAAAATGTTACATTTTACTAAAAAAAACACAAGTGAAAAAATTAAAAGAGTCGTTATTACATACATTTTAGGTCGTGTTTACATTAAATAATCACAAAAATTTGCACACGCAGTTTTATTTTCTTTAGCACTAAACTTGCTTCCAAATGAGTTGTGAAATTAAAGCAAAGTTGATTATTAATTAAAAATTTATCCAATTAATAAGGTCGTGGCTAAACATGTACGCTAGGTGTAAAGTCAATTTAACGGTGCCGCATCGCACTTTTATTTTCAAGTTTGGTGCTAAAAATTCGTCCCAATTGTTAGTACCTATGTATGCAAATTATATTAAAAATTAAATGTTAAGTTTTATACATTACATTTGTTTTGTTAACTGAAATGTAATTAAAAATATCCATTACATATTGAAAAGAGCTTTTACAATATTTAAATCTAATTTTTAAATTAAACTCCGATCGTGATAGCAATATTAGCGGATTTAAATGATCGGCAAAAACAAAGCCAATCAAATTTCATTCTGCTGCAGAAAATATAAACCGACAAAATAAACCAATAAAAATTTATAATTTCCGATTTAATTTTCAAATTAAACATAAATTTTGTAAAGCTCATTTTAGTGACTTTTGGGACTTGTGTTATGTAAATTTCAAAAATTCTAAAACAAAAATAGTTATTGATGTAAATTACTAAAATTTTTAATTCTGTTATAATTGACTTGATACATTTTGTAATCTCATTTGCTACGTTTTATTTATTATAATGCAAGTTTACTCAACTCATACATACAAGGTGTTCATTTAATATTGTAAATGTTAAAGACTTCTACTTGTAAGTTTTCTATGAAAGCAACATTTTCAGTAGGTACGAGTATTTTCTTGTTTTTCAGTGATCGACGTGTTCAAAGAATTACATGTGAACATAAACCTCGTGTTTGACTTTGTGATTGTGCTCACGTGCGTTTTAAAAAAATAAAAAAATCTTTTCAAATCAACCTATGCTTAATTTTTTATAAAACCGTATCTTTTTGTATCTCACCTACTAATGATTTTTAATTCTACTTTATATTTTCACATTTTACCTTTCTGAAAATTTATTTAACTTTTAATATATAAAAATGTTATTTACTTAAAATTGTGATTTTATATTATTATACTTTTAGGAAACGTATGTTGTAAATTGTAATTAAGTGTGAGAAATTTCAAAAATTGCGCGTACTACCATCAAAGATTACTTAATTAAATCGTAAATAAATTTTATTTGTAAAAAATTCTAATAATGTAGACACTTGTTGTAAATATTAAAAATCATTTGTATTTATTGTGTTTTTGTACAGCAATATTAAGAATCAATACCTATTGTAATGGTGATTATTAATTTTAAGGGAAAACATACATCTACGTTGTATTTTTGATTCCAATAATTTTGACATACCTGGCAAGAAAAAGAATTTATATTAAAAAAATCTATTATGCACCTTATTGAAAACATCAAATTGCTAAAAAGCTGTAACGACAAACTTAGCTCAAAAGCGTAGGCTCCTTTGTGCAATAAAAACTTATTATGTTGATTTTGCTGGGCGACAGTTGAAATTATTACAACCTAAGAGAAGAAAAGAGGCTGCTTTGTTACGACACCAAAAGTATTCACCAACTAAACATAAAACTCCAGCATTGATTTTGTGATTTATTTTGGGAGCATCATTTACTAAGAAGAAAGGATTAGTAGTTAGATCAATGCTTGCAATAGTTTTAGTTGATTTATTATTATCAGTATAATTTTGATTACAAGTTGTATTTCTATTAATATTATTAACCAAGAGGCTAAAGACCAATGAAATAGGTCGGCGACATCAAGTTTACTCACTATCCTTAAGGCTACGCGTGCAGTGGAACGAGAATTTTATCCTTCACTATTACCGATCACTCGCATCTATGAGTCTCCATCAGACTTTATCTTCGTAACAATTGGTCCGAAAACGGATCCACTGTACGCGCAGCCTAAACGCCGATCTTCGACCAATTGGTCATTTTATTCGGTTTGTTAATGGGTTCTTTTACCTACGGAATTTTAAGATAACATATCAATGAAAAGTGAACAAAGAACAAATATAGCAATTCAAAGTACATCTTCTGGAATTCCTACAGGAGTAACAACTTATACTGATTAATTGTTCTATCACACTAGGACATATTTATATGAAATCTAAACCTAGACATTCTTAATGTTTATAACTGCTAACCTAGTTTAATTATATGCAACGTATTATTACATAAAACAAAACAGTGTTCGCAATATTCTTAAACTATGCAACACGGAGCTCATTGCATGCTTTCAACACAGAAATTTAAACAATTGCAAGCACCACAGTATCTTATAACATTTTCTGAAGTAAAAATAAATTGCTTTACAAATTTATATTGATTAACTAAATATTCCACTTGATTTTATTCAATGAAAATAAACTTTGAGTTTGAATAATTATTTTAGTTCAAAATTCTTTATAGAAAGATGTCTTCACCTCAGAGGTGCACAATAGTTGTGATAACGCCCTAAATGTTCCTTCAATAGTTTAGCATCTAAATAAAGTTTTGAACATAAATAAATGGGTGATCCACTATAAACTAATAGATTTATTTTTAAAGTGATGAAAAAATTGAAAAAGTTATTCTTCTTCAAAGTTGAATGAATTGGAAAAATGAGATAAGATGAAAAGAAGTTAGTTGAAATAGGACAACTTTTTCATTTCTTTTTTTATCTCGTTAAGACATAAGTGTATTTGGATTTTATACTTCTGTATTATATGGTCAGTTATGTAATACTTTTTAGTAAACTAAACAAATTCCGTAATCCAGCACTGATATATGATTTATTGCACTTGAGTAATATTAAACTGCACAAAATTAATAAAATAAAGGTTATTTAATAATACTGAATTAAAGAACAATAATTAAGTGTTTCATCTCTAAGTGTGAGAAAAAACACTTTTTCTAGTGGAAATGAAAACTACAATAATATAGAAAATGAATTCAGATAAAAGTACCCGTATTATATACATACATATGTATAACCTGTTGTGCCATAAGTTCTGTCCCATGTTAATGATGTTTTATTTTACTTTTAAAATCTAATTTTTTAATACATTTTATTAATATTATTATAAAGAAGACGGTCGCGGCCTAGCGCTTAAGTGCGTCAACTGCTAAACCGAGATCCCCGGTTCAAATCCGGACGGAGTGAAAATTTTCTGACCGTCTTCCCTCGGCAGGCAATGGCAAACCATCGAGGTAGAATGCCAAGAGAACTCGAAAAAAATAGAGTCACCAAACCCTCTTTAAGGTAAACGGACTGAGAAGGAAGGATTATAAAAAAACATTTAAAAGTAAATTATTTAAAATGTCCCCCTTTTGACTTCACGCAGGCTTTCAAACGCCGGGGCCAATCGTCCATAGCGGCACGCACAATTTCCATAGGTACTGTTGCTGCTGCCTTCACCAAATCGCGTTTTAATAGCTCAATATTTTGGTGGGGCATACTGTAAGCCTTTTTTTCGAGTACTGACTACAATTTGTAATCCAGTAAGTTAAGGTCCGGAGACCCCGAAGGCCAATCCTCAGTTCTAATAAATGCAGGTAAATTTTCCTCTAACCACCGTTGTATTGTTTTGCCTTGTGTGCAGGTGCAGAATCTTGTTGGAAAGTCCAAAACCTGCCATCGAATAGAGGTTTCACTACGTTATTTAACATTTCTTGGTAGATTACTGCCGACGTTTTGAAACCTTTTTCGCAAAATGCAACTATGTCACTCCTTCGTATGATACACCCTACCAAGCAGACGCTGGAAAGTGACCTCTTTGAACTCTTCCTATCTTTTCTGATGCTTCTTTAGAGCTGTGAGTATACACTCTATCATTCTGTTTATTAAAGCTTTCTTCCACAGTAAAAATTTTTCGTCTGTAAACAGAATGTTTCTGTGATCACCATTCGCGTGCCGTTCAAGTAGTGCTTTGGATCTAACGCGTCTAATTTTTTTTAAAACTCACTGTTAAACGTTGCCCTGTTGCCCGACGGTAAGCCCCAAGTCCGAGGTCTTCTTTTAACACGCGGGATATGCTTTTTTTTAATTTGTACTTCTTTTGCCATAATTTTCTGTTTTCGAAGTGGATTTCTGCGAATTTGTTCTCGCACCGCTTTCACTATTTCTGGAGTTCGTATTGTTCGAGGGCGTCCGTTTCTTGCTCTGTCACTTACGGTCGAAAGTTCATTGTATCGGCTTATGGTTCGGTAAATAAATTTTTTAAATTTTTAATGGTTTTAATAAATTAAAAATTTCATTTATATCTTTAGGACATTTGTATAACGCAATTACATCAATGCAATTTTCTTTAGTACCCCATTCCATGTTTACTATTTAAATTTAAAACTTCAACTGATACACGTTTCACTTCACGTACTTCATCATAATTTTCCATACTTCTTCGTACTTCATATAATTCAGCAGTAATTCACGAGACTTCACGTACTTCACCAGTAATTCACATTACTTCATCAATAATTCACGACACTTCACCTAATTCATCAATACTTTATTGTATTTTACGTACTTCATCGGTATTTCAGAGACTTACCGAGATTCTAAAATTTGAGCACTGGAGGGTGTTTCACACCCCCGGATAGAGTAGTTTATTTTTATCAGAAGTAAACGGAAGATTTCCGTTGCAGAGGCACTGAAAGTGTTCCACATCTCCCAGACCCCCGGATTAAGTAGTTTATTTTTTATTTTGTTGCAGAGATCTGCCTCCCAGAGGGTACGGAATTTATAATTACGCAGTTTATAATTATTTGTCAGATTACGAATTAAACACATTTACTTGGCCATAGCTAATTTTAATAAACTTGAGATATGCTTAAATACTTAATTCACTTTTAATAAAAATAAATTATTTAAACCGGGGGGTCTGGGGTGTGGAACACCCTCCAGTGCCTGCAACGGGAAATTTCTAGTTTACTTCTGATAAAAAGTAAACTACTCGGTCTGGGGGTTCTGCATGTTCTGCAATGTTCTTCATTTCAAAATTTGTGCACTGGAGGGTGTTCCACACCCCAGACCCCCCGGATCAAGTAGTTTATTTTTTTCAGAAGTAAACGAAAGATTTTCCGTTGCAGAGGCATTGGAAGGTGTTCCACACCCCCCAGACCCCCGGACTAAGTAGTTTATTTTTTATTTTGTTGCAGAGATCTTCCTCCCAGGAGGTACAAAATTTATAATTACGCAGTTTATAATTAATTGTCAAATTACGAATTAAACACATTTACTTGGCCATAGCTAATTTTAGTAAACTTGAAATATGCTTAAATATTTAATTCACTTTTAATAAAAATAAATTATTTAAACCGGGGGTCTGGGGGGTGTGGAACACCCTCCAGTGCCTCTGCAACGGAAATCTTTAGTTTAATTTTGATAAAAATAAACTACTCGGTCTGGGGTTCTGCAATGTTCTTTATTCTAAAATTTGTGCACAGGCGGGTGTTCACACCTCCAGACCCCCAGATTGAGTAGTTTATTTTATCAGAAGTACTCTGTGTGTTGTGTGAAATCGGGTATAAGAAGACAGTTTAAATTGTATCATTACATTCTGGAGCCGTCTCTGTAAAACCGGGACAAGCGCGTTATTTTCGCTTCAATGTAATTAATTAATCACGACGAAATAATGAATTTCTAAAACTTTTTATTAAACTACCAAACCTCCACGATATTCAAACAAATGAGCAAAAAAAATTACAAAATTAACTAAAGAAATCTAAGTTTAATTTAATTAATTGATTACTATTAAGAAAAGAAAAAGAAATGTCGGACGACCTAGAAAGAGATGGGCACCGTGACAGGCCTTAGAGCCTAATTCGAAAAGTGTAGAAGAAGAAGAAGATTACTATTAAACTAGCGACTATCAAAACTTTTAATTAGTAAAATAATGACCGCCAAAGGTCTATTCAACGTTTAAGATAAAAAAAATGTTAAGAAAATCTACTGATGTAAGTTAATTTGCTATGCTATCAAATAATTATTATTGACTACACGTGTCTTAGCTATGATACACATTGACCGTAGCGCATGCGCATAAGCTAGGTTAAACTTCATGTAATTCACCAAAAATGTAATTCACCAAAAATGTACTAATTTCATGATATTATTTCACTTGTACTTCAATATACTTAACACGTATTTTTCCTACTATACACGTACTTTATTTACTTCACAAGTACTTTATGTACCTATTTCACATGTACTTCATGTACTACTTCACATGAGATGTTATGTACTTCATGAGATGTGTACAAAAACTTCACCAGCGGTTAATCCTCGGATAGACCTTTTCAAACCTTCCACAAATCATCCCCTAATTTTATACCTGGGCTTTAAACGCAACGGTACTTTAACTGGGACAGAACTTATGGCACGACTAGTATATCTTAATAAATAAAAAACCAGGAAGTTGATGCTACAGAGAGTAATTTTTAGATGTTTTTGGTTGGTAATCAAAAAAATTACACGGTGTAGGAGCAGCTTTCTGGTTTAAGGCAAGAAATTCAATCAGCACCTTCATCTTGCTCTTGCTCGAATAGTGTGTTATTTTCCTTGTTAACCTCACCTGATTGGTGCAACGAAAACTAAAGTCTAAAATGGGAGTCTTGTGAGTAACCGCAGAGATGGTTTTAAAAAAATCTAGATGAAATAAAGAAAGTCAAAGACAAAATGGAGAAAATCAGAAGGAAATTGAGAAGAAGGAAAAATCTGGAGAAGCAATCAATTATAAAAGGATTGATGAAATGAAAAATTAATTGAGAATCAGGAGAAAGCAAAGAAGAAATACAATATAATGTATATATATATATAGATTTATAAAGAGGAAAGTTGAGATCATTTTGAGACAAATGTTAACAAGGTGAGATCATTTGAGGAAGAACGAGATCCATTTTCGGATCTCGTCTTTTTCGACGTGTATATCGATTTCTTTCCGTTAATGTAGGTATGATAGAGCTCTAGTTTAAATTTTTTGGTGGAGCTCATTTTTCCGATTTTTTTCGTATTATATACACCAGTAGTTCACAAGAAGTTCGATAGAGCGCTGCTGTCGGCAAGTTGTATATGTGTATATTTGAAATTGTTTTTAGCCAAAGCGAGATCCTATAACTTGGCAACGTAGCAAAGCTCATATTTCTAACTAAGTTGGCTAATTTTAACTTTAAATTTTAATTTTAATATTATATTAATTTATAATGTGTCTACTGTCCATAAGTTCAATCGACTAAATCACTTAAAGACTAAATCAATTGCATTCCAAGACATTACAAAATACAATTGTTTAAAAATGATTATTTATTTTTAAAATTTACATATTATTTGACCATTTTATGCAAAAATTGTAAATTAAAAAACAACAATTTTTACCAAGTTTTATCTTCTACGAAGTAAACCCTTTTGCATTAAGTAATTTGTTTAATTAAATTATACAGATGTTCTTCACTTACTGTGTTCTACAGACACTATCAATTATAAAAGTAGGTAATTGCTCCAAATATTTAGAAATTACAAACTTTTATATAAATGCTTAATATTACCCGGACAGTTATTTTCTAAATAAGTTGAATTAACCAAATTCATTAATTTTTTTCCGAGAAAATTCAATTTAACATATAAAACAGACGAACCGACGGGACGCTTGTCGCTCGAGCTTCTAAATTCCGTCGGAAGCGTGTCCTCTCTCGCGTGTTTCTGTGCAGAACATTTCCAGCAGATTTTTTTAAAGTTTAAATAAAATGATTTAGAGATCATTAACTTTTTTATACTATATACTAGATTTGGTTATTTTATATTACATAACCAATATGCTGCACAGTGTGGTAGAGGCAGAAAACGGTGTCATTATTAATAGTTTGTGGCCCTAATTTCTTAAAAGCTCAAATTTTTTTAAGATTTTAATTTTTTGAGGTATCATTGCTATTCCTAATAACGACCCTTCAAATTTCAGCTGCGAATATTTGCGGACGTGCGATAGTTGAATGATTGGGTTATATTCGTAAATTGTTCTCTTCTTTTTAAACTACAAGATAACAGGATTTTCGACTAATTACTAATAAGACAATTGCTTTATCTTTTCTTTCTTCATCTTTTCTTTATCTTTTCACGGCTTCTTCAGGACTTACAACGTTGCTTTATTAGCTAATTTTTAATAATTGACGTTATACAAGATGTTTTATGTTTTACATGAGATTTTATTGGCTTTGGTGCATGATTTTGCAACAACTGATAAATTTATGTGCTTCTTCTGTATGCCACTGCAATTGATAAATTTAGTGATATCTTAGGTGTGACAAATTTGTAATACTTAATAGTTCACTTTAGCTAATAAACCAACTTTTTAGTCCTGAGAAAGCCGTAAAAGACGGCAAAACGTCGACAAAGTTAAAGCAACAGCTTTTTCATCTTCTTTTATCATTCTTTTGTTTTTATTTAAACACTATGTAAGAGGATTATAGAACACATAAACAAAACCAGCATTACAGCGTGAAGCATACATGGGTCGATTAAGAAGAGTAAGCTCGCGGTTCGAACTTTACTCGCGTTAGATACACTGCTGTGAACAAAAGTCCAATATCGATCTGTGGACTATGGGGAAGGTAACGGGAAACCACTCCATGAATTAATACCCCCATGAAAATTTATCTTGGCTTTGGCTAGGTTGGGCCACGACGCTTCTGACAAGAAGCAAAACGACAAAGAAGAAGAAGAAGCAATTTAAAACCATTTTAAAATAGAAAACGAAAATATTCTGTGGGAAAAGACAACATCTTCTAATAAAAACCTGTTGATAAATCATTACGCAAATAGCGAAATGCAATCTTGATTTGAATAAAGAACAGTTAGACTAAATTAAATGAGAAATTAGTGTTATATTTCTAAAATACCAAACTCTATGTAACCTTTACTATTGGTACTAGATATTATATGCCATATAGAGCTAGTATAATCGTGCTGCCATGTTTCCGATTGGACAGCTTTCCAAGAAAGCTCAAGAAGCAAGAAATCAGGAATTCAAAAAATTAGACTGTAAAATTAGACAATAAAAAAAAACGTCGTGAACTGGAAATTGTTGTGATGTCATGCACAATTTACTTGTGTTTTACATATAGAAAAACAAATTAAGAATATTGCAAAACTCAAAAGTGCAATGATTTGAAACTAGAATTTGGGCCCTAAAGAAAAGAAGAAGATTATTATGCAATATTTTAAACATATGCGTTTTTAAACAAAAGTTTTAAAATTTATGTTTTTTCACTTTTATGCAGTATTTTAACATCATTTTCTCTCTATTCTATTAAAGACATAGCAAAATATTTTCCAGATTTTTTCCATAAAATTGAAGGCCCAGCAACCATTTATCCAAAAACTCGTTTCACCACATTGTGGGCCAGCGATTCTAAACGACTAATAATGAGTATTTACTTGTGAGGTTCTCGAATAAGTAATTTCTGATTTGTCCAATTTAAATGAAAGTAAGTATTAACCAGCGATTTGAAAACCTTACAAGTAAATACTTATTGCTCCTTTATAATTCCGGCCCTAAGAATATTTTCAGGATAGGCGAAAAACTGAATGTTAAAATTAAAAATATTATATAAAAGATACTAATTGATGTCGATAATTACTTTATAAAATTATTAACTTATAAAACAAAAAGTTTGCTTTTTTATAATCTTACTAAAACAGGCGCCGCTATTTACATTGCACCAAGACCATTAATTTTGCGATGTCTACAAACATCAAAATTGGAATTCTGGAACTACACTCTTATTGGTTAAGTTCTTTTGACTAACCTAAAATTATGAGACGGACGGAATTATGAGAGAGATGGTCATTGGCCTGGTTGTTAGCACGATTAACTGCTAACCTAAGACGCCCCGGTTAGAATTTGGATGGAGGCTCACTTTGTATGACCATTTCCGTGTTCCGGAAAGCACGTAAAGACGGTGGTCCTCATATGTTAATGAATTACCAGCATTAACAATAAAAAACAGGCACATCTTAGGCAAGCTCTGCAAGCTACTTCAGATGTAAAGCAGGTAATGCTCACGGTTCTGACACAATGGCTTCGAAATATAGCCGATGCTACTGTCAAGTATACGGATCTGGGCATACAGGGTATCCCTATCCAAAAGTAGAAGAAGAAGAAAATTATGAGCAGTCAATCGAATTTTTCATCAATCGAGTTCTACTGAGATCATGGCGGCCGGTAGGCCCCTGACCTGTTAGTAACTGATAAATGTCAATTGAATATTCTAACTTGCGTAGCATTTCATATATGTATACGTTTGGCACAAATATTTATTATTCGATTAATAAATTTAAGTTATCTTGATCAATAAAACCCGATTTCATTTAAGAAATGAAAGTTATAATCAGCGCATTAATACAATTTTGCAACCGTTGCAACTTATGAATCAGTGAGTCATGTAGGTAGACTTGGCAACCATGCATGATCTCGCCTTATCCTACAGATAACAAATTATACATGAACGGATCTCAACTTAACTGTTTTATTTTGAGGATCTCACTTGTCTCAATATTTAACATCAAAAATTAAAAATTAAATAATCTTTCCCCTCTGTGGGAGTAACATACAGAATGACCGGTTCCAAATCATTTATGGAAAGTATACGCCGTAATACCGAGTTTTTAAATGGGATCTCAGGTTGTCCTAGTTTTATCCGGATCTCAACTTGGATTAAAAATACATATATATATATATATATTTTTGAGATAGGAAAGACGTAGTAAACGAACCAATAATTGTGCAATTTAAAAACTGGAGAGAAGGCTTTACAAGTCATCCAGAAACAAGAATACACTCAATAAACTTTACAAAATTTATGATACGGAATCTGCGAATAAAGTTTTGACGTGAGATAATTAATTGTAAATTATATTGTGGAAAGATGGGAAATATTTCAACTTTTCAGAGATAATGGAAGGGGTAATAATTTTGTTGTGCGACAAAACGATGAATATGAAATGCTGAAACACACAGCTTATGGAATTAATTGGGAATTGAAAGCAGCTGGTGAAATTTTTCCCTTTAATTACTGCTATTTATATTTCGTATATTTATGTAAATCGTATATTTAGATACAAATAAATAAAAAATATAGTAAATCATGTACTGACTGATTAAAAAGCGGAAAACAGCAGTTTAAATTCTGATATAGCGTCAAATACACTGCTGTGATCTAAAGTCCAAGATCGATCTGCTGACTATAAGAAATGGAACGGAAAACCACTTCATTGGTTATATTTTCTAGTAATCAACTCCAGCCACGTTAATCACTTCACAGTGTATGTCATTTGAATTGTTCTCGTCATACATAAGTAGTTATTGAACTTAAGGGGTTTTGAAATTATTACGTTTGTAATTAATTCAACGTACTAAAATAAATTCGTGGACATCAAGTAAGTTAGCAAATTGGAAAAAAAATTTGATATATCTCTTGTCAAGACTATGCAAATAACTCCTGTAATACATAATACTGGAAATGTTGAAATAATATCAAAACCTTAAATTATGCATTATTAAATAATTTTGCAAATCGTACTTAACAATGTAAGATGCAGAATACAATATCTGCATTGCCTATCACTACAGAAAGTCAATGATCATGTTAAATTATAAAACAATGTTTAATTTATACATATTATCTATGTATAATTATATAAGCGTTACTTTTGCAGAAGTAATTGACAACATAAAGACATATGTATAAAACAAACAAAAATTCTTGACGTCATAACTTTTTATGATACCTGGTTTTCAAATGCTATGAATAAATAAGTAAACATTGGAGAATTCAATCTCTTAAAACATGAAAGTTTCTGATGAAACGAGGAATAATTCATACCGCCAATTTTCACCTCTATGTATCAAGATTGGTAATTTGTTTTACTTAGTTAATTTAAAAATTTTGACTTGACAAACTTCGTTAAATATTTAGCAAAGTAAAAAGATGAAACTTGATCATGCAGCATATTTAAACGGGTAGCTTCGTCCATTTCATAAAAAGAAATTCAAACTCAATTTCTCATATGGAATTTTTTTAGAAGTTTAAATATTTAATAGCACTAGTGGCATCCCAAATACTTTATTAAAATACGAAGTTATTCACCTGATTCTACAATAATAAATAATTCAGGGTGTAAATAGAAACTGATCAAAATATCTATTTATGTTGTAGGTATGTACATAATAATTTGTAGGTGAAATGTTCAGTAAGGATTTAAAAAAATGTTTTTTTAGTGAAAATTATTGCTACAGAACTATATATTTTAGGTATACCTGAAGTATAAATTTTGATAGATATAAGAAAATATTTAGTTATTACATGAATAATATTTTACAGTACACATGTTGATAATATAAATGTGTGTGTATATTAGATCTAACAAAAGCTAGATTTAATCTAAAAATTAAATATATAGTTCAAATTGTTTTCTTTATCTTTTGAATATTCTAGTTCTATATTGCCTTGAGTTTCGACATAATCAAATAAAAATTGAACTTAGAATAATAAAATTAAATTTGAAGTTTACATGTTTCGAATTATTGTTTTTATAAGACTTCGTTTGTGTTTGATTAGCTCAAGGATTGAATAAGAACCTGAAATTTATTTCTTATTAAATATAATAAAATTGACCTTTAATTTAACTAGAGAATTCTAAATATTTCTATCAATAAAATTACTGAACTTTTTTAATTATTATAAAAAAATGACAGGGAGGTATCGGCAGGTATTGCAAATATTGGGCTATTTGCTTTTATGGATTTATCTATCGTGTATGTTGCTTAGCATAAAATTAAACTAACGAAAAATTTTTTACTTTTTTTACAATTTGAAAAGGATTTTATTTGTTTCTCATTTGTAAACGTCAGTTTCCAAAAACACAATATTAATCAAGAAAGTTTATTTTATCAAGTCACTAACTTGTAAAACTGACAGTTAACTTGCAAAATTTTTACAAGTTAGTAGTATTATTGTTTTCGCTTTCGCCAAAACAAATGTAAAGAAAAATAAACAGACATGTTCATGGCAACGCTTCCATAGCTTACGACATTTGCGACAAATTATTGAGATTTTTTTGGAATTTATCTAACCTTTTTACAAATGAGAAACAAATAAAATATAAAACAATACACGCAAGGTAACGGGTTTTACTGGCTCAAGGAGGTAACTGACTCGCCTGCGGCTCGTCAGTTATATCCTCCATTCGCCAGTAAAACCCTCTTACTTGCTAGTAATTTATATACTATAGAAATTTTCAGAGTGAAATACTCGTCTAATATACTTTCTTGCCATAACGCCCATAACAGAGTAGCAAAAAATATTCAGCTATTTGGCATGCACTGTTGATATACATACTGAATATTGGCACTGTGGAAAAACAACTTTTCCAAATCAAACCTGATGATAATAATTGTACAAATAGCGAAAGGCAATGCTGATTTTAATAAAGGCTGCTCGATCGAGATCGAATTAAATAATTATTTTTAATAAAATTATTAAAATTAAATTGATCGAATTAGAATGTTCAATAATTATAATGCTGGTTGGCTGGCGCAAAACTTTTAAATAAAAATGCAACAACATCTACTAAATGTCCAAAGAAGAATATTGTACGAATAAACTGTTCTGAGTAGATCAAAATCATAGTAATGAAATTTTAAAGATTTATGACGCAAATCACTTCGAACATGCAGGAAAAGAAATGCTTGAAAAATGTCTAATCTAAAGTAATATCCCGTGAAGTTAAAGAAGCTTTGGCTTTACTCAAAGCCTTAAAATTAAAATTAGTACATAGAACTTGTATAATTTTCACTGCTACGTTTCGAAGAAGCTTAAGAAGCAGGAAATAACGATTTCGAAAATATTAGACAATTAAATACAAGAAAACCATCGCGAATTGCAAATTATACGTCTATCATTTACTTATTGTGTTTTCCAATGCAGAAATAATTAAATTAGAAATTTTACAAGCCAATAAAGATTAGATACCATCACCAGAGATTACAAAATTATTGGAAAACAAGAATTTGGACACTACAGAAGGGGAAGAAGATTATACAATATATAATCTATGTTTTTAAATAAAAATAGATAAAATTCTTGTTTTTATATTATTTTGATTTCACTTTCTGGTGCATTTCATCATTCTTTTGTCTTTGCATTCTATTAAAAACATAGACATCTTTCAGATTTTTTTCTACAAAATTGAAGGCTTGTCAACTGTTTTTATAGAAAAAATGCATTTCACCACACTGTGATGGGACTCCACGATGTAAAACAAGAATAAATCCAAATTGAGGCGTTATTATTATAAAAATTACTCAAGTTAAATAAATATTGAACGCAATAAATGAATAAAGACGGAACTAAATAACGAATACATTAATAAATAAAAATCAATATGGAAGCAAATCATACAGAAACAAACTGGATGTATTAAAATAAAGAAAATTATATTTACTTAATTATACAAATTAATGAATGGTTTCAAATGGAATAAAATTTAATATTGAACAAAGATCAACTTCATCAACTGATCACGTTAAAATACAAAAATTTTGTATCGCTAAATAAACACTGAAGCAGTGAACCCAAACTTTTTAAAAATTTTAATTTTCAACGACAATCATTTTTATAAATTTAAATTTGCAGGGTTGGACAAAGTTATTGCAATCCATTTAAATTATTAAAATTGCATGAATAACAGTTAACTTACAAACAATTTATTCAGAGTTCCATTGCCAATTTGACAATTACATTGCCAATACCAAAAACAGTAATAGTTGTATTGAGAATGGACGAAGAAATTCCGAGAAACATACTTGAAGGAGTCGATAAAGCTAATAAGAACTTGTTTCCCAGAAAATCTTGTCTATAGTATAATAAGGAATATCAAAATTTTGAGAAATAGATGCTAAAAAATAACTTGCAAATTATGAAAGTCAGTGAAACAGTCCTAATCGGTTATTTTCAAGAATTTGTATGTATTTTGCACATTTTTTAATAATTTTTGACAGTATCTGTGTCCTTTATAGTCGGAGTCGTTCAGCCCAAATTCACTCTGGTCGAAATATTCAATGCTACAGTTGACATTGTTAGTCTACAAGAAAATAGATAAAGAAAATTTTAGTAGATTAGAAACCTTCTTGAAGCAACTTTACAAGAGTAAAATTTTGACACAAAAGGATGTGCTAAAGTTTTTGAAAGAGACTCCAGACGACATATTTCTTCTAGAAAAGATTTTAAGGTAGTGGATTGTGGCATTAACGAAAATAATTATTATGTTAAACTAATTAACTAAAATTAAATAAAATTAAATAAACTAAATTAACTAGTTAAATTAAATGTGGATGATACAAAAACTGGGGGCCCAAAGCGTTTTACGCTTATAGAAGAAGAAGAGATGAACCTCCCGTGACATTAGAATGTCCCCCGAAAATGGGATTTTCGGTAAAACTGATGCCCATAACCTGAACGTTTCTTCATTTAAACATAGTTTAAACTTAGGAAATTGTCCAATTAGTGGATCTTCATTTGCAAATTGTACTTTTAAATTTAAATAAAATTGTAAACAATAAAATGATTACATTTTTTTAATTGTTTTAACCCCCATAATAATATTAGAGAACTTTAGCTTCACTTGGATTACAACAAAAACCTGTAGAGAGTAAGTTTATACATCTAACACTTAACCTATTGGAATTATATTTATAACATAAACATGATTTCCAAGAAGCTTTCAAAAATCCAAGATGTGTCGCTTGGCATAGAAAAAGTTTGGGGTTGTTTGTTGTACCCTCTAGTTAAAGATAAAGTAAGAGTAATATGTATGTCGGTACCGATATCTACTGAAATTGACATTATTTTAAAATTTTTAAAAAAATTGTATGATAATATAATATCGAAGTTACAATTTCTTTCTTTCAATTCAAGTTTGAAGAATGACTTTTCGATTTAGGAAACGTAGTGAAGAATTTTCTAAAAAAGGAAATCACAATTTGTTCTCATAATGTTTTTCAGAATATACGTACTGGATTATATTTTTTGTAAAACAATTAATGATAATTAAAAACTAAGAAAAAAGTCTCTGTTTAAAAACCTTACGGTAAGACTTCGCAGCCATTATTTAAATACCATATACCTACAAACTATATTTATTATTATTCTTTGAAGTAGCGGAAAACTTTATGATTATTATGAACATTTGATATGGATATTTATTTTTAATACCTAACTACACACCTCTACGAGTACTTATTCAATAATTTTAAAATATTGTGTAATGTAATGATTATTTAATATTTTAATTTATAACTGCGCTAATAAATGCTAAGTAAAGATCCCTATTTAATGTATTCCTAATTTATCTTTATTACCTAGTTATAATAAATAATATTAAAACTTTTGAATTTATTATAGTTTTAAATAAACAGAAATTAGTTGTAGGTATTTCAAAAACTTAGCTTAACGTGGTTCTTTGTAGATGTCAGTACTCTGTAGTTTCAGCATGATTTCAAAATAAATTTGAACGAAAATCAATTTTCATCGTATTTTGCACATTTACAGTAAAAAATAAAAACAATTAATGGGTTAATTAATAAATAAAACCAAAAAGTAAGATAAGTAAAAAATTTAGAATGCACTTCGACAATTTTAAATAAATTCGTTTAAATTTACATCTGTATTTATTATGTATAAATTTTAAACTAAACAGAAAATATGACTGTTTATAGTATAAAATACTTTTAAATATTCATTACATTATAATAAAGATTAGTAAAATCAGTTCCATTATTAATTTTTTGTATCTTCATATCGCTCTTCTCATTCTGCCTTGTAAATTCTTGTTGCGGTAACATTTTCAGCTTGCATTACCTAGAAAAAAGTTTGATTATTTTTAAAACTCTTTAAAACGTAATAATAATTACCATTTTGACCTCACTATCGGAGAAAGTTCTATCAATGGTAGTATTGACTCCTTTGTCATCTGTTTGAGTTTCGTGCAGCGTTAAACCATCGACGGTGATAGTAGATTTTACTTTTCTTCCATCGGGGGTATCTTGGTCAAATTCTACTCCGGGTTTAAATTTGAGGAAAATATTTTTAAATGTCGAAACAGAGGATAAAGTGTACTCGTCTCCTTCTTTTGTTAAATCTATCACTGGGGATACTGCACCACCCAATTTACGAGTTAACATACCAACTTCTGCAAAAAATAATCAAAACTTTAATCTAAAATATTGTTAGTTATTAAATGTTTGAAAGAAATAACTTTTAAGTTTTAATTTGACTTTTTTGTGTTAACAATAAAGTTGTTTATCAAGATGGTAACGTTAAATTAATGTAATTATTTATCAATTGTACTTCGGTCAAAATAATTTAAACATTATCACTTCTTTTTAGGCAATGATTGGTGTTATTATATGTAATTAGCCTTCAAAGGAAAATTAAAGAGACATTAAATAAGCATAAATATATTTTTACGCGGCGGTTTACTAAGAATTTACGCAAAAATAGTGGATAGTATATACTATTTTAATAAAATTAATTATAATACTCATTTATTGTATGTAATATTCACAGACAAGAACTATGTTCCTACCCCTTCTTGTTTTAACTTTTTTTATTGATGTGTTAAAAAACCAATAACAATTTAATGTGAATTATATATTTTTTGGTGTGCTTTATAGTAGTTGTGCGAAGGATTTTGTCCCCATTGTATTTAAAAAGTTCACAATTATTTTAGACTTTGTACCAAAGGTCAGTTTTATTCCAAACAATTGACACAGTGTTTTATAAATTTATTATTATTTTGTTAATGTTGTGTAAGATTAAATTTTCATAATACTACCATTTGTTCTAAAATGTAGTATATAGTTTGTAAAAAATATAATATAAGTATAATTTTTCTATATTTTTTTACCATTTCAGAAATAAAAAGAACTATAATAATATTAAAATTAAAAATTCCAAATTTTTCCGTGACTGATTAGGTGAGGGGCTTAAATTCCTTGTTTGTTTCTTATCTGACCGAATAAATTTGTATTTTCTTGTCTAATCACTAAAATTAAATATTAATTTTTAGATATTAACTTTTAGAAGATGTTTTTTTATTTAATTAGTAATGATAACGATAGCGTCAATAATGTAAAGATGTTAGGATTAATAACAAACACTTCCAGTGAACTTTGGTCGAAATTGTTAAATTTATGCTTACGAATATAATACAATAAATTATCTACGTAATGAAAGTCCAAAATATTGATAAAACGTCATGAAACGATATATCAAGCATCTTGGCTACCTATAGTGGAAATTGATATAATAATATAAAAGTTTATTCGAAGCATGAGTAAGTAACGTAAAATGCTTTATTTTCAGTAAGCTACTTCTGTTGAAGATATATTATCTGTATTATAAAATGAAATGTCAGCAAGTTATCTATTTACGGTTCAAAATTACTACATGGTAATTATAGGTATGCGAGATTCTTACGAATCTGGTTAAACAATAACAGCATAATAAATTTATCTGTCTAAAGTTCACTAGTAGGTAACTTGTTTCTAATGTAAACGAGACAGGTAGATGTGAATCGCGAGAAAGAATTTTATATTAATAATTTTGATTGTTTATCAACCGACCCACCTACGTTGTACGAGCCTCCTGCTTATATAAAATAGTTACAGAGAGATAATAATATTTTTATAAAATTAATTTGAAAAGAAAAATTACAACTTTTAGACGTGTTTTTTACAAAAAGTTTTGTTAGCAATTAAGTGTAACTAAAATTACAGTTATACTTATAAAATGTATCATCCCCCATCCTGTTTAAACCATATGCAATAGATTCCAGTAATGGCAGTGATTTTGTTGTAATTTTAGTACTAAAATTTTTGAAATGTAAAATATTTTTAAAAACGTTACTATATAATTGAATAAATTGAATTTGAAGATCGTTTTACCAATCATTGCATTGCACTGATAAAATAAAAAATTAAAACAAAGAAACCTAGGAAAACTTTACCATAAAATGTTTAAAATAATTTCGTTGTAATATTATCTTGCATTAATACTACTATTTTATTAAAAACAAATTAAAAAATTTAATTTAATAATAATTAAAATTCTAGTAATTCAAAAATTACATTTGGAAGAAATCCGAGTATTTTTGAACACAATTTATTAATTAAAAACAAAGTAAAAAATGTTGACCCTTTGACAGAAAACCTGGATTTAGTCATACCTACTAACTCATCTCTGATGATTTTTATAACAGTGTCAGTGGTATTAATATTACTGTTGTTATTATTGTATATTATTAATTTTCTAATTATAATTTCCGTGCTAATAGATAACAGTTGATGTTCGTGTGGTTTTTGTATAAGTTAGCCTTTGAAAAATTAAAAAAGTTATAAAATTGTTATGTACAAAAGTCACAGACGATAAAATTTTAAATTAAAATTGTGATTGAAAATATGTGCGATATTAATCTGGAGTTTGAACTTTATCTCTTAAAATAAGACTTTTATCCGTGACTAATAAAATCTAACAAAACCTTTGATTAATATATTTAAATAAATTTTAGAGGGCCCCACTGGTAAAGGTGTACTGACTCAAAATTCCATAAAAATATTTTCTATGTTAATTGAATTTTGTTAAAGCAAAACCGTTTCGTCGAACGGGTTTGTAGCCTTGGCTAACGATAACCCATTTCCGTTAAAATTATACATTAAAATGAAATTATGTATATTATCTTTATACAATCAAAAATATATTTATAGGTTAATGATCCTAATTGTGCAGTATTCAATAATTTTTTTATAAAAAAAGGTAAATTCATTCTTATAAGATAAATGATCTTATATAACATTATAAAACATAAGTGCAGATAGAAACTTTAAACTTGTGATTTATAAATAGGTGATTGTTTAATTTTATCGATGATAATAAAACGTAATAACTTTTTTCAATTTGGGATCAGCAATATATTATTTTATTAATTTTTTTAATGTTTTGATATTACGTTTTTCAAAACTAAAAATTTTAAACTTACATTGGTTTATTTTAAAAATAAAAAAAAATATTGAAGATGCTAATAATTATGTACTTTGATTTTTGGAAAAGTTCCAGTAATTTAATATAAAATGCTAGGTACAAAGGTTTGGATGTTAAATATAACAATTTACTACTATTTGACAAAATTTTGAGATGTGAATTTAAATTAAAATTTTTTTTAATATTTTCACTTTTTGTTTTACATATAGGGGTTGATGAAATGTAAAAATCTGTAACACCCATATGCGATTCTATAATTTTAGTAGTTAATATAATTAAGTTTCATTTGCATAGCAGAAATTCCACTCACGTTTTCAATGTCGCATATTGAACAGATGTCAGATCTGACCTTGCTCTTGTAATGAATATATTGATCCGTTATTAATTTTATTTAAATTATTGTTTAACTGAATAGTTTATGATTATTTAACTGCGCTTATATTATAATAGGTAATTAATAAATAATACTATAGCGCATATACGTACATAGGTGGATACATAACCTTAATTTGCTTTTCTAGTAAATAACTTAATATATATTTATATTGTTTCTGATTTCATGATTTATATGGGTTTTGAATTCTATTTTGGAATGATAACAATAATTTCTGTCTAAAAGTGTTTGTAAGTTTGATAAGCATTTTCTCGTCATTACGTTAATAGAGTCAAACAATAACGACAATTTTGTACTTGAAATGATTCAATTAAGCTTAAATTGCTTAATAGCATCTCTTATTGATAGTGGCAGTCACATTTTTAATTTCAAATATTTAAAAATTAAAAACATTTATAATAGTTAAATTTAATAAATAATTCACAAAAAGAAATATTGACATAGATAGACGTCTTCACATGTTGGTGATAATTTATTTTAATTTCTGCAATATACTTTTAACATTTAAAAATTTTAATCATAAAAATAAACAAGTACTTTAAGATTTACCTTGGGTTTCTATTACATTTGCATCATAATACTCGTGTATGTGTAAGAATACTATCAACATCAATATTTTTTTACTTAAACCACAAATCAAAATAAACTTACTTAACGCTTTCATAAACTCCTCGAAGTTTTCGCTCGATGCGAGCTTATATTTTTTTCCCAAAAAACTATCAACCATTTTGATAAAAAATTATTTAAATCTAGAATGAAAGAAACTTGAAATAATTATGTAAAACTGTGTGTCACTAAACTTACGTTCTAGCAGGTATAAATATAAAATACCGGTATTATTCGAACACTGCTCGTTATATTATAACGTAAAGAAGCTTGCAAGCAAGCTGATTCAAAAAGGGCGCAGTTGCTAAAGCGCATGAGTAACTCCTTGACGTTGCTTGGTAAGGGGTCAATCGTACGATCGGAATGTGGGGGTAAATTTAAATTCGGAGCAAGCGCCTTTTGGAAAAAGTCGAATTAACGATTTTATTGTTACGAAAAGCATCCGCCTTATACATTCATACCAGTAAAACCCATTAATTGTAAAATTTAAGCAATTGTCATTAATAAACTGAGAAATCTATCTCGTTCAAAAGTACTATCACACGTTAATAATGATATCGTCAATTGCAAGTAATTGTTGATTTTTAAATTGGTCTACACTTTAATAATCATATATTGATTTCGCTTGAAAAGTTATAGAACAAATATTATAAAATAATAATTATAACTGTTGGAAAATTTATTATAGATGTGATAGATATGAGGTTTTTGCATAACTCTATTTTAACGGCAGTTAAAATATTATTAAGCACTATCACAAAAATTTTAAACTTAAAATTTCGTATAATGTTATACATGGTAGAGCAACAAATTCACAACTTTTAATTATGTAATAATAATAACAAAAATAAGTGAGGTTTATGTTAAGTTTATGCTTATTATGAGAGATTTTCAGAAATAGGAAATTAAAAAAATAAATAAAAGATAATTATTGTGTTATATTCATAATATGCAACGAAATCAAAAGTTATACACATTGATAATATTATGTATGTACTACGTAGTACATATTACTCGTATGTATGTAGTACGTACTCACCGGTATCGAATTTTTACAGTATACATGCATAAAAACGCACATAAGATTAAAATTTAATAAAGAAAATGCACGCAATGATAATTAAGAACCTAATTAATCTTAATTATAAATTAATTTACTCATATGACTTACTAATAGGTAATTAACCTTTGATAAACATAATGGCTTATGTTTTCTTTTACTTAAATAAATATAATTTTACTATACCTATTTAATGTTTCCAGAAGTTCCCAAGTACCTACTTGTAAAAACTGTTAAGCTTTAATTAAAGGTAAAAAATTATAAATTTATGCGTAATTAAAAGTGTAATTATTTGAATAGTTTGACCTGATTATAAAAGTTCCTATTTTGTAGTTTAGTTCTGATGGTTTATACAAAAACATACCAAGTTTTTTATACTACAACTATGCTATAATCAGTTATACGGTGTTTATTTCAAAACTAACTAATCTCAGCTATAAATTTTATAAACAAAAAAAACATCAATTTACATAGATATGAAATTTCAAATTTTCAAATAGAACCTTTTGATGATTTGTAGATTGAAAAAATCCTCATCTATGCACTTTACAAACTGACTTGGTCGATGCTTCGATGTGAATTTTTCGACTAATACGTAGATGATTTATTTAAGAACAAATTGAAAATAAAATTGATTAAAAGGTTATAAAGAAGATTAAACTAGAAGAAAACTAATAATTGCTGAAGTGGTAAATTTAATTAAAAATAAAAGTTATACGTATACCGTAAACTGAAAGCATTGCAAGGTTGGGCACATGGAAGGCGTTGTTGATAGCTGAAGTTCCTTCAGAAATTCAAATTTATACGATATAATTTATTTATCTATTTACAAAATATAAAACATAAATTTGAATTAGTTGATTAAAGGATTAAGAGTAAAAGTATGAGTAAAGAATTAGATTGTAATAACTTAATAAATAAAATACTGCTTTTTATGGAATTTTTTAGTTTTACGCACTTTTAGTTTTAACTTCTTCTACTTTTTGGCTAGGGATAACCCCGTATGTCCAGATCTGTTTACTTGACAGTAACATCGATGATATTCCGAAGCCACTATCAGTACCATCAGCATTACTTACTCTACATCTGAAGTAGCTCGCTAGGCTTGCATTATTTCTTATTGTTAAAGATGGCAATTCACTAACATAGGAAGACCACCGTCTGCACTTGCCTTCCAAAGCACGGAGGCATTGCAAAGAGAGCTCTACCCGGATTCGAACCGGGGTGTCTTACGTTAGCAGTTGATCGTGCTAACACCGAGGCCAATAACCATCCTTTTTTAGTTTTAGTTTTAATTAAATTTAATTATTTAAATTCAGGTTAAAACTTTCATTTTACAACTGTTTTGTTGTAAATTAAAACGGTTAGCTGGTTTTGACATTACTTGTTCAATTTTGATATGAAATTATATTGCCAGCGATGTGTAGCTCTAAAAGTGAAATAAAATCAAATATTTTACCTTTTACAAGAGCGGAAAAAGTAAACCTTTAACTGTTGTTTATTGAATTGCGTAAAGTCTACACAATTATTAAATTGCTCCAGTGCATAATAATCATAATACATATGTACTATATAACATTTTACATTAATTGTATTTCTTTATGTTCACGTTATGCACATTGGAATCGATGTAACAATATTATTATACACAAAATCTGAAATAGTGTACGGTATTAGTCTTTATTTGTAATTGAAGTATATTTGTGCACTTGATCAAAAATTAGATATCGAAGCATGTGATATAAAACATAAATACAACGCATAGTATATAGACCAAAGCAGTTTCCGCTCACACTTCCGCTTTTGCAGCATCAAGTTAGTCTGTGGAATCTTTTAATGCAGCACTTCTTTATTTTATTTTTATTAGTGACCCCCTTTTATCATCGAAATTTTTGTATGCAGTTACTTACATTTAGTTTTTACAAATATGTATAATAAATCTGATAATAACAATTCGAGTCTATGTCTTCAAAACCCCAACATTTTACTTTGCACCCACATTTTAAGATGTGGAATAATACAAAAATATTTAATTTTTCATGAACTTATATTTAATTTTATTACTTTGTATAAATTATGCCAAAAAAGAACAATAAATTAACTGACACAAACGAACAAATAAATGGCTGTGCTTTTAGTGTTATTGACAACTTGAAAAATGAAATTTAACAAACTTAAAAATCGAAGCATAATCTAAACTTTCTCTTCTTGCGTCAGGTCTGGGACCTGTACTTTACCAGTACCATACCGAAACCACAAGTAGTTCTATAGGCGATTAGAAATATCTTGATGGGCTGGTCTTAGGTATACCTTGACCTGATTTTTCTTTAATTCCTAATGCTAAAAATCGGCAACATCCAAACCACAAAACGATCATAAACAAGTTCAATTCTTTGTAGACTTAAAGCCGAAATCTTGGTACAATCAGTTCCGGTTAATTGGGACATCGGTTAATCGGAACAGCCTCTTAATTAGACCAAATATTGACAAACACAAACCAAACAAAAAAAATAATATTTAATTAGATTGCTTACTTGAAAGTGATTCTATTTAATCGGGTTAATAAATTAAGACTCAAATATTATGTAATATTTAAAAAATAAGAATGTATAAGCAATTTAACATTTCTGTTGTTCACAAAATACTGTAACTGGAGTAACAGGGAAACAAACAAATTTATTGTTTTGCTGCAATTACAGACTGCATTTGATGCATTTTTGCTAAAATTAAATTTGATAGTTTTATTATATTTTGCAAACACAATTGTTTTCGTTATTTACATGGTATAATTTTATGTTTTTTTAAGTTTATTAAAATGTAAGCAAACATAAATTTTTTAAGTTTTGGGTAAGCTTCGCCTATTTGAGCCAGCCGCTTTATTGGGACAAAATGAGCTTGCCCAAAGTTTCCCGATTAACCAGAATTGACTGGTTAATTCTGAACTACTTAACCAATGAGCATCACGATTTTATGTGCATATATTACAATACACATTTGTGATGTCCTAAAATTTGTAATTGTTTAAACCGCCGGTTTTGCGTTTTGATTGGTTTTATTTATAATTTCCACCTTTAGCGGCCGCACAACCTTCATATACTAAATGGTCAAAGGTATCTCGAATCCATCGGTGCAACAAGTTTATGTAATTAATTATTTCTTTAATACTTGACAGATAAAATTGTTACAGGTATATTTGCTTTTTAGCATAATATGTATTTTAAGTGCTTAGATTATTAATTAATTGTTCTTATTTATTATACTACGATTACTCATATATTAACATTCTTGACCCTATTACTTGTGTAACATGTTTACACAATGAGCAATGACTTAAACATAGGTTTAAATAAGGTAAACCGAGTAAAATAAATTTGGTGGTAACTTTTCTGAAATTTTCATTTTTAGAAGAACCCATAGATTTTCAATAGGTAAACAGTCTGGATTCTGTGATGGCCACTCCATAATATTAATATTAGTGTCTTTTAAATAGTCTCTGACACATTTAGCCTTATGAATGGTTGCACCTGGCTGTAAAATAAAATCTATATATATTTCGGGCATCCTTTTGCAAGGATACAACTTACATCGTTTACCCGTTCTCCTAAGAGTATACTCGAGATTTTATTCTCAAAGATGTTGCTAGCACTATGTGGGATGACCACCATCTTTACGTACCTTTCAAAGCACGAAGACAGCTGTACAAATTGAGCCTCTACCTGGATTCGAACCGGGGAGCCTTACGTTAGTAGTTGATTACGCTAACAATCAGGCCAATGACCGTCTCTAGAATAATATCTTCCTCAATTAATCTTTCACCTTCTGGTACAATTACTTCCTTTCAAAAGATTTAGATCTAGTTTAGCATTAACTCTTCCTTTCAAGATCTAAACATTTTTAACTTCTGCCTAGCACATGCATTCCCAAATCATTATCCACTGTTCTATTGACTTTTGTAAAAGTTTAGAGCATTTATATCAGTAGGCGTCAATTGTTTCCGTCAAACTTACATCTTTTCATTGCTATAGCAATATATTTCAGTAGAATCATTAATTTGTCAGTTCATTTTCACAATTAATTTATACATTTTCAAAATTCCAAAGATTTAAAATCCCGATAGGAATAATTTTTTTTTATATTATTTACGTATTTACAACTTATAATTTTTAAGTTGTTCTCGAAAACATCGGGCCGAAATGGCAGAATTTCAAAGAGAATAGGTTTGTATTATTATATTCTCCGAAGTTTTTGGTGCATTTTGAGCTGCCTTTGTATTTTAGTTAGCGTTATTCTTCCATACATTTTAAATGCTTCTAATACTTTAAAGTTTAAAACCGAAGGTTTTTCCAATAATTTTGTTATGCATGATGTTCTGTCACTTATGTCCGTTTACTTTACCTAGGGATATCTATTAGATAAAATTTACGAAGTAACCGATCAAACAGCAGCAAAACAAACAAATAAAAAATATGATTGGCTACTTAGTTAATTTATGTAATAGATAGCTATTTAACAAACATCTCTTGGTGAAGAAAACGGGCATTAGAAATCTAGATCAGTTTTTAAAAAGCGTTGAATTTTGCAAGTTAATTAATTTTGTTATTTCTGTCTTACAACTCAAAGCGAATGTAAAAATGCACTGAAAAATTAAGTTGGCAGTTAAAGCTGCTCTTGAATCCAACTGTTCTATAGAATCTGCTTTGGAACTACAAGTAGATAGGTACAAAGGAAGAGTATGATTTATTAGAATATACAAATCCAGTATGATATCTGTGATAACCTACGGTATTGAAATACAAACACAAACGAGTAAGACCAAAATTATTATAAAAATAATCGGCATGAAGACTTTAAGATCCATGACAAGCAAAGGACAATTAGGGAGTATCGAGGAAGTGAACTAAAATAATTCCATGGCGTTAGAGAAAAAGGGAATAAGTACATATTTGGCATTTTCAAAAGCGCAATTTAAAGTTTACGTAATTATTCATAATCCTGATTCGTCATTAAACATAATTTTACATTTTTCTATTGTTTACATCATAATAATTTACAAAGCAGATGCGTTATTTTTTTTGGACAGGAAAATTTATTTTTAACTTCTTTGCTTCAACTTATTCCCGTTTGAACCTATTCTTTTTTGAGTTATCCCTTTTGGTTTCATATACTTTAATTCCATAATTTTTCTTAATTTATTAAAACAAAATACAAAAAAACATAATTTTTTAACAACTAAGCCATTATAGAATGATTTGTATATTTCTGTTATAGATGGTAATTACAATAGATTTTCTTTCTTACTTAAAGCAATCGGTACCACATCATCAGATTTACAAGTATTTAACTGCGGAATCTTACCTCGTTTCGCAGAGTTTTTTCATCTCCCCTTCACACTCGGTACGATATAACATGTATTATTACATTTTGCCGCGATAATATTTTATAGTCGTCCAATAACCAAATGCTGGTAATAAAATTTTCGAGTTAACCTAATACGGCTCGATGAAACGAATGAATTAATATTCTTCGTGAGTACTTTTTCACGTCGTATAACTCGGAGATGAAAGGGATTAAATAAATCTAATCTGGAAAGGATCCCTAAAACATATAAAATTTGTTATGACGAAATTTTCTTTTACTGGTAAACTACATCACAAAATTTTATTATCAAAACTCATTATCAGAAAGTAATTCTACCTTGTGCTATTTTAAATTTTTGAAT
Organism: Lycocerus yunnanus; assembly: GCA_036346125.1. Classification (NCBI taxonomy): domain Eukaryota; kingdom Metazoa; phylum Arthropoda; class Insecta; order Coleoptera; family Cantharidae; genus Lycocerus; species Lycocerus yunnanus. Next base: position 2,167,013 of record JARFIX010000075.1, on the reverse strand, counting down.
TATACCTAGGCTTGAAGTTTGAAATTGTATACTACAAAATTTCAGCATTCCATTAGTTTAGTCAAATTTTTCCATATAAACGGCATACAATCCTTATAAAATATTCAAGTATAACAGATAGAAAAAGTAATCCAGTTTGAAACGAAAATATATTTTCCAAATTATTTGTTCTAAATCTCACTCTTGTGTAATAAAATCATGTCCAATTTAACGTTAGAATTTAATGGCCAGTGTAGTATTACAAACCCATTTAATTTATTGGGTCGAAGTAAAGTTCGGCTTTAAAAAAGACGTAAAAGATATTCCTATTTAATAATAGTAAAAGTATATTATTGTAATACTATGAAATGAATGCTTTCTTCAAGGAATGTTTTTTTGTAATCTGTTTCTAATTGCCACTTTAGTGCACCTGTTATCTTATTTTCTGGGGGTAAACCTTGTTGTGTATATTTTCAATAAGATCAGACGACAATGTTAATTAGTCGGTCCAACTCTTGAGTCAATTCAAAACATAGCTTTTGTGTCGAGATTGCTTGATTCCCGAATGAAGTGAATTCTTGAATGGAACGAATTCTTCCATTCAGTTACATGTTGGATCTTTTATCCGTGAAGCTGATATACTATTTGCCAAGTCCTTTGATTTTTACTTATTATTAAAATTTCTCGCAGGTTTACATAATTTTTGGAATAGTTCGTAATAATTCAAGACAAAGAGTTTATTTCCTACAGAACTGTTTAGATTATAATATAAATAAATATTAAATTTAACATTTCTAATACTTGGCATCACTGCTTTTTGAGCTTTGCCCTACTGAGTTAGGAGAATGCCCACCTTCGTCACTAAAATGACAATTGAAAAGTGAACTTTTTTAAAGAATATTGGAAAAAATATTATTATTACTGTACAATAGAAAAAAGTTCATGTTTGAAATAAATATAAAATTATTGCAATTATCTCGAGACAGATAAATAACAATGTCCAATTAAAAAAAAATTTTTTTTAAATACTCCTAACTACATTATGCACTCTGCTACAGATAACGATAAAGAATTACTGTAATACAAAACTTTTCCATTTTATTTTTAATTTATGTTCGATATTCCTTTATTACAAATTAATATATTACCTAAAGAAGTTTAATGTAAATATAATGTGTGCACTGCATTATGTATTATAGTAGTAAACAACATTCTCACAAAAATTTAATGTCAATCAAATCCTATGAACCCTTTCAGCTCATCGTCGGTTGATTAACTTTTTGATCAATTTAACAAAAGGTTTGTTTACGTTTAAAAGTGTTGAAGTGTGATCCACCGTTACACTATTCAAATTTAGAATTCTTTTGAACCAAAGACTCGTTCAAATTGATATACCAAAAAAATTTAATTTAAATATGCGTACGTACTGATATTGTCATTTAATACAATATTTGATGTTTATATTAAAGTAATTCTGCAACGTATTTAATTTATATTGCATTATTTCATGGCATATTAATTTACGTTCATTCATTAAAAAGTAATTAAGATTTTTCTAAATGTAAAGTTGTATTTCTCTCTTGTCGATTTTAATTTAAGCCAAAAATATGTCAAGAGAAAGATGAAAATCAATAGTATTACTGTAAAATTTAAAGTAGTTACCTTTACATAATATAAAAATAAACAATAAAATAAATCAATCTGCTGCAGCATCTAATCAAATTTTTTAAAAATTTAAAAACTTTATTGATTTATCTATCTCTTTCATGATGATTTTGTTAGTTATAATCTAAAAAGACCTTCTGTAATTTCAAATTTTTAACCTTAGCTGTTAAATCATATTTACTGGGAGATTCGTGCTAATTTTATTAAACCTCCTAATTGGTGCTTCAGGTGGTTACGCGAATTTTATAATGATAATACCGTAATTTACTATTTATTCCTGGGCAATTCGTTCAAAGTAGCAAACTATTAAAGTAATAATTACGTATGTACTTGAATGCAATTTTTGCAAGCCACTTGGAAATAACAATAGTATCATATTAAATTGTAAATGGATTTTAAATTGATATAATTTTTCTGTTATATACAATTACGTAAGTATTTATGATTGACATATAATTTCTGTAGAAGTGGTTTCTAATTTATCGTTATTTACACCTCTAATAGCAAACAAAATGTGTTTCATATTCTGACTGACAGGAATTATCTACCTATTTGAAGTAAAGATTAAACAATATAAATATAAATAGAATTATGTATACAAATAAAACAAAATTGACATAATTGATTATGTATATTCGGTACTTATACATTCTATTGTTAAATTAATTAATTTCTGTGAAATGTAGCGACACATAACTCATACCATTAAATAAATATGACCATAAATTCATATCTGTTTTTGCAGCTCTCATCAGTAATGAATAAACCACTAGGAAATAACAATATGGAGAAGTAATTATTTAATATTTTTGCAACCACTTAAATTAACAGGGAATTATTTAGAGTGGGCTGTAATATGCATTTTCTTAAATTTAAAATAGTGAATATTATAATATCTACTTCCTGTTTTAACAATACAAGGTGACCCATCTAGGAAATAACAGCTGTCTGTTGGTATATTACAATCACAATAGCGCAAAATTAGTATGATTAACTTATATAAAACTGGTAATTATTACTAAATTGCTGTAAACGGTTATTGTTGTACTCGATTGCCTTATTATTACTATTCCGGTGTGAATAATGCACACCGTATAGTAATTTCTAGATAAGTGCATTATATCGATTGAAGTATAAAAGCTTCAAAATTAATTCAATTTTTTTCAACCAATCTGGAAACTCTGACGCACCCCGACAGGTCTCCCAGAATTGTGCATATTATTTTCACTTTTTAAATTTTACGAATTTACCAAAGAAGTATTGAGATATCCAAGCACTTATTTTACATTAATTTATGTTATGAAATCAAAATATGGTACTTTGCTTATCTGAAGTGTTCCACGTTGTTATCCATTGTTGATCCATTGAACCAATATTATGTTATACTTCACGACAATATCATTCAAAAATTATGTTCATATCAGATTACAGTAATCAGTTATCTATGCAGCTCAAAAATTGAAAACTAAAATATAATTATGTGTTATTAAATTGAATATTAAGGTGCTAGGAGTTAATTTCGTTAAATGTAATCCAATTTGAAGTATTTTTAAAAGATAGTAGGTAGATAGATGGTAGATTAGAGAAAACCTAGATAGTTCCTTCTTTAGTTTATTTCTAAAAAAATGTGTCTAAATTATAATCAACGCCACATTAAAAATTACAGACTATTAGCGTAATTTGTTGTTTTATTACTTCCTGAGCCTAAATTGCTGCGGGCCATACGTTACGACGTTTCCGCGAAGACGAGTAGTATCGTTTCGATTTATATTGTACAATGAATTTATTATAAATAGCTGTTTATACTAGGCAACCACATATTCAACAATGTATTGAATTACCAACTATTCTAAGTTGAAAATTTAGGAAAATGCTAGCATTAAACTTACAAGAAGGTGCAATTCCAAAAATAAACATGCAATATGACTCAATATAATGCAAAATAGGTTTTTGTGGTGTAAGGAATTCCTTCGTTATGTATAAAACGTGGTAATTCATGTCAATAGTGAGTAATAAATCCTTGACATCAAGGACTTGTGACATGTTATAGAATATTAACAAAATTTGCATATAATTTATTTAACCATCCATCAAACTGTATCGGCACATACTACATAATATTTTAATTTGTATAAAATAGTATATTATGTACCTGGGCCTGAAAGTACTTTTGTGCTGAATGAAGAAAAATGTTTGAGACGCAGGCGATAAAACACAGCCGCATGTGCATAATATGATTTCCAATCATAAATTACAGCAGTTGAAGAAACTTATGAATTGAAAGTTAACGAAATGATTTAAATAGCTGAAAAGCCTTTAAATTGTCAATTTTTTGCTAAATATTCGATGCACTAAATTCAATTTAATTTATGAAGTTTCTAGTTATTTTCCATCTTTAAGTTTCCTGCTAGTTTTAATTTTACTGTTCTCGGTATTTCATTCTGTTCGGTGCCACTGTTCTGAGATTCGCTTTTTTGTGTTCTTGAAATCTCTCTCTGATGTTTTCATCTGTTGTTGAACCATCACTCTCTTTTAGTCGTTTTTAAATTTTTCTTTGTCTTCTGTTGTTGCCCTTTTCGATGGCAATAGGTTTTACCTATCAACGCGTAGTTTTCCACAGATGTGAATTCTCGAATTCCGTACTGAAATGGATTTGTGGCGGCCAACGCCACAGCCTGTTTAGGGATGAATGTAGCGATCAGGGAGCTCTAAAGAAGGTACACAATTGATATGGTAACCAGTAACCATGAGGTTATTGTTTATTATATCAGACAGTACAGTAAGCAACATACCCGTAACCAGTGATGTTTTATATTTCGTTCCAAATAAATTAATAATAGTTAATTTTATAGTACAGTAAAGCTCCTTATTCGCGGGGTATACGTTCCAAAATTATGCCGCGAATAAGGAAACCGTGAATATGGAATAGTGATTTGTATGGAAATGCAAGGGTTGGGTTCCAAGGTACGAAAATAAAATAAAATAGATAAAAATAAAATCAGTTTAATCACATACCTATCATTATTATTAATTATTATTGTTTGAATTATTTGGTTTAAAATATTTAGTAATTTTTCTTGCTTTGCCGTCTTTAAAATGCCTTTTAATTCCGCATGGTATTCAGCTGTGGCAACTTCAATTTTCCTTTTAAAAGGAAGGTTTCTTTCCAAAAACGGGTCAATTTTAATGAAGTGATCTCACAGTTCATTTGCCATTTGGAAACCTGCGGTCTGGTTTTTTAAGGTGATTGTCATCGTATCATTGTAAGATGTTGAAGCTTGAAGGGTTTTAACATTTCCTGCAAGTCGGCTTCACTTAAATCTTCATCGTGTGATTGAAGCAGCTCTTGAACGTCACTCGAATCTATCTGTTCAAAACCATCATGTCCTATTCCATTAGCAATTTGTACAATTGTGTCAGTTAATGTTTTAATTTGTTTAAATCCTCACTTTCACAGACTGTTAGATCAACCTATAGTTTTTCCAATATGATTGCAATGTGTATCAATGCTTGAGCTCTTGTAACGATTCCTTTATGTTAACAATGCACATTGCTATGTTAAATTTTTCCAGAATTCCATAAAACTCACGTCAGAATCACATTCCATGATATCCAGAATGATTTTAAAGGTTCGCCTAATGTAAAAGAACTTCAAAGCTTGAATTATTCCCTGGTTCATTGGTTGAAGTAAAGTCGTCGTGTTCGGAGGCAAAATATCACCTTAATATTCGGATGCATAGTTTCAAGCTCACAAGGGTGACCCGGAGCATTGTCCAAAACAAGAACCTCCTTGAAGTCTAAATTTTTTCGTTTAAATATTATTATTTAATTTTGAGTTTTGAATATAAATTATAATATTCAAAATCGTAAATTATTAATCCGCGAATAATGAAATTTTCGGCCGCGAATACAGAAAGTGGTCTCAATTTTTCTTCCGCGAATACTGAAACCGCGAATAACGGAACCGCGATAAGAGCTTTACTGTTAGCATAATAATATTTAAAATAAAATAGTTATCCAACACCAACGCAACCTTAATTAATAACGTGTGAGGATAACACATCCTTACAGTTTCTTACCAGTGTGGGTTTCAGCTAGTTCTCTTAATCAACAAATCAGTAATTAATCAAAATTAGGTTTGCATGCCTTGGCATATGCAACCAACACCATTCGTTTATTCGATTCATTTTATTTGACTTTGTAGCTGTTTTCAGTTTACTTCAGTTTTTTGTTATTTTATCTGTTTCAATCGCAAAATCTTCGGTTTTCTGTCGGGCGAAAATATTTAAAAAAAGAAACAATAAATGTAAAAAAATTCAGAACAAAGCAGAAGTATTAGGGTAGGTATTTATTTTCGCAATTTTGAGAAAATTAAATAAATAATAATAACATTTAGAACGTAAGAAAAATCACACCAACCCAACCTTAATTAATAACGTGTGAGAATACACACACACATCCACAGTTTCTTACCAGTGTGGGTTTCGGAGATAGGTCTCTTCAATCAACAAATCAGTAATTAATCAAAATTACGTTCGCGTGCGCCTTGGCATATGCAACCAACACCATTCTTTTATTCCATTCATTTTATTTGACTTTGTAGCTGTTTTCATTTTACTTCAACTTTTTGTTATTTTATCCGTTTCCAATCGCAAAATCTTCGGTTTCCTGTCGGGCAAAAGATATTTAAAAAAAAGAAACAATAAATGTAAGAAAAAATTCAGAACAGAAGAGAAGTATTCGGGTAGGTATTTATTTTTCGCAATTTTTGAGAAAATTAAATAAATAATAATAACATTTAGAACGTAAGAAAAAATCAATCTTCCAAAGCGACCAAAATTGAGCAACCACCTCAATTTCGAGCTTATACTATAATGAACAAATATAATTGTATAAATTGTTATCTATAGCTATGTATGCATAACCCTTTTAATTGAATATATTTTCCGTTTATTGTATTATCGTTTGTAGGGTCGCTCTAGTTCATGCCTGACCACCAAATGGATCACCATTCTTTCAATTTTAATTTCATTGCAAATTAAATTACAAATTACACGTTAATATTTTAGATTAATTATTATATTTTTGTTTATGGTTTCAGTTTTAAAAATTTGGTTAATTGTTTCTTTAATGCGTTTATAAATTTAAATTTTGTTACCTTGCTTCAATTATCTATTAATTATTTGCTTTCTGTTGCTTTTATTAGTTCAATATTACATAATATGTATTATATATAAGCAGAGGTGAGCAGAATTAAAATACATGTAATTTGAATACATTTTGAATTTTGTATTTTGTATTTTATTATAAATTTCAAATACATAATAAATTTTGGAGGAACTAAAGCAACTTAATCTAATGCAGAATTAGAAGTAGTAACATTTTAAGAACCAAATCATGCTTTCAATTTTAACAATTTCAAATGTTAAACAACTGTAAAAACTGTAAAATGTAAGATAATTTTGAAATACGGAATTCACTTATTTAAAAATTATATTGTATACTAAATAGTTGAATAAAGAATTGATTTTATTTATAATCGTAATTTAATTGTAAATTAAATTTAAAAATATGATATTTTGTATTTAAAATGCATCTTTAATTTCGTAATTTAAATGTTGTATTTTCTATTTTAAATCTTATATTGTATTTTAAATGTGATATTATTTTGTATTTCAAATATTGTATTTCTATTTAAAATACAATTATAATTTAAATAAACATTTAAACGAAACATTTTGTGATTTAAATACCGTGTATTCGACATTTAAAATACTATGAACTTTGAAATAACATTTAAAGTAAATATTTAGGTTTTGTTCATTTAACATTATAATTTTAAAAATTTAATAAATATTAATTTCAAGGTTAATAATATATATATATTTCAATATTTAAAATACAGTTTAATCGTATTTAAAATACAGTATTTGTATTTAAAATACAGTATTTTGTTTTAAAATACGATTTTGTCTTTAAAATACTGTATCTTGTATTTCGTATTTAAAATAAGTATTTTGTAATTTAAAATACAGGATTTTGTCTTTAAATACTGTTATTTTTATGTATTTTTAAAATATTTATTTGTATTTCGTTTTAAAATACAGATTTTAGTCTTTAAAATACTGTATCTTTGACTTTTATAATACATATTTAAATACGATTTTTTTAAAATACTGTATTTATTGTATTTAAAAAAAGTTTTTGTCTTTAAAATACTAGTATTTTGTTTTAAAATACTGTATCTTTATTTGTATTTAAAATACAGTTTTTGTCTTTAAATACAGGATTTTGCTTTAAAATACTGTATTTTTGTTTTTTAAAAAAAATTTTGTTTTAAAATATGTATTTTCTTAAAATAGTATTATTTCTTTAAAATACAGTATCTGTATTTTAAAAGTATTTCGTATTTAAAATACAGCATTTTGTCTTTAAACTATAGGATTTTGTCTTTAAAATACTGTATCTTGTATTTCGTATTTAAAATATAGTATTTTGTCTTTAAAATACATGTATTTGTATTTGTAAAATACAGTTTTTTGTACTTTAAAATACAGTGTTTTTCAATATTTTTATTTTAAAATACAGTATTTTGTCTTTAAAATACCCTATCTTGTATTTCGTCAAGTATTTCGTATTTAAAATACAGGATTTTGTCTTTAAAATACTGTATCTTGTATTTCGTCAAGTATTTTGTATGTATATAAAATACAGTATTTTGTCTTTAAAATACAGGATTTTGTCTTTAAAATACTGATCTTGTATTTAATGTATTTAAAATACTGTTTTAATGTACTTTAAAATACTGTATTTTGTCTTTAAAATACTGTATTTTGTCTTTAAAATACAGTATTTTGTCTTTAAAATACTGTATCTTGTATTTCGTATTTAAAATACAGTATTTTGTCTTTAAAATACAGGATTTTGTCTTTAAAATACTGTATCTTGTATTTCGTATTTAAAATATAGTATTTTGTCTTTAAAATACAGTATTTTGTCTTTAAATACTGTTTTAATGTACTTTAAAATATTGTTTTTAATATTTTGTTTTTAAAATACTGTATTTTGTCTTTAAAATACTGTATCTTGTATTTCGTAAAAATATTTTGTTTTTAAAATATAGTATTTTGTCTTTAAAATACTGTATCTTGTATTTCGTATTTAAAATACAGTATTTTGTTTTAAAATACAGAATTTTGTCTTTAAAATACTGTATCTTGTATTTCGTATTTAAAATATAGTATTTTGTCTTTAAAATACTGTATCTGTATTTGTCAAGTATTTGTATTTAAAATACAGGATTTTGTCTTTAAAATACTGTATCTGTATTGTATTTAAAATATATATTTGTCTTTAAAATACAGTATTTTGTCTTTAAATACTGTTTTAATGTACTTTAAACTATTGTTTTTAATATTTTATCTTTAAAATACTGTATTTTGTCTTTAAAATACTGTATCTTGTATTTTGCCAAGTATTTCGTATTTAAAATACAGGATTTTGTCTTTAAAATACGTTTTGTCTTTAAAATACTGTTTTGTATTTGTATTTAAAATACAGTATTTTGTCTTTAAAATACTTTTGTATTTGTATCTTTAAAATACGTTTTTGTATTTAAAATACGATTTTGTACTTTAAAATACTATTTGTTTTTCGTATTTTAAATATAGTATTTGTTTTAAAATACGTATTTTGTCTTTAATATACTGTTTTAATGTACTTTAAAATACTGTTTTTAATATTTTGTTTTTAAAATATAGTATTTTGTCTTTAAAATACTGTATCTTGTATTTCGTATTTCGTAATTAAAATATAGTATTTTGTCTTTAAAATACAGTATTTTGTCTTTAAAATACTGTATTTTGTCTTTAAAATACCGTATTTTGTTTTTAAAATACTGTATCTTGTATTTGGTATTTAAAATACAGTATTTTGTCTTTAAAATGCAATACCTACCTATTTTGTGTTTAAAATATTGTATCTTGTATTTTGCATTTCAAATACAAATTGCAAATGTATTTTATATTTCAAATAATCACATAAATGTATTTTGTAAATGTTTATTATTACTTGTTGAAAATATATGTTGTATAAAATATTTTAAAAGGTTTCAAGTTTAATGAAATTTTGAAAAAATTGTTATTATTTTTTTACAATTCTAATAAAATTTAAAAATTTTCAACTCAATTAAAGTTTAGGATTTACAAAATGTATTTGTAATTTGAATTTCAAATACATTTTGTCATGTGTTTTGCCCACCCTTATATACAATCACTATAGTATCATACATAATATCATATAATTTAATACAATAGACTATCAGATTTAAAAAAATATATTAATATACAATTTTTTTGGAAAATTTAATAATTTTATAAATTCATAAATATTTATAATTAGAAAATTTATAAATTCAATAAAATTATTACTTTCCTCGGGTATCAAAACATTATTAAACAACCTCCTACACTAAATGTCACTGAAATATTATACACATTTTAAAAATGATTAATTTAAAATCTTTGATCAGCTAAACAGGGTGGTAATTTTTCAGAACTCTATTCGCTGATGGATTTTTACCTATATTTTATTAAGTATATTGAATTCTCGCTGTTTAAATATAATTTCATGGTTATTATATCAGATACGTTTATTGCTTATCTAAATTTAGAAGAACTAACAGCACACAAAATATTAGATATCGTAATGTTTATTTTGTATTTATCCTCTGTGTAGATTTATACTTCAATTTATATTGACGCAGAGTTCACACAATGTTCAGGAAGAATTTATGAGCATACCAGAAAGTGTGCAAATGTTTCATAAACAAAAAGTATAAGTTTTCGCCGACTTCGGATCTAGTTATAAATTTTTATAACAAGGTAAGTACCACGAAAACTTTAAAATAAAAAAGTTGTCAAAATTTCCGGATACAAGTAAAATCAATTCAAATTGTCTTGAGAGTTATAATATTACCCTATTTATTTTAGCAAATTTAAAATATCAACGTAGAACAGGATTATCTGCAATTGCTTTCCAATTTTCACATCAATTTTCCTTAACAATTTAGAATTATCCTCGATACTTACTTCTTTGCGCCCTGCGCAGAAATACATCCACTTTGCACAGGGTTAGTGGTTTATAGGACTGCAGCGATCGAAGTTTAATTTACGAACGGTCTCTTGTTTAGGTAGGTAGAATATAAACATTTGACGTATCTTTTTATAAATAATGCTAAATAACAAGGAGCTATAATTATCGCAATATTTAAAAATATTATTTCGCATTGTTTATTTTATATTTAATTAATATTTTGTTTTAATGTGTTACAGATTGCATAGTTTATCAACAGGCAGAAAAGTGGCGAAGTTAGAAGGAAAAATATTTTCTGCAGTTAACAATTTTTTTTCCACTTCACCATTAGTAAATCAAATTAAGGATTTAATGGTAAGAAGCTTTTACGTTAATGAACATATTATGGAAATTAACAATAGTTTTTTGAACCGCGTTTGTAAGCTATTTCAAAAATTATTTATAACAGTACAGAATAATTAATCAAATGAATTACAAGTTAGACCGGCAGCAATGGCTAGGTTTATATTATGAATTTAACTAAGTATACTGCTAGTTGCTTCAAAATTTACTAAATGTGATATATCTGCATTAAATTGTTCTTCAAAATGTCAACTCATGTTTACATAATGAGTTTATTTTTCAAGTTTTACCTATACATACATACTTTTTTAGCTCAGCTGGAACAAGAATCCGCAAACGCTAGTAGCAAACACCAAAAATTTGCTTAATAAAACATTTCGCATTTTACCTTTAGTCGTTCTCAGCTTTTCTCTCGAGTTTTCATATTCTCACAAAAAAGTATTTTTTTTATTAAACTATTTTATACAAAATTAAAGTTCATTTTTAAGAGCCATCCATTGTACTGAATAAATAGTACCTAATATTAAAATTGAAAGCATTCATTCGTGAACTCGCAATTTTGCACACAAAAAATTGTACAAACAGATAATTGTTTTAATAGAAGTCACTTGAACTCATACAAATTTTCCAAATTTAAAACTAGCCCTTATTACCAAAGTACATAAATTGCTCTATTTTTATTAAGGTTTGTGATGGTTATATATTATATTTTTTATGGCAAATTCCTACCATGCAAATTTATAAACTTTTTTATTATTTTCTTGTCAAATCTTTGATGAAAAGTTATTTTGAGTAAATTTTTATACAGAATAGACGATATTCAAAAAAATGCTTATCATAAGAAATAGTTTTTATGATTATGAACTTTGAATCGATCCAAGTAAATTTTAGTATTTGAAAATCTATTCCACTAAAAATTTGATATATTTTTTAATTTTAGGAATAATATTTAGCATAAATAATATTTACATAAATCCTTTTTACTAAAAAAATCCAAATATTTTGATTATTTCTTATGTTCTCAAAATAACTAATATGTAAAAAATTATTGAAATGTAAGAAGTCAAATAAATGATTAAATAGTTGTAAGGAAGCGTCACTGGACAACTCCTACATGCCTTGTTAATGTTTTATATATTGCTTATTATCTTTTAGATAGATTGTAATAATTATTAAGGAATTATAAAAAAAAATGTAAGAAAGACATCGAAGTGAGATCATTAATTTATTTAACATGGTTTGTCCCTTTGCAATGATATTATAAGAGTTCAATAATTAAATTTATATAATTTTGTATACGTTTAATAAAAATGATTACACAAAAACAAATTTAATTTGATATTAAAATACGCATTTTGTTTACATTTCCCGTGTAATAAAACTTGCTTTCGATTAGAGAATGTAAGTAAATATTTATGTATCTATTTTCAAGGAAATATTCTCGTCTTCAATATTACCTCCTCTAGTTTCTCAAAACTGTTGTATGAACTTTAACTACTGCATAATTAATTTTCTAGACTAATGCAATATTACATTAATTTCCACATGCATTGTATGTACTACACAAATTAAATCAAAATTTTGCAAAATAATAATACTGTAATTTCTGTCAGACAAAGCCCGGAAACCATTCAAATCCAGAGAATGAAGAAATATCACCACCACCGAGAGATTGCAGTCAAAACAATTCGGTTCCTGAACACTTGGGTTTAAGAAAACTGTCTCCAATTCAAATCCTGCCAAAGAAAAAAGATGTTCCTTTATTAAGTCGACATCCTGAAGTTTCCAAGAGTCAAATGAAAGGTTCCGCATTATAATTGTTTACATTTTTGCTTAATTTATTAAATTGTTTTTTAAATTTAGAATTTCGTGAAGCGTTTCGTCTCTTTGACAAAGATGGAGATGGTAGTATCACCAAAGAAGAGCTTGGACGGGTAATGCGATCGCTTGGTCAATTTGCTCGTACCGAAGAGTTGCAACAGATGTTACAGGAAGTAGACATAGATGGTGAGTTAATAAAAAATCACTTTTTTAATATTTATGAATAAGTTGCTTTGAAGGTGACGGAAATGTTAGTTTTGAAGAATTTGTCGATATTGCGTGGTCAGCTGGTGCTGGAGCTGACCGAGATCCTGTGCAATCTAGAGAGCAAGAGGAAAAAGAATTGAGGGACGCATTTCGAGTGTTTGATAAACACAATCGGGGTTATATCACAGCGTCTGATTTACGTGCAGTACTTCAGTGTCTAGGTGAAGATTTATCGGAAGAAGAAAGTAAAGTTAATATTTATATATGTAATTATGTCTATTTAATTTTGGGTTAATTTTCAGTTGAAGATATGATTAAAGAAGTTGATGTTGATGGCGATGGACGAATTGATTTCTATGGTACGCTTATTTTTATATGTGCATTTAAAATTTTATTTAACTTTTGTCAGAATTTGTAAACGCGTTAGGAGAACCTGGTACAGAAGATAGCTATGAAGAAGATGATGAAGAAATTACTATATACTAATGATTTACATATCAAAAATGAAATAAATGGTACATTTCCTTAACTAAAACTTATATCAATATTTAAATTACATTACATGCAATTACTTCGCCGAATATTTTTAAATTAATTTAGAATTTTTTTACTTATATATTTTTATTACATCTGTAATTTTTTTGACCGTACTTAAGAATTTAATTGTTACATACTAAAATGTATTTAATAATATATAAATATCTCTGCATAAAAAATAAAATTGTATTACCGAACTTCTTACTTCGAAGTCCTGGTGAGCAGAAATGCTTTTTGCAGTGCATATGTATATTTCTTAGTCATTGGGTACTTAATTCAAATCAAAACAGGAAGTAGTACAGATTTAGCATTTCAATTAATAATCTAAGTGAAAAAATGTGTTCTATTCAAGGATGACGAACATAAAACGCATTCAAACATAAAATAAACGCATCTAACAATGCGAAGGTTAGTTGCTTATTGACATTAATTTTTTTAGAAATTTATTCTTTATCACTAAATTATGTAGTAATTACTTAATCATTACAACAACTTGCAGCTAATAGTTAAAGCATAAATAGTGTAATAATTTTATAATTAGTGAAACTTGACATTAACCACATCAGTATTTTTGAATCACTAAAAATACACTAAACACAAGTGGATGTCATGTATAAAAAAGAAGTTTGCAAAATTTATAGTTTTTGAATTTTAAAATACTGATATGATTAAGTATAACAGGGATCGCACCATTGCTATAATACTTGTCACTTGTACATACTTGTCACGTCATGGAACGGCAAGTGTATTTTTACAATAAATTGTAAGCTACTGGCCAAGGTACGTCCAATAACTTTATAACTTCCAAATCGACGCCTTTGAGTCACAATTCGTTCGCGGAAATAGATATTGCTGTGACTTTTGAACATGTCACAAATGTGCAAGAATATGACTGCCAGGGTGTCGCGTATGACACGATTGTGATACTGCGGTGATGCGATTGTGATGTGTTGTGACAGTGGCGCTCTTGTGACAAAAATTGGACATTCTGATGATCGAATTGTAGGACTAGGGTAATAAAAGTGGAAAATTTTTATTATAGAAAACAAATCTCATGTGATACTAAATACTAAAAAATAAATCCCTAGTATAATGAAGATGAGACAGGTGAGATCAAATTGATGTAAAGTGCGATTAATATAATAAATATAATTTCCGTGCGATTAATGTTGTTAAATAATTTTAAGTATTAAACAAACCAAGTTAATTTTGGATGAGAATTATTTTTTCATACATGAAAGTATAATGTAACCTACAAAATTATTTAAATTAGGTATGTAAATGAAAATAATAATCATCTTAATTTAACTTGACTTTTTTAAAATTTAAAATCGTATTTTCACCCAAGTTAGAAAATTTAACTCGGTAAAACATTATACACAATGGTAATAATAGCAACAAATACAATTACGGAAAAATGTAATAAACTATAATAAAATATATTAAAATTCTAATTTAAAATATAATATTGTAAATAGAAAATACATTATATAGTTTTCTGAAATAATAATTATAAAAATAATTGCATATTTTACTCCTTATTCATATTGAATTAAATACATAAGCATACATATATTACTCATATTATTTGTGTCGATATTCAGATTGACCTATATTTTAGGTACATTTCCCCTGGTACCCTCTACTGCGAATTTTTTAATAAAATTGGTGTCAATCGTTTAAGCATTGTTTTGAGTTTCAATAAACCTCTATTCAAATAGTTTGAACATCAACAAATTCAAAATTAATCGCAAAAATTTTAGGAGGGTGCTCAGCACTTCTTATTACAATTTTTTTTAGCAATATTGATGTCAATCGGTTGGAGAATACTTAAGCTTTAACGAGTTTTAATTATCATCGCTTGAACCTCAATTGTAAAAAGTGAATGCGTTTAATGCGTAAAATTTTAACATCTCCGAGCATGTCCGCTTTATAGAATAAACTTGAAATTGACAATTAGGTGCGATAATTGAGTGTTTTACTACACAGAAAATTTTCGTTTGTTTGAAGTATTTTGTGAATTTGAAGAAAAACTTATATCAATTTATGTAAAATTTACTCCAAAAGTTTGTTTATAAATTTGAACAAGTTTGAGTCATAACATATGAGTAGATTTCATTTAATACAGCCTTAACCAACTTGTACACCATCAATGAAAAATTTAAAATAAAAATTAGTTTCGCCGCAATTTAGGTATACCTATAAATTTAATTTGCATATGTATGTTTCCAAGGTCTAAGGGCTCTCTGCACCATCCAATTTCATTGGGCGTTTTATATAAAGATAAGCAACAGACAGGGAACTCTGTCACGTTCGTCGTTTAAAGCAAAACAAAGCTGACAGCATGATAGCTGCAAAAATAAATAAAGCGAATGATGAAATTAGGTGGTGTGGAAAACCTATGTATAAGAAAAATAACGCAATACAGAAGGTACTAAACAAACGTGTTTTTGCACTTCGATCTGGTATAATTTTTTATATGAAAAAAAACTTTCGTAAAAAATTAATTTAATTTGCAATGACGAGGAATATTGCCATGTTAAGAAAGGTCAACTTGACATAAATACATATATGTAGATATTTGTGCATAATATTATTTAAATAATATTATTACATATTTTTCATTGTTATTATGTTCATATCTGTAAAACCAAAATTAAACAAAAATATCAAATATTTTATACTCCTATAAAATTTTAAACTCTCGGGATATATTAAATTTTCTACATGAATTAAATTTTTTTAAAACAAATTAAATTTTTATTTTATCTTGTATAAAAAATTTGCATCTGTATTATTTCCTTAATTTCATTTTTTTAATACCTATTAAAAAATTATTTATTTAAATCATTATACCTCAACTAGGTTATTCAGGTAATAGTAAGAATTCAAATACAGCAAAACATCTCAGCGCAACTTGCTAGAAGATGTTAGAATTTCACGCTGTAAACGTTTTAACCATAACGTTTTACCAAAGACACTATTGTCACTAAGCAATTGACACTATTTTTTTAAATTTCTTGAATCAAATGTTTTCGCAAATAATTTCGCGAGGTTCGAACGATTTGAATGGAAATTCATTAAAGCTCAAATAATTTGCTCCAATTTTATTAAAAAAATTGTAATGGGGGTGCAACCGGTTCTCCAATACTCCCCAAAAGCTTTTGCAAATAATTTCGCAACGCTTGAGGTTTAAAGGGTTTTAATAGAAATTTATGGATTTCAAACTATCAACACTAATTTTATTAAAAAAATTCACAATAAAGTGTGGACCTAGTGTATTTTCTCTATATTTTCGTGAATTTCGTACGTAAAACTCCACCGTTAAAAGGTTATCAAAAAATTCGTTTAATTGTTTAGTTAACCTGCTATTTTTTTTTATTGTAATTTAATATAATTTAGTTTAGGTACAAAATATTAAACTCTAAAATTTTGGAGCTGAGAATTTTGAATACAAGACTGCTGGGAACTAATTTCCAGGTTAGTATAAATTCTTAGGTTTGATAGGTTGCAGAGATAAAACGCATGTAATCAATATCAAAATCATTAAATCTTCTTATAAATTCAAATCAGGCTAACATTAATTTAAAATAAACTTAAGCAAAAATACTTTGGATTTATTCATTTAGTCAAAAATCTTATGGTTACTTGCAGATTATTAAATTATTATTATATGATAACCAAAAATAAGCCAGAAGAGTAGCTGTATAGAAGCTCAAGAACAAACTTTATAAATTTTTCTAATTTAGAATGCAGCATATCACATCTAATATTGAAAATAGGTTTTACTCCCTTACTTTCCCATTTTTATATTCATTCATTCGCTTGTTGCTCTTGTAAGATGGAGGATCGGAATTAAGAGTTTATAACCAAAATTCAAATAAGTATTTAGACAAATGCTTCAAACTAGTGACTAGTGAGTTTAAATTGCAAGGTACACATGTTTGAAACACACACCCAGAATATTCCAAAAATAGGCTCAAATGATTCCTATTGACTCAAAATATTAATTTATTTAACCCTAATTATAATGCTTGTCCATGATCTGTGGTGACTGATATCTGTAACCCACCTCAGAGTAGCAAATTATTGCGTATACCTTAAGTAAATATTTTGAGTGAGTAAAGCAAATAATTTTTTTGAAGTAGTACTTCTATATGATATAGTTTTAGACCGATTTTAAGTTTAAGAAAAAATTAAATAATTTATGTTGTCATTGAAATAATTATTTAAAAAGATGGTAGTGGTATGGATGCCCAAGTTAATCATGCATGACTGCATGAATAAAAACGCTATCATTTACATAACTTTTTATTTTGTTAGTTTTATACTTAATAATTACTTATTTGCGTTAGTTTGCTGTAATGGAAGATGATTTCAAAACAGTTCTTATTTTCGTCGCTTCAGCATTACAAAGTTGTCCGTATATTTTGTGTTTCTTGTTTTTAATATGCATTTGTCTAAAAAAACAAATCAATATTATATTTTTATCTAATACTAAACTAATATATGTACATAAGTCACTAATGTCCAATTGCACCGAATTAGTTAAGCCTTAGTTATCAAAATGTCGCTTGTCGTTTCCCTATTGGTGGAATTGGCATTTTAAGTACGACTTAAACTTTAAAATGCTTAAATAATTCGGTACAATTGGACATCAGTGAGATAACTTTGTTTGAGCTCACTCATAGTTGAAAATTAAACACTTGCATACTAATGTAATATATTTTTAATTAATTTTTGTAACAAACGGACAAACGTGATTAATTAATTCGTACATTGATATGGACGTTGAAGGACGTCGTTCAATTCTTCATTTACCTTTTAATAAGAATTCAAAATACATTTATAAATTTTAAATTTGATGTTTAAAATAATTTAAAAACTTGAATTTCAATTTAACAATTATTTAAAACGTGAAATTTAAAATTTTTATTTGCAAAGTAACACAATAGCTACCATTAGTTTTTTTGTTACTTTCATTATTTTTTATTATATGTCACACTATATTTCGTAGATTGACTACCTACAGTATTTGTTTTTGCCAAAAAGCATTGAAAACAAAAAGATATTATAAATAAAACTTAATAATGTTATAGTAAGGCGGTAACATCAAAGCAAGTATTGTTTAACAAAAGTAAAAGTTTACCCGCATGCATCTAAAACTCCTGATTTTAATCACAGCTTATGTTATGATAAATAATATAATTTGATGTGGAAGGGATACTAATATATATATTACCCGGATTGAATTTCTCAATAAGAAATTAGTGTATTTTGTTACCAACGCAAAGGAATAGAAATAAAGGTAAACTTTACATAACAATATAACTATTTAAACACTTCGTCTGGTTATTGTAAATTATAATTTATAACATATTTGTTTTTTAATTTTTACATCCACAACAAAGTATAGTTGTAACAAATTAAAATCCATGGCACGTGAGCAGAAATCTTAAAATTTAAACCTTGATAACTTTTATAACATGTTGTAAAATTTTTATTGAAATTTAACATAACATTTTTTTTTAGTATAGTTTGTAACAAAAACACTAACAGCAAAATTCAGATATGACCTTACAAATATTTTATGACGTAAAGCGGAATTTAATTTGCCATAACTATACATTGATAACAAATTTATTGATAGGATTTTATTAGGCAAAATCCTCAAAATAGTTTTTAGTTAGCTAATTTTGGGTTTATTTACTAAGGTAAATCTACGTTGTGTTAATGCCTACATAAAAAGCCTGTTATTCGACCCTAAAATTTTTGCATTATAACTCAGACAGTAATCACTTCAAGCAACTACTGCAATAGACAATTTTTTTAATAGTAATCTCATAAAAATCAATTTTTATACAGGCGCTATCTCTCCAGTTAATTCTATTTCTTACAAAATAAATATTATCTGCTTCAAAATGTAAAAAATGAAAAGTCGAATGTTACCAGCGATATTAAACCTGATTGATACCATTTTAACCAATGATCCAAGTATTAATTTCTTGGTGTCAACTGTACATAATATAATATAAAATCTTCATAAAATAATTTGCTGACGATTGAATTACTCAACACTTAATTACCATAATTAGATATATTTTGAACTTAATGGCTTTTAAACATCGACTAAATCACTACTGAAACATTAACTTCTAAGTATAAAACTAGATAAATAAAAACAATTTGTTGAGTAAAAGCTTATTATAGTCGTCAGTGCTATGCAACGAAGTTCCGTTTTTTATCTCAACATAATAATATAATATAGTTCGTGTTAGAATAACTTTACTAATTATTGGTTGGAATACATTTATGACATTTAATTTTTACAGTTTGGTAGTGAATACTTAAATTAATTCAGCATGGATTTAAAATGCACATGTATTTTAATTGCATTAAATAGTAAGTTACTAAAAGCAAATTCTGTTTGTAATTTTTTAATCAGTTTCATAAAGGAAATCAATATTTAATGTAGGATTAAAAGTAAATAAGAAACTGCATTTTTATTTTAATTTGTTTAAAATTTCTTTTACAAATAACTGATATTATTTGTTAGAGCAAAACTAATTTTGTCATCAATTATTATTGGCAGTATTTTGATAAAATCGTATATTTTCAAGAATTTAAGAAACGGTTTTTACTTTTGATTTAAGGTGCTATTTATTTATTTTAGTTTTTATAAAACTATACGTATGTAATTAAATTATATTGCAAAAATATTCCTCCTTAATAGAAAGATTTTTGTTTGATTTAAATCATTTTCTAAAATTTCTAATTTATACAAAATATGTCATTTCCAAATTTTTAAATTTTATCTTAAGTAAATCATAATATTATGTTCTTTCAATTATAATAAAAAAACTTGACACTTTTTTTAGTCCTTTCAAAAATATTATTATTTATTATTTTGTTTAATTATTAATTAAATACTATAGCCATTAATTAAAATATATTATAATCTTGAAATGTTAAAAATAAATTATCAATCGCATGAAAAAAACTAAGAAAAACCTGGAAATGAAATGATTCTCGTCTTTCCATGAAAATAGTTTCCACATCAGTTACGGACCATGGTAAGGCGGCCAACAGGACGCCTAACTTGCCAGTACTTACATAATATCTATTTGAATTTAGGAATCAAAGGTTAACTTTTAGTACCTAATTAGGCTTTTATTTAAATTAAACATTATAATCATTACTTAGTTTATAAAAAATTAAAATATTATTACTGTTTATATATTTTGCTTAATACAGATATCTTTTTCCTATAATAATTATTGTAAAAAACTATAATTTTTATTCTTGATTTATTACTTATACAAGAAAATAGTACTTTGTTTTACTAGGAGTAAAAGTCGGACTTTTTGTGGCGAATTTGGAATTTGTCAAACGAATGCGAGTTACACTCGAGTTAGAGTTGCAATAGTTTTTCAACGTACATGGTTACTTGAAAGATAGTCAAATCTTGCATCTTTGTCTGGTTTTTACCACTACTTATTAATTTAAAAAAAACATTGTCGTTTCAAAATTCAAATGATTAGAACGAAGTATCCCTTCGTACTCGTACGCACCACTATAGATATAATTATTATACAGTAATTTTTATTTCTAGATTTAAAGAAAATTAAAAATTTTATTATTATACATTATACATAAAATATTAGAATTTTAAATATAAAAATAAGGATAATAGCTTAAGATTAAGTGGCAACGACATTGGTAACTAAAAAGAAAGTTTCTACGAGTTTCTCGATCTCTAGTTAATCAATATACGCACTCAGCTCATAATGACATTTAAAAATTATTTTTAGTGATCACATTAATAACAGCTGCATTTATGGATTTTAATATTTTTACTAAGCCGATTGAGAACACGATAACTTTGAAAAATACGACTGATAATGATGAAGCACTGGAACTTCAATTAGATAATCTCGACAAAGATATTAATTATAAATTGTATACCAGGTAAGTAAGTAAATTATCAGGAAGCAACAGTAAAGATCACTAATTATTTTAGAGAACTTAAAGAACCAGTAATTCTAACATATGACAATTGGAACACAACAAAAACAAACTTTAAGTTTGATAAAGAAGTAAAATTTGTTACACATGGCTGGCTATCAAGCGGCGAAAGCGATTTTGCTGAATCTATCAAAAATGCTTACTTGGCTAAAGAAGATCTAAATGTAATAATTGTTGATTGGAGTTCTGTATCTGGTAATATTTTGTATCCATTGCCAATGCTATACACCAAATCTGTAGGACAACATTATGGGAAATTTATGAACTACCTCATAGATAATGGATTAAATTTAGATAAAGTCCATTTAATTGGTCATAGTCTAGGAGGGCATGTTAGTGGATTTTGTGCAAGAGAGATAATTACTGGAAAAGCTAAAAGACTTACAGGTACATTATGTCTACAATTTTTGTATATTTTAAACAAAATATTCTTTATAGCACTCGATCCAGCTTTGCCAGGTTTTCCTCCTGAATTTTCGCCTGCAGATCATGTCACAAGTACAGATGCACGATTTGTTGACGTTATTCATTCTTGTGGAGGTGCCCTGGGAATTTTATTCCCCGTCGGTCACGTTGATTTTTATCCCAATTCTGGAATATCTCCTCAACCGGGATGTTTACAAATCGGAGAGGTACAATTAATTTATTTTTCTTCAAACACATTACTAACTTTTTTAATTATTTCTTTAGGAGTTATTATCCTGCAGCCATTCTAGAAGTTGGAGATATTTTGCAGAGAGCATAAACGCAGAACACAAATTTGTTGCAAAAAAGTGCAAATCTTGGTTTCATTACATGCTTAATTCGTGCGAAGAAGGAAAAGATGTACTGATGGGGGATCCTTGCCCGTCAACTGCTAGAGGAAGTTATTACCTTAAAACTAACTCAGAATCTCCATTTGCTATAGGAAAATAATAGTGTCAAAAGAAACTACTAATACTTTATTTACTGGTTGTGTCTATAATAGAGCAGGTTTTCTTATTATCAGCGACTGTAATTACTTTGGGAAATAAATACAAAATATTTAAATTTTTTTTCTTATCTTACCTCTTTTGCATTCGCGATTGCAGGTATAATTAGCATTCGATATTATTTATTTTTAGATTAAAAAAGAATAATAATTTTATTACTATAAATTCCATATCATTGTGATTTAACATTTAAAGACTCTCTCTTTTTCTTTGAATTTTGCCGAATTGTTTATATAGGTTCATATTATATAAGCAAAGGTTCAGCATTAAATTGCAAAAGTGGTAACTTAGCGGAAAGTTTCCATAAGTTTCTCGATTAGTTAAAAATATACACACTGGCTGGTTTCGTCAAATCTGTAATAATATGAACAGATTTATCATAATAATTATATTTTCAGTGATCATATTAATAATAGCTGTATTTATAAATTTTAATACTTTTTCAACGCCGTTGCCGGCTGAAAAAACGATAATCTTGAAAAATACCGCCGAAAATAATGACACACTGGAACTTCAATTGGATAGTTTTGACAAAGATATTATTTATAAATTATACACCAGGTAAGTAAGACATCGCTGATTAACAGACAACAGTAAAGATCAATCATGTTTTAGAGAACTTCAAGAACCATTAGTTTTAACATATGATAATTGGAACACGACGAAAACAAACTTTCAGTTTGATAAAGAAGTGAAATTCGTTACACATGGTTGGCTATCGAGCGGGGAAAGTGATTTTGCAGAATTCATCAAAGATGCTTATTTGGCTAAAGAAGATCTAAATGTAATAATTGTCGATTGGAGTTCTATATCTGATAATATTTTGTACCCATTGCCAATGTACTATACAAAAACTGTAGGACAACATTGTGGAAAATTTATGAATTACCTCATAGATAATGGACTAGACTTAGATAAAGTCCATTTAATTGGTCATAGTCTAGGAGCACATGTTAGTGGATTTTGTGCAAGAGAGATAATTACTGGAAAAGCTAAAAGGCTTACAGGTACATTAAGTCTACAATTTTTGTATATTTTAATTAAAGTATTTTTTGTAGCACTCGATCCGGCTCTGATCGGTTTCCCTACAGAATTTGCGCCTGCGGATCATGTTACAAATACAGATGCACGATTTGTTGATGTTATTCATTCATGTGGAGGCACACTGGGAATTTTGTTTCCCGTCGGTCACGTTGATTTTTATCCCAATTCAGGAATAGCTCCCCAACCTGGTTGTATGCAAATCGGAGATGTAACAATCAATTTATTTTTTTTGAAAAAAAGTGACTAACTTTCTTTATATGTTTAGGAGTTATTAACCTGCAGCCATTCGAGAAGTTGGGAGTATTTTGCGGAAAGCGTAAACGCAGAACACAAATTTGTTGCACAAAAGTGCAATTCTTGGTTTCATTACATGCTTAATTCGTGCGAAGAAGGAAAATATGCACTGATGGGTGATCCCTGCCGATTGACTGCTAGAGGAAGCTATTACCTTAAAACTAACTCCGAATCTCCATTTGCTGAAGGAATATAAAAGTGTCAAAAAAAGCAGTTAGTACTTTAGTTATTGGTTATGCTAATGATTTACTATCAAGGATTGTAATAATAACTATGGTAATTAAAACAAAATATTTTTATTTTAATTCCTTATTTCTGTTATCTATGAACAAAAAGCTGTATCATAATGACTTAATTTGAACTCGACAACTAGGAATTCAATAGATTACATTTGTTTATTACTTTCAAAATGTCAGAACGTGGCATTCTTAGTGTCATCTATTGAAATAACAAATATTATAATCACTTCTATCAAAAATAACTTATTTTGCATTAAGAGAAGAATTGTGTAAATTCAAGAAAGTGCTTTTAAAACGTTTAAGTCGCACAAAATTTTGCTTCCTTCATAATACAAGCTGTTATAGAAATAAATCAATACATTTTTGCAGAAAACAAGGTTAGAGTTTGGGTACGACCGACACCTACAAGGAAAGTGTAATAATATTGAAATTTTTAGTTATCACATTAATTTTAATGTTTTTTCTAAACCGGGCCAAGGAGCGATAATAGTAAAAGATACTATAACCGACACGGATAAAACTTTGCAACTTAAATTAGATAGTCTTAATAAAGCAATTCCGTATAAATTGTACACTAGGCGAGAATGAAACTTAATATCAAGCAACAATTAAGATTAGTTGCGTTTCAGAGAACTTCAAGAACCATTAGTTCTAACATATGACAATTGGAACACGTAACAAAAGTAAACTTTAAGTTTGATAGAGAACTGAAACTGATTACACATCGCTGGTTATCTAGCGGTGAAAACAGCTTTGCAGAATCTATTAAAAAATGTTTATTTTATTAAAGAAGATTGATTGTAGTTCCGTGCCTAGTAATACTTTGTATTCACTCCCAATGCTAAATTTAAGGTAAAATTTAGATAAAATTAATTTAATTGGTCATAGCGTAGGAACGCATATTAGTGGATTTTGTGGAGGAAAACTAATTGCTGGAAAATCTAAAAGACTCACTGGAGGATATTTCTATGATTACACCTTAATTTATTTCTTCTTTTTCTTCTTCTACTTTTGGCTAGGGATAACCCTGTATGCCCAGATCTGTTTTACTTAATAGTAGCATCGGCGATATTCCGAAGCCACTGTCAATACCTTGAACATTAGTTTGTAACGTTAGCAGTTGATCGCGCTAACAATCAGGCAAATGATCGTCTCCAAATTTCTAAAAAAACTGTGATCATAAACAAAACTTTTGCAGATGTAGCACTTAATTTGTTTTCTTAATAAAGTATGCTTAATATTTTAAAAAACTAAAACTGTAAGTGAAAAAAGTGGTCAAGGCAAATGGTTTTGGAAATACGTAAGTTTTAAGAACCACAATTTTACATAAAAAAAAACAAATATATAGGTGTACAGTTTTTTATTTTATGCAGTATTATACTTATTACATAATGCGTATTTTCATAATTCTAGAAGCTGCAATTTCAATTAAAAGAACAAAGACTGATAGTATCCATCCTACAATCAAAATTATAAATATTCCAATAACGTCTTGCAAGTGTAGCATAGTTGACGATGCAAGCCGTTTCTTCAAATTTAAAATTACGTTGATAGAATAAAACGTGTTTCGAATTAAATAAGTTATAATCCCTGCTTCTTTGATGTTCATCAGTAAAGCATTCGCTTTCTCAAAGATCGGATGCCCTTCGTAAAAACCATACTTAAACGAACCATTAAAATTCTATCTTCTAGGGTAAGTATTAAAGGATCTCCATCAGGATTTATGTATTTCTCAAAAGTGTTGGCCAAAATTAGTCTTGATTTTCCCGTTACTATGTCTCTTTGTTTAGCTGCTTGTTCCAAGCAAGATTCCCTTGTGTCGCATAATTCAGAGTGCGTAAAAATGTAGTTGTCAATCGTATTATTTGAATTTGAATAAATATTTATTAACTCGGGAAAAATGCCAATTTTAATACCAGAACCAATTATATCATTGACATTTTCCAAACTTTTGCTGTAACGGTTTTGGCTTAACGACTTAATTAAGTCACTTTGAAATGCAACTGATATAATGAGAGAATGCAAGATATATGTAAAAAATATACACCGCAATACTATAGAACGTGGATGACTTGCTACAGCTACACCTAATAAACACGAAAAAATGTTATAATTGAGTCAGAGAAATCCCGAAAATAGTTAAACTCGTAGGTTAATTTTGATAAAAAGTAAGTTAGTATTGAAGTTCCTCCAAGTGCGGTAATCATGAAAATGACAATAATGTTATTGTAAACACGTGCAATATTTTTCCATCGGCTTTGTAATTGCGGTGCAGGAACAACCCAAACTACTGGGTCGTCTAAATATGGAAAGGAAGTGTCAAAATGCCACGATTCGTTTGCTTTAACGACGAAAAACCCCACTCCTACATTCGCGTCGTTATTTTGTATACTTCCGTATGCATCTGTAAATGTTCCATTTTTCAACCTAACTCCCCACCTGGTGTAATTGTGATTCATATATGTGATTTTGAGACCAAGTCTTTCTTGAAGGATTTTCAATAAGGTAACTTCGATTCCATAATTGAGTTCGCAACTTCTGCATGCAACAAATGGGGGAAATTGCATAGCCAAGACTTTCAATGTTAAATTATTCCAATGGTTTAATTTTCTATTGGGAAATAGAGTCACGTTCTCTGATAAGTCTCCATTTTTGCATTTCGTCAAAAGTTTAAATTGCGGTTTTACGTTGTTGTAAGCGAAATAGGTATACACATTAACTTGTGCCAAATTTCTAATCAATACCACAACATTAAAAATTAAGTACTTAAAGAGAAATTCCAATAATGTGTTACGTCGACCTTCGTAAATAATTATAATTTTAACTCTTGGATTCCAACTTTTACGGATGATTAATTGTTTAATTATTTGTTCACAATTAGCTTCAGTAATTGAAAGTATGTAATGTTCATCTTTTACCACTTGCGTGGATAAATCTGTTTCAAATGGATTAATTAAGTTGATCAACTTTAAATGTTGCAATACGTTTCCTAGTTGTTGATTTTCATCGGCAATAGTTACTGTAGCTTGCAAATCGAAGTACAATAAGTAAATAGTCTTTACACATAGCTGAACATTTGTTAACTGAAAATTTACATTATTGATATTTAATTGAGAATTAATATGATTAATGTAAAATGTATAAAGAAATAGTTTAATTAAATACATTTTGCAGTACTGTACTTACTTATAGGCAAATATAAAGTACAACTTTTCTGTTCAATTTATATGAAGTAGGTACCTATCTAACACTATTTAATTAAAGTGATCCATTAGAAGTAATCCAGTGAAAATTTAATAATTTATTACTGTAATAAAAAAAGGATATGTTTTTTAATATAATAATATAAATTACATAATAGCCAGACAAACATATTATTTATAAAATACATAAAAAAATAAATTATACGCTTATTCGGCCAACATTTATTATATCGGCTATACAATATAACTTATCAAGATATACAATACAAACACAAATTAATAACTTGACAATAAGTTGATACAATATAATAATTATTCTAATGATAAGTCCGTTTTATAAAATACTCGCCTGGCCTAACTTTTATCGGTTTTCTCCATTTAATCTGTGTTCTGTTGTTTATTCCATTTTTGGAATTTTTTTTATTTAGGCCTTTTCATTAGAAACTTCTAGTTCTTCTTAACTTTCTTTATTCTTTAGATTTCTATCTTGGAACCTGCCTTGGTAATCTCATTTATGAATTCATTGCATACGTCCAAACTGTGATAATTCTTTGCCATGACATCATCCATTAATAAACTCTGCATTTATTTCGCCTCTGGTGTTGCAAACGTTTCCAATATAATGTTTTATAATTCAAAAATATTCTCAAAATTACGGTGAGCTATAAACGGTGAATCTTTTTGAAATTAATTAAAGCATTAATTTAAATGCGTTACTTTAGTTTAAATATGTTATCAATAGATTTCGATAGAGGTAAAACTCGGTGAGCGCGTCAGTAATTTTTAAGAAAAATATAAACTTAAAAGATATTTTATTAATAAAATAGAAATAATAGAATACTAGCAGAAGTGTGGTATAAGCTTACACCGATCGACTAGCGGGCGGGTAACCGCGGTTCAATTCCTGGTAGCATTAAACCGAGGGGTCAACCGCTAAAGGAAATCGTGTACAATTAACTTCACACTTCACGTCCTTCATGATAATTCTCCATACTTCTTCGTACTTCATATAATTCAACAATAACTTACGGGACTTTACGTACTTCACCAGTAATTTACCGTACTTCATCAATAATTCACGGTACTTTACCTAATTCATCGATACTTCATTGTATTTCACGTACTTCATCAGTATTTCAGAGACTTACCGAGATTCCAAAATTTGAGCACTGGATGAGGTTCCACACCCCCCGGATCGAGTAGTTTATTTTTTAACAGAAGTAAACTGAAGATCTCCCGTTGCAGAGATCTACCTCCCAGGGTGTACGGAATTTATAATTATGCAGTTTATCATTAATTGTTAGGTTATGAATTAAACACATTTACTTGGCCATAGCTAATTTTAAAAAACTTGGGATATGCTTAAATATTTAATTCACTTTTAGTAGAAATAAAGTATTTAAACCGGGGGTCTGGGGGGTGTGGAACACCCTCCAGTGCCTCTTCAACGGTAGATCTTCAGTTTACTTCTGATAAAAAGTAAACTACTGGGTCTGGGAGTTTTGCATGTTCTAAAATGTTCTTCATTCCAAAATTTGTGCACTGGAGGGTGTTCCACACCCCAGACCCCCGGATTGAGTAGTTTATTTTTAACAAAAGTAAACTAAAATTCCCCCGTTGCTGAGATCTACCTCTCAGGGTGTACGGAATTTATAATTATGCAGTTTATCATTAATTGTTAAGTTATGAATTAAACACATTTACTTGGCCATAGCTAATTTTAAAAAACTTGGGATATGCTTAAATATTTAATTCACTTTTAGTAGAAATAAATTATTTAAACCGGGGGTCTGGGGGTGTGGAACACCCTCCAGTGCCTCTTCAACGGTAGATTTTCAGTTTACTTCTGATAAAAAGTAAACTACTGGGTCTGGGAGTTTTGCATGTCCTAAAATATTCTTCATTCCAATATTTGTGCACTGGAGGGTGTTCCACACCCCAGACCCCCGGATTGAGTAGTTTATTTTTAACAAAAGTAAACTAAAAATCTCCCGTTGCAGAGATCTACCTCCCAGGGTGTACGGAATTTATAATTATGCAGTTTATCATTAATTGTTAAGTTATGAATTAAACACATTTACTTGGCCATAGCTAATTTTAAAAAACTTGGGATATGCTTAAATATTTAATTCACTTTTAGTAGAAATAAATTATTTAAACCGGGGGGTCTGGGGGGTGTGGAACACCCTCCAGTGCCTCTTCAACGGTAGATCTTCAGTTTACTTCTGATAAAAAGTAAACTACTGGGTCTGGGAGTTTTGCATGTTCTAAAATGTTCTTCATTCCAAAATTTGTGCACTGGAGGGTGTTCCACACCCCAGACCCCCGGATTGAGTAGTTTATTTTAACAAAAGTAAACTAAAATCCCCGTTGCAGAGATCTACCTCCCAGGGTGTACGGAATTTATAATTATGCAGTTTATCATTAATTGTTAAGTTATGAATTAAACACATTTACTTGGCCATAGCTAATTTTAAAAAACTTGGGATATGCTTAAATATTTAATTCACTTTTAGTAGAAATAAATTATTTAAACCGGGGGTCTGGGGTGTGGAACACCCTCCAGTGCCTCTTCAACGGTAGATTTTCAGTTTACTTCTGATAAAAAGTAAACTACTGGGTCTGGGAGTTTTGCATGTCCTAAAATATTCTTCATTCCAATATTTGTGCACTGGAGGGTGTTCCACCCCCAGACCCCCCGATTGAGTAGTTTATTTTTAACAAAAGTAAACTAAAAATCTCCCGTTGCAGAGATCTACCTCCCAGGGTGTACGAAATTTATAATTATGCAATTTATGATTAATTGTCAGATTATGAATTAAACACATTTACTTGGTCATAGCTAATTTTAAAAAACTTGGGATATGCTTAAATATTTAATTCATTTTAGTAGAAATAATTTATTTAAACCGGGTGAGAACACCCTCAGTGCCTCTTCAACGGTAGATCTTTAGTTTACTTATGATAAAAGTAAACTACTCGGTCTGGGGTTCTGCAATGTTCTTTATTCTAAAATTTGTGCACTGGAGGGTGTTCCACACTCCCCAGACCCCCGGATTGAGTAGTTTATTTTTATCAGAAGTAAACTGAAGATCTCCCGTTGCAGAGGCATTGGAGGATATTCTACGCCCCCCAGACCACCCGGATCAAGCAGTTTATTTTTTGTAAGAAGTAAACTGAAGACCTCCCGTTGCAGAGGCACTGGATGCTGTTCCACACTTCCCAGACCCCTCGGATTGAGTAGTTTATTTTTTATCAGATGTAAACTGAAGATCTCTCGTTGCAGAGAAGAAGAAGAAGAAGACAAGTACTTCACGTACTTCACATGAAATGTCATGTACTTCATGAGATGTGCACAAAAAATTTCACCAGCGGTTAACCCCTCGCACTAAACACACTGCTGTGATGCCGTTGTAATTTCTTACTTGTAGAGTTTATAGGATACGACTCCACTATCTTAGAATTTAATAATAAAAAATATAATAGGAGTAATAAATATCTATTTCTTTTAGAACTATTAATGGTTACATTAAAATTACATATTATATAAGGTTTTAATTATTATATTATCTATATTGTAATATCACGGTCCGTCTCTATAATAATTATCGTTAATTGATAAATAAACGTAAATAAACCAACCTGAATTGCATGTAAAATTGCCAACGGTAGATGAAATGCCACCTGTGATGTACTTACGTTTGCTGCTTCTTTAACTGCAATCTTGAAAAGAAAACTTCGCTTCTGCTACTGTGAATAAACTGTTTTGAATTTTAAATAAACTCCCGCAAAAACTTGGCCTTTTATAATGAAATCTGTATTAATTTAAATATAATTTTACAAAATGACTAAAGATGTCACCAAAGTAGCTTCTTTCTTTATTAATCTTTTGTGTAGTGATGTGTTCGTATTAGGAATTATACTAAGAAAACAAGTGGCCATTTAAATTAAAAATTACTTAAAACTAATTAAACTAAAGCGTTGTAAATCGTTCATGTTATACGTTTTTAAATTATTAACGAAATAAACAAACCGGTGGACGATCAGCTGATTAGCAGGTCATTGCTTCCTTTTCAATACGCAGTGGTTCCAAACATGTAATCTTCTTGGACATCGTCATCCACATTCTCACAGGTAAATACGAAATTTTCTTTAATAACTTTTTCTCCGTTGCACTGTCTTTAAATCACTTTTGTTACATAAAAATCTATAGCGTCACTAGTAGTTGCATGTTGTATGTCGACAAAATTATTTTATAATTTATTGTTCATTTTGAAATTTTTAGGAACGAAATTTTCACGTCCTATCTGGGCAAGTGAAAATTGTCGACTGATCGTATTTTTCGCATCGCGAAGCCTATTAAATTGAGGATTTCTACTTTATAACAGGGTTTTTCCAACAAAAACTCGATTCCAATTGGCTGAAAATTCTTATCAAACGGATCCTTTGAAACTTTCACGAAAATTAAAGACTACTAAGCAGTTCCACACAAAATTGTTAGAAAAATTCCAAGTTCACTGGTCGTTCCACAATCATCTGTCAAAGTACGAATTCTTTCTTTTGCACTCCATGTTTATTTCACACACTTTCCTATCATAACCACTTGCGTAACACTTAGTTTTAATTCCTCATCTTACAATACTAATCTCACTTAAATCCTTATCCTATTAACAAAATTATTACTAAAATTAACATTTTGACATTTCTGCAGGTAACAGTTTCACATTTTTCAATGTAGAAGACTCAATTTTGCATCTACCATCCTCACTTGTATAGCAAATCGTTCTACAAATTAATCCTCAACTTTTGGTATGCCTTATGATGTAATTACAATTTTTATGTTATCTAAATCTCTTTTTAGATTTTCCGAAGGATGAAATTTCTTTTGTCTCATTTTAGCTTTATTTGAAACTTTTGGATTTTGGATTCACTTACAATAGTGCCAAGAAATGCGGACGCTGCTATTGGATATGCAAAACAATTCCAACTTTTATCTGTGCTACCCGTAGAATGAAATTTAACTTTTAGAATGCTAACTGCTCTGGCCAGCTTATGAAATGAAATTTTGTGTTCAAAATGGCTCCAATGGTATGCCATGAACCTTCTATAAATGCTACATGCCAAAAATTAACAACCCGTTCCAACAAAAAGTTCCATCCGAGGTTACACTTCATCTATCGAAGCTGCGGTTTTTAACCGGACGATGCAATTTACTTTATTAAGGTTATTTATCTTAGTTTTTAAGTTGATAACATGACATAATTACCCCTAAATAAAAATTTTTAAATTTCGGTAACACTTGTCTTACATGGAATTTCAAAATTTTTGTTTACAAATAGTTCAATGACTTTTGTATTAACACTCCTAACCTACTATTCAAATAAACTTTAACTACTTCTAACCTAATCTTTAATTAACTAAACTTTACTCATCTCCTCGCATTACGATGCCCAAAATACTAACATTAATCTATTCTAATCTATTCTATTCTAAAACTACGCTAAACCTACTTCCGTAACTTATTTACCTCCTTTTCTTTCCTTCATCGTCTTTATCTTAACTCCCTTTTATCATCATAAACCTTCCTTTTCCATCATCACAATTCTTCCTGCTTTAATCTGATTCCCCCTATCTATCTTCCACATTATCGTCTACTTCAAAACTACCTTTACATCTTAATCATTTATAATACCATCTTCCTTCTACTCACATAATTCTTCTCCTTTTTATCATCCTAATTCTTCCTCCTTTACTCAAACTAAATTTCTCCCATTACCTCCTACATTATTATTTACTTCAAAACTACCTTCACGTCTTAATCAGTTACCTCTTTTTATTACTATTACTGCTTCTCCCTTTCGCCCTTTTTTTTAAACATTTCTTTCGTTACTCCTGCCTTACGTTGAACCATTATTTACTCTACATTAAGTCCTCGTGTATGTTTATTTTCCATATGAAACTCATCATGTTTACCTCCACCTCTTTTCCTATAGCTTTATTCACTTTAAATTCATATCTTTCACCTCAATACTTCGTATACTCATTTTAATCAACATCATCATCTTCTTCTCATTTACCCTTTCATAATTCATCAGGCATCTTACCTCTGACTTTAATACTTCTTTGGACCTTTTGTCCTACTTCTATATTCCCTAATTCATCATCATAAACATCATCTTCTTCTTCTATTTACCCCTTTTAATACTTCATCATCATAATTCTCTCAACTAACTTCGTATACTTTTATCGCTGCTCCTTATATTTGTTCATCATTTATTCCACTATTTCACATCTCCGTCTCCTCTTAATCTTTCTACCTAACCTCCTTCTTTGTACTTATAAACATTCACGAGTTCTTTTTCCTTTTATTTATTTCATAAATTTTGACGTATATCTCATTCGTTCCTGAATTTCCCTTGAATTTCTAAATGACCCCATCCGTTTCTACACTAATCATATTATTACATGGTCACCTAACTTTAAATCCTAGTTGCTTCACTGTCTCGTAAGTTCTTTTTTATTCATAATAATGCTATCCTGAGTTTCAAACTACCTCCGTTACTTCAACTTCCTTTACTACTACTAATTATGGCCTATGCCTTTCCCTACTTCTTCTTCTACATAATACAACTTCATCTTACTTCCGGCTCACTTGGCCCTTACTACAACTTCATCTTACTTCCGGCTCGTTTAGCCTTTATCCCTTCATCTTACTTCCGGCTCTTGGCCCTTACTACAACTTCATCTTACTTCGGCTCTTAGCCCTTTATCTATTACTTCGGCACTTATGCCTTACTAACTTCCTTTTACTTCCGGCTCGTTTAGCCCCTTACTACAACTTCATCTTACTTCCGTTCTCTTAACTCAGTACAACTTCTAATCATAATTTCAATCCCTCATTCGACAGCTACTACTTTTTCCTAACTTCGACTACCTTTCCCCATGCATAACTAAATTTTCTAAATTATTCTACTTTAAATTTTCCCTTCAAATCTATAAATATTTAACTTACTTCGGACTACTACTATTTAATCATCTCTCACAACCTTTCGCTTCCCAACTCTTTCCAACATCAAACCTTCTACTCGTTCCATGAAATTTCTAAACCTTCGTTTACAAATCCCTTCCAAATCTTACTAAGTTCTTTACTGGATCTACTTTCCTAGTACTCTCCCCTTATTTTTATCCAGTTTCATCAAATTTACATCTATTCTACTCTAAATATCTAACTAAACTATCCTAATTACCTCAATTAACCTATTCCTCTTCTCTAACAATCTATCCGATCTCTTGTCGATTCTAATATTCAATACCCCCCAATACTTATTTACGGTCCTACATTGACCTCCGTCTCCTACCTAAACTTCTTCATATCGGCTCCTTTGGCCCTCAAATTTACTTCAATAATACTTTCATCTCGGCTCCTTTGGCCCTCCAATTTACTTCTATAATATTTTCATATCGGCTCCTTTGGCCCTCCAATAACTTTAATATTCATCAATAATTCCCCATTTAATTTTAATCGACTCAATCCCCTCTTATCATCATCCTATTCTACTAAATCTAAACTAAATTAACCTAACTTATTTCTACTAATTACTGCTACTTATTCTTTCTTACTTCCGATTGCTAACGTTTAATTGTTTTCCGTATTGACCCCATTTAATTTCTTCTCGTTTCTTCCTCTTACTGGAGTTACTTTGTCGGTATGCTTTTCCTACCCCTGTACAAATTTTAACTAATCTCTCATACCAAGCAATGTGTCTATAATCATCGTAATCTTTACACCCCCTTACTTCCTTTAAATTTTCCTCCACCGTTTCTTTTTGCTCTAGCAATTTTCTTAAAATTTCTGTTATAATAACCCCTTTACTACCTTCATTAATACTTCCCTCGTTCTCGTAACCTTGTTCGATTACCTTTAACGACTTCTCTACTTCCTCAACTAACTCAAATTTTATATTCCGATTCATTACTTTTATTTCGTACCCCTCTCGTTGCCTTATTTGTACATTTATTTTTCTTCCGTTAACACAATTGAACACTTTTTCTACTCCAACTACTTTCCTATCTAGTATAATGCAACCTCCTTTTACTTCCTTCCATTCTACCTGAATCATCTTGTTACCCCTTAATTTACCATTACTATCCTGACCTTCCTCAACTTGAATTTCTAAATTTACATCTTTTTCTTGAACTTCTTTAACTTGAATCTCTGCCTCTTCGACTTTAATATTTAACTCAACTTTTTCTTCCTGACCTCCCTTAACTTTATCAAACGATTTAACTAACTCACCCATTTTTGAATTTATTTGTCCCATATCCGACCTTAACTCATCAAACCTGTCTTCCATAAAGTTCATGAGCTTTTTTATCATGTTCTCAAACCCTATCTCAACGTTCTCTTTACTCTTTGTGTTCATTTTAAAATTAAATTCTTAAATTTACCTGACAAGTTTACTTTAATTTTTAAATTTCTATCAGTCGTGAGTTCTCGATTGATTTGCCAGTAGTTACTTGGCAAGATCGAGCCTTAAGTTGGGCGCCAAATTTGTAATATCACGGTCCGTCTCTATAATAATAATCGATAATTGATAAATAAACGTAAAATAAACCAACCTGAATTGCACGTAAAATTGCCAACGGTAGATGAAATGCCACCTGTGATGTACTTACGTTTGCTGCTTCTTTAACTGCAATCTTGAAAAGAAAACTTCGCTTCTGCTACTTTGAATAAACTGTTTTTGAATTTTTAAATAAACTCCCGCAAAAACTTGGCCTTTTATAATGAAATCTGTATTAATTTAAATATAATTTTTACAAAAATTGACTAAAGATGTCACCAAAGTAGCTTCTTTCTTTATTAATCTTTTGTGTAGTGATGTGTTCGTATTAGGAATTATACTAAGAAAACAAGTGGCCATTTAAATTAAAAATTACTTAAAACTAATTAAACTAAAGCGTTGTAAATCGTTCATGTTATACGTTTTTTTAAATTATTAACGAAATAAACAAACCGGTGGACGATCAGCTGATTAGCAGGTCATTGCTTCCTTTTCAATACGCAGTGGTTCCAAACATGTAATCTTCTTGGACATCGTCATCCACATTCTCACAGGTAAATACGAAATTTTTCTTTAATAACTTTTTCTCCGTTGCACTGTCTTTAAATCACTTTTTGTTACATAAAAATCTATAGCGTCACTAGTAGTTGCATGTTGTATGTCGACAAAATTATTTTATAATTTATTGTTCATTTTGAAATTTTTTAGGAACGAAATTTTCACGTCCTATCTGGGCAAGTGAAAATTGTCGACTGATCGTATTTTTCGCATCGCGAAGCCTATTAAATTGAGGATTTCTACTTTATAACAGGGTTTTTCCAACAAAAGCTCGATTCCAATTGGCTGAAAATTCTTATCAAACGGATCTTTGAAACTTTCACGAAAATTAAAGACTACTAAGCAGTTCCACACAAAATTGTTAGAAAAATTCCAAGTTCACTGGTCGTTCCACAATCATCTGTCAAAGTACGAATTCTTTCTTTTGCACTCCATGTTTATTTCACACACTTTCCTATCATAACCACTTGCGTAACACTTAGTTTTAATTCCTCATCTTACAATACTAATCTCACTTAAATCCTTATCCTATTAACAAAATTATTACTAAAATTAACATTTTGACATTTCTGCAGGTAACAGTTTCACATTTTTCAATGTAGAAGACTCAATTTTGCATCTACCATCCTCACTTGTATAGCAAATCGTTCTACAAATTAATCCTCAACTTTTGGTATGCCTTATGATGTAATTACAATTTTTATGTTATCTAAATCTCTCTTTTTAGATTTTCCGAAGGATGAAATTTTGCTTTGCTCATTTTAGCTTTATTTGAAACTTTTGGATTTTGGATTCACTTACAATAGTGCCAAGAAATGCGGACGCTGCTATTGGATATGCAAAACAATTCCAACTTTTATCTGTGCTACCCGTAGAATGAAATTTAATTTTAGAATGCTAACTGCTCTGGCCAGCTTATGAAATGAAATTTTGTGTTCAAAATGGCTCCAATGGTATGCCATGAACCTTCTATAAATGCTACATGCCAAAATTAACAACCCGTTCCAACAAAAGTTCCATCCGAGGTTACACTTCATCTATCGAAGCTGCGGTTTTTAACCGGACGATGCAATTTACTTTATTAAGGTTATTTATCTTAGTTTTAAGTTGATAACATGACAATATGTATATAATAAATTATCAGAGTAATATTGTTATTAAAAGTTACTTTATT
Source organism: Lycocerus yunnanus (assembly GCA_036346125.1). NCBI lineage: Eukaryota > Metazoa > Arthropoda > Insecta > Coleoptera > Cantharidae > Lycocerus > Lycocerus yunnanus. The sequence goes on along the minus strand of JARFIX010000075.1, from coordinate 2,129,297 downwards.
CATATTTTAACGAATAAGATAATTTTAATTTACATAAGTTTTCCAAAATAAGTACAATGATAGCAAATCCCCATCCTACCAATAGTACCAAGAAACAACCCAACAGATCATCAAAATGTAAAGACTTTGATACAGCAAAATTTTGTACTGTGTTAATTCTTCTTTGGCTGCTGTAAAACACTGAATCAATCAAATAATAAATAAATCCTGATTCTCTTATGTGCATCAATAGTTTGTTTATTTTGTTGAACACGGGGTGCCCTTTAGTGAAAACCATACAAACATATAACACCTTCAGTGGTGTCTCTAATTCGTTAATTAATGGAATTCCCTCGGAATCCAAATAATTTGCAGTGACATTCTTCAATATCATTCGAGATTTAGTTGTTGCAAAATTACCTCGATATGCCGTTAAGTTCAAACAATAATTATTATATACAAAACATTCTTGGGCATGTTTACTAAAATAAATGTCTCTCGGATTATTTGAACCTTCAAATAAATCGAGAAGATCTTTATATGTTCCAAATTCTATACCAGAAGTCATTATTTCGTCTATATTCTTAATGGCGGTTGTGTAGCGATCGTGTGTTAAAGAAGTTGTCAATTGACTTTGAAAAGCCACCGATATGATTAAGGAAAACAAAAAAAAACTTAAAAATATGCATCGGATAATCGTGGTTCTCGGTGTTTTGTGAACAGAAAAATTTAATAAGCACGAATAAAATGTAAACAAGCAATTTATAAGTAACTTAAATTGATAAATTTCCTTTATCATTCTTGAAACTGTTCGCACCACTACAGAAGTTAAGATTAATACAAAAAATAATGCTAAAATAGTGCTGTAATCGAAGACATTGGCTATATTAATCCATCTACTTAATAATTTTGGTGCTGGAACTAGCCACACAGCCGCATCTTCTATGTATGGATGTGTCATGTCAAAATGTCTCATTTCTTCGACATTAACGACAAAGAATCCGATTCCGATGTCTACATCGTTAATTTGCAACTTTCCATAAATTTCGTTAAACGAGCCATTCTTTTGCATGCTACCCCAGTAATTATAAACGGTATTATCGAAAATAACTCGAAACCCTAAAATATGCTGTAAGAGTGTTAAAATATTGATTTCTATTCCACCTTTAGTTCCGTCATAGTTGTGGACCACATATGCGGGAAATCTCATTGTCGCAACTTTTAAGGTAATATTATTAAAATCAATAACGTCCTTGCTCGGATACAAATCAGTTTTGTTAATTAATTTTCCTTGAATGCATCGGTTTACAAGTAGTAAAGTTTTCTCGGTATTATCTTTGGTGTAACCATGGTACGAAAGTATGCTGATTTCATTATTATCTTCTATAAGAACAACGACATTAAAAATAAAAACTTTTAAAAGGATATCAGACAAAATTGTGGTATTTCCCTCGTAAATAATCATAAAGTTAGCTCTTGGATTCCAGGTGTGTTTTGTTATGAGGAAAGTAACAATTTTCTCACAGTTGTTTTCGTTCATTGATATAATATAAGCTTTGTCTTTCAACAAAAGTAAAGGAACTGCAAAAGAATACATTTGAACAACTGTCGTATTTTTTAAATTTTTGTAAAAACTATTAAATTTATTTGTAGAATCTATGACGGTTGTTGATTCTTGATTAAAATTCGAATAGTAAATTGTTTTCATGCACGATAAAAGATTATTTTTGTCTTCTTCAATAATTAATTTAGCATATAAAGAATAAATAATTAAGAAGAACGTATAAATGGTTAACTTGGTAGGAGACATTGTTTATATACCACGAAATCGAACCGATTGGGTAAGTAGAGTTTTATTTCATTCTAAGGTAGAACTTTCCATTAGTTTATTACAAAATAATTATCACTTAAATCACCTTAGGAACGAAGAAATAATATATAGCAAGTAATTTGTTGTTTCGTGGATTAATAGTTATTGTTTTAGGAAAAAAGCATTATATTATATTTGAACGTAAAAAATAAATGTTTTAATTAATTAAAATTACTTTTTCCACCCTGATGGACGGCATTAAAAGTGAAATGAAAATTGTATTGTCTGCTAAACTTAACAACATACAGATAATTTGAAAATCAAAATCAAAAATCAATTAAATCTCAATGTAAAGAAGATACGAAGTACCAATTTTGGTTTTGAAATTCCCATTATTTTTTAAAATATTAAATAAAAGCTAATATTACATCAAAGGATTAAAATAATAATAATAATAGTTTTTATGGACCAATTTTAACCAAAATTTAATTAGCTCTAAGTTTTACTGTAAACATACGTAGTACCAATTTTGAATTTGAAATGCTCATTTGTTTTTGAAATATTAAATAAAAACTAATATCAAACAGAAAAATAAAAAAAAATAGTTCCAATGAACTAATTTTATCCAAAATTTTACTACTTCTAAATCTTAATGTAAAGATACGAAGTACCAATTTTGGATTTGAAATTCTCTTTCGTTTTTGAAATATTAAATAAAAACTAATATTAAGTAAAAATAGTTCCAATGAACCAATTTTATCCAAAATTTAATCAGCTTTAGGTTTTAATATAAGAATACGAAATCTTAAAACTTTGTTTTAAAATTCCTGTTAGTTCTTGCTGTAGAACGCACGCAAAGTTTAACGCTACACACACCACACACACAGACAGTTTTTTGGAAATGATCTTATTTAGCTTATGAGACCTCAAAATGTATAAATCTATGATACTAAAATCTCAATTTTTTCTGCACGAAAACAATATTTTCTCATAGTACATAATATGATAAAGTAAAACCTTCAAAACTATCACTATTGCATGATTGCTTTCAATTCTAGTACAACCACTTGGTGCTCAAAAAGGGGTTACCTGGAAAGTTTTCCAGGAATTTTGAAAATTAGTATTTTTATAGATTTCGACGTGCTTTTTTCGAAATTTTACTTTGCCACCTCGTATCTTTGCCACTCGTTCCGCCATATCGGAAAAATGAGCCCCAAAAAGAGTTTTTTGTCAATATCTCCTTTCCGGCTTATTTTACGAGGAAAGAATTAGGTTATAAATTAAACAAGAAAACATTTCCTATAATTTAGGTAGTAACCCTTTTTTGCTAAAATGAATAGGATTAGATATCGGTGCTAAGTTTTATTATTGCCGCGAAGTGGTTCAGCTATAGAACCAAGCAGGACTCAGCTTTGAGGCGGTTAACTGGTATTTCCTTTACTACACAAAAATGATGACATCCGGAAGTTTTCTTCTGCCCGTGGGCCAGTAAGTAGGCTTTAAAGAATTTGCTTCCATAGCTTTAAATAGTTCCCTGCCCTTTGTTGTAGTTATTCTTGAGCCTCATTGGATATGCTTGGCATTATAATCTCCTCCGACAATGAATCAAGAACCAAGTCTTTAAACTGTTGTTTTGTTTTGAAGAACAGTAAACCGAAATTATATTTATTGATCAATTCCATTCTCTTATAGAAATACTGGTGGCCTGTAGGTGTTCATGTTGGTGTTTGTCGACAAGGTTGTATTTTATAGAGTTTAAGGAATACATCTCTGCCAGCGTGGGCTGTTCCATCGGGATGTTGTGTGTCGTATATAGAGTACTTTGGGATTTTTAGAAGACTACATTTAGTAAATTGCGTCTCAGATATTAAGATGATGTTTATATTGTTCTCGACAAAAATTGCCTCACAAATTTTTCGAAGTTTTTTGCAGTACAGTTTTCTCGAAACAGCACCTTTGTTCGATTCTCGAGCTCTTGTCTCGGAAAAACTGCCCTTTTTAGTTTTTTTTTCGATACAAGCCCTCTCTCGGAGCTCGAACTGAGGGACTGTTTCTCTACAGAAACGCTTTCATGGCTTGGCCGTGTTGCGCTAGAACATTAGCGTTCCAATGGGCTATCTTAATTTGTTCTACTAAGGGTCTACCAATCAGGGTTTGTTTTAAATTTGGTTGAAATAGGTCAAGTAGGCAGTTCTGTTATTCAGTTTTTTATCATATGTATAATAAAAGGTCAACATTTAATATAATGCCTTTGATTTCGCTCGAAAATCGTGTTAAGATAATTCAAATCCATTATGAAAATGGTCGATCCGTGAAGACTACATTTCGCAAAATTCGCGATATTTTTATTTGTAACGATCGTCCATCTGAGACTACAATTGCGAATTTAGTGCGAAAATTTGAGTCCACCGGTTCAGTAGTAAACGTAAGCACAAAAATATGTGCTCGTCCATGTCGTTCAATCGAAAATATTGCTGCAGTACGTGAAAGTGTCACAGAGGACCCAAATTTATCGGTTTCACGACGTTCTCAACAATTAGGCCTGTCCACAATGACCACATGGCGAATTTTACGGAAGGATTTAGCTCTAAAGCCTTATAAGATACAACTGGTACAAGAATTAAAGCCAGCAGATCATTCTCAACGTCTTAGATTTGCTGATTGGATCATTGAACGTGGTGCTTGTTTTCAGAAAAATCATCTTTTCGGACGAAGCACATTTTCACTTAAACGGGTATGTTAACAAGCAAAATTGTCGAATTTGGGCTTCTGAAAATCCAAAAGCAGTTGTTGAACAACCACTACATCCATCTCGTGTCACTGTATGGTGTGGTTTATGGGTAGGGGGCATCATTGGTCATCATTATGCAAAAATGTATTCGAAAATTTTGTTAAAAGAATCGACGTCTGCAAACGTAGTCGTGGAGGACATTTACCGGATATTGTTTTCCATTCATAAATGTTCAAGCCCCTACAACATATTTCAGTAGAGAATTAGAAAATTTTCATACAAAATATGTGTTTCTTTTAAAATTTAAAAACAAACCCCTGATTGGTAGACCCTTTACTTTGATTTTGAGACACGAGCATTGTTAGGAGGTTCAGCATCGCCTCCAACTATTCCATTAGGTTCTTCATCATCTGCTTTAACTCTTGCATGTCGTTAGGCTACGATGGATTCACAATCTCTCGTTGACTACTACTTGTGTTAGGAATTTATGTTTCTTGTGCTTTGTGTTGTTGTGGCATTTGTACTCAATTTTAGGGTGAACTTGTGCAGGTTTTGGATATGTTACGGTTGGGTTTTCTATTCGTTTCAAGAGAGAAAATTTTTTTTCTGCTTATAAATCACGCAGCCCTTAAAATTTGCTGGATGGTTTCCATCACATAGAAAACACTTTACCGTATCATTTTGTACAATTCTTTGGCAAATATTGGTGATGTGGTCTCTCGTGAGCTTCGACGGCAGAATGTTTTCATATGTCCGTATCTTTGTCACTTAGTGCATTGCGGTATCTCTCTCTTTGGGTGGGGTGATTCGAATTCTATTATACTATTGTTGATTGTCTTCAACTTATAGATGTTTTTATTGATTTATTTTGTGGCTTCAGCTCTACGTAGAGCATCGGGAATTCGACCTTAGTAAACTTTTTTCTAATATTGCATATGTTTGTGACTTTTTGCGCATGTTTCTCGATTTCGTTCTTTATTACTTTGGTATCAGTTGTATGATGTAGGTAAATTCTTTAGAACTACACGAAAGCTACGTTATTTCCTGTTTTGGTACATGTGGAATTCAGATTTTTTCTTCATTAGAGCTTCGGTGTAATTTTCAGCAGGTTTTGGTTGTATTTTTACCTTTTTCCTGCTAAAAAGTTCAGTCTCATACCCATTTCTTGCTACCTCATCCGGTACTTGGTAAAGTGGAGCTATACAGTTTATACGCCAGTATTGTAATTTGTTTTGTTTGTTTTCATTTAAATATTCGATATAAGAAGTTTATAGTGAGCAATATAGCACGTGTCATTCTAATGCCCAATTTCTTCACTCATAGTTATCAAGTTAGCGAACTTTGGGTTAAATTGACAAAATAACCAATTAGATCATTAATTTATTTGTTTTGTTGTCTTCTGATTGGTTATTTTGTCAATTTAACCTGAAGTTCGCTAACTTGAAGATACAGCCTTGTGCAAAAGTATTAGGCACCCTTCTTTTTCCAGGTAATTTCATAAACCATATCTTACAATCCTTTGTATCCTGTGCTATTATTTTACTTTGAAGTTTTCTTAAAATTTAAGGAGACGGTACCTGTTTTTAAAGGACAATAAAACATTAAGGACCTATTTGTGTAAAATTTAAAGTTTTAGAAATAATTATCATTCTGTTATAACTGCTTGAATTTGAACTACACGTGATAAACTTGTCAAATTTTTTTTAAATTAAGTGTTGTTATAGTGTTTGCAAATTAATTATGCCAAAAAACAGTGAACTTAGTTTGGAAAAACGGAAACTCATACAGATTTTACACAAAAATGGTAAATCACAAGTTGTAATTGCAAGACGAGTAAAATATTCGCGTTGTGGGGTGTAAACCACCCTTAAACGCTTTATGCAAACCGGATCTCATCAAAACAAGTATAAAACGGGCAAAAAACAGTGACAAGTTCACGTAAAGAAGGACAATTCATTCGTGCCTCTATAAAAAACCGCAAAAAAGCATCTACCCAGCTCGCTGCTGACTTATCGAAGCAAAAAGGAAAAGTTGTACATCCAAGTACGGTGAGAAGAAGGTGAACTAATGCTGGACTGAGAGGATGCAAAGCCAGAAAAAATCCATAGCTCTCAGAAAAACATAAGATAGCGCGGTTAGAATGGGCTGAAAACATAAATATTTTACCATTGAGAATTGGTCAAATATAATGAGGTCTGACGAATCCAACTATAAGGTACGTTTATTATGTTTCTACTTTTGTAAAAAAAATTAATTTATTAAGAAGTTGCCGTTTTAACACTTATAGTATCGATTAATACGTAACGATATTTTACAGGTGTTTCTAACTCCTGGAGCAACGTTTGTAAGACGAAGGGTAGGTGAAGCGTACAACCCTGACTGTGTGGTGTCTACAGTAAAACATGGAGAAGGTAGTGTGATGATCTGGGGATGATGGCAGCCAGTGGCGTAGGGAAAATGTCTCTCTGTGAGGGTCGTATGGACAGTAAAGAGTACATCGAAGTCCTAGAAACTACCATTGAGCCATCATTTAACCAAGTTTTTGGTGATACCAATATGAGGGAGGTTAAATTGACGCAAAACAACGCGCCTTGTCATAAATCAAAACATAGCATGAAGTGGATTAGCGATGTTGGGATAGAACTGCTAGACTGGCCAGCGCAGTCTCCAGATCTCAATTCCATCGAACATTTGTGGGTTATATTAAAGCAAAGGGTACGGCAACAACTAATTACTACAAAAAAACAACTTATAACTTCGTTAAAAAAAAATTGGGACAAAATAAGTGACAAGGATTGTGAGAAACTGGTAGCGAATATGCCTAAAAGGGTTGCTGCAGTTATAAAAGCCAAGGGTGGACCCACCAAATATTAATATTATTAATAAATAATGCTTTTTATAAAAAATATCGAGTTTGATTTCCCCTAAAATAACCCCTTTTAAAATAATTTGAAAACTGTAGGGTGCCTAATACTTTTGCACAAGGCTGTATCTATGAGTGCAGAAATCGGTCATAAGTGAACGGTGAATTAGTGGTGTGAGTGTTATATACTGTAGACAATTTAAGTGAGGTTACGAGGTATAGGAGCAGGTGATAAATACCTAATAAAGATAAATTACCTCATTTAGACATCCATTGAACAGGTGATGTCGTTTGTCTATTTGGATGTGAAATCACGAGTTGTGGAGATCTAATCAAGGAGGTGCGCAACCAGATCGTAAAAGCAAACGCTGTAGCGGGATGCCTGAGAGAAGTAATATGGAACGAATTTCTAAACATCGAAAGTAAAGTGCGGATATATAAGACATGTAAGCTGTAAGACCATATGCTGCAGAAACACGTCCCGATAACTCTAAAACAAAAAGGCTACTGCAAACAGCTGAAATGAGAGGGTCCGTTACTTTGGCCGCCCCAGTTAAAATTTTTGGCCAAAAGCTAGCTCCCGAATATACGGAGTTAGCACCGGCTAGCACCCAAATATTGGAGCTAGCACCATTACAGTTTTTCACAAATCCACATTGAAACTGGGGGCTAAAGTAACGCTAGCCCCCAGTTAATATTTTGGCTCAAAAGCTAGCTCCTAATCTACGGAGCTAGCACCAGCTAGCACCCAAATATTAGAGCTAGCACCATTATATTTTTTCCACAAATCCATTTTGAAACTGGCGGGGGGGGCTAAAGTACCGCTAGCCCCCAGTTAATATTTTGACTCAAAAGCTAGCTCTCTAATCTACGGAGCTAGCACCAGCTAGCACCCAAATATTAGAGCTAGCACCATTACAGTTTTTCACAAATTAATATTTAATAAATGTCTAAATGTTTCATTCCGCCCATTCTAAACTTGACTTATGATTTTCTAACAACTTAGGGCAACGTGTTTCTCAACGTTATCAATTGCTTGCAGATTTTTAGTGGTTTTAAGTGAACTAGTTACATTTCCATTTCGAAGAAGTCCAATTGTCGTTACATTTATTGTTTTTGTCCAATCGATAACAGCCATTTCCGATTGAGGTTCTAAATACGACTTTCGGGGTCTTTTCTTGTGAGGAACGTTCATTCCCATCCATGATTCTTCGGCGATTCTTTCTGATAATGTTTTATCTTGAGTACCTCTAACATAACATTTTTTACAAAATATCTCATCTTCATATATGATAGTGCAATTGTCATTGTTATGTAATATCAACTTGCATAATTTACATACCACATTGGCACTTCCAATACCTAATTGGCAAGAAGCACACAGATTATCAGGCAATAGAAGATTATGTTTTGATTTTGTGTGATCTGTTGTGGCCTGGAAATCTATCGATAGCTTTTTTATTTAGCTTGTAGCAATTGTATCGACATGAATATTATCGTTCATGTCATACTCTACAGCCAGCTTCATAATACCATCATAGTGCCTGATGTATTCACCAACAAATTTATTCACACGCAAGGGAAGTTTTTCGTGAGCAAAAATTCTGTTTTTCACTTGATTAAAACTGCTCTCAGCCGATGCTGAGCTAGTAATTCTAGGTGAAAATGGAAAGTATTTGCACATAATACTGCTCCATAAGGGCAAAAAGTTCGAAATCTTTAAAAAATCGTTCACAAGCATTCTGAAATGTTTTTGATACCCAATGCGTTATCTCTTCTGTATTTTGCGAATCACTAAGCATTGATCCAACGGAATACTGCTTTCCATTTTGATACAAAATTACAAGTTCGTATAAAAAGATATGCCTTGATGTGCTTCCGTCGGTGTAGATGATTCGTTTTACAACTGATTCTGTAGCATCGATAGCTATTCTACTATAATTGTTTTCACAATATCGACGAAATACAAGAAGCTGCGAATTTGACCACCAAAATACAAAAAACGGGGCATTGCCAATATTCCCGATAACATTAGAAAATTCTGGATGTTTTTCATTTCCTGTAGAGAATCAATTGGTTTTTCGTTAATATAATTCTTTTTTTTTCTTTCTTTACACTTTGCAACCCTAAGCGTACTTAGTTTGGGCATCACTTTTCCAGTTTCTAATTCACTGTTGATGATAATGCTTTGCATTCTGCTGGACGAATACTTCTCATTCACCATTTTATTTACATAACAAGATCGCATATCACCCCGAAGTGGACGTGTTAAATGTAACGTGTGGTTCTTACTTTAGCCCCCCCCCCTCCGCCAGTTTCAAAATAGATTTGTGGAAAACTATAATGGTGCTAGCTCTAATATTTGGGTGCTAGCTGGTGCTAGCTCCGTAGATTAGAGCTAGCTTTTGGAGCCAAAATATTAACTGGGGGGGGCTAGCGGTACTTTAGCCCCTCCGCCAGTTTCAAAATGGATTTGTGGAAAAACTATAATGGTGCTAGCTCTAATATTTGGGTGCTAGCTGGTGCTAGCTCCGTAGATTAGGGAGCTAGCTTTTGGAGCCAAAATATTAACTGGGGGCTAGCGTTACTTTAGCCCCCAGTTTCAATGTGGATTTGTGAAAAAACTGTAATGGTGCTAGCTCCAATATTTGGGTGCTAGCCGGTGCTAGCTCCGTATATTCGGGAGCTAGCTTTTTGGCCAAAAATTTTAACTGGGGGGGGCCAAAGTAACGGACCCGAAATGAGAACCCTACGCACAATAACGGGAAAGACATTATGGGATAGGATAAGGAACGAAGCAATACGAGACACATGTCAGGTAATGGACGTAGTCAGATGGGTGAGGCAGAGAAGAAGAGAATGGAATGAACACGTCAACCGTATGAACAGCAATAGGCTTGCCCGAGTGGCTAAAGATGGAAGAGTTGTCCATGGAAAACGACTGCCTGGAAGACCACCGAAGAGATGGAGGGAAAGCTGGCAGTCCATATCACAAGAAGCTGGAAATAACAGGCCTTAAGGCCTAAACTAAGTTGAAGAAGAAGAAGAAGACATCCAAAGCATTCAGTTATTACAACAAAAGCCACCAAGAACGTTTCCACCTCAGACACAATAAACAGACGCAGGGACAGGCGAGAAACTATCTTACAATGTTAAAGAACCATTTGACAACATGAACTAAATACCTCCTGGATCAATTAGTGCTTCCTATAAGTACTCTAATTCATTGGAAACACAATCTATACATCCCAGCATCCTAATAATCCTAATAAGTGGAAACGTGTCCAATATAAGAAACGAGAACGGGAGAAGAAAACAAGGTCAAAACAGACTCTGCTGGTTAAACGCACCAATAATAACAAATAAATTTTTAGTTTTAACACCAAAGGAGGGGGAAAGCGATAAAAACAAAAATGAGGATGAAGGTGAAAATATGGATCAAGGAACGGAGCAAAGTAAGAAAAGAATACCTAAACCTCCACCTATATTCGAAACTGGAGTGTTCCGCTATTAATAATTATCTATAAAAATTGTATTTTGCTTAAAAAACAGATGGACGTAGTAATTACGCGGTGGGATCCACACTTTTTCGAGTTGGGTCGTCTTGGGGGATGTTTTTGATAAGTAAAGCGCTTGTCAAAAGGGTGCAGTAGGTGGGTTTTGTCAAATGCAACTACCTCAAGACTGCGATTCACGCAAAAAGTGAATTTTTTTCCGAAATTTGTTGACCCACCACAAATTTTATTTTTTCATTTGTTATTTACACTCTCTCTCACCTTTCATAATTCGTTGTAAAACCGAGATTATGGCATCTTTCACATTTCAATTTTGGTGGGCGGGTTACATTTCAAAAGAGCCAAACAAGCAAATTGCGTTCCAAATTAATTTTTAAAGCCGTTTTTTTTTAATTATTTTATTTTGTTTTATATGCTAATTAGACCCTCATCTTCCATAAACCACTTCAAAAATGGTAAAAATCGAGATCTGGGAATCTTAACTGTCACCTACAGCGGGGTTACCTGATAGTTTAAATGAGCTCTGGAAATCCAAGCATTGCTTATAAAATAAAATAATTTATGATTTAAAGTATATATTTACGAGTATTAAATGTTTTATTGGGTACATATTAAAAATATGGTAAACTGTGTATAAACATATTTGTGTGCTTACAAAATTTGTATAATTTATACGTTTGCGCCGATAGTTAACAATGTGCAAAACCCAATTTAGGGTAAATAAAATATTATGTTAAACTTACATTTATAAAATAAGCATGATGATCGAATGCTTATGCTATTAATCTTATAAATTACAATGCAATTATTTTAGTAACAATTTAGACGGATTTAAAATGTAGGAATTAGCCATAAATAAATAATTTAAACGTTCCTATATTTAAAAACTTTCGTATAAAATTTTAAAATTTGCCAATTTTTTAAAAATTGTTAAAATATTAAATATTAATTTATAGCCAAAATCTACATAATGAAAATTTTTGGAACCACAAAATTTGGTGTATTTCACTTTTAAATATCGTGAACTAATAATTTTAAATATAGTGCTTATTATTGGAAAATAAGCGAATCGGAAACCGTTTAATCCTAGTCTAAACCTATTTATTAAGAGGAGTGGTCACCAAACACTAAACTAAGCAAGGCTGATTACATTAAAAATATTTTTATTACAAAAATTCGCTTATATTAATATTTTGATGACCGCTTAAACTGGGCTTAAAAGATTTAATTAATCTTATTTCTTATATAGCAAGCTCTTCTATTTTGTAACCGACAAATTAATAGATATCTACTCCTTTAATAATTTTAAGATGAACATAATATCGACTATATAAAAATTGAGCCAATCTACAAAAATTAAATTTTTTATACATTTTAGTATTAATTGCTTGATATGAGAATATACAGATAAACTTTTCGATATATTTTCAATTATTCAACTATGAGATTTTTCGCACGCAAATTAAATTTAAAATTAAAGTAAGCCAATTCAGAGTATCTGCGTAAGATTAATTATTGCTCAACGACCAACAAAATTTTTAAATTAAAATTTTAAGTATATTTCTAGCGTCGTAAGGCTATTATAGTTCCTTCGACGAGCAACAAAATAAAAAAGACGATAATAAACCTTTTCGTTTTATAATATAAATTTTAAATATTATATACAATACATAAAAAGTAGAAAACGCAATGTTACAGAGGCTACATAACTTAATACTTTTGAGCATATTACATATTTTATACATTATAATTTGTTTTAAATAATATAAAAACAGTAATAAATTTCATCGTTACTTTCACTTAAGCTTCAAAGTTTACTTCAAGTAAGCTAAGAAATTGTTATGCAATTGTAAACAAGGCACTGCGTAAGGCGTTTACAAGACACAAATGCGTTTACATCGACTTGTCCCCAAAATGATATTAGATTAAGTTATTCTAATCGTAAAAAAATAATTATAAAATCACATTATATAAACTGAAATACACCAAAGTTTTCAAAATTTAAAATTTTACATTATAACTTTTTATATCAACCCAGTCTATAAGCTTATGACCACGCAATGGCCACTCTATTATACATAAATTAAAGCATTGTGTATACGTTGTTCGCAGGAATACAACCATTGCATTGGTGAAAATTGACTTTAACATTTGGACTTGCTTGTAGGACTTAAGGGTGATTCCTGAAAAAAAATTAGTTGATTGGCAAAATATTGTTTTTAATTTTGATGTGAAAACTTACCAGATCTAATTCATCTAAAGATTCTAATTTAGCTATCGGTGCCGACTTTTCGTCTCTATCCAATTCCTTAAATAATGGGTCAGTCCACGTATCTGGTCCTTTGTCAAAGTCAAATGCTTTATTGAAAGATGCAAACCTTAAGCGATACAACAGCTTTATAAAATCAAATAAAACATCTAAATATTCGTATTTCTACATCATAAAGTTCAAATTGAAAGCGTTTTTCTAAAAATATTAAAATAGTATTCAAACACACCTGTATAATGCTTGGGAATGTTGACTTTTCGACGAAATTGGTTTTGGTTCACTCACAGATCTTTGAAAAATATATTTGGTTTTAAATGAATCTCTAGATAAATTTTCATATTCTGGTACCTAAAATAATAATATATTAAAAGTTTTTGTAGACACTTAATAATTTATATTAAATTTCACCTCTTGTCTACTGCTGGTTTCTTTGGTTGTTTTCGATGCTTGTAATAAATTTAAAATTACCCTAACGTCCGTAGCTAAATTTTGTTCTAATGAATGCACTCGTTTTGTAAGTTGATCTAACTTATTATTAATATGTTCAAATTGGTTCCTACTTAATACTAAAATATTTGAATGTGATTCTAAAGTGGAATGTGGTAAAGAGGACTGTGCAAGAAATTTTGCAGATTCTTGTGAAGGTCCACTATTTAAATTATCTATATTATCTAAATTTCCTAAGCCTAATGTGTTAGTAATATCAGTTCGCTGTATGCTGCAATCTTCTACCACATTTGTATTCGGTTGTGTTAGGGCGTTTTCCAGTCTTTGAGATAAATCATAAATTTGTTCTTGTGGACTTCTATCGTGAGTTTGTGCAGTATGCTCTCCTACATAAGGCGGACTTGGACTGTTCGTGTAATAGCTCGTACTACTTGATATAGGTATTGATGTTTGTGGTGTTATTCCGGATTGCTGATATGTGGTTGATGAATTATTATCTTGATATACACCTATAGATGATTGGCGTCGTATTGTTCGTATTCGATTTGTCGATGGCGATACAGACGTAGCTAAAAATACATAAAATAGCTGTTGATACTTCAAAACTAGAAAACAATTGTTTTTAAATTCGGTTTATAATCAGGTACTTCAAAAAATGTATTGTGAATTAGTTTTGCTTCACAAGATGATCATTAAAATGCACACATTTATTATAATAATAAAGAAACACATCGAGCAATATTGACAGACGATATTTTACTATACGTGCCATAGCAGCTACTTGTGCAATTTAAGAAGTAATAAATTTTTTTAAAAATAACAGTAACAAACAATACAAAGTATTAATCATTCAGTGCACCGCTAGTTTAAAAAATGTGAAATTTGTGAAAATGCTTAAGAAGGTTGGGAAATTCAAGCATTTTATGGTAAAATAAACCTATCAAGCTTCGTAACTACGTATTCACAAAAATACTTTGTTCGCCAGATCACAGTATTATGTTATAATAATATACTTTAATAATAAACCTTTAAAGTGCTATAGCAGATGTATGCTATTCAGGTGCAATATTAATATTGTAATTCTGAACAGTGTGCACGCACTATCTCTTTTTGAAACCAAATTGCTTGGTGGAGTAGAAAAATATTCTCAGGATTTTGCCTGTGGTTTTTCACAGCTCAGTGGTTTCTGCTTACAATCTTTCAGTAGAATTTTAATGCTTCCGATCTTCCGGGGATCAAGGAAATAGGCTAATTTTAGACATGAGTTTAGAATTAGCAGAAGGGACGGCCAGATTAGAAAATTACTATTTATTCTATGTGTGGTTTAGGAGTATTGTTTGGTTTGAAAGACCATGTCAAGAATTGGTCATGTTCTTCTGACACTTCAGATAAGTTTGCAAAATTTTTGTTGACCATTATTTTTAGGGTCGCCAACTCTGCCTTGCAATTAGAATATAATTTTATTAGGTTTAAGATGCGCGGGTCTAAATAAGAGTTGATTTATTTACAGAGTACAGTCTTTTTCTCTAATTTTGACCAATAAGTTCTCGGAGTTCAAGATTAGGTCAGTTTTATTGGAATCTTTACCTCTGATGAAGGTTGGCTGGAGGAGAGATTAATTTAAATGGTAAAGATGTTTGAAATAAAATCCTCTAGATAGATCTGATCTGCTTCGTTAATATAGAAGAATAAAAAGTGAAGAAAACCGAAGATGATTTCCAACCTTCTTAAGTGTTCTATATATTGCAAACTATTTACTGGTGCTATTCAACCATTAGTCTTTTAGTAATCTAAATTTTGGTAAACTAATAAAAAACATCAAGACAGCTCAACGGAATTTACACCATACGTACATACATACATTGAACGTGTTCAACAAGAATGGGCTTGTGCAGATTTCTTATAATTATAAAGCTATCATAGAAAATTAAATGAAACTTTCTGTAATAGCTTTAAGCAGCGTCAATTTTTTTGGTATGACTGCAACATTTGATTATGATTGAACTTTTTTAGCAATAAAATTGTACCATAAAAATTGCTTAAAAATTCTTGCTTAGGTACATAAAACTTACCTATCAGTGGTTGATGTGAGCTTTTGTGAGGCCTGAGGTCTGGTATGCTTCGTTTGAGATGTGAAAACATGCCTAAACACATTCGTTCGTTTATTTTTACTTATATCACAGTGACTAACTGTGATATCAATAAAATATAAAACAATTAATCAAATCAGACAATGGGTTGATCAAAAATGCATTTTAAAAGGCGGGGATTTTGTTACTAGCTATAATAATTAAACAGCAATTCACAAACCAAAAAAATATTGTGTGTACAAGAATATAGAAATTTTCACTTGCAAATGAATTTAGTTTTTGTTTCTATTCTGTTAAGGTTAGATTAAATTGTGAAGTAATAAGAAAATAATGTTTCATTACCGGTAATGGAATTCAATGTGGTTGACCTTCTCTTCTCCTCAAAGTCTAAATTGATTGGTGTTACGTCTTGACCTGCTTTTTCTGTAGTGAATTCCAAAATTCCATGTCCTAGAATGCAAATCAGTTAATATTGCAGTTAGAATTTTATAACATAATTTGATTATCTTACTAAGGATCTTACCCGTTTCGGACTCATCACTACCCTGTGATTCCTGCCTGCCCCTATCGATGTTCCTCTGCTGGAATGACCGTTCGATCTAGCGTTAAATCCTCTAAAAAATCTACTTTCCTTATCCTGAGGTGGATTGCGATAATATCGCGCTTTTGGAACAACGCCTACTTGTTCAAGCTATAATTTCAAAATGAAATGGAAGAATATTTAACATTTTTCATACTCACATCTCTTAAGTTAAAAGTTATTTCTAAATTTGTGATAAAACTATTATAAAACTCAGGATATAATTCTAGTACATCTAGCAAATCTTCTCTGTGTATTTTATGTAAATCACAATATGTTAATGCCCTCACATTACAATTAGATTTTCCAACCGTGGAATGAATACAAGGATTTTCACCGAAAATATCAAATTTACCTTAAAAGAGAGCCTTGTGTTAAATTTTAATAAAAGATCAGTTGTCATTGTTACCTAAAATTGCCATAACTATATCATCTTTTAAAATTTCTATAGAACCTCGCGATATAAAGTACAATGAAGTCAGAACATCACCGCGATGCACTAAAGTGTCTCCCGGGGGAGCATGAGTGGTTTTAAACTTTAATGTAAGAGCTCTAGAAATAAATTAACAAATAATATAAAAAAAACAGTTTTACTTGAATTAAATCTTTACCGCAAACAACCAGGACTTGCTCCATCAAAAACAGAACAATTCTGAAGTAAGTTTCTGTTCAAATGTAAACAGATATCAGCTTGAAGGCATTCAGGAAATCCTTTCAGCACCGAATTCATGTCTATGCCATTTGTATATGTCCACGCGTGTTGAAAATATTCTTCCAGGCGTTGCCTAAGTGGATTTGGAATTTGATGAAAGCGAATGAATTCTCGTACTCGTAACATCTGGGTATGATACCGCGCCGTTCCTGAATATAAACGTTGAATAATTGCGGAAACATTTCCAAATATGCTGGCATACATGAGAGCTGAAAACAAAATCAAAATTAATATTTATATAAATTCTGTAGATACGAAATTTCTATTATTGTTTTTCAAATAGTCTTTTTTTTGTGTTTTTTATTTTTATTGGTGCTTAATTCATATGTTTGTGACGTAAGGGTAATTCTTCATAGCAAGGACTAATAATTCAAATATTTTATTTTTTTAGATTTAGTGCAAACTGTTCAAGAACCCCATAACTGTAAGGTTTATTATATTTAGTTAACCAATTAATATTTAAAAAATTTTAAATCTCTTTAATTAAAAAACTTAATCATAAATTAAAAAAATTTAACGAAACCTTTATTTATAAAACTTAATTAATATTTGGGAAGATGGATTACTAAGAAAATGTAGCAAACCTTGTAGATAATTTATTTTAAGCGTTAATTGGAGATAAGCATTTTGCAGATAATAAAAGTGCTTCTGCTTTGAAATTTTGAAATCTTAAAAAAATTATTAAAATATAAAATGTAAATTTACCGATGATTATTATTTGCAATTTAGGCAAAATAAATATGCGTTGTTGTTACTTTTTATTTTTAAATTTATTTTGTGGAAAATAAATTAATGTTCTTTTAAAGTAATATTTCTGTAGTAAAAAGCTAAAATACGGTGAAATAAAGAGAGTTAATATGAAAAATAAATCATCTAAAAATTCTCATTAGTTTCATTCGCCTTTTGGTATAAAAAACTTTTGTGCAATAAATATCTTTTGGTATTAATATTAGTCACCTTCATCAGCTACCATTATTCAAACAGGTATATACCACAAAATATATAGCGTGCAACAAATTTTCTAAACTAAAATTAAAAATCTACTTACACCCAACTAGCATAACACATATTGTAAAAATTTTTTCAGCATCCGTATTTGGCGCTACATTTCCAAACCCTACGCTTGTTAAAGAAGTAAAAGTAAAATACAATGCGGTTATGTATCTACTTTTTATAGTAGGACCACCGGTGTTATTGGCAGTATACGGTTGTCCAGTTTCTCTTGCTAAAGTATCTAACCATCCTATATTTGCATGCAGCATAGGTCTTTCAGCATTTCCAATTGCATACCTGTAAGAACACTATACATAACACATTTATTTAACTAAACATATAACTAAATATATTAAAAATGTAATAAACTAAACGATTAGCTAAACAAATGCTTTTTGTTCTACTGCTGCTTAAAAACGTCCAACACTTTAATATCTATACGAGTTAAGAAGAATTATAGTTTTTTTTTGCCCTAGTGCGGTAATGTTAACAAATTATTATCGTCATAAGGATTAAGTATAATTTTTGCACTAATTATCTGTAATGGGGTTACCGTCCGGAGAGAAACGACAAAGGGGTAAAAACTCTGTAGTTATGATAAGTGTTAGGAAAAATTATGTCAGTAATAAATTGTATTTTTAGGCTTTTTTTCAAACAATAGTAGAAAAGACGGTGTTCTTTTGATGACTTGTTGCACACAGAGTTATTAAAGACGTGTTTATTCAAAAAGTAATAGTTTCATTTTCAGATAAGCTCGCAAGCCTGCTTTATTTTGTACAGTTGAAAATCTTAAATAAGTTTTCCTGAGAACACAACGTACTAAACACATTACTATTAACAAAACTATCAAAGTAAGTTATATTGCTTGGAACAATGAAACATGAGATGAATACGAATTTATCTAATGGCACACAAACGAGGTCTTAAGAAATTAGAAATTCATAGTGTGTTCCTCGAGTTTTCCGATTCATAATAGCGTTCTACGGTACTTAAAAATTAATTAAAAAGCACATAAATTTTAATAATTACCATATGCAAGCAAGCCAATGAGCAATAAGTGCGAAAGTGGCCATAAGTAATAATAAGACTGCGGCCCCATACTCCGAATACCGATCAATTTTTCTCGCTACCCTCACTAGTCGCAAGAGTCTTGCAGTTTTGAGTAAACCTATTAGCGTTGTAGTCTGAAACAAATAACGGTTATTAAAAAATTAGCTGCTTTATGCAATTTCTAATCTCGTTTGCTATTACTGTTTTCTTAAGAAAATTTGTTCTATGTACGTTTTTGAGATAAAAATAATTTCCATCATTTTAACAATTGCTTTATCCCATTAGAAGAATTTGTACTGAAGATAAACTTATAATTTTATCAGTGTGCATCTTTAAAAGAGTGAAATTGTAGTCGGCCTAATTGGATTTTTTAAGGAAGTTCTTTGTTCAAAACTAGAACCTATTAAAAAGTTTCAGAAAATAATGACGATGTATCTAAAGTAAGACAAGCACTCGTCATGATTATTCAAATACAAAAGTTCCTTAAAGATTGTAGAGAAGCCTGTTAGTTTTTCATACATCACAATAGATTTTCAAACGTGCTTGCTATAATAAGTTATATTTTACTTATTCGTCACGTTTACTAAAACACTGTGACGTATATTCAAATATATTTAGTGTTTTGAAAAAAATATCAGTTTGCGAAAGTGTATTACACAAAATTCTCTTTGGTTATTTTAACTTTTAAGTACTATTAGTTGTATAGAATAAAAGATTCCAAAAGAAAAGATTATTATTGAATCCTAAAATACTTACAATGTTCATTCGTCTTAATTTAATTATTTAAATAAACATGTGATATACCTAAATAATATCGAAAAATATACTTTAAAAAAAGTTTGAATATTTTCTAAATCACATCTAGGAATTTAATTATTTATCCCAGTCTGTTGAGTGATACAAGAAAAAGCACAAAAACTGCAAAATGCATTTTCATTTACCGACATGTCTGGAAGCCCTTGAGATATTGGATTGGCAAAAGTACACTTTATTTAACAAGAAAACGCTTTTTAAAATTCCTTAATTTTTAATTTAACTTTCTCAATTTTGAAACTATTTTCTAGATGCCAGTAAAATATTTGCACAAGAAAATATTACTCTTTTCCAGTAAACTGAACTTTATAGTGAGTACTTTAGAAACGAGTAACTTTGAATTTGCTAAAGTTCTAAATCTGCATCGCTGAATTATTATTAACGTGCTTAATTGGAAACCTGTTTCTGTTTTCCAGACATTTAGTCCTTAAATGAGGTTTCAATTACCCATGTAATCGTCTATTGTGTAAAATTTCGTATAAATATATAGGTTGGTCAGTCTTGAACCATAACAGAGAAATAGAATAGTAAATCACAATAGTGGCTTGGTGCGGTGGTGAGTTGAGTCAAGTTCAGGCACACTTTTGAAATAAAAATTAGTTCTGTCTAATTAAAATTAAATAAAAATCAGATTTTGTAAAAATTTTCTTCTTCCCATTGTAAGGGATAAGAATAAAAGTAATGTCAGCCTAAATAATTTTTTTCAGGTTCTGAGAATGCTCAGCACTTGAAGTTTTTCCTTTAATTGTTATTGTTAAAATATAATAATATAAAAGAGAAAATATTTATTGTAAAACGCGAAAATAATTTATTATTTTATTCCAATGGCTCTAGCATGAATCATAAAATTTTATTTTAAGAATGATTTAATGAATTCGATAAAAATTTTTCATTTTTAATTCAATTAAAAATTACTTAACTTGATATTTTTAAATTCATTCTTAAAACATGTTTCACAAGTTTGTAATACCTACTCAATTTCATAAAAATCATTTACAAAATGATTTTGCCATACTCGGGTTTACAAGCTTAATTTGTTAAGGTGATTTAATATTATCGTATGTTAAAAAAGTATTAATTGTGAATTGTTGAATTTATTTCAAGTACATTTAGTTTAACCATTTACTTAATAAAACAATCGTTAAAATAGAAATACCATAAAAACTATTATTAATCTAATATTTATTCATAAATTTTTAGTAACATATTTAGAACAAATTAATTTAAGTGTTGCGAATTAATTATTACTTACAGTTAATCTGCATTAAAATACTAAGCACAATGAAGCTATTGCAATGCAACGTGAAACATTAATAATTTAAAAGCAGTATAACAAAATTTTAATTAATAAGTAATAACTACAAAAATTTGCACACTACAAAAACATAAAAAAAATTAATAAAGCTAAGAGCCATTTTTATTATCAAAATTTTATAATAATGTTTACCAGTTGTAATTTAAAACTTGAATACTTTTACAGGAAAGTTTCGTAAAACTATTCTATAATAATAAAATATAATATTTATATAAACGCAAAGGCGATGGTACCTTAAAAATTACTACACCTAAATATAAAAAGTCACTCAGTCGGTTAAGTACCACAAAAAATTAACGACGTGATGGTTATAAATTTTTCAATTTTTACTCAAGATAGTTATTTAAAAGTAATAGTAAAAATTCAAAAACAAAGCTATAAAATTGCGATGGTTTCAATCCCATGTTAAAACAAACTTGAAAATCTGGCGAAGTTGATTTAAAATTAAGGATAAAACCAAAATTCTTTGTTAATGATTTAGTAGTCTATTACTAAAATCCCTTTATATCAAGGTTTATTGGTACATTGTAAATGGTGCAATTGCAATGTTTGTGGAGGTACAACAACCACTGCAAGAATACATAAAAATGTATTTGAAATATTTCCAAGAACTGCTCATAATAATTATTAATAAAAATAAGTAAGAAGTCTCTTGGATCAATTCTAAATGGCGCAAACATTAATATAATATTTTAATTGATTAGTTATCAATCATTTTAATAATATTGAGCCCGTTGATAAAATATTGACAGTACACCACTGACTATACGTATATTAATTTTGCATTGTTTCTTAGCTGATTTAAAATTTACAAAGAAAATGATTTTTAGGTGAGATTTAATTTTCATTTTATTATAATTTTCAATTAGATCTAATGATTACAGGTTACGTAACAGAAACTCACCCAAAGCTTGTAATATGAACTTCAAATGGACGGTATTTAGTCTGGGCTTTCAACTCAAAGCAACATTATTATTTCTCAAAACTACTTCAACTTAGTATTATAGGCAACTAAAGTTCAAAAGTCAACAAACGATGTTGTTTACAAGTATCAAAAAGCTTACATTTTTCATCTAAAGAATTTATTTTTCTAACGAAACCTCGATTTTAGAAGTAATCCATTCAACCAAATTTTGCACATTTTTCATTTAAAGCGAATTGTATACAGGTTTTCCTGTTATATGAAACCCACGAAATGCAGACTAAATGGTTAGCATTGTTACAATTTACTTTTGTTTTATTGTTAAAATCGCAATTTATTTACTATTTTACAAAAATTATAGAAAATTATATAATAACTAATTAGCAATTGATTCACATTTGATTATTGTCAATAATTAATTTAGTAACAATCACCAAATTGTGAGAAGGAAGACAAAGTATCGTATTTTCAGAAATTTTTGTCATTATCATGCAATACCTACTTCACAGAGAAATGTATTCTAGCTGAGCATGTGAAATGTAACTTTATGGAAGAAGTGTCGGTTAATTCAATAATAAAAAATGTCACGTGGAATTTCCAGTATCTAATAATATAACTAATAATTGCAATGCCAATGAGCCGATAAGAACTGATATTTTAAAATGTTATATAACTTGGTCTGTAGATAATGGGTTCAGTCAAGTACAAAAGTGCCCAAACCGCTTGAAGTTGCAGTTATTTACTTCCGAAGAAAAACATCGAAATTTTTAACAGAAAATTTATTATATTTATAAGAATTAAAGCGAAAATTTAAAAAAATTCGTAATCCAGATCATTGTTTGTGTTTTTGGGCAAAGAAATAAAAACGTTTAAAATTAGAGTTGCTTTTCATGTGATCATCGGTTTGTTGCTGTCTGTCTGTCATATTAACTCAATTTAGAAGTTACATTTTATTTTTCCAATAATAATTATTGTAAATTATAGGTATATAAACGCAAATTTTAAATGTGCATATTACCCGAATGGAACCAGCTGCAACAGTAAGTATTTATATTTATTGGTTGAAGATTTATCGGTATAAGTGAACTGTTTAAACAAGCTTTTTTTACGTTAAATTGAACTTGTGAATCACAGCTAATGACTATTATGTAACGTTTATTATGGTAGAAATGACAGCTCACGGCAAAAGAAAATTAACTGTAGAAAAACTTCCCGGGAAAACCTCATTTTTAGTGAAACCATGAGATAATTATTATATATTATACTTTTGATTTAAAGTCCGAAATGATGTTAACACTTAAATTTATTTATAATTTATGGAATGACTTTTATCGTTTTTTTGTTCTTTTTTGAAGTTTTAATTTTTATTACTGTCTCAGATTTTTGCATTGGAGTAAAACCGTAGATCTAATGGATCATTTGATGTAACTCCGTGATAATTATTATATTAATAGGGATTTCATTCATTTTCAATGCGCTTTTTTAAGATTTAGTAACTTCGTTTGGATACTATCGTGCTTACAGATGATTGTATAGTATTAAGAAGATTTAGAAGAGAAAATATAAAAGCTTTTCCAAAAAAGGGGGTAAAACTAAAATAATTAGAAAGGTAAATTAACAGATGCATTACAATAAAAATTATACATTTATAGAAATAATTATACTTTGGTATTGTGTAAAAATTATATTATTTTTTGTACTCTGTAATACCATTACCACAGTAAGTAATCACTAATGTATTCTCGAATGCAGGTAGGTATGTATTTACTAGTTGTACTTTACATGAAATTTCCATTAAATATGCTATTAAAATGATGTTGGCTTTAGTGGATATTTGAAATTATTTTTAAGATTACTCATAAAATATTTAAAATGATTTTTATAAGGAAAATTAAATTAGGAATTTCAACAAGCTTAAACGTTTACGACATGCTTATTTTGCAAAGTTGCAACATTTTAAACCGTTTCTGGAACATTCTAGGTTTTTGAACTTGAATTTTAAAATTTAAATACAAAAACTATTGAATATTTCAAACTCTCTTAAGGAGCTAAGAAGATAAGCTCGATGAAGTCGGAGTTCCGGTGAATGCTTTTACTTCTATTAAACTTTTGAACATTTTTTAATCCTTTTAAATTTACATTAGAAGCGTTCGCTAATAGCTAAGGAGTTGAATATTTTATTGAATTACATTTTTTAATGCAAAATTCTTTCTTCAACGTATATCATAAATATAATGGCAAAAAGATTATTTAATCTTCTTTGTGATAAGTTTCACGATTCCACGATCTTCAGATACAATGTGTGACTAATCTATAGGTAATATAAAATAATATATAATAATAATTCCCTATAACAATAGCCGTTTTATTATTTAATTACTACTTGTATCTCTGTGATAAATTATTATAATGTAATTATGCTAAATTTGATGCCTGGTGTGAATAATTATTCATGACGGGCGCTCAGTATTAATTGAAAATATATTAAATGCCTGGAATTTACGCACGAATCTGTACATTTTCACATTTTGCTTTTTGTTCTTTAAGTTATAAGAGTTCCTCAGACTTTACTAAAGCAACAACTGCCTTCTACTTATTTCAAAAATATCATAAAAGTTTTACCTAGTAAAGATTATACATACGTGGTTTGCTCAAAAGTACATAGATATAGTATAGATTGTTTGTTTAAAGAATGCGGTTTTAAATGTTGCCACACATATAATTGGTAAAATTTAAAAAAAAGTTTATTGGATAAATAGTTAAAATTTACACAAGGAAACTTTTCATTACTTGTTTTCTAAGTAGCTAAAAACTATCGGTGGTGTTTTCTAACACTTTTAGAATTCTAGTTCGTAAAAATTTAAATTATTCCACGTTTCTCTGTGCAAATCTTACTTGCTATTGGAGACGCCTTCCTTCGCAGATTAAACTAAATGGACTACAGTATTGACTTATGTCCGCCATTATGTGCTATATTATTACAGGTAAGTTTGGTTTTAGTTAATGTAAAAGTGGATGGCTAATATTTAGTTAGTACAAATATTGAGCAATATCAGTACAAAACCGAGATACTAATAATATTTTCTAGTTTTTCTTGTAAGATTGACGAAACTTCATAATAATTTATTTTGAGGATCACGTATTTTTAGTCTATTGTGCAGTTCCTTTTTGATGAAAGAACAGTGCTTCATGTCTGTGCCAAGATTAGATTTAACGTAAGATTAATGACAATATGAAAGCTAAACCGCTGACTTTTCATTTTCTTAAAGCAAAGTAAGTTAACGAAAGAGATTTAGAAAAGTTTATAAAATCAACTAGTTCGTTTTACTTGAGGGATTAATTAGTTTTATTTTATTTTCTAAGTAACTAGTTAGTAGCTTTCCTCTTCAAAATTAAAGTCTTTACTTTTACGTAGTATAACGTTTGCTTGTGTTCAATAAGGGATAGTAAGATAACAAATTAGTTTAAACCTATTTTTATTCGGAAAAATAAGGTTAGGTTTAAACCAGAAGAATTATATTAGCTAATAAAAGAAAATTACATTTATAAAACTTTGCAACGATCAGATCCAACAGGTCCATTGAAAAATGGTATCCATTTCATTGTGCAAATCTGCATTTGCTTAATTTTTTGTATAAAACCTCTGTTTTAATTTTGCAATATTGTAAGCTCTTATTAATGAACTTTTCCTTCCGAATTTTAACAGATACTTATTATCAACAGATGACGCTAGAAAATTGAAAGCATAATATATATTGCTCTGTTATTGTAATTGTATACGTATCTGATTGTATTATTGTAGAATGAGCCGTAATACTGTCGCAGTACAATAAAATTTGTATTATTGCATTTAAAACGTTGTCGACAGACTTTATGGCTAAATCGGTACAAATGGTACTCCTTTCAATGGAACGATGATATGTTGTATATAAATAACTTTTCGAAATTTTAATCATATTAAATTGGATCAAATCAAAAAATTGGAATTACATAAAATATATAATATTAGACATTTCAAAAATAAAAAAATAATATAATAAGGATTTGACTTTAATGATGGGATGTGGCAAGAAAAAAAAAAATCGATGAAGATAAAATGAAGTATAAATACAGAAAATTAATATTACAGTAACAGTTAGAGAATGCAGAAGAATAACATTTAAAACAGATTATTTTCCTACCACCAGAAGAAAAGGAATAACCATGGTTATGCTTCTTTTCACGTTTTGAATTATCAATTTGTTTAGGTAAGAAATATATTTTAAACAGTATTTTTCTGAATTAACACTAAACATACCTACAATAAAAGAAGTTTAATCACATTGTGAAAAATTTTAAAATTTATATATAATTCACAATATGAATTAAGTAACGTTGGTAGATTAAGTTATGTATTTTTGTTTGAGTACGTACAGCTAATGTAAGGTATTAGTCTACGAGTATTAAAATACCAAATTTATTTGTTAGTTATTCACGTTACAGTTTCAAACATTTATGAAATACTTGCGTACCGTAAAACCGGAATCGCCATCCTCAAGAATCTGTAAATTAATCAAAAATTAAGTAGAAAGTTGTAATAAGTTAACAAACCTACAACCTCATGGTTATAAATTAAATTATATTTTATGAAGCTTTAATCAGTACAAGCGTACAAGAGAAATACAATAAATTATTAAACTAATTTTCAAGCGTTAGAAAATTATAAAACCTGTGATTGGTAGTTCTAAAGCAAATTTCCAATTTGTAAAGTAAAACAATTTAAGCAAAGGAAACTTTAAAGTTGTCGGGTCTTAATAATGTTAAACTTTAGCCGTATTGGCCATATTGCCTTGGTAAGATTCTAAATGAGTTATCAAAATATTAACTAAACTGTTATTAACTATATAACGACATCTAACAAAATTGAAAACTAAGCAGGTTCACCAAAGTCAATTTTATAAACAATTTGCAACTGCTTGTCAAAAATATTTTCTTAAGATTGAAATATTAAATTTGGGTCATGTTTTAATCGCATAAGAGTAATTTTAATCAGTTTATTGTCTATTTATGACATAAATTACTTTTTTTGTAAAAATGATTTCCTTTAGAGATGTGAGTAGACTTTCAGAACAACAAATCCTTATGAAGAAATAAAAAAATCTCAAAAACATATATTGCATATACTTGGCCTTACATAATATAATGTATACTTAGTCGTAAGCCAACATTAAAGTTTTACCATGTTGTATCAGTATTATTAATTTATTACCGTGGTAAAAATCGAAAACATCGGACAGATATGTAAGATCAGTGAAGTTTTACGTTCAAGTACCAACATAATATAATTATGATATATTATTTTCGCTTCGTGGTGTGAAATTTCCTTTTCCCGTCTCGGGAAAATATTATATTTATAAAAATCAAGGGTTTGTAAATATATCTTAATTAGTTTAAGGTATAGGATTGCCTCGTAGTAATGCTAGTAACAATGACCGAGGAATAGGTACCTTTTTAATAGTTATTGATAATAGTGGCCAATTTCACTTTGTATGGAACCTAACCTTAAATTAACAATCGTCTTCTAATTTATTGAGAATAAATATATTGAGTTTTCCTACTTTTATGTTCTGAAATGCTAATTTTGCAATAAAATTAGTTAATAACATTTATAACATTATTATTATTCAAAATATAATTTTCTTTAAACAATTTGCTCACCATATATTTTGTACAAAAAGTGCTTTCCAAATACATAATTAATATAACCTCAAGAAGTTTACGCTTATAATTCGGGGCACAATAAAGAAAAAAGGTTCCAATATATTGGTTAGCACCGGAAGAACATGAGACTATTTCGAGCAACTGATAATTCAGGATAGGTTAAATGGCACCAGACTGATGGCAACACTTGATAAGAGGCCTTGGTGGTAGCACAAGGAAATTTAGAAAATCACGACTCTTTCACGACAGGAAAAAAAGTTTTGTGAAAAAATTATTAAAATCTTTTATATAGAAAATATTACCCTCAATAATATTTTACTGTTACCGTAAAATTTACCTTTAAAGAGTTAATCAGAATAAAAATCCTTACTCTTCGACGTTTTCTTTTCAAAACAGCACCAAAATCAAGCTTAGTAGGAGCGTAAAATCGTAAAGTAAAATTTTGCGAAAAAATGATTAAAATCTTTTTTAAAAAAAATAATACCCTCAATAATATTTTGCTGTTACCGTAAAATTTATCTTTAAAGAGATATTCAGAATAAAAATCCTTACTCTTCGACGTTTTCTTTTCAAAACAGCACCAAAATCAAGCTTAGTAGGAGCGTAGAAACGTAAAATAAGGCGATTAAACTAGTTCACGAATTTCATTAATATTGAAATCATTTTTGCTTCCTAACGACCATCAATAAACGTAATAAAATTCAATTTATGGTATCTGTTTTCGACAAAAGATTACTTCATTATTTTTATATTATATGTTAATAAATAAAGCCATTATAAGAAGATCAAGTAAACGCTAGGCGAAAGGTTATGAAATAAATTGAATTCAAACACGTTAAATAAATTTTTAATTAAATAATTAATTAATGTATTGTTAAACCTAATTAAATCTATTATCTTTTAATAAGAAAGCGTAGTAAATAAGTATCCCGACTGATCATGTCTTCCAATATATATTATAGTAAATAAATTAATGTTATATCTGTACTATTTTTTCAACTTAAAATAAAATATTACTTCCTATAATCTGCTATTTTTACTAAAAATGTAAAATTACTGTGACTGTGATAAAGCAAACGTGCCTAAATAATTTCCACAAAACATCTACCTAATGGTAATTAACTGTGTTACACTCTGTGAATTTCAAATTTCAAATTAACTATAAAATATTTGATGGTGCATATTATTGGTTTAACAAAGTTTTATGCATTAATCTCTTTAAAAATTAATGATAACTCTTCATTTAAAATAACTAAATACATGTATACCCTAGAATTATATAACTATCTATATAATATGTTAGCATTCAATTTGTTGTAAAAAGCTATTATAAGCAAACGTAGTAAATAAGAAAAATGAATGTGTAAAAGTCAAAAGCTATCACTTGGCAAAATTTATATTTCACACATAAAATTATTACATGGATTAAGCTTTAATGTGTTATCAAATGAACTGCGCATACCATAGGCAGTCTTCTATGTATTTATATAATATTACGTCAAGAAGGTTTACTAAGTGTAATATAAATTTTGTCAACAGATTATTTCATAAGCTACCTCGTCTTTGTCCAAGCCCAACTAGAGGAAAGAAGAAAAATCTTGGATGAAATACTATATTGGGATAAAACACGCCTTGTGTAATTTTTTACGATGAACAAAAGGTATATGAAGACCATACACATAAAAGGTTTGCAAACAACCAAGGTAATGTTGAAAACAAAATTTTTGAAATAAATTAATTTTTAGAAAAAGTGAAAGCAAATATAAACTCCAAATAATAAATTGAAGTCAACAAACATTAAGGTTGCAAAAATAAAAGTAACACGTTTGTTGATTCAAACAATGGAAAAACTTCTGGATGGAAGATTATTATTGTTTGAATTGAGAAATTGCTTTAATATTTTTGTTGGCTAAAATAAATTTAAAAATTTTCTTGTGCTTTTTAAGTTTAAAACTGTGAACGATTCCTGTGTTGAATGACAAATACTCTGTTAAAATTTTATCATCCCCCGTACATGTCAATTAGTAGCTTTCAATTGTGTGTCGCTTTTATTCCAGTCATTTGTCATAGCAGACAAATCCACTGTAAAGCACGATATCCGGTAAAGGCGTTTTTAATTTAATTGCATGGTTTTACAAATTTATGCAAATCGTAAGAAGCATTTTTTAAAGCTACTTCAAATTAAACTTATTAGATTTCAGTTACTTCAAATTAGATTATCTAACTATGAGATTGCTGAAAAACAGTTCAATTTTCCATCCATTATACCCTAACGTAAATCCAATTACGATACTCCATTTGTACCGAGCAAATGGACTGAAATCATAATACACTCGAATTGCATTATCGCTGCAATAATCATGATTGGATAAGTTTGATAAATTTAATGCAATAAGTTTAGGAAGAAAGTAAAATTGTTATTTAATTCACTTGGTTGTTTGCACGTGTTTCATAGAAAATGTAATAATCCAATTTACCTCACTATTTTGACGTTTCTGATATAAACTACAATATAGTGGTTAAGTAATTAGATACATTCGGGTGATTGATGCGACATTGAACATCGATAAACAACCTAACAAGATACAGTTTACATACCTCGTCCGTATCGCTGCCGAATAGTAGAAGATCAAAAGGAATTGCAGCTACAACGTCTATTAAAAACCACCCTTTCAGGTAATGTATCGCTATCCTTCCGGGATGTGAAACTACCTCGTCATTTCCACTCACGTATGTCGTTCTGAAGTTTATTAAAATGTCGATGATAAATGTCACGTCAACTATAAAATCAGTAAAAATATTTGTATAGCATTTTGGTATATTCTGTAGTTAAATTTTTACCTATTATGTCTATAAGGACGATGGGGTCATCTACGTAACCATATTTTTTCGATTTTTTGTTGCTATAATCTGGTTCGCTGAGTAAAAAAGCTGCCACGTATGGAGTAAAAATTGCGGTATACATAACTAAAACTAATATTAACCAATCCCAAGCGGCTTTAAATGGCGAATAATGAAGTATTGTCCAATTGTGCAGTTTTGGGTTTTGTAATTTATACTCTGGAAGAACATCTGCCCCCAACGATAACACCTGCAAAAAAAATATAATTTAGTATAAATTTAAAAAATTTGTTTTGTACAGCAATTTGTTAGCACAACAATAAAATAAAGATCTAAGATCTATTCATAAATTTTCCGCATAATATCAGTACAGAAATAAGTGAACATAGATTATTCACTCAATACTGAAATAAAATACCTAGCATTTTTTTCAATATACTTTGGTTTTGCTAATTAAAATTAAATACATTCACGATAACGAAAGGAAACATATCGGTGAGAAGTATAATTCTATTTTCCAGTCAAATGTGTGCATTCAAATTAACAACATATTTTCACTTCTGTATTCCATTTCAAGAAAAATGTAAAACTACAACGCGAGTAATTTCTATCATAAAATTTACGACATACTACTTAGACTACTGTCGTATTTTAAACGTAAGTTAAAAGGATTATCATTTGACTGACTTGCAATTTATATTTGTCTGTACATATTTATTACGAATATAAAATATAAATTGTTTACATTCAGTCATGATAGATCTGATTGATTATAAGTACTTTATATGTACGCATACACCGTAAAAATTTCACTCTTAATTTAAATTTTATTTGTTTTATTACGTCATTGGTTATTTATCAATTTAACCTGAAGTTCGCCAACTTCAAGATAACTTTGAGTGAAGAAATGGGCAAATATAACAAACTACATTTAGTTGTAGAAATTATAATTTTGCTTGCTATTTTTTTCGTTTGACGATGTTGCTGAATGCGACCCAGCTTTTCTGAGTGTTAGCGTTAGTAATGAGTTGTGAAAAGGTATCTACTTGTTACATTTTTACTGGCCTATCCCCTCAACTATATTTTCTTTTCAATAACAAATTAAATAATAACGAAAACAATATAATAATTAAATAAATTAGAAATTAATAAACTAGTTTTGCCAAAGTTCAGTCAAGCTAATAAACAGTTTTGTAGCAAGTGTTGGTATTTATTAGCGCATTTAAGAATATAACCAGCAAGGTATGTGGTTATTGCAATTATTGCCCTAACTCTTAAATTTTATAATTAAATTCAAGTTCTCTGAAGGCTGTAATATAATAAAGAGTACCGTTGAAGTGAGAAAAATTGATTTAGAATTTGCAATTAGTAAAGCATTTACTTAGTATACACCGCACCGTCTATCAAAAGTCTTAACATATGAATTCAGTGACACAAATTATTATTAACAAAAGATTAAATTGAATTTGAATAAATTAAAATGTATAGGCGTCGCCGACGCCGTCGTAATCAAAATTTAATTATCTGAATGTTTCGAGCAAGATTATCACTGGAAAGCTTAATAATTGTTTCGCTAAAGTTCGTTAAGTCTAACAATTTCATATTATAGAAAATTAGAAGACAATTTTTATGAAGTTTTCAATTTTTCCTTTATGAGATCCGTTGCATGTCTACATAATTGATAGGAAATATCCATCATTATAGTTAATGACACATCAAAGCACAATAACGTAGATAAAAAATTTCCTGTTAGGGTAGGTAAAACAACTAAAATGTCCTAGGTTTATGAAACCAATATTGCAGTCTTGAACGTTCTCTCAGATTATATTTCCTTTTCAATTTGTAATATAATTACTGCAAATGATATTTTGTTAAAATTTCAGTTTTTGACGTAAACGAAGCAACTCTTCAAAAATAACTAACAATGTTAAGGGAATCTGAAATTATATTACCTGATACGTTTAAGAACTAAAGTGTCATAAAGAAAGCTTACTAATACTTGATAGAATTTAAATTTGGCTGAAAGAACAGCTCCTTCCGAAAAATAATGCTATCAAAACGACAATTTTTAAAATTTTCTATGTTTATCGAATTTATTAATGAAGTCGAAAACTTAAATACATCTTACGCTTTTTTAATAAATTTTAAGCATCGCACTTAAATTTGAAAATTAAAATATTTCAACAGAATTAAAGAATTCACAAAAGACCAGCAATTAGATTCGTTCACCGAACATTTTTAATGTAAGAATCTTGTTAATTCATTCAATAATTTTATATTAAGGAAAATCTCGTTAATTCAGTCCAGCAACGCATACCGTTGGAGAGTATAAACACCTCCTTCCCTATGAAGTAATTAAAATCTTTAAAATGCCGATATTACGTCCGAGATTCGGGTTTAACTTTTGGTGTTGAAATCGCCGGCGTCAGATCTCCTGAAAATCGTACTCCAAGACGCATTTATCCATCCAGTCATACAGACTTTGTGTAATTATATTATTACATTATAATATGCCGCTACAAGCAAGATTACAATTCGCCACTCCACACCTCTTAATCATAAGAAAATAGCAGGCTTTAGTTTTTTAATTAGGCGTATCTGACCAACTAGTTTTCTTTTTCTTCTTTCTCTTAAATTATGACTAAAGCCTGTAATATTCAACAGCACCATCTGCAAAACTCCGAAGCTACTGCTAGTACTGTGAGCATATTATTTGCTTTACATCTGAAGTAGCTTGCTAGGCTAGCCTCAGATGTGCCTGTTACCCTATATTATTGTTAATAATAATAATAAAAAATCTTTATTGTATCAAGCTGCAAAATTAATAAATTTATGTACATAAAACTAAAAAAACTCAGCACGATGCAAAAGGTGAAGATCAGCTTCTGCTGGTTTTCATCTCAACCGCAGTAAGCGGCTGTTAGTAGAAGCTCTTTTCTATGAAAAGATCCTTAATTTTTCTTTTAAACTTTTTCAAGGGTATGTGTTTCATGTTCTCTGGTACTGCGTTGTATAGCTTTATGCTAAGGTTCGCGCCCTTCGAACATTTCAACCTCCTCCTTTCCGTTAGAATTTTTTGTCGATTTCTGATAATGGTTTCAGTGATGGCAATTCAATAAAATAGGAGGGCCATCGGTTTTACATGTCTTCCGAAGCACGGAGACGTTCATAGATAGAAAGAGAGTCAGAAAGAAAATTCTCCTTTGTCGACTCTTCCCGGGTTCGATGTCTTAGCATCGGTCGTTTTTTTCGGTCCCTTTTATGATTTTTCATCAGGCATCAGTTTTTCAATTTTTCTAAATCCATCATAAGTTTTTATATTCTGCATCAATAATACAACTTTTTATTAATTTTACCCAATTATAAAATACCTTGTTATGACAAACATTTTTTTCCTGTTTTACTTTTATTTTAGAGATGATTTTATCGCGGCTGATACTAATTTTTTAATTATAGATTGTCCTGAAGATGGCATAAAGCCGAAACCGGTTGACAAATTAGTATTTGTAGTTTTGTAAGAATAATTATACCTTTAATCCAAACCCTTAATAAACTTATTTAAGTAAAGTAAAAAATATTAAAATTAAATTTGGGACAATCCGAGATTAAGTTTTTAAATTCAATTCCAAATTAACCGAGAAAAACTTTTGATGTTCGATATTCATATATATTCGATATTCGAATATAAAATTTAAAATTTTTAATTAACAATTTAAATAATAATGCCGAATTAAATACCTTTAAATTTTAAAAATAATTATTGTAACTTTTGCTTTGTTATAAATATCAAACAGTTTATTAAATACATAATAATCTGCATGGACTAGGTATTATTTATAATCCATTTAATTGTCTTGCCATTTTAATTCTGTCAGTAGTTAATGCGAATTTGAAATGCTTTTTATTTTACAAGAGATAGTCACAGAATTCAATAGCTACTCCCAAAGAGGAGACTTAAAAATTAATAATGGGAAAGCCTATATTATGATTCGAAACTCGAGATTGTTGATAATAATTATACATATATGACTAAATATCACAATGGATAAAGACACAGGATAGTCGAAATTTCACATACAATACTAAGTATAAACGTGAAGTGTGTTTGGAAAGTTAAACTATGTATGTATTTCAGTTAGAAACTCTTATCATACGAAGGAGTAAAATATACAACCAACAGTGTATTCTTCTAAGTACCCATACACATTATGGAGCCGAAACTCGGTTTTTACTACACAAAACATACAGAGACTGATAAAAATTTAATAAACTTAAAAGGAAATTATCTTAAATATCAGATCACAACATCCATAAAGGAATATATAGATAATAAAATAAACAAAACTCATAGATGCAATAGAATGCATTTCCGGAGCTGAACACAATAACTCATTAAGATGACAATCAATGGATGGAAAATACGGTAAAGTGGACAAAAAAAGAGAGTTGGAAAGGTGTGGGTAATCCAAACACAAAATAGAAGAATGACATCCGGAAAAGAGCTCAAGTACATATGTTGGATGAGACAAAAATGGGGACAGGCACAGGCGAAAAAAAATGAGAAAGATCTATATTCAGTGATCGCAAATCTTAGGTCACTTTTTACGCATGCGAAAGAGAGGAAAAAATCAAATCTTTAAAAGATACCCTATTTTTTGTAATAAAACATTTCAAAAAATGCGACACTATTTTATGTCTCTTTGGGAGGGGGAAACTTGTGTTTAGAACACAAGATTGTTACTACGTTGGTTACTCCTCTGTGTGTATCTTGCTTCAAACATCAATAATGCAATTATTATACTCAATAATTTAATCGATAAGAATCTTCCGTTTAAATATAGGATTCTACTTATGTCCGATTTCTAGAGATACCTCTTAGATAATCTGTCTATTAGATAAATTAACGAAGTAACCAATTAGACAGCAGCAAAACAAAAGAATCAGAAATACATATGATTGGCTACTTTGTTAATTTCTCTTATAGATAGATTATCGTAGTTTTATTGTTCATTTAACCTTCTAATTTTAAAAAATTTGAATCAAATATTATTTTTGAAGGGTAATAATATATATAATTTCAATAATTTTTAGATAGATTATCTAAGAGGTATCTCTAGGTGAAGAAATCGGCCATTAGTAACTTTATCTATCCTATCAAACAAAACTAGCAGTATTTCCGGAAATTTAACCCGAAGAGTTTAATATTCGTTTCATTGAATCGAAAATAAAACCTTATGAAAGAATATTTTTTTTTTTATTCTTTAGATTTCTCTGTATTCTGTATAAATATTTGTTTCTAGCAATAAAATATATGTATTATGTCTATTGGGTATAAAAACGACTTGGTTTACAATTTTAAAACAATACTTTCTCATATTTCATATGATAAAGTAAAAATCTGGATATTTATGACATAAGCTAACTGCTTAATTAATAGTTCCTAGGTTAACATTAAACGTGCACATATAACTTAAATTAAGTAACAAAAACGCAACTCTCATTATCAAAGGTTTGAGTGCCTTCTATTGTACTATAATAAGTATAGTATTATAGAAGTGAATTTTTTCCAAAAATTATTCTGAAGATAGTTAATGTGCGCTATTTAGTAACTATCGCCCAAATATTGCACTACATTTATTTACCATTATAATCGCAAAACTTTTCGGTATCCCGAGAGTTTGGGACTTGGCTAAACCATTATGTATCACTTGAATAACAAAGACGATTTCCTGCTATTGTATTATCCTTAACAACTTTTCAGAAAATCAATATCCCTATGATTCTCATGTATAAAACAGTTTTTAAAATCAATTATTTAAAATAATATTACTATTAAGTACAATGTGAGCAACAAATACTATTCAAAAAACTTAAACTGTCGTATTTTATGTAATTATTTGGTAGATTTTACAAACCATCAATCTGGTTTACACTATCTGACACATACAAATAGAAAACCTTAAATGTTCTTTGTAAATGTTGAAACAAATGTTTTGTATTACTTGTATTGTAAGGAATTGATTCAAAGTTGGTATGTCACATGCATAATGATTAGCTTACTGCTTAACAAGGACGGGATACAATCCGCACTCATAATACCACGAGGATTAAATACCGCGAGTATTTCTATTTTTACTTGTTACTCTTTTATTGATTTATTACAGTGATAGTTTAAATGGTACAATGTAAAAAAGCTGCAAGTGAATTTAAAAATTCAAATTAAAAAACACTCTTTTGTAGGACATTATTTAATTAATGCTCACCGGTTTCATACCCTTCAATCGCGTAGTACATCTTAAAAAGATGTTAAAAAAAACTATTTAAATAGTTTAAATGGTACCTATTTAGACATTAAAAAATTTGTTCATTACTATTAAAAATACTAAAAAATGTATAGATGTATTTAGTAAATAATAGTAATTTATAATCATCAACTATTTTGCATCCTGGAATTAAATTAATGCTAACTTCGTCTAATTTTACAACTACAATGGATTTACCGCTTTAAATCGCGTTTAATTAATGTTTAACTATAGAAATTGAGAATATTGTGGTTGTACTATAACCTGTTAATTATAATGAATACTTATGTGGTAGCTCTTATACATACATACTTCTCTAATTATTAGTAACGAGCCATACAGTGAATACCAAACTACATAGTTTAAAATATAACAGGTAGTAGAAATTCAAAATGGAATTTGTGCATAATATAATATAAATAAATAAGCAATCGTTCTTTTGTATAAATATACTTATAGAAAAATTTAATCAAAACGTAAGCTATATGAGATTTATGTAAAACCTTATTTGGATTATAATACTATTCTGTTTGGATTGCACAAATGCAAAGCGGCAATAAGTTATACCGGCTTCCATGATTTTCTAATTGTATGGATTATTCTAATCCGACTGAAATTGTTGTACGAATTCGTTGAAATTTGCAAATCAAATATCAGAGTTCATGAAACACTTGCACAATGCATTATGCAAACTATCCGAAAATTATGCAAAAATCTAATTTAATTCGCTTTTATGCTACAATCAAACTTTAGGGGTATTCATGTCACATTGTAAAGTTTAAAAACCTAATTTTTCATAAACTTCGGGTAGAAAATCAGGTATGAAAAGCAGGCAAAATTCTACAAAGTTTAAGAAAAATGAACTAGCGTCGGTTCATATCATAATGCCAATGCGTCGATGCACTAATCATAAGAGTCCACCTGCTTATTGAATTTTTTATATTATTTGCAAAATTATATATTTCTTATTAATAGTTTAAATAAAGCAATAATACTCTGCACGGAAAATTAAATGCTATAGCGATAGCTACAACAATATGCGGAAGGCGGTGAAAAGTTGCTTTTTGTAAACATTACCTGACACACAATTTTAGTTTAGCTTTGGCGGAACTTGAATGAATTTACACTTGGACTTCAAAAACAAATTTTCGTACCACCTTTGTATAACTCAAAAAATCCTTCTGCAATAACTTTTTCCTCTAAAGACAATGGAAAACCACCAAACAGAATTTATCTGTAATAAACATTTTCAGAATAAAATGTATTAGACTTTCGCGGTTCGGAGCTCACGTCAGCAGTATCACATGCATGACAAAGTACGATATTAACCCTCCCAGCTTTTCAAAAATATTAATATGTCAAATACCTGCCAAACTTGCAAATCGATCGCTTTTATTTCGGTGCATTACTAATACAAATTGACCAATGCTATTAAAATATTCGGGTAAATAATGCATTCCGAGAGTATATTCGTACAAATGTATTTTGAAATAAGTGCGTGTAATATTCAAATAATTTTAAAAAGTTTACTTCTATTTATGTATATCTAATTTCTAAAAATAGTATATCAATTTATACCGTCATGCAAATATTAAATAATTTTGAATTCAATATATTTTATAGAAATGGGATTTCTTAATATTACTTTTATCATAGTAATTGTGTACTATTCGTATCAATAAATAATACAGAGTTGTAAATAATAATATAATAAATAAATTATAATTATTATAAATTTTTATTTGATTCAAATTTTTAAAATTATAAAGTTAATTGAACAATACAACGAAACATTATTTGTGAGCTTTCAGCAATGGTTACTGCTGTTATCAGACGTTTAATAATTATAATTTTAAAAATTTGAATCAAATATTAATTTCATAGGTTAATAATATATAAAATTTCTATAAATTTTAGTATTTTACTACTTCAGATTCAGAACTATCCTAAAACGGGGTAATTTGCTGTTATTTTAACAGCCATGGCATTTTTTGTATTATACTATATGTGTTGAGTTTAAAAAACAATAAATTTAAAATTTGTAAAATTTTAAAAATGTGTTTAGCACGTAGTCATAATTTAATATTATTTCGCATATTTATAATTGTAAAATGTAATTATAAGTCTATAATAGCATCAGATATGCATTTACCTATTAAAGGCAAAACAATCTTTAAATGTGAAATTGTATGAAAATACAAGTACTACTTATATAAATATTATGTAGGTGTAGGTACGTACTACATGCATCGCGTCAAATTTAGAGTAGATACTTTGTTTTTATTAATTGCATGTCTTTATAAATGTAATGTAAAATGTTTTAATAATTAGAATTAATTATAAAAGCCTTTGTGTATTAAGTATCAAAAGTAATAAAAAATAATCATATTTTTATACAAACATATCATAAAATACAGTTTCTCTTATAAAGAAAACACTAACCATAGGTGTTTATTCTCATTTTTCTCAATTAATGGTAAGTACCTATTTAGAGTGAAGTTCTTATTTATAAAATTTCAAAAAGAAATTCAACAGAAATACATTTTGTAAAATATGAAAAATGTGTAAAAAGCATCTTAAAATATGAATTTCAGTTTTCGGCATAAAGGTTGCATTATAATAATTATTTTATGTTTTTAATTAATATTATCAAAGCAAATGTAATAAAATTTAATTTAATGAGTTAACTTTCGAGATTCTTTTAGGAACATCTTCAAATATAGAGTAAATATAATCTCGCAGAAATCCGTTAAAATTTTAATACAGAAACAATCCTAAAGGTAGAAGAAATGTGGGGCCCCCAAAAAAAAGATGGAGCGACCAAAGAGTGACGTAACGGGCTGCAGCTCAAAACGTGAAAATGATGATAAAATTAATGAATATAATTTTCTATTCCTTAATAGGGGGTGGCTCAAAAGAAGTAATAACTTTATGCCAGGTTTCACAAACGATTGTTAAGGAATTTAACCAGTGATTAGAAAGATAATCATTGATTAAGTCACATTTCGGTTGCAGAAACTCGGGTATAATATTTAACAAGTGATTAGTTTAATCAGAGGTTAAATCTGTTGTTAAGTGCCTATTTGGGTTTCACAAACGATGGTCAGCGCTTAACACAGGTTAACTACCCAAAATATTTAACCACCCGAAAACAAGTGATTAAAGTGACATAACTAACGATTTATAACCTAAAAGTATATCTAAGTATGATATGTCAAACGGCCAGTATACTTTCATACGTGTTTTTTTAATTTTTGGGTTGTCTGATGTGATTTCTCAAATATGAAAGAAATTAACATCGCCAAGATCATTCATTGTATTATGATTGTATTATGAGAGCCTTTTTATATTATATGATGGCAAAATTTCAACTGCAATACGACTTATGTAGTTTTATTCTTTATTCATTACCCGATCATTTTATTCTTCTATAATATTTATTTTATATTACATAATAATGAAGGTTATATGAAGAAAATGTTATAATTATCAAGAATAAAATAGGGAACATGTAGCTAGCAACTTATTGAAATAAATATGTATGTCAAAGATGTTGCAGTTTCTTCTAACGTTTAGATTTTATTTTATCGTAAATAATAACAAATCATTAACACTAAATTAGTAATGCAATAATTATATGACCCATAATCGACAAAATTACAAACAAATTATGTGAAATACAATAGATACGATTTACATAACTTTAATAATTTTATAATTGTCGGTAACTGACGTTTGTAAATGTCAATTTCGTACTACGAAGTTAGCGTTTTGCGGTATCAACATAACGAATCGGCACATAATCAGAGGTTAACTAATCATAGATTCTGGTAGTTTCCACAGCTCATTCAAAATTTAACAAGAGGTTATCCGTTAACAATTGTTAAAGTGTACCTTTGTGAAACCGGGCGTTATTGCTGTCAAACAAAGAAATCATAAACACACAAAAAGCAAATATTGCTATTTCGGCTAAATATTTAAGTTTTAAATTTTAAATAAATAAAATTACACAAT
This sequence comes from Lycocerus yunnanus, assembly GCA_036346125.1. NCBI lineage: Eukaryota > Metazoa > Arthropoda > Insecta > Coleoptera > Cantharidae > Lycocerus > Lycocerus yunnanus. The sequence continues at coordinate 2,088,351 of JARFIX010000075.1, read as the reverse complement.
TTTAGAACCATTTTTATTTTAACAAATTTTGATTAACAATTAATTAAATCAAATAACTCGCAAGTGCTAAAAGGTTTTTGACAGCACTTTAAGCAGCACTTGCCTATCTAGAGACTTCTCAACTTTCAGAAGAGGTAATAAGAAGCAAATTAAGTAATAATGTATGTGATTGTTTAATTTATACAATTAGGTATAAAGAGAAATTTAAAATTATTTTGTATAAAATATTTAAATTGTCGGTAAAGCGTGATATTTTAGGAATTCCTTAGATCTTATTGAATTATTTTACTTTTATGCTTCTCATTAGGAAGAAATACGCAAAAGAGAAAATCTAAATATCTGATAAAAGTAGCGTTACAAGGTTCTCTTATTTACCTAGCGTTATTAACAAAATATTAATAAAATATGCGATTAAAACATCTTACTAAAACATTTAAATTAAGAGTCGATAATTCTAAGAAACAAATGATTTTATTAACAGTTCGCAGCGTCGCGCGTTCCGTCGCATCCTTAGAGTTATTCTCTGCATTTGCATTTAAGTTTGGCTTCCTAGGAAGTTTTAACTAATGGTTATAGTGAAGCTTTTTAAACAAATTAGCACCCACGCTTAAATACGGCCGTAGGAAGCACCCACGCCGTGTAAAAGGCTCTTCGAACGCTGATAAAGTTTGTGCTAATTATTAAGGTATAAAATGCGCGACAGCAATTTTAAATTAGTCTCTCGGATTGGGTTATGTCATTCGCGTGAGGTATTACCTAAAGCAAGCATGACTTGCTTTTATGTTATAACAGTAATTACGAACTGCAAAACAACTGAAGTGCATTAGCAAAGAACTTACTCCAATAAAATGTAGTATACTTAAAAAATTGTTAACAACGCAACGATCATTACGATTATTCAGCCTTTTTTGTCGGGACCCCTGCCTCTTGAAGTAACGATGTATAGGAATTGGTCGCTTGATTGGTCGTTATTGATTGATAGGGCGATAGCCGTTTCTTAATCTAGGGAATCAGTTGTACATTCAATTGGGTAATTCCGCGTTAGTGTTAGGGTCGATGTCTACACAAGCTGTTATGGACGAATTTTTTCATCTGACTGTATAGATGAGTAATAATTATTTATTTATGTCTCTGTTATTAATGTTATTGTTATCTTTAAATAAATATGTTTAGTGATTAAAATAATTATATATTTAAAGCCTCTCAATTGGAGCCAATATTAAAATCGTGCCTAAACAAAAAAAACTTGTTTCTTACCCCTTTTTTATTCACACGTTAGATTGACTTATTAATTATAGTACTTATTTATATATTATGTATAACTTATTATTATTATTTATTAGATTATTAGATTGAATAGTTAATAGCTTTATTTTCGGGGTATTTAAAATATTCCAAAAAATTTATTTTCAATAGGTTTTTGAAAGCGTGTAAATCGTTTCGAGTACTTTATATCGGTAAAATAATAATTAAATAGAATATTTTACCTTTTACAAAATGCTCTAAATATCTGCTGATGAAGTATATAATATAACTAGCGACCCGTCCCGGCTTCGCACGGTGCAACGCTGATACTAAATTAAATACACTACAGAAAAATAAAATATATATGCCTATGTCACTCAATGAAAACGAATGAAACGAATAAATACAGTTTAAATTCGTTTTCAAAATAAATAATAATCTCTTCATATAAATAATGAATATGATGAATTAAATTTTCACACTTTTTTGCCCATAATGAAACTACAAATATTTGAATATTCGAATATTTAATTTTAATTAATAATAATAAAATAAAAAATATAGTCATACCGTTTTATTTTTTTTTAAACAAAACAAAACTAACTCGAAACAATTTTACACACACAATAAACTGCTCGCGTACACGGTAATAGAATAAAAACGTGTAAAAGTGTGTTTGCTATTGGAATCGCGGCGCCTACTATCGTCTGGTGTCGACCGAACCGGGGAATCCCACGCTGGCACCAACCGGCGTAATTGTGAATATCTCCGAAGATATTTGTTTAATTTACATGCTGTAAGGAACCATATTGTTCTATATTAATTGCACACTGTATTAAAGGTACTTAATTCGATAAGGATTAATGCCGTATTGCTTAAAATAGCTTCGTAAATAAGCCATTTTTCACGTAAAAATAAACAATAAAATGGTTATTGTGGGTTATCCGTAAAAGATAAACATATACCATCGCGGACTTTTTGTAGACCTTTTATGGTGTACAATACTGTAGTACATAATTTGATCTAACTCGTAGGGTTTAGGCAGCGTTTTGCTAAATTGCTAAATAAGCCCAAAAATTACGACATCACGTTAGAAACCTCTAAAATTAGCAATGTTGCCTTAGTATATGATGCATGTATTATACATATAAACCTTCCTCTTGAATCACTCTATCTATTGGAAAAACCGCATCAAAATCCGTTGCGTAGTTTTAAAGATTTAAGCGCACATAGGGATATAGGGACAGAAAAGGCGACTTTGTTTTATACTATGTAGTGATTTCATTATATTTTGTATAAACAATGACGATGAATGACGAGTTTCGTTAATAATGAAAACCTGTTTTGAATAAGGGTCACAATTAACTATAGCTGTTATATTATTACCTATATAAATATTTAGTCAATATGATAATTTTAAATAATCTATATTTTTATTTTAAGCAAACAATTTAACATACATTAATTATAGAAAAATATAAATATTTCTATAGTAGTACCAAATTTACAATATTTTTAGTACAATACGAAGTACAATATTTTTGGATTATAATAAAATATATTGTACATAGCACATAGCAATTAATTGTATTACTATTTATAATATACGTATATTGCAAAGATCTCCACGTTTGTACGTATTATTACATTATTTTAACGATGTTAATTAAAATTTACAATATCCCTGAAAGCAGAACACTAAATATTTTTGATTTTAGGTTGTTCACCAGAGCTCCCGAATTTTAGAAATAAATTTCATGAATATGTGTACTGTAGGTAAATACCTATAATATATAACGTATAATGTATACCTACATTATATTAGCAAGCATTAGATGTATAAAAAAATAATTCAAGTTTAGAACTCCATTTTTGCCATGAGTAAACTTAACCTTGCGGTTGGATAATAAAAACTTTTTCCTGAAATAAATTTAAAAAATATAGTTTTCTTTAAATGCTATATTTGGTTTTTCTTCACTGTCATTTAATTTAAGGTTTGCTTTATTAAAACTCAGCCGACACTAACCTTATCTATTGCTAGCTGCAGTTCAACTATTCAGACTTACACGATTGCAAAATGCTTAAGTTTCAAGACAACTTGAAACTTTTCAAGAAGTTTACGATAAATTTACAAAGTGATATGAATACCCTTTTTGTGAGTGTGCCAGCCAGATCCCAGTGTTGTTACTATGGCATATAAAAACCTTTTTGACTATTTCTCATACAAATCAAATTAGAAAAACAAATAATTCTTTAATATATAAATAAACAACTTATTATTTGTTTAAAGTAAACTACTTGTTAAACAACATTTACGTGTGACTTTATTTGTTAAGTTTCCTTATTGTATAACAGAATTCTGTACTTTGCACCTAGTAGATTATATGAATATCAGGTTGAAAAGTAAAATACAATAGTTTACAAACTAGAAGCTTCTATAGAATATCAGATCTGTATTATCGATTCATAATGGTACGCAACCGTAGTTCTATGCTTGCATTGATATGAATATTTCGATGTTTGTCGATCCCTCCTGTGCTTTTCAGTTAATTTAGGATTTAAATTCCATTTTTTTTATTTTCTAAATGATATTTACAGATATTTTGAAAATTTTATTATTTCTCTTATTATAAGAATAGTTTCTAATTCCTTTACTACGTAAATGGGAAAGTAAAATTTACTTTATTTTCTTTTGAATTAAAGAATATCTGCAATTTTTTTAATATATTTAAAATCAAATCATTAAATCAAATTTGGAATGAAAATTGAATAATTTATCGGTAAATATTGAAAGGCAGAGGTAGATTTAGCTCTCTTGAGACCCGGAACCAAAAATATTATGAGGTCCCTGTTGTACGCGAATGATCTAAAAAAAATCAACAATATAATTACGGTAAAAGAATTAAATATTTACGAGGGGAATAAAGCTAACAAAATTACACTGATAAACTTTTATTTGATTCAAATTCTTTTTAAATTAAAAGGTTAAACTTTTACACTATTAATTTATGCTTTAATGTTTTTATTTTTATAAAGCTTTGTTTTATGCCAGAAAGAACGGCTAATCTGTACCAATCACATTCGGTTTCTCAAAATAAAGACTATGGTGCAACCAAAAATCAAATTAAGCTTTACGCTTCATAAAATCCAATAAATTTATCGTTTATCCGACTAACTTCCCGTTGACTTTAAGGTACTAAATTATTGAATACTGTTTTAGCCCAGGGATGTTTTTAATGAGATGGGGTGCGTAAGGTGCCGTTGCTATTCGCAATTATAATAATTGTGAATTAATATAATAAATTTATGGAAGAACTGCATTTTTATTTTATAATATTATGTGTTTATTAAATTATTATCTGTCATAAGTTTTTTAAAAAAATTTTGAAATTAGCTGTCTGGGTCCATCGGGTTTTTTATTATTGGTAAATTCAACATTTACTAGTACTGCAAATAATACCCTCTAATTTGTGAAAGGCTCTTTCTTATCGATGCAATAATACTTTGATTATATTTAACTATCCATCAAGTTTAAAACTTCCATGCCTAGTATTAAATATAAATAATATTAAATTTCGACTATTATTCTTTATAATGGCAGATTTTCGAAGCTTATGCATAATGTACGTTTAAACCCGCATTTTATATACGATTTTTTTGCTTTATTATATTTTTAATATAATATATATTGCATAGCTTTACCCTTAACAATTCAATTACATGAAATCTATCTTTCAAAATCCTATGCAAATTTTCTATAAGTTTCTTGGTATAGGTCAAATATGCCAATATTTCAATATTAAGGAAGATTTATTTCTTTTCAATAAATTCAACTAAAAATTGCAAGAGTATAATATTTAATTATTTCATAGCTGCATGTAAATAAGTATTTTTAAAATAATTTCTTTCTGCAGTTAGTTGTTCTGAATAATAAAAATTGATTTTTGTAGAACAACTGCCATAATAATTAAAATCATTTACATACGAGTATAACTAAACAAACACTGCGGTGAATATACCTATGGCTTTGCATGAGAAATTTTAACTTGGCGTGATGTTTATCAAGTAATAACTTTTTCAATTGTATTATAATAGCGCCGATGACATGCTACTCATATAGTAGAAATTATTATTTGAAATCTACTTTTATCCATTAATTTCCATTTTTAAAACTAACTCTCGTAATTTATACTTAAGATATACAAAATATGGAATAAAAATTTAAATAATTATGTTAAAAAATAACAGCTTGTGATGAAATCCAAGTTTGAACTGTAGTTTAGAGGAATTTGGGAGTATAAAATTAAGTTCTTATAAATTACTTTAAATTATCAGGTGACAACATAAATCATTTTTAGAAAAAATTAAAACGAAAAACTAAAAAGGGCAAAATAACAATATATTTTGTATTTTGTTGATTTGTTGTTTTATTTTTTATTATACAAGATGCTAAAATAAGTATTTAAAATTAAAATAAAATTAATAAAAGTAGTGAGTTGCGCTTAAAACGGATGTTTTAACACTATATGTTGGTAAAACATGGTCAAAATTTAATCTGCAATTAAGCTGCCGTTGATAACATTGTCAATAAATCTTGGTGACGGTTAATCAAAGTACATGAAACTAATATCATTAACAACAAATTAGCAAACTTGAATTAGCTAACATGGTACACACTATTTAGGAGGTTAACTACTGTAAACAGTCGTTTTTAAGCTAATTTTTAAGAATTAAATTGGAAAAAGCTGTTAAAACTACGAGGGGTGATTCTTAAGTTCGCGGAATGAGGCACAAAGAGGCGGTAATTTCTTTTCCTTTTTTTCAATGTCGTTTTTCATTTTCAAGTATAAACTACAAATTGTATTTATATTAAGTAATTTAGTTGCAATCAACAAAAATCAACAAAAAAATGTTAAATATCGAATTATGGGCAGTTATTAAATTCCGTACAAAACGAAGAAAAAGTGTTAAAATCATTGAAAATGAAATAGAGGCAGTTTATGGTAACACTTTCCCTGGTAAAACTATGATTAATTAAAAGTGGCACAAATTATTTAAGCAAAGCAGAGAGTTACTGGAATATAACTACCGCCCATTTTTCATTTGAGATTCTAAAGAATTCTTTCAATTGATTACAAAAATAAAGGTACCCCCATAACAAGTACCCACTACGGTGGTATTTTACATCAATTAAAAGAAGAAATTAAATAAAAAACAAGAGAAAAATTGACAAAAGGTGTAATTTTATTGCAACACAATGAACCTGTTCACAAGGCAAAAATTGGGATGAGTGCAATGGCGTCATGCGGTTTCGAAATAATTGTTCATCCACCCTACACTACGGTTTTTGCATCAAGTGATTATTACCTTTAAAAATGGAAGATGGATTTGGAGATGGAAGAAGGAATATTTGAAAAGAAAAAAAGCCGGTCATTGACCTGGTTGTTAACGCGATCAACAGCCAAGGTAAGATAAGGCTCACTTTGCAATTCCGTCTCCGTGCTTCGGAAGGCACGTCAAGACGGTGATCTTCCTATGTTAATAAATTGCCAGCATTAACAATAAAAAAAAGGTAACAGACACTTGTGAGACAAGCCTAGCAAGCTACTTCAGATGTAAAGTAATACTCACAGTACTGACAGTAGCTTCGGAATATCGCCGATGCTACTATTAAGTAAAACAGATTAACAGATCTGGGCCTACAGGGTTATCCCTAGCCAAAAGCAGAAGAAAAATGAAGTTCGTGGAAGGCATTTTGACAGCGATGTTTTTTGAATATTTACAAAAATTAATTCATGGATATAATAAATGTATTAATGTTTGAAGAGAAAATATTGAAAAATAAAAATTATAAAAAATAATATTCGCGAAATTAAAATCTCACCTCATATTAAGCGAAAATTTGAGATTTTTTTTTTTCTCTTTAAAGTAACACGCAAAATGTTTGCAAAGAATTTTATTAAAATTATACAAGTAACTCATTGCGAAAATACTATTCAATTAATTGCAAAGGGGCTGATCGTTCTAGTTGTCCAAAATAAACAAATATTTTTACTTTTTGCACTCTATGAATGTTCTTATCGTCAGAATCTCGAAAAACTAATTTTGAAGGAAAAGTAACAAAATGTTATCATTCTCAAATTGTAACATTAAGGAAGAAAAAAATGCTTTTTGTCAAACAAAGTAGGAATCACTCAAAACCGACGTCTAATGTGGTAACTCTTTTGCATAGAACTGTTGAATTGTTGAAGAAAATAGTTAAAACAAAAAACGTTTCCAATAATCTTACACCAACCCCACCCCACCCCCCTTTGGACAAGTTACATATTTAAATTAGACATCTGTCAGACATAATATTATGGAAAACATTAAATTTGGAGAAAAACTCGTTTCCTTTGAATAACAGTTTTACTCGTAAACGTTATAAATAAGCAACATCAAGTTAACAAATATAATATTTATATTTTAATTTTCAAGTTAATTAAAAATTGTTGTTTATTAATTAAATTATTAATTAAAAATAAATAAAAGCAGTAAAATTTTTTGTTTGTTATCTTTAATTACATGAGTAAAAACATATTATACCTGTACAAAATTCTATTAATGAAAGTGGTAAAAAGCATTTTCAAAACAATAATAAATAAAACAAACAATAATAACAAACATAACTTACAATAAAACATATTATAAATTGTAATTATTCGAAATTGAAGTCCGGATTTGAAAACTGCATGCAAACCTCTTCAAAGTTAATTTAACAACAAAACAAACTTTGTTTGTCATCTGAAGCTAGTAATTTTAATTTTGTCAAGCTAATGAAACCTATGGACAAATTTAATTACTTGTTAAAAACAAAAATCAGTAAGAAATTAGTGTTTTTTTGAAAAACATAATTGTAAATGTCGAAATAATATAGACTTAAAAATCTATTATACCGCAATGATAAAATAAAGGAACAATGAAGATTTCGAAGTACAAGTTAGGTAAAAAAATGAAATTGAATATAAAACTTACAAATGTTTTTAATTTATTTCAATTAAAACAAAAATATATTTTATTCGAAAGTTGAAGTTTGAGAAAATTAAAAAAACTTTTTTTAGAATAATTTCTACGAGTAATTAAAACTGCTCAAAAAATTTTTCTCTGAGCTCAAGATATTTGAAAATATTATTTCAGGTCTCTAATATAAATACGAGACGACAGGTCTCAAATATAAATACGAGACTCGTCCGACAGATCTGGAGTCACTTTTTTAATTATTATTAGTGTTTGCGCATGTATCTATGGTATTTTCAATCTTCATATAATTTCATTTCTTCACTGATATGACATTTTTCCAAAACTCAATCGTAATTTTTGTATTTCTAAAATTATATCTTCAATGCTGTTGAACTTATCTGCTGTTAACTTTTATTTATTTCTGCAATTGTATCATATCTTAAGTTTGCATATTTAATCCCGGTAACTACTTTTTTGAGTCTTTCTAAAAAAGTAGGTTAATTTTTATTTTCTGAGACTAATTCGGTATAATAATATTTCATATTCGTGCAAATTTACACTGTCACCAAATTTTTGAGTTTTATAATTTGTTTAATCTTAAAATTTACTCTTAAACTCAGTATTTCTACAAGTTGATACAATGTTGTATAATTAACCTCAAAGTTAATTTATTTATTATCGCAATAATTATCTACTTTTAATAATTATTGTTTTTATTAGACATATTTAGTTGATTTTTGTGCTTTTAGTTTGTAATAGTTCTTTTGCTTTCTTTACGTTTAATATATAATAATTGCATTCCCTATCCAATATAATTCTTGACATGTTCTTTTTTTACATGCTGTAAATCTCCTTTTTCTAATGCATATACTACATACATATTATATACCTCTTCTTGTAATTTTGTTTTTATATCAATTGTCAATATAATAGTGATCACTAATTTTAGGAACTTGATGCATTTTCAACTTTTGGTCTTTTTTGTTAGATAATATTCATCAACCAACTGATAAAAATTATATTTTTAAATATTATTTTTCAACTTTATTGTATAAAAGACATCAGCTACAAAGCATTTACAAGAATGCATCTTTCAAATTTCAACCCTTCAAGGTACTCTTCTCTTAATATATTCTGCTAATAACCCTAGCTTGTATAGAATAATAGATAATAGTTATCAGTTTACAGAATAAGATACTACCCCCCCCCCAAATAATTATCTCGATAATAAAATATAATACAAAGTATTTTTATAGAGCTGGAACCTTCCACGATTCCCAAGTTTAAAAATTCTGTTTTCTACGAAAGTCCAAGAAGATGTTGCTACAACACCGAGTTCAGCAACCTTTTTTCTAAAACTACAAATAACATTTTTTCAATCCCAAATACTTAAATTTTACGTCAACTATATAACAAATTTCAATATTTCCGTTATAAATTTAAAGAGGGGTGAGTGAATATGCACATTTGAACAAGCGTATTGTCGCAATTTGTTCGTAAAATAAAAATCCTACAAACAAATATACAATACAAAGTTGAAAGACATTTTAATTCTCAGTTATTTCTTGTTCTTTTTTACCCTCTGTACGAGAAAAATTAACCAAGTTATGACTATTTATTTTTAAGAAAGTGTGTTTTTATTGAAATCAAAATAAATTATTTAAATTATTAATTATTTAATAGAAATATAATTTCTAAGTAACAAAAATATTCTAGCACAAAAGTATTTAAAATTGTTATTTATTTCATTGACGTTCAAATACTATAAAAATACAAAATGTCGAATTAAAAACGAACGCATCAGTTGGTTTCTTCCAAGATATTTTATTAAAATTCATAAAAAATAGATTTCTGAGGTTATAAACTTTTTTCTAATGAAAATAATAAACACTATTTTATTTATTTTCTCTAAAGCCACAAAAATGGAATATAAATTATTTTTATTGAAATGCAAATTAACAATTTTGATGTTATTAAAAACACTCTTTTTAATAACAAATAGCCATAACTGCGTAAATTTTACTTGTACGCAAAAACATGAAATTACTCAAAATTAAAATGTCTTTTTACCTTATATTTAAGATTTCTTTGTATGATTTTTTCCTTTGAAGCCTTAAAATTTGACTTTTACACGAGGATTGAAAAAACGCCAACTCTTAGAAAATCAAAAGCCGGTAAATTTTTATCGTACAAAAAATTGAAGTTTATCAAAAATTTATTTATTTCCAGAAAAGTTTTTCATAATTTCTTAATGAAATGGGTTAACCCTTAAACAGAGTTACACTTATCGGTTCTTAAAACCGTAAGTATTTGACTACATCTACGGCGAGCTCTCTCAATTTTTTCTCCTAATTTGACAAAATCGAGCTATTTTTATTTTAATTTGATTTAAGATATTTTAGTGCCGTAAAAATGAAGCACGCTTGTAATTGAAGTGTTCTATAGCTACGCCGTAGCCTTGGATACGATCCCTGACTAAGTACCTACACCAGATTTTTTTATTTATCTCTTTTACAAGATACTGATACTGACAATATCTTTGAGGTGATAAATGCCAGAATACTCTCCGTCGGAACGAGCACATCCCTTTAGTTGTATCTTTATTTCGAAAGACGTGAAATAAAACAATTACAGTTTACATCACCGCTAAGATGCATATGCATGGATGGAAACGTTTGAACGAGGCTGCGGTATGCTAATATAACTTGACGATAAATTTGTAATAAATTTCTTTGAAAGATTAAAATAATTAGAAAGTCTATAATCCGGATTAATTGCGACCAGAGTCTGTCCAAATTATCAAAATGTCTGGTTTTTAAAAAGAACCAAAAAAGGAACCGTTAATAGTTAAATAATAATTGGAGCAGATAAATAAAACTATTAATTATTATAATATTATAAGTATTTTAACAAAATAAATAGTACATAGTAGATAGTACCTATGTAATACGTTCAGAGCGCTTAAAAAATATGCTATTGATTTTTGAACTTTGATTTTCTGCAGCCGAGTCTTTGATTCGTTATCATAAGATTTAATTTACATTAAGAAAATAATTTCTTTAAATTTCAACTTTTTTTCATTGGAATGATGAGAGCAGGGGTGGTATGAATAAAATACGTTAAGTAAAGACATGCTCGGAATTTAAACGTTAAACTTCTTTTGGGTTTCTGTTTATCTTAAGAATGAAAATACATAGGTAATTATTCATATTTCAAAAATTAAACAACCCACGAAGTCTTACTTGAAGTAATTACTAAATTTCCAAGTATAAGCCTGATGGTACTTATTCCGTATTTGCTAATATCATTTTTCAGAAATAGTTTTACAAAAATGTTCAAATAAATTAATTCAGCATTATATTGTAATGTCTACCAAGCTTAATTATCGAAATACAATAGTATTTAAAACATTGTTTAATTAAGACACTGAAAAGACATTTCTATACAAATAGAAATTTTGCTCCAGATGCTGGAAAGAGGCAATAGTTTATATTGCGTTCCACCAAGCAAAAGAAGAAAAGAAAAACTTTCAACGTGAAAATAGAGTTTAAAGCAATAGAAACAATAATATTATGTTTCTACCTTTGTATAATATACAATATAATAAACATTCATAATTTTCTTTTCAATTTTTTTTAAATTTTTAAATTAGAGCGTAGCGGGACTCGATTTCCACTGAGTTGCAGATTTTAATGAAATTTTGTATTTACGAGTAATAATTATGAACTGACCAAGTACATACCAGGTTGTTATTTTTATATAAAAATGTTATAGAATATAACAGTAAAAGTTGAACTTCATTCTAGAGAATTTACCGTTTTCATGGTTCAGAAAGCACGTAATGTTCTCTATATTGATGAATTGTGAAAATTTATAATCAAAAATAGAGACGGTCATTAACCTGGTTGTTATCGCGATCAATTGCTAACGTAAGGCACCCAGGCAGGAATCTGGGCAGAGACTCACTTTATATGGCCGTCTCCATGCTTCGGAAGACATGTAAAGCCGGTGTTAAATTAAATGCTTAGATACCCTCTTGAAAATAGAGGAGTCGTAAGACGTCGTAGAACGTTAAAAGACATATAGCTAGACATATAGTAGGTCTTTTCTTATATTATATTATATATTATATCTATATAGATATAATCAAAATAGGACCAAAGGCACATCTGAGATGGGCTTATATAGCCTAGCAGGCTTAGCTACCCTAGATGTATAGCAATTAATATGTTCACAGTACATATCACTGACGTTATACAGAAATAATTCTATCTACAGTAGGAGAAGTATATTGCCTCCTCACTACCAAGCTTAAGTTAATATAAACAGAAAGCTTTAACTTTCTATACGATAATTATTAATTTTTGTACAGAGCGAGGAAAAGAAAATCTAGTATATGTTACCGTAAAACCCTTAATTATTGGTTCATAAGATGGTGACGATGATAAAAGAGAATGACGACGAGAGCTTTTATTAATGCCAACGATAAATCAGAAATAGTTTGCTATGCAAAGATAAAGTTGAGAGTTAAGTTTGTACGGACTACCTAACTTTTTTACTTCGGCTCTATATATCCTGACTTAGATTTCCCGCGTTAGTTCAAGCGTAAAACAAACTTTACTGTGACTATCTTGCCAAATGGAGAACTACCGAGGTAAGCTTATATAAAAGCAATATCTTGAAGTAAATTATAATGTATTTTTTAAGGTCGCACATCAAACATTTAAAAGAGAACAAACAGTACCTTAGCCTCTACCATCGTGTTAATCATTGGATATGGATTGTCCGAAATAATTTTATTAATTTGAATTTTAAATAATAGTCGTATTTGCATTATAGCATCATCTGATAATGCACCAAAAATATATTATTTTATACTTTGCAAAAGCAGAACTTTTTATAAAGAGCCTGTATTCTGCAGAATAGATGGCGGACTAAAGAGAATTTGACCAAAAAAATTAAATAAACAAAAATGTTCATAACTTTTTTTAGTTTATTTATTTTAGAACAGTTAAAACGTAACATATAATAAACAAAACGTGATAATTCAAATCACTTGACAATCAAAATTCAACAAAACTTTTAGTAATTGCTTGTTGGGCTACGTGTAGGTAGTTATGACTACAGGGAGTTAATTAAACCGTTTTATTTATAACTTTTTTTGTTACAATTTGGTTAACTTATTCGAGTATCGATAAGTGTGGCCAATGCCAATATTTAGATTACTTTATTTATTTAGATTTAGATTTATTTAGATTACACGCTAGCGAAATGTAAAGTTAAATAGTTAAAAAGCAATTTCATTTAAATTGATTTTTTCGGCATAGAACATACTATGTATTACTTTTACAACATGGATAAGTACATACATACATACAGCAAATAGACTTGATGCACTAATAAACTAACACATTCTGAACCACAATATTTAACATGCAAAAATATACATCGAGATAGAATAAAAATGCTTTGTGAAAGTAGAAGAAATACAGTCATATTTAAGTTACTAAGATTTGATTTGATGGCTTCGAACTACCGTGATCAATGGGTTCTTTAAATTTTACAGTGTTTGATATGTCAAATTACGGAAGCACAATCTTATTCAAAACAAGACTCTAGTAACTTCTTTGTGAACAAATATGTACTACATGCATAAACCTGAGTACTACCGGATAGATAAAATCATAGTTTTGCAAACCTGTGACCGGCCCTTAAATGCTCAAATATTTTTTTTATTTTTCAGTGCCGATCACAGGAACCTATTATATTTCAATATAATTGAAAATAAGGGTACAAAATTTTGAAGTCGTTGGAAACCTAACAAGATACAATAGATAGGAGAGCATCAAAAATGCAATGAGTTGAGTTAAAAATTTAGTATTCTGATTTTTGCAGCTAATCGATGTCAATAATTGGACAGATTAATTGTCGGTATTTTTTTATTCTAAACAGCGTTGTTGCAAACATATAATTCAGGTAATAAATAAGTAAACACGATTACATAACAACACCACTAATACAAATTCAACTTACTTCTCCAAAGTTTGTGATGTTATGGGCATTCTTCAAATTCTGGTAGTCATTCCCAGCTAATCCGATACCATTACACGGTTCAAGTTTCACAATACTTTACGCGAATCATTAAAACTTGTGCCTTTATGCGTACACTAGACCACTTGGCAGGAACGTTTATTATAGTGGAACCTGACCTAGTTCTACCGATTTCATATTTTAATGACCCACCTAAAGTTTTTCTTTCAGCACTAAGTTTATAGTGAGAATCAATAACTTTTGAATTATCTGAACTATTTTTCTGAGTTTCCTCCTCGTTATCTGACTTAGAATCGTACACTTTATCAGTTATTAGACGAACATTGTCAGAATTTTTGCGTAAAGTTTCTGGACTAGAGTTTGCGGAAGTAATTATTAATGGTATATCAGCTGGTTTCAAATAATGTTCATCCATTGTCTTCTAATATTTCAACTTTCGTATTTCTAAAATGGTAATAATATCGTCTTACTTTTTTAATTTTTGAAAATTTTTGGACTGAAGAGGTTTTAAAAATTTGATGTAATAGAATAAAAAGAAAAGTTAAATAGATATCATTTACAAATTGGTATTTCTAACGTCACATCAGCGTAGATACGATGTCGTAGCTATCCACATTTTTAATTTTGTAAATCAAACTATAGTTTCCAGATGTGGGTACGGGCAGTGTCGGTAATGATTAATATTTTAAACATTTTGTTACTGTGAATTTCAAAATTTCAATTCGACTTTATATTACATGAATATGTATACTATTATTTGATAGGGTTTACTTGCCTAAAATACTATAGTGGCACTGTACCAACGAAATTAATAGGCACGGTAAAGTGGTTTTCCGTTGCCGAAAGCTGTGATTACAAAAAAAATTTACTATAAAATATCAAAAAAATGAAAAAGTATGTACAAAAATTTCAATTATGTAAAAATATAATATGTGAAGACGGTAACGGGGAATCACCGCAATTTCCGTTTGCTAAACGTAACGGCACTATAAATAGAAAAGATCTTAAAATTAATGCAAAATCTAGTACTTAAAAGTGTGTTATAGATACTTAAATACAAAACCAAAGCAGATTCACAAACCTTTGGTAGAAGCTGCTCGGGAATTGCATATGTACATACCGTCCGCTGCAATTAAAACGACATTAGTAGTCTATGGTATCTCAAAATTAAACCAAAAATTTTTATTCGTGTTTCGTATATAACTCTATAAATATTTGATTAATTCTTGTCATTAACTTTACTGCTTGTTCGTGTTTAGTCGCTAAGGAATTAACGCACAGTTAAATTAATTATATCAATTTAAAATGCGTAGAGCAATTATACAAATTAGTTTTTTTTGTATTCCGAAATTGTTATTCTACAAAAATTATTTAGAAAATAGTAAACAATAGAAAATACATTCTAACTAATTAATATATTCTATTAAAAATCTTACATTTGCATTTTTCGTTTTTAAATAACTTACAATAATTAAGTTTCACATGGAATGACTTTTAAATACAAAACAGCACAGAACAACAAAACAACAATAAAAAGAACTTTGCTTTAGTATTCCTCCTCTATTTTAAAAGTTACTATAATTTGATTTTGTATGAGTTCTCAAAATTTTACAATGTTCTTAACTGAAGTTCTTTTAACTACCTATTCTGTCTTACACATGTTACACAACTAACTGTAGTAGTTCAGACAAATCGATAAAGTAATAGCCATCCTATAAATAATTCCAAAATTTCGATTACTTGTCCACTCCAGTTCAACTCATAAACCCATTGCACTGAATGAACATAAATATTTTATTAGCATTATAAAACTACTTGAAGAATCATTAAACACAAATTTATTTTTGTAGATAATCAATAGTGACCAAAAGTACGGATTTGAATTACGCAACAAGTTAAGCAACACGTTGCTGTTTATTCATTACAATTGACCAATAATAAGATTTAATAAATTAATCTCTAAATATAGAATCTTTGAATATATCATGTAGGTAGTATAATAAATTTTCACTTGTCTAGCATTTCAAATGATAGGAAGAATGAGGTATTTATTATTGCATTGAAAGGTATAAGTACGTTCTCTAATCTTCAAAGCCGGTTAAATTAGTAAAATTTCGCTGAAATATGTATTTCTTTGATAAAGAAACTTAAAATAAAAAAAGAGTAGGTATTTAATAGCTATAAATTTTAATATATTTACAATTTATTCTGTAACCGTTTCGTTTGAATAAACGATAAGTCTCTCAGCATATTTAAGAAAAATTAAATAAAATCAGCAATTTTTTAATTTTAAAGTTATAATATTCAACCCAGACGTCTCTATCATAAAATATTCCTGTAGGTACATTGTAGTAATCTCGTATAATTTCTTAGACTACGCGGTATAACTATACAACTTGTAACAATCACATATAGTCTAAGATCCCACCGCGTGATTACTACGTCCATCTGTTTTTAATCAAAACACAATTTTTTAATTAATTATTACTAGAGGAATACGATTTTGTCGGGTTGCCTATCAAAATATGGCCGCAAGTAGGGTTTTTAACTGTTAAAGATATACAAGAGCAAGAGAGTTGGCCCGTTGTAACTTCAAACATTCATAACGTATTTCAATAAATTATATATCAAATTAAAGATAATTTTATCTCTACGTGATTTTCTAGGGTTGCCTACGCACAGGTGGCCGCAAGTAGGATTTTTAACTGTTAAAGATATACAAGAGCAAGAGAAGTTGGCCCGTTGTAACTTCAAACATTCATAACGTATTTCAATAAATTATATATCAAATTAAAGATAATTTTATCTCTACGTAATTTTCTAGGGTTGCCTACGCACAGGTGGCCGCAAGTAGGGTTTTTAACTGTTAAAGATATACAAGAGCAAGAGAGTTGGCCCGTTGTAACTTCAAACATTATAAACGTATTTCAATAAATTATATATCAAATTAAAGATAATTTTATCTCTACGTGATTTTCTAGGGTTGCCTACGCACAGGTGGCGCAAGTAGAGTTTTTCACTGTTAAGGGTTACATCACTCATTAACGCGAAAAATTAGGCTTTTGAAAATTTTTATCTACATAACCAATATAGGAATCGAAGTATAGTTTTTAGGGTTTATTATAGATATTTAAAGGTATGCAAGAATGTTTTTTATTTTGATTTTTACATTAAAATGGCATTGTAGTAGTGAATCAAGTGAGACTTGATTTTTATCTAAAAGAAAACGGTGTGCAGGGTAGCAATGTCTAGACAGCAGCTACAACATTACAACAAATTTTTCTTATTTGATATGAGTTTTCTTTCGAAGTACTTGTGATTATTATAAAATATTAATTTACTTGCGGCCACCTGTGCGTAGGCAACCCTAGAAAATTACGTAGAGATAAAATTATCGTTAATTTGATATATAATTTATTGAAATACGTTATGAATGTTTTAAGTTACAACGGGCCAACTATCTCTTGCTCTTGTATATCTTTAACAATTAAAACCTACTTGCGGCCACCTGTGCGTAGGCAACCCTAGAAAATCACGTAGAGATAAAAATTATCTTTAATTTGATATATAATTTATTGAAATACGTTATGAATGTTTGAAGTTACAACGGGCCAACTCTCTCTTGCTCTTGTATATCTTTAACAATTAAAAAACCCTACTTGCGGCCACCTGTGCGTAGGCAACCCTAGAAAATCACGTAGAGATAAAAATTATCTTTAATTTGATATATAATTTATTGAAATACGTTTATAATGTTTGAAGTTACAACGGGCCAACTCTCTTGCTCTTGTATATCTTTAACAATTAAAAAACCCTACTTGCGGCCACCTGTGCGTAGGCAACCCTAGAAAATCACGTAGAGATAAAAATTATCTTTAATTTGATATATAATTTATTGAAATACGTTATGAATGTTTGAAGTTACAACGGGCCAACTATCTCTTGCTCTTGTATATCTTTAACAATTAAAAAACCTACTTGCGGCCACCTGTGCGTAGGCAACCCTAGAAAATCACGTAGAGATAAAAATTATCTTTAATTTGATATATAATTTATTGAAATACGTTATGAATGTTTGAAGTTACAACGGGCCAACTCTCTCTTGCTCTTGTATATCTTTAACAGTTAAAAACCCTACTTGCGGCCACCTGTGCGTAGGCAACCCTAGAAAATCACGTAGAGATAAAAATTATCTTTAATTTGATATATAATTTATTGAAATACGTTTATAATGTTTGAAGTTACAACGGGCCAACTCTCTCTTGCTCTTGTATATCTTTAACAGTTAAAAACCCTACTTGCGGCCACCTGTGCGTAGGCAACCCTAGAAAATCACGTAGAGATAAAATTATCTTTAATTTGATATATAATTTATTGAAATACGTTATGAATGTTTGAAGTTACAACGGGCCAACTTCTCTTGCTCTTGTATATCTTTAACAATTAAAAACCCTACTTGCGGCCACCTGTGCGTAGGCAACCCTAGAAAATCACGTAGAGATGAAAATTATCTTTAATTTGATATATAATTTATTGAAATACGTTATGAATGTTTGAAGTTACAACGGGCCAACTCTCTCTTGCTCTTGTATATCTTTAACAGTTAAAAACCCTACTTGCGGCCACCTGTGCGTAGGCAACCCTAGAAAATCACGTAGAGAAAAAAATTATCTTTAATTTGATATATAATTTATTGAAATACGTTATGAATGTTTGAAGTTACAACGGGCCAACTTCTCTTGCTCTTGTATATCTTTAACAATTAAAAACCCTACTTGCGGCCACCTGTGCGTAGGCAACCCTAGAAAATTACGTAGAGATAAAATTATCTTTAATTTGATATATAATTTATTGAAATACGTTATGAATGTTTGAAGTTACAACGGGCCAACTCTCTTTGCTCTTGTATATCTTTAACAATTAAAAACCCTACTTGCGGCCACCTGTGCGTAGGCAACCCTAGAAAATCACGTAGAGATAAAATTATCTTTAATTTGATATATAATTTATTGAAATACGTTTATGAATGTTTGAAGTTACAACGGGCCAACTCTCTCTTGCTCTTGTATATCTTTAACAGTTAAAAACCTACTTGCGGCCACCTGTGCGTAGGCAACCCTAGAAAATCACGTAGAGATAAAATTATCTTTAATTTGATATATAATTTATTGAAATACGTTATGAATGTTTGAAGTTACAACGGGCCAACTCTCTTTGCTCTTGTATATCTTTAACAGTTAAAAACCCTACTTGCGGCCATATTTTGATAGGCAACCCGACAAAATCGTATTCCTCTAATACTAATTAATTAACAAAATTGTGTTTTGATTAAAAACAGATGGACGTAGTAATCATGCAGTGGGATCTCGTACTAATAGTTAATATTTAATATTTATTATAAAATATTTCAATTTAAACAGACAGAAATTTCTGTAATAGTTTCACGGAAATAAAATTATTATAAATCTGTGATTTTGGGGCCGTGCTTTAAATATATGTTGAGACGAATAATCTCAAAAAGGATTTAAATTAAATATTTTATTTTAATTATATTACATTTATTGATGTTGTGTAAGTATTTTTTTTATTTGGTGTATCAAATTATTTAAAAAACTGATATAGATATTTTTAATCAATAATAATGTTTTTTTTAATCCAAAGAATGAAATTTATTTGTCTGGGAGTAACCGAAGGCAAAAATTATTTTAGTTATTACATTCTAATATGTACATAATTTCTATTTTATGCACTCCCAGCAAGTAATACAGGATCAGAATCTAGTGCACTTTTTGATAATTTTAACAGAACTTTTCGTACGTTAGGAAGACAGACTTTCGATTACTTTAAATTACAAATAACTCTTTGAGATTTGTTATTAGTTATACAGTTTGAGTAGAACTCTTAAACATTACGTTCTCTAAATGACCGCCATCAACTTTAATGCACTTTTCGATTCCAGCATAAAAATTGTGCATTACATGATGATGTAAATTTTTATGTAGGTTTCCACGGAAAGCACCAAGGTTGTAATTAACTGAATAATCTAAAAATTATGAATAGTATAGTATTCTATTCACAATAATTGTTTTTCAATTTAATTTTGAAAATTTACTATTTATAAAATAAAATATTTTGTAATTTATTGAGGTTCTTAGTTCTGTCGTTACAGTTTGACTAATATTACTTGAATCATTAGCGACAGAATACTTGAACTACTTCATGTACGAGAGCTGTGCTATATTTAAGCAAATCAATATAATATTACAATTATTAAGTCGCCGTTTTTAACACGAATGAAATTGTTTAAATTCATATTTGCAAAATTCTAGTTAAATAAAAAAAAATGGTTACACTTTTAGTTTTAAAATCAAATTTTTCAATCAGTTTTGAAGCTGATTATTAAAAACAGCAAACTAAAACTGTAGGTATTTAATTTTGTATAATGTATTTTAGGTAATAAAGTGAGTTGCATTTTGTGGATGTACATATACATAGGCAAACTTAAAGAAGGAGGTGAAGGCCTAAAGGTCATTTAAGCCTGATAGTCTAGTAAACATACTTTTTGAACAAAGGGCAATCGTAATTTTGTGTCAAATGTAAAACATAAACTATCAAATATCAAAGACTGACAAACAAAACTTCGGCTTTAAAAGTGTGATAAGGTGTTTAAAGGCGGTGAAAAAGAACTCAATTCTTGCCGCCCACATAAAATATAAATATAAACACAATTGATTTTCATCGAAGCGGCAATTTTGACGACAGTTTTTTTTACAAGCCACATAATATAGTTTTCATAATATTATTTTTAAATCCCAATTAAATTTTATTTTTCGACCTAAGGCGGAAATTTTTTTTGATAATTTACGGTTGTAATAATGTACGGTAAATTCAACTTGGACATAAATAAATCGAATTCAAAGTGCTTACTTTTCGAACAATCAGAGAAAAATATTTTACATTAAATTAAATTAAATTACTAGATAATAAATTTATTATATTATAACAAGAATTGTTTTTCAAGCTACACAAATAAAATTAATTGAATTAGTATATTTATAAATTTTTTCAAATAAGTAAGTTTTGAAAGAGCACATAAAACAATGGGAAAACATCACAGTAATAGAAGCTTTGTCTGTATTGGCACTATTTTATTCATTAATAGCTTGCTCTGGTTTGCCTTATATTACTTTTTTTAAATATCTTTTCAGTTTTTTTTAAATAATAAAATAAAAGCTTTTTTAGTAAAATTTAAAATTACTGACAAGATTTTACCTGTCTTGCCCTATACACCTGACTCGACCAGGTCTCGAATTTGTTCTTTTGTCACTGTTCTGTTATTTCAGTGTTCTCTTTTTTCAATGTTCTGTTTTCGTGATACTATTTTTCATTGTTCTGTTTTGTGCTTGTTCAGTTTTTTCATTATTCCGTTCTTTTATGTTCTATTTTTCTATGTTTTCACTTTCATGTTGTCATGTCTTTATTTTCACTTTCAAAATCATCTGATACAGGCAGCAACGCTGGATAATAGATTAAAATGTTAAATAATTTTAGAAACGTAATTAGGTCAACCTTTTATATAATGAAAGATTAAATTAAAAACTTTATTAAAATCAAATTTCAGAAAAAAATAACTATAAACAAATTTCAAAAGCAAACAGCAGTCACACAAAATTTAAAATCACATTTATTTTATATAATTTGAAAAAATGTATAAAAACTATAATAAACAAAAATTTTATAACAATTAAGTATAAGAAAAATACAGCAAACAAATTTCAAAAGCAAACCTTAAGCAATTTATTTAATTAGTAAAAATTTCAAATTGTAATTATTCTTGGGGGCAGCATGTAGTAATTTTAATAATAAAGTGCTTTTATAATAGGAGTTTTTCTGTCTGATTGAGAACAATTCATAGGAGTTTTTCTGTCTGATTGAGAACAATTCAATTTATATTCTTAGATCACCTAGAATTAATTAATGACACATATTATTGAAAATAATTAAATTGTTCTAAGCAAAACACATTTAAAACTAAAAGCTTATGTCATCAAGAAGTTAAATCTAAGTGAAAGTTTAACTAAGGATAATCAAGTTTAGTCCTCAGTCTATCGGTTCTGGCGCCTAAAAACACTCTATTCAAACATTAGCAACTTGAATGATCCATAGCAATATATACCTTTTATGCACCAAAATCTCAAAGAAATTAAGAAAAGCATAGAAAATATAACCCTATAGGATATCCACTTTATGCTCAAATTTATCTTCTGTTGCTTTGTTTATTGTGTCAATTTTATTATCTAATATCTTGTAATTACTCTTTATCTCGTTTTTTTATTTCTTTTATTTCAGCCAACAACCTTTCTTCTCTTTTTTCCTTTTCCTGCCTTCTTTTTTCCTTTTCTTGCTTTTCTTTTTCCTTTTCCTGCTTTTCTTTTTCCTTTTCCTGCTTTTCTTTTACTTTTTCCTGCCTTTCTTTTTCCTTTTCCTGCTTTTCTTTTACTTTTTCCTGCTTTTCTTTTTC
Source organism: Lycocerus yunnanus (assembly GCA_036346125.1). Taxonomy (NCBI): domain Eukaryota; kingdom Metazoa; phylum Arthropoda; class Insecta; order Coleoptera; family Cantharidae; genus Lycocerus; species Lycocerus yunnanus. The sequence goes on along the minus strand of JARFIX010000075.1, from coordinate 2,065,535 downwards.
CTTTTCCTGCCACATGTTCTTCACAAGTTCTAGCAACATTTTGTTCGGGTCCTCCTCCGTATTTCTTCTCGTACTTTGCGGTACATTTCCAGGACTCATCCAAGAATCTTCACTTTCGTCTTTACTATTACCAGCCGGTGAAAATTGCATATCTCCGTCGGCGTTACTCATCGGAGAATTTTGTATGTTTGTATTTACGATATCTTCTGTTAACGGGTATCTGGTATCGCCAACCTTGTCAACTAACGAATCCTCGACCTCTTCAATAATAATCACCGATTTCTTTTCTTTATCCTCCATTTTACTTGTAATCTTATCTCCGGTTAAGGCAAGTTCAATCGAGCACCACGTTGCTGCGCCAATAAATGTCCTGTAATTTTTCACCCTCTGGGTCCACCACAGACACTCACCCAAGCCAACTCAGCGGTCAAATAAAAATTCCAATATTTTTCTTTTTTCGACCTCTTTATTACAAAAAAAATTATATTCGATAACAAAATTTTATATTCACTCTCAACCACATGACCGTCTATCATACCATCATAATAATCCTCATAATACCAATTTTTAAAACAAAAATTTTCATTTTTAATTTTGGCAGTGTCTCCCACACCACCGCACATACAACCACCTTCTAAATAACAAAAATTAAATTTTTACATCACAATATACTACATACATATGGTGACGGTTTGAATTCTCTGATCGCGATTTTACCATTTTTGAAGTGGATTATGAAAGATGAGGGTCTAATTAGCGTATAAAAAAATAAAATTTGCGGAATATTCACACAATTTTGAAAAAACGGCTTTAAAGTTAATTAGGAATGCAATTTTATCATTGGCTCTTTTGAACTGTAACACCGCCCAGCCCCCAAAGTTGAAAGAGGTTGTGGCGACAGTAAATATACCAGAATCTCGGTTTTCACGACGAATTATGATAGATAATGGTGTAATTAGCTAATAAAAGAATTAAGTTTTAAGTTTGTGATCGGACAACAAATTTTCGATAAAAATCACTTTTGTGTGAATTCGTTTCTGAGGTGGTTGCACTGTCAAAACTCATTAAAAACATCTCTTAAGCGGCTCCAAATCGAAAAGTTTGAAAGTTGACGTGGCAGATCTCAGAGAGTGACTGGTATCTCCCCACCACTAGACACTGTCGACCCAGGCACAGCACATGTACCGCCAACAGAATGAATGATACCTTTTCATCTTAATACACTTACAGGTGACGGTTCGAATTCCCGGATCGCGATTTTTACCATTTTGAAGTGGAATATGAAAGATGAGGGTCCCAATAGCATATAAAAAAAATAAAATTTGCGGAATATTCACACAATTTTGTAAAAAACGGCATTAAAGTTCCTATGTAATGAGGCACTCCCATTGGTTGTTGCAAACCGATACTCCGCCCACCCGCATTTATTCATATAAAAGCGCGTGAAAATGTGAATTTTACCCAGTCTACGTTTATCAATCACCATGAACGTGTCAAATATAGAGGATTTAGTAAAAATTTTCAACCAAGACGATACCGCAGTGGTGGAGTTGCTGCAGGGGATGCATTACTTGCCATTAAACATGCGTTGCAAGGGTCGCACTTGTAGGCGGTATTGCAATGTGGTACACGATAGCGATTATTACTTAAACCACTGCTTCAAATGTCCGGGTTGCAAGAAGAAAACCCGCCTAACCGAGAATACCTTCTTCGACGACCATAAGCTACCACCGAAGACGCTGTTTTACGTTATGTGGCTATGGGCGTGTAATACAAGGGCTGGTGTAGCTGCGCCCATAGTTGGTCTTCGCCGCCAAGCTGTGTACGAGCTATACCATTCCTTCCGAGGTATTTGCGCTTGGACGCTGATGGTAAACCCGATTCTCCTCCAACTCGGCGGTCCGGGCCAGGTGGTGCAGATTGATGAGTCCGTCATAACAAAGCGGAAAGCTGGTGTTGGACGGATACCCCCCCGCCAACAGCAGTGGATACTAGGGATGTATAGTACGTTGGAAGGTAGGGGCATCGTACTATACATCGGTAGTAGAAATGCTGCCACGTTAAGGCGACTCATCCTTAAGTACATCAGACCTGGCACCGAGATTTGGACCGATCGTTGGAGGGGTTACTCGGGTTTAAATCACCTCGAAGGCGTATCGCCCTATACCCATAAAACAGTAAACCATAGCTCTAATTTTGTGGACCCCGTTACCGGGACATGCACAACAGGGTTGAAGGCTATTGGTCGAGACTAAAATGTATTGCCGACGGTTAGGGTGTTATCTTCGACTATGTTACCCGAACATTTGAAGGAGTACATGTGGTGTCAGTTTTCGGCCGTACTCATAAAGAGCGGTTCGAAAACATGGTGATGCAAATCGCGGAGCGGCATCGTGTATAATTTTTTGCAGAGCTGCTGGGAAAACAAAAAATCGGCCCTTTTCAGGGCTACAATTAATTTTGAATTGGGTTTTTTACTTTTTGTGTAAATTCGTTTCTGAGGTGGTTGCACTGTCAAAACCTATTCTCCGCACCCCTACGCGACCCTCCGGGTCGCTCCGGGGGCTCCGAACGGTTTTGACACGTGCTAAACTCATTAAAAACATCCCTTAAGCGGCTCCAACTCGAAAATTTTGAAAGTTGACGCGACGGATCTCTGAGAGCGACTGGCATCACCCCACCACTAGTCACTGTCGACCCAGGCACAGCACACGTACCGCCAACAGAATGAATGATACCTTTTCATTTTAATACACTTACATGTATTTCTTATGGGAAATTTGCAATTTTCAAAATTAAATTGTGGCCTTATTACAACTCCGACAAGATTGATCCTCACCTTAAAGAGCTTGTATTTTTGTGTTCTTTCGTTTGGTATAGCCATTTCTATAGGGAAAAGTGTATTTTCGATTCCGGGAATTCGAACTGCTACCCACTTACATGTATTTCTTATGGGAAATTTGCAATTTTCAAAATGAAATTGTGGCCTTATTACAAGTCCGACAAGATTGATCCTTATCTTAAAGAGCTTGTATTTTTGTGTTCTTTCGTTTGGTATAGCCATTTCTATAGGAAAAGTGTATTTACGAACCCCTAAATTCGAACTCTTACCCATACATATTATATACCTCTTGTTGTAATTTTGTTTTTATATCAATTGTCAATATAATAATATAGTGATCACTAATTCTAGGAACTTGATGCATTTTCAACTTTTGATTTTTTGTTAGATAATATTCATCAACCAACTGATAAAATTATATTTTTAAATATTATTTTTCAACTTTATTGTATAAAAGCCATCAGCTACAAAGCATTTACAAGAATGCATCTTTCAAATTTCAACCCTTCAAGGTACTCTTCTATATATTCTCCTAATAACCCATCACTAGCTCGTAGAGAATAATAGATAATAGTTATCAGTTTACAGAATAAGACACTACCCCCTCTCAAATAATAATCCCGATAATAAAATATAATACAAAGTATTTTTATAGAGCTGGAACCTTCCACGTTTCCCAAGTTTAAAATTCTGTTTTCTACGAAAGCTCAAGAAGATGTTGCTACAACACCGAGTTCAGTAAACCCTTTTCTGAAACTACAAATAACATATTTTTTTAATCCCAAATACTTAAATTTTACGTCAACAATATATGTACAATAAATTTCAATACTTCCGTTATAAATTTAAAGAGGGGTGAGTGAATATGCAAATTTGAACGAGCGTTTTTGCAATTTGTTCGAAAAATAAAATCCTACAAACAAATATGCAATACAGTTGAAAGACATTTTAATTCTCAGTTATTTCTTGTTCTTTTTACCCTCGACGAGAAAAATTAACCAAGTTATGACTATTTATTTTTAAGAAAGTGTGTTTTTATTGTAATAAAATAAATTATTTAAATTATTAATTATTTAATAGAAATATAATATCCAAGTAGAAAAAATATTCTAGCACAAAAGTATTTAAAATCGTTATTTATTTTATTGACGTTCGTTTCTCTAAGAAATTTTAATAAATTTATTCATAAAAAATAGATTTCTGAGGTTATAAACTTTTTTCTACTGAAAATAATAAACACTATTTTATTTATTTTCTCAAAAGCCACAAAAATGGAACATAAATTATTTTTGTTGAAATGCAAATTAACAATTTTGATTTTATTAAAAACACTCTTTTTAATAACAAATAGCCATAACTGCGTAAATTTTACTCGTACGCAAAAACATAAAATTACTCAGAATTAAAATGTCTTTCTACCTTATATTTAAGATTTCTTTGTAGGATTTTTTCCTTTGAAGCCTTAAAATTTGACTTTACACGGGGATTGATAAAACGCCAACCCTTAGAAAATCATAAGCTGGTAAATTTTTATCGTACAAAAAAATGAAGTTTATCAAAAATTTATTTATTTCCAGAAAAGTTTTCATAATTTCTTAATGAAATGGGTTAACCCTTAAACAGGGTTACATTTATCGATTTTTAAAACCGTAAGTATTCGAGTACATCTATGGCGAGCTCTTTTAATTTTTTCTTCTAATCTGACAAAATCGAACTATTTTTATTTTATGTACTTATTTTAATTTGATTTAAGATATTTTAGTGCCGTAAAAATGAAGCACGCTTGTAATTGAAGTGTTCTATAGCCACGCCGTAGCCTTGGATACGATCCCTGACTAAGTACCTACACCAGATTTTTTGTTATATCTTTTTTACAAGATACTGATACTGACAATGTTTTTGAAGCGATAAATGCCAGAATACTCTCCGTGGGAACGGGTAGATCCCTTTAGTTGTATCCTTATTTCGAAAGACATAAAATAAAAAATTAAATAAAATTATAATTTACCTCACCGCTAAGATGCATACGCTTGAACGGAATCGTTTGAACGAGGCTGCGGTATGCTAATACATATAACTTGACGATAAATTTATAATAAATTTCTTTGAAAGATTAAAATAATTAAAAAGTCTAAAATCCGGATTAATTGCGACCAGAGCCTGTCCAAATTATCAAAATGTCTGGTTTTTAAAAAGAACCAAAAAAGGAGCCGTTGATAGTTAAATAATTGGAGAAGATAAATAAAACTATTAATTATTATAAAATTATAAGTATTTTAACAAAATAAATAGTACATAGTAGGTAGTACCTATGTAATACGTTCAGAACGTTTAAAAAAATATGTTATTGATTTTTGAACTTTGCTTTTCTGCAGCCGAGTCTTTGATTCGTTATCATAAGATTTAATTTACATTAAGAAAATAATTCCTTTAAATTTCAAATTTTTTTCATTGGATTGATGAGAGCAGGGTGGTATGAATAAAATACGTTAAGTAAAGACATGCTCGGAATTTAAACGTTAAACTTCTATTGGGTTTCTGTTTATCTTAAGAATAAAATAACACAATTATTCATATTTCAAAAAATTAAATAACCCACGAAGCACTTATTCCGTATTTGCTAATATCATTTTTCAGAAATAGTTTTACAAAAATGTTCAAATAAATTAATTCAACATTATATTGTAATGTCTACCAAGCTTAATTATCGAAATACAATAGTATTTAGAAACATTGTTTAATTAAGACACTGAAAAGGCATTTCTATACAAATAGAAATTTTGCTCCAGATGCTGGAAAGAGGCAACAGTTTATATTGCGTTCCACCAAGCAAAAGAACAAAAGAAAAACTGTCCACGTGAAAATAGAGTTTAAAGCAATAGAAACAATAATTATGTTTCTACCTTTGTATAATATACAATATAATAAACATTCATAATATTCTTTTCAATTTTTTTAAGTTTTAAATTAGAGCGTAGCGTGACAAATTTTCTCGAATTCCACTCGAGTTGCAGATTTTAATGAAATTTTGTATTAACGAATAATAATTATGAACTGACCAAGTACATACCAGGTTGTAAAAAATTCTGAGATTTCTCTAGTATGCAATAAAAATATGTACTGGTAATTTAGACGGATTCTATTATTTATTCATAACTTTTTATGTCTAACTTCGATAACAACTGCAAACTCTAACTTGATTTTTACTTGAAAACTTTGAAATAGTATGTTTATTTTAAATGTTAGTTTGTTTCTACAGTAGAAACTAAAGTATCGTTTATATTTACTTATCGAAGAAAACCTACAAAAATTATTATATAAAAATGTTTTAGTATATAAATTACAAAAAGTTGAACTTCATTCTAGAGAATGTACCGTTTCCATGGTTCAGAGAGCACTTAATGTTCTCCTGTATTAATGAATTATGAAAACTTAATATAATCAAAAATAGAGACGGTCATTGGCCTGATAGTTAGAGCGATCAATTGCTAACGTAAGGCACCCAGGCAGGAATCTGGGCAGAGACTCACTTTATATGGCCGTCTCCATGCTTCGGAAGACATGTAAAGCCGGTGTTAAATTAAATGCTTAGATACCCTCTTGAAAATAAAAGAATCGGAAGACGTCGTAGAACGTTAAAAAGACCGATAGCTAGATTTAGATAGGTATAATAAAAAATAGTACGGACAACGGTCGTAGTAAGAAAAACGGACAGTACCTTAGCCTCTACCATCGTGTTAATCATCGGATATGGACTGTTCGAAATAATTTTATTATTTTGAATTTTAAATAATACTCGTACCTATCTGTTTTATAGTATCATCTGATATTAATGCACCGAGAGTATAATTATTATTTTATACTTTCCAAACGCAGAATTTTTATAAAGAGCCTGTATTCTGTAGGATTGATGGCTGAGTAAAGAGAATTTTACCAAAAAATTAAATAAACGAAAATGTTCATAACTTTTTTAGTTTATTTATTTTAGAACAGTTAAAACGTAACATATAATAAACAAAACTTGATAATTCAAATCACTTGACAATCAAAATTCAACAAAACTTTTAGTAATTGCTTGTTGGGCTACGTGTAGGTAGTTATGACTACGGGGAGTTAATTAAACCGTTTTATTTATAACTTTTTTTGTTACAATTTGGTTAACTTATTCGAGTATCGATAAGTGTGGCCAATGCCAATATTTATTTAGATTACACGCTAGCGAAATGTAAAGTTAAATAGTTAAAAAGCAATTTCATTTAAATTGATTTTTTCGGCATAGAACATACTATGTATTACTTTTACAACATGGATAGATACATACAGCAAATAGACTTGATGCACTAATAAACTAACACATTCTGAACCACAATATTTAACATGCAAAAATATACATCGAGATAGAACAAAAAATGCTTTGTGAAAGTAGAAGAAATACAGTCATATTTAAGTTACTAAGATTTGATTTGATGGCTTCGAACTACCGTGATCAATGGGTTCTTTAAATTTTACAGTGTTTGATATGTCAATTTACGGAAGCACAAACTTATTCAAAACAAGACTCTAGTAACTTCTTTGTGAACAAATATGTACTACATGCATAAACCTGAGTACTACAGGATAAATAAAATCATAGTTTTGCAAACCTGTGACCGGCCCTTAAATGCTCAATTATTAATTATAATTCCCATTTGTTTAGTATTTTTCAGTGCCGACCACAGGAACCTATTATTTTTCAAAATAATTGAAAATAAGGGTACAAAATTTTGAAGTTGTTGGAAACCTAACAGATACAATAGATAGAAGAGCATCAAAAATGCAATGAATTGAGTCAAAAATTTAGTATTCTGATTTTTGCAGCTAATCGATGTCAATGATTGAACAGATTAATTGTCGGTATTTTTTTATTTTAAACAACGTTGTTGCAAACATATAATTCAGGTAATAAATAAGTATACACGATTACATAACAACACCACTAATACAAATTCAACTTACTTCTCCAAAGTTTGTGATGTTATGGGCATTCTTCAAATTCTGGTAGTCATTTCCAGCTAATCCGATACCATTACACGGTTCAAGTTTCACAATACTTTTACGCGAATCATTAAAACTTGTGCCTTTTATGCGTACACTAGACCACTTGGCAGGAACGTTTATTATAGTGGAACCTGACCTAGTTCTACCGATTTCATATTTTAATGACCCACCTAAAGTTTTTCTTTCAGCACTAAGTTTATAGTGAGAATCAATAACTTTTGAATTATCTGAACTATTTTTCTGAGTTTCCTCCTCGTTATCTGACTTAGAATCGTACACTTTATCAGTTATTAGACGAACATTGTCAGAATTTTTTCGTAAAGTTTCTGGACTAGAGTTTGCGGAAGTAATTATTAATGGTATATCAGCTGGTTTCAAATAATGTTCATCCATTTTCTTCTAATATTTCAACTTTCGTATTTCTAAAATGGTAATAATATCGTCTTACTTTTTTAATTTTTGAAAATTTTTGGACTGAAGAGGTTTTAAAAATTTGATGTAATCGAATAAAAAGAAAAGTTAAATAGATTTCATTTACAAATTGGTATTTCTAACGTCACATCAGCGTAGATACGAGTCGTAGCTATCCACATTTTAATTTTGTAAATCAAACTATAGTTTCCAGATGTGGGTACGGATCAGTGATTAATATTTTAAACATTTTGTTAATGTGAATTTCAAAATTTCAATTCGACTTTATATTACATGAATATGTATACTATTATTTGATAGGGTTTACTTGCTTAAAATACTATGGTGGCACTGTACCAACGAAATTAATAGGCACGGAAGTGGTTTTCCGTTGCCGAAAGCTGTGATTACAAAAAAAATTTTACTATAAAATATCAAAAAAATGAAAAAGTATGTACAAAAATTTCAATTATGTAAAAATATAATATGTGAAGACGGTAACGGGGAATCACCGGAATTTCCGTTTGCTAAACGTAACGGCACTATAAATAGAAAATATCTTAAAATTAATGCAAAATCTAGTACTTAAAAGTGTGTTATAGATACTTAAATACAAAACCAAAGCAGATTCACAAACCTTTGGTAGAAGCTGCTCGGGAATTGCATATGTACATACCGTCCGCTGCAATTAAAACGACATTAGTAGTCTATGGTATCTCAAAATTAAACCAAAAATTTTTATTCGTGTTTCGTATATAACTTTATAAATATTTGATTAATTCTTGTCATTAACTTTACTGCTTGTTCGTGTTTAGTCGCTAAGGAATTAACGCACAGTTAAATTAATTATATCAATTTAAAATGCGTAGAGCAATTATACAAATTAGTTCTTTTGTATTCCGAAATTGTTATTCTACAAAATTATTTAGAAAATAGTAAACAATAGAAAATACATTCTAACTAATTAATATATTCTATTAAAATCTTACATTTGCATTTTCGTTTTTAAATAACTTACAATAATTAAGTTTCACATGGAATGACTTTTAAATACAAAACAGCACAGAACAACAAAACAACAATAAAAAGAACTTTGCTTTAGTATTCCTCTTCTATTTTAAAAGTTACTATAATTTGATTTTGTATGAGTTCTCAAAATTTTACAATGTTCTTAACTGAAGTTCTTTTAACTACCTATTCTGTCTTACACATGTTACACAACTAACTGTAGTAGTTCAGACAAATCGATAAAGTAATAGCCATCCTATAAATAATTCCAAAATTTCGATTACTTGTCCACTCCAGTTCAACTCATAAACCCATTGCACTGAATGAACATAAATATTTTATTAGCATTATAAAACTACTTGAAGAATCATTAAACACAAATTTATTTTTGTAGATAATCAATAGTGACCAAAAGTACGGATTTGAATTACGCAACAAGTTAAGCAACACGTTGCTGTTTATTCATTACAATTGACCAATAATAAGATTTAATAAATTAATCTCTAAATATAGAATCTTTGAATATATCATGTAGGTAGTATAATAAATTTTCACTTGTCTAGCATTTCAAATGATAGAAAGAATGAGGTATTTATTATTGCATTGAAAGGTATAAGTACGTTCTCTAATCTTCAAAGCCGGTTGAATTAGTAAAATTTCGCTGAAATATGTATTTCTTTGATAAAGAAACTTAAAATAAAAAAAGAGTAGGTATTTAATAGCTATAAATTTTAATATATTTACAATTTATTCTGTAACCGTTTCGTTTGAATAAACGCTAAGTCTCTCAGCATATTTAAGAAAAATTAAATAAAACCAGCAATTTTCTAATTTTAAAGTTATAATAGTTATTCAACCCAGACGTCTCTATTATAAAATTTTCCTGTAGGTACATTGTAGTAATCTTGTATAATTTCTTAGACTACTCGGTATAACTATACAACTTGTAACAATCGCATAGTTAATATCTAATATTTATTATGAAATATTTCAATTTAAACAGACAGAAATTTCTGTAATAGTTTCACGGAAACAAAATTATCATGAATCTGTGATTTTGGTGCCGTGCTTTAAATATATGTTGAGACGAATAATCTCAAGAAAGATTTAAATTAAATATTATATTTTAATTATATTATATTCGTTGATGTTGTGTAAAGTATTTTTTTTATCGGTGTATCAAATTATTTAAAAAAGTGATGTATATATTTTCATTCGATAATAATGTTTTATAACAAGCGATTGGTGTGCACTTTTAATCCAAAGGCTGAAATTTATTTTTCTGGGAGTAACCGAAGGCAAAAATTATTTTAGTTATTACATTCTAATATGTACATAATTTCTATTTTATGCACTCCCAGTAAGTAATACAAGATCAGAATCTAGTGCACTTTTTGATAATTTTAACAGAACTTTTCGTACGTTAGGAAGACAGACTTTCGATTACATTAAATTACAGATAACTCTTTGAGATTTGTTATTCGTTATACAGTTAGAGTCGAACTCTTAAACATTACGTTCTCTAAATGATCAATGCACTTTTCGATTCCAGCATGAAAATTGTGCATTACATGATGATGTAAATTTTTATGTTGGTTTCCACGTAAAGCACAAAGGTTGCAATTAACTGAGTAATCTAGAAAAATTATGAATAGTACAGTATTCTATTCACAATAATTGTTTTTCAATTCAATTTTTGAAAATTTACTTGCAAAAATATTTTGTAATCTATGCAGCTAGTTCTGTCGTTACAGTTTGACTAATATTACTTGAATCATTAGCGACAGAATACTTGAACTACTTCATGTACGAGAGCTGTGCTATATTTAAGCAAATCAATATAATATTACAATTATTATGTCGCCGTTTTTTAACACGAATGAAATTGTTTAAAATTATATTTGCAAAATTCAAGTTAAATAAGAAAAAATGGTTACACTTTTTAGTTTTTAAAATCAAATTTTTTAATCAGTTTTTGAAGCTGATTATTAAAAACAGCAAACTAAAACTGTAGGTATTTAATTTTGTATAATGTATTTTAGGTAATAAAGTGAGTTGCATTTTTGTGGATGTATACATAGGCAAACTTAAAGAAGGAGGTGAAGGCCTAAAGGTCATTTAAGCCTGATAGTCTAGTAAACATACTTTTTGAACAAAGGGCAATCGTAATTTTGTGTCAAATGTAAAACATAAACTATCAAATATCAAAGACTAACAAACAAAACTTCGGCTTTAAAAGTGTGATAAGGTGTTTAAAGGCGGTGAAAAAGAACTCAATTCTTGCCGCCCACATAAAATATAAATATAAACACAATTGATTTTCATCGAAGCGGCAATTTTGACGACAGTTTTTTTTACAAGCCACATAATATAGTTTTCATAATATTATTTTTAAATCCCAATTAAATTTTATTTTTCGACCTAGGGCGGAAAAGATTTTTATAATTTACGGTTGTAATAATGTACGGTAAATTCGACTTGAATATAAATAAAATAAAATTTAAAGTGCTTACTTTTCGAACAATCAGAGAAAAATATTTTACATTAAATTAAATTAAATTACTAGATAATAAATTTATTATATTATAACAAGAATTGTTTTTCAAGCTACACAAATAAAATTAATTGAATTAGTATATTTATAAATTTTTTCAAATAAGTAAGTTTTGAAAGAGCACATAAAACAATGGGAAAACATCACAGTAATAGAAGCTTTGTCTGTATTGGCACTATTTTATTCATTAATAGCTTCCTCTGGTTTGCCTTATATTGCTTTTTTTAAATATCTTTTCAGTTTTTTTTAAATAATAAAATAAAAGGTTTTTAGTAAAATTTAAAATTACTGACAAGATTTTACCTGCCTTGCCCTATACACCTGACTCGACCAGGTCTCGAATTTGTTCTTTTGTCACTGTTCTGTTATTTCAGTGTTCTCTTTTTTCAATGTTCTGTTTTTCGTGATACTATTTTTTCATTGTTCTGTTTTGTGCTTGTTCAGTTTTTTCATTATTCCGTTCTTTTATGTTCTATTTTTTTATGTTTTCACTTTTATGTTGTCATGTTTTTATTTTCACTTTCAAAATCATCTGATACAGGCAGCAACGCTGGATAATAGATTAAAATGTTAAATAATTTTAGAAACGTAATTAGGTCAACCTTTTACATAATGAAAGCTTAAATTAAAAACTTTATTAAAATCAAATTTCAGAAAAAAATAACTATAAACAAATTTCAAAAGCAAACAGAAGTCACACAAAATTTAAAATATAATTTGGAAGAATGTATAAAAACTATAATAAACAAAAATTTTATAACAATCAAGTATAAGAAAAATACAGCAAACAAATTTCAAAAGCAAACCTTAAGCAATTTATTTAATTAGTAAAAATTTCAAATTGTAATTATTTTTGGGGGCAGCATGTAGTAATTTTAATAATAAAGTGCTTTTATAATAGGAGTTTTTCTGTCTGATTGAGAACAATTCAATTTATATTTTAGATCACCTAGAATGAATTGATGACACATATTATTGAAAAATAATTAAATTGTTCTAAGCAAAACACATTTAAAACTAAAAAGCTTATGTCATCAAGGAGTTAAATCCAAGTGAAAGTTTAAATAAGGATAATCAAGTTTAGTCCTAAGTCTATCGGTTCTGGCGCCTAAAAACACACTCTATTTAAACAATAGTAACTTGTTCCATAGCAATATATACCTCGTAAGCACCAAAATCTCAAAGAAATTAAGAAAAGCATAAAAAATATACATCTATTAAGTTAAACCGACGTTAATTGTTATTAAATAGTGTTTAAATATAAATATCGAACCTCCGCCCATTCAAAAATTAATTTAAATTTGTAAAAGTATTATTTGGTCTAAAAATTTGTATTAACTAAAATTTGGAAGTTTTAGAAGAAGTTGTTTGCTAAAAAAATTTTCTGCATATACACTCTAAATTGTCAACAACAAAAATTAAATTTTAATTTATTCATACACACTTCCCGTTTATTAATAAATCTATCCCGTTGCATTTTAAGAATTATTTTAATATGTGCTTGCCTGAAAGTTTTATTTTTGTAATTTTTTATGAACACTCCGTATATTAAAATCGGTAAATTGTATGGTCGTTTTGTTATACAGTTGAATTAATCCTGATATTTACAGCTCAACAAAGCGCTAAACTAACCAAGCGCTTACTCAACGCTTACAAACTTGGTACTCTAAAATTATTATGATTTAATTATAATTAGATTTAGTTACCCAAAGCACTTATTGTAATATCATAATAGTCATTAAAACTAAACTATTTCCTGTATAATTTTAATAAAGATTTATATTAAATTTAAAAAGAATCTTTAATTGTGAATCTAAATACTTGAAATTTTATTTTCAAAATAAGATCTCGCAATATGATATTATACATGAGCATGCAGTTGAAATTATAGTGAAGCAACAGCATATTTTCGTAAAAACGGTTTCAGCTGTAAGAGAAGTTCTTTCAAATTCAGCAGGAATTGTAAGAAGCTACTTCCTTTAAATCCTTCTTGTTCGAATAGTAGTACCTCTCGTCTCATTATTTTAAAGAGATGTTTTCGAACAATTTGCTTAGTAGAACTAGACGTTCTAATCTTTTACTGATTACCTTGCTTGTTGATTGTAGCGAAATATTTCCTTGTTTTAGAAATGCATCGAATTATTCATGATTTAATGGCGAAGTCAAGTTGGCAGGTAATTCAATGCGAAGTTTTTGAAAATACAAGTCTTTAAACGTCTTTTGCTATTTTGCAAAAAATGATTTTATTTTTTACGCAGCACACTATTAAGCAATTAATTGATTAATTTAAAAATATTATTCTGTTGGATTATGTAAACTCCCGATATGTATATGTTACGGTCAATGACGACAATTCGGCCATTAACGTCAATGGCCGGTCAATGACTTCAATGCCCACTTACGTTGGCCATTGACGTTAATGCCCGGCCAATAACGATAATGACCAAGCATTTTGGGCAATGATGACATTTAAAATTTCATATGTAGTTTTACATCATTGTCCGGCAATGACGTCATTGCCCAATACAGAGTGGGCAATGATGATATTACTATTGTACGGTGAGGAATGCTGTATAACAAAACTAGTATCATTTTAGTTGGCGATTTTTTTATAGAGATTAAGTATTATTAAGTAATTACCAACTTAAAAATATATCTAATAAGTTAAATAAAGAAGTTACGAAAAACAATTAAAACGAAAAAAGATTGAAACGAAAAAGGAATTGAACATAACAGAAATGGATAACAAAGATCTCGATGAAATGCGAAAGCGATTTAATGAACAAATTAACCTAGCAATACAAGAAAAACGTGATGATAATAAATCGTATTTAGACGTTGGTGAATACAACAACCGAATTGGTGAAGTTAAAGAGGCGAAGACTTTACGAAATTTTTAATTTATCCACAGAAGAAGAAATCGAAACTTTATTACAAGAAATGGAAGGAAGGTTTGAAGAACTAACAGATAAAAATGCAGATGAAGAAATGCAAGATAACAAATCAGTTGGTGAAATGGAAGGTAATGTGGAACCAATACTTGAAACCGAAGAAGACATTGAAAACTTGTTAGAACCCGTTGTTGAAGAAAGAAACATTTGCAGCCAGTGTACTATAGTATTACCTCTTGGCGAAGAAGTTAACCATGCTGGAATATGCCACAATTGTGAAAGTCAGGAGAATATTACTGTACAACGTAAAAGATGTAGAGAAGCATTAGAAAAACAAGCCTCTAAAATGCTCAAGTTCGAAAAATTTTCTGTTGTTCAAATTGAAGTGTTCGAATTCTATACCAGACGTAGACATAGCTCGCGGTTCCTTCAAGACATACTGGCTGTTGTTATTTCAGTGGAAGATGGCCTTTATAAACTTTGCACAAATTATGGTGTTTTAAAGCATAAATATACTCGATCGGAGTTTAACCCTTGTACTGAAAAGCTAATTATGTTAGAAAACATTAGCAAAACGATCAAGGAAAATGAAATTACTCTTAGACAAGCTGCAGCTCAAAACAGTGTTTTAGGAGGACAGGGTTACAAGCGTTGTCACTGCAAGGGTGGATGTAAGAATAATAAATGTGCGTGTCGTGCTAGCAAACAAATTTGCAATTGAAGTGCCATGGATTACTCCCATGCCAGAATAAAATGATGGAATTTAAAAATTTTATTTAACTATTTTTAGATTTAAAACTTTTGTTAATTTTATTATTTTTGTTAATAAATGATTATAATACAATAAATACAATACACCTAAATGTTGCTTGCCAGTTGGCTGTTAAATTCAAATCGCTATTTTGCTGTTCCTTATAGCATTCATTCTATGATATCATCATTGTCCAATCCTTTTGGCCATTAACGTTATTGACCGGCCAAAGACGTAAATATTACAATCAGATGAAAATATTTACATCATTGGCCAACGTCAATGGGCATTGACGTTAATGGCCGGTCAATGACGTTAATGGCCAGCATAATTGGGCATTGACGTCATTGCATTGACGTCAATGCCCAATCTATTGACCGTAACATATATACTATATAGGAAATGTAATCAGGTATTTTGGAATTCAAAAATTATTCGAGGTAATCAATCCTTAAACTATGTGTTTTTTTAATTTTTTAAGGCAAACAGTTTTTCATAAAAGTTTATATTTTTTCTTTAACTAATTTATTTCTGTTTTGCAAAATGACAATTATGGGGAATACAAAAGAAGCATTTTTTAAAATATTAATGCTTAGGTGGTTTATTAGCATTGTGACAGAGTCAATTCTTTTTGCGCAACTCATCTACAGGATAATATGTAATACCTACATGTGCACATAGGTAGTTAAATTGAATTAAAATAAAGTATTGAGAAAATATCTTCTTACTGCAAGAAGTAATAAAACAAGATGAGGTGAGGTAAATAGTTTCTCACGCACCTAAGAGTACGTGGGTGAATAATAAAGACATATTAGGTAAAACTTAGATGAAGTAACTTTGTCAATGTAATTTGAAGCAAAGTCAAAGAGTGATATGTAGATGACAGAAATGAGAAGCACTAGGTAAATCGTGACGTGGATTATCAGAAAACAATCAATCTTGTTTAAAACTTTCAAGTAGGAAAACTTGGTAAAATTAATTAGAAAAGGTTATTACAGTAAATGCGCACGTTTTACTTTGAAATTTAGTGTGCACAAATTTTCTCCTATATCATATTATGTATATGTCTACCTTCATTATTATAATATATTATTGTTTTTCATCCCTAGCTGGGAAAAATTTTTGGTAATATTATTCTAGATTTATGTATTTTCATTGTAAATAGATGTATGTGGTTGATTGCTTAATTAATTAATTTTTAGAAAAAAATTGGCTCAATTGGCTCAAATCATTCTTAAAGACATCATACATACACTTGTTTGCACAAAAAATGAAGCTGACGTCAGTACCATCTGAATTAAGCATCGACAACTGGTTACTTAAATTAATAATTAGTGCCATAGGTGCAACAAAGACAGCCTTAAAGGAATGTGTCTTAAGCGTCGGATTTTAGAAATTCTATTCGTCAAAATTATATGATGCTCAACGTATACGATAGAAAAAGATAGCTACAATAGTTCTTAGCTTGCATAATAATTATTATAGAAGTAGGATAAAATTGACTCGCGTTGTACTTGTTTGATTTTTGGCATGGTTTGTTGATTCTGCTGTGTTTGTAAGGTTTTGTTTTACTTGTAACTTTTACATTTTATAAACATTTAATGTAATTGTTTAAATTATTATAAAAATTATTTTATGATTGATTAATTGAATATTGACAGCCATATTAATTTTCCGCTTTATAATTATTATGATTGAAATTTATTATAATAAATACTTGTTTGGCTCATAATTTTTGACTTATTTCATACAATATTGAAAATGACGTCAGCTTCTTTTTCATGATGACAACTGTAATACATTTTGCAAGTCAATATACTCAAGCCTAGACTACAATAATAATACTATAATACTATATATAATAATATAACAATAAAAATGAGGTGTATAATATTTTTTTGTAAGTACTACATGAATTTTAAAAATTTCTTTTAAGTACTAACGTAGAATTCGTTGTAACTTAGTTTGTTCTATAATTTTTGAAAATTTATTATATTAACCGAACAGTCGTACATGAGTTTTGTGATTTTTAAGAGTTTACAAAAATTTAATAATACAGAAAAGGGTTCATTGTATGTACAATTAAAATTTCATGAAATTTTACCATTAAAACGATTTGCATAATATAAAATTTTAAAACGTTAGCATGTTATACACTATTGAATTCCTTACCGGCAATTTTTCACAGCATAAAATTCTAGCAAAAGCTTTTTGAATATATAAGATGTTAAAGTCAGAGCTTAAATTCTATCAAAAACTTTTTGAATATATAAGATGTTAAAGTCAGAGCTTAAAACTTAAAAAATCCGTAGGCAATATCTGTAATTTTATGTAACGAGATAAATTAACCCAACCACTTCTTAGTCATACCCTGCCAATAGTGGTAAACTAAAAAGTAATTAAAACTTTTGTAAAATTAAGGTGCGGTATAGGCAATATTGTGTTCGTCTTATTGACATTTAATTTAAGCATTCTTTTCTAATGCGTTACTTTGTGTTAATGTCTAAAAAGTACTAATGTACATGAAATTTTTTATTTCTAATTTATAGCTGCATATTAAAAATGTTTTGGCTGTGTTAATTTCAGATTTTGTCGGATGGTAATACCGGCATACTGAGTTTAAGTATTAAGCAATATTAATACGGTATTATATTTTCAGATGCAAAACCAACCTAAAAATTAGTAAACATGAAGTTTTTCCATTACATTATAAATATGTATCATATTAAGTAAAACTTACACGCTGAATAAACAATTATGTAAAATAAAGTTTTCAGCAATATTACTTGCTTCAGATGTTGAAATTTCATTTATTTTCAATATAAATTAAATTAAATAAAAATATAGTAGGAATCCATTAATATGAAACTCTATAATAGTATAATAGACAAACGTCATTTAAACTTATCAGTCGAATATACAATAATAATCATACGTATACAAACTTTTGACAACAATCTGAGATTAAATTGAAAACCAAATTTCCAACTAGATTCTATGAAACATGAAATTAATCAAATATATTCGTACTTTAATTAACTTTAGTTTTCCAGTTAATTAGAATGATAAACTTTAAAGTATATTTGGGTAAATTTTTATGTGCTAAGTAAACAATCAGATCAGTTACCGTATTACAATCAGTAGGTACTTTTTGATTAATCATAAATCTACATTTCCACCTCGAATTAAAATTTCCTCTCGCAATAGGTTTATTTCCGTAAAAAAATTTTAATATTTAAATTTATTTGTATATTTTGCTTTTATTATTAAAATACAACATTTAGATTGTATATTCGTATAGGTTGACACGCAAAATTAGGCTAAATGATATTATACATAATATAATATACGAACTATTTTTAATTATTGTAAATTTATTACGGCTTTTTTTAAACTTGAATTAATTAATTGTAATGTTAACATATGCTTAATTACTTATTGTAAGCAGTATGTAAATCAGCATTGTAAAATTCTGGTGATTTATAATATTTTACGTTATCAGTCCTCAACATAATATTTTTGCATTTTGCGTATTTATTCGAGGCTACAAAGATAATACCATGGATACTTAATTATACACGAGTGAATTACTGTCAACAAACACAGTAAAATAAAATTTTATTTATTTTGTTCAAACATTCTAGAAAATACGGCCAGTATTCCTGTATCATTACTTCACATATACTTCCGTATTAAACGATACAAATTATTATTTATTCATTAAGTTTTAATTGCAAACGCTTAATATTAACTTTTCCAAAGTTCGATTTAGATTATCTAGGGAATACTCAGTATTGATTCTAATTAATAAAATTTGTTGAGTATTGTCACGCCTAGCTGAAGGAAGGTTCCACTTTACTGTTCATTATTACGAGTACTACTAATAAAAAAATTGAGAACAACCCAATAAAAAATTAACAAACAATATTGATTAATATAAACGATTTTACTTAATATAAAATATTACAAACGTCATGACAGTTAAGTATTTTAAAAATCTAGCTAGTAAACCTTTTCAAGGTAAAGTGCATTAGACTTCCGTGGTTTGAATCCCAAGTTAAACAGTCCCTTATGGGTGTTATAATCACTAATATAAAATTCAAAAAAGAAAAATTGCCAAATCTCCTTGTAAAATAGTAGAATTGTAAATCGTTATTTCTCGGTTATCTTGACAATATTGCCGATGTGTAAAAAACTGTTTGAAACGATACTAATGCAGTTTATGTCGTTCTATGTTTCTGTTTTTAAGTTTATAAAAATAAATTTCAAAGTTAATTCGAGCATGTTTAATATGTGGAATAACAATTTTCTACATACTTTTTACGCCTTGGGAATTAGTAATTTACTTGACATTGAAAATTTTAGATTTATTTTCTGCCATGTCTAGGGAAATGACATTATAATTACTGTTTGAATTAATTTTTGTGTTAATTAATTTTAAAACCGTCATAAACTTTGATTTGGATATTTTTCTTTTATTTTAACAAATAAATATCAGCGGTTTGGAATTAGTGGCTCGTAGCTTGATTTAAATAAAATAAAAAGTTTTATTTTTGTTTGATTTATTTTTCATTTTTTCATCTAGAGGTAATTATCAAATAGCTAACTAAAGGGTCTACCAATCAGGGGTTTGTTTTAAATTTTAAAAGAAACACATATTTTGTATGAAAATTTTCTAATTCTCTACTGAAATATGTTGTAGGGCTTGAACATTTATGAATGGAAAACAATATCCGGTAAATGTCCTCCACGACTACGTTTGCAGACGTAACGAAAGCACCAGCCTCATTTTCGAAAAAATAGGGACCAATGATGCCCCTACCCATAAACCACACCATACAGTGACACGAGATGGATGTAGTGGTTGTTCAACAACTGCTTTTGGATTTTCAGAAGCCCAAATTCGACAATTTTGCTTGTTAACATACCCGTTTAAGTGAAAATGTGCTTCGTCCGAAAAGATGATTTTTTCTGAAAAACAAGCACCACGTTCAATGATCCAATCAGCAAATCTAAGACGTTGAGAATGATCTGCTGGCTTTAATTCTTGTACCAGTTGTATCTTATAAGGCTTTAGAGCTAAATCCTTCCGTAAAATTCGCCATGTGGTCATTGTGGACAGGCCTAATTGTTGAGAACGTCGTGAAACCGATAAATTTGGGTCCTCTGTGACACTTTCACGTACTGCAGCAATATTTTCGATTGAACGACATGGACGAGCACATATTTTTGTGCTTACGTTTACTACTGAACCGGTGGACTCAAATTTTCGCACTAAATTCGCAATTGTAGTCTCAGATGGACGATCGTTACAAATAAAAATATCGCGAATTTTGCGAAATGTAGTCTTCACGGATCGACCATTTTCATAATGGATTTGAATTATCTTAACACGATTTTCGAGCGAAATCAAAGGCATTATATTAAATGTTGACCTTTTATTATACATATGATAAAAAACTGAATAACAGAACTGCCTACTTGACCTATTTCAACCAAATTTAAAACAAACCCCTGATTGGTAGACCCTTTATTAGTTAAATTGGCAAAATAACCAATGAACTATTTTAAAAACAATTAGCTATTCGACATTTTTGATCAATTAAATTATTTTTATCTTATTTGGGCAAATTTACGCATAAAGTACTTAATATAATTAAAATAAAATAATCTATTATATAAAACTTATTTAAATGCAAATTTCAAATCGAAGCCCTCAATTTGTCAAAAAGTCGATATAATTGAAAAGCTTTTGATTATAAATTTTATCACATCGTGCATTTTAAAGTAAATTAAAATTAGTGTTGTTTAAATAACATTGTTACACTAAAGTTTCTGAAATTTTGAAATATAAAAACACAATCTTTATTAATGCTTGACTAAAATTCTATACATTTTGCAAGACAGAATCGCTTAATTAGAGAAAAATTGCTACCGAGAGAGTTTTGGAAATTTGGCCTACATTTTCAAAATTAATGGAAGAGTGCGAATAAATTATGATTCTTGCATACATAGTATTTCATTATTTACCCAAAATAGTAATCTGTATTAATAACGTTTTGGTCGTTATACTAAAACTTCAAAAACAAAGTCATAACTATGAATAAAGTAATTTACATTTAAAAGACAATGAAACTGTAAAATCAATAAATACCTACCTAATATAGAGAGTTATTGTTAAGGCAACTAAAAGATTAATCTAAAAAGTTAATTCTGGTACAGTCCAGTATATTTTAAATCAGACTAGTAAGAAATTCAAAAAGTAAGCAATTAGAATAGAGACAGGCTTCTACATTTTAAAGAAGAGTAATAATATTGTAATTCAAAATTTTTTTCTCATAATTTCTACAAGCATCGATAGATAAATTAATTTCTACGTCTCATATTTGCAAAACAACAGTCCTAATTTGGCATCTATTTTATGTACCATAAAAATAACTTACAATAGAATATTGTTGAGACTTAAAGTCTTATTTACTTTTCACAGTGATCTATAACTAGCCAAATTTAGTTTTAAAAATCCATAGCCAATTTTAAATACTACAATACAATTTTAATAACAATTTAGAGCAATTTTCATTTATAAAATCAGTTTTTATTAGATATTAATGGACCGGTTCATATCAACATGGCGCGATCTGCGTCGGTTTTCAGAACACTAACGCAGAATCCCAGAATCCGAGGCTCCCTGAAATAAATTCCCGGAGTTTGTGCAGAAGAGACAAAATGAAACCGGACGAAATAGAAAAATCTGTCATAATAACTGCTATTTTTCACAAAAACTGCGATGTTATATTTGTTTTCGGTAAATAAAATAGTTTTATATTGACATTGATTATCCACATTGAGAACTATTCGGAAGAATTACTGCTGATGATTTATTAATAGCTGTTAAAAAATGATAAAAATTTCAATTCCCAACCGGCAATAATTATTTAATAATATCTCTTGATAAATTACGTACATTGAAATTTGGACCTATTATGGGGTAATAAATTAATAGTTTCATAAATAACAAAATATTTTTTAGTTATAAATACAAAAATAACTTATTTATTTGCTAGATGCTTATTTTCTGTATTATAATATACAGTGTCTTAAAAATAGGTGGTACCAACCGAATATAAAAGTTTTTATCAACGTAGGTTCCAAAACCATCTATGTCAGAGGTATATGACATTTCTGCAAAAATCTAAATAAACCAAGTTTATTTATTCTTGATTGTCCAGGTGAATCTTATCTATTAATAAAGCAGCTGTAAAATTGTAATAATATTGTTTAGCCCTGAAGCGATGAACTGTTGAAAGTGAAGTTTTTTAATTACTAATTTTTTAATAAACTTGGAAATGAAATAAAACAAGCGGACTTATGTAACATATCAAGATTTTTATGTATTAAAGACTTTTTAATGTATGTACAATTTTGTCAATATGATACTGTGCTCAACATTATTAATTTTTCATTAAAAAAACTTGTTTTGAATTTAATAAATATTAATTTGTTTATTTCATATATGTACATATTTTACTAAATCAGTTTAATTTTGTCTCCTTTAACTTGTACTACAAACTCCAAGTCCTACAGGTGGCATGCACTACTTCGCTCGGTATATCATTTCAAATTTTTTCAAAGCTTTCTAAATGATTCCAAGTTTATACGACTAACACTGCCAAGATTAGATAGTTCTAAATTAATGACAAATCGTTTCGATCATCATTATCGTCATGTGGATAAATCATTATCCATAATGACAAATCTGGTACATTTTCTCCTTGTCTTATGAAAGGGAGGAATCTTGTTGGAAGCAATAGTAGTTATCACATAACAAAGCTTTGGCAAATATCAGCAAATGATTTTTGAAAATTTTTGTTAAATACTATAGCATATTAATTTTAACGCTTCTACCGCTAAACTTTAATGGTAATTTTCCCGTTTTACTTGCGGATCCCCAAACCATTACGGCTGAAGCGTTTTAATATCACTTAACCGCTATTTCAGAACAGAAATATCGCTCAAACTTTTAGCACACACTCGGTGATTCTGTATATTGCGATAATTACATATGTAGCCGGAATAATTTCTTATATAAAAAAAATTTTTGTTATCACGAGCATGCCATCTAAGAAATCTTTTGCATTTTTTATAAATTATTGCTACGTGGTTTAATTAGTAACCCGTTATCTTTGCTTTCTTATAAGCATGCACTTTTAAATTGTTTTTAATGATGTTGTGGACTGAAGTTGTTAAAATATCAAGCTCTGTATCGAATGTACTTTGGCTGAAAGCTTTTTGAATCAATCTATAATTCACAACGGAATTTCTAAGTTATGTGAATATTTTACAAACTTCTTTCCATCCAAATGTAGTTTTAAATAATTTTACTTCTATGATAAATTATAATGGTCATACATTGGTGTAAAACGGGCAATGGAAAATCAAGAAATTTTTATCAAAAAAGAAAATGTTGGTTGATCGAAAAACTTAAGCAGGCGTAATCGCCAAATTTCTCGGGAAGCTTGAAACCCATAGAGAACGAGTCGTCAGGTGGCGGATAGGAGAATGCCTCCTAGGTATAGGTGGTAGGAAATAAAATACTTCTCGTGGAACAACAGGCAAGTAGCGTCTGTCTCATAATAAGTGGCTACAAACAGCGTCTGTTCTCATATTGGGCGGCTAATACAATCACTAGCTAACACTATTGGCAAGCGTGGCGTTTCAACTGCCAAACCCTAAAAACCAAAAAAGTCTTATGATAAACTTCAATAGAAGTGAGTAGAGTTCAAAACTCACAATCTCGCACTGATACGTCCCCACGGATTTTGAAGGAGGGGCAAATATTCCACCAGAATAAAAACAAAACACATCCCAATAAACAGATGTTTGTGGCAACATATTACAACATACGTACAATGCTACTAGAAAAACGCATAATAGGAACATGAACTGGAACATATTAAATAAGATATCGTTACGCACTCTGCCAAACACGCCTTCTCGGAGAAAAAACATCCGTATTGAAATCCGGCCATATTTTATACCAGAAAATGCAGACACAGGCCATCCCAAAAGAACTTAAAATTTTGAATTTTAAGTTAATAACTTATGTTTTTCAAATTAAAAACTTCAAATTCAGATTTATTTAAGAACTTGAAACTTTGAATTTTAAGTTAATAACTTAGGATTTTCAAATTAACAACTTCAAATTTATATTTATTTAAGAATTTGAAATTTTGAATTTTAAGTTAATATCTTATGTTTTTCAAATTTATCACTTAAAATTCAGATTTATTTAAAATCTTATTATTTTAAATTTTAAGTTAATATCTTAGGTTTTTCAAATTAATAATTAAATTCAGATTATTTAAGAACTTAAATTTGAATTTTAAGTTAAACTTAGATTTTCAATTAATAATTCAAATTCAATTTTAAGAACTTGAAATTTTGAATTTTAAGTTAATAACTTAGATTTTCAAATTAACTACTTAAAATTCAGATTTATTTAGGAACTTGAAATTTTGAATTATAAGTTAATATTTTAGGTTTTCAAATTAATAACTTCAAAATCAGATTTATTTAAAAACTTGAAATTTTGAATTTTAAGTTAATAACTTAGGATTTTTAAATTAAAACTTAAAATTCAGATTTATTTAAAACTTGAAATTTTGAATTTTAAGTTAATATTTTAGGTTTTCAAATTAATAAATTAAATTCAGATTTATTTAAGAACTTGAAATTTTGAATTTTAAGTTAATATCTTAGGATTTTCAAATTAATAACTTCAAATTCAGATTTATTTAAAATCTTGAAATTTTGAATTTTAAGTTAATAACTTAGGATTTTCAAATTAACAACTTAAAATTCAGATTTATTTTAGAACTTGAAATTTTGAATTTTAAGTTATTATCTTAGGTTTTTCAAATTAATAACTTCAAATTCAGATTTATTTAAGAACTTGAAATTTTGAATTTTAAGTTAATAACTTAGATTTTGAAATTAACTACATAAAATTCAGATTTATTTAAGAACTTGAAATTTTGAATTTTAAGTTAATAACTTAGGATTTTGAAATTAACTACATAAAATTCAGATTTATTTAAGAACTTGAAATTCTTAATTTTAAGTTTATAACTTACGATTTTCAAATTAACAACTTCAAATTCAGATTTATTTAAAAACTTGAAATTTTGAATTTTAAGTTAATATCTTATGTTTTTCAAATTAATAAATTCAAATTCAAGTTTATTTAAGAACTTGAAATTTTGAATTTTAAGTTAATAGCTTAGGATTTTCAAATTAACCACTTAAAATTCAGATTTATTTAAAATCTTGTTATTTTGAATTTTAAGTTAATATCTTAGGTTTTTCAAATTAATAAATTCAAATTCAGAATTATTTAAGAACTTGAAATTTGGAATTTTAAGTTCATAACTTATGATTTTCACATTAATAACTTCAAATTTAGGTTTATTTAAGAACTTGAAATTTTGAATTTTAAGTTAATAGCTTAGGATTTTCAAATTAACCGCTTAAAATTCAGATTTATTTAAAATCTTGTTATTTTGAATTTTAAGTTAATATCTTAGGTTTTTCAAATTAATAAATTCAAATTCAGAATTATTTAAGAACTTGAAATTTGGAATTTTAAGTTCATAACTTAGGATTTTCACATTAATAACTTCAAATTCAGATTTATTTAAATCTTGAAATTTTGAATTTTAAGTTAATAACTTAGGATTTTGAAATTAACTACTTAAAATTCAGATTTATTTAAAAACTTGAAATTTGAATTTTAATTAATAACTTAGGATTTTCAAATTAAGAACTTAAAATTTAGATTTATTTAAAAACTTGAAATTCTCAATTTTAAGTTTACAACTTAGAATTTTCAAATTAACAACCTAGACTACCGACACAAGAAAAACTACAATCAAAAATACACGAATTTTAAAAAATACGGAAACTTAAACCCAAACAATCACTGCTTAATCTACAGTAAATCAACTGGCAGAGAAAATAAAATCAAGCACTCAAGTAGTGACAAAAAGTATTAGTAGTGAGATCAAGACATTGACTAACAAAAAGCTAAGCCAAAATACAATTTAATTGATGAAAAAAAGAAGAAAAACGTCAAAAACATCGGAGTATTATAAAAATCTAAACAAAAACAATGTCCGAAAAGAAATTCAAAGAGATATAAGAACATACCAAATGAAAACAATACAAAACGCGATTAAAGATAACTACGCCATGAAAGTACCAAGATCTTAGTTGTCTACCGGCAAAACGCAAATAATAAAAATTAAAAAACCCGCAGGGAAGCATTGGATCGGACAAGATAGAAATTCTCAAAACCACCGAAAACTTCTACAGAAAATTATACACGTCGACTACATCTGGACCAAAGCTAGGGCAAAATACCATTTTAAACCTGAAAACAGAAGAAATCTTCCCGATAACATATGAAAAAATAAGGGATACCCTAAAACAATTAAAAAACAGAAAATGCCTTGCAGAAGACAGAGTCACGGCGGAAATGTTAAAAGTAGGAGAGAAACCTTACTGGCGGCCATCCAAATACTATTAAATAAAGGATTAGAAGAAGGACCGATCCCGACAGAACGCGGAGGTGATACGTACTGATTTATAAAAAGGGAGATACAACAGAAATGAAGTACTAGCGACTTATTAGTTATACAAACTCCTCACAAAAATCATAGGAAATCGGAAAGAAAATTTGACTTCTATCACTCCGTAAAACAAGCGGGATTTAGGAAAAATTTTAGCACAACGAACCATAATCAAGCGGTGCGCTCAATTGTAGAAAAAGCAAACAAATACAACATACAAATATATCCAGCGTTTGTAGATTTCCACAAGACATTCAACCCCATTGAAATATGGGCTGTACTAAGATCCATGAATAAAGCCAGAATAGACTCTTGATTCTTGAATATAATAAAAAAACATCTATAAAAATGCATCATTAATCATCAAACTGGATGAAAATCGAAAAACCGAGAAGATAATACTGAAAAGAAGAGTCCGACAAGGAGACACGATATCTCCAAAACTGTTCACTTTAGCTCTGGAAGATGGATTTAAAAAGCTACCGTGAGAGATGAAAATTATAAAAATTGATAGCTCAGATTTAAGTCATCTAAGATTTGCTGACGATGTTGCCTTGATGTCTGAAGATCTAGGAGAGGTTAAAGAAATGCTTCGGCAACTTAATCAAGCGTCCAAAGAAATAGACTTAAAAATCAACAAAAAAAAAAAATGACGTAAATATCGTTACAATGGAAACCAAGAAAGACCAAAAGAAGTGTGGAAAGACCGCAAAGAAAATGGAAAAACAACATACGAGAGACAGTGAGCGTGAGTTGGCAACAGCTGCGGCAGGACAGAAAAAGGTGGAAGGAAAAAGAAGAGGCCTACGTTCAGGAGCGGCAGGAAACGGCTAAAGAAGAAGAATTACCAAATAAAAGACGGTAGTTTATCTATTAACACTAATTTTTATTTTATTCAGGTTATTCTCTATCACTATTCGGTTATTCAGGTTATTTATAAAGCATAGCATATTTTTAGTCTGAAGAAGTTTCAGTGCACATTGTGTCATTCTAAAATACAGATAATGATAAAAGTTGTGCAATAAAGTTATGTACATGTGGTGGAAGTTTCTAAATATTTTATAAACTTGTTAACATGAAAGTTAGAGAACTAAGTACAACTTTAACTTCAAATATTTACTCAATGCAAAACTTGAAGTTTCAATTCTGTCCTTAATCTTCAAATAACAGAAAATCTGGTAACTTCTATAAAAGTTATTAGAACTGAACGGCAAAATTAAAAATTTTTGTGATATTATTCAAAATCATATTTATCCATCTTTTGAAAGTTGTTCTATGACTTCAAATGTGCTGTTAATATTTCTTTTTTAGATGTTCTTTAAAATAACTTTTATACTACAGCAAAAGTTGCAGTGCTAAGACTTTTTGCCCTTTTAACAATTTTATAATTGCAAATAAACTGCCAAGAGTCGTAACTTGGTATAAACTGATTAATACACAGCTATACTTCATTTTCTTTAAACAGCTTCTTCTACTTTTCAAACCAGGTTTCTAGTAATTCTTTATTTTTTAACAAAGTCAAAAGTTTTTGATAAAACTTTTCACTAAAATAAACAATTCGATGTACTTACAATACTGTTTCATATACCAACAAAATCGGCATTATGGATTGAAAATAATTTAATTTTTACAATTATTTTTTTTTGACATCCCTTAATATTTGTGTTCAAATATTTCTTTTCGAACTGGCGCCCTTATTTTAAAGATCAGAGTGGATTTTTTGTCTCAAATTTTGGTTGCCGTTTGATTTCTATCTCCTTAGCCATAAACTTTAAACGACTACCGAATTCAGTCAATTTAACAATTTCTTTTTTTATTTTAGCAGCAGTCTGTGTTGAGATATGTGCAAATATACGTCACTGTTTTATTTTTGATTTTATCTTTTATTTTTATTACCCTCAAAATATTAAGATTATTTCTAGTACCTTTTTGTTTTCTCTTATGTACTGGGAAAAAATATAAATGTGAATAGATAAATACAATACAGTAAAACAAGTGGCATTTTAATTTCAATTGTAAAATGATCAAAAATTAAATTAATGTTGAAAGGATACTTTATAGCACAGAGCTACATATAAGATAACAAGCAACAATTTGATTTTCTTTTAAACTATAAATTTATCGTTGTGCAAAATTTTATTTTTATAAAATACATTTCTCATATTAGTAAGTGCTAGTTCGCAGAATATAACGCATTTTGGGTATCGCGTGTGAATTTCACATTATCTCCGACCGTTATTATTGTTGTCACTTATTAAACTTTTAAAATATGAGCTTACATATTATCCTGGGGGAATAAATTCTCGTATTTACTTTCAGAATATAAGTGGCATACAAATTTTACCATTCTTTATTTAACAGGTAACAAAATAAAATAATATTTCAGTGCTATTCAAAAATCAATTTGAGTTTGTGAAAATTTAAAGTGACAATCGTAAATGTAAAAACAGATCTGCTAAATTTCAATATTAAAATATTGATTTACTCGTTAACTGATTTAAATTTATTTAAATTAAATTAAAATAATTATTAAATAAATAATAAAATAAGAAGTGGGGCGCTGTCAGTTTTTCCCACGATTTGTCGTACTTAAGAATTTTTTCAAATTCTGCTGTCGTGGATAGACCCAGGCCAATAATTAGTGTCTACACTTGTGAACATAGATTTCGCATCACAAGCGGTTTGTACATTTAATGATGGTTTACCTTTACAGTTAATGTACTCTTATCCGTGGATTATTGGTTTCCTATTCCTATGTGCGTACAGGCAACAACATAGTAAAATTAAATTATTTTTCCGCAGTTATTGTGATTCATAATGAATATTTGTATCGTAGAAAATTTAATGCAATAATAATTAGCTTGAAAAAATATTTGTTGAACAACATAATTATTTTTATCTTTTATTGACTCTAAAGCGCACCACCTCGCGATTTTGTAGAAACTTGTAAGAAAATATTAGATAATCATTTTTAAATTTGCTTTTTAGATCTAAATAAGCTCTTACAATCACTAATAACAATAAGAGGTGAGGTGCAAGGTTTATAATTCTGCCATTACAAAGCAAAGAAATCATAATTGAACTATTATATGTATAGGTTATATATAAATATATGTCAAATTCAATATCATTCTGCTTAGTGTCAGATCCAGATAGTTGATTTTTGTATCGATTTCATGTTTAACTATGAACTTTACGTTTTAATGTATATTTTAGAAAACTTTGTAAATCTTCGTCATTCCCAGTCGAATATCGTTGACATACTTGTACTGTGCGAAACAGTGCTCAGATAGCTGCAACTTGTATAATCTTGTCTCGAACCTGTTTAGAAACACCTCGGCCAACAGAAAGGAAATAAATGAGTCTACGTCTTAGAAAACAAAAAAGTTTTGTTTGGTAACAAATTCAATGAACTTACATATTCGTTGAATCTATTTGTCACTTCTTGGTCAATTCTTTAGATATATTTTCGTTAGTGTTTGCGTCTCCATAATTGGTATGCTGATATATTGACTATATCGAAGGATACCATTATTCTGATTGTTTGTTAGTTCCGTTCTGTTTTTTATGCCGCATTTAGCTTTATATCTAAATGTACGACGTTTTTAATTTTTTAAAGATTTTAACAATTTTTAAATATTGACGCAAAAGTAGTTAAATATAGCATTGTATGTGTTTGCCAATTTGCCAAAATGCCAAAGATGGGATAAAGCTGAAACCGCCTGAAAAATTAGAATTTGTAGTTTTTGTAAGGATATATCTTTTCTCAAACCTCTATAACTATATTTATATTCCTTGCATAAGAGTTTACATTTTAAATTTAAATATAATTTTAAAATCTTTTGATATTTCGTAATATTTGTTACAATTTATTCAAAAATATTCAAAAAATATAAAAAGCTTATATAACAAGCATTTTAATAAGTGGGTGTCTGTAGTATGCCTCCTGGTAATAACAAAATTTATTTTATATATTTGTACCTATATAAAACAGAAATTTATTGTTTAACTGCATGACTGTTAATGCAAAGTACCCGGTTAAACTCTAGACAAAATAAAAAATTTATTTCGGATCACTTCCTGTACCATAAACCTATGTCAAAGTGTACTTCTGTAGTTCAAAGTCGACTTGAAGTATTATGTTCCCCAGGTGTATTATAATACTTCGCACGCACTCAACAAACATAGTACATAAGGTAGCTAACGTGAGGTAGACTGGACAATGCACATAAAAATATATAAACAATAATTTAAATTTTTAAAAATATTGTGAAATAAATAATTTTAGGTGATTATGAGCTTCATGGAGGCATATTAGGTTAGTAATGGAGATTAATTACAAATTGAACCAATTCCAATATGTAATTAAATACATATTACGTATTTTAATTAAATACATTTTACAGTTGTATTTCATTGCACATTTATACCCAATACTTTTGTAGATGATATTGCCTAATATCTACAGTGACTCGCAAAATTATTCGTACCCTTGCGGCTTATTTCTTTAAATGGTATTTTAGGTATTAGAATTAAATTAATTAAAATTTTTTCTACTTACACTTATTCATATTTCAACATTATATGCTGAAAATTTCATGTCCATTGCAAAATTTTTAAAGAAAATATAACAGTTTATTTACAAAAGCAGCACAAACACTGCAGCAAAATTATTCATACCCTGTAAAATTTTAAACTATTGTCAATTGTCACAAAATTAATATTTAGTTGGACCACCTTTAGCTTTAATAACAGCTTTTAGACGATTTTTCATGCTGTTTACCAAATTTTCAGTAACTTGTGGGCCAATGGAACTCCACACTTCGGTAATTTGGCGTTTTAAACATTCCTTGCTTGTAACTGTTTTTTAATCTCAAACCAATTTCGGCCCACAAATTTTCAATTGGATTGATGTCAGGGGCTTTGGGGAGGTGTCACTAATAAATGGGGTGTTGTATAAATCCATAACCTTACAACATAGGCAGTATGCTTCGGGTCGTTGTCTTGCTGAAAGTGAAAATCATTTTGGTCCAAATTTCTCAGCACTTTGTTTTAAATTTTCACGTAAAATGTTCAGATATTTAAATTTGTCCATTATCCCTTCAATGAATACTAAATTTCCTACTCAGCACTACTCATGCACCCCAAAGACACACTACCTCCACCATGCTTCACTGTACATTTTAAATTTTATAGCTGAAGTTCAGTATTTACTTTTCTCCATAAAAAAATTTGCCCATCTGATCCGAAAATATTAAATTTACTTTTTTCCCAAACGAATCGTCTTTATTTACATATTTAACTTCACTAATCCATGGTTTTCTTCTAGCTACACGTGAATGAAACCCATGCCTTTTTAAACATCTTCTTACAGTATCTGGGGAAACTGTCTTTAGATATTGTTCATTAAATGATTTTGTTATATTTGTGGCACTTCGGTGTGGATTTTTTTTTATTTCACGCACTAGAAAACTTTCATCTCGTTGAGTTAACAGTTTACGTCGTCCTCTGTTGTATGATTTACTTTAAAAAAACACGTCATTTTTAATTTTTTTAATTAAACTTTGAACAGTAGCTTTAGATCTACCAATCGCCTTACCAATTTTGCTATTAGGTTTTCCCTTTTCATGTAATTTCCACACAATTTCTTTCTCTTCTGTTGTAGTTTCTTTACCTTTACGCCCCATGTTTATTGCAATCGCTAAACTAAATGAAATACTAGTATTATTATGAATAATAAAAGTACAACATAGGGACTTCCATGATAATGCCTTCGTTTTGCTACGGTATGAATAATTTTGCTGCAAGTGTTTCAAATTTCAAATTTGTTTCTAATTTTCAGCATATAATGCTCAAATATGTAGAAGTGTAATGAATAAAAAGAAATTAATTAATTTAATTCTAAGACCTAAAATACGCATTTAAAGAAATAAACCGCAGGAGTATGAATAATTTTGCGAGTCACTGTATTACAGCTGAGAGCTAAAAAATGAATTAATATGTGATTTAAAAATATGTAAGTTTAATACAAGATTAAATCTTTATTGCAAATATAAAAATTTAAAAATAAAAAATTGGATCTACAAAATGCATAAAATTTATAAACCAAAAATTTCTGTTCTTATTTCTGGTTTGTGGTACAAATTTACTACTCGGAAATGTGCCGCTGATATAAAAAGGCGGGGAAATACTGCTGTAGATTATAAAAAATAAAACCACATATTTTCCAAACATACTGCATAGAATGTTGTCTGATATGTTGAAGTTATCTTAAAATGGGAAAATTGTGTGAAATTAGTAAAGGGAAAATTTAACAGGAATGTAATCAAAAAGTAGATAGAATGACCGCATTGAATCCAGCAGACCCAATTTTTTAAAATTAGGATATTTCCAGGAGATTTAATAAAACCGATGCAATATTTGATGACACAATTCATTTCAATATTTAAATAATTAGATATTATGAATAGTTTGTCATGTTGATTTCTTTCCAAGTTAGGGGACTCCTCTTTATGGCCTTTGTGACATAGCGCTCTTAATATAATAGACATTATTCTATATTGTGAGTTTTTAACATAATCAGTAACTTGATAAATTATTTTAAATTTTAGTTCTTTGCAGTCATGGTAGAGAGCTGGCTCATATTCAGTTCCACAAGTTCAACTTTGTATCCTGAAAGTAAAGGTATAGGAGCAATGTATCGGCCCAATATTATAAATCTTTAATATGCTATAATGGGAGAAGATTGTCTAGCTACTAAATTTGTTGCAAAAACTAATAGCAATTATTCATATGCTCGAGAATAATATTATATATTCAAGTCAGTTGAATATATCAATACAAGAGACAAAAAGATATACGAAATTAATTAAAGCCTTTGATTGAAAAGTTAATTAAAAAAGGATTAAGTGTTAGAAGAAATTAGGAACAAAAAGGAAAAATATAGCAGCACTTAGATGTTGTATACTAAATAAATACCAGAGTGCAATTTGCAGTTGAGTTTATCAATTATATATTTAAATGAATTATTTCAAATTCTAGAAAGCATAGTATTTTCCGGTAGAATATGTTTTCTATTGGATATTAGAACCGACATCTTTGTGGGCGCAAATAATTTACTGTAAAATAATGGAATTCTACTTGCCAGTGCAAGCTTTTAGTTCAACCTACACAAATATTTCTAAATTTTGCATTTACCTACCTAGAAACATTAAGAATATTGATTGAATGAAGTATAAAATTATAGTGCAGATGTAAATCTTACGCAAAATGATTTAAAAATATTACAGCTTATTTTTAATTGTTATCCGGTTTTGATGAATTTTTTCAATTATTAAAATGTAGGCCTTTTAATTTTTATACTTGATTAATACGATGCACTCTTTAGGTAATAGAATGTGGTCGCAAAATAAGCAAAGATTTATTATTTGATTAATTCTGGAACGAGAAATTTAGAGTATATAACTTTAGTGGAAAACGCTAAGGAAAATATTTCCACAATTAAATTAATGACATTAATAAATTTCTGTTTAGAGTAAGCTTTAAAATGTAACGCATATATTCTTAAGTTGTCGTTAGCTACACTAATTCCGCTCCAAATCGTTTAGTTCAGATCAGTTTGACCCGACTAGTAAAAAATGGTTTATTACAAGACACGATTTTAAAATTCAGTCTGTGAAAAAACAAAACATTTGAAATAAGTATATAGGCAGATAAAATATATGCTCATATCTTCCGCATCATGTAATGTGCAATAATCTTATCTTTCTGTCTACACCAATACGCTTTCTGAACATTTAATTGGCGAGCTAGAATCAACAAAAACGAACAACACCAAAGCAAAAAACGTATGCTAAATTTCTACTTTTGAGTTTAAGAATGGCCACCATATACTATTTATATCTTTTAATATTATTTATATCAATTTCTATTTTTAATATTCTTTCAAATTTTCCAATCAGTATATTATTATTTGACATCTATTATTAGGCTATGGTCACGCTTGCAATTGATGAAATGTATTATTCCTATTTAATGGTCAGTTTATACTGACCGTAACATTTACAAGAGAAATGCAATTATAACATTTTTACTATTTAAAATAATATATTGTTATAGTACTATATTACGTACATCAAAAAAGTAATTATCTATCTATCTTTGCGTGCTGAATGAATCCAGTTCATTTACCAAAACCCTTACACGACAGACATATAAATTGTATCTGATACAACATAAAGTAAAGCCTCATCTCTACCATGTTTCAAATTGTTTGTTTCCTAATAGCAACTAAAATCTCGATTGAATTAGAATATGATTAGTTACATCATATCTTTATATTATAATGTATTTTCTAAAGGTAATACAAAATGAATGTTTGTTATAATTTTTATTTTATTTGACTCTGAGAATTTCTTTAGATTAATGAATATTTAGTTTCATCGATGTAAAATTTAAAAAAAGGATTAGAATATTGTATCTTGTATGTATGTATGTCTTGTACATATAAAATCAGAAATTGTAATTTATTATGTGTTCATATGCACACTAAACCCCTTTTTTAATTATACTAAAATTTTCTATTACATCAATTTTAATTTGACCGTACAAATATAACCACTCATGCGCAACATCAAACGAGTATTATATCGATCTTCTGGTAAACTTTAAAACTTTTTTGTGCAGTTTTGGTAGCAAAGGCTACAAGTAATGAAGTAGGTAATCAAAGCGAAATTTCTAATAATAAACTACAATAATCTTGTTAGTTTTATATAACACAAATAAAGATTTTCAAAACTAAAAACAAAAGTATAGATTCTTAGCGATCATCGCACTCAGTGATGTGGTTCGATGTCTACTGTACATTATATTATTGTCCATACATAATGTATGTATGTGTTGTATAAAGAATCTATTTTATAAATGCCAGAACATACCTTTATTGGGTTTATTTTTAAGATTTGTTTTAAAATATTCAAAAATAAATTTTTTAAATTTTAATAATTTTTAAAAAAAATCATTAAAATTCTATTATTAAAATTCATTCTTAAGAGAATAAAATAATAAAATAAACTAATTTGTAACCAACTAAAACTGAAACAAAATTAATAAAGACGGATGTTTCTTAGATTCGGTTTCATATTACATGGAAGCTTTTAAAATAATTAAAAGACTTAAACTTATTAAACCATGTTAAAAATATTTAATTTTACTAATGACTTCTCGAAGAAAACCTACTACTTTAAATGAATAATTCAATAAATACATTTTTTTATTATCGAATTTTTACCGTTCGTATTTTTATTGAAACGTGGCGAAGAATATAATAACACTGCACCTGGGGTTTGTCGACTTACACAAAGCCATTATGATCGCACTGTGAACCTTTTTGAAATGATTGAACGATGTCATAGTCTACTCGAGGTACATAAGAAATTAATAAAAAAAATAGAAACGCTGAATAACATTGGCAACGTGACGAGGTGTGTAAGAAACGGAGACAACATCAGGCACTGTCAAAATTGGTTCTCATATTATAATTAAACAAATATAAATAATTTTTTTTAGTTTATTTAAGGCAGCAGAAAATTGTATACAAATGTACAAATAGGTATTTAGCACGTAAATTTTACAATAGGTTTTGCTGACCTATAACTAAAAGCCTTCAGGATGCAGTAGTGCAAATCATAGAAAAGCCGAGATTCAAACACGGAAATCCACATTCGCAGATCTAAAAGCTATGATTTACACTGCTACCATCTTATCTATTCAATGCAATAGCGAAAAAGGTTTTTTATTCGAGTACAAAATTGGATTTACAAGAAGGGTCCTCTCCATCGACGTATAAAAGTAATGAAATTATTTTGGTATAAAATAAGGTCATAGAATAAAGGATTTCTACCAAAGCAAACTATTGGTAGTTTCATTAAATAGCTTCCTAATTTTCACTAATGGAATCATTCTGTTTATTGAATTTCAATCAAGAACACTCAATTATAAATAAGTATTTGTAGGTGTACACCTGTAATTTGTGAATATTAACAATTACAAAAATTCCTTGATTTTACATTTTCGACAAGAATAAATCATAATAGCTGAAACTAAGAAGCTTTCGACATTTCCAGAGAAATGTCGTCAATACGAGATATTAGAAGATTTTCACGAGTGCTCAGTTGTAAAAATCATTTAAATATTTAGTTTGAACTCGGACTGTATCTACAAAATTTTAAAATATTTTGTTAACGCTGGAACTATATAGATGCACAGAAATGGGTTGCAGTACCCACACTAAATCAAATTTCCTACCAGGTTCAATGATGTTAAAATTAAACCTCTCGGTCTAAGTAAATTATTCGCACCCTCGAAGTTTCAACGAAATTTTCACCTAATCTGCGTTTTAATCGACTTCGAGTACAAAAGCCCTCTTAGCTCAATGCAAAAATGAACAAAAATCGATGAATGAAAACCTACTTTTTTATTAAATATTTTGAATACTGTATAGATTTTTATTATTGACTACTGCTACGAATAAAAGTATATAGTATGGCCGATGTACAAATAAGTTATCGCTATAACACGAGGGAGGGTTCTTGCTTAACGAATGTGCGCATTGGATCTAAAAACATAAAATCAGAGATAGTTTCGATATGAAAGGTGCCATGTTATTTATAAAATCTAAAAAAGAGTATAACAGATTTCAAACTCAACTGCCATAAGACAAAAAATAATCAAAATGGCAACATTGAAAGGTTTGGTTTTATAAATGTACGACTACATACTATAACCACAATATAGTTTTTTTGTTCACAAGTTACATTATTAAAAAAGTCCCTATTATTTTTGGCTGAAATATTATAAAAGCAAATGTCATCATAAATGATGTCAGCCATTACATTGAAAAGTAATAATTAATAATGTAAAGGGTAATTTATTTCTTACCGAAAATATTATCGCTTCACCATTATAATATGTAAATTAATATAAATATTATATAAATAATAGTTTTGTATTAAAATGAAAGACAATAAAGAGATTTATATAGCAAAAAGTAATTTGTAAATAAAGTAGTAAAATCGTAGCATTCTAATCATCACAAAGCAAAGTTTAGTAATTAAGAAAATTCAATTAAGTTTTCAGATAATATTTTTTCTATTTAAAAATTTTTAATCGTGCATTGAAAGCTAGCAATAAATTTGAAAAATTGACATTAAATATGTATGTACTACCTTTTGCGAATTTAATGATTCATAAATTGTCAACATTTATTAGGACAAACAGTTCTTTAATAAACATCATAAAATTTTATACATAATAAGGTAAATATAGAGCGTATAATATAAAAATATGACAAATAAAATTTATCTAACAGAAACTTCAATTTTGATTTTTATTTTATATCTAACATTTCCGAGTAATTTGCGTTATTGTATCAATTTTCCATTAGTGCACCTAAGAAAATTGTATTATTTGATTATAGAAATTAGAACTAAAAATTTTGAAAACATAATTTCGTGCAACCAACTGTAAATCATATTAGAGAGTAAATAATTAATAATTAAATGGTAAATACATAATATGTAATGAATATTACATAGAATATTTATTGAGCTAATGAAAATTATTGACAAAATGAATGACTGCCTTGACAACATTGACGTATATTACCACAAATATTCATCATACTCAAACCCATTCATGACGAACAGTAATTAATGATTTAAATAATTAACTATATAATTATAAAGTTTCTTAATGTAGATAATTAAATATTTTGAAGAAACCAAAATAAAACTCCAAAATTCTTTGTTTCTCGGAAAATATTGACAGATTTGTCGTATAGTAATAAATTTAATTTATTAACTTTCAACTTAAGGAAGGTATTCATTAAACATACTGGTCAAGTTTTAATAATTCGATTAACAATTTCAATAAATAAATTTAAGTTGTTTGTAACTGGGAGCTGGAATATTTGTAAATCGTAAACCACATGACGCGTTAAAAGATTTGACAGACACTAAATGGAAAAAGAAATGAATCTAACGTCGTATCAATTTCAAACGAAAATAAGAAAATGAAAAGGTCTAGCTACATTCGCTGGGATAAATCTTGTGAATGTCGGTCACGCTGATGTGACATAGAATGCTATTTAAATTCTGACATTCAATTATAATCAGATACTAAATTCTATAAACTTAAACTGTAATATTGTATGTTAAACAAAAGGCCATTGTCAGAAATATATTCATTCTAGTAAAATAAAAAATAAAAAAGTAGAAAATAAAACTCCAATTTACGTTGAAATTCTTTAAGTTCGATGTGACATTATTTTGCGAATTCTTAAATAATGAAGAATTTCATATATGTACCTTACCTAAGGTATAAATATTAGATGACTATTGCTGCTTGGAGCAGACAAAGATATTAATAATAAAACTGAAAAATAATAATTTCTCCTTATATTGCAAAATGAAGGATCGCTCGAATGCACCTTACAATTTTAAAGAATTGTAATAATAGAAAATTTAAACTATTTGTTGTTTAAAAAGAAATAGAAAAGCTGTGTTGAGCTTATTCAAAATATTTTTGTGATGGCATAAAAAAATTTTATTGCAAGCTTCACGCGGCACTGTATGAAACAGTTTATGAGTTGTTTACGATTATTTCTTTTTTATTTTGCAACCAGCAAATTGTTTTTTCAGTGTTTCATCATATCGAAATCGCCCTCTCAATAATAGATTATTAAAATCTGAACTTTTTCGTAACTTTAGTCTAAGAACTTAAACATAGTACTAAAATTACGTGAGTCAGGTAGTGCTCCCAAGGATGTCATGAATATTCCCAATCCCCAGAGCATACCGTCCTTACTTATATGTTTCAATGGTTTCAGGTTCTGTAGTACATATCTTAATACAAGAGATCTTCATATCCCAACCCGATTGATTTTCCTTTGTGCGATAGACAAAAAGCATTTTATAATAAAAAATCATAATAATTTAAAAAACTCACCTCTTTAAAATTCAATAATGAGCTACATCACAATTAATGTGGTATGCAAAATTTTCTATAAGCACAAAAAATTGCAGTAAATAATTAAGACTTGCCTTTTTTACATTTTCCGACACAAATGTTTGCCGCCTCTTCGCGTCTCCGTATAATTTTCTTCTAGTAATATTAGTAATACTTTCAAATTTTAAATTATTTTTTAGCGTTCCATATTCATCTTGACTTTGTTCAAAATCGGAACCAATATTTTCATTATCTACACTCCCATTTTTCTGCAGCAACGATTTTGCAACATAATTTTCTTCATCTTTTAAAAAACTGTACAAACTAGCGGAAGATTTTAAATTGGCAGTACTTCGGGTATAATCTAAACTATTACTAAACTTATATTTTTTAGATTTGGAAATGTGATCACTTTTTCTGCACTTATTAATTATCGGTTCACTAGCACACACAGTTTTATATTCACAACGCACCCGATTTTTTAAGTTATTTTTCATTTTTTTATTATAGCCACTTACATTGTTACTAATTTTTTTCTTAAATGTTTCTTTATTGTTTTCTTCCATCAAATCAAAATCGTTAATTAAATTTTTTATAATGTGAATATCCGCATTATTAATGTTATCCATTTTAATTTTCATAGTAATTTTAAGCAATATTTTTCACCACATATTTTTAAACTCGATCAAATTTTAAAACAATTTAAAGCTTTACTTTGTAAGTCAATAAGGACCTCAGATCCTTTTCGTTGGTATTTGCCTAATGTTATATCCAAACAAAGCGAGCGTGCAAGTAGAACGAATGTTTTCGTGGATCAATTTCACGTATAAAGAAAAACTGCAGTGGTTCTAAACATACGTGGACTGCACGATTTAATTTTTACAAGTAAATATAGAATGTAACTGATTAGAGAAACTTTAAAGCATAAGTGATTAAATTAAAATTTAGATATTGTAAAAAATAGTTGCGCATTGGCGCAAACCCTCTGGCGCCCATTGTATTTCCGTCTCTATCGGATTTGAAAAGTAAGCATTGTCACTGTTACAAAATAGTATATAAACTTTAAAATTGATAAATTTGCCAAGTAAGAAATGAATTAATAGTTTTAGATAACGTTTACTCATTACTGTGAATTGTATACGTAAAAGCATTAATCATGGGTTTTTACAATTTAATTGAGAAAAAAATTTCGATTTTTGTTCTCCAGTAACACAAAGCACATTGCTCATCTTCTAATTGCAAATTAGAAGATGTGAAAACTAAACTGGCAGACAAAAGCTTTTAAAAATAGTTTTTAAGATTCTTAGAAAATTATAAAGTTAACACTTTGTTAGACTATAATTAGCAATAATTATGTTTGCTAAAAGTTACAAGAAAGTTTCTTAAATTCGATGATTTTCGCTAAATAATTAGCTACCTAATATTAGTTCAAGTTATACCTAGTACTTAAAAGTTCTTGTAAAGTAAAATTCTTCTAGAAAAAAACTTTCACTTTTATACAACAATTATAAAAAATTCAGTTTAAAATTTAATTTATTAAGTAATATACCGAAACTAACGAGCTAAATAAACGTTAGTGAAATGAAATTTCATTTGACGTTAATAAAAAATTGTACCTAACAATTATTTTATTATAGGATTAGCAAAAAAAATTTTAAAGATTTAATTGGAC
This sequence comes from Lycocerus yunnanus, assembly GCA_036346125.1. Classification (NCBI taxonomy): domain Eukaryota; kingdom Metazoa; phylum Arthropoda; class Insecta; order Coleoptera; family Cantharidae; genus Lycocerus; species Lycocerus yunnanus. Next base: position 2,023,737 of record JARFIX010000075.1, on the reverse strand, counting down.
GATAATTTATAAAAAGTGAGTTTTAGAACTTCTGACACTTTGCAGAAAAAATATGCAGCGTTTTAACAGCATTGAAAAAATAAGGGCAACATAATCTATATTGCGAAGTATTTTCGATGACTTTAATCGGTTGTTAAGAAGTAGTTCACGGTCATATGTTAAAGTGCACATGCATTATTAAGAATATTTTAAATACAAAATCTTTATAACAAAGCACAAAAAAAATAAGTTACTATTTATAGCTGACAAATAGCATATTATTAAAAATTTATTATTATAATATAAAATATAATTATTCTCGTTATAAATTGGTGATTGTATTTAAATTAAATTATAAATTGATCACATCTATTACTTAAAATATTCGATTTTGGTAATTTGGCCTTTTCTTACAGCATTTCTAGTATATACTGAAATATAATACCTAATTTTATCAAGTACCAAAAACAACGAAAGTTTTGCACTTTTAATGACTAATCTTTAAGATTATTTTTGGAATTACGTTAGTGTATGTCGTATCTATACAGTTATTTGCCTGGATTAAGGATAAGTTCGTACATCAATTGACTTGAGATTCTACACCTAGCTATGCTTTGTGCAAAGAAACTTTCCTCGCGTTAAGAAATGTAACTTTATACCTGAGTTATACTATATTTCATTTTCAATCACAACTATTGAAATAAAAGGTGAATTTTTATATTTACTACTACTATGTTATAATACATAATACACGAAGATATGTTATTGTAGTAAGTTTTATATAAAATTCTAAACTTGAAATAGTAAACAAGTGAATTATTAGAAACCGTAATACACGGTTCTTTATATCAAAACTTTACTATTATTATTATGTACTAAGTAACATTTAAATTTCATTTTGCCTGAGTTCTTGCAGTATTGCACTATTCTGATTGAATATGCTTCAAGGTACAAAAAATATTCATTTAAAAGCTTTCTGAAATGGGTTTCTACCTCGAGAAATAAATTAATATATATTTTCAGTTTTTACGTACCTGTATTACCAATTACTGAAATTTCTATTTAAAAGAATACTTATTGCTTTTACAATTTTTTGTACTAAAATGTTATTTACAAAAAGCAGTGAAGCTTTTTTTGTTTACTTCGGAAAATATGCTTCGTAATTTAATTTTTATTTTATGAAGCGGAATTAAATTAATTTAAGCGTTCTTTGTAAAAAAACAGAAAGTTAACGATAGATACCGGATTTGTATGCATTTATAGATATTTTTTTTTATTTCAAATTTCATACAAAAGCATGTGAAACACATATTATGTTATGTAAACGGAAGAGCAAATTATAATTGTTGTTAAATTGATTACTAAAATTATTTAAATATATGCAAAACGACAATGAGATGGTTGATAAATAATTACATTAACAACTTGTAAATTGGTTAAATAAACTTGAATATTATTCAGAAAATAATCCTGAAATCTGTTTTTCCCTGTTTAATGTTCTAAATTGTTTTCTTTTATGTTAAAATTTTTAATTTTGGGTTATTCTAGTAATTTTTATGTCAATACAGTAGTGATATCTATAAAATTTAAGCTCAATGCATATGTATTATAATAATAAGCTTATAATAATAAAAAAAATTTGGAATAATACAAAAACTACATAACATTACATGCTACAATTAATTGTAAAGTTTATACAAAATAAATCGAAATGTAGCAATTTTATGTAAAGTTAATTTTTTCCTTTAATTAAAAATAATAGAAAAGTAGAAAATTTATTTAAAAAATATAAACTGTAGAAGAAGTTTCCAGAAGAACAGAATACAATGGTCTTCCGCTCAAATGCGTCTTTAGCGCTCTCAGGAATCTCAAGTAAGTCCAGTTTGAAGGTGAAGCCTCAGGTAGTTGAATAATTTTTCAACATTGTAAAAGATGGAGTTTTTTGTAAGCTCAGATGTAGGAATTAGTGTTTTGTCTCATGTTTAAGCCGGTGTAAATTTTATTGAGAACTGAAAACTGAGCATCACTGGTACTGGAATTGGATAGAAACCAGAATTGACGTTTGCTTGTGACACAGTAGGAAGAAGTTTAATTGGTTTGTAGTAACATGTTAGCCTTTGTCACCTCCTTTATAGTATAATGGTGTTTGAATAACACCATTTTAGGTATAATAGCTATAATGGAGTATTGAAAATAGAACTATTGGATTTAATTTGAATTCTATTTATTTTTTAAGTATTTTTATGTTATAACGTCTTTACTAATCGACAAAATCCAGTACTTCGTATTTATTTCTAAATGGGCATAGTCATGAAATTGAATTATCCTGTTTTAACACATTTACTTTTAATTATAGAAAAGCAATTGCAATAAAATCCAAAACATAATACAGTTATCAGTGTAAACGATTTCTTTCGTAGATTATTAAAAACTTAATTAAGTTTAGTATCTACTCAGAATTTCTGCCTTAAATAGTTATTCTTCAATAGGTATCATTTTAGCAGATAAATTTTTATAATAATTTAGTTAGTCTAAAAGCACATCAAAGTGTAAAACCAAAATATACTCAAATTTATTCAATTTATATTAATTATCTAATTGCTCTGAATAATTCTTCTGATATGGCAACTAGTACTTTATACAAAACAACTGATAAGAAAGAATTCTCTTTTAATGGGACATCGTGCATATAAATAAATTTAGCTATTATGTAAAGTGTTACAGATTCTTGAATAAGGTAATACATTTTTCAAGAATATATTAAACCATAATAGTACCAGGCAGAGACGAGAACATTTAGGTCAAGAGAAATTATTGGAAATACATAATAAAAATGTTATTTCGGTTGTTTTATAATATTATTCAAATATATAATTTATTTTAACATACTTGGTCTCACGTATAAGTCTTTTAGTAAAGTATGCAATACACTTTTGTCATCGTGGAAAGAATTAGTGTACTGTCTACAACATATATAAGTAATATCATATTGTTCTATAAGTTTATAATCAAAGAAAATCCAATACCGTAACTAAAATACCGTATATTCATTTGAAAATGATCCCCTCGAAGCATTTTTTGAAACTTTTGAGATCGAAAATATAAAATTTTGTATTTTACCCTACAATCTATCTGCTCAAATGTATGTTTTTAAATTATACAGTGCTTCTTGTATAACTTGAAATTATACTTAAAAAAATGCTATTATTCAAAGTCAACAATTTGATTTACATATCTACACATATTTAAGCAAGTATGTATTTTACAATGAATTATTAATTTGAAATTCTAATAAGGCATATTTATTAAAAATATAATATACAAAAACAATATTTACTTTACAGTATCTTCTATCCAGCTTACTTAGTTGTTTTTGTTTTAGTTACAAGCATGTTAACAAGAGTAAATATTTTTAAATCAAACATTGTATGATAATACTCAATACATTCGATGTTTAAGTAGTGAAACTCAATATTAACTTTACAATATTTAAGATGCAGTAATCACTTTTTAAAATTTAAACGCTCCATGTTCTTACAATTATTATAATAGAAGTATGAATTTTACCTACGCTTTCACCATATTATATCATCCTCAAGTAATAAATATGACTGAAAATATACAAAAAATGTATGCAAATATTTATTATTCAATAAGATCAAACTTCGATATTCAGTGAAGTCCAGTAAATGGTTAAAGGTATATTTTTAATTAAAAATATTTAACAAAGATTAATTGTTGTGTTCAGATTGACTGCTTAATACACTGGAGAAATATTTCAATCTCTTAATTTCCATTATATTTTCAGTCTAATTCATCGCAAAATTTATATTTGCGATTGGTAAAATTTTATCTCAGTAAGTTTACGATCCTCTTTAATTTTCTTCAGCTCTAACTACAAATTATAAAGGTTCTTACTGATTTAAATTTTAACATTTTGAATAATTCGCAGAGACTAAATAAATTTTGTCTGTATTTTGATTTATACTAAATTTTGAATGTAATCTTTATACGTTAATATACCCTGATACCGTCATTTTAATGTAAAATAAATATTTTCCTTCAACAACTGCGTAGATATCAAAGAGAAAAGTAGCATTATATAACACAAAAGTAAATCATTACCGAAGCGACTTGTAGTAAAATAATTATGTATTTTATATTTCAAAAAGCTGCTTTAATTCTGAAACTGGCTTCATTTATTCCGAACTAATCGATCAACTTTAAATGTAAACGTGAATTTAATTTAACGGTTTTATTAATAATAATAATAATAAACTTTTTTTTAGAGGAAAGAGCAAATTTAAAATTGCACTTATCATGAAAACAACTATTATCTAAATTAAGCGCGACTATTCCAAGTGGACCTAGAATTTGGTCAAGTAATTTCACCTCATCATCGAATAATTTTTGAACCAATGATTCTATAATATAATCTGGGCTAAAAAAACCCTTTTTGTGAATTATGCTTAACAACAATTTCTTGGTCTACTACTAGCAGTTGAAAAGCTATGAAATTATTTTTATATGGATATTACTTCTTCAAGATTAGTGTGTACCACAAATTAATTAAAAAAAAGAAGTACGACTTACCTGTGCAACTTTCTCGCCCATTTTAGGTGTATGAATACCACTTTGAAAATATTTTGCTGAACCATTATCTTGTATTGAAAACTGTAACAAATCAAAGCTTGGTTAGAAAATTGATTACGATATTAAAAATACGATTCTATTACCTTTTGCCTTCCTGAATCTGTAGGGTTACTTAAACTAGGGCTTTTTCTATCATGGGAATGTGTAGTTTTATATTTTTGTAGGTCACTTTCTGAAGACACATTGGGAAATTGCTTTGAAAGTTGAGGTTTTGCTGTTGAAAAGAAAATTTGTAAAAACAGTGAAGATTATGTTATAAGGTAATATTACAAGTATTATTATTTTAGTTAGGTAATGAAAATCATAGGATTTAAAGATAAAGTACGAGTATTTATAAAATATAGTCATTGTTAAATTAAAATAAATATAAAGACCGATTTCATGATAAAATTTAATCTGACATTGAAATTTAATGAGAGAATAAAGTCAGAATTAATTTCATTGGTAGGTTTGATTTTAACTTTTTTATTGAATTTTAATGTCAGTATAAAATTTATTATGAAAATGCCATTAAATATTTAAAACTAAAATAATACTGTTAAATATGTATATTCAAGTTAAATACTGATGGTTCGATTAGAATTAAAAGTTAAATTTTTACATTTTCGAAGTAAAGGTATAAAAGAATACTTTTAATACTTGTAAAAGTATATGTAGTTAGGGTGGTGAGAAGGATTGGTAAAATATTAGTGACGAAGAAATTAAGATTTGTGTAGAATGTATGGCTAGATTAGACAGTTACGTAGGTTAAATTTTAAAAGTTTAAACCTAGGTTATGCGTAGGTATTACATTAGCAAATCTAATATAAATAATATTTTTTATTGGAAATAACTTATATAATGCCTTAACCCTTAACCCTTTCGGTACCAACAGCATATATAAGTATGTCCCAATACATGTTTAAAATATTATTTTGGTAGTAGAAGCCATGAAAATTGCACTAGAAGCTGTCCCAGCAATATTTATATTAATAATGCTGAATTGTACTCTTGCTCAACACAAGTGTATCAACTAATATGCGGTTATACACTATAATTTGCATGCGCATGTCTACAGTTTACACATTATTTATCCAGTGAACAAAAAATATATAAACAGAGGGTAGAGTTCAGTAACAGGGGCTCGGAAATATAAAATTTCCAAAAGAAATGAAGGTAGATTATAAAAAAGGATACAAACAAAAAATATTTTGAAATACGAAGGATTGAATAATTTCCGGCCTTAATGGCTAAATATCAAAAAATTGTGATGGTTGGATAGGCTGTATTCGCAACGGCAACTCCGTCTTTCGAAAATTAATATGCTAAAAATAATTTAAAATCATCAAGTTTAAAATCGATTTCCTCAGTTGTAATTAATCAATATTTTAAGTTTTTCTTCACTTTAGTAGATTCATTTTAAGGTTGTATTAATTGTAAAAAAATTTTAGTAAAATCTTTCAAGAGAAAAAGTCCCTATTATTGAGTTAGAACCTTTAGCTGAAAACATATCCGATATTAAATCAGAAATCAAAATTCATTTTCTAATATGGACAGTGATTCTGATTATATTCCTGAAGTACTAGATTCTGATAATATTTCCGAATAAGTAGTTAGCACACTAGAAGAAGAGAGTAAAGATGAGGAGAAAATGCTTATACTCGAGGATGAGAATATTTACTTGTCAAGTAGTGACGATAATTTACATGACAAAATTGAATACGTAGTACATGAAAGAAAAGGAAAAAAAGCAAAAAGTCTGAAGAAATAGAAGTTCTTAAGGAAGATGATGAGAGAAAGAACTTTCAACCACCTGCAACTGTAATGTGGGTAGAAGTAAACAATGTATTTTCATAAAAAAAAACAAATACCGAAAAACCGTACTATTCTAGCGGATCTCAACCGGTTCCACAATATTAATAGCTATTTATGGTACTAGTGTGTTATGTTAAAAATAAGTCACGCGAGAAAATGTTAGCCCGCGAGCCCGTAGGGCGAGTGGGCTAATTCTCAAGTGACTTATGTAACTAACACACGAGTGCATAATTTATCAATACCTCATATAACGATTTCAAAATTTTAAATTTGACGTTTTAAATTGTCAAATTTAAATTTATGTAGTATGTAAATCAAATTTAAAAAAAAATTTAATAAGTAGTCTGCCGTGTAGTAGAATGCCGTGTGAAGTTACTATGGTAAACGAATTAAAACAAATCAATATTGTCAACAAATTCATTAGAAATGGTTGAATTACAACAAAATATTTATATTCCTCAAGAAGTTGAGAAAGAAGCGCAAGCAGCATGTAAGGATTTAATTCCAAAAAAGTCAAAAATTTACTACGATAAAGAATTTCATCAATTTAATGAATGGAGTAAGCAGCGACATGTAATTGGAGTTAATGAAGATATCATGCTGGCCTATTTCTATAATTGCAGAAAAAAATTAGCACCTTCATCAATGTGGACGAAATATTCCATGCTAAGAAGTACTTTGAAAATATATAAAATATTGACATATCAAAATACGGAAAACTGATTGCCTATTTGAAAAGTGTAGCAAAACCTTACAAGCCTAAAAAAGCGAAAATCTTGGAAAGAGAACACGTTGAAAAGTTTCTGACTGAGGCACCTAACAGTGAATACCTGATGATGAAGGTATTACATATTTATTATTGTTTTACTGAAGTATTTACTTGTTATTATTTTTTAGGTTGCATTAATAATAGGAATATCAGGGGCTTGTCGATGTGACGAAATTACAAAGATGACGGTTGATGATGTAGAAGATAAGGGAGGATATCTGTATGTTATGTTACTGGATACAAAACAAACGTATCGAGAAGCTTCACGATTGTTACTGAAGGGTTTTCGTTAAATGTTCTTGAACTTTACAGAAAATACGTATCTTTAAGACCCCAAATTATATCACATCGAAGATTCTTTCTGAATTACAAGAATGAAAAATGTACTAGCCAACCAGTTGGCATTAACACCTTATCTAAGATACCTCAAAAAGTGGCGTCTTTCTTGAACCTGCCTGAAGCTCAATTATATACAGGACATAGTATGAGACGCACTTCAGCTACTCTTCTGGCAAACGCAGGGGCTGATATTTTAACATTGAAACGTCACGGTGGTTGGAAATCATCCACGGTGGCGGAAGGTTATGTACAAGATTCAGTTTCCAACAAGATTGATATAGCCAAGAAGATACAGGGCCCGGTTAAACAAACAACAAATTATTCTTCACCCTCGACTACTGTTGATCAAACGGTTGGATCTGTTCATGATTCGTCAAATATGCTTTCTAGTACTACAACAACTATAACGTCCAATAACCCAAATCAGCCTGAAACCAATAACAGAACGATGTCCTTTAACTTCCAGATTAATGTAAATATTAATTAATCACGTTGATCTGTTTAATATAAATTAATAAAAATGTATTAGTACGCGAGTGTTTTATTTTTAACTTTGAGTGAGCTAAAGCATTTTAGCGTGAGTTTTAATGTTTTAGCTCACTCCGTGACTTATACGTTAGTTTATTGGTTTAAAATCGCCATAGTTATGAGCCTATTATCATGAGGTATTGGATAAAATATTTTATTAAACTTTTTCCCACAAGCTTCTTCATCATATTTTTGGTTGTACTAATCAGATATTAGAAATACTGGAACAAACTAAGAAGAAAAGTTTAATAGAACTGATCTCTATGAAATAGTGGTTCTTTAAGTTGCATAACGGTGATGTCCGACAATGATGTTCCCAAAGTTTACATGTCTTAATTACAAACTTAATCTTTGAGGAATACTAAAATAAAGTAAGCAATGAGAATTACTCTTTACGTTAAAGTGGAGTTTCCAGCGTGTGCGCTCCGATTCTTCGTTTTAAAGTATTCACGAAACTATAACTAAGTTCAAAGACAGGTCCTTTCTAAAACAGTACCTGTTTTTAAAACCAGTCCAGCGGAATATAACACTATGACGCGTTGTACCTCAACAACAGGGTATGTTTACAATAGGAATGTGTATGTATGCTAAAAAAGAATTGTTTCTGTTACAGAACAAGTTAAAACAACAAGTTAAAAGAGTAGCAAAATGGCTATGTCAAAGTATACGGGAAAAAAACGTTGCAATTTTTTCAATAGGTTTTTTATATCAGTCTACTTAGTGATCACGTTAGACTTTGTTCTTGTGAGAACATATAGGAAAAACCAAAAAAATGTTCTGAAGTTTAAAAAGCTAAAAGAAAGAAGACATTCGAAGGCGTTGTGCAACTTCGGCACGGTGTCCTTCCAATGGTTAGACAAAAAAAGTAATAGTTCTAAGTCACTGTCATACACTATAACTGAGTGGAAAGGCAAAGAATAGTTCGGCAAAAGCTCTACCTTGTCCCAATGCAATTGCATTTTATAACATGTTTGTGTGTGTGTTGTAGATCTTCCACATTAATTCTCAGCATTGTATGATCCATTTCGCAAATCAAATAAATGGCGGAAAAAAGTATTTCAAAAGTTGTTTATAATAACTGAGCAAATGCTTAGATATTATTTCAAGAATTGCAGCATAAGAAGATGCTATTTATAGATTTCTTAGTGACACTAACAGAAGACCCGGTAGGATATAGGAAGGAAAAATCAAAATTTCAGTTCAGAATTACTTTAGGTATACCTCTAGTCTAAGTATTTGAGTGACAGCATAATTTAATTTCTAGGCAGACTATCGCAGAGGGCAAAAACAATGTTTAATATTGCTGATCACTTGCCAACAGAAGGGAAAACCCGACGTAGATGTTACTATTGCGGCAAAAAGAAAATTGAAATCAGAACAAACAAATTTTGCGTATCCTCGGGTGGTGTTCGGTAGGAAAACTGTTTTTTTAAATTAACTGTTTTTGAGTTGAATATAAATACAAATACAATAGCTTCTATTTTACTATTGGGACAGTCATATGTGTCCCAGGAAAAATCCTAGTGGGTATTAAAACGGACAACCTTTACTCAGTTTTTAAAACAAGAGAATTGTTGTTTGTTTATAGAAGATTATTTTAAGTTATTATTAATAAAAAGATTAGAAGCAAATAAGACTAATTTTATTCTAGGGAAAATTTTTAATGTTTGACGGGACAATTTATAATATACATATGTTGTACAATTGGCTTATGAATACATATTGTATGAAATACACAATTTACATATAAAAAGTAAAATGTGGAATAGTGCAGGAAGTTGTTCTAAGCTTTTCTAAAATCCTTCTAATGTTAAAAATCTGCTTTTGCTGATTGAAAAAATAACGCAGAAAATTCCAAAAACCAAATACAAAATATATTTTAATGACTTCTCAAATTAAAAAATTAATCTAAATTTACAGACTTTTTGTCAAGTTTAGCAATAGTACTATAAATATTCTTTTTAAAATCTAACTGGGTTTTCTTCTCAAAAATTATAAACTGTAGTGTTTTCAGTGACTAGCTGTCTTACTCTCAAAAAGATAATATTATATAATTGGGTGATAGTGATAGATGGATCCAAGAGCTTTATTGGATAATTCTGTGGTCACAGAGTAAAAGTACCAAAGTCATTTATTGCAAAACTGAAATATTGACTTACAATTAAACAAAAATACTTAATTTTGAATAATGCACATCCACTGTGTGGTTTTTATTAGCTTTATTAGTTTTCATAATATTTATTTAAAATATGTTGTAGTGTCCATGTAATAAAGGCGTCTATATATAGTTCGAATCTTTTACACAGAAATGTTTTTAAATACGCAGACATAAGCACTATACTCCGTTGCATTTTAAACATATTTCAAAACTGAAATTGACCTAGGTAGTTTTACTCACATATGGAGCAGATCTTTCTTTATATGCCTATGTTAATTTTAAAATTTCAGAAAAACCTGACTTAAGTACTTTTACTTTGTGACCACACTAATTACCAATATAAAAATTTCAGTCAATCTTGTGATTCTATAGGTTTGTAAAGACTATCTTCAAAGTGTTTAAAACTGTGAAAAATTCATTCTATTTTTTTTCAATGACACTAAATTTCTTCATACTAATAAATTATATTCTTATCCAAGAATTAATAATTTTTCATTTTAGACTTTTAAAGTTTTTTTAATATTAAATGAAAATTTGAAATGTGCATTGTACTCAGATAATATTTGTAACAGTAAATTGACTGCCGTTGTTATCTAATGAAAATCGTTTAAAATCATCAATAATTTAAAAAAATATTGTTATCAGTTTTTGAATTAGTTCATTTTAAACGTCTAAAAATAAAATCCACAAGAGTAAAAACATTCGAAATTTGAAATAACAATTAAAAAATATTAATGACTTTTATGTAAATCGTACGTTGTTATGCTTCAAGAAAAATTAACTAACTTATTTGATAACATCTTAATTCGTTACATTAATTTATTGTTAAAATTATTACTATTTTCCACGAATATTTCATTTGAACTAAGCAGTTAAATTTGTAACACCAATATTATTAAATTAATGCGGTTGAATGCTTGATGTGATCGCTATTATGATAAAGTTTTCATCTGTGTACCTATTCATTTATGTTCATCATTTAGACAATGTTAGAATATAATGAATGTTTATTATATAATGTATATAAAGTTCACATTTGAATTATGTTAAACTAAGAACATACTGAAATTCTAATTCTAAATGTTAATTTTTTTCTAAAACACACATTATTTCCGTATTAATTAATTTATTACAGATAATTATTTTTCAAGTGGACGAACCACAAAAGGTTACTTTTTCTCTTATTTTTCAAACGTAAAAATGTGTTTTTGAATTTTGAATTTAATTTAAAATACATTTTTACTTTGGTATTTCCCAATTGGTATCGTGCAATTAGAAAAAGTGCATATTTTGGTATATTTAGCTAACATCTTAATATTAGCTATAAATTCATTCGATTTAGAAATATAATTATTTGCGATTTTAAAATAGACTTTTCTTTTCTAAGAAAGGGGCGTCTCGTTTACTTAGAAGTATTATATATTTTCTAACATTAAAATTTACAGAAGGGAAGCCATATTTTAAGGTTATGTCAAGCAACTAAGATGATGGTTAAGGTATTACAAAATTGAACCAGAAAGGGAACCTGTCCTATTAATAGAAATAAAAAATAATTATTATCATCGTAGGATTAAACTAGTACATCGGTAAATATTATATTATACATACTATATAATATACTACGTACTGTTTGCATTCTTAAAAACTATTTCATTTAGCTTAATTACAAGAGAATAAATAATTTTCACAGATAATAAAGTGATATATTTATACACGAGTTTAATAATATCATTAAAATGGCGTCATTTTAGACTGCATTATATTAATACCTTGAAATATGATCTTCATTCTTAATAACACCAACACCGTCATATTTGGTTACCTCTGTGATGTTAACTCCTATGTAGTACAATAAATGCTTCACTACATTAAGAAAAGGTAATTAAATTAAACGTTATATATTATGTACATCTAGGTGAAACTCGACGCGATTTTTCCCTGCATCTTATCTTGTTAAAATGCTAAAAAACCGAGTCGTTGACGGTTTATATATTATTTATGTGTTTCAGTAGCTCGATTTTTCTATTTTGACTTGTGCTTGTACATTTACTTCTCTTAATTCATCCAGAAGTTCTATTACGTAAACTTTGCATAAACTGCTCCCATATGAACAGAGCAGCAATTCCTGGGGTGTTTCATGGATCTACAATATAATTGACAAATTATGACAATTTCTAACTTTAACTCATAATTAAGTAAATGAGACTCATTTAATTTCGCCTGAAGAATCTCCACACTATTTCTATCTTAATATATTATTTGCCTAGTTCAATCCTTCGATGATTTTTTAAACGGTAGGTATACAAGTTTTCCTGTTATCATTTTTGGAAACATATGGCATATTCCATACCAACTCGATTAGTTTCCGATCCTGGTCATATTCAATACATTTGATTACTTTTTTAGTTACATGAATGTTGTATTCCCTTACAGAATTTTGAGAATTACAAAAAAAATAGAAGAATCAGAAGTTTCGGAAAAGTTCATTTTCTGCATTTTACTTCATAGTTAGAAAGAATTTTTTTTCAATACACCACATGTAAGTATACTGTAAAATAAATTTCATGCACCTACTATGTGTATTTGAAATTGAAATTTTCAGAAGTTCTGGTAAATAACTACAGAAATAATGGACCAAGTCGGGTCGGAGGCAGGTCGAGTTGGCATGGAATGCTTCATGTATAATATTATGTTGGAATTGAGTCTTTCCTTGAGAAAGAATGACATCCCCGATATCTAAAAATCATTCAAGTGATTTTGTCTGTCAATGTCATGCATAGTCAAGAAGTTACCTATCTTAGTAGTTTTAAAAATGAATAATAAATCAGAAAATTTTTGCCTACTTGGTACTTTTTTATAAAATTAACCAGATATTATTAAATTCCTGTTTAAAAACTATTTTATAACTTAATAATACTTAATTCTGCATTATCAAATTGCTATCTAAATTTAAAACAATGCTAATAGTCAACTTTTTAACTATGCAAAAGCTGGTTATGATTTTCGTGGGGTTTTTTTATGAGAATTTTCTTTTACATTATTACATTATGACACTTAGCTAATAGCTACTAAATTTTTATTCATAATAAGATAATAATCGATCCATTGCCTAATTTTATTAAGTTAGCAAAGAAGTTATTAATAATTCTTACTTTACATCGGTCGGAGAGCGTTTACTTCCTGAACTAGAAAATTTAATTTTAAATAAACGCAATTTTTTACCTACTTAGTGAATTTTTTTTTTTAAATGCTTTAAAAATAGAGCTTATAAATTATTATTAGTTTTCACTAAGTGACTAATTGTGTTGTATTATCATTATGTACAATTTCTTACTTTAAAATTTTAGATACAAATTAGGCTAATCATAGTGTTTCTGTCAAAAATTCCGCAAAGTTTAATATGCTAAGCAAAATTTTCGCTTTATACACAAGGAGTCCTAACGGCAATTCACTGTAGCTACGGTCAACAGTCGCTAGTGATTTTTAATTTATAAAATAAATACTCTGCTCGCCGCGATAAGTAAACGAGCGCGACTTTTCATGGAAACTTCAGAAAGCTTGTAGGTGACTACTTGAATTGTAGCATCCCAAGTAAAATTCCCATTAATTACTCTTAAATTAATTCTAATTGAATTCAAAACAAATGTGAAGTGGATGGTATTTTCCATTAAAATTAGTACTTTTTGGGAAATGTCGATTTCTTTCGTATCATAAATTAAATAATAATTAAAACATTCGTGCATGTAATTCAAAGCCTTGCGTTTAAAATGACAGTTTTAGTACGACATAGTACGACAGCATTATTATAAAGGATGCATTTTAAATTTCACGAGATTATCCTGGTTATAATCTTCTTTCGTGATCGTAATTGTAATTATGGATGGCTAATAAAAAATCAACTATTAATTCCGTCAAAACAAACTATATGCACGTATTATGTACATTGCTAACGATTACTAAACTAACAAACATCGATTAACTACCTTCTATCTAATACCAAGTTAGAACTTTTTTCAAGTTTTCCAAAAAGTTAAACTTAAATAACCAGAAAAAAGAATTCAAAATTTGGTAGACGTACGAGGATGCAATTACGACGGCAGACCCATATTAAAATGTTCTATCTTATTCGTGAAATTCTTCTTACCGTTGGTGAGAGCTGAAGATCAACATCACAATAACGAGTTAAAAAACAGAAAACGAAAATTTGGGAATTAGTTTGTAGTGTCAAGTGACTACTGTATAAATATCAGAGATATTACAGCAAAATTAGAGCAATACACGTCGTACTATCTTCACATGAATAAGATCTGGACAAGCAGTTTCACAACTTCTCTCAGCTGCTCTAATGTGGTATTGAGTTTTTTAAAACTTGATCATGAGAATGAAAAAGAACTTATAAATATATTGTCAAACGAGATGAAACAACTCATCTTGTGAGTAAACGGAAATCGATAGGAACAGTTATGGGTGTCGAGCGATAGGAAAAGCTCTCGTCATCACAAAAAAACATAGAATTCTAATAGTTGATTACATAGAATGGACTGCTATCACCATAAATAGGTACTGAAGTGCTTGCACAAAGGCTTTTGTCAAATAGCTATTTTTCGAATTATACACTGATTTTAAATTTTAATCAAAAATTGCGACGTCACAAACTTACGTTTTACTGTGACATTGGAATAAAACTTGTTAGCGTTGTAAAAGGAAGTATTAAAATATTATTCTACATTTTAAACAATTTAAAAGAAAGTGAAAACGTAAACCAAACTTTAACCTATTAACTCTAAGGTAAAATAAATGAAAATATGATGAAATGACATGAAAATTAGAATATGATAGCGTATAAACGTGTTTCAATCATATTAGATTTCAGCAGGTAGAGCGTGATCAAGTTAAATTGACAATAAAATCGCAAATGTTTATTTCTTCATATTTCAATTCATTTTCAATTTATATTTAAATGTTTCTAAATGTCTTTTGATAAAAAATTTTAAGTTAGAGTATTTCAAATTTTCAATTAAGTTTTTTATGAAATTGTAATTCAAATAATCAATAATACCACTTCATTACTTTAAAAATCTTTGATAATCTGTTTAAAGTATTTATAATTTGTTAATATTCAATTTAAGATTTGTTGAATAAAATTCGATACGCAATATATGTACAAACATAATATATTCTATTTTTACAAATGTTTAAACTACCAGAGAATTGCAATATGGAATTGATTACAAAAAACATAAATACACAATATTATAATAGTAACATAAAATTTTCACAGTAAGATTATAAATACAACCCGACGGTATAAGTGAAAATTTAAGAAGTTAATAGTAAAACAGTAAAACTTAATTATACGAGTACATTAATTTATCTCAACATTTTTATAAGCTATGGTTTTTTTTTGCAAAATGCACGTATATACTACCAAACCATACCAAAAAGACTTAATTTTTCACAACCAATGTCTGTTGACCTCTTAAGCTTTTGCGTAATACTGTATCAGATAATTCATAAATAATCTCTTCAATAAAATTTTGTTTTTGCTGGTAGTTTAGTAGGTTTCTAAATAATAATCTTTTATATTATTATCTTCTTAGTACTTTAATTTTTCTATACTATTTCCTAAATATTCATTAGGTTTTGTTATTACATGCAATCAGTTAGAAAGTATAAAGTTTTATCTCTTTTGTCAAAGTTTACACAGCTTACTAATTTAATGAGGCTATGAGAAAAATACAATTCCCCTGAAATATTTAGTATAATATATCTAACTCAAACTATACAAAGGAAATGGTAATTAATGATGGTCTAATAATTAAAAGCATTATTTACCTACATTCTTTATTATACCTTTTCTTTACATACTTACAAACATTTATAGACGGATATCCACTTTTAAAGCACTGTCTCCTTGCAATAGCATCCAAGCTGGTTGCATGAGTTACTTTATTGCCAATATGTGATCTAAAAAACCTTTACATTAAAATATTAATAAGACACAATTATTTCAAAATATAATTTGTTAAACAAGCATATGCAGATAATAATTACAGCAGTGAAAATATTAAGCGTTATCATGTTAAAAGCCTGATTTTTACTGGCGATTTTGTAATTCAAAACTGGATCTCTAAAAAAAGTTCAATTTCAATAAAACATTTTCAAAAATATTTATGCAAAATAAAATTCCAAGTTAAAACTGAAAGAAAGCATTTTAGTTTCCAGTCCATATGTAGAACCCTGATTGTTGAGGATTTTTTTCACCAAAAATCACCAATAATAGCAATTTTTTAACAGTCTGCAGCTAAGTATTAAATCTAAATATATGCTGTAACGAACTTTTTCGTAGGGAATTTAATTATTTGCAAGATCGTGCCTGTTTTTGTTCTCGGTTTTTTTATTATCCTCCGCTCTCGATTTTATATAACTTCATTATTTCATTTGAAAAATTGTCTAAATTTAATCAATTTCTGATTTAGTTTCATTTAAATTTCTAATTTAACTGACCTATTAATTATACGCACTAAGGATTACAGATTATTTAATTAAAAATGCATAATGAGGTGTATAAAAATTATGTACATATGCATGTTTAGTTTATAATTACCTATTTGCTATTGGTGGTTTTCCACGTTCAACGCTTTCACCTCTTTCAAAAGAAGCCTGGTGACTTGCGGGAGCACTGTGTGATACTGTAAGGGCGGTATATTCATTATGGGAGGGAATGGGTATTGTAGTATGTGTTGTAGCAGTCAAAGTTTCAGTCCTTGATACCCATGTTTGTTCTAAAATAGGTGTAGGCGAATTTGATGTTAATGGGCTAAAATTAAACATAGCATTAATTACCGTTACATACTTTAATGTGCAGATATTCAAGAAAAATTTAATAGGTTTGCAAACGTCCTGAAAGATTTTATAAATGATGGTAATTTGTAGCTGCTAAAAGAGTGAAAATTTCAGGATATTTTTTATTTTTGCTCATGACATTTGAAACGAGATAAAATTTACTAGCTAAACTATTAATCTTTTTGAATAAGCAAATCAGTAATTTTGATAAATGAAGGATGCGGAGAATAAAAGAGTGAATATTTTATATCACTTCATTATTGTTTGCTTTTAATAGTTGTTAAATAGGTATAAAGTTTCATGATAAAATATTATAATAAATTGAATATTTTGAAAATTTATTCAGTAATGCTATAAAAAAAGGTCTGTTATATTATCAAACATATTCTGGATTTTCACTTTAAAATGTACGAACTCAATAATTTTACATACCATTGTTCTAGGGTATCAGCTTCTTCTTCTGCCGCAGTTACATCACTTGGCGGTGTTAAATATCCAGCTAACCGTAACCCACGTCCACGTAAATTAGATCCTATTCTTAAACTCTGTCGAAACGATGCTCGGGCCCGATCAACTAGTCAAAAATTTATTTATTCTTTTATGTAATAAAATTTAAAATGGTCTCTTTTTTTTCATAATTTAAAACTTTTATAAGCGTTGTAAATTATATAATAAAGCGTTTTATAACCAAGCGTAATTGCTTTATACATAGATCACACAAGACTTCTTTTTAACCGCTTCGGGATCTTCAGAAAACAAAAAATTTAGAATAATTATTATT
Source organism: Lycocerus yunnanus (assembly GCA_036346125.1). Taxonomy (NCBI): domain Eukaryota; kingdom Metazoa; phylum Arthropoda; class Insecta; order Coleoptera; family Cantharidae; genus Lycocerus; species Lycocerus yunnanus. The sequence continues at coordinate 2,005,890 of JARFIX010000075.1, read as the reverse complement.
TAGAATGTTTATAATTCGTATTTGAATATCATCGATCATCAAATACATCCTAACAGGAAAATTAATTTTCGCTTACAGAAATTAAATTATAGTATTTTCATTTTGGATCCTGATGAAATTATTGCGGATTTAGTGGAGGTTTTTGTAAATTTATGTAACAGAAATATGCATCTTGTATAATAAATGTGTTATGTGTTACTGTATAAAGTTGACAATTGTTTGGTTATAACTTTACAGTTAGACACATCAATCATTAATTGGAAATTAGCCAAAACTAATAACTAAAAATTCGCAAATAAGCTTTGAAGAAAATCATATTGCACTTTTCCAATTCAAATAAATAATAAAGTTTATGTAATAATGTATAAGTTACGTTTGAGTTATTTTTTATATCTTACATTTACTAAATCGTCCTTTTACTACTGGACTACTTTCCAACGATGGTGCTGGCTTTGTGGTTAAGTCTTCGAAATTTATAATTATTAAACTGATGTCATCTATGTCACTTTTTATTGGTGCTATTACTTCCGAACATAGGAACTTGGAACCTGCAAATGATATAAATGTTACAACTTATTCTTTTTTGGGTAAAAATACAGGAAATAAAAATTAATTTATAAGTATCTACATATATACTATACTTAATTGTAAATATTTTACCACCAGCTGCAGTGTATACCAAATATAGGTTGATTCACAAAGAGCAGTACAAATTTTAAAGGTTTTTTAAAAAAGTTATATTATAATGAAGGCATAATCCTATTTTATATAAAATCAGTTTTTCAATCTTCGGTTATCTCTAGCCCAAGCTATATTTCTATAGAATTAATTATTGCAAGAATTGCTTCCATGAAAGTTATCCTTTTGTTTTGGATAATCGAAAATTGAAAAACTGAACATTAATTACGTAGTACATAACTATCATTAAGAACAAAAAAATTATTTAAGCCAAACCAAAATAAAATTATTGTTTCAAAATTTTCTAATGTATATTACATATTCTGCTACATAATATAAAAAAAAAAGGTTTAATTTATTTTAGGTATAAGCAACGTATATTTACGAGTATATTGATAATAAACTATAATGAAAACGAGGGTTATTGAAATCAATCATTTTGTAATTGTAACATCGTTTATTTTTGTGAATTTTTTAACTTATTTTCAGGTAGGTACGTATATGCACACATAGTACGTGACAAACAGTAGTTTTACTATCATTAATTTATATACTGCATGGTATACCTATGTATACAGAGGGTAATATTGATTGATGTAGAACAATATCAACAATTGGAATTCGGTCTTGCAATTCACGTACTATCTTTTATTGCATTTCTTTCACTCATAAATATTTGAATTCCTCTAAAAGTGCCGAAAACATTTTTTCGCAATGTAATTTGTGTCACCATTAATGCCTTAAACCTAAAACTCTGTACAGACAGCATACATTTGAACGAATATGTTTTCCAGAATCGTCTCAAGAAGAAGACGCAAATTCTATAAATTAGATGAAGTAAAATTTTCGTATGAACAGTAATAAAATTGTTTCAAAACAAAAGCTGGTATTATAGAAAAAATATTGAGATACCTTTTTTAAAAATACAAAAATTAAAATAAAATTATCTGATTCTCTCTGATTTTGAGTTAAAGCTAAAAGGACAAGTCACAAGCAGCTTGAACGTATGTTGTAGAGACGTAATCATAACGTTGCCTGTATTTGCTTGTTGCTTGTATTTTAAAGTTTAAATTGAATGTTATATTGAATATTTACAATATTTAATTTGTATGACCGCATAGAAGAATATTGAAGCTATTGGTTACAGCACCTAGAAAGAATGAATGACACGCGTATACCACGAAAAAATTTTAAATATAAACCTAGAGGCAGAAGAAACGTCGATAGACCAAAGAAAAACCAAAATAATAGAGTGGCGTAACAGACTACACGTCTATCACGTGCATATGATGATGATGATAAAAGTTTAAATAACTTTAAACTCTAGTTTCTAGTAAAAAAAAATAGTTGAAGTGAGATTATACTGAGCTATCTTCTTCTTCATCGCTTGCTTCTTGTCGGAAGCGTCGTGACCCAGCTTGGCCGAAGCGAAGATAAATTTTCATGGAGTATAAATAAAAAACTGACCTATCACCTCAACTATATTTCTTTTTTAATTTATAATTAAGTTCTATTATGTTTGTTACTTTTGGCATTTTTAAAAATTTCTAAAAATTTTTTTTTCATTTCTTTAAATTCAAATTTGTCGCTACTATTCTTCATATATTTTTTATAATTTAAAATGTTATTACGATAATATCAGACATGTCGCGTTTATATGCTCTATGCAGTAAACAAGTATTAAAAACGCACGTTATTTTCATCAAGCCTTTTCAAAAGTTTGCTTTTAAAATAATTGCATCACGCACGTACAATATTTTTACTATATTAAATTAAAAAGTGTTGCTATTAGAACATTTTATGTAACCGTGATTCAATATTCAATCAGTTATTTATTTAATACATTAACCAACAATCCGCATTGTGAAGTCACGTGAAAATCGATAGTTGCAACAGGGAAAGCCGCTGCTGTACTTTATATTGCTGTGATCTCAAGTCCAAGTTTGACCAATAGCTTCAATTTTCCATTTTTGATCCAGAATTGAATTTTATTCAAGTGATCTTGCAGATTTTTAGAAGCGACTTATGGATCTGACAAAACTGTTGTTGGTTTTGTGGTTGGTAGGTCTCCTGTGTACAAAATCGATCCTAATGCACTGCTCTGTGCGACACCTAATAGTTTGGTGTATTCTTCTCCATGTTTTACTAAAAATTGTCTGTTAGATAAGTAATCATTTAATATTTCGTAAAGATGGTATGGGAGGTTAATTTGCAGTACAGGTCTTTGTGCAACACCAGGTCGAACGCTTGCTTTACGTCCAAAAAACCGCAGGGCAGTATCGAAACACTCCAGGTTATCGCTGATCTGTTTGACCATTCGGTGTACCTGTTCGATAGTATCATGTTAATTTCTAAAACCAAATCGATGGCTTGAAATGAGTACCTTTTCTTCTAGTACTGGTTTTAGTCGTTTTAGTAGCCGATTCTCAAAAATTTTTGAAAAAATTGGGAGCAAACTTATTGGTCAATATCAGGACGGTTGTTTTGCTTTTTTTCCTGGTTTTAATAAAAGAATTATTTGCGCAATCTTCCACTGATCTGGAAAGTATCTCAGTCCAAAAATTTTGTAGTAAAGGGTGTCCCAACAAGAACGCAAGATTTAAATTGTAAATAAAACACAGATATTTAAAAAAAATCGTGAAACTTTATTATATCGTAAAGTAGACAGAATGAGGTTATGTATGGAATAATATATCGGGCAGATGGCCGCCGCGATCTTTTAATGAAATTTGCAATGACCGTTTTGCATAAATGCTGCGGTATTTCATTAATGCAGCGTCCAATTTCCTCTTTAAGGCTTGAGTCGTCGTCGGCTTATTCGCGTAAACCATAGACTTCAAAAACTTCAAAGAAAAAGTCTAATGGTGTTAAGTCGCACGATCTAGACGGCCAATTCTGGTCTCCAAAACGCGAAATAACACGATCGGGAAATGACTGATGCAGCAATTGAATTGTTTCTCTGGCTGTATGATATGTGGCGCCGTCTTGTTGAAACATTTCACGATACCGAACACCATTGACTGTTTGCGCTTGACCTGCCCCATTTTCAAAAAGTCCAATGATTTCTCCAGCCCAGCTGCGACATTTTCGGGCGATCGACCTGGTCGAAGGCGCGTTGTTGTCTTTACATCACTAACAGACCCAGTTTTGGCAAATTTATCCATTAATCTCTTTACAGTTGACTCTTTTGGGGCATTATTGTGACCCCAAATTGTTCGCAATTAGCGAACTGTAGCCGCAAAACTTTCACCATTTTGGTAAAACAATTTCACAATGAGAATGCGTTGTTCAACCGTGTAGCGCTCCATTTTACTAACCTCGTACCTTCTACTAGCAAACAATAACAATTGTTCAAATGTCAAACAATGACACTTCGAATGGCGTCAAATTTAAATCTTGCGTTCTAGGCATTTAAGTGTTACTTTTTTTGCACTTTACCTGTAATTAAATGTACTTTTTCAATTAGTATTAATATCACGCAGAATAACTTGCTGAACTTCCTTTACTTTAAAGTACTTAATCGGTTGAAACGCTGCTTATAAATAATAAATTATTTTATCGTCTTTCGTAGAAGCTGCTAAAGAAAATGGTGCAAACGCACTTTCAAGCTTTTGAGCAAAAAAACAAACTTTTTTCTGTTCACTTTTTGTCCAATTTCCTTTATCATCTTTGATTGGCGGTATACTATTTCTTGTAGACGTTTTTGTAGGTTTCCAGAGTGAATAGTCGTTTGCTTTGGAATTTGTTAGTCCACGAAGATAATCTTGAATAAACTGATTTTAAAATTGGAAGGAAGTATTTTAAGCTCTTTGGCGGTTTTATTAAACTTGGCTTTGTTTTCTGTAATTCTTGAAATTTGCCATTGTTTGCGTAACCTTCGCTTTTCAACAATTTTTGCTTCACTATGATTGGACACGGTTTCATAATAGATTATATGTTTTTTTCTGGTGTAGCTTACCATTCTGCACTCTAGATGGCTTTAGTTAAGTATTCAACTGCATTGTCCAAGTTTTCTTTTGATTTAAGTAAGATGTTTACATTAATTTCTTGGTCTAATCTTTTTTTGAATACTTCCAGTCGTTTTTTTTGCTGTATGGTGTTGGTTACTTTTGTTTATGCAATATTTACGGGTACATTGTTGATAGGACAGGTCTGTGATCTAAGGAGAGATGGTTCTATCTTGCATTGTTTGTTGTTTATGCCTTTTGTCATGTAGAAGTCGATCACATCTGGGACCTTAGCTTGGTCGCTCGGCTAGTATGTGGGTGTCCCCGATAATAAGGTTGTCATTCCATTATTTTTATTGTTGTTAGCAATTTTCTTCCTTAGTAGTCATGAGTTTGGAGCCCCATTGTATGTGATTCGCGTTAAAATCACCACCGCTAATAAATGTGGTTTCTAATGTGCTGAAAAATGTATGGTGTTGTTTTTTTTATGTTATGCTTAGGTGGATAATAAATTGGTGAGATTACCAAGAATCAAATTAAAATCTCAGTAACTACGTTGGCGGCCTGGAGATAATCACATTGGTACTTTTCTATTTCATAGTGTTCAATGTTGTTTTTTATGACTGCTGCCGCTCCACTGTGTGCTTTTCCATCAGGATGCTTAATATTATAAATTGTGTAACTTTGTGACTTAACGTGACCAACACTTGTTTATATTTTCACCAAATCATTATTTAGAATTGTTATAGTATGTCCATTTTCTACAACATCATTAAGCATTTTTGTTAGTGGATTTATATCTCCCACGCCTTCCACGAAGATAGGTGGAGGTGAAGGAGACTTTATTATTGTGCTGTTTGTATTTTAATCATCAACTATAACGTTGGCGGTGTTTACATTTTCCTATAATAGGGAGAATCTATTTTTTGTGTGCGGAATTACTACTGTTTAGTCAGTAAGCGTTCATTTTTTTTTGCTTAAATATTTTAGTATTTTTTTTCGGGCTTCTCCATCGCTTCTTATTCGCTACGGTTTTCCATTTCTTATCTGCTAGTGTAGGCAATGGTGGAAAACTAGAGTTTCCAATGGGTGCATGTTGATACCGTGGAACATACAGCGGTTGACCTTGTGAGTTTCCCGGTAGTTGTTGGTTGCAGTACATTCAACCGTAAAAGATTGCAGATTATTTTTGTTGGGAGTAGTGCAGTGGTTGTGTCTCTTGATTTGGCTACAAAGCTGGTAATTAAATTTTATCTAATGCAATATATGCATACAAAATTTTAAGTGTTTCCCTCAGCTGTTTTAACTGGTGGAGAAGATAAACTTACTACTAAAACTTTTAATCGTTTTTGGATAGTTGATCTTGGAACAGTTGACCCTTCTACTATTGACAATTGATAACTGGCCCCGGTAACACTGGATCTTCGCGACTATTGGTTTTGCGACAAGTGACCTTTGCGTTGACACTAGAAGAATAGACTCCGGTGTAAATTGTACTTCGCGATTGATGGCTTCGCGGCAATTATCCTTTATGACAATTGATCTTGGCGACAATTGACTTCAGAGCTAAGGTTTTAGAAAGTAAGTTTTAGTGAATATACAGCATTAACCTGGGACACCACGCCACTGTTTTTCAGACAGAAATAACTGCAATAACTGCCAGCGCAGAGGAAATGTTGCTTCTATGAAAATAGGAGGATCTGCATAATGACCGACAGTCAGGCAGCAATCAATACCCTCCAGGGTGTAGAAATACAGGCTAAGACTGTAAAACATTGCCTCGGTGCACTGGTGAAAGTAGATTCTTTTGCCAGGGAAGCTGCCGGTACTTATTTGGTGGGTCCAGAACCGACTTGCAAGATTGTCTGTAAAACCGCAAAAGGGGCAATCAAGGAAACACTAAACAAGCAGCAGCAACGAGGCAGAAAATTCTAAAGCTAAACAGAACACAGCTAAGGAGGATAGTAGGAATTTTCACAGGACACTGCTCTCTACAAAGACACCTCAACATCATGAGGTTAGCTGAAAATCCTACCTGTAGGATGTGTGAGGGAACAGGATGAAACTCCATTCTACATTTTATGGGAATGTCCAGCCCTTGCGATAAGAAGACAAAGACATCTTGACAATTTCTACCCGACAACCGAAGAGATTGCAGAAATTCTAACTGCATACTCAACTTTGTTGAGGAAACAGAGCTGATGGAGTAAAAAAACACGAGCGCGGGATACAATAAACTTAGAGTTTCGGTGCAAGTGGGCCTAGAACCACACTCGTTCAGAATAATAATAATAATAATTTAGTGAATGGTTTTTGGAATTATGCTCTTGCTGCAACTGTTTATTTAAAATTTTTAGTTTTTATGTATTGTCATTATGGTGGAAACACCTCAAACGAAACCACCAACAGTCGCGAAGATCAATTGTCATCGGGTTTACTGACTGAGAGAGTCCAGAGTGTTTTTAAAGGCTATTGCAGACAAGGCATTTACAGTCTACTTACCAACTTCAGCCTACTATCCAAATTAAAAAACAGAGTAGAAAATTAATTTACGAGATTCTACGTTCGGGATATGACAAGACTTACATCGGTCAGACGAAACGGTTTCCAAAGAAGAGAATATACCAGCATAGAAGAGATTGCAAGATTTTTTTATTGGTATCTGGATACGGGAAACGAAGGAGGCGGTAACGCATACCAAATTGACAGAAACGACTAATTTTGCAATGAATGCAATTCAGTGAAAGGGTTCTACGTGATTTGAATGAACCATAATTAGGTTTAAGTTATTACAATGCCTTCCTTTTCATATCGATAAAAATAAAACGTTATTGTACTAGCACAGATCGCTTGAACTCTTTCCTGTTCATACATAGTTGATATTTTCTGTTATTTCATACACATAACGCAAAACAGGGTTTTTTAACAATAACCTAACTTTAAACAATACATTTTTATTTTCAAATTACAGTCTCATAAGAAATTACATACTTAAAGAAATACAAAAGTGTTAAGGTCGTTATCACTTCTCAAAAATTATTTCAAAACTTCTATTTGAGTCAAAGCTTTGGTAACATTTATGTATAATATGGTTTTGACGTATATCAATATACAGCACATTTACATATGTATATGGTAGGTATTTATCAATCGCAAAACTTATAAAAGCAATTACAGAACCAATTAGCAATAGTGAATAAATAAGTATTGTGCAAATATAGGTCATTCGTGGGGTAACTTGGAACTGCAAACGTTTCAACTCACTTTATGCTGTTTATTGTTTTTGAGCATTTAGTCATAGATAAAAGCTTTCATTACAATTAAATCAAAGTTATATTTTGTTTTAGTGCGTGTCAATATATGAAAATAAAAATACATTCAGTTGAAAAAAAAATATTATCCTTACGCCAGGCATAAATGAAATAATAAAAAATCTACAAAAAGCCCTTGAATTATTTGCTCGAAAACAAGCATATGACTGCAGTTTGAAAAAAAGCGGTATTGACTATTGACGAAGAAATGATTATTGTAAAAGTTCTTTAAAAAATTGAAAAATGCGCATTCAATTTGAGTGTTCAAAGTTATATAGATATAACTTCAATCACACAAATTTGACTAGTCTAGTCATAATTGGGTTCCTCATGTATACTACTACATAATATAGTATGTACTATACGTATATAGCTACGATCACATAATTAAGAACGACCTGGCAAATCTAACCTAAGGGCAGTAAAAACTAGTGTAGATCAATAATACAAAAAATTTATGTTGACAGGTATTTTCTTTAAGAAGTACCCCTATATAAACTGTGTAAACAATTGGACAATTGATTACAGTTACCCTAAAATCTGCAAGTATGCATAAATAGCTTTATTTGTAAGGGTTCACATAATTAAGAACGACTAGTAAAAATGTATAAAAATTTATTAAAATCATTTTTAAAGTTATTATAATTAATATTTTGTAGAATGCCCTTTATTTTTAATGAGTGCCTCCAATCTACGAGGCATTTATTCAATTAATTTTTGAATTAACTCCAAAGGAATGGCTTCCCAAATTAAAGCAGCTTTTCCAAAAAGTTGAGCTTCATTTGTGACTTTTTTGTCGGCTATCTTCCGTTTTATGTAAGGCCACATATTCTTAATTGGATTTAAATCCAGACTACAAGAAGGGCAATCCAAAAGAGTCACCGAATTGTCACTAAACGATTTTTTAGTGTCGTGTGCCATGTGCTTGGGATCGTTGTCTTGCCGAAATATCCAGGTTACAGGTAAATTTTCGTCGATGTATGGAGCCTAATACATTGTTCAATAGATTATTATACACATCTTTGTCCATAATGCCTTTTATATGATGTATTGGACCAACACCACGCTAAGTCCACGCTAAGACCACGCAACACCACAGTTCATTATTTTTCCACCACCATGCTTGACGGCCTTTTTCGTGTAACATGGATGATTTTTTGGCTGTAGGTTGTCTAACAAATACTTTCCCGTGGGTCTGACTAAATTTACTTTTATCTCGTCAGAAAATAATACACGTTACACGAAAAGGTCGTCAAGCATGGTGGTGGAAAAATAATGAACTGTGGTGTTGCGTGGTCTTAGCGTGGACTTAGCGTGGTGTTGGTCCAATACATCATATAAAAGGCATTATGGACAAAGATGTGATAATAATCTATTGAACAATGTATTAGGCTCCATACATCGACGAAAATTTACCTGTAACCTGGATATTTCAGCAAGACAACGATCCCAAGCACATGGCACCGACACTAAAAATCGTTTAGTGACAATCGGTGACTCTTTTGGATTGCCCTTCTTGTAGTCTGGATTTAAATCAATTAAGAATATGTGGCCTTACATAAAACGGAAGATAGCCGACAAAAAGTCACAAATGAAGCTCAACTTTTGAAAAGCTGCTTTAATTTGGAAGATTCCTTTGGAGTTAATTCAAAATTAATTGAATAATGCCTCGTAGATTGAGGCACTCATTAAAAATAAAGGGCATTCTACAAAATATTAATTATAATAACTTTAAAATGATTTTAATAAATTTTATACATTTTACTAGTCGTTCTTAATTATGTGAACCCTTACAAATAAAGCTATTTATGCATACTTGCAGATTTTAGGGTAACTGTAATCAATTGTCCAATTGTTTACACAGTTTATATAGGGTACTTCTTAAAGAAAATACCTGTCAACATAAATTTTTGTATTATTGATCTACACTAGTTTTACTGCCCTTAGGTTAGATTTGCCAGGTCGTTCTTAATTATGTGATCGTAGCTGATATATGTGATTGGCTATTAACCTTGATATCCATATGTTTTTCCACAACATTTGAAGAAGAAATACAAAAGTTGTTAAGTAGTGTAATATGGCTGAACTCTCGAAAGTAGTTATTTTGATATATTGCTTTTAGTTAGTGAATAATTACGCACGCAATCAATCAATGTTTTTTGGTGTAATTAAGAATTCTCAATAAATATTTTAAGAAAGTACTTTATCCGTACAAGACACACGGAGATATTAGAAACACACCTGGGTTTATTGATTTATTTTATTAGCTGCAATTATTTCTGATTCTAACTTGGAGATTTTTACCCCAAAGATGGAGAAACTATTCAGAACTTGAAGTTAAAATAAATAAAGATATCAGTAGTTTTTAAGTTTCTATACAGCTACCCTTCTGGTTCGAAAAATTGTGTGGGCCGGTTATTTTTGATTAAATAATCCACACTAATTAAGTGTATAGTTAGTATTTATTATTTAAATCACGAGGAATTTGAATTATGCGGATGGATAGACAAAGCGACACAGATCCAGATCATAACCGTTGACATCGGGAATACAGAATACACATCTTCATTCATTCATTCTTTTTTACCACCTTAAAAATTTAACAGCAGCAAATTTAGGCACAGTAAACCACACTAGTAATCAGAAGAGCATTACGAATACGAACAGAGAGTCTTCTTCTTCTACAGAGAGTAAACAAACATATTGGTTGGCGAGTCACTGATTAATTAACTCCTATGCTGACCTTTGCAATAAGTAAGAAATAGAAAGTAATTAATCAGTAATGCACCCGATACTTTGATTTCGATGCCAGGATAACGAAAAGTATTAGGACGAACATTGTATGATTCTTCATTTTTTACTATGCGAATGATGTAGACAACATGAAATTTTTGGTTACGTACACCCCTCCACCAATAATTTTCGTTTTCAATGTATGTTTTCTATTTAGTAAATATGTTAAATTTTGGTACAAGAATTTACTTTTAATTAGTTAGTTTTCAGATTTATCATGAAGCAGATTACATTATGCAACTTCCATATATAACGTGACGGATCGGGTGAGTCTAAATTCTCCTTGTTAATTTTCCAGGTACATGGGTGGTGCTTTACATTTCATTTACCCGTAAATAGCTAAAATTCACATTAAATAATTTTCCTGCTGAGCTATATAAGCACAATCACGACAGGTGATTTGCTCTTAGCTATATTTGAATTTCCAAGGAATTTCAAGTCATGGCAATTCAAAGATCTGCCACGATCCTGTATTCGTCAAGTTTGTCGTATTTTTCTGAGAAATTCAACGTAATATATGCAAGCAATCTGAATGAAGCTTTAAAGCTGGAAGTTTCCACAAATTAAAAGATTGCTATTTCATGCATCTAAAAAGAATTTTATCGCTTTTTTGCAATGAGAAAGTATCAGATATTAAATTTTTAAATGGCTTATTGCCTAATATGGCTTAGAAATTATATTAAAATATAAAAAATTCACACAGATAAATTTACAAACACAATTTATACAAACATATATTTTACTATATTAATAAATTATTCAAATGGAACAGCGTTTAATGCTGACTTGATTTTATAAAACCGATTAGTAGTCAGCTCCTGAAATCCATTACCAAATTCAAATATAGAGGTAAATTTTAGCATAAAATATTTCAGGACGTGTTTTGAAATGTTAATACTTTTTTGATATTCGACTATAGAATTTTTCTAATGTAGCGTAAAATTTCTGGTTTCCGAATTTGATTTGATTTAAAATAATTGCAATTTAGTTCAGTTAGCGTTAAATAGATATGACCGTATAACTGTAATGTTTTGCAGAAAATTGGAGGTTCTCAGAAATTTTTTTCTTGCATACATAATATCTTAATGTCGATTAGAGTTCTAAAAATTGCATATTTAGTTATAACTACCATAATCTATTTACATTTCGTTTATATAGATCAAAGGACTTGCACTAAGACATGGCGTGCTCATGGTAAAATAAATATTATTTCGAATTTGTGTACATAAAGAAATATGTTAATAGTACACCTAGTGAATTTTTTCTTTTAGATAAATAATTTATGTTAAATAATGTTAAATAAAAAATGCAGCATACAAAGTATTTAGGTAGGACATGCAAAGCAAAATTAAAACCATTTAAATAATATGTCAAGTGACATTTGCCAGAGAATCAATTTATAAGTCCGCAGTGCTACCGCAAAGTTTTCTTTGTATTGTTCGTTGTGATATTGCTGCACTAATTTACTTTTCGTTGAGTTTGTAACGTTGTCATAAAAAAAATTTAAATTTAAAATACATTAATTCAAATTTTTTTATACATACCGCACAAATAATATGCAAAATCGACTGAAAATTCGAATTAATGTACATTTAGAAATTATGTTTATAAAACAGCATTAACAAATATGTATTTAATTACAAGAATTTCTGGATTGTTACTAAAATTCTGAATATTATAATATAAAATTCAATACCTGGAATTTCCAAAATTTTATAGGCAAATGGAGAATTGCAGAGTGATAATGTTTTTAGGAAATACTGTTACGAATATTTGCATGCAAAACAATAAAAATAATTATATTGTAAAGTTTCTTGAACATTTTTAAACAAAAATCCATATCCATTTATGCGGACTATTTAACAATTTTTATTATTTGGAAAATTTTTACTGCCGATGTATAATTTTTAACCAACAGTTAACATAATTCATTGCGTATAATAAAACTTTTAAAAAGTGAACTTCCTATTTAATTTAAAAATTAAGTACTTATATTGAGTTAATTGTATATTTTTGGAAGCATGAGTTGTTGGTTAATGTGTTTTTAATTTTAATACCTCTGTATGTTAATGAGTACTTCAGACAAAATAAATTGGGTGGTTTTTTGATCAAACAATCATCAGTTATATTATTTAATTTAACTTTTCTAAGCCCGTACATGAAAAGTCTATGCCATTATTTTATTGCTAAGTTCAAATAGAACTCATAACTTATTTGATAATAGCAGCAGCAATGCAGGGTAAATATAGTGCAGCGCTTTATTAAGAGACAATAGAAGATTGACTCTAAATGGCTTTCAATTTCTTATTCCTGTAAAGTAATATATCAGTCAGGACTTGCAAATAAATTTGATTTAAAAAATCAAAGAAAGTTAAATAATTTCTGTTGAGAATCCTTTATCAATTTTACTGACTATCGTCAATAGCTTCGGAAGTAAAAGTATTCTCTGCAATATTTCTTAAAAGAAAAGCGCTAACGTCGCAATCTTTTATTTCAATTTAAAAAGCATGAGAATGTAATTTGTTTATTTGAAAAATGGTTCTACGTTTTCAAGCATTTTGCACTACCTCAGTTCTAATTGGGTAGTAAATTGAGGTTATAAAAGGAGTTTGATACTAAAATCCATAAAGTATCAAATAACTGTTGCGAAAACTAATAAATGTATTATATTTTAAAAGACGGGAAATTAAAATGTATCCTTTGAGAACTTTATGGTAAAAATTTAAATGCATACCAAAATCAGTAACAATAGAAGTGTCAGATAATATGAGCTCGACAACCAACAACTGCTTCTGGCAGTAGCATATATTTCTGATAAGGAACACAATGTCGATTTTAAAATGAAAACTTTAATGCTTTTTAAATTTGCTTAAAATTTTTCTTTCATAAGTAAAATTCTTGCATTAATGTGCATGTGAATTACAAAAAATATCAAAGGATATAATGAAATTTTACTTGCAACGAGCAACGCGAGTACATTTTTATGCTTACTTTAAATGGAGGTGCTTCGTTCGAAAACTTTTTAAATAAAATAAAAATATTCCAAGAAGATAATACTTACATTCCTATACAAATTATACAACGAACAAAGTTCAAAAACATTTTGATCTTAAACTTGCCGAAATTTGATCAAATATGGATTTTGAAATTACTACCTACCCCCTGTTTATAGTATGTGGATGAAAATGCTATTTAAATAATTATTATTTATCGTTTTATAAGTTTGTTGATTTTAAATTCTAAACAAGCAGTTAAATTGTGTGACAGTAATTATAACCATTAATAACAGTTTAGGATTTGTCTGTTTTGAACTTGGCAGTTCATAATTTGTCAATTTCAGACTTGATATTAAATACTTGGTTTAACATCAGAAGTTTATTGCCTGACTGAAGTTTACTAATTTCAAGTGATAGATACGTTCAACATCTTTTAACTGATGGCTAAAGCATATATCTACTAATAGATTTAAAAACACAAATAATTATACTTTTTTTGTTAATAAAATTTACGATGTGCTTGGATATGAATATCACCTACTAAACGGTCTATAACAATTTAAATAAATAATTTATGGACAATTAAATAAAATAATAATTTAGTAAATGAAATATTTTATAATGCCAAAATATTTAACAAAACCACTAAATGTTTATTAAATACTTACATAATATAATATCTAATAATATAAAACTTGCTATAGTTTACTGATTCAGTTATGACATAATATCTTAATAAAATGAAGACAACTACATATTTATTAAATGAATATTATGAGCATAAAAAGCTTTTATGATATATTGAAGATTCAATAAATTATTTTTGTTTTATATGTCTTTAACATATGAAAGTCAGCATCTGAAGTTCAAATTATAGTAATACCGAAGACTTACTGGTTACATAGAGGCCAACTTTCCTTAACACCTAACTTCCAAACCACTACACCAACAAACAAATTGTAGGATTCAAACCCTTGTTTTCATATGCAATGATATATACACATTCTAATTTTATTAAACAACCGAAAGGAACAGCTGTATTTAGAGTATAAAAATAAATTAAAAGTAAAAACTTTAAATACATTTTTATTGGTAAATAGCAATTTTTACTGATAATGTAATATTAATAAAGTTTGTTATATAACAGTTTTTTGCTCTTCAGTGCAGCAACTACTTTCCCGTTATCAGTTGATAACTCTGATACAAAAGGAAAAAATATTTAATTTAACAATATACTCTATTTGCAAGTTAGCTTGGCCTGTAACCAAGATCACCAAGGACCAACCTTGAATCTATTGATGTCGGTAGTAAACTAATGGTGGAATCGTATAAACCTCTCTCACCTTCTTCCGGTTGAGAACAGAACTTATAATACTTGAAGTGAAATCAGCAAAGAGTTCAATTTTATATAAATATTGCACCAAAGGTTTTATACTGTCCCTGTTTGGAAACTTCAAATTTATGGGTTGTTTCTCATTAAATCGTGATTACAGGCCGTTTTTGAAGTTATTTTCAAAACTGTGTAAACCTAAGCTTTTTAATACTAATTTTTAGGCAAACCCCCATCTCCTAGTATAATTTATATAATATTATTAAAAATAAACATCGTTGTTGTTTATTTTCGCAGACGATCATAATGCTTATACTGAGTACCTAATTTGACTCTGGGTGCAGTAAGAACTTTATTTATGACTATCTCTCTTTTGAAGGTACATAAAGCACCGAGGAGGTAAAATTTTCCTAAGAAACTTTCTTAATAATGGACAACGATGGAAAGGGAAACAGCGGGAGGTATTTGAAAAACGAACAACATTGCTTTTTCTTTAATGTTATGATCATTTTAAAAAGCAGAGGCAGTATTGTTGTTACCTGATTTCTAATTACTCTTAAAATCATACTTTACTGAGAGAATGTTTCGAGTCTTTTCCCGATAGCCTCTGGAGTTCCCTAGGGCAGTATCCTTGGCCCAATGCTCTAGCTTGTACTTACAGCGGATCTACCAACAACAAGTTACACATCTACCACTACATTTGCATATGGCACTGTGATCATGGCCTCGCATAAAAATGCAACCCAAGCATCAAGGGACTTGCATAAGAGCTTTAATTAAATCCAGAGTTGGTTAAGAAAATAGCGTTTTAGAGCTAACGACTCCAAATTGGTGCATGTTACCTTCACCATGAAGAAGGAAAATTGCCCTCCAGTGACTTTAAACAACCGTATGCTACCATAGGCAGATGATGTGAAGTACCTTGGTATGCACATAAACAAACGCCTTACATATAAAAAGCGTTATAATAATATACGAACAAAATGAAGTTGCAAATAGTTTATTAACTTGTGAAATAAGATGTTGAATAAAATTTGTTTTTTAAATATTTACAATCTAAGTGAAATTTAAAATTTTCTAACTTACATTTTAGTCTAACAAGGGAGACCGGCAACTTCCCTTACTGAATTAATTTATTTCATTGTGCGTGTAGGTTTTATATTGTACTTCAACAGGTACAAGTATAAGAGCACGCTTCTTTGCCAATTTCGAGAAAATTGAATTTGAATAATTGTATATTACTCATGAACTGCATAAAATTAACATAAATTTGGTAAGTTGTTAATGGAATTGCGTAAGATTATAAAAAATAAAACATATACGAAGGGTACTGGGATCGCATCCAAATCCTGCCAATTTGTTTTTGATTATTTATTTTTATTTATTTATTTGATTATTAATTCCCGCCAGTATAATTTATGTCATCGTTTTCAAGAAACCAAAGCGCTATAATAAATCCTACTCATAATCTGAAAGCGTTGAATGTTTTACCTTTCAGCAGTGAGGCACTGGAGTGTCTCACACACCCAGACCCCGGTTTGTACAGTTTATTTTTATGAGTAATAATCTGAAGACATCAGCACAACCGATCTAGAAAAATCTCTAGAAAACGAATTAATCCTAACTTGAACAAGTCACACTACTTAAGTAACTAATATTCCAATTAGCCCAAATTATAAACCAAAGTTGTCGAGACCGGGGGTCTGGGGTGTGGAGCACCCCAGGTACCTCAAACTGCAATAAATAAATTTGCAAACTTATGGTTATCAGTATTAAGCGATAATGGTAAAAGTTTTAGCACAAAAATATATAACAGTGGCCAAGAATCGGGGAGGTGATTATGAATTCCCCAGTATAATATGTCATCGTTCTCAAGAAAATCAAAGCGCTATAATAAATCCTACTCATAATCTGTAAACATTGAATGTTTAGCCTTTCAACAGTGAAGCACTGGAGGGTGTTCCACACCCCAGACCCCCAGTTTGTGCAGTTTATTTTTATTAGTAATAAATTGAAGACATCAGCATAACCGATGTAGAAAAATTTTAGAAAACTAATTAATCCTAACTTTAACAAGTCACACTCAAGTAACTAATATCCTAATAAGCCAAAATTGTTGCGACCGGGGTCTGGGGTGTGGAACACCCTCCAGTGCCTCACTGCTAAAAAGTAAAACATTCAATGTTTACCAATTATGAGTAGAGTTTATTATAGCGCTTTGGTTTTCTTGAGAACGATGAAATATTATACTGGGGAATTAATAATCAAATAAATAAAAACAAATTGGCAGGAGCTGGATGCGATTATTTATTAACAACTTACCAAATTTATTTTAAATTTTTTATGCAGTTCATCAGTAATATATAATTATTCAAATTCAATTTTTCAAAATTGGCAAAGAAGCGTGCCTTTATACTTCCACCACAATTCAGTGAGGGAAGTTGCCGATCTCTACTTGTAAGACATCGTTTTACAATGCTGTTTTGCCTTATCAATGACTCATCAGTTAAAATATTCCTAAGTGAATGAAAATTGATTAAAATCCATTAAAATTGAAATCAAAATCTATATTGGCAAACTTTAGTAATAAATAAATTGACATATTTTGACAAACCCACATCGACACACTAGATTCAC
This sequence comes from Lycocerus yunnanus, assembly GCA_036346125.1. Lineage (NCBI taxonomy): Eukaryota > Metazoa > Arthropoda > Insecta > Coleoptera > Cantharidae > Lycocerus > Lycocerus yunnanus. Next base: position 1,988,198 of record JARFIX010000075.1, on the reverse strand, counting down.
TAATATCGCTAATGCCCGATTTCTTCACTCATAGTTATCTTTTGATATTAACAAAATAATTAATCAGATAATTGATATATTTGCTTTGTTGTCGTCTGTTTGAGAAGATAACTATGAGTGAAGAAATCGGGTATTAGTAAACAAAAAATTATTCAAAAGTTATTATTTCAAAAAAAGAAAGCAAATTGGGCTAAAATTCAAAAAAATGTATTGGCTCCTGAGACGCAGATCCAATTATTTTTGAAAAATAAGGATCTTTTGTATAAGTGCATTATAAAACCCCTATGGACTTACAGTGTCCAGCTGTGGGGATCAGCCAGTAATTCTAATATCAAAATCTTGCAAAGATACCAATCGAAGGTGCTCCACATAATTGCTGATGTTTTGTGGTATGTACCAAATGAGGTTATCATAACGATCTTCACATAAAATCAGTAAAAAGTAAAATAAAATTTTAGTGAAAACTACAGTAAAAAGTAAAAACAAAGTTAAGCTCACACGATTTAAAATATTTTTGATGCAAAATTCGAAACGAGGATGTCTTTAGCCGCCATATAACATTTCTTTCAAATATTGTACTAACAGAAAAGATACAATAAAAAATAAAAGATGTACAAACGCAAGGTTTTAGATTAAAATTTCAAAATGAGAGAAGTTGGAGACCTGATAACAAAGACAATTCAATAAAATTGTTCCATCTTAGAACAATGAAATTTTCGATACCGCAGAATTTGGTACAAATTTTGAAATTACTTCATCTGGTTTTCCTAACTTCAACAAACTGAAGAAGAAGTGTGATTGTATGGATTTGTACGGCCATATGAACTGTCTGAGTAACGTTGTTATACAAAGATGGAATAAACTCATGAATTTATTACCTATTATAAAAAGAAAGCTCATGAAAAATAATTTTGTTTAATTATTCATTCAATTTTTTAAAATTTTATTAAAAATTTAATTTTATTATAATAATACTAAATAAATACTTTATTTTTTACACCGCATACTTTTATTGATTATTATAATAAAAAGATATAGTGAAAGATGCTTTTCTCTCTGCCTGTATAAAATATGACTGATTCTATTTAGTTGGATTTGAATGTTAGAACTACTACCTTTATCAAAAGTTGTAGTGTCAACCACAAATAAATATCATAACATTAGTGTCAAAGCCGTTTGTGAGATCGCTAATATAAATTACCAATAGAACCGGAACCTCAACCGACATCTTTTATCAGAATCAGAAAATTTTATGTGAGTCAGGACCCATCCTCTACCAAAACTACTGGAAGATTACCTTTTTTGTCCACTTCTAAAACAAAGATAGGAATAACAGAATTTTTCGAAAAAAAAATTTATATTAGTAGTTAATATCGTATGGTTTATAAGATTTTGTCACTTGAATGATGCAAGCTACAACGCATTGCTGTAGAAAGAAACCCAAAGGGAATATCATTCTCAAGGTTACATATAGTAAAAATAAGCAAATATAGACAATTTATCTCTAATAATATAGAAAATTTCAAAATATTTTCTGATTTGAAAAACTGGTAGATTTTGAGATGGAGTCTGCGAATTAAAACTACATATTTTGTAAATTTAAAAAATGGAATGAAAATATATCACGCAATAATTCATGTTTTAATTCAATTTTTATTAATTTTAAAAAGAATTCAAACAGTTTCGTGCACCTATTAACAAATTTCTTCATTTTATTATTCTCAACATACACATCTTTGTTAGGAAAATAAAAAAAAACTCGATGGATTATATTTCCAATTGTACAGCATAACAAAGATGATCGACGTATCACAATACATAATATTATAACAAAGCAAAACATTACTTTAGTTATAACTTTCTCTCGCTCAGAAATCGCGGGAAATCTTAGAAAATTAATCGAGCCATCTAACCGAATAAAAATTTTAAAAATAACTTCATAGAACCTAATATATATCGTAGTATCTAACGGTTGCCAAATCAACGTAACAGACCTTACTCAATTAAATTAAAAGTGAGAATCTAAAAATCTCAATTTACGACAGCATAATCTGAATTTTGAAATCATTAAAATATGCACATTTTCGAACTAAAATGCACAACATTTTATTAGCGAAACATTAAATTCATTAGGAAATTCGATCTTCTAATATATACCAGATTTTCCACTACATAAACTATTTTTTTTGGCACGTCTACGTGAGTACACCAAATACAAAATATATTCCAATCGAATGGAGTTGGATTAATGTAAACGAAACGAACGCCGTATTCGCCTAACCAAGTACTGCTGCCAAAGTTTAAATGTTTCACAGAGGTTGAAAATTCCATTACGTGGGTAACGTTTACGCGGTAAGAAAGTTTTCTGCATAAGCTAAAACCCATTCGAAAATTCAAGTTCTAGAGATATGATAAAAATTGGAAACTAAACAATAAGTGAATAAGCATTTTAGTTTGTATTTTATTAGACTTTTCGCCCAGAACGTTTTGAACATGCGAGTGTATCATTTAAATCATAGGATAATATTGAAGGACTAACTGTGCAAAGTGCGGTTATCAACTAAAGCCATCAACGGTTCACATTGATATTGCAAATTAATTTACATAATATTATGACCAACTATAATGGTAGTTTTATAAAAGAACATTTCTTATTAAAGCTTTAATAAATAAATATGACAACGGTACGGTGCTGGCGGCTAAATTTTATTTGAAAGGTGTAATGTGCGGTTATATACTTGGTAACAAAAGATGAATGAGGCACAGTCAGTAACAAGGAAAATAATGCTAATAGTCGTATTATATAATGCAAACTTTGTTGAAATAGGAAAGCTATTAGTGGGAACAGGAAAAAAGCTCTTTCATTTCTACAAAATCTGGGGAAGAAAATGAAAATTATAGGCAAAGTAACTTTTCTACCTATATCAGCTGATTCTTCAGTTATTTATGTCGAAGCGACTGATCAAAATTAACTTCGCTCAAATGCCAAAATGAGAATAGACATTGTTGTGTGTTACTGAAGATACATACTACTTACAAAGTTGATGTAAAAGTCCAATTATTAATAAGCAAATATCTTCATCTATTACTTAAGGAATGCAAGTGCAGTACATTTTCTTTTATAGTGAATAATCAAGAATTTTTTTAATGCTTTTGTGAACTGATAATGTATTTCAAAAAAATGTGAATGCAAAATTAATGGCACACTTTGTAACTACAAAATTTCATGCTCACCTTTCATGCTGTAATAAATGGGTCTAGGTTTAGTTAAGCTTATAAATCTCATTTTGTTCTTTTACTTGTACTGTCTGCCTCTGCTTATGTTAAAAATTTTTATTAAAGTTGCAATAAATTACGGTTTTGTACAATAATTTTTAATGACAAGATTTATTAAAAACTCTGTACAAAGCCAGCATATTAAAAATAAGTACTGTGGTAGCGTATTGTCTACAAACTCTAGATACTCTAGTATTGTCTAGACAAACACGAGTTGTCTGCATTTCATGCTTTGTTTAAAACAAACAATGTTATACCAATAACATATTATTATAAATTACACATATTATTGCAGCTCCGATCGGTACATTTCTGGCACTGATTGGGACAACGGTTATCTACCAATTTTGTGGTTTAAAAAATATACCCAAATCCATTTTGTTAAACAATTCTGAAGAAAAATATTTTTTTATACATTATACAGTATAACAAAAAGAACGCTTGAATAGATTTGAATGATATTCAGTCATAATAAATATTCAGTCAAAATAAAATTTTGGAATTACTTGTACAGTTAGGCGCTATACAGGGTGAAGATGAGCAAGGGTAACACTATGTCTATGTCACTATAGGCATTTATTTTTTCTACATCATTCGTTAAATAATATACATAATATATTCATTAGTTAAATGTAATTAATAATAATCATTTCATCATAATATTTATTTGATATAAATAATAAATAATTCCAAGTCAATGCACAACTAATTAAGATAAAATTTCATTTTGTTTTTATACTACATAAAATTTACTTCAGCTAACTGTGTAGGTATCGTGCAAAAACTGAGAAAATAAAATTTTAGAAGTTACATATCATGACGAAATACAGTACTCGTTTAAAAACTTAACTTTGTGGCATAACTCCCAAAATAAAATACTAAGAGAAAATTTGGCTAACGTATTCAATTTTAATTGAAAAAGTGTCCTAAGAATGCGTTTCCATATTTTTAATGTCTATAAAGATAAACAATAGCTTATCGTATTATTAGGAGGAAAAGTACAAATTATTGTCATAAATTTAAAGGTGCGAGTCTGACAAGTACTACGAGACTCAAAAGTACTTTTTTTAATCGTCAATATTCAACAGACAAGGTTAACGTTGCACTTTTGTTTTACTTATTCGACAGGTAAAAGCGGCAGAAAAAATGGAAATAAAAAAGTCAGGCAAGAAAAGAAATGTAGAACTGACAAGATAATCAGCAACTTTTCCGTGTCGATCTTTTCCTCAAAAAGGTAAATCAGAGGCAGTTCTTTTTTTATCAAATATGTATGTTCCTTCATATTTTCCTCGCCAAAGTGAAGGAAGCTGACGCTGAAAATCGGAAACTTAAAAGAATATGGCAAAGCACTATGCACCCAAGTGATAAAACAAAATTAAACCAAACAACGGAAAAACTTTAAAATTTTCTCAAGGATCTAAAAAATAAATCTTTCCAAAAATTCTTAGAAAATTTATTTGTAAAAAATTTGGCTACTATGGAAAGCTACTGGGAAGTTACAACAAACAACACCATTTGTGTTATCGATTAGGAGAATTGACGGAAACTGGGCAAGAAGTGACCAGGAAAATGCGGGCGTTTTTGCTGCATACTTTATTGGTGTTTTCAAACCTTTTCCATCAAAATCTCAAGAAGCGCTTGACTTGAATTATGACGAAGAGGTAAAAACACCTCAATCTGAATAAAAGATCAAACATTTTAAATTATATGAGATTAAGAAAGCAATTCAAACACATTTAAATCTCAAAAAGGCGCCTAGATATGACCTCATCACCACCATAAAAGTCTTATAAGAGCTACCCAAAAAGGGTTTAATCCTTGTTACCTATGATTTCAATGCCGCCCTTCGGCTAAACAATTTCCCAGATCAATGGAAGGTAGCACAGATAATCTTAGTGCCTAAAACGGGTTAATTCATCAGCCTCTTGCGCAAACTATCTAAGTTATTTCAAGAATGTTGCTTTAAAAGATCCAACCAACACTATTAATGAAGAACTTAATACCAGAACATCAGTTTGGATTCAGGCAATAGCATTCTACCATCCAACAAGTTTGCTGAGTGGTCGAAACAATAAATAAAAACTTAGAAAATAAAACCTTCTGCACAGCTGCATTTATTGACATTTCCCAGGCTTTTCCTACAAGCTACAGTAGATCCAAAAGGAAGCTTAAACTGGATACAGAAATGGATGAAGAAATAGAAAATCAGAGCAAACGACTCGAACTCCGTACAAGTTACTTTCACGGTAAAAGGAGGATTGAGGACCAATAACGCTAAAACACCATGTGTTGCTACAGTCGTAAGATGTCAAATATTTAGGCATGCATTTGGATAAACGCCTCACTTATACGAAGCATATCTGAATAAAAAAGCAACTAGGTCTCAAATTCATGCAGATGTATTGTCTTATTGGTGGAAAATCCAGTTTATCTATGGAAAAAAAATCTTGTTGTAGAAAAGTATTGTAAAACCCATATGGACATATCAAAGGATGCAGCTATAGGAAACAACTAGCAACTCCAATATTGACATTCTCCAAAGATTCCAGTGAGATGCTTTGTACCATTGTAAAAGCTGTACAATTGTAAAAGAGGAAAGGCATTGGACTGGACCTCCTAAGACTTTTGTTAAGCTATACTATTTACTAAATGTTATTTAACAGATTGTAAATCACTGTTGGGATGCCAATAAAAATATTCATATTAATAAAAATTATTCATAATGCAATAATTATTGGTTCCACCAGGCAAATTAGCACCTGATTCAAGTAAAACTCGTAAAAATGCCGGGGAATCCATCTCAATAGTTTTTCAATGTCGTCATTCTTCTTTTTATTAATTGATTTAAGTTTGCCGTTGGCTTGTGGAAGTTGTGTTCAATCAAGATCATATAGTTCTGTTTTTACTAATAACTGAACATGACCCCTTAATACAACCATGTAGAAATGTTATTTTTTTTATTACTACATTGTACCAGTAAGCGTAATATTTTTTCAGTATTTCAGACAAGAGACATCAAATGCTCGAATTACAATAACACAGTTTAAAGGGTGGCACCGAGGGGTTAACCGCTGGTGAAGTTTTTTGTACACATCTAATAAAGTACATGAAGTACTGGGGTGGGGGGTGTAAAACACCTTCCAGTGCACAAATTTTGGAATGAAGAACATTGCAGAACATGCAGAACCCCCAGACCGAGTAGTTTATTTTTTATCAGAAGTAAACTGAAGATCTCCCGTTGCAGAAGCACTGGAGGGTGTTCCACCCCAGACCCCCGGTTTAAATAATTTATTTTTTATTAAAAGTAAATTAAATATTTAAGCATATCTCAAGTTTATTAAAATTAGCTATGGCCAAGTAAATGTGTTTAATTCGTAATCTGACAATTAATTATAAACTACCTAATTATAAATTCCGTACTCCCTGGGAGGTAGATCTCTGCAACAGGAGAGCTCAGTTTACTTCTGATAAAAAATAAACTACTTGATTCAGGGGGCTGGGGGGAAGGAGTGAAACACCCTTTAGTGCCTCTGCAACGGGAGATCTTAGTTTACTTCTGATAAAAATAATCTACTCAATCCGGGGGGTCTGGGGGGTGTGGAACACCCTCTAGTGCTCAAATTTTGCTATTTCTGTAAGTCTCAGAAATTGAAAGTCTCTGATACTGAAAGTATCGATGAATTACTGCTAAATTATATGAAGGACAAAGAAGTATGGAGAATTATGATGAAGTACGTGAAGTGTGAAGTTAATTGTACACGATGTTCTCTAGCGGTTGACCCCTTGGGTGGCACATGTATGTATATGTTGATGTTATGTAATTTTTGCCAAGTTCTCTGAATATCAACGAACTCGCTACTAACTGAGGCTAAACTCACTAATTGGCGTGATGGTGGTATTTAACAGAAGAAGACCGGGTGGAAACGTGTTTGAAACCGATGTTGGATTTTGGTACAAGAGAAAATTCTTCTTCGGCAATCTGATATTAGTGTAAAGTAACCGATAGTGTATATCTCAATATTACAGCTTCTATGCTTTACAGGGGTGCATCAAAAAGGCATTCATTCTCATTTATTGCAGGCCTGGAAAATTAAAGTGTCGCAAAGTACGCTGAACAGCGCAAAGAAAAAAGTCTTTTGATCTTGCTTTTATTTGAGGTAAAGAGCCTATTTGTTACCAGTAGTTATTTTAGTAAAAGAAAAAACTATGGTTATGCAGGAGAAATAACACATGAACTCAAAAGATAGCGACCCTCTTATCTTTTGGGGCAAAGAAAATATTTTGATTTTTACAGAAGAACCCTGTAAGTCAAACTTTATTGCTTTGACAATGCAAGTATTCGCTACTAGTAGAATATTCGAATAATAGGAAGTTCCATTGTATTTACGATTAATTCTTAAAAGAGAAAGACAAACAAGATAAATTACTAAATTAGAGTAATTTAATTATTTCAAAAAATTAAATGATAACAAAGGGGGATTTTAAAATTAGTAAAATACTGGTAAGCGATAGCAAAAAATTTTGAAATACCTAAACACAATATAGAAAGTGGTAAACACACAATGTTATTTGTCCAAAAAAAAACTACAACAATATTATTCGTGCAGTTGTCCAATAGATTTACAAATTTAAATACCTTACCTGCAGTCATACACGTGGGGGCAAATTGCCAAAAAATGTAAACAAATATTTACATAGGTTTTTAAATAAGATGTAAAACTGTTTCCGTTCTACTAGGTATTAAACGATGAGTAACCATTATTAATTTATTGAAATTATATTTATTATTAACCTTTGAAATTAACATTTGATTCACATTTTTAAAATTAGTAACCATTGCTGAAAGCTTACAAATAATGTTTTGTTTTATTGTTCATTTAACCTTCTAATTTTAAAAATTTGAATCGACCATTATTAATTTATTAATAATTTCGTTTCTACAAGTTACATTAATTTGTTATATGCAATTAAAATAGGTATAGTAAGTGAAAAGGATAATGAGATATACAGGTAAAAACACGCCGGGAAAAAAATTTAGCCTAAAATTGCGGAAATGTTTCAGCTAGAGAAAATACTGATAAAAATTATTAATAAATATGTATAAGATACGTCAAAATGTATTGAAATATTTCATTTTTAACACGATTTAAGCTTTTTCGCTAAAACAAAAAGTTATAGTAAAAACTTGTATTACGAGATGAAGGACATTCTGAGAATGTCACGCAACTTTATTCGAAAAACTTAAGTTTATCGCTCTTTTTCACGAGTGAGCTTGCAAATGGACAAACAAACATATTTCTTTATACCGCAAACTCATATAACACCTTTTTTAATATAATATAAGCGCAAAAAGCTAAAAGAGAACATGGGGATTTACAATTAAGTACATTTTCTAGAATCAATCATAATTATATGTATGTATTTTGTACAAGTAATCAATGGGCATACTAAAATTTCTATTTATATCTAATTAGCTTTGATTATTGCTATAAAGAACGAATGTAATTTCCACCGGCAACCAAGTTAATCCTTTTTTAGGACAGTTATCGTGGGTAGGCAGTGGAAAATTCCACCGATGTCAGTAAACATACCTGAATAAGAATTAGTGAGGTAGATTATAAATGCAAATCTCCATATTACGTAGGTTTATAAAATATAATTAAATACACAGTGTTCTATAACAATTGGTTAATCCTCAAACTTGTTTTTGATAAATTATTATCAAACAAATTATTTTACAAAAGATTGAATTTAATGTACTTATAAAAATAATACAAGGGAGTTTCATTTCTTTTAAATTTTCTTATCGTTTTTCAGAAAATACATTGTAGGTTTTGCAAATAGCCAATACAATGTCACATTTTGAGAACTATTATTGGGGTGATTCAAAGAAACTATAAATTTTATGATTTGAATCATAAATATAATTTTATCGGGGAAACCGATGGTAAGCTTAAAAAAAAATGTGCGTACAAGATTTTCTGACAAGAGAGTCTGAGCATTAGAATTCCGCAGTGAACACATTTAAAAATATATATTTGGCAAGTAATTAGTTAATAGGAAGCAAGTAAACGCGCTCAGTTGATGACTAAGAATAAGAGTAACTTTGAGTTGTGATTTGTTTTCTGAAACATGAAATAGAGAGACTGAGTTCGCAGAATAAAAAATTAGATATAAAACGTTTCCAGTAGATGTGAGGAACTGCAACGGGAATACCTATTTTGGTTCAAGTTATTTGAATGAACTTGTAAAGCTCTGTCTATAATGTTTGAAATCAAACCAATTACGGCTTTCATATTGCAGAATGAAGTACCGATAGAAATGAAACTTAACGCGTCAAAGCCAGATTAGGTAAAAGCTGTTTTGAAACTTCAATATTGTACTCGAATGAGATGGGTTAATTTATTCCTAATAAGTTACTTTCATTCATGATTTAGTAAAGCCACACTGGAGAACTCCCTCTACTGAGCTAAGTAGATACCTGATTTGAAAGAAAGGAATTAAAACCGCGATAGTAAATTTAACCTTTTTATTCTGTAATTCCATAATAGTAATTTTCCGCAAGCATTTAAATTTGCTTGAATCGAAAGCAATATTTTTTTAAATAAAGTAACTTTTGAAAGCAATCAAGTAAAAGAATAAATTGCAAATCCAACAAAATACTTGAAAGAAAATAAGGGAAAGAACTATTACAATTTATGAAAAATTTGCAGACTCTTACCTGCTTCGGTAGTATTTACGAACTTATTAATTAAAAGATTAGTCTTAAGCCATCTAACCACCCATCACCTCGGTCGAATTTATATTGGATTACGATAACTATTGCACGTAGCTATGATTTAAAATTAAAATTGTTTTGATATCAAAATAATCTTTTAAAAATATATTTACTTTCATAAAAACAGATTTAGACAAATTTTACCTTTTTAAGTATGTGTGAAGAAGAGAAAACCGTAAGTCGACAAAGTTTTTACACAAAAGTAACTTGTTACACCATTTGAGAAATTGCGAGGGTGAAAAGATCATTTATACAGATCCTGTGGATTTAAACTTGTAATTCGTTCTTTCTTATGTTATTTCAAGAACTACATAAATACAACTTATTTTACAATCAAAAGTTAAGATTTCAATGCAATTTAAATTTTCCTATAATTGGCTGTTAATTTTGATTACGAAGATTTGTATTATCACCGGTTGCATTGGTACATATCGTAAATTCCACCCTCGAACCTTGAACTTATGGCATAATCAAAGGCGAAAGTTGTATATTTATTACATGCAGCCATTTAATTGACCAAGAGAAAATAAATTTTTATAGTCATACAGAATTTTTACACTATTTGACTTTTTTAATTCTTTCTAAAACCGCTTCAAATATTCTTCAACATTATGTTCGTATCTTTATTTCTGTCGTGGATCTGTCTGGATTAAAACTGCATAACTTTTCATTATACTAATCTAGAATTATTATTAACAGATTGATTAATCCTACGAAGAACTGAATTAACTTATAAAGGTTTCCTCTGCAAACTAAATTATTGCATTGTCTTGGAGATACAAGATAAACGCGTGACTGGAATAAAAGCACGTCGACTTAATAATTATACCCTTTTATTTCAGGGTAAAAATTAAATATCGTTCTATTTTTGAAAACATTCAAATGCACAAAATATTGCAATTAATATTACATTTTTTTTAATAATCATCGAGAAGTCTTTCGAAGTTGAAACGATTTCTTTAAGATTTATCATCTTTATATTAAGGGTTACTTATTGATTTGTTATATTCACAAATTTTATTAATCGGTACTGTCGTTCCAAATAAAGTTTGTCTGTTGTATTTTACAATAAAACAGAAACACTAAATAAAACAATTCGTTCACCTAACACAAATTGGAGGATTTAAACGTTGTCCGGGTATGTAAATGACAGAGATGAGGAAAACTGTTACTTCCATACTTGTTTTTCCTGTCACGTGCAGCTTCTTGTTAACCAATGCGTGTTTTGACACTCACGTCAGTCTATAAAATTGTTAAGAAAAAGTTCCAGAAAAATATAATTTCCAAGTTTGACGACATGGCATAGATGTCACAATCCCCTATTATTGCTACACATAAGTCTTCTTCATAAGTTTTTGCAATACACAATTTTTTAATGCAATAAAGAATAATTAAATTTAAAATAAGAAAAACATTTTTTGTACTTATGTGCCTTGCAGGCACAACAAGAATTTCCATAAAAATAATTTATTTTAAAAGTGAAATAATTAAAATTTTCTTTTCATTATGTTTGTCGCACAATAACATTTTTTGTAATTAAAGTTTGAAAGCTTTCCGTTTTAAAAGTTATAAGTTGGAAACTTTCCCATGAGCAAGTTTTCTTAACAGGAAGTGGATTAATATCTCTTTAAATATAAATAGAAAGTATTCTTTTTCAATTAATTTGAAGTGATATAAACACTTTAATTTTTAATAATATTCTTCAATTAATATTAGTACAGTTTTCAAATTTGTAAATAATTTCAATTTAGCGTGATTTAATAAAATCGACAATTTCCCAAGAGAGCTGTTCACACAAATTTGTTAATTACAAAATGAGCGATGACGCTTAGGCTAGAGATTTGAAAGAATTTATTCTCGAGAGTATAATAAAGTTCGGAAGAACTTGTCAAGAAATTACTAACTTAAATAGATCTTAATCATTTTTTAAACTAAAATCTTTAGACTTACCGTCTTTCCGATAATATAAGATTTCTGCATGCTTTTCGTGTCCTTCTGCGAGAGCGTCTCGGAGAGCGGAAACGGACTGTTGAGATGTCAAAGGGCCACAAAGGAATTCGCAAGAAGCCGTTTTTTGCATAACTTCTGCTCGAGAATAACCAGTAAGCCGACAGAAACCATCGGAACAATAAATTATGTGACATTGTCCAGATCTGCTGTTTGCAACCAAAAATGAACGATCTGAAAAAAAAATAATAAAATGTCAATTTAAATCCCGATTTTTACGCATCGACTTTCCACCTACGGTTTTCAGTTTTACATTGAGGTCAACAACCTTTCCAGTTATATGAAAACTATTTCGTATTTAATTAAAGTTGTGTTGTATGATAAATTCATTTGGCAATAACGCATTAGTTTTCAAATTTACATTGAAATTAATTATTCCGAGAATACCTGGTACATACAGATTTTCCTTGTTAATTTCAACCGTTCAGGGAATTTTCTTCTGCGTTGTATTGATCTATCTTATAAACGACTTTCGTGGAAATCTAGATACAAACACAACCAATAAAAGTAAAGCGCTTTATTTATGAAAAAATTATTTTCAGTACTTTTAAGGCTTTAAAAATTGTTTTTAAAAGACCTTATTTTATATTTAATGAGCATCGATGAGCTTTACGATATGGTACAATTTTTTATCAACAGTTTAACGTCAAAATTTAAACTGCGTCTGAAATTTGTGGTAATTAATTACATTTTGATTTTTACAACCTACGGAATAATGAAGTTACTAAATTTATGTAATAAATATTAATTATGGTTTCAAGGTAATTTTACTGAAAATTCTTGATTAACTTTTATGTAACTTTTACTTACCGCATGCAAAAGTAATAAATAATTTTGTAATAACGTTTTTCAAAAGTTGGTGTAGTTTTTTTAAGCATTTCTAAGCCATACAATTTTATAAAAGCAATTTTCGGGTTGACTAGTTTGGCCTGAGTTGCTATATTGCAATAGTAAAACTTCAATCAGATTCTTGATAATACAAAAAATAGATAAAGCAGCCTAACGTGCGTGTAATTGATAAAATCACCGTAACTATTTTTTCTTATTTTCTCAATTTTGGAAAACTGTAATGATAATATGGGAAATGCAATCATTAAAGAAAATTTGAATTTTTCCGCAAAAGTTAAAGATATTTAAATTTATATCAGTCAATTGTCAAACTTTAGTAACTTTTAGACTTGTTTGTAATAAACCTATCGCATCCATAAAAGCTGTACTTTTGCTCCGCATTACACAATATACTATGGTTATATTTATTCCGTAGTATAATTATAAAAAGAAATGCACTTCGGTAATTTTGTTAAAATTTATAAATTATTAGGTTGTATGAATATAACAAAATTAACACTAAAACAATAAAAGCTATAATATGTTTTTAATATTTTGGCTAATTACTATATTTAAATAATTAATTTCATTTATTGTGTGTTTAAATTTATGAAAATTGGTAACTTTCATGGCGTGGTATGCGGAAATTACAAAATTTTATCGGGGCTTTGAATTAATTAATTATTAAACGGGGTTAGCAGTGTTGTAGTTTTGAATTAGTATATTCAGATAATTTTATGAGATTAATCGGCACCCAAGCGCAATTTTGGGTTACCTTGTAAGGTTGAGCTTTCCCACAGAGAAAACATATTTCGTTTAAACTTTATTTTTTGAAAAATGAATGACATTACTATTTAAATGTTAGTTAAGTTTAAACTATAAGCAAAAATCATTAATTCTGGTAAGGTTTTAAAATTTTGTTAAGAGAAAAGTGATAAATTGAGGATCTCAATCTCAACCTCTTGATGAATCGTCTTATGTGATTAAGGTAATGTACACTGCATCACATCAATTACATCACGATTTCATACATTTTATAAAATATTTATCTTCTGATAAAATGCCTAACGGGTAGTTCAATGATTTAATGATTCAATCAGTTAAAACTTTCATGTAGTTTTGAATTTACAATAATTTAACTAATTAATGATAATTATTGATAATTAAACTATAATAAACCATAGTAACAAATTTAATTAATACACAAATAAAACAAACATTAATTTGTTTATTGTGAGTAACCTTCCCTGGCAACATTTTTCATAAAATCTTTATAAAATTATATTATATTAGGGGTATTCATGTCACTTAATAAATTATTCGTAAAAATCTAATAGTTTTTGCCTTTCACGTTTATTTGGTATTGTAAAATGCTTCTGTTAAATGTCAAAAAGGTAATTAAAGGCAACAAATACAAAGAATCGACAAAATGCTTATTAAAAAGCAAAAACTATCAGATTTTACGAAATGACATGAATACCCCCATTATACAGTAATTATTATGCAAAAATTTTGATAAATGCTGTCTGGGAAAAAAATAAATTGTTAACATTTAATATAAAACCAGAACCCCGAACAAACATTTTAAATTTTAATTACCCCATAGGGGGTAAGGGATTTAATCTCAACTGGATGTGTTGCTATAGTAAAAAATCGAGATTCCGATTAATATGTTATTTAACTTAATAGATTAATAAGATTTCCGTACTGAACTAAACAGAAAACGTTGGAAGAACTGGATTAATCTTCTGTTATTATTAATTTAAGTTTAATAATAAATTTAATATTATATTGTTAAAATAAAAATTGAAATGAAAAAAATAATTTGACAAGAGAAAAAACGACAGCTAAAATCAGGAAATTATTGACTAATTCTAAAAGATTCTTAAGGTATGTTGTTACCTTAAACTTCTTCTTGTCTTGTCTCAAGCAGTAATGAAAACGAAGGGGTTGAAAGACAAGTTTTTCTTACACTTGCTTTATTTATACCCATATCTACAATTATATGGGCAAATTTCAAAAAAGTTACCTTTACAAATTTAATTGTGTCAATTGTTAGACATATTAGTTTTGAAATTTGTAATTTATGTACAGCGTCCGTAGTCGTATAATTTCCTGTTGCTTATGTACATTTTATAATCATTTAAATTATTGTTTTAAGCTATTAAGCACATATTTAGCGAACAAATTATTTGAAATCATGTTTTAATTAAATGAAACAACATTTAATGACGGTTTCAGCAAAATTTGCATTTATATATTTGTTTAAACGTAGGTAATTTTAAAAATCGCATATTGGATTTTTTTTACATAATTATTATAGTTCCGCTTTATTTGAATATCTACCTTGTAGTTAAATTGCCAGTTTTATAATCTAAGCTTGGTTCAAAATACTGCAAGCATTATTGTTGTAGTTGTTTCGATGATCCGTTGAATGATGCACATGAATAGATACACGATCCATCTTAAGTTTCCAGTTATGGATTCTATAATCATGTTGGCTTAGTGAATTAACAAATAATAACCCGATTCATGTTCTGCTTCTAATCAGATTATTTCGGTTATAATATTTTAAATAAAATAAACCCAAAATAATGCTATATTTTATGCCCATGTTAATGATGGTTTAAAATCGATTCTGACTGCTGCTAAACTAAACTTGCACTATGTAAATGCGAGATCATTTTTCTGAACAGGTGAACTTTTAACTTTAACTGTTCGCAATTAATAAATAATGTAATGACTGACTAATAATAATCAATCTGCAATTTATATCAGACGGACAGACGGACGGACACTGAACAATCTGTAAATTGCTATTTGCATATATTAGGAATCTAACAGAAAATTTTAATTAAAAAAAATTATTTTTTTTATTATTTCATTACTTTATTAATAATTTATATATTTAATATAAATAAAATAAATCTGTAACACACTGAAGGTTGCTACAACTTATTGACTAAGCGTACACCGAGGGGTTAACCGCTGGTGAAGTTTTTAGTACACATCTCATTAAGTGCATGACATCTCATGTGAAGTACATGAAGTACTTGTGAAGTACATGAAGTACTGGTAAAATACATGAAGTACGGGTAAAGCAGGTAAAATACATGTTAAATATATTGAAGTACAAGTTCTTGAATCTAGTTGAATCTAGCTTATGCGCATGCGCTACGGTCAATGTGTATCATAACTAAAACACGTGTATTCAATAATATTTATTTGGTAGCATATTAACTTACATCAGTAGATTTTCTTAACATTTTTTATCTTAAACGTTCAATAGACCTTTGGCGGTCATTATTTTACTAATTAAAAGTTTTGGTAATTGGTAGTTTAATAGTAATCAATTAATTAAATTAAACTTAGATTTTTTAGTTAATTTTATTATTTTCGGTTGGACCTTTTTGTTTTGAATTATTTTAAAATTAGTTGAAGAGGAGGAGGCCTGTTAGCTCTACTCTCCCAATTTTGAAAATAATCTTAATAATTGTTTGTGCATGATTGTACATAATATATTTTCGCTTTACCCTTTTTGTTGCCCCCAAATATGTCATAATTTTTAGAAAACTGAAACGGTAGCGGAAAGTTTCTACTAAATTTCTACTAAACCTTTAATATTTTGCTTGCATTGCAATATTTGGGTACTAAAGAGTGTTTTACAACCCCAGATCTCCAGGATTAATTAGTTTATTTTTATCAGACGTAGACTGCAGATCTCCCGTTGCAGAGGCACTGGAGGGTGTTCCACACCCCCCAGACCCCCCGGTTTAAATAATTTATTTTTATTAAAAGTGAATTAAATATTTAAGCATATCTCAAGTTTATTAAAATTAGCTACGGCCAAGTAAATGTGTTTAATTCTTAATCTGACAATTAATTATAAACTGCGTAATTATAAATTCCGTACCCTCTGGGAGGCAGATCTTTGCAACAAAATAAAAAATAAACTACTTAGTCTGAAGGGTCTGGGGATGTGAACACCTTCCAGCGCCTCTGCAACGGGAGATCTTCAGTTTACTTCTGATAAAAAATAAACTGCTAGATTCGGGGGGTGTGGGGGTGTGGAACACCCTCCAGTGCTCAAATTTTGTAATCTCGGTAAGTCTCTGAAATACCAATGAAGTACGTGAAATACAATAAAGTATCGATGAATTAGGTGAAGTACCGTGAATTATTGATGAAATACGGTGAGTTACTGGAAAAGTACGTGAAGTCCCGTGAATTACTGCTGAATTATATGAAGTACGAAAAAGTCTGGAGAATTATGATAAAGTACGTGAAGTGTGAAGTTAATTGTACACGATTTCCTCTAGCGGTTGTCTCTTCGGCGTACACATACCTAACGATGCCTGCAGCTTAGCATAGAATTCAAACCATGGTATAAATAATTCTGAACTAACAGATAGTTAAATTTACTTCTATTAGGATGGCAACATAACGGCATAATTCCTAGACATAATTACTTGTACCTTCATTATTTACATGAATGCATTCAGTTTTGAGAGCTGCGTATAAAGCGGATGTATAATTTGATCTTTTTACTTCTAGTTGAACTACCTGATAGCTATTAGATAATTATTGTTAGATAATAATGTACTTTTTGGGGCCAAAAATTTCTTTAAGCTAGTTTCTTTGCGGATGTAAACTCTTATTATCTAAAAATAGTTATCGAATAGTTTTCCTGTGGGTGATAAGATCGATTTTCTAAATGTTGCAGCGAGTAACATCTCAGAAGCATTTTAGATTTAAAGCCAAACATGTCCTAATTTATTTACTAATTTGACGATCCTACTCAAATCTCGCAAAAATTTCTATCTACGAAATGGTTTCATTGGAGCAGTTCATAATAAAGTCTTTTGCAGTATTCCCATGCTGTAGTTTTTCAACGAGTGATTATGCACATATGTAATCGCTCTCGAGGTTTATTTATCTTGTAACTGTGCTCCTGATTGTTCATTCATGATAAAAAATTTATTGCAAGAAATCCAGCGCTAATTAATTACATCTGTATTAATATTACTTGATTTTTCAAATTCGTCTAGGAACACCCTAAGTTCCAAGTTTAGTGATCAATAACATTCAAGAGACGACTTTTACTTTTGAAATCTTTCAACAACCTCATAACTTTTATTGTATCCAGTTTCATCAATGAAATTTACGTCGTTGAAGCTGGCAGTAGATTCAATTCCCAGATTTAAAATTTTAGAGTTGACCAAACAAATACTTCAAGTTATTTTGAACATAGCTTTATTTTACAAAATTATATGTTTAAGACCTCAAAGGCCCAAAATGAGTATTCGAAAACTAATATTAGATTGTACCTGAACGTTTGCAACCCCTAATATTACCTACTGAAGTCAAAATTAAGTGTTATATTTATTAATATATTATAAACTTCGAAAATTCACAACTTTTAAGCAGAGTTTGTAACACTCTGGGGTTAGTTTTAAATAATACCTAGACACCTTGCGTATTACAACATATCAGCTTCAAAAGATTTGCCGTCGAAGGGGTCAAATTTCGTCTTAAAAATTTCAAAATTCACAACTTTTAAGCAGAGTTTGTAACACTCTGGGGTTAGTTTTAAATAATACCTAGACACCCTTGCGTATTACAACATATCAGCTTCAAAAGATTTGCCGTCGAAGGGGTCAAATTTCGTCTTAAAAATTTCAAAATTCACAACTTTTTAAGCAGAGTTTGTAACACTCTGGGGTTAGTTTTAAATAATACCTAGACACCCTTGCGTATTACAACATATCAGCTTCAAAAGATTTGCCGTCGAAGGGGTCAAATTTCGTCTTAAAATTTCAAAATTCACAACTTTTAAGCAGAGTTTGTAACACTCTGGGGTTAGTTTTAAATAATACCTAGACACCTTGCGTATTACAACATATCAGCTTCAAAAGATTTGCCGTCGAAGGGGTCAAATTTCGTCTTAAAAATTTCAAAATTCACAACTTTTAAGCAGAGTTTGTAACACTCTGGGGTTAGTTTTAAATAATACCTAGACACCCTTGCGTATTACAACATATCAGCTTCAAAAGATTTGCCGTCGAAGGGGTCAAATTTCGTCTTAAAAATTTCAAAATTCACAACTTTTAAGCAGAGTTTGTAACACTCTGGGGTTAGTTTTAAATAATACCTAGACACCCTTGCGTATTACAACATATCAGCTTCAAAAGATTTGCCGTCGAAGGGGTCAAATTTCGTCTTAAAAATTTCAAAATTCACAATTTTTTAAGCAGAGTTTGTAACACTCTGGGGTTAGTTTTAAATAATACCTAGACACCCTTGCGTATTACAACATATCAGCTTCAAAAGATTTGCCGTCGAAGGGGTCAAATTTCGTCTTAAAAATTTCAAAATTCACAACTTTTAAGCAGAGTTTGTAACACTCTGGGGTTAGTTTTAAATAATACCTAGACACCCTTGCGTATTACAACATATCAGCTTCAAAAGATTTGCCGTCGAAGGGGTCAAATTTCGTCTTAAAATTTCAAAATTCACAATTTTTTAAGCAGAGTTTGTAACACTCTGGGGTTAGTTTTAAATAATACCTAGACACCCTTGCGTATTACAACATATCAGCTTCAAAAGATTTGCCGTCGAAGGGGTCAAATTTCGTCTTAAAAATTTCAAAAATTCACAACTTTTTAAGCAGAGTTTGTAACACTCTGGGGTTAGTTTTAAATAATACCTAGACACCCCTTGCGTATTACAACATATCAGCTTCAAAAAGATTTGCCGTCGAAGGGGTCAAATTTCGTCTTAAAATTTCAAAATTCACAACTTTTAAGCAGAGTTTGTAACACTCTGGGGTTAGTTTTAAATAATACCTAGACACCCCTTGCGTATTACAACATATCAGCTTCAAAAAGATTTGCCGTCGAAGGGGGTCAAATTTCGTCTTAAAAATTTCGAAAATTCACAACTTTTTAAGCAGAGTTTGTAACACTCTGGGGTTAGTTTTAAATAATACCTAGACACCCTTGCGTATTACAACATATCAGCTTCAAAAGATTTGCCGTCGAAGGGGTCAAATTTCGTTTTAAAAAATTTCAAAATTCACAACTTTTAAGCAGAGTTTGTAACACTCTGGGGTTAGTTTTAAATAATACCTAGACACCTTGCGTATTACAACATATCAGCTTCAAAAGATTTGCCGTCGAAGGGGTCAAATTTCGTCTTAAAAATTTCAAAATTCACAACTTTTTAAGCAGAGTTTGTAACACTCTGGGGTTAGTTTTAAATAATACCTAGACACCTTGCGTATTACAACATATCAGCTTCAAAAGATTTGCCGTCGAAGGGGTCAAATTTCGTCTTAAAAATTTCAAAATTCACAACTTTTAAGCAGAGTTTGTAACACTCTGGGGTTAGTTTTAAATAATACCTAGACACCCTTGCGTATTACAACATATCAGCTTCAAAAGATTTGCCGTCGAAGGGGTCAAATTTCGTCTTAAAAATTTCAAAATTCACAACTTTTAAGCAGAGTTTGTAACACTCTGGGGTTAGTTTTAAATAATACCTAGACACCTTGCGTATTACAACATATCAGCTTCAAAAGATTTGCCGTCGAAGGGGTCAAATTTCGTCTTAAAAATTTCAAAATTCACAACTTTTAAGCAGAGTTTGTAACACTCTGGGGTTAGTTTTAAATAATACCTAGACACCCTTGCGTATTACAACATATCAGCTTCAAAAGATTTGCCGTCGAAGGGGTCAAATTTCGTCTTAAAATTTCAAAATTCACAACTTTTTAAGCAGAGTTTGTAACACTCTGGGGTTAGTTTTAAATAATACCTAGACACCTTGCGTATTACAACATATCAGCTTCAAAAGATTTGCCGTCGAAGGGGTCAAATTTCGTCTTAAAATTTCAAAATTCACAACTTTTAAGCAGAGTTTGTAACACTCTGGGGTTAGTTTTAAATAATACCTAGACACCTTGCGTATTACAACATATCAGCTTCAAAAGATTTGCCGTCGAAGGGGTCAAATTTCGTCTTAAAAATTTCAAAATTCACAACTTTTAAGCAGAGTTTGTAACACTCTGGGGTTAGTTTTAAATAATACCTAGACACCTTGCGTATTACAACATATCAGCTTCAAAAGATTTGCCGTCGAAGGGGTCAAATTTCGTCTTAAAAATTTCAAAATTCACAACTTTTAAGCAGAGTTTGTAACACTCTGGGGTTAGTTTTAAATAATACCTAGACACCCTTGCGTATTACAACATATCAGCTTCAAAAGATTTGCCGTCGAAGGGGTCAAATTTCGTCTTAAAATTTCAAAATTCACAACTTTTAAGCAGAGTTTGTAACACTCTGGGGTTAGTTTTAAATAATACCTAGACACCCTTGCGTATTACAACATATCAGCTTCAAAAGATTTGCCGTCGAAGGGGTCAAATTTCGTCTTAAAATTTCAAAATTCACAACTTTTAAGCAGAGTTTGTAACACTCTGGGGTTAGTTTTAAATAATACCTAGACACCCTTGCGTATTACAACATATCAGCTTCAAAAGATTTGCCGTCGAAGGGGTCAAATTTCGTCTTAAAAATTTCAAAATTCACAACTTTTAAGCAGAGTTTGTAACACTCTGGGGTTAGTTTTAAATAATACCTAGACACCTTGCGATTACAACATATCAGCTTCAAAAGATTTGCCGTCGAAGGGGTCAAATTTCGTCTTAAAATTTCAAAATTCACAATTTTTTAAGCAGAGTTTGTAACACTCTGGGGTTAGTTTTAAATAATACCTAGACACCCTTGCGTATTACAACATATCAGCTTCAAAAGATTTGCCGTCGAAGGGGTCAAATTTCGTCTTAAAATTTCAAAATTCACAACTTTTTAAGCAGAGTTTGTAACACTCTGGGGTTAGTTTTAAATAATACCTAGACACCTTGCGTATTACAACATATCAGCTTCAAAAGATTTGCCGTCGAAGGGGTCAAATTTCGTCTTAAAATTTCAAAATTCACAACTTTTAAGCAGAGTTTGTAACACTCTGGGGTTAGTTTTAAATAATACCTAGACACCTTGCGCATTACAACATATCAGCTTCAAAAGATTTGCCGTCGAAGGGGTCAAATTTCGTTTTAAAAAATTTAAAAAATTCACAACTTTTAAGCAGAGTTTGTAACACTCTGGGGTTAGTTTTAAATAATACCTAGACACCTTGCGATTACAACATATCAGCTTCAAAAGATTTGCCGTCGAAGGGGTCAAATTTCGTCTTAAAAATTTCAAAATTCACAATTTTTTAAGCAGAGTTTGTAACACTCTGGGGTTAGTTTTAAATAATACCTAGACACCCCTTGCGTATTACAACATATCAGCTTCAAAAAGATTTGCCGTCGAAGGGGGTCAAATTTCGTCTTAAAAATTTCAAAATTCACAACTTTTTAAGCAGAGTTTGTAACACTCTGTTAGTTTAAATAATACCTAGAACCCTTGCGTATTACAACATATCAGCTTCAAAAGATTTGCCGTCGAAGGGTCAAATTTCGTCTTAAAATTTCAAAATTCACAACTTTAAGCAGAGTTTGTAACACTCTGGGTTAGTTTTAAATAATACCTAGACACCCTTGCGTATTACAACATATCAGCTTCAAAAGATTTGCCGTCGAAGGGGTCAAATTTCGTCTTAAAATTTCAAAAATTCACAACTTTTAAGCAGAGTTTGTAACACTCTGGGTTAGTTTAAATAATACCTAGACACTTGCGTATTACAACTATCATTCAAAAGATTTGCCGTCGAAGGGGTCAAATTTTATCTTAAAAATTTCAAAACTTTTTTCTACATTTTACATGATAAATAAGAAAACCCGTATTTTTGTGTTAGTCAATTTAGTCGCTTCTGGCAAAGATATAATGTTTTTGAATTTGAGAGTAGCGTCAAAATTCAATGTTGAAATTTAGCATGTCTCCAGCTTAACTTCCATAAACCCGGACTGCAAAAACCTTTGTAAACGCCCCAATGGGCCGTGGAATTTTCTAACTCAACGACAGCAACGTTCGAATGATTCTGCACAAGTTTGTTTATTTATTTTATTTAATTTTACTTTTTCTTCTTCCATTTGGTGATGCGCAAATACGTATCAACCGAGAAGAGAATGATATATCGGCTGCTTCTTAAAAAGAAAATATAGCTGATGTGATAGGCTGGTATAAATCTAAGAAGTAGATACCAGATAACAAGTAGATATTTTGTTTTCAATTTATAATTTAGGTTGACTATGTTTGTCGTTTTTCTGCATTTCTAAAACTTTCCAAATCTATTTTTAAAAATTTTTTCTTTGTTACTTAATTAATTTTTAATATCTCTAAATTTAAATTTTGGCCCTGCTACTTATCAAAATATAAGATGTTTTACAAAGGCGCATTTCACCTACGCTAGAGCAACCAACGCTTACAGCGCAACTTTTAATCCAATCATGTTTAAAAATTTTTTTTTATTGCTATTAAAATATTTCTTTTCCACTTTCCAAAATACAATACTGAAACTATGGATTAATAATTTTTGGTTAACTATGATTAATAATTTTGGTTAACAAATGATTAATAATTTGGTTAACTAAATGGATTAATAATTTGTTTAACTAATGGATTAATAAATTTGTTTAACTATGGATTAAATAATTTGGTTTAACTAATGGATTAAATAATTTGGTTACTAATGATTAATAATTTGGTTTAACCTAAAATGGTTAATAATTTGGTTTAACTAATGATTAAATAATTTGGTTAATAATGATTAATAATTTGTTAACTAATGGATTAATAATTTTGTTAACTAAATGGATTAATAATTTTTTAAAAATTAAAATTAAAATTTATTTATATTAATTAATTTATTTTTATAAATTTAAATTTATTAATATTTATTTAAAAAATTAAATTTTTAAATTAATATTTTATTTTTTAAAAAATAATTATTAATTAATTTTTTTATTATTAAAAATAATTAAATTTTTATCAATGTCATCATCATACAGTTATAATTAACTTTTTTCATTGCAGTCATGATGAAATTTTAATTAAATTGCATTTATTACGTTGCCAAAGATCAGGTAGCGCAAAAACTCCCGTTTAGCAAAGCTACTGGTTTTTAACATAACTTTGCAGGTAATACCTGCAAATTCCTCGAAGACTGCCATTACTGAGTACCGATTTGAAAATTTTTTCAAGTTTCAAACATATAAACTATTATTACATTATATCTATTACTTAAGACAGGGCTACATAAAATATAATTTTTAATGCCTGAGAATATACAACTATTTAATCAAAGTGAAAGACAAATACTCGATACCAATTCGCTGTCTCTACTAGGGTAACCTTAAGCTTTAAGATTTTCACTAAAATTTTAAGGCAGTGTATTTAAAATTACCTATAGAAGAATTTACCCCTTCGAGCTTATCTGATATTTTAGTGTGATCAATTGAAAATGCGAAAATTATTTATTTCCGAAAACTCGAAAATCGAAAAGCATAGAAATCAAAAACTTTCTGCAAAATTATTCAATTTAGTAAGGAATATGTTCTTTTGGATTAAAATCATAACTGTTCACAGCAACAGGTTAAGTAACTACGAAAATTTATTTATCTGTTTACCATAGAAAAGGATTACTACTTAATCTAAAGTCGCTTCAACCCCATCTTTGTTCGGGCCGTAATTGCTTAACTATCATTACCGGTAACAGTATATGGCATTTTATGAAGACAATACAATAAACATGGTACCTGCTAAGCTTCAAATTCGCAGAACTTTTCGGTCTTCATCCCGTGTATAGCTATCATTTGCAAGTAATTTCACAACAAACTCAGAATAAAAAGTTGTGAATTTTTGAAATTTTTAAGATAAAATTTGACCCCCTTCGACGGCAAATCTTTTAGAAGCTGATATGTCGTAATGCGCAAGGGGTGTCTAGGTATTATTTAAAACTAACCCCAGAGTGTTACAAACTCTGCTTAAAAAGTTGTGAATTTTTGAAATTTTTAAGACGAAATTTAACCCCCTTCGACGGCAAATCTTTTTGAAGCTGATATGTTGTAATACGCAAGGGGTGTCTAGGTATTATTTAAACTAATCCCAGAGTGTTACAAACTCTGCTTAAAAAGTTGTGAATTTTGAAATTTTAAGACGAAATTTGACCCCCTTCGACGGCAAATCTTTTTGAAGCTGATATGTTGTAATACGCAAGGGGTGTCTAGGTATTATTTAAAACTAACCCCAGAGTGTTACAAACTCTGCTTAAAAAGTTGTGAATTTTTGAAATTTTTAAGACGAAATTTGACCCCCTTCGACGGCAAATCTTTTTGAAGCTGATATGTTGTAATACGCAAGGGGTGTCTAGGTATTATTTAAAACTAACCCCAGAGTGTTACAAACTCTGCTTAAAAAGTTGTGAATTTTGAAATTTTAAGACGAAATTTGACCCCTTCGACGGCAAATCTTTTGAAGCTGATATGTTGTAATACGCAAGGGTGTCTAGGTATTATTTAAAACTAACCCCAGAGTGTTACAAACTCTGCTTAAAAAAGTTGTGAATTTTTGAAATTTTTAAGACGAAATTTGACCCCCTTCGACGGCAAATCTTTTTGAAGCTGATATGTTGTAATACGCAAGGGGTGTCTAGGTATTATTTAAAACTAACCCCAGAGTGTTACAAACTCTGCTTAAAAGTTGTGAATTTTGAAATTTTTAAGACGAAATTTGACCCCTTCGACGGCAAATCTTTTGAAGCTGATATGTTGTAATACGCAAGGTGTCTAGGTATTATTTAAAACTAACCCCAGAGTGTTACAAACTCTGTTTAAAAAAGTTGTGAATTTTTGAAATTTTTAAGACGAAATTTGACCCCCTTCGACGGCAAATCTTTTTGAAGCTGATATGTTGTAATACGCAAGGGGTGTCTAGGTATTATTTAAAACTAACCCCAGAGTGTTACAAACTCTGCTTAAAAAGTTGTGAATTTTCGAAGTTTATAATATATTAATAAATATAACACTTAATTTTGACTTCAGTAGGTAATATTAGGGGTTGCAAACGTTCAGGTACAATCTAATATTAGTTTTCGAATACTCATTTTGGGCCTTTGAGGTCTTAAACATATAATTTTTGTAAAATAAAGCTATGTTCAAAATAACTTTAAGTATTTGTTTGGTCAACTCTAAAATTTTAAATCTGGGAATTGAATCTACTGCCAGCTTCAACGACGTATGAAATTTAAGTTTTTACTTATACCAAATAATAAAAGAAACCTCAACTGCTTTTATTGAATTTTTCATTGAAAATCTCCGATTTCTCTAACTTGGTATTGACAAAAAATATCTATTATAATTTTTTAACCGACTGAAATTATTGTTCATAATAATAATTAATATGAAAACCTTGACCTAGTTCCATAATAATATCGTGTATATGCATGTGAACACAGCTTTAGATTATTAAGTATTTATTTTGTGGATATTTTATTTCAAACTATTGTAACTTAACCAATGTTGCTTTTCGGTTACAAAATAAATGATTAAAAAAAAAAAGATTTTAATGGGAAGTAGTACTATTTTTATAGAAAAAAATTACTGCTTTACAGTTCATATTCATACATAAACACAGGAAAAATTGTCTACATAAATATTTAATGCATGAAAAAACATAAATCTGTTTTCGTTTTATATAGCATATTAAGGTATGCGAGTGTCTATACCTATATTATGTACGTACTTACGTACATATTTATGTAAGTCTAACGTGATAAATACATAATATTAATTTTGATGTAAAACATTTACAACAATGCAAGTGTCAAGTCTGTTATTTATTATGCTAATAATGTATATAGCGTGTGCGAATTTTCCTGATTATATTATGTAGAACTTTGACACTTACATACATAATTACTTTTATATAAAGTTCATTATCTAATCATAATACTGATTTCTATTATGTTTGTATTCCTAAACTATTGATCAAGAGTTATAATAAATATCACAGTTTCTAATTAAACCCTGTCTACAACTGCTAAGCCAATAAAGTTAAATTGTATTTATGGTTACAATAACTTAAATATTCCAGTAAAATTGTAATTTATATTCTATGTACACATTCAGAAATAAGAGCAGGATTTTTCATGGATACAGGAAAAAAGCTGTTTCAAGTTATTCACGTAACTTCGCACTATTCTCAACAGCCTGTGAGATTGTAATTTTCAAGTCTATGCATTAATTTCACAAAAATTTAAATTTGGTTTTTTTTGTAACATAAAAGTTACATTATAAAATATTCGTAAATACAAAAAGTTACATAAATAAAAATGTGTAACATTGAAAATTAGCAGAAATGTTATTTTACTCAGGGCATTGCACTTATCTTGAAAACTGGCTATTCATAAAACGATGTACGGAGTAAACAACTTCGAACTTAACCCTGGCAAGGTAAACTTTTACTGTAGTAAGCCCTGTAGGCATTGATTTATAAAGTGTCCACCTTTAGGTCACGTTAGGGTAGATGTCATAAATATTAAACTTTAATATAGCTTAATTAATTATAAAACATAAATCAATGTGTAGCAATTACTTACAACGAAATTGCAATAATTGCAGGGTTGAAAGTGTCAAAATTTACTTACGATAATTGACTATCGAGTTTGGTAGGGTTTTGTAACCTTATTAACCGTGCGATTTCCTAAACCTTTTATAAAATCTGTAAGTTGCAAAAACTTAAAAAGAACATTTTTGTAAGTGTTTTTGAATTTTCCCTTACAACTGAAAGTAATTTACATGGAGAGATATTATTAACTACATAAGAACATTTTACAAAAAACTAGGTAATTAATTTAATCTTATCGCCATTAAAACGTTACGTTAAATAATTCAACTTCTAAAGTAGAGTTTCCATATCTAATTTTCCTACGTATTTGTTAGGCATGGAAACAACGCATACGAGAAGTGTTTTCTGCTAGAATCAATATAATAACTGCATTGAAACATTGTATTATGTTATAAACGTTCCACTTATATAGTTTTCTGAATGAATAAAGTTTTTGTTCTTTACTTTTTAATAATGGAAAATTATATGAGTTTTGTTCTAAAATCAATACGCAAATTATGACCACTACAAGTTGAAAACGTAAGGAAACGACCCAATTTCTTTTATTTGATTGTCTTTACAACAAACTTCTGTTAGAGTAGAATTTTTATTTTTATATATTATCTTATTGCATAAAGCTTTTCAAATGTAACGTAATAAAATTATTAAAATTCTATTAATATTTATTTCTTCTAAATTTTATACTTTTAACATCTATATTATATAAATAAAGCTAACGTTTCTTCTTGTATTTAGTTACAATGTCTAATAATGTCATACAAAAAGTTACGTTATGGAAACTAAAAGCTCAAAACTCAAAAGCTCAAAACAAATGATTTTATAATTTTGCTTCAGTAAATTGCTTTTCTGCGCGATGGCAACGTCTTATGTTTTTGGATCACTTGATCTGAAAGAAACGATAGTTTATCAATTTTGCATTTTTATTGAACTAAACGAGTAATAGAAACTGTCAGGTAAATACCAGGTTACTTAACATGATTATTAATTAGTGTTTCACACGATACACTGGTGTTTGAACCTCATATTATTCAAATTCATTTTAATTATTGTAATTGCAGATTCTTAACATTTTCTAATAAATAATAAACATTTAAGTTTCTTATTTTCGCTCTTTAATGCTGGAATTTTAAAGATAAATTTATTATTTTGTATGGTAGTCTTCCTGAAAGTCATACAAATTAGCGTAATTAAAAGTTAGTAATACTTTCCTTAAATTCTTACTCAAATTTTAGGTACAATAACAGCATACCTACGTCATTTATTTTCTTTTGGCTAACCTTAATTGCATTAATTAGTTGCATGTAAAAATAAAATTCTGTTTAAATATAAATATAACGCTTGTTTACATTATAGCTTCAATATATTTATTTTCTTTCGATATATTTACAACCATTAAAAAATGTTTAAAATAATCTATAGTGTGTTTAAAAATTTATAACCAAAATTTGAGTAAAATATGTAAATGAATTATAGATTTGTACAGGAAGCGTGCAGCTTAACCACGATTATTGACAAATTAACGATACAGGTTGGGAAAAGCACATTGAAATTGAAATAGTTTACCAAACACTAAAATACGGGTCAGTGCAAACCAAGTTATAAGTACATACTACATACGTAAAGTAGGCTTTTGACTAAGGTCACCAGAGATTGTAAATTTAGTAAAACCAAAAGATTTAAATTTAAAATACCAATGATATTATAAAAATATATTGAACTTCTGTTAGCAATAATTATTTTATTAGTGCAGTAAATGAGTATGACATGTAGATGTCAACGTTAACAAGCAATTTGCACCGTCCGTCGATCGGGTAATATTGCGATGTATAGTAAACGATTTACAAGTATTAGTTGTTAGAAATTTATATTATAAACGTCGAATTAAATAGCTCTGATATTTGGGTCTAATGCTAAATGAAATCTACTCTTATTTAAAATAAAGTTAAATGAGTTTAGGGTGTGCACAATAATTTTAAAGATAAAAACTACCTAAAATACCTGAAAAGTTTGATTGTATGGAAATACGTAGTTTAATCACTTTTTAAACATAAACTAGACGAAAAGTTCGATGAAAGTGATTACACCGACAGAACTGAATATCTTTTATAAGTATCACCTAATCAATAAAAATTTAATATTATTTGTTTTGTAAAAAAAACTAGATCAACCGCAATTTGTTGGGGTAATTAATTGCAACTTTCGATTTTATTTTGTTTACACAGCTTTCAATGTTCCCTGGCAATATGCAGTGCGTGTTGAAAATAATATACTATGACATATACACAGGGAACAACGAGAATTCTGGACCAGGTTTTTACTTACGAAAAATATCTATAGAAAACTTGGAATAATCTAAGATATAAAGCCGAGACAATTAATTATATATAAGTCAGTTAGTCGTAAGTGAGTCGTAAGCTAGTGGTAAATAGGGAATCGTGAGGTACATAAGGGTATCAGCTGTGTTCCCGTTATGTTAAGCATGACAATGGGGAATATGCGTACAATATCAAGTCTCGCTCACAGAATATTAGTACAGTTTTTTAAGAGGTTTTAATTATGTTAACTAGAAAACACCTGTTTGATAAGGCATGAATTACATTTAATTTCGTATTACACATACATAATTATGTAATACATATTTTGATATACAATTAATGTGCAGACATCTGAGGTTCATAACAGAAACATGTCAAATAGCATATTATAATTTTAGAAAAATTGTAGTTAAAATTTTTAATTTAGCAAATTAAAATTTTTAATATTATTGTTATAAAAGTGTTTTCTTATATAATAAATATTAGTTGATAAAGCATTTCTAATGTCCGCTGTAACTTCGATATAAAACATTGTTATTCGACGAAAAGCGTTGATTTAACTTTTTTTTAATTTTGCCTTTTTAGAACTTACTGAACATCGAAGGGTTAACGGCTGGTGAAGTTTTTGTACACATCTCATGAAGTACATGAAATCTCATGTAAAGTACATGAAGTACTTGTGAAATACATAAAGTACTTGTGAAGTACATGATGTACTTGTGAAGTACATGTAGTACTAGTAAAATACATGAAGTACGTGTAAAGTAGGTAAAATACGTGTTAAGTATATTGAAGTACAAGTGAAGTATCATGAAGTTAGTAAATTTTTGGTGAATTACATGAAGTTGAACCTAGCTTATGAGCATATTTTAAACGTTGAATAGACTTTTGGCGATCATTATTTTACTAATTAAAAGTTTTGGTCGTCGCTAGTTTAATAGTAATCAATTAATTAAATTAAACTTAGATTTCTTAGTTAATTTTGTTAATTGTTAGTTGACGAAATAACCAATCAGGTGTTTGATTTGTTTTTGTTTTGTTGTGTGTTTGGTTATTTCGTTGTGGTCTGATTGGATGAGTTTGAATAAGGTGCATGTCCTCAGTCCCCGTTTATTGCGAATTTTTAATTTAAAAAAGTCTAAATCTATTGTGCTTTCTTTATTTTCGGTTGAACCTTTTTTGTTTTTGAATTATTTAAATAAATTAGTTAGGGGAAGCTGGAGACCTGCTCTCCTCCCAATTTCAAAATAATCTTAATAATTGTTTGTGCATGATTGTACATAATTTATTTTCGCTTTACCAGGTTTTGTTGCCCCTCCCAAGAATATGTCATAATTTTTTAGAAAACTAAAACGGTAGCTGAGAGTTTCTACTAAATTTTCAACCATTTAATATATTTGCCTGCATTGTAATATTTGGGTACTGAAGGGTGTTTCACACTCACCAGACCCTCCGGATCGAGTTTATTTATTATCAAAGTAAACTGAAGATCTCTCGTTGCAGAGACACTACAAGGCGTTTTACACCCCTAGACCCCGGATTGAATAGTTTATTTTATATCAGAAGTAAACTGAAGATCCCCAGATGAACTCCCAGACCCCCAGATTGAATAGTTTATTTTTATCAGAATTAAACTAAATATCTCCCGTTCCAAAGGCACTGGAGGGTGTTCCACCAAAAATAAATTTATTTTTATTAAAAGTGATTTAAATACTTAAGCATATCCCATGTTTTTTCAAATTAGCTATGGCCAAGTAAATGTGTTTAATTCATAATCTGAGAATTAATCATAAACTGCATAATTATAAATTCCGTATTCTCTGGTGGGTAGATCTCTGCATCGGGAGATCTTTAGTCTACTTATGATAAAAGATAAACTACTCAATCCGGGGGGTCTGGGGGGTGTGGAACACCCTCCAGTGCACAAATTTTAGAATGAAGAACATTGCAGACCCTTCTCTCCTCCCCCGACCCCCGGATCAAGTAGTTTATTTTTTATCAAAAGTAAACTGAAGATCTCTCGTTGCAGAAACACTGAAAGACGTTCCATACTCCCCAACCCCGGACTGAATAGTTTATTTTTATCAGAATTAAACTAAAGATCTCCCGTTCCAAAGGCACTGGAGGGTGTTCCACACCCCCCAGACCCCCCGGTTTAACTAATTTATTTTTATTAAAAGTGAATTAAATACTTAAGCATATCCCAAGTTTTTTCAAATTAGCTATGGCCAAGTAAATGTGTTTAATTCATAATCTGACAATTAATCATAAGCTGCGTAATTATAAATTTCATACCGCCTGGGGAAGATCTGTGCATCGGGAGATCTTCAGTTTACCTCCGATAAAAAATAAACTACTCAATCCGGGGGTCTGGGGGGTGTGGAACACCCTCCAGTGCACAAATTTTGGAATCTTGGCAAGTCTCTGAAATACCGCTGAAGTACGTGAAATACAATGAAGTAGGTGAAGTACCGTGAATTATTGATAAAGTGCATCGAATTACTGGTGAAGTACGTGATATCCCGTGAATTACTGCTGAATTATATAAAGTACGAAAAAGTATGGAAAATTATGATAAAGTACGTGAAGTGTGAAGTTAATTGTACACGATTTCCACTAGCGGTTGACCCCTCGTTGAACATATTTAAGAAATATCACGTCTTATTAATAAAGCAGCATTGACTGTAATAAAAAATAAAAGGTAAATAAACGTAATGAAATTTAATTAACGCATAAACTTTCGACAGAAGTGTTTTTGTCTTCTGGTGTTGCTAAGCTTTTATTGTTAAATTTTCTTCATGCTGTTTACCTAAGTAGCTAATTTTTAGTTCAATAATTTTTACACTCTAGTAATTTATAATATAATAGTTAAATAATTAACGTGTAACAAAATTATTAATTCCAAGTTTTTAAAAACAAATAATATTCAAGGATTACAAGAAAATTCATTAGTTAATATTATTATTATCATTGTTTGCAGGTATCGTGGCTACATTATTTTTTGTATTTAACTTATTGTACAACACGGTATCATTAAGATACATATAGGTAATGAATTTAATTTTGGTTCAGAATGTGATATAATTTTTCCTATACATATTTTAAAGTATGCAAAAGCTGCATCAACAAATGATATAAATTTATAATTGTCATAGGCCAGTCAGTAAAGGAATTGTATGTTGCAAACGGTGGTGTAGAAGATTTTATTTTTATCTTGTATAAATAGGTACAAGCATGTGAAAAACAAAAATGCTAACACGGGCGACCTCGGAGAACTTTTGGCGCCAAAGAACTTCAAAATTTTAGGACTTTTTAGTTTTTGCATATAACTCCTAAATCGTGGATCTTAGCAAAACATTTGTGGTTTAACTAATTAAAGAGCATTAAATTCTGCGTCGAATGAGTACCACAACTTAATAATTTGGTCAAGTGGTATGGTCGAAAACTACGGTCAAAAACGACGATTTTTCTAATTTTGTCAAAACTGAGATATACGTATACGTGAGTGCGCGTCCGGCATCGATCGCGCTGCACTAAATTCGTTGTAACTTTTAAACTAATTCATGAAATTGAGCATTCAAAAGCTCAAATGAAAGAAGAAACATGTAGCTATTGGATTATTATATTTTAAATAAAAAATGAATGTATATAAGAGTAGTATATGTATATAATTGGAACATACGGAGATATCCGATAAAATCGCTAAGAGCTATTATTATATATTCTAAAATTTTTTACACTAAATTCACTTATTTTTAAGTCCTATTAATAATATATGCTAGTTAGGTAGGTTAAATAAATTTTTTATAAAAGTTATTAACGTTTAACGTACCTCTAATTTAACGAATTTTGGAGCAAAAATTTATTTTTATTTCTGTAAAATAAAAGGGTTGATTTACTTTTTAACCTAAATCCTTTTATAGCATCTTAAAGTACACATTTCAAGCTTTAAAAATCGCACTTGTAGAAATCCAATAACGCGATTTAAGCAAGAGTAATATGTGGTTAAAGTTAGGTATACATTTAAGATTTTATTACTTACCCAAAATTTTGAAATTTTGAAGTATACATCTTCAATACTAAATTTTTGAGATTTTTTACTTATCGGATATTTTTATACATTACTTCTAGAGTAATTTATGAAAATTTCAGATCTTTTTTTTAAAGAATTGTAGAAATGGTAGAGCTCTTAGCGATTTTATCGGATATCTCCGTATGTTCCAACTATATACATTTACTACTTTTATATCATTTTTTTATATTAAAAATATAATAGTCCAATAGCTACATGTTTCTTCTTTCATTTGAGCTTTTGAATGCTCAATTTCATTAATTAGTTTAAAAGTTACAACGAATTTAGTGCAACGCGATCGATGCCGGACGCACACTTACGGATTACTAAATCTCAGTTTTGACAAAATTGTAAAATCATCGTTTTTGGCCGTAGTTTTCGATCATACCACTTGACCAAATTATTAAGTTGTGGTACTTATTCGACGCAGAATTTAACGCTCTTTAATTTGTTAAACCACAAATGTTTTGATAGGATCCACGGTTTAGGAGTTATATGCAAAAAACTAAAAAAAGTCCTAAAATTTTGAAGTTCTTTGGCTGCCAAAAGTTCTCCTGAGGTCGCCCGTGTTAGCATTTTGTTTTTCACATGCTTGTACCTATTTATACAAGTTAAAAAAATAAAATCTTCTACACCACCGTTTGCAACATACCACCTTATTTCGATTCTCTACTGACTGGCCTATCACTCCTTTCACAATTTCTACTGCTTTTAAACTAAAACTAAATAGTACAGATATTGTTTTATAAGAACTGCAAAAAAATTTAAGGTTAGCAGACTTGTGGAGCGAGTCCGACAAATACAAGACGCCATGAAAAGTTACTTCTGCTCGGAACAATTTACATCTGAAAAATACAGATGCTAAGAACGGGCCACAGATAACTTTTTCAATATTACATTGCTGAATTTATTTTTAGTAGAAAACTTTAATGACTGAGAAATCATATTTACGTGAACAAAATTGAGGTGGTTCAATAATTTTTACATTTTACAACCTTAAACTTTACTTATTAGTCTCAAATCCGGTATGTTTTTAATGATTTTTGCTAGTCAATTACACCAACTAACAGCAAATTAAAACAAATTTTGAAAGAATTTTCTGTAAAAATTACAACTTCCTACCCATTGGATGAAGAAGTTATTCATCAGCCTAGCCTAGACGTTGATAATACATATTATGTTATAATATGCCGATAGTACGATAGTAAAACTAAACAGCGAATCATAAAATAAAAATTATAATTTATAAAATACATATTTAATATATTGTAATAATAATCCAATGAAATTTTATTTAGTTGATGCGACATTTTTTGTATAATATTTGTATGTATACCTAAGTATTGATAAACCTATTTATTTTATATGTTAGAACAACTTGAATATTATGCCATATTCTGTTTGTTTTCTGTATACATGTATTGACTCTTTTTTTTATCTATTCATTAATATGTTCGACTGTAATATTATTTGACAGAGAAGTTTGAATAATATAATTTTGAAAACGATCAAACTGTAAACGATTATAATAATAAACTTGGTAGCAAAACTGCAGGCCTGTGGTACTGAAAAAGATGTTAATTGGTAGTTAAAATATACAAGTAAAAGCACCAACGTCTTCCGGAGGAAAAATTATAATACTAAAATGAAAGGACTAAGCTATTAAGTCGCTTATAGAGATCCTCTTATTGCTTTAATCCAGATATAGCTTTAAGTAGGGTATCACAAAACATGATTTTAACTTAATTACAGATTTTTTACTTAATAACGAATTTAATTTAAATAAATGTGCGTGCATGTACTTCAGTAACCCAAAAGTACAATTAAATTAAAATTCTTAGAATGAAAAGTTAATTGGTATATAAAACACACTAACAAATTAGCGAATATGTTTTCACTAATCACACTAATCTACCAATTTAATTTTCATATTTGCTAAACCTATTGGTTTGCTACTTTAAATTTCACAAGAGAATTCTAATTTTGCTATCGACTATATTTCTTACCCTATTGTATAAACACAAATATTTGCACGCAATTTGTATTTAAAACACCGACGAATCAAAATATTGAATTGTCAAGAGAGAATAATAGATTAAGTTGAACTTTCTAATTTATCTTAAAATCAATAATTCCAATGCGTGTAACACGCTTCTCTTCCTTTTTATTGGCATAATATATTTAACT
Source organism: Lycocerus yunnanus (assembly GCA_036346125.1). Taxonomy (NCBI): domain Eukaryota; kingdom Metazoa; phylum Arthropoda; class Insecta; order Coleoptera; family Cantharidae; genus Lycocerus; species Lycocerus yunnanus. Next base: position 1,952,105 of record JARFIX010000075.1, on the reverse strand, counting down.
AAAACAATATGCAATTATTTTAAAAACGGTTTAATTAAGGTTATAAGAAAATTTTCCAATACCGTCCGTGGTTCCATTAATCCATAAGCTAACACTCCTTTAATTTTATCTCAGTTTCCTATCAAGAAATTACACAAAAGTTAATTGTAATTACAAACAACTTATTACTTTATCAAAAGTTCTAAAAACAGTTTTAATTACCATAATTAGTTTTAATAGAATGGCCATTTAATTAACAAGTCCGCTCTAATTTGCTAGGATAGCTATATAAAAAAAGTTTAATTATATATTATTAATTAAAACTTCAAAGTAATCTAAACAAACAGAGCTTCAGTTTTTGATAATTATTTTTTGCAACCACTTCTTTTTACAAATTAAGCTAAATAATATAGGTCGAGAAATTTCTAACCTAAGGTTTAATTAGTTCACAAATGTTCTTTAATTAATTTATATTGATTTTCAGTCAAAACCACAGAATAATCTATTTCAAACCAAGAAATAATTTAGTTTGTCAAAGTAAAGCTGAATCTGTTATCTTTTCTTACAAATTTTGAATACACAAGAAAAAATCGTTTTTTCAAATAGTAACCTTGAATTCTAAAGTAGGCAATTACTTCAAAACTTAATGGAATAGTAAATTTTTGAATTTGACTGTTTCAAATTAATGGTGAAATATTATCATTAAAGAAATTATCTGTTTCTAAATACAGCACCGTAAATTAAAAATGTCAACTAAAGATGCGTTTAATTTAAACTCTTCTCATATAACAAATTAAGCGGGTGGAATAAATTTTACAATCATTTCTAGAACTTTTGTTCTATATTTTACACCACCTAATTCAAATTCTAGAAAGAAATATAATTTCTGGTCAAACGTTGTAATTATTCTATAAATTTTGAATTGGATTAGTACTACTATTTTAAATATGTATGCTTATATCACATTGATATTGATTTTACGTTAGAATTACTTCTATACACTGCAATTAATCGGTTTTATTTGTTTCAGTTTTACTGCCCATTTACATTCTCTTCAGATTTGCATCCCCACCTGTTGACAACTCGAAGTTCTGTTTTCCTTATGGAGACAAATTAAATCGAATTTACAATTCTTGTTTTTTTAATTTTTTATGTGAAATTCAGTGTATCAACTTGAGTGTAAAAGTTTTGGGGACAATTAATCTTTTTCTGAAAATCAACGCAGTCCAACACTTCCACCGAATTGTGTGACCAACAGTAATCGACTGTGATATCAACTGCCCGTTTGATTTCTACACTTTCTACTTATTACAAAAAATTATTTGGCTACAAAGTTATATAGATTTATCAATGAACGATAGGTTCAGGAAATTGATTTTTATTAATATTGAATTCGTTTATGTAGTGTGTTAAACCTGTTAATATTTTAAATGTACATAGCACACCAATGTGATCGTTCGTGTTGTCTTACTATGCATGATGCGTGTAATAAAAACATTTAAAACGAAGGGGCATGTTTATTCTAATTCGTAAAAATAATATTTCAAAAAAATTCCAGCTTTCAAAATAAATCATTTTTAATATAATAGTATATAGGTAAGTGCTATGTCAACTGCTATTTTTTGACAATATACTGTCAATTGTCAAATTATGTATACAAGGGCATATAAAAAATTTCATTTTAGAATTATATTGTATATTTTATATTTATCAACCTTGGCACTGAAAAGAGTATGTGGCCAGGAAGGATACTTACGTCCAACACTGAAATAGAAACCTATATACTATATGAAGATAACATCAACATTATTATACTGCACGTAGCTACCATATTCTCCTTATAAAGTTAAGAAAAATAATAGAATATTTATTTTTTTTTACAAAACAACTTAAAGAAAAGGAGTTATAAAATTCTGAAAATCTAAGGAATGCAAAAATAAAGTGTATAAATGTGTCTTACTAATATGCACATCATCGTAGAAGCTTCAATCAGTGGAAACAACGCAATATTAACTTTGTCGTGTATCTGTATAATTTGTGAATGAGCGTGCTAACAATTCAAATTTTTTTGAGGTAATAAAGTTTAATGGATCTGCATATCAGGCAAAATCTTCCAAAATATGCTGTAATAGTGGCTGAAACTCATTCTAACGAATTTAACTCTTAAATGCAATTGCCATAAAATTTATATGCAAATGTTAGGATGTTAAGGCTAAGGGCTGGTTTATCAATGTAAGGTTTAATAAACAACTAAAATCTGATGAGTTTCAAATTTTTAATCGAACCTTTTACATGAATTAATAATACAACTTCATAAAGCAGATTACATTAAAACAATGGTCGTTATGTGCTCTAAAAGTCAAACAACTTAAATTTTATCTTCATAACCATGAATAAATTATTTTACACCTACTTACAGTATACGGCATAATACAATTTGCAAAAAATGAATGCTTGAAACTCTTCCGTACTTCTCCACTGTTTTTTTGTCTTATCTGTATATAATTCAAGCATACTGAACCCAAAAACTGTCATTCATAATCAGAATGTTCTTTGAATCAATAAATTTCGCCAAATGAATAAACGTTTACTGCATTTATTAAAATCTCAAATTATTAATGAAAATGATGATGTTTATTGATTAGTTCAAGTTTCAATTTTAATTCAATTATCGGTCCAGGTTTAACTGACAAGATTCTATAAATCATTATATAGTTGATCGATAATGTCTTGAACTGAAATATATCTTTTTAAAAATACGTAAGTTAAAAGCTTTCTTTACCAATTTATAAAATCAATTAATAGTTTACTATTAAATTTGTTATTAAAACTTAAATAAATTAGTTTTAACTATTGATATTGTGAACATTATTTTTTTTAGTTCACGCAACGAACGCAATGGCAAAGAAAATCACAAGCTGTGTAAACGATATAAAACCGGAAATATAACTATAATTACTTTCCATTGTTATTTTTTTACTTTGAAAGAAATAGATAAATAAATATAAATAGAAGATAATAAAGAAATAGTACAGTCGGCTATTCTGCTATATATAAATAATACGAAGTTGAACTATTTGATAATTTCATTATAAGTACCTGAAAGCTGTAAACAAAATTCCCCTAAAGGCTTGAGAGAACTATATAAGAAAGCTTTAGAGTGTACTTCAACTTCAAGCTTTTCAAACTTATCTGTATAAAAAAAATAAGAAAAACCGGATCTTTTGGTTTTATATTACGTTGCTTGATTAATTTTTATAATTCAATGAAAAATTGATGGTAAAAGCTTTCCGGATGTTAGCGCATATCAATTGCAATATAAAATAACCTTAATACATCAGAAAATATGTATACATACCCACACTTGGAAATAGTTAGGTAGTAACTTTTCAGTAAAAATAAAACTGCTTTATTATACAAAGTGTTTCTAAATTGCCGGGAAGGAGTTTGCTCTGCGAATTATCATTAGTGCAAAAATTTCTATGCCAAAAATTACTACTCTTGAACTAGTTATCTCCGAACTAAATAAATGTTACCTAAAAATATAGAATTGCGATAAAATCCAAACTATGAATTTTATAATGTATGACCTGCTTTTACGTTTTTAATGTAGGTGCTATAAACCTCAACTTAATTGCATTATTATGTTGACTGGAGTCTTACTATTTAGCAATAATGGTAAGTGTAAGGGTGCAATTATAGTGGAAAATTATAAACAGATTACATCATTTAGAATGCATTAACGGAGTTGCAAACGATTATGCTTTGTGCAATATGAAAAGGATTTTTTATATCATTATTGCTAAGCGGCTTTATTAGGATTATTTCATTAAATTCGTTAAACTTAAAATGAATAATATTCTATTGGTTAGCTATTTTTTGTATTGAAAAAGTCTATAATATAAACATTATTTTGTAACTTGCCTGAACTGGTTGACATTTGACTTAAGTTAAAATTAAGCTAATGTTAAATCGAAATTTCTATTTACCAGTTATTAGAATAACTAGCAAAGCACCATAATATGGCAATATACATACATTATTTAGTACAGGGAATGCAACCTTTTAGTTTATATTCACGTTGTACATACAACTTCATAAATAAGCAACAAATAAAGCAATTTAAATTTTAAATACGACAATAAAGCAAGTTTTTCAAATATGAACGCAGAATTTACATTTTACAATATATAGCACCGCAATATCTAATAAACAACAAAAATTGATGTTCTGTTTACTTTAACAATATAAAATTTTATGCTCCACTTAAAAAATGTTATAAAATAATCCAAACAATATTGCTTCCTAAAAATTTAATTATACGCTTTTCTTGATTTCAATTGTAATATGTCAATAAAAACTGAAAATTTACATATATATCGTTTTGATATTGAAAAAAATATGGTGTTGACATAAGAAGTTGCTTGTTATTTAAATTTCATTTTTCTTCAGAATTTAATTATGGAATCAAATAGTAGGTACGTACTACAAAGTTTTATTATTGTTTTGTTTTGCGCCTGCACTACTACTGTATTACAAGCAAATACAATAAAAAAATTTTTCAATCGAATTAACAGTTCTCTTTATTATTCCCACACTGCATGAATTACAGATTTTTCAATCTAGTTGCGTGGAATTTCTAGCGTTTCAACGTTTGAATGTTTCATTTTAATGACGGCAGGTAAAATTGGATTTGTATTTTAAATGTCCACTAGTGTAAAAACAAAAATTTACCCTTCAATTGCATAGGCACTCTTGTATCTGACCTAACAAAAATTGACCTACATAATAGAATTAAGACCTCGACGCAATTTTTAGAAATAGCTCCGCACAGATCAAGTTTGTTATTGTTTAGCAAACAGATTATACATTAAACTTGCAAGAGATTTTTTATTTTTCTTGATAATATCGTACCCAGTGAAATTAAAAACAAACGCAAAAACAATGCAAAACTTGTATTAACTTGAGTAATTTATTAATCGCCTAGAATCCTAGACAATAAAAGACTGATAAAATATTTCGATCTATACATCCTTGACACTGCAGAATAATTTTTTAACCCAAATTTTGTGGAATGGAAGTCTTACGCAATGTCAATAATTTTAGCTAAATAGACAAAAAATAATAGGAAATTCTATTTCGAAGAGTGGATAGTGGTGGCTATTTAATAGTTAACAGTCATACTGAGTTCTGGATTATTCATTAGTACTACACAGAGATTTATGTGTTCCCCTGATTATTTTAGAGCAAATGTAAATAAATACAGGACAAATGGGAATAAAAACTTCCATATTACAAATGATCATTTTTTTAAATCAATTTCAGTCCTAAAATGAAAGGGATGCCTTGAAGTGAAAGTTTTTCCCACAATATACTACACATAATAATTATATAAATGCATATAATGTAATTAATTATACCTTGATAGACATTGAATTTTTGCAAATTATGTAATTGTAACAGAATACTTTTTTTTATCAAAATATGAAAAAATCAATTTTAATAATTATAAGAAATACTATTCGGCTACCTCGCGCTCAGTTTGCAGCACTGAAGTCATACTGAACTATATGAATAAACATAACCTTACACTTTGTATCAAAAGAAATCGCAAGTTGGAAAATAGTGCATTTTAAAAAGGTTTTTGTTCTTCTAACAAAAACCGCTCCAATAAAAAATATTATATTTGATCTCGTACAAAAATAGTTACTACAACAATTTTTTTTGTCTGTACCAGCAAATATTTAATTATAGCAGCAAAAAAATTGAATTTATTCAAAAATTTTAGTTGTCGTAACAAATAATTTTTAATCGATTGCAAATAAAGCCAAAAAGCTACACTTTTTGATTGGGATGTAACGCTTTCAGTGCTCCCAGGTAAAGTAAGCATAGATTTTTTTAGAGTAGAAAAGAGCAGAGATAAATGAGCATTAATGTCATGTTTGAAAGTATAGATCAAGTTACTAAGAACTGTTTCGTTAAAGGTATTCCATGTCCTTGCAGATCATGTACATAAGTAACTTTAATATTTGCTATAGAAGAAAATCCACTCTCTTGAAAACTATTTCTCGATCACAAAATTCTATTTCTGAGAAATTCTTCAAGTTTCTCTCCTTTTCAGAGAAATTTACTATTTTGATGTACTTCAAAGATCAATGCAATAATTTTAAAACGTCTTTAGTTCAAAACGTAGTGTTTACGGGGTTTTGCTCACAATTAAGGAGAAATTAAGACAGAATAGTCTCCATTTGGCAAATTAAGCAATACAAATCTACGATCGAACGTATTGAGTAATGGATAATACTCTAGGATCAGAAGGATGGGGATAGACGACAGTTCGGACGCCGATCTAGCCTTTTTTTCTCTTTCTATTTTGGACAGCTTGTAGAGAATTAGTTAAGCGCAGTTAAGTTGTACTCTACAGTATAGGCCAATTTTGATTGTTTTTATAAGGAACTCCATAACTATGCAAGATATACAAAAGATGGCGCATCCTCTGTGTCTTTTTATTTGAGAAAAACTCGATGAGTTTGAGTTTTTGGCAATGAACTTTGAATAATGGCAACAAATAGCAAATTATAAATTTATTAGTAAGAAGATTGTTTATATTGAGTAAAAATTAATTTTGTCAATTTTAACATTTAAAATTCTGACCACTAAATTAACAGTGAACAAAAAGTGAAATAAAAGTATTGTACAAACAAACAAAACAATACACGTAATTACAAAAATTGCAAAGATTAAAAAATTAAAAATTACCCACTGTGTAAATTTCAAAAAGAATTTATTTCAAGTGTGTTCCGGTACAAATTCTGGTAGGTTTGCTTTTTGTAGAGAAAACTGTCGAAAATTATTAAGTATAACTCTTATGGACACATGGATTATTAGTTAATTAAAAGTAGAATGACAAAAGAATGTTAATCATTTATTGTTGGTTTCATATCATTGCTCAAATTAATTTTTTAAAAAGGGGTCTAACTTCACGCACATTCCCCTATCAACCTATTAGAGCTGAGAAAAAAATATGGCAAAATAAGGTTACCCATATCAAGCAGTGGGCGAGCAACTGTTGAAATGACGAAGAAACCTAATGAATTGATTGAGTTTTACTTAACAGCTCCTAAATATTTGTTGAAATTGGTTTTAAAATTCATACATACATGTATGTACATATGTATTACATTAATAATTTACTTAAATTTATGCAGTTGACTTTTAAATAATTTTGGTTTAGATAACTTTGTCAACCAAATACATAAACTTAAACTGATTGTTAGTAAATTATGTTAAAATTTATTTTATGCTCACTTCATTATTTTCAGTTTAGTTCTACTTCTACGATATTCCAAATGAGAAGCTTTCTAATAATCAGCTTTCTTACCTTTCTAACGGGAGGGTTGGCACAATTAGGTAAGATTTACCCATTATTACTTAACAATTAATAGTAATGTGGTTTAACGTGTTAATCTTAAAGGGTATAGCCGGCTAAGCATGTAAAATCTGCCCCCAGCGATTTTTAAAAATCCATATGGTGGATCGATTTCTAACTAAAAAAAAATGTTTTTCTGAAAATTTTAGCTTTTAAACCCCGTGGGGTACGACGTAATTAAATAAAACGTGTTTTCGGTAATTATTTTATTGTAACTATTCTACTGAATATTTTTAACAAAATTTTATTGGTAATAATTATCAACAAGGGACGTTAAAAATAATTTTTATAATTTTGTAACCATCCCCTTTTTTTTAAAAAAATAAAAAAGTTTTTGTCGTTATATTTAAATATGTTCCTTTCATATGTCACTCACGAATTTTTTCCAAAAAACTCCTTTTTGGCTCTTCATTATACGGTAAAATTTTCAACTTGATCCATTTGGTGGAACAAGGTCAAAAAAAATAAAATTGATTTTTTTTATATTTTCTTCTAATATTATTCACTAGATTTACTTGTGAAATACTGCTTTTTTATTCAAAATATATCAAAATCTTATTTAAATGTACATACTATTGGAAATAATTAATCAGTGTCAAAATTTCCAATTTTGTAATTTATAATATTATAATATTAATATGGTTCAACAAAAGCTTATCAATTATTTATAATTTATTGAATTTATTTATATTGAATTGAATATAAGTAATTTGCATAAAATGTATAGATTATACTTTAATACAAGTAATTTAATAAAATTAACTAATTACAATAATAATTAATACAATGAATGATGTTACAAGAACTAAATGAAGCTTCCAAGGCAATATTAGACCTGAAAATGAACCTAGGTAAAACATAAAAAATGTGCCCCACTACGCAAAGATTCAAATTTAAACCTAGGATACAAAATCACCAACTCTAAAACTAACCAAACAGTGAAGTTATCTAGAAGAATAGTTTTTTAACCTGGCCTGCTTTTGGAAAGCAAAACTGCATATTCGGTAATCAAAATCCGATAATTCTAAAGAGGAAGGTACACGACCCATGTGTGTTGCCTATTGCAACATATGGGATGAAGACGACAACAACAACAAAAGCAAAGACGGAAAAGATAAGAACAACACAGCGAGCAATGAAGCAAAGAATGCCAGAAGTGAATTTCAGGGAAAAAATCAGAAATGAAGTAATAATGAAAAGAATAAGAGTGGCGGACATAACAGAACGAGTAGCAAAGCTAAAGTGGCAATGAATGTGATACGTAGTCAGACAGATCTCACTTAAATAGACTTACAAATTAGCTCCCAGGGGACCAAGAACTACCAAAAGAAGCTTAGGAAGACCCCGAGACAGGTGGCTAGACGACACAAAGAATGTTACAGGAAGATACTGGTTTTAGGCAGCGGCCAAAACAGAGATAAATGGATAGAAATTGGAGAGACTTGCGTTCAGGAGCGGACGGGGATATCCTGAGAAAAAGAGTTATTATACTCTGAGAAATTCTTTGTTAAGATTCCTTTTAATAACATTAGTTAATCCTCGTCATTATCTTTATTCACTATAGCATTAACTTTGTCATATGTAAACAAACGACTGAAATATTTCAACAGGTCTTATTATTTTAGCCAAATATCAACCACGAAAAGGATAATATATGTATGTATAATAGCTGCAATGTGAGAGCAGTACCCGATAGTGCGCCTACCATTAGCACAATCACAACAATAAAAATTATGTCCAGAGATTTTATTCGTACCTGGTTGATAATAATCAATGAAACAACGGTATTTTTTTGAGTTAATATGCCGAGATTTAATTGTTAGTTTTATAATATTTTGTGTGATTTTTACATAGTGAAGTGTAATAGTAACGTCTTCATTCATCAACTCACAATCAGCCAAATAAGATACGGTTCTAGACATTCGATATTTTTTAAAAATATATTAACACTGAATAATTAGGTATTCCCAATAGTATGAACATTTAAATAAGATTTTTGATATACTTTTGAATAAAAAAGCAGTATTTCACAAGTAAATCTAGTGAATAATATTAGAAGAAAATATAAAAAATCAATTTTATTTTTTTGACCTTGTTCCACCAAATGGATCAAGTTGAAAATTTTACCGTATAATGAAGAGCCAAAAGGAGTTTTTGAAAAAATTCGTGAGTGACATATGAAAGGAACATATTTAAATATAACGACAAAAACTTTTTATTTTTTTAAAAAAGGGGTGGTTACAAAATTATAAAAATTATTTTTAACGTCCCTTGTTGATAATTATTACCAATAAAATTTTTGTTAAAAATATTCAGTAGAATAGTTACAATAAAATAATTACCGAAAACACGTTTTATTTAATTACGTCGTACCCACGGGGTTTAAAAGCTAAAATTTTCAGAAAAACATTTTTTTAGTTAGAAATCGATCCACCATATGGATTTTAAAAATCGCTGGGGCAGATTTTACATGCTTATCCGGCTATACCCTTTGCGATTTAAAATAATACAAAATTTAAGTACGTTCAACCGTAATATTGTAGGAAAATGTAATATTTATATTACACATGGAATGTACATACATAGGTAGTATGTATAAATGGTTTTGTTAGCCAACTGGCATTAATCTAGTAAACAAAATTCACATCTGATTTTTTTAAATATTATATTGTTTCCAACTTATTCTCTTTATTGTTATTGATTATACTAAATGTTTACTCATAGATACTAAAAATGAATTTAATAATAACGTTAATTTCTTTTACGTATTTAGATTGAAAAGACAAAATATATTGGAGCACTCAATATTTATTTTTTCTAATAAATAATTAAAATATTCTGAAAAAGTAATCGGAATAACTTTAAACGTCAAAATTTTAGGTGATGATGGATTACCTGGCGGTGTACTACCTCAATTATGGAGTTTAATTACAAATGGAACTTTGGAACACATATTTGGTTGCAAATCTTTACCCACTATTCCAGAAGACGATATAGCCTACTACCTATGCACTAGAGAACATAACAATTCCATCTTACTTACTTTAGATAATTCATCGATTTTGAATGTGACCAAAAGTACCAAAATTATAGTTCATGGATTTGCAGCCACAGCGACAGATAGTTACTTGCTCGATTTGGTATATGCTTATTAACCCGTTACGATTGCAATGTAATTACCATTGATTATAAAAATTTAACAAACGTTCTAATATCCCAAGCATATTGCAATATAATAGTAGGGGCCGATATGATATCAGATTTTTTCTGCAAATTGCACGAAGCAGGGCAATTAGATTTTAATAATACTCATATGGTGGGGGCATCTTTAGGTGGACAGACAGTAGGATTAATTGGGGCGAAAATCCAAAAGAGATGTAATCAAACCGTGGATAGAATAACCGCATTAGATCCGGCAGGTCCGATTTTTCAAAGTCAAGATATTTCACGAAGGTTGGATAAAACCGATGCTAAATTTGTTGACGTAATTCATTCCAATATGGGAATCATTGGATATTATGGATCGGTGGGTCATGTTGACTTCTTTCCAAACTGTGGAACTCTCCAACCTGGCTGTATTAATCTTACACTTAGTAGCGTTCCTACTATAATAGACTTTGTTTTCTATTGTAAGTTCTTTACTGTAACCATCAACTTTATAAATTGTTTTTAATTTTAGTGCTCTGCAGTCATGGTAGGTCTGGTTTATTTTTTACGGAAAGTGTATATGGAACTGGTCCAGTTTTTAATTCAACAAGTTGCTCCTCGTGTCCTAATAGTGATGGTGTGGGAAAATGCATTGGGCCCGACGTTATTAACCCTAAATATGCTATCATGGGAGAAGATTGCCCACGTAATCCACCAGCTAGTAAATTTGTTTTAAAAACTAACAGCAATTCTCCCTATGCTCGAGGATAAGAGAATTTATTATATATTCGTGTTTTATAGTTAATATTTAGTTTTCTCTGATATTATTATACCTATAACATCACGTCTAAGTGAAATCAGTGACTTTTATCTAAACAGTGTATTGGTTTTAATCACAGAAGTGTATTTTGAATAAAATGTTCTAGTTTTCGAATGAAGTTCTATATTTTTCGTTTTATAAAGGTATCCAATGAACATTTATAATGGCACTTCCCATACAACGTATATTTGCCATCGCTAACTGCATTTATATTTACAAATCATTTATAATAAACGAAGTAAGTAGCTATAGAAAGTACATAGTTGGGTAAATATTTACTTACCCAGACTTATAATACTTTGTAAAGATGAAATTAATAACATACCCAGATGTATGTACATATTATGTATTATATTTTACCAAAGCATTTTTTGCTTATTTTAATTAATAACTATTTTTTCATGAGTTTAAGGTATTACCTAATCAACTAAAATCACAAAACCATAATTATATTTCATGAATATTATTCAAACTTATAAAAATATAACATTTTAATAAAACTCAATTAAAAATGACTCAAAATATTAATTTAGATGTAGATATCAAGTGTATTGTGAATATAGACATGAGACTTCAAGCACTATAAAATAGATATTTTTGGATCCTAATTGTTAGTGAAATGGATAAAAATAGATCATTAAGGCTCACAAAATAAATTTAAATTCTAATTTTAGACGCAATGAAATGTTAATTATATCAAACTAATAAACTTCTTTATAAGCACAAGGTGATCCACAAGAGTTCTTGTATTTCATTAGAAAGAATAAGTACGTCATTAAAATATCGGTAGGCGAACTTAATAAATTCTAAAATTACGTTATCTAGAATTTTCTTTAGAGAAATAACAATAAATTACAAATTCGTGGACTTAATTTAAAAAGGTTATGAAGGGAATGCTGGTTCAGTCTCAAAGGGATGCTCGTACCGAATAAGAATTTCCCTACCAATGTCGAGTAACGCCACTAGAATAATTGGCTTAGCAGCTTTAACAGTAAATGCTTTTTCCACATTCCCGTCGTGTCCCCTGGCTATAGTTCAGTAATAGACTCTAGCTAACGAAAAGGGACGAAGAGTAACTTTCCCGCTCTTGAAAACTGACGGAATAAACTCCAATAAAAAATATCAGCCGTTCGGATAGGGGGTTTTCCTCGGATCAGCTCCTCGTCATAGATGAAAAATGAAAAAATTAAGTCTGCTATGTCAACTATATATTATCTATTACTATCTATTATAATAAAATTACAGAAAACTAAAGATAACAGTAATAATCAATTTTAGTTGCATAACTATTAGAATCTGCTGATAGAAAATCGACCATATTACAGTTATGTCGAGACGATGGTACTAAATTTTAATAGAAGGGGAAGAGGCTATAAAAATCACCAAAGAAATAGTTGCTACTTGTGTAAAGGTGATCATCTGGATCAACACCAAAGGTAAACATTCGAAAACATTCCTGCTGAACTGTTATAATAGCACGGATGGTAGCACATTGTAATATACAGAAATCTCATATAATATCCATCTTTAAACAAACAAAAAATAAGAAATAAAAATAAATCAAAGTTTGGTACTTATTCGTGGTACTTATGGTGGTCCCACGAAAAAGTACCAAACTTTGCTTTATTTATATCTTAATTTGTTTTCAAAATCCAAGAATTGATAATAAATAAATTAACCATCTTCAACAATTTAAATATTGCGGAACATAGTACAGCGAATTAATCAAAAAACGTTAAGTCCGAGGCTGTAACTTGAGTTAACTATAAACTAAAGTTTGCGGGTAGTGATTAGGACAAAAGACCTAAAATGACCTCTAGAGAGCGATTTTTGTTCTACAAGAACTGTGTATCAATATGATCAAAAAATTTCAAAAAAAACGAAAGTTATGGCGTTTAAAGAAAAAGATATAATTAGAAGTAAAATCTCTATGGAAAACCAATTCGTAGAACAAATATCCCATTTTAACTTCTTGGAATGCAACGTATGCTTCGACCAAGACAACGACATAGCTAACAAAATACATACATTCCAACACATATATGGAACAATACACAGAAACCTAAAGAATATAACTCGTAAGGATACCCAAATAAAATTTTATAAAACAATGGCAATAGCCGTCCTATCATATGGCTGCGAAACATGGGTCCCCTCCAAGAGAAAAACCAAAGAATGCATAAGACTGTACTGCATAAGAATTACAAATGTCCTCGGTCAATGAAAGAATTCTAGAATATGGAGAAAATTGGAAACTGTATCTAAATAGAATAGAAGACAATATAATTCCAAAAAATACTCTCTTACAATCCGAAAGGGAAAGGATATTGGCCGACCGAGAAAGCGTTGGCGAGACTTATGAAGTCAAAACAGGCAATAAAACCGAAACCATGAAAGGAAGAAGAAGAACTTAAAGTCGAAAATAGAAAGAAGACTGCTTGCTAAGATGTTGTAGGGACTAACTCAGAGGCAAACTTATAGGCCCATAACGGTGTATTAGATAGAAGACGTTTAAAATAGTTTGTATAATACTAAGAATGCATGTTTAGAGAGTGTGGAGGAAGACTTTGGAAAAACCAAACAAATGAGAAAACTACTATGTCGAGGTAGTAAACGGCAGTACTCTAGACGTTTCTCAACCAGGATACTATAGAATAGCAGTAGAAAAATAATTTTAGTTTAATTTATGTATACAGTATAATATAATAAAATCAAATTCTTACAACAATTACACATTTTTCTAATTATTTAAATAATTACATACTTATGTATGCATTAAGAAAATAACACCAACCATGTAAGTATAAAACAAAAATTACCTTAAAAAAACAATTTTAAATAATCGGACAGTATAGTTATCGTAAGTGTGTGCTGTAAAATTATAAATTTATATTTAAAAAAATTTGTAAAACAAATAATTATTATTTTATTCTAATTTTAATTTTAAATCTTTTTAAAAACTTAACTGCAATAAAAATAATGCATATGTATTTAATTTTATATATTCCAATTCAACTTTTTCTAGCTTTCTTTTGATATTTTATCTATCAATCGATCTAATTATTTTAACATGTAAGATATACCTGTTGCTATTAGTTACACCGCTATAACTATTATAGTATAATACATATTAAGTAGCTATAACTCAGCTATATTGGAAATATTCTCCATTTTTTCTTTTCATCATCTCCTGAAAGATAGATTTCTTTCATTTAGACATAACCATCTAAATACACTCAAACCTGTTTTTGTGCGGAGGATGGGGCCGTATAAACAAAATCCAATAAAAAATATTTTATTTTTTATTTGTGCTATGCATTTGATAGAATTTCACAAAAAAATCGCTCATAATCAATTCCCTAAATATAAACCACATTAAAACAAGTTTTACCAAAAATTTCATAATATAATATATTTTTCATACTCCTAATATTTATTTGTATAATTCAGTTTTTCACTTTTATGCACCATTTTAACGGTTTTTTCACCAATACAGCGAAAAAATACCAATTCCATTATATCAAGGTAGCTACTTGAAATCTCAACTTGACTGCAATTTATTTTAGCTCGTGTGATACAAAATCCTTATTAACAATAATAATCTTATCAACACTGGACTATAATGCCTTATGCATGCTTTCAGAGCTATTGATTTTATCTTCGGCGTCTATTATGTAAATATTTTATCTAAATTGATCTTAATACGATTTTATATGATAAAATTAATTAATTATCCTAAACAATCAGCCTTGGACACTTTTTGAATCATTCGTGATCAAAGCTACCTAAGCCAATTTTTAGGTGATTTTAAATCAAAAAATAAATTAGTTGGCACACATTGGTAAATTCAATCCCATGGGATTCTTTTATTAGATAGTAGGATTTCCTCACAGATAATCTTACTACCTGGATCATAAAAGTCTTTCATTGTTTACATCACGCTTTAAAGGTCACTCAAGTACAGATAGAATTTTTTGATTGTCCTAGTCATAAATTTGGAAGCAAGTAATAAAATTGCAATAAAATTTCTTTACTATGGATTAATAGCATTTCTTAAACACTGAAAATAGAATTACCCTCCAGTAGTTAATATTATTAGGGAACTTTTATTACAACTAAAATTTAAAACTTTCTATAGTCTCAAATTCATAATATATTCCTGGATATAAAAGAATAATGCACCATTAAATTTTATAATCAGAAATTGAATGTGGTGTATTATGACTAAGGTATATTCAATAAAGATGCGGATATTATTATTAACTTTTGCCTTTCTATTTAACATAATATAATTTAAATAAATAATTTCGAATAAAGTTTCTATTTGGCAAATGAAATGAAAATAAGTACTTTGTTAAATTTCTTGAATTTAGTTGAAAAAAATCTGTTCCTTTCGTCTTCGGTGTCAAATTGAAAGAGAAACTATAATATTTTAAGCTATTGAAATTTTGCATCATAATAAATACGTAGGTATCTTTATATTTTATCAATATTATTACCATATTTTAAAATATCACTTACGAGAGTGCTTGAAACTAACACAAGATTTTTAAGAATCCAAGACAAAATCTCTAGATGATAAAAAAAGTATCGATAACCACTTTCAAATGATGTAGAGATAAAAGCTGTTTTGTTTAAAGTGTTCGCCTCCTTGTACATTTTTTTAAATTCTTAAATGTTTTCAATTAATATAATTATTCTTAGAACTCACATTTAACAAGTGGCCAAATTAACATAGTCGTATTCCAAGTGTGTCACTATGTAATTGGCATTAGGCCATTTAGTTCAAGTAACACCGTTTCAAGTTTATTACTAATAATTTGATTTATCATAACTTCAAACTTTAATCAACGATTAATATCATTTGCATTATTTGGCCTAAAGCCAATTCCGCACCCTAACTTTGAAGTTTTCATCCCTAAACCACAAAATTTGAAGTTACAATATAATTATATTAAAGTAAATGCAACTCAAACCGATATAAGATTGATTACAAAGTCTGGATGTGAAATATTAAATTTAAAATTATAAAAAAATTACAAAAATTCTGACTAATACACCAAGGACGTGCCCGAGTCTCGTTGTGGGCGCCGCCGATTATCTCAAGCCAGATCTGATAATAACGGAAAGATTCTGTTGTTTAAAAATGTAAAAACTGATCATATGCAAGAAACAGGTGGAATACATAGTTGAATTTTACAAAATAAAATAATAAAGTTCAATCGATAAAATTCAATCGTACTGCAGCTTTGACGTGGAAAACATTGATCAAAATATAAAAGATTGAAATTCTGAAATTATTTCAACGTAATCTTGAACTGATACCAAGATTTAATTTTGCAAAAATGTTATACTTCCGATTGGATTTAAAATATTCACGCCCGAGTGGCTAAAGAAATTGTGTAGAATCCATAGCCAATTCTTTATTCGGAAAACAATAATTAAGAATTGGAAGAAATATAAAAAATAATTTCAACTTAAATTTCTTGCAAAGCAATATTTCGTGTAAATAAATTTCTGTACTTAATCCAAAGTTCAAATTTTAAGTTGATAACGTCGACCTCAATTTAGTTTTTGTTCAAAAACGATAAAGACCTGATCGATTCACTACTACTAGCTTATTTACTCCAGTCTTATTATACCTAGTACATTCTAGGGTATTAGTAAATAATAAATAATAAAAAAGGAAATAATAAAAGTTAAAATTATAGACGATTATGATTTACTATTATATGCAATCGTAAATTACACGACTGTAAATTTTCAAATCTTTTTGCATATTCGAGGTGCTGATAGTTTGGTATTTGAAAAGTAATAAATAAGTTTATCAAACCGGAATAAATGTATGCCTTTTTTTTAAATGACAGTATTGTCAGTATTGCAGTATTAGTAAGATTTAAAATGATTCTGAGAGATTATTAAAAATTGTTTCTTCTCCTTAAACTCCTATAAGGTTTGCCGATCTGATATGATTTGAAATATCAGATTTCTACGATTTCAGATTGAAATTTAAAAAAAAATAGATAATCTTCTTCGTAATATCCTTTGTGTACTTTTTCTGTCCTGTGTACAACGGAGTAGAGACTTAAATCGCACTACCTTATTGTTTCAATTAATTAAATATTAACGTGAAAATTGTTACGTGTAGCAGGTAATCAATAACTTTTAAAGATTTATTTAGAGAAACTATAAACTGTTACATTAAATAAGTGTGTGCATGTGTAAAATTGTATTAGTAAGCATAATATACATAAATGAGGTGACATTTTATATTAGATTTTCTGTAGGGTAGGTGCCTGCTTTAATTTAAATTTTAAATTGTAATAATGTTGCAGTGATTTTTAACAAGCATATCAAGCATATATCATCGTTAAATTAAATTTTTAATAAGTTTCTGAAAAGTCACTTATGTTTGTGTTTGGCCTACAGAGCGAAAAACTTCCAGTTGTTATAATTTGTATTTCAAATTATAATTTCGCCAATTTCTTTGTCACGCCAATTTTGCTATGAATAAATTTGATACTGCAGAACTATATTAACAAAAAAGATTTTCATTTGCATAAATTTCTTTCGCAAAATGTTGCTTAGAATCAAAATATCCAATTTTCCAAACTAAAAATTTTAATTCCCACAAAAAAATGCAAATTAGTTTCTGAAAAAATCATAAATCATCTAAAGATTTATCTGTCTTTGAATAAAAATGGTACACGTACTTCATCAAAACTTACAACGTGCACTGATTTTTAACATCCAAAATGGTTTGGTAAAAAAATTGCGAAACACAAAGATTTTAAAAATTTGTGCACCTGAATATTTAAGTTTCGTTGACTTGATGTGGCACTTTTACAGAATTCGTGTAAATAAAATGCAAAAACCATGACACACGCATACCTTTTTACGTCATGGAACATTTATTTAAATCCAAAAAATTTTCTCATAAAAAAACT
Organism: Lycocerus yunnanus; assembly: GCA_036346125.1. Classification (NCBI taxonomy): domain Eukaryota; kingdom Metazoa; phylum Arthropoda; class Insecta; order Coleoptera; family Cantharidae; genus Lycocerus; species Lycocerus yunnanus. Next base: position 1,933,783 of record JARFIX010000075.1, on the reverse strand, counting down.
AAACCCTAATTTGCAGGTAGAAATTTATATTAAATTTACTATTTTACAAATCTGCATAAGAAAAAGTAACTTGTGTGAAATTGAAAATGCTGACATAAACAAACCGTTGTAGGCAATAAATACGAATTATTATTTATTTATCTTTTATTTGCAAATTGTATTTTCTGTAAAATTGAAAATTGTGATGAATTTGTGGCTAAAATAACAAAGCATTTTTTACCAAAGCATAAATTATTGAAATTTGTTTGTACCCAAGAGAACGAGGAGTTTTATTCTCTCTTTACTACTTTTTTATAGTAATCGATACTACCTAGTGTATTGTTTTATAAATGTGTGTAATTGTTACAGTTTAGAAAAACTGGGAACATTGAAAAATCAGAATGCATTTCCATAGATTATTTATTATGGAAGTATCGTTGTCACGCCACGTGCATGCACCATTTTTATAATAATAATATATTATAGTATATTGTATATATGAAATATTTTTACACCTATGCTTTTAAAGTTAACAATGTTTCGTGTTTTAGCTTATCGAAATCTGAAAGCATAAATAGCAATAAAAAAAGTACCTGATTATAACGATAAAGTTATTAATCGTGTGGGTGCTAATTAATATTGAACACTTAAAATATTATAGAGTAATATTTCGGCAAATTGTATCTTTATAGTAAAATTGAAATAATAAATATATTAGGTACACGAGAAAGCAAGTTAAAATGAAAATTATCGATAAATTACTTAGAGAGTAATTATTGGTACACCCATTAGTATTAATAGTATTACAAAAGAAGCAACGCTTGGTTCAATAAATAGTAGGTCAATAGGTTATACTTGCGCTTATAAAAATATAAAAATTACCTTAGGTACACACAATCAGTCGGTGTCATTATTAAGAACCTGAAAGCAACCAATCAAGAAATACTTCTTACTTTGATTTTTATTAGTGTTTTTGTTTATTTTATCTTTTACCTGTTCAAATAAAGTCAATAGATTGCTACAGTAAAGGCAAAGTATTGATTTCAATTATTGGCAATTTACTTTCTGATGGGAAACTATTTCAACTCTGAGCTTGTGTGTTTTATAAAAGCTCAAAGACCTTATACGATTTTCTTTGCTGCATCAGCATAATATATTGTATACATATCTGTTTCTAATTTTATCAATTGCTTTAGGAACCATCTATTTCCCTATCTATTTCAAAAAAAGTATTATTGAAAAAGTAGGTGTAGGTGATAATAAAAATTTATTGTTAATAATACATAATTTTATATTATAATCATGTAGAGGTAGAAATTGATTCAATGAAATTTTACAATATATTTTATACATTATAATTATTATTCATAATTATTTTTTAATTTTAAAAGCAATTGCAATAATAATCTATTGAGTTTTATTTATTATTGCAAGAAGTAAATGTTAAAATTTGATAATTGTAACCTCGCGATTGTAATTTGATAAAACAAAGAAAGTGGGTCGGTGATAGATACTTCCCTCACAATACATATTCACAGCTTAACACAAAGTCATAGTAGAGATATCTTCCACATAAGATATAAATGCAATTAAACAGATTTTTTTCTTCATATTTTCCTTTTATTATTATTACCTGACGCCCTTTATTTTTAACAATTAGCTGAAGGATAAACACCTTTCCTGAGTAAAAAACCCACACGATACCGCACCCTGAAGCTTGATTTAAAACCATTCGCGTCATTTAACATCAAAGAGCCTTCAAAGCACAGTACAGGTTTGGGCTTACTGAATGTCGTTACAAGTGCTAATAATGTAACCCAAAGCTGGGTTACATTATTAAATAGATGTCTCGTGGGTATATTTTAGAATGCTGCTTCTATATTTTGTATAATCTAAAGGTCTCAAACTTATAATTTCAACTTGTTATTCTACTAATGTGAAAGTTTATCTGTTGGTCACGCCATCATTTTAAATTTAATTTATTGCGCTTTTAAGAATAATCAAATATTACTTGTAAGAACACAGTGTAGTTTGATTAGTAAATGGAATAGTGAGAAAAACAGCACTAAAAACTTAAGTAACAAGGAACGCTAACTACGAAATTCAAGTAGTAATTACTTTCTGCATTAAATATTTAATTGCTGATTATATGCTGCTATGCAAATATATTAATCAATACTTGTTGATTGTGATACATTTTACTCTTGCTGATTTGCTTAATGTGGTTGAAAATGATCTACGCTGTATAGTTTAAATGTTCTCAGCAGTAAATTTTAATGTGTTCATTTGTAATAATAAATAATAAATCAGTTGACGCCACTTAAATGGTGTTTATGTAATTTCCGGTCATGAGTTTGGAAGCAATTTTTATATTACTAAAACGCTATATAAGGTAAATTGTTCTTTTCCGCAATATCCTATTAGCTATACTCCAAGCCAACCGACACCACAACGTGCACACTGCCTCATACCCTCAGCTAATCAAAATCAGACTTGATGAAAAAAGAATATAAAGATTACGTATTTTAATATCTTAGTTTATCTTTTTTTCGGGAAATTCAAAATATTTATGATTGGATTGATGTTAACCCTCATCGGAAAGTTTAATGTACTGAATTAACTATCATCGCCGAAACTATTAAAAATTAATGCTTGTTGACAAGTTAATTTTGAAGTACTGACACTTTTTCATTGTATATAGTTAAGTTTTTAATCATATGACTAAATCAAATCCTACATTGTTATTTTATGAATTATTAAATTTTTAACCACCACGTGCATAATAATCAACCTGAATAATATAATAATTCTGATTAAATCGTACCATCACAATCAATACTTACATTGAATTTCATTTACAAAATGTCAAAGATCATGCAATACGCTTTCATGTTAATTCATTTTATTGGCAATACTTTTAATTTAATGCGTTAAGTGTTACTCGATATTAATAAATCAAAGAGCTTTTAGTATCTAAAAATGATTGCCTTACAATTTTATGATGTCTAATATTTACTCTTTAATGCTTTACAAAAATTATGCTCGTCCATTATAACGTAGAAAAAATTCTATATTTATTTAATTTCTTTTATAAATATAGAAAAGTTAGAAGGTAATCTTGTTGGTCTAAATAATGCACTGAGGGAAATGCTACTCCATGTATCATCAGTAAGGTTCTCATAAATTAAACATTCTAAAATTTTTGAGCAATGTTGGTAGCAGTAATAAAGGTAAATTGTAATTATGTATCCCGCAGTAAATATTAAAGTAGGTATACCTACATACATAATATTTGCTATGCTAATAATAATTTTAACCCTAATCGTGCATTAGGAGTAATAAAATGTTGAATTATTCGTTTAAATTTTTTACACATCCTTGCACTTTGTTACGCTAAAAAATCAACAACAGCCTAAAAATTGAATTTCATTAACTGAATTAGTTTACACATGAACGTAATTTTTTATTGTAAATATAATAAAAATTTAATATATAAGTCCATAAATTTTTTACAGTGTAGTCATACTGCAGTCAAGCATCGGCACCGCGGAATTTTATTTTTCTCTCGACCTTCCAAAATATAGAGACTGTAACCACAACATAGGTATAATAAATAAATGTCGGTATCAAATAAACAATAAGGTTATTCAATTGGTATATTGTTTGCATTTTATTCATTCATTATGTTCATCGATCCTTATTTGTGAGCCATGTGTTTTATACAATTTGTGATTAGTGAAGTTGGCAAACGTAAGTCAGTTCATCGATTTCCATATTTTGCTACCTTTACAAAAAATAACTGATGAATAAGGTAGCCATAAAAAAAATATGTTACACAAAAATTTTATCAAATGTCAACAGGGTTGTCTGTTTTTCAAATATATTAAATATCTTTTACAATATTTGTGTTTTCCTTTTTTCTATAAATACGTGTGATATATTGAATATCACACACAATAAACTGTATTATTATTTTAATATAAATAATATTTGCTTATATAAAACTTTAAAATTATAAAACCTTATTTCAATAATAAAATATTTACGTACAAATTTTCAGTCGACGCCAATGAGGGTGCTTTGTAGGTTGACTAAGCCTGTATTTATTATTTATTACGAATTTTTAAAAAGGTAAGTATTTCACAGTTATATAAAACGAATATTGACGTTCAAAATTACTAATTATTTTATATTTGATCAAGACAGGAAAGATTTTATTATTTATTCCTTTTATTATCTGATTTTTTGTATATTTTCTTTTGTTAATTATTTTGAAAATAACAATTCACTATTAGCAAGTTTCGGCTAATTATAATAAAGCTTTTTAAACGCGGTAATGTAAACTTAAAATGAGATTATTCTTGCCAACAAATACAAAAGGAAATGGCTTTTCTAAAACAGGACTTTCATAAAAGAATCTTGTCTGAAAAAACGTTAACTTGATAGGGCTTTTAGAAATTTTAGTACATTTCTTACAAAAAAAACTTTTCGTTTTCCAGTTCTTTTCAAATTTGACAAAATTTTTTTAGTCTTGTGTTAACTGCAATTTTTATAAAAATCGGTATAGCCCTAATATATCGTCAACATCCCCATAATTCTATGACGTATTAGCATGACTATGCGGTATAATGCAGTTTTTCTTTTCATCGGTTGTAAATTTTCGATTTAAATTGTTTTTTAACTTATAACTCTAAAATATGGTAGTTGAAAACCGTAGAATAAAAACTATTACACTATAAGAAACAATAACTGTTAATAATAAATGAAGAAATCTTGAAAAAGATATTAAAAAAGCATTTTTGTTTGGTATTTCGCACTGAAAATATCACATCACACATAAATTTTTAATTTTTAAAAATGAAAACGCTTAAAAACTTTAAATGGGTAGTAAAAATTCTATAGATAAATTGAGGTTATGTTAAGAATTTGTAAGATTGTGATTACATAAAACCAAAATAAGTACAAATTTTACTTACTGTCGGTATCAAACTTCCTGATGATTGTCTCGATTAACGTCGTCCTGGGAGCAACGTGACCACGTCGTACTGGCATAATAACAACATAAAACCCCCACAGAGTATTTATTATTAGTACCGCTATATCGCTCGTTAAAATATACGCCTTTCTACATTTTTATTTAAACAATTATTTTAATTGATTTGTATTACACCAAAACTAGAATATTACACACATAAAAATTCGATGTGATGTCGTTTTATTTATTATAAAATTATTGATGTAGTATGTGCTAAAAAATTGGTGTTATAATTCGTAAAGTACATAGAATTGTTTATATTAGCCCCATTTTTTACATTTAGTTCAAAACACTGCAATTTTAAATAAATTGAAGAAAAAGAATTTTATTGATATATACCTAGTTCAAACTCAATTATTTTTTACTGTTTCGAAATATTTTTTGAAGGTACAGCCAACTATGTCGTGCAGTTTACAAACCTTGATATAATTTTAGGCATTCGAGTGTACCTTATATTAAAAACAAATAAAAAATAAGGCAATTTAAGGCATATTCACAGCTTGAAATTAGAAACACGATCTGTTCCCTTGTTTCTAATAAATATAATTATCGTAAGTCTAATTTTAAAAATAACCTTAATTTATGTACACTGTATTTACTTATTATTTTTTTATTACACCAGCTCAGTATTATATCCACGCACGTGAATTATTTTCGTTTAATTAAATATCACAGCTATTCAATGGTACCTAGTACATTTAAAAACAAATGCTGGTGAACTATCCATATTCTACTACTGTCCGAATCTGTAGTGGTTAAAAATACACCCCCTATACCACACTGCGCATGCAGTTTTTAGACGTACTAATAAAGCGCGTCGATTTTATACGATTTTCCGCGACGCTCGGCGTCCAAATTCACACGTGAATTTTTAAAATGCAATTTTACTTATTTCAAATTATTTTTAATTATACCCGGTAACTAACCGATTTTGTCAATTAATTTTATCAATGGAAAATGTTTTTCAGAGCCAACATAATTTTTTCATTTATTTATTTATTTAATTTTACGGTATTTCAGTTTACCTTAAAATAGGCAACCCAACCATCTTGAAGTTGCATAGACCTAAAATATAAGGATTAGTAACGTAAATCGAAATGTAAATTGCAGAATATAAGTACAAGCAGACAAAACGACTATAAACCAATTTTTTTTAATTATAAAATAATAATCGTCTATATTGAAGTTGATTAAGCCTCCATAATAACATACATTGGAAATTATTATTCAATCTATCAATCAAATGTTTAGTGAATTGCTTATAGAAATTGTTAAAATTTGCAAATTTTAACTTACAGTACTTATTGATTAGAATAATTATTCACACAAAAAGAATAAAGTATAACAGTAAAAGAAGTAAAAATTCATTTTATTATAAAAATTCATTCTTAATTTGAGCCACCTTCCATTACGTGAGAATACCCCTAATCGAAGACGAGAAGATGAATATTATAAACTTAACGCCTCTTCTGAGTAAGCTCTGCAAAATTTTACCTGTTATACGTACGTAGCCTGACGGTTTCTTTAGATTGATGTTATTTCTTTCTAATTTATGCTTGAGTTAGTAAACCATATCCAGAAATTAATTAATTTTCTCTTGCTTATTGGGGCCTTAAAAGAAAAAGCTTAATTACGTTCTCAAGATGGTTTACAAAAACGTGCACCTTTCCTTGTACTTTTGTATTGATTAATGTTTGCTTGTCTTTAACGTTCTTACAGCTTCTTATAACAAGTGAAGCAGATGAAAACAATAGCTATCTTTAATTAATTTATTTAGTACAAAAATAGGAAACACACTTGCCTACTTACTATAATGGCAAACGCAGATGAAATATTATTCCAGTTTTAAAATTTTCCTTCTTGTCCTAACCACTTGATCGTCCGGAAGAAAATTGTAAACCAAGAGGTATGTAGGTTCTTTTGTCTCAAAAAAATACATTTGACCACCTGTCCTTGCAATGGCTCAACTCCGACAATATGCGAGTAATAATGGAACAAACAACTAACAGTTTTCCATTTCCTCTTCTCAACTATTAACAAACAGTATGCAGATGTATAAATACCAGAATATGCGACAACACAAAACACTAAACTAAACTAAACAAATGTTAGTTGCAAACAATTGTCATTGGTTCCCATCAAAGATGGAAAAGCGACGAAACCAAAATACAGTTTGAATCCCCTAATAAGAGAATGCAAACACAAAAGTACGCTGCACTACTGTCAATAAACTGTTCGTCGACGTAATAACAGTTTATACAAAAATAACTAGCAAATCCTTACAGAAGTTCGTCAATGAATAACAAGCATGTCAAATCCTGTAAGATTTTAAAACTCACCCGGCTCTGCACAAGCTACCGTTTCATCTTGTCAAAAATTTCCTTCACCGTCGAGATTCTTCTAACTTCGGCATTTTTCTAGCTTATTGTACGTCAATCCTAATAAAAATAAGAATTATTTCAATATTTCCTGTTTGTATTAATCTCAGTTGGCCGTTCCTGCTTCACGTTTAATTTTATGGTGCTAAAATAACTTTAGTTCTGGGCTGCCAATTAAATTCTGGGGCTCAAAGTAACCCTACGTGCTAATTAAGCAGTTAAATAAACTGCTATGATCCAACTTTTAATTAATTGCTGTTTTGGACGGATTATCAAACCATAGATATTCGTTCCGTCTTAGTTTATGATATTTTCTATGACCAGACTTTTTAAGAGGATTTAAATCTTTTTAGAATAACCAATTTTGAAAAATTTTCTTTATCGTCGTCATAAATTTATCAAAAAATAACCAACATCAACTCTTCGTACTATTCTACATTCAATTTAACATATTTCGTTCCAAAAACAATAAATTTTAAATTTAAAAAATTATAACCTCCAACAATGCTTAAATACAACTTCTCCATTTTAAATTTTGATTTTTTTTAAACATTATCACAGTCAACAATATTCATCTAAATATTGTTTTAAAATATCCAATTTATCATGGCTTTTACACAAAATACACATTTATCAATTACAAATAAATTCAAATAATCAATTGTTTATAATTATTACTAAATTGTTGGCGTCATTTTCTAAATTATTTTTTATTTTATTTTAAATCAATTTTTAAACAAATTTTATAAATTTTTAATTTTACAAAGGTAAAGTTATCTAGATAGCAGCGCCAAAATTTGAATTTGGACAAATTAGAAAAATTAATTAAAAAATTAAAAAAAAAAATTTTTTAATAATTTTTGAAATTTTTAAAAATGCAAAAAAGGACAAAAACATAGTCGACCTGAATTATAAATTGAAAAGAAAAAAGTTATCTTTAATTTCGTTGGCAAACGATTAATTAAATTTTATTCTGTTTCATATCTATGTTCACCACCTCTTCACCAAAAGCGACTTCATATTAATTATAATAGTCTATTTCGTAATTTAATTTTTACTTTATGCTTTTTGCCAAAGTAGTAGATATGTATATTCAGAGTACTTTCTTTTAGTAAATTTTTTTATATTTTCACATGTACCTGTGCAAAAATTGAGAAAAGATACCTTACGCTTATAATTGCATTCCTAATTTCTATACTTCCTTAAGAACGACTATTAAATTTAACTTCTTCAATAAAATTTAAAAGAAAAAGGAGAAAAAAATATACTAATACATACTTTTAACTAATATTTAAATTCTGTTTTAAAACATATTTTACAAGATAATAACGTTAATTATACTCAATTATAATACTCAGTAATTGTAAAGGTATAATTGCTTAGTATCTGACTTGTATTGTTTTTGTCTACAGAGCAATTTCACTCACTTTCTAGGTTACTAATGCCCGTTTGCACCGTTTTGACTTAAGTAACACTTAAAGTTTTTCTGACAGCGCCAAATTTAAATTTATAGTATGAATCGCACTATTTAAGAAAAACTGAAGTTTTAGAAAGCAAAAAATGAATTCTTCTTAAAAATAAATTAATTATGCTTACATCAAAATATACTCGTATTTGTTCGTAAAGCCGAAAAAAATACGCGCGCTAAAAATCTTAGTTTTAAGCAAAACTTAAGTTACATGTAAAGCAGTCTTAAAAAAAATTCTTAAATTTAAGATTTTCTTAGCGTTCGTATGTTGTTCGTGTTTACGAACAAATGCAAGTATTTTTTTTTGACGTGAGCATTATTTATATTACAATAATAATAATAAGTCGGAACTCCGTTCATTGCGGAATATCGTCACGTTGTTGGATGTTCCTTAATCCGTTTTGAGGGTGGATTAGTTCCTGTTTTACCTTTCAACCTATTTATTATTTTTTTTACAATTTTCTGTGCGCTTTCGTCTCTTCTACTATCCTACTCCATCTCTTCCTATTCAGAGCAGTTTTTTTCCAGTTTCTTATCTTCACTAACCTTACATCATTGTATATTTCTTCATTCTTATTTCTCTACTCTCTTACCATATAATTTCTTGTACTGCTGCCAGATCCATCTAGCATCTCTCAATATCTTTAATTACTTCATTCATTCCTCCGGGAAGTAGCATTGTTTTGATGTTCCAGGTTGCTATTCTCTTGTTTACTTTAGTCTTCCTTTTCTTTTCCCTGATCTGTTTTTTCTTCTCTTATATTCCACTTTATCAGGTTCAAGCTCAATCAACGCTCAATCAATGAGCGTTACATAAGTCGTTATATTTTGAGCATTTTGTATTTTGTTTGCTAGTTTTTTGGATTCAGGCCATCCTCAGATCCTTGTCTATTTCTTATAATTATCTGTATGTCTTTCCATTTATTTGAGTACTCTGTTATTGATGGTTATCTTCTGGTATCCAATTTTAGTTTTATTTTCCCTTTCAGTTTTTCTTCTTTCCACATCTTGTTTTGCACTTCCTGTTCCTTCCTTGTCATATCACTATTAGTTTTCTTTTCCAAATTTGGAAGATTTCCAGCGGCTCAACTTTCACTTTAACCTCCTCCTTTAATACCTAGTTACTAGACTCTTTCTTTTAGTTCTTCTGAGTTTACTTCTTTAAGCCCCTTAACTATTACATTGTTTCCTTTTTTTACTATTTCTTGCTTTTCAAAAGGGTCCTCGTCATATAGCTTGTACTATGCTCTGCACCGTCCTGAGGGGTTTTTAAACCTCTAAGATTTTTACCAAATAGCGAACGGCAGCTCAGATGATAACGTAGAGCGAGTCGTGGGTTACTCTAAAAAAAAGGATAATTATAGAGCGCCAGAAGTTTTTATATAAACTTAAATTACCAAAGGGACTAACATATAATAAATGAAAATCACAAAAAATTTCTAAACAACATCTACAGTTTTATTCTTGTTGTCGAAAAAGTCGAAACGGTTTAACAGCGTTAATAAAGTGATCTGGCATATATTATGTAAGTAATTATAATATTAATTATTTACTCAAGCGTATATACTAGGTATATACCTGTTTACATTGGAAGTTATTGTATATTAACGCAAATAATAAATTAGCTCCAAGTTTCTTCTTCTCTTAAGTCAAACGAATCTTACTGGTGGGTGATTTAATTACGATCAGTGTACGACGCTTTGGTGTGTGATATGCGTAAAGGTATGGCGTCGCAAAAAATTAACATATTAGCATCTGATATCCAATTTTTGTCCAAAGATAACTCAAAACGCAATTTTTCAATAAATGGCTCATAAACCCAAAAAGAACAGGTTCCGTGGAACTGGATGCAAAACAAAAGGACTGCATCAAAACTAAATACACCATAGTTTCATTTGACGTCTTGTATAGTCGAAGTTGGAATAAAAATCAAAGTTAGAATGAAATTTGAGTAAAATTCAAGTAAAATCGTAGCGAAGCTGAATTAAAGTTCAAGTAAATTCCAAGTAAAACCTAAAATGTTGTTTGGGATTAGAGAGACGAATTTAACAAAAAAATATATTTACCAGATGGTCGGCTTCTATTAAATTAAAATTTTGTTTGTTTCTAAAATTTTCGTGCGTTTCGACCTAATATAAAAATCAAAGTCGCTCTCTCTAACCCATATGGGCGGCAAATCTCTTTAGCAACAAATTATTGCTGCGCTAAACTCAAATATGCGCTAAACCGTAATTACGAGGTTCTGTCCAAAAATATAATTCACCAAGGAAAATAAAACGTTACAGCTGACTAGTGTAAAATTTTATCCTATTATCACGACCCAGCATATAAGTGTCCACATAATGTCATGCCATTAAGCTCCACCTTTTTGAACATAATCTTAAATACTCCGTAATTCCGTTTCGAAAATCGTCGATGTTGATATAAATAACCGAAAATGGAAGTGGAATCTAGTGACGTTGCTCTAGGTTTAATTTTACTTAATGTGCTATTAATTTTAAAAAGAAAGAAATCGGGTAGCACCTAAAAAGTTCATCGTTGGTGGGTACGGCCTATTTACCAAAATCCAAATTTATTTTATAAATTCTTTAAATATTTTTACAAATTTATAAGTTATTCATCTTCTAATAAATTTCTCGACATTTTCAATTCAAATCATAAAATTCGATACCTATTACGTTGTTGTTGTGTTTAACCTCACCATTGTTTTCACTATTCACTGAAGTAAGAACGCGTTCTACTTCTGTGCTGTGCTATGTTATGCTGGCATAACCAACATAAAAGTCAAACAATTTCAGGGTTGTGTAAAACATAACACAACAACCTGCATAGCTATCAGAACATCATTATTAAAACCGTATGTTTCTACTTCTGTGTTAGCATAGGATAGCCCAACCTAAGTGGCGAAGCCTTAAGCGTTTACATTCAATTTTAACATCTGCGTAAGCCACTACTTCAGGTATTTCGGTTACAAAAATTTGTACTTGAAGTTTATCGAGTGTTTTGTTTAAAGCTTTGATTTCCTTGACTTTATACAAGATGTTTCATGTTTTGTAAATGTTACTGAAACTTGAATCGTTTGTTCAAGTTCATATCTCTTAAGACGTCTTAAGAAGATTTTACGCGACGCTTGGTAGCTAAATTCACACATGAATTTTTAAAATGCAATCTTACTTATTTTGTCGGTTTGCAACACTTACACTTAAAATTTTAAGTGTTACTTTAATCGTTAATTATCACTTAAATCGTTAAGTGCAGTTTTCTTATTGGCTGGAATAAGATTTCAGAGACACTTCAATTTTAAGTGGATGTGTTGCAAACGTGCAATAGTCGATTAATTTTATCAATGGAGAGTGGCTTTCAGTGCAAACATTTTTTTTTTCATTTATTTATTTACCCAAGTGCATGACATTTCAGTTTACCTTAAAATATGCAACTCAACCGTCTGGAAGTTTACATAGATCATAAAATAATAGAATATAGCATTATTGTAATGCAATATATCAACTGTAGAATATAAGTTAAGAAATAAATAAATTCAAATTTTAATAAACTATTAATAAATTTTTGTTCAAGTTGTCACTGGCATAATAGCCATGATTAGTAGTGGTCTTCCTAAAATTCAACTTAAAAATTTATTTCAGGAATGGAATTTTAAGATTACATCTATGAAAATTCTGATTTGAACCGCTTATGATGAATTACATTTTGCTACCAGTTTAGCTTTCCAGGTAGGTGACAGTAGGTATGGGGACACTATACGCATAGATACCTGGCGCCTTTAAGCATTTTATATTTACAAACATTATGTAAACAAATTACCCAAACTCGAATTATTATTTTTGAGTTTGTTTCTGAGGTCGGGGTCAAACTTGATATTTATTCATGATTTAATGTAGGATTTTTAAATAAATTTGTGATTTATTAAAACATATTTATTAAATTTAATTAGCGGATTATGTTAAGTATCATTTTAGTTAGATTAATTCATGGTTTTGCATATCAGGGGATGCATTAGAGGAGATACGGAATTGGGTGCAGTCCTCTTAGCCGTAGAGTTACCGTAGCTGTGAGGCTGTCTCACCATGAGGTTACTTCAAGCATATGGGTTAGTGAGGCTTCCTAATCTTTTCAAAAATTCTTTGAAAATATCGTAGGTTTAATACAAACCGCTCTTTCTAATATATTAGTAGATTTTTCCTTCACAAACAATATCATTGTTGTTATACACAGTGACTATGCGTATTTTGTATTGCTGATTTGTTTTTATATGTCGTCAATTGGTTGAATTTTATTATCAATTCAATATAATATAGGTATTACGTAGTTTGATAACGCTATATTGTCATCAAATCTCCATTTGAGTACAATACTTAAAAAAACCTTACAAGTGTCTTGTTTACAAAAGTTAACTTGAAAAATATTGCTTGATAACGCTTTCGTTTACTTTTTAATAAAACAAAATAACAGTTCAACAGTTAAACAGTTTCTTTCAAGCCATCACTCAGGTAAAAATATTCTTCCAAGAAAAATTACACATTTATTTTACATTTTGTTTTAGAATGTTTTGGAACGAAAGCAGCAAAAACTACTTAACTTACTTTGGGATAGTACTGGTTGGACTGTATATATATTTAAAGCAGAAAAAAAATTACTGGGCAAGAAGAAATGTACCGCAAAGAAAACCAAGAATTTTTTGGACATTTTCTTGATTTAATCTTTAAACGGGAATTTCCAGGATACTATTATAAAAACCTTTACAATGAATTTGAAGGCCCTTACGTTGGCTGGTTGGCGTTTACCAATCCAGTGTTATTAGTTAAAGACTTGGATATTATAAAAAATATTTTGATAAAAAATTTTAGTTCATTTCACGATCGAATTCCCGTCGCAGATGAAAATATAGATTCATTTTTAGCCAACGCTTTATTCGGCGTCAAAGGTGATAGATGGAACATTTTAAGGAGAAAATTATCCCCAGCTTTTACATCGGGAAAAATAAAATTGATGCTTGAATTAATGAAAGAATGTGGTGAAAATATGATAAAATATATTGACAATAATATTGCTGGGAGTACAGAAGTTAAATCGACAGTTGCGAAATATACCACCGATGTAATATCTTCGTGTGCTTTTGGAATAAATGCCAACTCGTATGATAGGGAAGATAGTGAGTTTAGAGCTGCCGGTAAAAAATTGTTTGAACCTACGTTTGGAAGAATGATAAAAGCTATGACATACTTTATGGTACCAGCATGTGTAAAATTGTTTAGATATCCATTTCTTGATCCTACTGCAGTTTCATTTTTAAGTGATGTGTTTAACGAAACTATAGAAAAACGAGAACAAAATAAAGTAACAAGAAATGACTTGATTGATATCTTGATCGATTTAAAAAATCAAGACAACGACGGTGAATTCAAATTTTGTAAGTATATAATTATATTATGCTTCATTATGTTTTACCTGTCTAGTTGCTATTAATATACTTTCTAACCATACATATTTTTGCAAAAGATGGAGATCGACTGGTTGCTCAAGCAATTATATTCTTTGGTGCCGGGCAAGAAACCACAAGTCAACTTATATCGTTTACAATTCATGAATTATGTATTCATACAGACATTCAAGAAAGACTTAGAAACGATATAAAGGATTCCATTGCAAAGAATGGCGGTTTAACATATGAAGCGATATCGGATATGAAATATCTTGATATGGTAGTGTCTGGTATGTAGTTAATTATATATAAATTACATATAAATTATTATAGCTAAAAATAGAGTTATATGACTTTCCATTTCGTAACTTTTCATTTTACAGAAATTTTATCTTCGAAAAGGATCTTATCTATTATCAGACATTAACTTAAAAATAAATTTCAAGTAATGTACCTACATAATTTAGCAATAAATTAACATAACAATAATTTTATTTAGCGCTAAAATATTGAATTTTACCTAATTTAAGAAAGATAATTTACAAATAAAAGCAGGACAATGTTATTATGCTATTTCATTGCTATTTAGTATCTCGAGTTAATAATAGGGGTATTCAGGTCACTTTGTAAAATGTAATCGTTTTTGCTTTTCAATAAGCATTTCGTCGATTTTCTTGTACTTGTTGATTTTAGTTACGTATTTAACATTTAATAGAAGCATTTTATATTGTCAAATAAAAGCAAAAGAAAAAACTATTGGATTTTACGAAACTTATGAAGATTACGATAAATTCGCGAAGTGACATGAATACTCCTTAGGTATATAAAAATTTAGTATTGGAAAATTATTATTTGATACATTTATATGTGCAAAATATAGTATTTATTGACAAAAAATATTTTAAAAGTTTAAAATACAATAAGTGTAATAAACTTCCAAAAATTGGAAACACAACGTAGATTTGAGATGCTCATAAGTATCAAGAAAGTAAAATTTCTATGAAACTGCATTAACATTATTTGAAATGTAGTCAGGATAACTTCTAAAGAATAATTGCAAAAGATAACCTTTTCAAATCCGATACTTCTCCACTAAATACAATTACAATTAAAATTCAAAATTTTATTCAAATTTATAATTTTTTTTGTTATGTTTTCAGAAATACTACGAAAATATCCTACAGTTCCGTTTATGCAACGTGTGTGTACTGAAAATTATACAATTCCCGAAACAGGATTAGAAATTGAAAAAGGTACCATTACTTTAATATCGCCATATGCGTTGCATTGGGACCCGAAATATTTTTCTAATCCAGAAGTATTCGATCCTGAAAGATTTAATGAGAAGAATAAAAAAAATATTGTTCCTTACAGCTACATGCCTTTTGGAGATGGCCCTAGAAATTGCATAGGTACATAAAAATTTTAAAAAAATCACAAAAGTTAGTTCGTAGCAAACTTTTAAATAAAATATATATTTTAGGAGAGAGATTTGGACTACTCAGCAGTAAATTGGCAATAATTTATTTGATGAGAAATTTTCAAGTTAAACGGAACTCTTTAACAACAGAACCTTTAGTATTTTCATCGTCAGGATTAGCCAATGTTGTAGGAGGTTTTCAAGTCACGTTTACTAAACTATAGATATTTACTTTAATGTTAATGTTATCGACTGTAAAATATTTACCTTACTATATGAATAAGGTATATTATATCATTATTTTAATTTATTTTTAATAAGCAATATAAAGCCAAACAAACGCCTATTTTAAGGACTTCGAGAAATCGTATTATTTGGAAGAGATAAAAAAATTGGAAAACCGCTGGTCTAATGCCCGATTTCTTCACCTAGAGATATCTCTTACATGATCTATCTATTAGACAAATTAACGAAGTAATCAATCAGAGGGCAACCAAACAAAGCAATCAGAAATATGATTGGCTACTTCGTTAATTAATCTTATAGATAGATTATCTACGTGATATCTCTAAGTGAAAAAATTGGGCATAAGTTTATCGAGCTTAATGGCTTAATGTTGAAAAATAAAACGTTTTTTTTTGCCGAAAAAAATATTTTTTATTTAAAAAGCCACCGACTTATCAAACCGTTCTCGTATCTACTTCAATTTTAACATTTAGGCACTGGAGGGTGTTCCACAACCCCCAGACCCCCGGTTTGAGCGGTTCCATTTATTGGAAGTGAATTAAAGATTTCGGCAATCCGCTTGACTGTTGCTAGGGTAACATAAAATTTTTAAACATTATTACGAAACGATGCAGTTTTTTAAATTAGAAACGGAATAGAAATTAATTTATTAATTTCTTATAAATGTAAACGGCATAGACCGGGGGTTCTGGGGGCTAT
This sequence comes from Lycocerus yunnanus, assembly GCA_036346125.1. Lineage (NCBI taxonomy): Eukaryota > Metazoa > Arthropoda > Insecta > Coleoptera > Cantharidae > Lycocerus > Lycocerus yunnanus. Next base: position 1,917,118 of record JARFIX010000075.1, on the reverse strand, counting down.
AAAATTCGTCCCAGGGTATATCATAACTCTAAAGAAAACTAAAGCGGTTTCATTAAGCTGCTAAGATAATTTATACACATTTAATGTTCTGGATTCCAAAATTTGTGCGCTGGAGGGTGTTCCACACCCCCCAGACCCCCCGGTTTGGACAGTTTATCTTTAACACAAGTGATTTAGAGATGTAAGAATATTCTCTTGGCCGTTACCATGATAACGGAACATTCTTATAGAAATTATTTGGATCGATAGTTTTTGAAATGGAAAATCGCCAACCAAAAAATGATATGCTGTATTCCATACCCCTTGACTGTGCAGTTTATAATTAACTGTCAGATGATGAATTAAACTCATTTACTTGGCCATAGTTAATTTTAAAAAACTTGAAATATGCTTAAATATTTAATTCACTTTTATTAAAAATAAATTAGTCAAACCGGGGGGTCTCGGGGGTGTGGAACACCCTCCAGTGCCTCTGAAGCAAAAGATCTTTAATTTACTTCTTATAAAAATAAACTACGCAATTAGGAGGGTCTGGTGGTGTAGAACACCCTTCAGTACCCAAATATTACAATGCAGGCAAACATAATATTAAAGTTGAAAAGAAAACTGTATACTCCAATGTAAGATATTTCTATATTAAGGGTTTGGATTAAAGGTATATTCTTACAAAAAACTACAAATACTAATTTGTCAAACGGTTTCGGCTTTATGCCATCTTCAGGACAATCTATAATTAAAAAATATATAAAGAATTTGACAACAAGATACAGATCATCTTAAAAATAACTTACGCGTCAAATATTTAAGATATAGTTAAAAACATAAAAATACGCAAACTTATTAAACACACATGATTATCATACTACCATGATCGAAATGATAGATAAAAATTAGTTAGTTATTACAACTAACCGGAAATTCAGAACAAAATAACTTGAAAAATATAACAACATTGAAGCCACATTTTAGATTTATCTCATTTATAAAACACATATTAGATATTTATGCGGTCCCAAACATTTCTATAACAAAGAATTATACAAAGGCGTAAATCCCAACATTAACTGGTCATTCAAAAGATTGTGATTCCCATCCTGCATTTGTAATTTTTGTATTTCAAAGGCCTCCAATAATGTAAGTTTAAAACTTTTATTATTTTTGTGGAGTACCTTGGTGTTTTCTTTAATGGCATGATGATTCTCTTGCTGTAGATGTACACCAAAATTAGTTTTTGAGTTTTTGCTGAGGTGTTCATTGATTCTAGTTCTTATTTCTCTGCCGGTTTCTCCTATGTATGTTTTTGGGCAGTCACTGCAAAATATTTGGTATACACCACTACATGATAAGGGATCCACAGTTCTCTTGTTGTTGTTCAATATTTGAATAAGCTTACCATTCGTCTTTTCGGCGAGTGTAATATTAGAGCCTTTAAAGATGTTTCTCATAATCATTTCGATCATGGTAGTATGATAATCATGTGTGTTTAATAAGTTTGCGTATTTTTATGTTTTTAACTATATCTTAAATATTTGACGCGTAAGTTATTTTTAAGATGATCTGTATCTTGTTGTCAAATTCTTTATATATTTTTTAATTATAGATTGTCCTGAAGATGGCATAAAGCCGAAATCGGTTGACAAATTAGTATTTGTAGTTTTTTGTAAGAATATACCTTTAATCCAAACCCTTAATATAATATTAAAGGTTTGAAAATTTAGTCAAAACTCTCCGCCACCGGTCGGGCTGGGGGGAGAGGGATGTAACACCATCCAGTGCTTCAAAATTTAAAATCAAAATGTTTCAAAATTATGATTATTTTTGTCAAAATTTTAATAACATTTCAAATGATATTTTTAAGAAATTTAATTAAGTTAATCGAACGCAGTTGGTTTTATTTGCAAAATATTTTAATAAACTTAGTTTCACAACAGAAAATTAATAAATTGTATTTCCTTAAAGATCATTTTTCATAACATATTCGAAAAAGAAATGACTTTTTTCATAAAAACTAGATTTCTTAGGCTATAAACAAATGTGTGAACTAAATTTGAAAAATCCATGCTTTAGGCATGGACAGCTGTGTGTGGCCTGCTCACGCGTCGATAAGTTAAATTAAAGTATAAATTATTAATTAGCGAAGTTATCCATTATTTATATATTTGTACCCTGGAATGGAAAAGTCGGATGTCCAATTTTGGTAATTTTAAGTTAAGGTTGGTTTCTTAAGTAAGAGATTGCGCTGATTTAAAAAAAAAAAGGTCTTAAGTCTCAATATTTGCTGGATAAAAAGTTAGCAATGTTAAAAAGGCAGTAGTCCTGTACTACAATAATTTGAAAAAGCCCTATAATGGACATCGGACTTTTTCAAAAGATTTGAAAAGCATATTGCTTGCAGCATATTAATGAAATTAAGCATAAATTCCTCCTCACTGGTCACACCCATTGGAGGTTGATGGGGTACACGCAATAATAGAAAAGAAGAAGAAGAGGCTATCAGGAATGTCTATTCAAACTTCTAGAGAGTGGGTGCAGTTGGTGAGAACGTGCCAAATGAGAAACAAGCCGTTTATGGTGCATGAAATGGCTCAAGAACATTTTATTGACTGGGCCAGTTTATATTCTACCAAATCAGAATTATTAGTAATTCGGAAAGTCATTTAGAAGAATCATTTTTTAATCTCTACAGTGCCCAAACTTAAAAGCCCAAACTGACCACCCTGGCAGTTTTTTTTTAAATATCTTTCGATGAGGCTGAATTTAAGGAAGTCAGCTATAAGCGCAAAAAAAGGCAAGATTTGCACTTCTCTGGTAATTTATTGCCTTTACGAATTGGCAGTCTTTTGCCAATAAAAAAGCAAAAGTACGAGAAGATGCAGGAATCATCATTTTTATAAAAATATCTCATACATTGAGACTGCCAATGAAGATTCGGATTAATATTTTGTTTTTTATTGTTTTGTAGTTTATAAAATACAATTTTTAATAAAATTACAATTTCACGTAGTTTTCTTTAAATTATACATTTAAAAGCCCGATGTCCATCAATTATATTATAAAGCCAATGTATAAAAGGCGGATGTGCATTTATTTTTATTACATTAGTTTTAAGAGATTTAAGTGTACAACCAAAAAATTGATAATTTTAATAGTACTTAGGAATCACGAAAGATGTTACACTAGCAGAAAATTCAATAATGACCGTTTATCTCATTTTCACAATTTGTGACATCCGCCATTTACATTCCAAGGTACAGATATAATAGAAAGGTTGAATGAAAAAAATTAATCTAATATTTGAAACTCAAATTTGTTTAACAATGCCCAAAAACTGTTAGATGCATAACGTACTATTAAGCTTGCACGAGCCAACTAATTGGAATGTTTTTGAAAATATGAATCAAATTTCTTTTAGAAACGCGCCTGAATATAATTCCACATAAATTTAAATCCCACCAATCGGAATGTGTTTGAAACTCAGATTTGTTTAACAATGCGTAAAAAAACGCTGCATGAAGTCCGAGAGCCTAATTCAAAGTTGGTACTTGAGACAAAATATTTTATTTTTAGTGAGACCCCGGGGAAGCCGAAAATCCAGCTATATTTTTGATAAAAAGGTAAAATATTTAGGAGTAATTTGTACCAAATTAAGACTTTGCCGGTCTATCCTCGCAACAATCGTAGAAATTTAAAAAAATAAGAATTAAAATTAAAGTGTTTAAAATAACAAGTATGTACACCTGAATAAGCAGTGGCACATTTCTAAAACCCAACATACAGAAAAGTAAGCATGTTGCCTATCAATTCAAATCAAGTAGAATAATAAATATACTAGAATCTCGGTCTTGGTCACAACTTTTACTTTCTTTATGTTAAATATTTTTTGTTAATTTTAGATCATGGTGCTATTATACTTTAAAATTCAAAAACATACCACCTTATCGTTGAATCTATTCCACTTGGTGTCATAGTAAGCAGCTTCCTCTGTTTTCTTGATTTTATTAATTTTGCCTAACATCCCAGCAAAACCAGATTTTGTGTTACAGTTAGTTAACTGATAAGTTAAAAACGTTAAGAAAAGTTAGAGAAGTGTCTCTGCTCTTGATGCTAATGAAAGTTAGTCGCCATTTGCACAAAAAGGCTTCGTAGCAAGTGTACGTTAATACACACTATAGTACAAATTATTAACAAAAACACAAAATTGCCAGTGTGATCTTGCCATTTTAATTAAATTGTGTAAACTACATTCTAAAGTACCTATTCTAAAGCTATAATTATCTAACTTAATGTGATGAATATCACGTAATTTGTTAAAATTACAACAATTCCATTTTAAAAAGTAATTTTCAATAAACAATAAATTTTAATATACGTAGTGAAGAGAGGTAGTATAGTGACAGTAATTAACTTTTATGAACTTGTTGATATGCAACAACGAAATAAATTAGGTAGTAGTTCTTCTTAAAATCATTAGGTAAGAATATGTTGTCCTTGCAATCTGCAAATTGAAAAAGTTATTTATTGTTTTTTTTATATTTATTATTTTTAATTTTTATATGTTGCTTGTTAAGAAAATATTTTTAAAATTGTCATACCCACAAAAAGGTGCCTAGAGTTAAAGGAGAAAACTTTCCAGCGGTAAAAATAATTGGTCGTTTACTTCTTTCCATTATAATGTACAAAGCTTTTTGGAATCTCAAGTCTGCACCAACAAAGTCTGCCTCGTAGCAAGCTTGTAGGAGTTTTTGACTTTCCAAAGATACTTCGTTTCCCCAATAACATATTAAAAATATTTCACATAAAAACGTTGTGACTCCACCTACGTGTACCTGTAAATTTACATTTCAATAAATTTTCTAAAATAATAATATGTTGAATAAAATATTTTTCAATTACAATAACTAATAAAAAAATAATTTAGTTTTATTTAAAATCTTGGTTCTTACAACGGTAAGCCGATATAGCAGTGATCCCATTAGTAAAATTCCAGAAAGTACGATTAAAAGAACCAGCATATTGAAAGTATCTTCAAGTTTGTGTGCAATTTCCATTATTGCTAAATGATAATCGATAGTTTGCTTCAGAACTGGATAAATATATTTCCATGGAATTTTTGATGGATCAATTTTGTTATTAGATGTTATCAATACATTGGGATCGATTTTATATTTTTCCTGAAATAGATTAAACTTATTAAATTAAAGAAATGTTCTACTTTGTTTAAATTAGAATTTGAAATTTAAATTACCATCATCATGTATCTGTAACTGTTTGGAATAATTCTTTTTATGGCATTTTGTAATATTTTAAATTGGCAGGTGATGTGTGCTAAAACGGTGCACGTCAATAAATCACAAACTGCGAAAGTCAAACCAACTGGAAACCAAGCTATATTTTGGTATAACAGTGATATTTCATAGTTTGGACTGTAGGTCGTATTAAGAACTGTGACTTTTCCATATTCAAATTTCCAGTGGTGGTAATCATCACTACTTACTCTTGAGTAAATAGAATCTAGCATGGCAAAGTTAACTATAAGTAGAACTAAGCCCCAATATCCTCTTGCCTAAAATTAAATTTTAATATTGTCATTGGTGATGATAAAATAAGATTCTTTTTAAGTATCTAAAATTAGTTTCTAAACTAAACTAGGATTAGATTAAATAAATTTGGTTTTCATTTTTAAACAAAAACGTTCTCAGACGTTCTTGCATACAAATGAAAATAAATGTTCTATATGAAAACTGATTAGAAGCAAAAATGAAGAAGCATGGAATTTTATATTTGTGCTGTTAATGAAAAAGTATTTTTCATTCGAATTTCAAATTTCTACAATCTATAGAATGGAATGTTATAAGGCTTTAATTTGTGCCAAAATTTGCTCCTACCAAAGGCGAGAACGTCAAAATCAAAAGTTGTAACAACTTCTCCAAACAACTCTTGTAATTTTGATGTCTCTCATGCTGATATCTCAAAGAGATTGCTATTACTTTTAGTTTCTCTTAAGTAAGTAAAAGTAAAAGTTTTTCTGTTATTGGTAGCCCAACCAATTTATTGGATAAATAAGGAGGATTACATTATGTCTAACACAATAAACTGCATCATATCCAAAATTATGACTTAGTTTCATTATTTTCTAAGTTTTAAAGTAATTTCACTGTAGTATAGTGTCAGCCGAATTATATAAGTACATAAGAGTACTGTGCTTATCATGCATGATTATGACGATAAACACAAATATGATTTAATGTTAATCATAATTTATGCCGTCATACTTGAAACACGTATGCAGGACTTCAAAAATTAAGGAATTTATTATAGTAAATATCTCTTGATGGAATGATTATCATATAAAGATAAAATACATACATATCTCAATATCGTTTTTAATTAATTCGATTTTTGCTGTGGAAAATTTAGCTCATATTTGGAATGTTAATCAATAACAAAATCAATTAAAGTGGAATTTAAAAGTCAACAATGCGCACTTATCTTCTAATATAACAAAAATATTTTTTTAAATAATCAGGAATTTATTGCACACATACAAAAACATAAAATAAATAATTAAAAAAAAAAATTTTAATTTTAATATAAAGTAAAAAATATAATAATTCAAAGTAAAAATTATATAAACAAATAAGCAATTTTTTTACTGGAATATAAGAAAATTGAATTTTCTTCCACAATTTACCAAATTTTGAAATTGCTGATAAAATCAATCGCATTTAAAAAAAATTATTCCACTCTTGAGAGCATCAAATCTACAACCCATTTGCTCATCAAGATCATCAATTTTCTTTTAGCTAAAAAAATCACCTGAGGGCCTATTTTTCATCGTTTTCTTTTATTTAACGAAAAATATTGTCAATTTTTCTCAAAATGAAAAAATAACTTTATTAAAATTCTGGTCACTTCCTATAAATTTTTTTATGAGAAAAAAAAGTCGAATAGTAATTAGTAAAATGGGTTGTAGTTCTAATCAAATACCAAATATCGTACTATGGCACCTTAGTCAGAAAATTGCTAGTTTTTTTGTCGCAACTTTTTATGGAATGAAAATTTACAAATGAGTTATTTCCCCATAGATTAAAATATGCCAAATACTATTATTTTCTAATCCAGATAGATAAAAGCCCAAGAACACCACCGGAGGATATTTTCGTAAATTTCGAACAAATTGTTTTTTATTCAATAATTTATATTGAATTCAACTCGCATCTTAATCACATTTCAGAATTAAATTTGTTTATGTTATTATTTTTTACTTAACCTATGTAACTATTCTCCTACTACTATCACGTACTTGTATATTTGTAACCTTTATGCAGCGCTTTAATAGCTTTTCTTCCAGATTTCCTCCCCTTGCAAAGCTTGGCAAAAAAATTCCATTTTCTAACTCATGAAGTAAACCACCAATAAGTTGACGATTATGCATAATTACTGCAATTTTAATGATAACTGAAATTAATATCAGATTATTCATAAATTCACAAAATAATTAAAAAAATCAGTTTACTTAAAATTATAGTAAACTCGAAAACTACGAACTCGAATATTTCTAAGCCATTGTCCAAGTATTTAAACGCACCAATTAGTTGAAATATTGGATACAAAGTTATTAATGATATTACAAAGCCAGAGTATATTTTATATGATAGTTTCACATTGTCGTCAAAATAAATTCCACATATTTTTAACATTCGATTTAATAATTTAAAATGATCATTTACTATTGTATTTTGAATTACAATTTTGCGCTTCATTTTGATTTCCACTCTGGACGTCTAATGAATTCAAATGTCCCAAACCAATATCCATGACGTTGTATATATTTTAATGATCTTTAATTATTTTTAAAGTTTTGTACTAATTAATGACCTACTCTTTGTAATAATTAGAAGGTAGACTTAGGGAGAACTAATAATGATAAGATAAGTAGAGTATTGGTAATTTTTGTCAGCGTAAAAGTTTATTTAAAGTTTATTTAAAATTATTAATATTTTACATTTAAAAGTATACTTTTAGATATTGACATCGATTTTACCTAATAGAAATTTTTTAATTTGTTTTTATTTCGTATTCATATAATATTATACATCCCGATGAAGTTTTACTTCTTCTTTTTAGACAAATGGATCCCACCAAAATTTTATATTTATTAATATTAATATATTCACATAATCGCTGAATTAAATGATCCAATGACATAATATTAGATTAATTGAACATCCGGCTAAACCAAAGGGCATTAAATGGTGATAATTAAAGCCAGACAGATATATTAAACTTTTTAAATGCTAATCAACTTGTCTGGTTTTCCATACGAATGCAACGTGACTTTTCATAACATTGTATTATTATTACGTTATATTATTATTATTAAAAGTAAAGAAATTATATTTACTTTACTTAAGCATATTTTTACATTATTTTTATCACATACGTCCATATCTATGTAGTACCTAGGTACCTAGAATGATAATTTACTAATAGGTATGTACTGATTATAAATAAATGTACGTTCCGTGTATATTATGTTCGTGATTGTGAAAAAATTAAAGATTATTTAATATAATATTATATAATATAATTATATTACATTTTGCTGAGACACATTATTTGATTACATTTTTTTTTAAACTGCATACAAAGCTTCTGTTTATCGATCAACTATATAGTTGTCCATCAAACTATTTGAGGTTTTTCATAACAATTTTTATAATTCCTTTAGGTCTTTACTGGTGTGTTGCCTTGAAAAAAGAAATTAGCAACATTTCAAACTTTGTTTTATAATTTATCAATAGTTAAAAAATTCTCTTTGATAAATTCTTATTTTAATTAGTGCTGATTGAAGTTCTATTAAAATAAAAAAAATTAACATTAAAGTAATGTTATCCATGTGTTATACATAGATATAATTTAAACCAATTAATGATGAAATTAGGTTTATTATTTTTCTTGCTTTCTCTGCACTTTAAACGATGAATTATTTCAAAATATTTATAATCTTTTTATTTAAATGAATGGAATTTCAAATTATTTGCTTAAAAATCTTACATATACGGTTTTTGCTTAGTATTTTAATGTTTAAAGATGCCCAATATCTGAAGAAATATCACAAACTGTAACAATAAAAAAAAGTCTGTCAATAAATGAATAAAATCATGAATGAATAATAGTTGAAATTGTTGTAATACAAACTATTCGCTCTGTAATTCAACCAGCGATCACACCTAACCATCGCAATATCTGGTAAAACCAGATAAGTACTTGAATCATACTTGGATGAGTGACAGCATAGTGACCTACTTAAGAGTACAGAGTGTTGCTGTTCCCTTACCATAATATAACCCGCACGAGGGGTTAACCGCTGCTGAAGTTTTTTGTACACATCTCATGAAGTACATGACATCTCATGTGAAGTACATGAAGTACTTGTGAAATATATAAAGTACTTGTGAATTACATTGAAGCGAAAATAACGCGCTTGTCCCGGTTTTACAAAGACGGCTCCAAAATGTAATAATACAATTTAAACTATCTTCTTATGCCCGATTTCTTCAACTATAAGTTAAAATACATTAAAGTTAAATAGACAAAATTACCAATAAGGTGTTTGATTTGCTTTTGTTTGGTTATTTCGTTGTGGTCAAATTGGATGGGATTGGATAAGGTGCATATCATCAGCCCCCTTCCATTGCAAATTTTTAATTTAAAAAAGTCTAAATTATTTTCGGTTGGACTTTTTTTGTTTTTGAATTATTTAAAAAATTAGTTCTCTCTCTCTCGATTTTGAAAATAATTTCAATAATCGCTTGTGCATGATTGTACATAATTTATTTTCGCTTTACCCTTTTCTGTTGCCCCCCCCAAGAATATGTCATAATTTTTTTAAAAAACTAAAACAGTAGCGGAGAGTTTCTACTAAATTTTCAAACCTTTAATATGTCTGCCTGCATTGTAATATTTGGGTACTGAAGGGTGTTTCACACCCCCAAGATTAATTAGTTTATTTTTATCAGAAGTAAACTGTAGATCTCCCGTTGCAGAGGCACTGGAGGGTGTTCCAGACCCCCGGTTTAAATAATTTATTTTTATTACAAGTGAATTAAATATTTAAGCATATCGAAAGTTTTTAAAATTAGCTATGGCCAAGTAAATGTGTTTAATTCATAATCTGACAATTAATCATAAACTGCATAATTATAAATTCCGTACCCCTGGGAGGTAGATCTCTGCAATGGGAGATCTTCAGTTTACTTCTGATAAAAAATAAACTGCTCGATCCGGGAGGTCTGGGGGATGTGGAACACCCTCCAGTGCCTCTGCAACGGAAGATCTTCAGTTTACTTCTGATTAAAAAATAAACTACTAAATCCGGGGGGTCTGGTGCGAAGGCAGAAGCACCCTTCAGTGCCTTTACAACGGGAGATCTTCAGTTTACTTCTGATAAAAAAATAAACTTCTCGATCCGGGGGGTCTGGTGGAGGGGCGTGGAACACCCTTCAGTACCTCTGCAACGGGAGATCTTTAGTTTACTTCTGATATAAATAAACTACTCAATCCGGGGGGTCTGGGGTGTGGAACACCCTCCAGTGCACAAATTTTGGAATGAAGAATATTGCAGAACATACAGAACCCCCAGACCGAGTAGTTTATTTTTTATCACAAGTCAACTGAAGATCTCCCGTTGCAGAGGCACTGGAGGGTGTTCCACACCCCCCAGACCCCCCGGTTTAAATAATTTATTTTTATTAAAAGTGAATTAAATATTTAAGCATATCTCAAGTTTATTAGAATTTGCTAGGCCAAATAAATGTGTTTAATTCGTAATCTGACAATTAATTATAAACTGCATAATTATAAATTCCGTACCCCCTGGGAGGCAGTTATCTGCAACGGGAGATCTTCAGTTTACGTTTGATAAAAAATAACCTACTCAATCGGGGGGCACCTTTCAGTGTCTCTGCAACGGGAAATCTTCAGTTTACTTCTGATAAAAAATAAACTACTCGATCCGGGGTGTGGGATGTGGAACACCCTCCAGTGCTCAAATTTTGGAATCTCGGTAAGCCTCTGAAATACCGATGAAGTACGTGAAATACAATGAAGTATCGATGAATTAGGTGAAGTACATACCTAGATGAAGTACGAAGAAGTAAGGAGAATTATGATGAAGTACGTGAAGTATGAAGTTAATTGTACACGATTTCCTCTAGCGGTGGACCCTCGACCCCACACTTGGCTGCATAGTAATAGTACAGGGATTCCTAATCTTTATCCTACATCGACCCCTTTCAAAATCATGATTTTCTTCATCGACCCTCTTACAGTTTTCTCTGTAATACAATATAATCAACATACTAATAATTTCACATAAAAATCTCAAAGTTAACAAACGAAGAATATAAATAAAAAATTAGAAAACGTGATTTATCAAATTTATGTTTTATATTTTTGTATTATTTTTATTTTTAATTTTACAGATAAAAACAAGATTTTAGAAATATATCGTCAACCCCCAATGGACCCCTAGAATTCTATAAACTCTTTTAAACTTCTACCGACCTCCAAGAGGTCCTCTTGGACTCCGTCGGGAAACCCTGTAATACAGCAGGGTCTAAAACACTCATATTCGACTCAATGATGAGAAAAGATATGTGGAAAGAGAAGAAGATTTATGAACAAAAGACTGCTGAAAATAAAAAAAATAATTAAAAATAGTTTTCGAATCTTAAACTTCCTTATATGAACAACTTTTAATTCAAGAAAAATTTTTAATCTATAACTCTGTAGCGATTTCTTCAAACCATACTGAGGTTAATTATAAAATTTATTCTTAAAATCTGCAAGAAAAGAGCTTCACGGAAACGGAAACAGCGTATTCCAGCTGAAGCGTCTCAATGCAAGCTTTAATAGACCAGGCACTCCTCTTAGCTCATGTAACTATCACTACAAGGTGATCAAACGAGTTGACTCCAATAATCCAATGTCCAATACCAAATGTGCAAATATTGTGATTTTCTGCATCATTGAAAATATTCAATGTATTTCTTTGATTACAGGTTTATTTAGAAGTATCATCGCAGATATTATATTGCTGATATAATTTAACGGTTCTGCATCCACCATTATAATTTCGAAAAAAAGAACAAAAATGCTTAATCACCATTAAAATTGCAGAAAATAGTAGGAGGCCTACTTTGACTATTGTCACTAAGGGAAAATGGTCCAAATTGAGCTAACGACAAACTGATGAAAGTTTCGATGACGAAAGTAACGCTGTTTGAGAGAAATATTATGATGAAATAAAAAACACAGATGAAATAGTTGAGATACTAAAAATAAATAAACAGTCACCAAGCCACTTCTTAATTTGTAATTTTATTTTTGATTACGTGAAACTGAATTACTTCAATTTTATCAGCACTTGATGTAGTAAAAATATTGATTTTTGATTAATAACGTTTTTTGCAATTAGAAATCTATTTTTATCAATACTAATCGAATTGGTCGTAATATTAAATCATCCAAGTTGTGAAATTTCAGCAAAAATTCTATTTATCAATTTGTTTAGATAAGGTGTTCATACATGCCCACAATCACGTGAACATCAACGGTTAGCGAAATGTTAAAAGCTATCTCTTTTCGTATATTCCAAAATCCACTAGTTGAACCGCGATAGCAGCAAAACATAAAAGTTTTTCAGTTTCTTGGGAGTGAATACAAAATAAAGCTCGTGGTGTTCACGTTGCAGTACTAATTCTGTTTTACGGTTGTGGGACAAGTATAAACTTAAGGAGCTTCGGTCGATGCTCTTAGTTGTTAATAAAGTTCTGTCAAGTGAATATGAAATCCAGTTTGTTATTTCTTTATAATACAAGAAATTTTGCATTGTTTTTCAAAAATTACATTGGGTTTTTGTGAACTAATTGGAAGAAAAATTTTACTTTGTCGTTTCATATCAAAAGGTAAGAATTTCTATAAATTATTCTAATTTACAAAAAGATAATCAAAGCGACTAGCCAATGTGTTTGCAAAATAATATTTTTAAATCTGCAAGTAAAATAAAAGTTCTAAAATTTAATTATAATCTTTCAAATATAATTTATAATATTTAAACTACGTTTAATTTAATGTGAACGTGCGAAACAATATTATTTTATGTTTTTTCTCAAAACTAAAAATAATATCCAACGCAAATAAAAATACGCCAAGCTCTATTTAAAATTTCAATCAATGAGAATAAACCCACGTGTAAAAAATTCATACTTTTGGCAAATTTTGACAAATAAATCAGTATTTGGGTTTTGCAAAATAGGAAATCAGAACGAACTACAGTTTCTATTTCTGGGAGTCCTATATATCATAATAAATATTTATTACAAGACTTGAAGGTAAATATTGTACAAAAATTTAATAACATGGAGGTAATCCTAATTATCTTCTAAATTTAGCTTTTTAACTTATCTGTACTTTACTTATCAGTTAGAACAAACATAATTTTTGCGCGGAACGCATTATTTGTAAACTTTGTACCTTAATTTTGACTACAAATTTTTATTAACCACATCGTTAAAATAGATGTTATCATAGCTTGCAATAATATATTGATAAAAATTTGATTAACAATTTTTTTAAACTTTGAACGTCTGATCAACCGCAAATTACCAAATTTAAAATCAAAGTCCATCGTGGGGGATTCCATTTTTAGAAATATATCAATTCATACTTTCATCTCACTGTTTCTATACAAGAAATTGTTATTATATTTGCTAATCACACATATTCAAATCTAATAAAAATATTTATTTTAAAGTACGTTTACTTTTATTTTTTGTAAGTATTAATCAAGTTCTTTTTGTTTTCATAAAATTGATGTTTCAACATCACCTTGCAGATACATATATTCTCAATTATCTAGCTATTATTTACTTTTTAACAACTTTATTAAAAAAATAAAATATACAATGTAACAAAAATTTTACTATTACAAGAATATACAAAATCTATGTTAATCCATGTCTGGGCAGAAAATACCAAGAGGGTTGATGTGTTTAAATTTTTTCTTTTCTGCTTAAAAAATTTATTTGAAAGATTCTAATTACAAGAAAAAAATTATCTTATCTAGCAAATTTTCACAATTAGTAAATTTAATTTTTTATTTTAGTAACAGTGGCAGAATATCAATTTAATTACCATATTATAGCCTAGATTTATCTTTTTGTTTTAATTTTAAAGGTCGTTTTTAAAATTATCTTTATCACGTTATTGCTTTCATAGATTTTAACCTTGTGTTAACACAATGTTAATTTACAAACTAATTATTTAAATAAACGTCCATAAAAACGCAATGCTAGGTTTTCAATAATTAAATAAAATACCAGATGTATCAGAAATGTATTAGTTTTTAAATATATTATGTAGCTCTCTAAATACAATGGCGCATTTCTAACAGAATTTTTATTTTCAGAATTATAAACGCCAAAATGACGGACATTCCATCAGAAACCAATCAACAAAACGTTGCCAACAGGCTAAACCAATCAAGCATTGAAGATGACATTTTGATGTCAAAACGTAGAAGGTTAACCCGCAGTTCATCGTTACAAAAATGAGAGACTTAAATGTTTTAATATGTTCTTACAATTTCTTCATGATTCCAAAATCCAACACTTGGTTGAAGTCATCCCATTCCGCCTTCAAAGACATGATTGAAAAGTATATCGTCTTTTTAAAATTGTTAGTCGCTAGTGTTGTTAAACAAAATGAATTTTCCGAAGAATTTCAAATGTTAACTATTTTTCTAAACAATACCATGAAGAAATTATCATACAAAATACGTAACAGTAATGCCATGCCTACTATAGCAGTTTTGATGTTCGTGGTACATCGATCTATATTCCTGTTAATAAATAAAACAAGAAAACATATTTTCAAATTATGTATTTATCTTACTTTTATGTTAATATTTTTACAACTTGCCATTTGCATAATTATTATGTCCCGAGAATATTTGAGCTTAGGTTTAATATTTTTGTTCGTATGCATATACATAATTTTTCATATTAATGCAAAGGTGTCGTTGAATTACCTAAAACATAACGAACACAAGACGAAAAGAAAAATTATACAATGTAATAATTCAACTATGTAACTTGTTGAAAAACGTATTTATATTAATTTATTGAATTAGATTTAATTTTTAGAAATAAAACTTTGTTATGTATACTATATATAAGCTACTATTTTTCGTTATATGAAAAATATATTAATAAAATTGAAAATATTTTATTTTGAATATTTATTACATAAATTTATGGCACCAATTCAACTTTAACCCTTGGAATTTTATTAAACTCAATCAGTCAATCGTAGTGTAATAAATCATAATTAATGTGCTATTATGTGATTTTTAAGAATATAAATGTAAAATCATCATCGATACAATATAATTTCTTGGTGTTACATTTTCAGGTAGGTACGATTAAATATGTACAATCAATTTCTCTAGATAATGGCTAATTGATTAATAAGTAAAGAAATTATTCTCTTTTTTTTTAATTCATAATTTTCGTTATTTACAATGTTTTAACAATTATGTTAAGTTATTGTAAATATTTATAGATAAAAGTATAATATCCTAAATTCCCACTTGTTTATAAAAAGCTTACTTTTCTAATAAATTAAAAAAATTCCTTTTAATAAAAAATATAAAAGCAAACTTTAAAAAAATCTGACATGTCTTGTTTATGATGAATGTTTGCGGTTTTTTGTTATATTATTGAAATATAATAATATTAAAAACTTGACCTAGAACTTTGCAGAGAGGGAATTTTTTCTTATTATAAACTACACGAAATTGAAGTAGTGTTTGCTTTCATTTAAATTATCTGTGTTTAAAACATTACCTACCCCCACAAAAGTTTTATGACAACGTACATACATTTTTAATTTATTCTTTAATTTATTAGAACTATAAAGAAGTTATAATGCAGCTCTACCGCTATTATGCTGTGCTTGAATTTGAAACGCTGTACTGAACACGGCCTGAGAACTGATAGTTAGCTCTGAGCGATAGCTGAATGCACCCAATGTTTATTGTCGAATACCTAACCTAACACTTTTCATTTTGTTTATGTTTAAATTTTAATATTGGATAACACAGTGTTTGAAGTATTTGTCAGTATAATAACTTAAAATGTCACTACCAACATTACCCACTGCTCCACCTGAATTTTTTCACTCAAAATCCATAATAGTAATTCATCCGGGATCACTAAACTTAAGAATCGGTCGAGCTTCCGACGTGAATCCAATTACAGTTTTACATGCAATTGCACGAAAGAAATATAAAGCAGGTCAGAAATACGACGACGTTTTTTTACCGCCTAGAGTTGACTTGGTAACAATAAAAATAATATTTCCAAAATACTTATTCTTATTTTCAAATATTTTAGAGCCAAGCTCAAGAAATTGAATCAGCACGTTTAACTATTTCACATACTTTACAATCCTGTTTACAATCAGATGGTCGACGTAGATATGCAACACCTCCACAACAAATAGCAGCATTTAATAGACGTTCACAATCAGAAATACTTGCTCCAAGTGGTGGAGAATGGATGACTCTGAGAGTGACACCGTTATAGGAAGTGATGTAAGTTTACGATCCTATAAAACTAACCAACATTTTTAGTTTAATTTTTGTTATAGATTCTTAAAATTAATCCAATGGAAGATTTTAATGTTCATTTTCCGTATCGTAGGGGTGATTTTAATATACATCCAGGTCCTGGAGGTTCGATGACGGCAATTTTGGCGGACCTAGAAACAATTTGGTTACACGTTTTACAAATCCACCTAAACATAGAACAAAAGGATCTCAAGTCTTATAAAGCTGTTTTAATAATTCCTGATGTATACAACAGAACCTATATTCGGGAACTAACAACTCTAGTGCTAATCAAGATAGGATTTGGTAGTTGTTTTTAGTTCAAGTAAAATTCACTTTAACTGTTTTGTAGTTTATTTTCAAACCTCTTGTTTTAGGACCACGTAGCTGCAACTTTTGGCTCTGGTTTAAGTTATGCATGTGTGGTGGATGTTGGAGATCAGAAAACTTCTGTTTCTTGTGTTGAAGATGGTCTTTGTCATCCAAATACAAGGGTAGGTAACGGGAAGGTTTTAAAAATTTATAATAGCCTAACCGTGGTCATAAAGTACTTCTCTGCGTAAATTGTTAGTTAAATTTGACGCTTTGTTAAAAGTTTTATGATTTAATTGACAAATATGTAAAAATAATATTGTTAAGTGTCACTGCTTTGGGTAAAACCATTCCCTTTTGAAAAACTTCTACAGGAAACATGAAATAATCGTTACCAAAAATGATCAGTTGTGCTAATAATCATTAAACTTTCAGTATATCTCAATGAAGGAGTTTTGCTATTTTTAAATTTTTGAAATAACATGAATATGAAAATGCAGGATACTGATACAATTGGTTCATCTCGAAACCAATCGTACAATTTAAAAAACAAAATTTTGAATTTAAAAGAAATATTTAATTTACCTGCGGTGATTAACCGATCAAAATTAAACGTGGTTGTGCGATATTGTTCAAGTTGATGGCTGTCAGATATGAAACGACTTTTACATTATAAATAAAATATTTGATACAAATTTTTTAAAATTATAAGGTTAAATGAACAATAAAGCGAAACATTGCTGAAAGCTCACAAATAATTTCTATAAATAAATTAGCGATCATGTGTATTTAACGATTATTATCTTCAGAAAATAAAAATGCATAACCAAATAATTCTATTTGTAAAAATTTGAGAAATTGACATGGAAATTATCTGCATTACCCACAGTTATTTAAAAATCGCTTGGCAGCATCGCATTTTTTCTTAATTCTGATTGGTTTTTAAAACCCTGCTTGTTTAGGGCATCTATGTCACAACCCTGACCCTTACGAATTTTAATCATTTTTTTCTCATGTTAAATGCTTTCAAAAAAATCTTAAGAACACTGATGTCTCAGTTTGACCTCTACTTTCAAATAACAAATTAAAAAAATATAGCAAAACTTATCCATTGCAGAAATTTTTTAAGTAAGTACCGTATTAGCCACATTGGCTCTAAAATAATTTATTGATGAAGATTAAAAACCATGTGGGACCAAAGACAAATTTCTGGGGAATATTGTGTGGTGAAATTGGAAAATTACAATATTTTATAGTATTCGGATAGGATGCAATTTATGTTGAGTGCTACCTGGGACTCGATAACATTCTAGTTTGATGTTTGGTATTTTAGATGATTGAACTGTACTGTTAACATGTGCATCCAAAACAAGATTTGTAATTTTATAGATTGCTGATGTGGATTTGTGTTCTTGATCATGCTGGTGTATAGAAAAGACGTATTAAACGGAAATGGTAAAACAATTAAAGAAATTATTTAATTTACTGGGTATTAACTGATCAACAATTGAATACGTGGTTTTCGAAGTTGTCCAATTGAACCATGATTACCAGATATATGAAACACTTTGGTACATGTCTTGAAATCAACTTTCACAATATGTGTATTTAATTATTCTTAGAAAATAAAAATGATAACCAAAATAAAGTCTATTTGTAATAATTTTGAGAAAAACTGAAATTATCATTCAAGTTATGTAAAATAATTTTTTAATTTATTTTAATTTAATCTAGCTCAAATGACCTTGATTTTAGAATCATATTTTGCTCATGCAAATCTAATTCTGAAAACATGCTAAAACAAATTCATTTGACCCACCAAACAAAAAAATAAAAATTTAAAATGATTCAATTGAAATAAGAAACAATCAATTTCAAGATAATTTAATTGATAAGATTATCCATGTGGACCAAAGACAAATTATATGGGATATTGCGTTGTGAAATTGGAAAATTACAGTATTTTATATATTCGGATTAGATGCAATTATGTTGAGTGCTACCATTCTAGTTATGTTGGTATTTTAGATGATTGAACTGTACTGTTAACTTAAATGTCCATCCAAAACAAGATTTGTAATTTTATAGGTTGTGATGTGATTTGTGTTCTTTCATGCTGGGTAAAATAAGAAATATTATAATTAAAACATAAGAAAGAATAAGAACCATAAACAATAATACTTTTCAACCAAAACAATTACAAATATGAAACTTGGTTTGGACATTTATCAATTATTATAAAATATTAGAATATAACTTTTGATATTTTAGAAATAATAATTTGTAACAATGCTATTTAGAAAAATTGTATGAACCACGTGTAACAAATTGGCCATTTAAAATCAAAATATCAAACACTTAAATGTGAAGCGTAAGGAGAAAATTCAATATTTGTAAAAACTGTCATAATATCACCTTAGTGCACTTAAATAATATATTTGACGTTATGTAAAGGAATAATATAATTTTTCCTAATAATTGTAACTATTATTGTCACCATATGAGCGATGCTAAATACCTTTGATTGTTTCCAAGTTTATAGATCCAGTAATAATATTTACTTTTTCCTGGGAAAAATAAGTAAATATTATATTGCTAACACCATAGTAACAGCGTAATGCCTACAATATACAAAAAATAATTGATTGTTTGGCATTATAATTATTCATAAAGATATTATAATATAACTATTTATATTTAGATTTTTTACCGCTATTGGGAAAAACGTTGTAGGAACTACGGTTCATAAGTGCTATTTATCATTCTCAAACAGCTTTGTGAGCTGAGATAGAGCAGAACATTTTTGACTGCAGAAAACTGTCACTTATCACCTTAGTGCATAAATAACTATTATTTATGTTATGTAAACAACATAATATAATTTATTTTAATTTAATCTAATATTTGTAATATACATCAAATACCTGTGATGTTTCCGAGATATCCATGATAATATGTAAAGTCCTCAAAAGCAAGTCAGGAAACAAAATACTAAGTGCTAATATCGATAAAAATAGAAAACATACTTCCAGCTATGGAAACAAATTTTAAAAGAGGCTCCATAAGACAAAGGAGAAACAACAGTAAGAAAATATGATTCAATTGAAAGAACACAACGACAATAAAGAAATAAGAAATTTCTAACATGAAGTAAAAAGAACAAATATGGGGTATTCAAAGCACGGTTTTCCTTGAAGAGACATAAGATAATTTCTGATGGAAGCGGAAGAAATGGCAAATACATAAATGAAAGAAATATTTTAGTGAGATCTGAGATCTAATGTAGGCAGTGACGAGATTAATATGGAGAAAAATGAACACATCAGGAAAAACAGAAAATTTAGTTACATCCACCCTGGAAGAAGTAGCAAAAGTAATAACGAACCAAAGAAACCACAAATCCCCAGGCGAAAATGACATAACTACTGAAATGGTTAAATATGGAGACAAAATCTTCAATGAACTAATCCTGTAACTCTGAAACTATGCTTAACAAAAAATGAAGTTATTTTAAGGAGTTTACTTATGAAATTTGCACATTACCTGTAGGTAGGGTTGGTAGTGCCTCACCGATCGAGTCACAAAGCCGACTAAAAACATAATTTATATTTTTTGTATAATATTTAGATTATTATTTGGATGGTTGTTCTAGATTTTTTTGATTGAATTTCTTTTATTCAACTATCCTTTACTTCTTTTTGAAGGTTAGAAGTCAACATTTAACTACGCAGGATATAAAGCGAAATGCTACAAAGTAGAAACGAATGCGACCTTAAAATATTAGCCTATCTAGTTATAATTATATATGACTATTCCCTTTTCTTTTACAAAAAATTTAGTTACTCTAGGAATATGAAATCTATAAAAAAAATTACCTCTTTGTTTTTAAAATATTATGTAAATTACTGCACTTTGTTTTATCAATTTTAAAAATTTTTACTTATTTTTGTGCGAATTTAATAATTTTAAGATTATTGTTTGTTTTTGGGTAATTGTTTATTAAAAGAATAAATTAGAGGCAGTATTAACGTCTTCCTCTTTAATGTTATAGTGGCTAGTTAGTCCACCCGACAAACATCCATACGAGTCCTTACAATTGTTCATTCATTTACGGCATATTACATATTATATAAATTTTAATTTGTAATTATGTTTTAAACATATTAAATACGTAATAATGAGGCGGTCACTGGCCTAGTAGTTAGTTAGAAAAATCGACTACTAATGCTAAGGCACCCGATTCGATCCCAGAAGGAGTCTACATAAGAAAGTTTTATTTCTGATTATTTTTCTATCTATGACCGTCTCCGTGCTTCGGAGGGAACGTAAAGCCGGCGGTCCTCTTGCTTTGATATGTCAAACAGGGTAAAAATTGCCTACATTAGCTGCGCAACGCCTGGTTTTGCTGGGGCTTCGGGTCTGGTGCGATGGCTACCCAGCGGCTGCAGTAGTACCTGGCATATTGGTGGGGTGCGAACCGGGGCTTCTTGGCTCGACCTTTCGGTGAACATCAACATGCTGCAGTTTAATACACAGCATTAGCTTGGTGGGATTACAGGGTGGGAAGGTTTTTGTTTGTAATGCCTACCATTTTGGGGTGCGGGCCGGATGGCGAGGCCAGGTGACCGCTTAACGGCTGTCGGTTATACCTAGCACTGTCGGGGTGCAGAGTCTGGGGTAAACAAAAGAGGTTGTACAAAGGGTCAATTAGTCAAGCCTTTATTACATGCAACTGATTAACGCCCGTATTCATAAATAAGACACTTAACTTATAGAGAAGATTTTAGAAAAGAAACCCTTATACTACACGAGTAATTGATTTTTGTTATTACATTTTATTTCAAAGACGGTCATGATCGGGCACTTTAGTGTGTTGAATGCCAAACTGAGATAGCCGGTTCGAGCCCGGGCAGAGTAAAAACATTTATTCTGATTGTCTCGGAAGAAAGTGCCTACCCACGGAGGTAATTAGCCAAAAAAACCACCTCTTATAGGGAGGGATCACGACACTCAAAATCAAGTTAACAACTAAGAAGAAGAAGATTACATTTTATATTTTAGTCGTTGCTTTATATGTTCATATTTACATACTCTGCAAAGTTTATTAAAACAATTTTTGATTTGCACAATCTTTCAATTTGCCTACAGGTGATCACGTAGGGGTATTTTTGGGGTATAATCTAGAAATGTAAAATCTTATATGTATCATACAGGATGTTTAAAAAATAACAATCAACATTCATTTTGTATTTATTTACAATTTAATTAGTGACGTAATAGAAAATAAGATTATTTAGCCTTGTGATGAAAACAAAAGCGTATTTTCTATATTATACAACATGTTTTATAACATTAACATGTTTGTTATTTCTTAAACATCCGGAATGGTACATATTATTGAGATTACTTATCTTATAATATTCCAAGAAAGGTTTCTAGGTTGGCTAGCAACCAACGTTGACAAGCAATGTTTCGTCTTAATGCATTCAGGAAATTCTATATACTAGAATGGCTTCATTGGAAGATGTAATTTAAAGCGTTGCACAGTGGTTCAAAAGGTCGAATCCTGGCCAAAATACAAAAATCAACTTGTTAGTTGAATGTTTGTTTTAAGGTAATCATGTAGAGGGCATTAGTACCATTATAATCCGCACAGAAAATTTCAAAATCTTCATTTGCTTCTGCGGATTTTATGTCAAACTTTTCCGCGCACCGATAATAATACATAGTATTTTGCGTAACTGAAATATCGAGCGTGTTCAAATTCGTGTAACTTTTCTTGCTAGTGTTGTTTTCAATTCTGAAAATGCAGGGGTTCCTGAACATAGGTTGAATATTTTCTGCTGTTTTAATTCATAAAATTTATGTTTGGCGAAGCTGAAAAAAAGCACCAAACGCACGGCTGAAAAGTATTCATGTTTTTTGGAGCTCTTTTTCTAAAAATGTGAATATAGTTTGAGTCTCATGAGTCCCGGCTTATTTTAAATTTATTATATAGTTCATACCATTGTAAAACAAATAGTAAACATATATTGTGCAGGTTTCCGCAGGTTTGTCAGTGTGGAACTTCTCCCAAACGCACATGCTTATCACTTCATCGGAATCACTCATTCACTTTGCACTTTGACTCCTTTTCAGATCCTGAAAATAAGTACTTGGAGTGTACTGTAATGGAAATATTTGAGATTTTAAAAACATGTTGGAGTATACCATTTAAAGACCAAGTAATTATTCTTCAAGCTGGCTGAATTAAAGAAAGTTCCTTGCAAAATTAAGAAATATTTTGATATCTTAAAAAAATTGTCATTGAAAATGCAGACAAAATGGAGGAATGCAATCGCATAAAATGAGAGTTTTTAAGAAAAAATCAAGACTGGTTGAGTCATCAATTAAAATTTCGGTACGTTTCTTCGGATGAATGTCTATTACGATGCAAAATGTGCATATTAATTTGTGGCGTTTTAAAAGAAACATTCTGAGTAAAAGTCAGAATTCTATGCGACTACGCGTAAAGATGGGGATTCCAAAGCGGATTCCAGTAAGAGAGGCAACCTTCCGCAGAATTTAATGATGCCAGTGAGCAAACGAAAAGAAGGATGATCGAAGAATTACGTTCTTAGAACACTACAACGAAGCTTGTGTATGCCACGGAAATGACTCTCGCGCTTCCGGATCTTTTGCAAACGTCTTAAAGGACATAGTAGACAATGGCCTAGTGCGTGCTTAGGAGTATGATTCGGCTTACAAAAGGGTATCGCAACAGAATGTGGGAGAAATATCGATCAATGAAGCTTTGAACTTGATTATTTCTGGAAAAATGTAAAAAGAAACATACTACATGATGATGCGAGATTTCGGAATTGACGCTCGGAATAGACATAAAACGTTTTCGTGAAAACTTTTCCCACAAAAATTCTCGAGTTAACAACATGTCAGATATTTTTCACAGATTGTTAGCTTCTTCTGATCCACTAATAACGAGTAAGTGAAAAAAAGAAAGGAGCTTCAACCTGAAACTTTGAAACTTTTACTCTCACTAAAACTTGTAATGAATCTGCATGTGCTGAAACAGATGAAAAAAATCGTTTTTTGAAATTTTTATACCAAAAAAAATGACCATTTTGATTTTATAAATTTTGATGGCAAATTCGAATTCAGCAACATCTAAAACATAAATATACCAATTTTTGTACTGATTAACTCACTGGCTGATTTTTGGCCAGGGATTTGACTGTTTGGATCACTGTGCGTTGTGGAAACCTTCACAACAATTGGTTATTTTTGGGCTTTTCTCATTTCATTTCTCTTTAACTTCTTACTTTCTTTCTTTTCTTTCCATCCAAACTAGATCGTTCGAATTCCTTCTGAAATTCGATATTTTGTGAACCAAATATTATCTAAAAACTGTAATAAAAAAAGCACTAGATCCACTACTGCATACAACATTTAAATTTATTGCATCTTTTAAAACACCGACTTGAACTTTTAATTTTTTTTTAGGTACGTTTAGATTACGGAGGAAGCGACATCACCCAAGTTTTCTATTGGCTGCTACAAAAGTGTGCATTCCCCTATAAAACGTGTAATGATAAGAATAAACTCGATGCAATGTTACTTAAAAAACTAAAAGAAGATTTTTGTCATGTAAATTTGGTAATTAACTTTTTTCTTGCAATTAAATACATTTTTATTTCTTATTAATTAATTTAGGATGTTTGTGGATCTGAGGAGAAAATGTTTATCTTGAAGCAACCAAACAAGCCCATGTTGCAGTACACCATTCAAGTAGGGATGAATGCATAGTGGCTCCATTAAGTTTATTTACTCCTGAACTGTTTGGAGTTACCGGTCCAAAATCCGTCCATACTCAGAAGAGGTCCACAGGTGATCCTGAAGATCCACATGACGAAAACTACCTACGAGAAACTAGAGTATAAAAATTAATATTTAGATTATTAAATTAGTTCATATTCGCGCTTTTGTAGAGAAAAGGAATGAAGGAAAATTTGGAACCTTCTTCTGATATCATGAATGATTCTTACTTGGATCAATCAGGTATTTCAGCTAATCCTAATGACGATGACATAGTTGTAGATAGCATTGATATAGTTACAACTAATGGCGATAAAGATTTTATTGTTAATCCTGGTCAGATATTGGGCTTAGACCAAGCTATTTTGCAAAGCATAGACAGATGCCGTAAATATTTTTATATCTCAATCCCACTTCTTATGTTAACTTGAAATTTATTTTACAGCATCTGAAGATTTAAAGCGGAAAATGTATGGCTGTATATTAGTGGTTGGTGGTGGTATGAAATTTTCGGGAATTGGAACATGGTTGCATAATAGAATATCCTTACAAATACCATATTTATTTCGAGCCGGTAAGTCGCTGTGAATGTGTATTTTGAATTTGTACGTATAAACTATTTTTTTAGAGCAACTTGACATTATAACGAATCCTAGAGATATGGATCCCGCAATGGCAGCCTGGAAAGGCGCATCCATAATGTCATGTCTGGAAACTGCACATGAATTATGGATACTTGATACTGAATGGGAACAAAGTGGTGTGCGTTTATTACGCGAACGTGCCCCTTTTACTTGGTAAATCGTACCTTTAACAATTTTAATTATAAGATTTAATTTAAAAAATTAAAAAGTAAAAACTGCAACTTGTTTTTTTGACCTGGTTGGACAAAATGGGAGGGGATAGATGGTGAATGTTACGCCACTGGCGGTGCACTTGTTAATTTGCACTTTGGTTAATGAAAAAGACGCAAGGTGAGACGTTTGTTTGTTCATTTCACAATTTATTTAAATAAATTAACCTAATTCAAAATTGTAATTTTTTGCTTAGTAATTAAAGAATGGCGTGACAACGTGGACTAAACAAAACGTGACACGACGCAAGAGTAATTGTCAAAATTGTACGAAAAAAAGTAATTGAATTTTGTGTTAAGTGCAATTAAATACGTACGCTCATTATATTTTTAAGGGGTAAGACAACATTTTTTTAACATAATCGGTAATTTTCTAATACAAAAATAAAATGTAATCGCTAGCTTGTCAAACTTCAAATGAGTTTCTGTTAAGTTTTTTAGGTTATGTTTATAATTTTTTCGAGGCTCCTAGTTTTCAAGCAGCTTTCGCATTGTATTTGCAGAGCTTAAATTTTTTAGCAATATGCCTAAGTTGCTTCTGTTCAAATCTAATTTTTTTTCTTTTAAAATATTATTGGAAAACTTTACGTTTCCTGTATGCGCGACATCCTGCAATGGATCAGTTTGACTTATTTTTTTATTATTCAATCACGTGAAATTACGTTTGTACTAAACCAATCACTATTTCATAATATGATCCACTAGTGTAACGAACATATTCATGTGTACGTGCATCTTAGTTTTTTAGTGCTAAAAATTTTTCAATTTAACAATTTTTTTTAATTCAATATACTAACAGCATGAAAATTGGATACACTTCAGGTAATGGCGGGAAAACGAATTAGATCACGAAATTCTCAAAATTCGATACCAGTGACAAATTTAACAAATCGAACAACCATTCAGACTGCCAAAGTTACTAACACGGTGGGGCTTAAGGTTCTCGATGATCTACTCACACTCACAAAAGAACAATTAAAGGCTGAGTGTAGAAGAAGGGGCCAGAAAACCACTGGCACCAAAGTTGAATTGGTATGCCTCGAGTTGTGTGTTCGTTATATTTTGCATGTATTTTTATGTTTCTATATTTCCTTTTTTTTTTGTAGCTTAATTAATGAACCGTTGCAACATATTTTTATCTATTTGAGCGTTAAATCAAAAATTGTAGCGTTAAAGCGTTTTTTGTAACAAAATTCTAAGTACTTGAATCACGTGATATTAAAAATTTGATGGAATTTTATAGCTCACGATCAGTCTTTCGATGAACATTAACATTTTAGGAATTACTTCCATATTTATGCAAATGTGGTCAATTGACAAAACGTCAATTCCCTATCTCTTTTCTAGGAATAGATTCAAAATCTATTGACGTCAGAGTTAGTCACAAATTAAATTGATAAGGAGGTTTTAGGTGTAAATTTTGTATATGTAATCCGTTTAATTGTAATTTTTTTAATCAATTTTTATCATTATGTACACAAAGAGGTGTATCATTAAATTTAGTTGAATGTGTTTAATAATCGCATTATGAAACGGAATTTAATTTAATAAACAGGAAATCTTTACTTCCTGATTCTCTTGCACTGATTATGGTGTGAAGCTTTTTAGTAACTAATTACTATTAATATGTTTTTGGTGTTATTTTTGTTTACATTAATTCCATTTTAAATATTACAAAATTTAACCATGAGCGAGATACCAACATCTCCTTTTTAATGCATAACTCTTGATATCGGTTAGATATTGTCGAAACAATTTTGGTAATTATTTAATGGATTGACGCTTTATTATTTGTTTTTGACAATTTCCAATTCGAATTTGATGTATACTTGATGCCAAGACCATTGCCTTCCAAGGTTTTGTTGAAAATAAAGTTTACACCGATAACCCTGCAACGATTTCTTAGCTCTCGAACATAACATTTGGCGCTTCAGCAGCGAAATAGAGCCCAGTTCTTGTACAAAATTTTAAGAAAAGCATGGCCAAACAATATTATTTACTCATATCATTATAATACTTCAAAATGTTTCTTTTTATATCGAGAAAATCTTTTCTATAATAATGTGAACCGATAACGTGGATTTGTGCTGCGAGGCCACAGGCCGAGCTAAATTAAGCAGCCGAAGTTTACCTAGCGATATAATAATTTTTTATATTGGCAAGATATCAAGAAAACTTGATACATTTTTACTGAAATTACTACGTGTCATTAAACTTTTTGTATTGTAGTATACATGACTAGCTAGAAAATGCTAATTGATAAATTTTTTTGGATGCTTGAGTAAATTTTGAGAGCAATTTTTATGTTTAAAAGGAGGTCAATAATTCGTTAAACAAGATCATTTTACAGCTTTCTTTAATAATTATTTGTTACTTATTTTTTGGAACAATTAGATATACAGCGTTCAATTTACTATAGCAATGCAGGTAGTCGATGTATTCAATTTGTTGAATGCGCAGTTTCAATTTAAGACTAGGTTATTGAAAAGCCAAGTTGATAAAAAGTGAGCATTATAATATCAATTCATACATAATTATCTAGGTACTAGGTATATAATTTTTTTTTATTACCTGTAGTTTTTAGCGTTATGTCGGTGGTGTAAATAAAATTTATGTCAAGTACAATTTCTTCATTTTCAAGTTTTAATTTTCTAAAATATATGTCTGATTGTTATTTATTATGCCGTAAGTATATTTGGATTACATTCAAAAAAAATTGTGTAGGTGGTTTTATATTTTTGTTTCGATTTTAATTGTAATCAAGAATTCATCTCAAAATCCATTTTATTTGTTTAAAAGAAAATTAAAGAAAGTCGAGAAACTTGATTTTTTTAAAGGGTGAAAGTTTAATTACTTTCGATGCTTACTACCATTTTTAGATTGAATTAACTACTTTTTTTCATATTCTAAAAATAATTATACGTTGGGGACTCTTGTCAGACGAGTAAATCTATATTATAGAGATATATCTAAAGTAGAGCTCCTCTATCAAAGTATC
Source organism: Lycocerus yunnanus (assembly GCA_036346125.1). NCBI lineage: Eukaryota > Metazoa > Arthropoda > Insecta > Coleoptera > Cantharidae > Lycocerus > Lycocerus yunnanus. The sequence goes on along the minus strand of JARFIX010000075.1, from coordinate 1,888,468 downwards.
CATATTATTATAATAATCTCTTCGCCTTGAGCATTTTATCTTAAAATTGTGTCGCGATCGACTTGTTGACATAGGGATAGTCTAAGTAGGGGGAGGTGTAAAATACATACTATGTTTATGTACATAATATCTACCTTTATTTATAATAATTTATTTTATTACCTTAAGATAATGGTAAAACTGCGTTTGGATGTCTCTAACGAAGGAATAATGATTGTTAATAATGATTTAGGCTTAAATAATTTAATCGCAGTTTTAACGTTTGTGAAACCGGGCATAAGAGTTCTAAACTTTAATTTTTCTTAATTTAATAATTTAAAATATGATCTATTTTATTGAAATATTTGGATCGCCATTGACTACCAGAAGATTCGTGTTTTTTTCAGAAAAATTCCAGTTGGGTTAATAATTATTACAAGTTAACAAGTACGTCAGTTTATTGATATCAATTAAAAACAACGTGATCAGAGTTTTTAGGGTTGTTACCTTTTAAACACCGTTTTAATAATATGTATGAGTGTGGCATATACTACAATTTTGTGGATAATTTGTTTGATTTTTGTTATGTAAAGCTAAAAAATGTCTCTCCAGATTACCCTTTTTAGCAATGGCATTTAAGCAACATTATCATTCACATTGTGAAAAAGTAATCGAGTTCCCATTCTTCCTTGAAACGATAAGTTTGTCATGACTTTAAGTCACCCGACGACTTTTACCAGATTGGCATCCCGATTGACCAAAATTGGCTTCGCAATCGACTTGTTGACCACCCCTGGTCTAGAGCTGTTTTCAGATAAGGTTATCCAAGAAATTTTTAAATTAAATTTTGATTTGTTAGTTGTGATTGCTTAATTTTAAAAAATGGCGTGAAAACGTAATCACCTTACAAGGGTAAAAAAAACTTATCGGTACGCGACAACTCGGGATGGCCAACTCGGCGACCAAATAATCTAAAAATATCCACCTGAAATGCTTTAGATGAATTTCATTCATTATAATTTTTTCTAAAAATATCGTTTCAGCAATGTTGAACAATATTTGGTACATTCTTTGCACCTTTTTTTTAAAGAACATTAAAAGGAGCACTAACGAGAGTGGCCATAACTGTCGACAAGCGGCGCAATAAAACTATAGAAATCCTTAAAAATTGTGAGTTTAATTTGTGATTCCATCTATTTGGTATCAACCCTAAAAATATAAAAAAACTAACTATCCTACAGCCTGATCTACCTCTTCGAGCAGATTCCACCTATTTGATGGTATCAACTCTAAAATAATAACTTGACCAATTTTGGACTATAACAGAAATTTTGGGGCGGTCACCAATCCCTAATTCGGACTTTCATGATTCTTGAATTGAATTATGAAAGAGCACTTCATTTTGTGCACATTAAAAAAATATTGCGATTGGACCACAAATTTTGGAAGAAACGGCTTTAAAATCCGAGATTTGCCGTGGTTGCGTTAGTCGAAATTGACCGTCCGCTCCGACCATTACGGGCCGTTTTGACAAACGCGTTACTAATCCCCCTAGACCGGTCCTATCCGAAAAATTGGGGATGTTTACCCGACAGATAGCAGGGAGCGATTGCTGGTTGTGAGTGTCGACCCACCTACAATGCACGCACTGATGATAGAATGTGTTCAATTATGACGTAATATTGCGCAATAATACACTTACATGAGTGTTTCATATGGGAATATGTTAATTTCAAATTTAAATTGTGGGTTTATTAAAGGACCTATCAAAATCTACCTCATTGTCCGGTTACCAAGTTGACCGTCGCCGAGTTGACCGGATCCGGTCTTTACGTGCCTTCCGAAGCACGGAGACGGCATTGCAAAATGAGCTCTCTGCCCGGATTCGAACCGGGGCGCCTTACAATAGCAGTTGATCGCGCTAACTCCCAGGCCAACGACCATCTCCAAAGTTATAACAAGTAATATAAAATTATAATTAAATAATTTTAATGTTCGAAAATTTAATTTGAATCGCATTTCCTTTTTTAAATTGCTCCTTCAGCACGGTGACGACGCCCCATTGATTTTTTAACCTTAACTGGAATCAACTATAGTTGCAAAAGTTAAGAAATTTTTTTTAAAATACTAAATAATTTTTTTGTCTTATTTTCAGTTTATTTATTTATCAATAGTTTGTTAATAGGGTAGCACGATTAACTGAGTATTGCGTGAAAGTTCAGAATTTTACCCTGCAATTAGATCTTTTTTTAAAGCATTGCAAATAAAATTTTGTATTCTTTATTTTTGCTTAAATTTTTATTTTTTAGTATAAATTTTAATCGTTCACAGATTGTGCAACCTTAAAAGTTTTTTTCTCCGAATTTGGCTAAAGAGTTATGAAACTAACGTAACTAATCCTTTATGAAATGAAAAGCTTGGTTTCCATGTAAAATTATATCAAAAATGTGTCAACATTTTGGGTGTAAACAAATTTTTATCATTTTTTAAAGGATCATAAGGAACGAGTTACAGAATACCGGTCTTACGCCCAATTTTTTCCCCTAGAGATATCTTTTGGGTAGCTATCTATTAAATAAATTATCGAAATAACTTATCCGACAGCAACAAAACAAAAACATTAGAAATATGATTAGTTACTTGGTTAATTTATCTAGTAGATAACTATCTAATAGATATCTCTTGGTGAAGAAAACGGACATTAGTACGCCATCAATTTGGGCACTACATACATTTTTTCTTAAAAAAACAAAATCTTGGTAATAAAAGTAAAAATTTAAATTCCTAAAACCTGCATAATACAGGCACATAAAAATTAAAAACAAGTTCTTACGAAAAACAAAATTAATCAATAGTTCTAGCTAAATATAAATCTTTTATCTTTCATCTATACTTAGAATTTTGATGCCAGGATTGATTGTACAACCCCACACCGTCTTATAAAAGTTACTATTCTGATCATCACTAATGTATAAAAAAAAAGAGTCAGCTAAACTATTCTTACTAGGTACGTTTATTTAAAATGGCTAATTTCTGGCAAAACTCTTATTACGAAACTCGCGTCATTAGTGATGGCGTGCTACATACAATATTGTTGTATATCTAAACCTGCAATGTTTTGATGCACTAGGACTTTATTGTTTGTTGTGCTAAACATCTTCTAGAATTGAAATGTACCTACTATTATATTCTCTGAGATTAATCCTTAAAATGACTATCATTAACCTATTCTAAACTAGACTGCAGTTGACCTATTTTCATCACTAAGTACTGATTGCCGTCGTTTTGAACTCCCCACGTTGGTAAGCTCAAAAATTTTGATTACCCGGCCTTTATTTTCTCCAATAGATTCTGATGGAGACAATACCCCTTCGTGGCAAATTGCATACACTCAAACCTGTTTTTGTGCGGGGGATAGGGACCGCATAAAAGGAATCCTTCAAAAATATTCAATTTTTATTCATACTATACCTTTGATGGAATTTTATAATATATCGCACAAAAACAAAATAAAAAATCGCTCAAACAATTCCCCATATAAAACCGCCTAAAACAGGTTGGACTGTATATATACGGATTTTCTACGGTTGGTGTCGCCTCTCCATTCCTAATTTCCATCTCTTCCTATCGTGGCATAACTCTCCCTCCAGCTTTTTAGAATTGATAAACCACTATGTCATCTGTTCTGCTTCTAGACCGTCCTCAATTAATAAAATATAATATAAATTCAATAATAAAAAAATATGTAGGTGACATTGATCCGGACGAGATTTGGTTTCAACACGATGGAGCTACGTATCATACGACGACGACCGTAACCATCGATTTAATAAAATCAAAATTTGGCAATAAGTTAATTTCCAAACATTATTATTGTCTGTATTAATTGTCCGCCATGGTCGTGTAATTTGACACCTTAATTATTTCTTGTACGGCTACATGAAGACACTAGTTTTAGCACTACTAGAATTACGCCTTACAATTGTAACAACAATAAATCTTATAATTGTATAAGTGACAAACGGTCGAAATGCTCGAAAACTTGTCCAAAATAAGCTTCGCTGAGAACAGCAACAATGGTCATAATATGCTTTGAAGTCCTTTTCAAATGTTAAAAAAATAAAAATCGGATGTGGCCATGCCCATGACTTTATCAAACTTTTATTAAATATTAAAAAAATAATTTTTAATAATAAAAGAAAAAATATTTTCCGTTAACTAATTTGAGCCAAAATCTAATCAGGACTAAGTTTCAATACAAAGATGCACAATACCAAATTCAGTTTTGATATTCTAATTAGTTTTGAAATTTTAATAAAACTAATATTAAATAAATAGATTTAAAAACTTTCACTATTTCCTACCATAAAGATACGAAATCTCAAATTTGGTTTTGAAATTCTAATTAGTTTTTGAAATATTAAATAATAACTACTATTAAATAATAATTTAAAAAAATAAAAAAACAGTTCCCATGAACCAATTTTAACCAAAATTTAATCAGTTCTAATTCCTACTATAAAGATACGAAATCTCAAAGTTTGTTTTAAAACTCCTGTTAGTTTTTAAAATATTAAATAAAAATAATATTAAATAATAAAATTTCAAAAAATAAAAAAACAATAGTTTTTATGAATCAATTTTAACTAAAATTTAACTGCTTCTAAATCTCGATATAGCTATGCGAAATCCTAAATTTGGTTTTGAAATTCTTATTAGTTTTGAAATATTAAATAATAACTACTATTAAATAATAAGATTTAAAAAAAAAAAAACATAGTTCCATGAACCAATTTTAACCAAAATCTAATCAGCTCTGTCTCAATATAAGGATTCAAAATCCAAAATTTTGTTTGAAAATTCGTATTAGTTTTTGCTGTAGGTCGCACACAAAATTTGACCACAGACATACATACACACAGACATTTTTTGGAAAAGGTTTTATTTAACTCGGGGGACCTCAAAAAGTGTAAATCCATCAAAATCTCAATATTTTTTTCTGTACGAAAACAATACTTTTTCATAAAATAAAAAAATCGTTAAAAGTTATTTTTACTATTTTAAGTTCTATCGGTTTTAAAACCACATCCTTTGTAACACAAACTTTATTATTTTATGTATGTGTATTGATTGATATCATCAAGTTATGACAAGTTATACATGGGTTTGGAAAATTCAAAACATTCATTTTTTTAATCTAATAGTACATGTCAAAAATATTTTCCCAAAGTTTCGAGTCAATTGGAGTAAAACTCTATGAGAAAGATCCTTTGGAAATTCCTCTAATTAATAATTAGGATTAAAATTTAATCGCTTTTTTCTCAAAACTCTATTTTTGAGCTCGGTGAACACGATTTCTCGAAACCTAATGCACCGATCTTATTAAAATTTTGCATACTTAATCTAGATAGAATTATCTAGTGATTGAACGAAGGTTTTTTCTTTGATCACAGCTTATTTTACAAAGCAATACTTGGTGAAAATTGTAATTTTGGCATACAAAATTCAAATTTCAATTTTTTTTTAATCCTTCGTTCAATCGCGAGCTATACTCACCTAACAGAAAATATTTGGTTTTTTGTTTCGGATAAAGCTATCATGAGTTATCCTGACTACCGCGAGGATACTTTTTTCTACGGAGTCTCCGAAAACCAGGTCCCAACAGCTGAATTTTTAAATGAAAATTTTATAAAATATTCTTTTTTTTACCTTCGGAACCCATGTAACCCCCTGAAGTCATATTCTGAATATCCCGCAAATTACGATTACAATTCACACTGTTTCATAATATTGTAGAATATTTTTTACCTATCTTCAATTCTAGTGAATACAATATTTCCATTTAGTAAAAAACTCTGTATTTACAATAACTATTGATTTTATTCAACAATAATTGTAACTTTCTGCATATTTTATGTATAATCGTTCTAGAAAAGTTTTGTATTTATAGAATTTGCTTAGGTAGAAGATGTTCTACAATTACTGTAAAAAATTATAAATCGTAACACTTTTAAATGTACATATTGACTTTATCTTATAAAATAATAATTACTGCTCTCCAGAACGTGACTGATTTTAGCGTTTTGAGCTGGAAAGTTAAGTGCCCGCTAAGTGCATATTTGATTTCACTTAATTAAATGCTCTTGGTCAAATATGAATTAATTACTTTATGATATACAATCAATATTAAGTGTAGAATTACGTTTAAAATCATTTTACACTGTAGCGTTTGTATTTTAACTAATAGGCCCCTAGTAAAAAAGTTTCCAGCCACGCCCACCTTAACATTGTTAGCTTGGTCGAGCTATGAACATCGATTTGGTTTTGCTCTAAATAATTTTATTTTAAATTTTAATTTATGATTCCTTATTCATATAACAATGAAAAAGGCAGAGGTCATAACTCAGAAGTAGAATAACAAACTTAATCTAAAGTAAATCACCCACATCATGAATCTAATCCGTGAGAATCATACTTTGCACATTGAACGCATATGAATAAGCAGAATCCAAACTCTATATCTTTCAATCACATTGACTTTATTAAAATTCACTGTGGTGTATAGCAAATCAATATAAAACAGTTTTTATTGTGTATTGTTTTTTTTATTGCACTGGAATATTGGTCGCACTTATTACTTCATGCGTGTCCATGTTCGTAATAATCATGAGATAATGAAGAAATGTTGTGTCCAAATTTCTAATAAGACTAAATACAGGGGTAGAAAAGTCAGTCATTGAAGGTGGTTTGTTTTACGTTTATTTGCCGAGTCCCTGGTTCTGACTGGTGCTCCCGAGATTGTTCATGTTGTGATGGTCCCTGAATGTCGTACTTGAATACTCTTCAAAGTTCGGATTCCACGAAAAACTGTGGGTTCAGTACAAATATTTCTGTCTCGCTTATCAGATTAGAATCTGTGATTGTGGGGCCACAGGTTCGATTCCCGGCGATAATGGGTGGTTTTTGTGCCGCATTAACAATGCAGGTCCACGGTTGATCTTTGTCATCAATGCGTACAGCTGGTCCACTAAATGAAAAGACCTTATGTTCTCTCTAGATCTGGATGTATGTACAGGCAGATTTCACTTTCTGGAGATTCTAGAATTAACAAAGTTTGAGGTTATTGATCCATTAGTAACGGACATAAAAAATGGAGCAGCAGTGGGACGTTCTATTTCTGATCGCTCTGGATACACTGTTGTAATATAAAGTACCTAGTTTATAGAAATTAATCTTATATATTTATAAGATCATACAATGCTAAATTTGGTTATAACTTTGAAGCCATCAAAGCATTAATAGGCTTTGGGCAATTGTCTACTGCAGATTGCTTTCATCGGCTTAAATTTCATAAATTGAACTTATAACCTTTAACAATATATCAAATCAATGCTATGTGGAAGGCCGTTACCGAAAAACCACTTCGTGAATTACATTTCCCTAGTAAATCTTCTTAGCTTCAACCAAGTTAATTCAGTTAAATTGTTACTCTCTGATTGCTTACTTTTTGTAGCACATACTAGTTATCTAGAGGTGAATAAATTGGGCATTATATGGAGAGGAACTTTCAACACGCAATGGAATTTAGCATCAAATTTGACACCTTTTTATGTAAATATGAAAATTATGTTTTACTCGTGGGAACAACGCGGATAAAAAATTGGGAAAAATGTTCTATTCTTATTAATTAAGATCTTTTCTTGCTCTAAGAGCGACCATATAATGTTGTAGCATAGAAATGCTACGTGTTAAATTTTACGTCAAAACATTAATGTTATCTCCATTAATTTATCCACCTATAAAATTTATTTATCGTACCTACCTTCTACCCCAAATGACCAATAGCGATTCCAACTTTCTCTTTCAAAGGTGAATTAGAAATTTTAGTCTGGAATTATTGATATCTTATCTTTCATTCCCTCTCTATCCCAAAAACACTTTCAAAATTATCATCTTAACTTAATTTGTTAGTTCGTCTAAAGATCTTGGGGTGATAACGTTTAGATATGTAGAAAATAAAATTTGAAACTATCTTGAGCAAGAACGTAGCACATACTACTAACTTTTGATAATATAACGTAAGTTACATTGTTGTATAATTTAATTTAAACTTACAATTTTGTTACATAGACAAAAAATTAATTTAATTAACCTACTTTTGTATTGTTTTCTACGCGTCGGTCTATTCAAATTGATAAATTTTGTTATTGTGTTGCTTATTAGATGTGGTTGTGATTTTTGTACAGCTTTTCTTTTGCATGGTAGCATCGGTTTTGTTTTTTCATTATCAATTTCAAGGTCCCTAGTGAAAAAAAATTCATCTTTAATTCATGAAGTGCTTTTACATAAAGGCATAAATAATGTTAAGCAATTGCACTTATGCAATAATATAATGCGCTACGTCGTGTTTTACGACTTTTATTTGGATGTTGAATTTTAATAGTGAACTATGATAAGAAATTATTTTTAGTAGTATGTAAATCGTGATAAAAGTTTTTACTGATTAAGAAATTGACCTTACTTTAACAATTATTAAATGTTTTTGTTCGTGCCTAATGGTTACCAATGTAAATAATTCTTGTGTTATAAATCTTGACGCATTACTTTTAAATTTCGATGATTTCGTTGATAACGAAGTACGTCTTTTTTGTGCTTTTATTTATGTTATCTCTATTATTGTGTATGTGTAGTAACTTTTGAAAAATTTTAGTTACAAAGATTGGGTCATAAAATGATAGTGAATAATAAACGAAATGTGGTTCCTACTACAAATGGAAATGCTAATCTACAAAATGAAGCAAGACATAGCAACGCAGTCAATCGTGCCAAGAAACAAAAAGAAAGAGAAGAAATGCAAGATATTCTTTTATACAAACAGCCTGTTAAAACGTTGGAATATTTTATCAAAGAGTTATTCTTTAAGTTCTACACATACGGCAAACAGTGAGTAGAGGCTACTTTTGAATACATTCAACTTACTTAATTGTTTTGTTTTTCAGGCTTCTACAATATAGAAAAGTTGTTTTACTATTAGTAATTTCAGTATTATCGTTTACCGCAGGGTTTAATGTTGGTGGTCCTCACCAGTTTGTGTTCCAATCTGTTTATAAACAATTAATACGGTGCTTATATTGGATTGGTCTAGGTAAATTCATCAATTCACTAAAAAGTCTTTAGTTCTCATATGCGCTTTTTTTAGGTATTTTATCGTCCGTTGGTCTTGGAACTGGTTTACACACATTTGTACTATATTTAGGACCACATATAGCGAAAGTTACATTGGCTGCCTATGAATGTGGTTCTCTAAACTTTCCTTCGCCTCCTTATCCCGATGAGTAAGTCATAAAATTATTAATCGATTTTGAGGTACATGATTTTGTTTTAGAATTGTTTGTTCAAATGACAAATCGGAGATTACGGTTTTAGCCATAGTATTAAAAGTATCAGTAGAAGCGATATGTTGGGGCGCGGTACAGCTCTAGGAGAACTACCACCTTACTTCATGGCCAAAGCTGCACGTTTATCGGGGTATGTCATCACAATTTGTTTAAATTCTAATGTTTTCAAATATTATGTCAACAATTAGCTTGTGAAAATTCAAATTATTTCATAAGCTTTCAACGATAGGCCTTCTTTCAGTATTTTTAATTTATTTATATAATTTCCGCTTTTGCACAGTTTTCTCTGCCCATGTCTGTTGTGTGATGGACACAGGAAACGTACAGCTTAACATGGATTTTGAACCCACATGACTAGATGATGTTACATCGTCCATTTTGGACTAGGAACACTTATAGGTCACATGTTACCTAAGGTCAGCAAATAGACTATTTTAAGTTTTTATTATATTTAATCATAAGTCTTCTAATTTGATTGAATACATCTGAAGAAGCAACTATTGCTGATAGTTTGACCGAAATAATATGTTACTCTCATTTTGGACTTGGAAATTTATTCATCATGTTTAGTAAGTCATCTAATACTTCTTAGTATTTTGACAGAGCTAATAACTCTGAAAAGCAACTTTCCGTTGCTTACAACCATAGATTGATATCTGGATTTTGATAAAGAGTATAAGTTCTCTACATTGGGCTTGGAAATCGGAAGCGAATCTCAAAGATCAAGTCATGGGTTTATGATTTCATAATGCATCTTATCTTCTTCTTCGAGGTCCATACACTTTACAGGGCGTAGGCCATCAACTTAGCCGAAGCCAAGCTTTCCCGTTGCCTTCTCCACAGTCCACAGATTGATATCTGATCTTTGTACACAGCAGTGTATCCGACGCGACCAGGACTTGAACTGCAGTCTCCGCTTTCTAGTCGACCGGAGTAAACTTTATGCTATACTGCTAATTCTTATTCCCAATGCATCTTATACTCAAAAACCAAAAAATACGGGCAAAATAAAACTCGGCATAAAGCTCCAAAAAGTTTAATCTAGTCACTATACTTTCCTTTTAAAGGGCCCCAGTTCTTAATTTTTGATGTAGGCTTTTGTTTGACTTAATAGTGTTTCACAGAGAAGTGAACAACTTTACAGTCCTAATAGTACTCTTGAGAGGAGCTTTCGAAGTTCTAAAGATTATTCTTTCTCTTAACTTAGGACTACGTCCTGTAATATCCAACAGTAACCTCGGGAAGTTCTCAAGCCATTGCCAGTACTGTGAGCATATTATTTGTTTTACATCTGAAGTAGCTTACTATGCTGTTACCCTATTTTATATTGTTAATGATGGCAATTCATTAACTTAGAAGGACTACCGTCTTTACGTGCCTTCCGAAGTCGGCCGAAGATTCAACCTGGGGCTCCTTAAATTAGCACTTGATCAGGCGAACACCCAGCCCAATGACCGAAGATTATTTTATATAGAAAATTACAGATAATTGAGTCTAGCTTCTCTCTTCTTTCAAACGCTTTTGCATCATATAAACAAAAACTTTTACATTGAAATCTGAAAATTATATTTTTTGAATATACCTCGGAAGCTATTTTTATCTATTTTAATTTTACTAACCCTATTTTTACGATCTTTCACTACGAATCTCCTTCTGGCTCACATAGGGCTTACTAAGGAAGTTTTTCTGTTGCTAAACTAAAGTCATCGCTTTTCCGAGTTACATTCACTCCAACATTATTTTTAGAATGTAATGATTATAGCCAGTGCAAACTCAATTTATTGGTAGATTTCATACTTGAGCTGTTTTAAAATATAAGATTGAGCAAAGTATTGGTCATTATTAATAGCTTACTGAGTGCTTAGCTTAAATTTTAATAAATACATTGTTTTAGACACGATCCTGACGATGACGACGAACTCAGGGAGTTTGAAGAATTGCAACATAAAGAAAAGGAACGTTTAACTTTCATCGAGCGTGTAAAATTATCGGTGGAGAATTTAGTGCAAAGGGTTGGATTTTTGGGATTTTAGCTTGTGCTAGTATACCAAATCCGCTGTTTGACTTAGCCGGTATTACATGTGGCCACTTCTTGGTGCCATTTTGGACCTTTTTTGGTGCTACTGTAATAGGAAAAGCTGGCATAAAAATGCTCGTGCAAACGCTATTTGTGATATTTGCATTTAATGAAAATTTAATAAATGCAGTTTTGCAACGTTTGAGTTTTGTTCCATATATTGGTGAGAAGTTACAGATTCCATTTAGAGATTTTTTGGACAATCAGAAAGCTAGATTGCATGGCACAGCAAGCAAACAAGACGGTGGTGGTTTTGTTTTAAAAATGGTGTTTGAAGGTATTGTCGGTGTTATGGTGGTTTATTTTGTTATTTCGATAATACATTCGTTAGCTCAAAGTCATTTTAAACGAGTGTATCTAAAGAAGGCTAGTGCAAAAGCCAGGGACTAATAGTTAATTAAAATTTTTTTATAGGAGAATTGTTTTGGTTTTTTAGTGTGTATTTTATTTTTTTATTTAAAATTAAACCTTAATTACGCCATTCCCCTTTATATTTTCTAATTTGGTGTGAATTGTGTGTAAGTGTAAATTTTTGTAAGAGCATATTTATTATGTTTGCTGAATGAGAATATTTAAAATTGGATATTCTAGATAAATAAGAATATTTTGATTAAAAATAATGCGCACTATGATTTCACACTTAATTTTCTTAACTGAACGAATTTTTGGGTTCATAGAAATTATAGAAGTTTTATGTATTAGTGACAATTTTGTGTGATTTTCCTATTTGTTAATGAATTATCTGCAACACCGATACTTGCAGCTCTTCACGTAATTAAGTTTAAAAATGTACAGGATTCGAAATAATTGCAATTTAAAATGTATTGTAGTCATTTTTAAACTTATTATTAAACAGTAAGAACATACTCAATTTATTTTAAAGGTTAGGATGTGGTTTGTCGACTGAATTTATTAGTGAATAATGTAATTTACCTAATACACGTTATGTCTTGTAGTGATTTGTTGTGTTAAAATTTCACTTGTAATTAGTTTTTGTATTGTGCAAAAAAATAAAATTTGTATGTTGTTCTTTTACAATAGTTTCAATATTTCTTGTAAATTTGATCTTGGTCAAAGTCAAATCAAGTGGTTGATTAAATTTCACAAGTGAAATTTAAGTTGTATACGCCCACAGGACAAAATGGATAACAAAACTCGTGGGTGGTTTTTGTAAAAAGTAAGGCGAATTTATTGATTATTTTTTAATGGTGGGCGTAAAATAATTTCTTGTCAATTACTTTTAAAAATGCAATAGTTTGAATATTTTCAAAAATTTCGTAAAGAGTGACTAGGTTAAAGTTCAAAATGTTGGAAATTTTTATAAAGCAAAGGGCCAGATCTAAAAAGCAAATAACGGCTTTCGCCCAATAAGAACAAAGATTGTCGTAGACAACTGAACAAGTTCGACATTTTAATTTCCTAGGCTGTGATATCTACGAGAAAAGCAATTACATACAAAAGAAACTAAATAGATCTAGAATTATATGCGGCACCATCCATAAACACTTAAAAAGTAAAACTACAAAGGATGCCCGCCTAAAATTCTACAAAACTGCAGCAATCATTGGAAAAAAGATGTGACATAATACGAAGTGAAGAAATATGACATGACCTTATGATTGAACCATTGATGAAGTCTATTCAGATAACGATGGTGTGAACAGGATGGACAACAGTAGACTGGTGAAAGTGATAACAGCTTTAACCTAATCCAGAAAGTTTGATGATGATGTTATACTCTAATAATATCACGTAGAGTAAAATGGAAGCCATCTTTATATTACCACGAATTTATTACGTCTACATTGATAACAAACCTGTACCTCTCCACCATTAATGCTGATTTTACATTGCTTGCAAAAAGGCATTATTTTCTACGTTGGAATTTTTTACCTTTTTTTTTAAATGTGTTGCAAACAATATATTTTATAGCTACTAATGAAGTTTCAGGATATTTTTGTAGGCAAGTTCAAAAATGCGCTTCCTATCCACCGCCTAAAAACAGGTTTACTGTATTAGAAGTAAAAACAGACCAGGTACTCTTGATACATTTTGCAAAATTAAATTTACCAAGTTTTATTCTATTTTTTAAACAATTCTTTTTTTATTATTTGCATGACATTAAGTAATATATTTTAAGTTTATTATAATGTAAGCGAACACAACTTTTTAAGTTTTGGGTGAACTTTGACTAGTTGGGCCAGCCGCTTAATTGGGCAAAAATATCCTTACCTAATGTATTCAGATTAAGCGGAATTGATTGAATATAATTAATTGCATATAAATTTATCTTTAAAAAAGTAATTTTTTTAATTGCTCAATTTAATCTAGTAATTTTTAAAATTTTAGTTTAATAAAAGAGATGTTATATTTAATTTTATTTATTAATTCTTTGAAATAATCGAATAAAATAAAATGAATTCTTTGTATAAACTAAATATAATCACTTCGGACGCGAAAATAAATATTGCAAAATTAAAATTTATGAACAGTTTAGCTACAAATGTATGTATAGCTGCATTGATAACGATAACATGATAACAGCAATACCACACTTTATCCATTTATTTTTATCTATAGACTGTGTATTTCGGGTGCCTCAAGTAAGTACCATTTATCCACTTTTTTAAATTAATTTACTTGCAATATTATATAATGCATGATGCTTATTACATTTCAAATGATTTTAAATTTAAGATTTGGGGTATTTTATTGGTTCGGCAACTCTAACTGACATTGTTCTATGTAGTAGATAGCAGTGCAGGCTTTACAGAAAAGGTGGTTAACTTAACTTCTATCTTTTAAATTAAATAATTTAATTGATATAACAATGATAAATTTTATTATTGAAAATAATTTTAATTTAACCCTTAGCTGGCACACTGGGGTATGACATGACCCCAGCCAATGTAATTTCAATTTGAATCACTTTATATCGTGAAAATAATACTTATGGCGCTATCTATTATTAATATTAAAATGAGAAAAGATGCTGAATTTTTATGCCAAAACCGTAATTCTTTTTAGTTTGTCACGTTTCTGAATTTTATTTCCATATTAAACACTTAAATTTACTAAAGTATATTAATACAGCTTTCAAAGATTGCTTATAATTTTTTTCGAGTTGAAATAATGAGTAGCTTTTTCGTAAGTAACATTTTAGTGGATGGGGTCTCAAACGTCCCAGTGTGCCAGCTATGTTATTCTGATAAAGTGTGCCAGCTAAGGGTTAATATTTATAATTTTATTTGCAATCATTTTATACATATTTATAACGTGACATTATCGTCAAATCTCAAGTTAAGGACAGTTCCTATATTATAAAAACGTATACTAATGCAAAAAAGTATCTAGGTACCTTTGGGGACGTCCATTAATTACGTGAGGTGTTTTTCTTTAAATTTGGACTCTCCTTTCTCCTTGGTGAGATTTGATAAGATGTGGGAGAACATCCCCCTATTCCTCACGTGAGATTTTTTCTTCTTTCAAGACGAACGTCAAATTTACTTTATAATTTTTACTGCATTGGGGACCAGTAATTTTTTACAGTGTATACCCGGGATTGATTTTGTAATACAAAATGTTATCTGTTATAATAATGTATATTCTCTTAATTAAAAAGTTGACGTGAGATTTTTATTGAACGAGATTTGAGATTTGGCGAGATTTTGCCCCCTCCCCATATTAAGCTTACGTAATTAATAGACGTCCCCTATGTATTCATAATAATTGGCTATTTTAAAATTTTTTTTTAAATAGGTACCTAATCAAAAACTCATTTCTCTATAATAACATATTATTTATGTGTTTTGTTTCAGAATGTTTTGGACCGAAAATAGCAAAAATTACTTAAGTTACTTTGGAATAGTGCTAACTGTACTGTACATATATTTAAATAGAAAAAAAAATTACTGGAATGCAAGAAACGTACCGCATAGAAAACCAACAATATTTTTTGGCCATTTTCTTGAAATAATTTTAAAACGTGAATTTCCAGGAAACTATTACAAAAAACTTTACGATGACTTTGAAGCCCCTTACGTTGGTTGGTTGTCGTTTACCAAACCAGTTTTATTAATTAAAGATTTGGATATTATAAAAAATATTTTGATAAAAAATTTCAGTTCATTTCAAGATCGAATGCCCGTCGCCGATGAAAATATAGATCCATTTTTAGCGAACGCTTTACTGGGCGTCAAAGGTGATAGGTGGAGCATTTTAAGAAAAAAATTATCTCCAGTTTTTACATCGGGAAAAATAAAATTAATGATTGAATTAATGAAAGAATGCGGTGAAAATATGGTAAAATACATGGAAAATAATATTGAAGATAGTACAGAAGTTAAAGGGACAGTTTCAAAATATACCACCGATGTAATATCTTCGTGCGCTTTTGGAATCAATGCAAATTCATTTGATAGGGAAGATAGTGAGTTTAGAGCTGCCGGAAAAAATTGTTTGAACCTACATTTGGAAGAATGATAATAGGTATAACATACTTTATGGTACCAGTATGTGTAAAATTGTTTAGATATCCATTTTTTGATTTAAATGCTATTGGGTTTCTACGTGAGGCATTTAACAAAACTATACAAAAACGAGAACAAAGCAAAGTAATTAGAAATGACATGATTGATATCTTAATCAAGTTAAAAAATCAAAACCAAAACAGTGAGTTTAAATTTCGTAAGTATAGATACATGTTCTATCAATTTGCTTGCTAATTATATTTTCACAATAGATGGTGATCGACTGGTTGCTCAAGCAATTTCATTCTTTAGTGCTGGTCAAGAAACTACAAGTCAAGTTATATCATTTACAATGCATGAATTGTGCATTCATACAGACATTCAGGAAAGACTTAGGAACGAAATAGAGGATTGCATTGCACAACATGGTGAACTAACCTATGAAGCAGTAGCGGATATGACATATCTTGATATGGTAGTATCTGGTAAGTATCTACCAAAATTTGGGGCTCCACGTTGTATTCATTGTTGTATGCTTTCAGAAACACTACGAAAATATCCTACAATTCCGTTTATGCAGCGCGTTTGTACTGAAAATTATACAATTCCTGAAACAGGATTAGAAATTGAAAAAGATACTATTATTTTAATATCACCATATGCGTTACATTGGGATCCGAAGTATTTTTCTGATCCAGAAATATTTGATCCTGAAAGATTTAATGAAGAAAACAAAAAAAATATTGTCCCCTACAGTTATATGCCATTTGGCGATGGCCCTAGAAATTGCATAGGTATGTAGACTAAAAAAAATTACAAAAGATATAATTTACAACGAACTTTCAAATAAATTACATTTTAGGAGAAAGATTTGGATTACTGAGCAGTAAGTTGGCAATAATCTATTTGCTCAGAAATTTTCAAGTCAAGCGGAACTCTTTAACAACAGAACCTATAATATTTTTATCATCGGGATTAGCAAATGTTCTAGGGGGTGTTCAAGTTACTTTTACCAAACTTTAGAAAGTTTTTAACGCTAATGTATCGACTGTAAGATGAAATTTGGCTTTTATGGAGTCTGGAGCTAAGTTTAAAAGGACTCTTTTAAAAAAAATTACAAATAATATATTAAAAAATTAATTTCATAATTTTTATCAAAATATTGATGAAAATTTTGACCGTGTGACTAACCTATAAATTTTGATCAAAATTTGATAATGACGTCAGATCTATCAACATTATCATCAATATTGATGGAAATTTTGACCGTGGGACACGGGCATTAAACTTTTCTTGTATGTGTATATTATTTTAAATAATTTATGTCATTTCGGATTTGAAGGTCGTGTGGATTCCAAATCCGCAGTTATTTTTGATGGAACATAGTAATAAAACAACTTGAATAAAGAAAAGCTGCATTTATTTGCAAAATTCTTACTACTTGAACGCTTACAGTTAACTTACTATAATTGCATCTTGTAGGTGTAAGATCACATTTCAACAGCAGTTCATTCACTTACAAAAGATATTCAAACTATTACATTATTTAAAAAAGGAAATGACTTCAGCTAATACAATAAATATAACATATTTTATATGACACCTCCCAACGAAAATTTAAACTTCCACGTTCAACAAAAGTTTCCTTTGGACAGAATCAAATTAGACTTGCGTCTTAATCCTTTACAATTTGTTTTACAAAAGTACAAACAGTGAATAAAATGATTTTAAGTAAAGTTAAAGTTCAAAGTTTATGATTAGAAATTCACAATATTGATTCTAATTTAAGTATTACAATATTTAAAGAAAAAAATGAACACATAATAAATGAATATGGTTAATATCAAGTTACATTGGTTATTTGTTTTGAACAATTTTTTGTATAGGTACAAGATTGTTGGGTTTATGGTTAACAATTTTACAATTTAGGTAGTTCAAAGAGAAATTATTTTTAACACATTTTGTTAATGGTGTCTTTTCAGTTTAGTTATAAAAATAAAAATTTTACACTGCTTATTAAGTAAGTAATCCATTGATTGTATTGAAATTAAATAAGATTTTGGAACATCTGATAGTGTTTTATTATTTGTTAAGTAATTATAAAAAGTAAATTATAATATGAATATTTTTTTAAAATTTTGAGATTAATATGATGAGAAAAAAAAATTAACATTGTTTTTAATATGAATGTTACAAGTGATTAGCTGAACCAATTAATAAGAATTCATAGAATTTGTTTTAAACATTGCGTTGAATTTCAAAATTCTGGGGCTGAATAAATAAAATAGTCGACTTAATATTTTAATTTTTTGTGAATTTGGAAGAGTTCATATTATGTCTTTATCAGCTAAGTTACAATAACACCTTATCTTTGGCTGAAGGGTCAACCGCTAGAGGAAATCGTGTACAATTAACTTCACGCTTCACGTACTTCATAATAATTCTCCATACTTCTTCTTAATTCAGCAGTAATTCACATCCCCACTACCCCCAAGGAGTGTGCGGAATTTATAATTACGCAGTTAATAATTAATTGTCAGATTACGAATTAAACACATTTACTTGGCCATAGCTAATTTTAATAAACTTGAGATATGCCTAAATATTTAATTCACTTTTAATAAAAATAAATTATTTAAACCGGGGGGTCTGGGGAGTGGGGATCACACTTCAATGCCCTTAGAACGGGAGATCTTGAGTTTACTTCTAATATAAATTAAACTACTTAATCCGGGGGGTGTAGAACACTCTCCAGTGCCTCTGCAACGGAGATCTTCAGTATACTTCTGATAAAAAATAAACTACTTATAGTTTATTTATAGTTTATTAAAATAAACTTGATCCGGGGGTCCAGGGGTTCTGCATGTTCTGCAATGTTCTTTATTCCAAAATTTGTGCACTGGAGGGTGTTCCACACCCCAGACCCCCGGATCGAGTAGTTCATTTTAATCAGAAGTAAACTGAGGATCTCCCGTTGTCGAGGCACTGGAGGGTGTTCCACACCAGACCCCCCGCATTAAGTAGTTTATTTTTTATCAAAAGTAAACTGAAGATCTCCGTTGCAGAGATATAACTAATTTTAAAAACTTGGGATATGCTTATATATTTAATTCACTTTTAATAAAAATAAATTATTTAAACCGGGGGTCTGGGGTGTGGAACACCCTCCAGTGCCTTTGGAACGGGAGATCATTAGTTTACTTCTGATATAAAATAAACTACTTATTCCGGGTGTGTAGAACACTCTCCAGTGCCTCTGCAACGGGAGATCTTCAGTATACTTCTTATAAAAAATAAACTACTTATAGTTTATTTATAGTTTATTAAAATAAACTTGATCCGGGGTTCTGCATGTTCTGCAATGTTTTTTATTCCAAAATTTGTACACTGAAGGGTGTTCCACACACCCCAGACCCCCCGGATCGAGTAGTATATTTGTAATCAGAAGTAAACTGAAGATCTCCCGTTGTCGAGGCACTGGAGGGTGTTCCACACCCCCCAGACCCCCCGGATTGAGTAGTTTATTTTTTATCAAAAGTAAACTGAATATCTCTTGTTGCAGAGATATTACTAATTTTAAAAAACTTGAGATATGCCTAAATATTTAATTCACTTTTAATAAAAATAAATTATTTAAACCGGGGGGTCTGGGGAGTGTGGAATACCCTCCAGTGCCTTTGGAACGGGAGATCATTAGTTTACTTTTGATATAAAATAAACTACTTATTCCGGGGGTGTAGAACACCCTCCAGTGGCTCTGCAACGGGAGATCTTCAGTTTACTTCTGATAAAATATAAACTACTTGCTCCGGAGTTCCAGGGGGGTTCTGCATGTTCTGAAATGTTCTTTATTACAAAATTTGTGCACTGGAGGGTGTTCTACGCTCCCCAGACCTCCCGATGGGAATGGAACACCCTCCAGTGCATTAGGAACGGGAGATCTTCAGTTTATTTTTGAAATAAAATAAACTACATAATTCCGGGGTTGGGGGGACGTAGAACACCCTGCAGTGCCTCTGCAACGGAAGACCATCTGTTTACTTCTAATAAAAATTAATTAATTAATCCGGGGGGTCTGGGGGGTGTGGAACACCCTCCAGTGCCTCTGCAACGGGAGATCTTCAGTTTACTTCTGATAAAAATAAATTAATTAATTCGGGGTTTGGGAGGTGTGGAACACTCTCCAGTGCCTTTGCAACGGGAGATCTTCAGTTTACTTCTGATAAAAAATAAACTACTCAATCTGGGGGTCTGGGGGGTGAAACACCCTTCAGTACCCAAATATTACAATGAAGGCAAACATATTAAAAGTTGGAAAATTTAGTAGAAACTCTCAGCTACTGTTTTAGTTTTTTAAAAAAATTATGGGATATTCTTGGGGGAGGAAAAAAGGATAAAGCAAAAATAAATTATGTACAATCAAGCACCAACGAATATTAAGATTATTTTCAAAATTGAGAGGTGAAATTCAAAAGCAAAAAGGTCCAACCCAAAATAAAGAATGCACAATAGATTTAGACTTTTTTTAATTAAAAATTCGCAATGGAAAGAGAGTGATGTTTATTAATTGGTGCTATGATTAATGCTGTTTCCTTTTAGAATTTTCTGAAAAAATAAAGATTTACAAAATGTTTTACTTAAAACACTTCTTGTAATTGATTGTCTTGAATTTATTTTTTGTTGTGTAGCCATTTTTAATTTGATTTGTCTTGAATCCTGCCTGATTCACCAAAAATTTATTAACTTTATGATACTTCAGTTGTACTTCAATATACTTAACATATATTTTACCTACTTTACACGTACTTAATGTATTTTACCAGTACTTTATGGACTTCACAAGTACTTCATGTACTTCACATGAGATTTCATGTACTTCATGAGATGTGTACAAAAAACTTCACCAGCGGTTAACCCCTCGTCTTTGGCAGAACAATTTTGTCTTAAGTAACTTTTCTGTCTTTGAAATTAAAATAAGTTGATCAGTACTGATATTTTAATAGTGTCAAATATACACATGATCGAAAAGAATTGGATATTCAGTGAAAATTCTTCGCGATTTTTTAAGAATATCTTTATGATTGATTTTAGTGCTTTTTTGAAATTTTATAAAGTTGAAAGAATTTATTATGGGCTAAAGAATGATTCCATAATGTAATTATTGAAAATAATAACTGCATAATTATCAAGTTGAAATGCAATAATTTCTGTTGTTGATGCAAGCTTCGGTGGGTATATCATATTCGTTCTTTCCTTTACAAATGCATTGAAGTTAAAATATTTTTTAATCTAGCTTAAATTTTAAAATAAATATTTTTGGAGGTAATAAAATTGAATAAGTGTCAATGAAATTGCTTTTTATTATTAATTTTGAAAATTTGAAGAAATTTAAAATTACATAAATGAAAGTTGACAAATTCTTTTCTTTCGTTATTGTTTGAATTTTCTTTTGATGTTCGAATTTTTTTGAAATTGAAACTAAGTTTTGTTTTTTGAAATATAATTTAATTGAAATTAAATTTAATAAAGTTCCTAATTTGAAATTGAGATTATAATTTTCTGATTGTATATGTTGCTCATTTTCGGGAATTATCAAGTTGAAATACAATAATTTCTCTTGTTGATGCAAGCTTCGGTGGGTATATCATATTCATTCTTTCCTTTACAAATGCATTGAAGTTAAAATATTTTTTAATCTAGCTTAAATTTTAAAATAAATATTTTTGGAGGTAATAAAATTGAATAAGAGTCAATGAAATTGCTTTTTATTATTAATTTTGAAAATTTGAAGAAATTTAAAATTACATAAATGAAAGTTGACAAATTCTTTTCTTTCGTTATTGTTTGAATTTTCTTTTTGATGTTCGAATTTTTTTGAAATTGAAACTAAGTTTTGTTTTTTGAAATATAAATTAACTGAAATTAAATTTAATAAAGTTCCTAATTTGAAATTGAGATTATAATTTTCTGATTGTATATGCTGCTAATTTTCGGGAATGTTTTCCGTTAAAATTAATTTGCTATTATTTTCATGATTTAGTGATTCTATATGCTTCATAGTGTGATTTAAATTTTGGGTAGCTTTGTGTGGGTGTTGTTTTTCTTCGAATTGCAAGTTTTCGGTCGATTCTTCTTCAAAAATTTCGTTTACTTGATCTACAAAATCATTATTTGTTCAGGATTTTCAATTAATTCTGAATTTTGATCATCATCAATTTGGTAAAAAATTTCTTTAGAGTTTTCTAAATAAGGATCGTTATTATTTTCGTTGAAATTGGTTTCAATAGTATTAAAAAATTCGTTCAAATTATATAAATTTTGTTCATTATTGATTAAGTAAGGTTTATTTGGAAGATTTGTGTGTGTCTTACAGGTTTTTGTCAACTTGGATGGAATTCTCACTTGGACTTGAGATTTATTTGCTGATGTCGAATATTCTGAAATAGGGATTTGACAATAATTTGGTACATTTTAGTTTTTGTTTTGTGGTAAATAATTTTGAAAATTTTCTTCATAGTTAAATTGATCATCTTCGATAAAATCAAAATTTCAAATTTGGAAAATTGTTTGTGTAAACATGAGCTCAGGTTGAAAATTTAATTTGTTAGGTTGCACGTGTGTATAATATTGCATTTGATAACTTGGATTTCTTTGGAAATTACTGTTAGGTTGATGACCTTTGAAAATTGAAAGTTGATTACTTGTAGAGTGAAGTTGTGGAGTTTGATGTTTAAAAGGAAGTTGGAGTCTTGTTTGAAATTTATTTGTTTAGTTGCGTAGCTTCTGTTCATAAATTGATTTCATCATTGCCAAACGTTATCGCTTGATCAAGATTTTGTGGCTGCCTTAATCGAATTCACAAGAGATATTATAATTATGAGGTATATTACTAGATATCGATTCAAAGCGTTATCTGTATAAAGCTCTCTTCTGATTTCTTTATTTTCTAAACTTGACAAATTAATTTTAGATATTAGTTTTGCAAGTTGACTTCTGATTCTGTTACCAAAATTTATTAAATTTTCGTTTCTTTCTAATTTTAAGTTGTTAAATTCTAACAATAGTTGCTCTAATGATCGTGTATTCGAAAAATGTTGTATAATGGCATTTTTTATTGATTCCCATGTAACTAACTCAATTCGTGGGCATAAAATTTCGGCTGCTTGATTGCGGAATTTTGGAAAAATGGTAGCACGTATAGTAAATACTACTAACTTCATTAAACTTTGCTTATTTAATAACTATATTTTCTACCGTGTTTACAAAATTATTAATTTGGGTCTCAGTTCCATCAAAATTGGGTATGGAATCTAAATCGAGTTTAAATAATTGAATATTTAGAGTTTCTTCAGTATGTGATGACATTATAAAAGTTTCAATAATTAATTATTATATGAGATAAATTCTCTTTTTTCGTGGACGTTAGCTGAGGTTGGCATGAAATTTGATAAATTCAAATACAGTGGTGCCTCACACAACGAACTTAATTCGTTCCAAGAGCAAGTTCGTAATGCGAAAAGTTCGTTATGTGAAACGCGTTTTCCTATATAAATACATGTTAAAAAATAATTCGTTCTGTAGCATAAAATATGCTAAGATGACATGAAAAAGATAAATTTTTTGTTATTATTTTTATTTAGATACATACATCTAAAAACATAATTTTTTTAATTTTAAGACAGACTAAGTAGAGTCTACCGAATCTTGCACATCTTCATCCATTTTCTGCTTTTTGGCCGATGGTTTCATGAAAACCTGTCCAAAGTCGTTTGTTTTTCTCTTTTCTTCAACATCTGCCGGAAATAACGGACAAGAGTATCGGAGTAAAGATCGTTGATCCTGTTTGCTTCAGCTGAATCCGGATAGTGGGCATTGGTAAACTCCTGAACTGCTTTCCATTTGACCAGGATGTTCTTGATGTCAGCAGTTGGGATTGGTAGATTGTTTGATTGTTGATCCTCGTTATCAGATGACGCTTCCCTTTGAGCATTGTCCTGTTGCAGGACCAGAAGTGCTTGGAGCTCTTCAGTTGTCAGCTCTTCTTGGTGTTCCTCAATAAGCTCCTCTACATCCTCTTCCTCTACCTCTAATTCCAGCCTTTGGGCCACTGTGATGATGTCCTTCACCACTTTTGTGTCATCAACAACTGCTTCTTCCTGGGTTCACGAAGGCACAAGCATCTTCCAAAAATATTGAGTTTAACTTTAAAGGACGACTGCCGTGATACGTGCGTAAGTTAAGCGCAGTGACTAACGACTGCAGTGCCTGCGCGGGAGGATGCAATACATCGGCAGCGATCGTGGAAGCTCGGGCGACTTCGTTGTGTGAAGCGAAGTTCGTTGTGTGAAGCGAAGTTCGTTGTATGAATCATGAAATGAACGAATAGGAAGTTCGCTGTGCGCAGCGTTCGCTGTGCGAGGCGTTCGTTATGCGAGGCACCACTGTACACAATTTAATTTTGAAAAAATGTGTTAATGCCGATTTTATGAATTATAACAAAATAATCCTTCTTATTGAATTAATTCGTATAATTACTTGAAAGGTAGGTAATTTTGTCCTAAAATTATTTTTAAAATGAATGAAATTTTGCTTGAAAATGCTAATTTTGTTGAATTGAAAATTTTGTTAATTTTACTAAATTGGAGGAATTTAATTGCTTTTTGGATTTATTGAGTTTTTGAGTTTTAATTTAATTGTTGATTTAAATTTTAATTCTTTTAAATTTTAATTCTCTTCAATAATTGACTAAGTTTTAATTGATTTAAATTTTCTTAAGTTTTAATTGTGAATTTCTTTGAATCTCTTTTGCTTTTAATTTTTTCTAAAAGCACTATTTGATTTTTCTTACAATTAAATTTTATGCCAAATTGATATTATGAGTTTTAGCTTTTTGTCTTAGTTTCTGGTTTATTTGAATAAACTCTATCTTTGTGATGGCCTCACAGAAAATAGTCCATAAGTGTTAATTTTCATCTTTTTAGTTCATCTTTTAGATTTTTCCTCTCTGTTATTTGTTACTTTCAACCGGGTATTCACATATTTTTTTACATATGTTATAATTCCATTTTATTTTGTTAATTTTGTGGTAATATGTACTTCCCATTTTTTCGATATAATTTCATTTTCAGTTAAAGACTCTACACAATAACAAGCAAAGTATATAAAACACCCAACTAAATTGGCCTGTGTGAAAAGCCTTTTAATTCCTCCTTTATTACCTTAATTATTTTAGTGATTTTCTGAAATTTATCTTAGTTTTCCTTATCATTTCTTTCGCCATGTTTTCGCTATTCTTTTTGGAAATCCATTTGAAGAGGTCCGGGAAGAACAATTTAAGTCCATTTTGAACAAAAATTTTACGCGGCAAATGCTTCTTCTCCAATTGTAGTTTGACTATAATTAAAGAATCTTTTAGAAATTGATTCGCATACATTAAGTCGCATACAATTTCTGGAAAACGATCCAAGACCACCTGATAAAAGTATTGCCTAAAACTGCAGGTGCAATGGTGCAATCTTGTTAGTTCCCAGTGATAAGCAATCGCCGTTGTATTATCATTTTAGATTTAGACTCATAAATCAAAAACCAAAGCAAAGTTCCTACAGGCTCGGTTGGTGCTTTCAGAGATGCGGGACATAAGCCTTCAGCATTTGATATTCTAGAATGCATCCCAAATATATTTAAAGCATGGACAGAATTTTAAAGCCTATAATATATTGAAACACTTCACCATGTCCAACTAGGCCCATTAAAGACCCATTTTTAGTGCTAGAGCAGCATCCACACAGTATTGATTCTCTTTACAGCTATAACGGTTTAATGGATAATAATGTCATTATTCAGAAAAAAGTGGTATGACCAAAGAATGAATCTAAAAATTATACAGTGGGTTGATACCTCTTCCAAAGAAAAAGTATGATCAATTACAAGAGTTAAAACAGTTCGTAGCTGTAAATTTGCAAAAGTACTATGAAGAACTTCTTTACCATGGAACTGGACAAGAGAACAGTGATAATGGGTATCAAAAGGTACATAAATCCTTTTATCATTAAATGAACTCGAAAAAGAATATTTTATTTTTCTAGTAATCAGAATTACATCAACATGGACACTAAAACCAAAACATTCGTTGATCTCAAGTTGGACATGGATCCATTTTTCATGGTATTTTTGAGGTTAATATAATAATATCATTTTTTTAACTTTAGTTTGTTTTTATCTGAAATATTTTTTTATGTTTTATGAGTTAAATATATTATACTTTGATCTTATAATAAGTTTTACAGTATTATTTAGAAAATAAACCAACACTGAGTCTTGAAACTTACAAATCATTATATCTCTGATTTTTTACAATTTGTGGCTTAGATCTTTTTCCCCCGGACCTCTTCATTTGTGATAGCGCTTCTCCTAAAAATTCTGTTATTTGGCAAGGGAAACTCTTTTTCTATACCTACTTCTTTGTTTTCTTTATAATTTTGCATTAATTCAAACGAGCAGTTTTGAATTTAGCTTAATAATCAATGAACATTGCATCGTACTTTTTCTCAAAACTTGAAAATACGCTTCAAGTTCGTATATTAAATAACTATTCGTTTGCAATTTTATTACCAAATAAAATTACTACCTGTTTCCTGGTTTTGCTGTACCAATTCCTTTCTGCAGCTTCCTAGAATGGCTATAACATTCTTCGTCATTCAGAACTTGGTGGTAATAAATAGAAAACTTTTGGGTAATCTGGGCGTCAAGGATCTTAGCCATTTTTGTAATAATCGTATTTTATTACTGTAGTAATACTACTAAGTTTAAAAAATCTGTTTATGTTTCTGTTAATTATTTTTCTACATTATTTATTAAAATATGAAAGTGGAAACTATAAAAAATTTAAATGCGTGTACCCTCTATGGATTCTTATTTTTGGGATAGTACTGCAATTATGCAGATTAAGGCCCGTAAAAATCATATTTTGTTGTTTTATATTTTGTATCGGGAAGAGGAGAGTAAAACAAAATATTTGTGGCATTAATTTATTTTATAATCAAAATATAACCCTTATAAGCATCAATGGACACACTGTTATTTTAAAGTAGTTAAAAACACATATATTGATAAAAAGCTAAATAATGGATGCAAAAAATGGTATTCATAAAAGTTTGAAGCCCTAAACTTGACAATTAATTTTAAAAATTAATTATTTTAGTTTATACAAGTCTGTAAACTTATAAGCTTTTTCATTATTCTATTGTGAAGTAGGTATTTTAAGTAATATAAAAAATTTAAATTCCAATATTTGAAATAAACATCACAGCAATAATATTTACAATACGATTGATTACAGAGTAGTGCAGAATAAGAATAAAAAAATTAATTAAAATTTTTCTGTCGGTTATAAATTTATAAATAAGCTGATTCAAAAAATAACAAAATTAGATAACATTGCATATTTACAATAATTTACAAAAAAAATTCTAATTTATACAAAAATTAAATTATTAAAAAAAACAC
Organism: Lycocerus yunnanus; assembly: GCA_036346125.1. Lineage (NCBI taxonomy): Eukaryota > Metazoa > Arthropoda > Insecta > Coleoptera > Cantharidae > Lycocerus > Lycocerus yunnanus. Next base: position 1,861,040 of record JARFIX010000075.1, on the reverse strand, counting down.
CAGGTGAAATGGGGTTTTCAATTGCTTGTAACAACTTAAAGCAAGTTCAGTAAGTTATTAGAAACAATACAATCAGTCCAATAGTATATATTTTACAAAGGGGCGTCTACTTTAATAATTTGAATTATTATACACATAAAATCGTAGCATATTCAAACAGTATAATAACACGTAAATTTTTTGGCAATGTGTACACAAAAACAGTGAGTCAATCACATAAAAAATGCAAAAATACACTACCAAACAGTTCTTCAATTAATTTTTTGTTTCGTCGAATCAATCTATAACATTCTTATTTATACCTATCTAATCTTTTTTAAGTGCTAGCTATCTCGTTATATTTACAATTTTACATAACGCAACATTTTTGTTTCGTCATTAATAGGGTCCTCTTTCAAATTAGCTTTTGTATACTTTTAATAGCTCATACATATACATTTGATTCGATAAATTTTAAATAGCCTACCAGGGAGTAATATTTTGAATTACGCCCAAACAAATAAAATTAAGATATTTACAATTTTAAATAAATAAAAACTGGGTACCTATGATGCATAATTCAAAATATTCGCTCGACACTTTCTGCAGCCGGTATAAAATTTTGTTTAAAACTAAAAGTTTATAAAATCTACCATAGATACCTTTCCTTTGTTTATATTTGGGCATTTAATATTTTATTTAAAAAAAAATGGTAGTAGTAATTGAAATGCAATGGTAAGAAATGCGCACCCACTTAAAAATAAATTAAAATCTAAATTAATTCTAATCAGCCCTTTTCAATTTTCCATAAGCTTAACCATAGTACATCACAGATTTAAGATAAGTTTTTAAATTAAAACTATTCAGATTATTATGAATCATTGAGCTTTGGGGATGTGCAATTACCGGAAAAACTGTCGAGTTCTGATGGGGCAACCTTAAGTGCTTAAAACGGATTCTGGAGTAGGATGAGTGATGTAATTTGCAAATCCCCATTTTTAAGAGCAAACATTAGCTATATAAAAAAATAGACAACACACTTCAATTTATAAAACTTTACATATTAGCAAGTGTCACACAATTAAAAGTGAAAACAATTCGTTGTATTCATAAGCTCTGTTGTATTATTTTTATTTTCTATCTTATAAAATTTTATTTATTATTTAAATCATGTAAAATAAGATAAAATGAAGTGTACTGACTTAAATACATTCTTTACAATATTAGTACACTTAAGGCAAGAACTAAAATTTTGTATAAACTGTACATTGATTTCTCAAGCCTTGCACCCGTTATTCAAAATCACACTGTAAATATCAAATCCAACAACGGCCAAATATAATTTTCATATAGAATATTTTTAAAAAGGTGAATTAACTTAAGATATAAATTGACTATCGATCCGTTAGAGATAACACTCAAATTTAAAATTACAATTCGTTCTCAAATGGTAATTAAAACATTGCAACTTAAACGCTTAATTTACGATTTTGCACTTTTAAATTCAAGAATTACGCTTCTTTAGTTAATATGTTAAGTTTATTTAATATAATATCATTTTTTACTAAGTCCTTTTTTTATCAGTACAAACCACTCATACTTTGTTCAATTTGGTTAATGTTCATATCATCTTAAAACTACCGCCGCTAATGCCGTCACAAAAATTACAACAAATGAAGGTAAACTAATGGGGCTCACATCTGAATATCCTACCTCTGCACATGTACCTGAAAAAATATGTTATAAATTACCAAGATAATTTTGTTGTTGGTTTTTAAATCTACGTCCTCATCGAGGATAGATATTGTAATTAATTAAAATTAGAATATCCCAACCGGCACAGATAATTCTCAAGATTCGAACCCGGAACCCTCGGATTCCAAGTCCGAAACCCCTACCACTAGAGCAAACCATCTGTACATGGATACCAGTTATTGAATTAAAAAAAATTGTGTGAACGCAGTTTAATTAATAATTAAGAGTGACTTACCATTACTGGTAAAATTGAAAGCCCACGACCCTGTAGCACCCGTTATGGTGTCCCTTTTGCAAGACTCAGAAACACTAGATAACCTAAGCATGAATGGCCTAGCATTTCTTTCCGTTCCTCTATCGCTTACAGACACTGAACTTTGAGGTGGACCATTAATGTTATAAATAAAACAATAACGATTAACATCAGGCCCCGTTCTGGCTGTTGGAGAAGTTATAACATAGAAAGTGTTGTTTTCTTGCCAACTACCCAAACAAGTGTAGCCTAAAAATAATGAACTCGGTTATAACTGTTAAATCTTCCAAATCAACCAACTTACTATTAATTTGTTGCCTTGGACTGCAAGCTGCTTTAAATTCCATGTGCTCTTGAGCACCATTACAACCAATCGCTAAACTTTCGTAATCATGTTGCAAACAAATTGATAGAACTTGCCCAGAAATATTATCCACCCCTGGTTGCTGTCTTCTTTTTCTACTACTACTTAATGCAGTTGAATCGACTGCTGTAAATCTTCCACGATGTGGACATACCTTGGGGTGCATAACGTGAGCTAAAACAATTAGATTAAGTTTTCTTGTTGCGAAAAAAATCCAACACCTTACTTATCAGAGTTGTGTATGGCGTTATGGTGGGGTCGAAATATCGGCAGGCTTCATCTGGATTGTCTTCATACCTCTCTAAATGTATAAATTAATACTACAAATTCACTTTGTGATCGCATTGAAACTTACCTGACTGTTGCAGTTCTATGATGTTGCTGTCCCTTTTATAAAACATCATACAGACATAACCACTGTCACTAAAAATAAAAAATTGTTATTTCAGGTTTTTTAGAAATATTATAAGCTCACCATCCAGCTGTAATGTGAGCAACGATTTGGACTTTTTTATGTTCTTGCGATTGCAAGATATTATGACAAATTACTCTCATTTCAGAATTTTGTCGCCTTTGATCTTGCGATTCAAATCCATTTTGTTGAAATCCAAATGGTTGAACGTAATTTTGATGAAACCGAACTGATTTTGGTTCTTCATCCAATATATTAAGTGTTGCGTTGCGTTGCGAAAATTTGTACACTTTCTTGTGGTCCAAACTTAACCAAGTGTGATGCTCAGTTATCCAAACCGGGAATTTACATCGGTTGTGATGATTATCTACTAAAATATTTTACAATAATTAAACTTACTGCACAAAAATATTGTAAGCGAGTATTGGTGCAATTCGGTAAACTTTTTCACTAAATTTCGGAAAATAAATGTTTACAATGTTAATGAATGAAAATTCTTCAAACTGAAGTGATTTGAATACGTGCATGTCGCTAAAGTATAAAAGTAAAACAAAATAAACTAAAAGTAAAGTTTACCTGTAATAAATTTCATCGTTCGACTGCCTTCAAAGGCATTCTGAATGCCGTTACAAGTTGCATCGCCGGTTTGTGCAATATTATAGACAGTTTTTCCACCTTCATCCTTGCGTTGGTAAATAAAGCATCGATATTGATCTTCATCTGACGTCAAAGATCTCCTGTTTAGTTGGGAAATTCTTCCTAACAGGTAACGCGTGGAACCTTCTTTCCAGGTTGCAACGCACACGAGTTCTTCCACTACAGAATCAAAATTGTTTAAAAACTTCAAAAAATTGTAAACAAAGTTAATACCATTGCTTTCGGTAGATTTCACATCGGGGCACGATTGATATTTTAACACCAATCTTGAATCATCGGTGCAGCTTTCAGCTTTACTGGGTGGATTATCGCAATCTCCCGATCCTCGGTTATAACTGAATGTAAAAGGTGCACTTTTGAAAGGACACGGAACTGGTTTAGCTTCAGGAAATTTTCTAAACATACTGTACAATGCAGCATCACCAGTTATTCCATAGCACAAATTTTGAAGTGATCTTTCACAAAAAGCTGCAAAAAATTACATGAAATTAAAATTGATCTTATTAGAAAAAATATAATTTCACGACTCTCGTATGTATTTATTTGTTAATGTGTGACTAAAGAGAAAATAATTGCTTATTTAAAGTTGATGAAGCTTTTTGTAGTACTAAAAGATTCAAAACTAAACGAGTTTCTCAAAACACGCAATTCTGGAAAATGTAGTTTAATTTTTCTAAAACGACATTCAAAAAATTCCCAAACCCACAATACAAAATAGATTAGTCTTCTAATAAATAATTTATAAGGTTTTCGTATAGCGCAGGTTGTTTTGAAAAACAAAATTTAATTTTTCCAATTCAAATTGATTACAAAGTAAAAAAACTTTTCAAATAATTGTCTTTACGAAAAGTTTTATGACAATTTATTGTTGAAAAATGTTAAAATTATAGAAATATCCTTACTTTCTTTATATTGCAGCACAGCTTCGTGTTTGCTGTGAATTGCCATACATCTGTAGCAATTTTCGGATCTAAAAATTTGGAGAATAATAAAAAATTGTTTTAAAAAATGTTGAAATCTTACTTGTCATATACTAAATATTTTGTGTCGTCCTGTTCTTCGTAACATTCTCCCTTAGTTTCTATGTATGTCTTGTTAATAAAAAGTGGGGTGGGAACCCCCGATTGAAACCACCTTCCAGACCATGCCGCCGGAAAGGTACATTCACCTACAAAAAATAAAAACAAAATATAAAATTCGGTAATTGATTACATATCAATAGTTAAGGAAATAAATATATCTTGATGTTTAGAAATCTGAAGATATAATATAACAAAACTATTAGGAACATTTTGTTTAATAATATTAAAAAAATAAATGTGAAATTTTGTTTCCTGTTTGTACATGAAAAAGTCTTTGACCAATTTGATTTAAAGCAGAAACCGCCACTGTTCCAATTTTTTGTTGAATAAGCCAAAAATTCTCTTTTGTTTATTCTTTTGTATATAAACAAAAATATACTAATGATAACATCACTAAAATGTTTCAAAAATCAGGCTTAACTAGTGTTGTTTCAACCACCCACGCGGAAAAAAACTAAAAAAGTAAAATGTAGTAATAAAGAAAAACAAATTTTATAAAAGTCTTTTAGCGAATAATATAATAAGCGAAACTGTGCAGTTAAAATGGTTGAGTTTAATTACAAATGTTTTAATTTTAAGTGTTAAGAAAGTATATTTAAGTTTATTTCCCACAAAAGTAAATAAAGCCAAGCCAAAGACGTTAAAGCTAATAAAAATAATTATAGCAACCCCTAAATTGGTGGTGTAATTGCTAAACAACGCTGTTTAAGTTGAGAAAGTTTGTTACCTACGCGCGGGCTCAGCTGCAAGACTGCAAAATCATTACAAACAAGATTAAAACGATTTAGCAATGTCATTACAGGAAAACAAGAAGATGGACCAAGTTGGTTATAAGCTAACGAAAATTTACATTCTAATTTCAATATGTAAGTGACAGGCAGTGAATAAAAAAACGTTGAACATAAATTAAATTTTTTGACAAATTATCAAAAATATTAGGTACTTAGAAGTCCCTTCAAAAGTGTAATCTTTTTAAGAGTCGAGACATACCTATTACTCAAGGGTCCGAATAAAAATGCAATAAAATATCGTCCCCAAACTATTTACATCAAAAATATAAGAAGAAGCGTGTCAGTGAAATACCAACTATAGAAATGAATCGGGGTGGGATTATATTAAGACGCAATTTCTTAGATACACGAATAGTGGTAGGTTGTCTTAACAACAAATTTAGGGAGACAAGATGTGGAGCAATAAATCTGAAATATGTAAGACGACACATTAAATTACAAAACAGAAAATTGATGCTAGAAACGCACCTGTGTGCTACCAAGCTTCAAGAAAAATGTCTCTTGACTACGTATATTTACTGGGTTTCCAACCTACACCATTTTTATCCCTTATTCATGAAGACGACGGTTAAGTTGTTTTGCTTCCTTTAAAGCTATTTCTTAATTATTTTATTTAGTGCCGGCTAATCTTCTAAATTATTACACGACTCAAGAGATATGCAATTGCAATATACGAATATGGTACCTACATTAAAATACTCAATTGTACTTAATTCACAGGTACATTTTCTTTTTTTTTATTTAACTTCCAAAATATAATATTACAATCTACCCGGAGATATTCAGTAATTTTTAACTGACATACAAAAGAAAATCGGATATGGCCATGCCCATGATTTTATCATGCTTTTATTAAATATTAAAAAAATTAATTTTAATAATAAAAGAAAAAATATTTTCCAATTTTCAATTTGATCCAACATCTAATCAGCTCAAGTTTCAATTTTACCAAATTTAGTTTTGAAATTCTCATTAGTTTTTGAAAAATTTAATAAAAACTAATATTAAAGAAAAAGATTGTTTCCATGAACTAATTTCAACCAAAATTTAATTAGCTCTAATTCCTATAACAAAGATAAAAATCTCAAATTTGGTTTTGAAACTTCTATTAGTTTTTAAAATATTAAATAAAGACTAATATTAAATAATAAAATTTAAACAAATAAAAACCATAGTTCTCATACACCAATTTTAACTAAAATATAATCAATTCTAAGTATGCGAAATCCTAAATTTGGTTTCGAAATTCCTATTAGTTTTTGCTGTAGAGTGCACACAAAATTTGACTATAGACACAAACAGACATTTTTTGGAAATGGTCTTATTTAGCTCATGGAACCTCAAAAAGTGTAAATCCGTCAAAATCTCAATTTTTTTTCATCTCATATTACATAATATGATAAAGTAAAATCGCATTGCTGTAACTAAATGAAAATAATAAATATTTTTATGTGTCTGCTAAATAATTTTATTGATTAGGCATAGAGATAGAATTTAAAAAAGTCGACAGTATATTATAAAATAAATCTAAACAATAAATAAAGTTTAACTGCTTTCCACTTTTTTTCCAACGTAAACAGGTTTTGTATTTGCTTGCACCAAATTAATGCCAAAAGTGCGGAAATTGTAATTTTTTTTCGGTATTCTCGAGTTCTTAACAAATTCACATTGATTATGTTATAACTGCAGGTTAAAATGCAATCTTGGAAAATCTCTTTCGACTTTTTAAACATGAAATCGTCTAATATCACGTTAATTATTATTAAAATAAAAGTTGACAATTAAAACCGTACGAAGTAGGGTACAAACGCTAGTACATTTTTAAGTAATAGATAAGTTTTCCAAAATCCTTACTACTGTTCAGTTTCGAATACAGCACATCTGCATTGTTTCAGTAATTTTATGAAATGTGAAAAAGTACAGTTAAATATAAAAATAAATTTTATAAAAAGAAAAGAGTAAAATTATTATTTTCTGAATAATTAAAATTTAAATGCGGAAATAAAATCGTGAGAACTATAAAGTTGGTCGGTTGCGATAAATATAAGTAATAAAAAATGCATTTTCCATCAGGTTGAAAGGAAAAACAAAATTCCATAAAATTCATATTCATAAAATTTGCAAATAGAAAACATAATATTCCTATAAATGTTCTATTTTAGTAGGAGGAACTATACCATGGAGAAAAATAACAACAAATGTACCCAGCATTGTGGAATCGCTGACTCATTCCAATATACGATAATGTTTACCTATTTATTTTCACATTTTAACTGTTTTCAATTCCGTTCTTTGTTAATAAAAGATGTCGATTTGGGTTATATTCGGCAATTTACCGAATTAATCGAATATATTTTCATTTTGCCAATGTTACTTAATTAAAGTTCGAAACCTTTTGCAAAAGTAATATATACTTCCAAAAACAAATAATTAAGTAGGTTTCTATAAAAAAACCTTTTTCTAAATATTTTTTGAAAGAAACAAAATTATTTTTATGCCATGATTAATTGCTCCAAATTTTAGGAAATAAGAAATTCTAATTTTTATTGCCTTATTTATTAATTTGGGGAGTTCCTGACAATACAGGACTTACCACATATTATCGAAGACTGGCTTCATTGTTCGGCAATTGCACAAAATCAAATAAATCAATTGAGAATGGCTCTTGAAACGTTAGAGAGAAAATCTTTTTTTCTTTCACTGACCGCTAGCTTAATAAACCAAGTTAAACTTGCCTGTGTCCTGACTCTCGCCTCCTAGAAACAGGACGGTTGATTAAAATACTGGCGTTGTATTTTGAGTATGCCAAGTTCGGATTTCAAACAAACGTTTTTTGTTAACTTTAAATTCATTTTTCTCTTTATCGCTCCGAGATGAATTTATGAGATTACATCTTCTGATTTAAATTATTTCATATAAGTAGGTTTTGTACACCAGATTTTGAGAATATAGTTTCTTATGTAATAAGGTACTTGAATGCTAAGGTAAGCCTTGATAAGTCGACTTAAGGGTTGAACAACACTCAAAAGGTATATTTTAGTAATATGCTTAATAACTTATAACTTCATAAATTCAGTTTCTTATCAAATAATGAGTTTGTCTCCATTCACGTCTTAGTCTCTTAGAGAATAGAAACATTATTCATAAATAATTGACGGTAAGACTAATTCCCTTTCCAACGATGTTAAGGATTAAATCTACATACATCCAGTTATTACCTTTACTATTTAATAATCATCTTTAACGTCTTGAATATTATCAAAGGGTTAATTAAACAAGCCCAAATTACCCTTTTACTTTGTCATGCATATCCGATTTAACTTTACAAGTTATATGTATAACTTGTCGGCAAAACAAAACGTGCATTGTTTACTTCAAGTGTATAGATTTATTATAAATAATTCTGGATGCATAAAAGTAAAGTCATATGATATGCGTTACTTAGCGTAATAACCTAAACGAATTTGATAGCATCGTACATTAAATAAGTGAGGATTACTATACGTTCTACTCAGGGTGAACAAAATAACTTTGTGTATCTCCTAAACCGATTATACAGTCAAGGGGAAGTTAAAACACGAGAGAAAAGCCTGAAATCGATACAGTGTCCTAAACAACGAAAGCATTACATATTTTCTACACAATAGGATTTATTTTGAATTTCATATTAAAATTTTTTATCACAACAAGTAATAATTTGTACAGATGCTTATGTAGAAGTACTTTATCCAAAAGGGAATAAATGATCAAAGCTGTGGTGAGCAGTGATCACCAGGACCTAATACATAATGTATTTAGAAGACAACAGATGCACCCAACGGAAGCAATTTGTTCTAATAGTAATAATATTGATATAAATTATTCATTCCAAGCCTTGCCCACCACAAAATTATAAATTAATGAACCTGCATTACAAGACCAATAACTATCAATTATTAATAAACTTAAAACACTGTTTAAATGGAAAACGGACAATATTATATGCGGTAGGTGTATGAATTTGTATTTTCACAATATAAATTTTAATATTTAATAAGGTCTAATAAATTGGTCAACTTCCACTCTTATGAAGATTACACCTTCGTATACAATTTAGATTATTTTAGCTGCATTACTTTTTCATCAGACAAAATAAAAGCTGTCACGAAATTTTAAAAAGGATTTTCAAAGATTCGCCCAAAATAAAATAATTTTGTCGTTCATTTTTGCCACTCTTTCCCGAAAGTTCAAACTAGTAGGTTCCCATCAATATTTTCAATTCGCTTCTATTAAAAATTTGAACAAAAAAGAGATTAAAGTAGATTCTTCTTGGTACAACAAAATAATAATAATAAAGCATTTTTTAAATATCTTTCAATCTCAAGTAATATTCGAGCATTTTCAAGTCTATGTAACATTGTTTGTTAATCTAAAAAATTTAAATTTCAAAAAGTTATCTCATACAGAAAGTTTGCTTTTACGCTGTTATTTTGGTAAATACTTCCATCAACATGTATTACGCAAACTGGAGTTTAAATCAAAAATCCATTAATATTTCAGAGCTACTGTCTGATATAATCTCCGTTCTCAAGGGAAAACAGAACTTAGTGAAGCAGACGAGGTTTAGTGAGAAGTTTTGACGGTATAAGCTGCTCCAAATCAAATACTTCCACAGATCAATTTTGCGCTGTATGTCCAGATAAAAACCTTCGCAAAAAGCAACTATATACACAATCATTTGAAAATATATTTAACAAAAACGGACGATGGAAAAGTTAGTTATTATTACTTAGTTAAAATTTCATTAAATAATTCCCAATACAATGGTAAAAATGCTTTCACATTCAAACAAAATCAATAGTTTCCATTAGCATGAAAAAGGTATTTTAGGCTATTTACCTATATGCATGAAGTTGTACAAAAAAGATTATTCCATTAAAATTTAATTGCTGCGACGATTTTTATTGACTAGAATTAACCAAACCGAATTTAATTAGTACAGAGATCATCTTCAGGCATTGTTTGATTATTCAAAACAGAGCATAAAATAAAATCATCAAAACGGAATAGGGGCTCTTGCTAATTGGAGCCCAAGACTGTACGTTTAATCAAATTTTTTACATTTACTTCTATGGAATAATCAAATTAATTTAAATAAAATTAACGCTTTTCAAAATAATTACACTCATTTAACGCACATAATAAAAAAACTTTATATTTATTTTTTTAACCCGCCAATAAATTAGTTCTTTTCCTGTAGGTACATTAACAATTTTTTATTTGCACGAGGTGCTTATTGATTATATTCAAATATTTATTTTACAAATAACCGAAAACACCGCAAGCTACTAATTATAACAGCGCACTTTTTCCACCACAAAAAATAATATCAACTTTTGGATCGTACTTAGTGCTTGTACTTAATAAATAATAAATTCAATCATCTGCAAATGAGTTTTCAAACAACAAACTAAAGTAAAAACCCTCCAGACATTTCAATTTTCAAACTTAAAAACTTTCAAAATTAAAAATAGATTGATCCGGCTAAATCAAACGCTAATGGATCAAGCATGAAAAATTAAAATTTTAAATGTCAGAGCCCTATATTTAATTCAGTGAACACAAAAGCTACTTTTAAGTAGTTTCATTGAAAACCCGTGTTGACATTTAGTTTATTTAATCAAGCGTTCGATTCGAAATAAAAGTCGGCCTATTTTTTTCCAGTACACATAGTACAATGTACATCCAGCAAGAACAAAATTAAATTAGAAATATATTTCTCGAGATTTTTTATTAATTATTATACTGGAATGTAATAAAAATGAAGTAAAAATTCGGTCGATTCCAAAGTTACCGATTTAGATAATAATTATAATCCAACCGATAAAAAAATGTCCTACAACCGACTTATTGTAGTGGCTTGGTGTGACCTTTGGTGAATAACGGAGCGGAAATTCCGGACTTGGCGAAGTTTCGTAGCTTAACCCTCCGGTGGACAGGACACTCTGAGACCGTAATAAGTTATCCTATAATTTACATAAGTCTGGCCAATTGGCAAGAAGCCAACGTCAACAAGGAAAAACTTATTGTCGAAAAAAAAGTTGATTTTCGTCTTATTTTTAGAATGACTCTTGAATAGTCCCACGTAATCCTATAATTCTTTTCTGATTTATGCATGTGTTCGAATCGAAAATTAAACACTCAATGGTAACACAATTCAAAGTTAATTAAAAGTTAACGCAGGTACAAACTTTAACTGTCAACAAGGTAGAACAAATGTATGTCTCCGAAACAGTCAACTTAAATATACATTATCTTCTTATTTGCTTACGAACTGTTCCTCAAGAAAGGCCAACAAACAGGTATAGAACTTGCTTTGTTGGTTAAATAGATTAATTCACGATTGACTTGTTAAAGGAATAATCTATTTGTGTTTCTCCGTGTAATTAAAACTTGAAAAAATAAGAATTGTTTATATAAGCTTTCTATTTATCTTATCACAGACTGTTGGAAACTAAACCTATTCAGGAAAAAAGCTAATGAAAAATTTAAGCAGCACATAAAATGTTAATTAATTTTTTCTGGATCTCGAAGAGAAAATTCGACTCGATAGCACCACGCGGATAGTGGTTCGATAAGGCACAATGTGGTATGAAATACCTACATGAATAGATGTAACAGGTGCTGCATTCTGTCAAAATCGATTAATTTCCAACTGCTAGTGAACAACTCAACCAAGCTTACGAAGTTGAAGTAGGCGTGGCAGTAACGCTACAAGCGAATATTCAAGGCTTCGTTTCAAAGTTCTCTTAGCATATTTTTACAACAGATTTAACATTTGCTTCAAGTAGCACTTTTATTTTGCACTATCCCGTACTTCGGATTTAAACATAAGTTGATATATTGGAATTGCTGAAATTTTCCTCACTTGAATTAACAGAATATTGTGAAATAGGCTCGAATTCTGTTGTAATTTCGATTATGTACGTTTTTCTGTAATTTTTCAACTTTGGTTAAGTTTGTGCGGCCTGTAGGCCCCACTTGAACCATATAGTGTACATAGAAAAGCAGATGAAGTTTTTTTAGGTATATTAAAATATAAAAATTTTATAAACCGTCACAACATTGTAAATGAGAGTTTCGTTTTAAATGCGCACTCTTGCAATTGAAAATTTCAGAAAATTTATTATTCGACGTCGTTTATGCTTTATGGCTATTGAATGTCATGCGAAAATTATTTGTACCGCGAACAGAACAAATTATTTAGTATAATTTCTTATTTATTAATAAATAGTTCTAAGTATTCCAATATAAACCCATGAATAGAAATCCTATAAAAGGTTAAAAGAAGTTACAATTTCCACGCTTTTGGCATTTTCTCCTAATATGGAATAACACAAATTATATGTATTGAATCAACTTTAAGAATATTAATTTATAAATTAATAATATTAATTTACGGAAACTATTTTTTTCTTTTTATTTCAAATTTTTTTTAATTTATAAAATACGTAATATTTGGTAAAAGTACGATAAAGTCATGGGCGTGGTGACATCAGATTTTTTTGAATTGTCTATAAAAAATTATTTTGTTATTAAAGTTTATTACTTAAAACTAAAATTATAGCACTTGAAATTCTTCAGTTTTGAACGTCATTATTTAGTACGATCTCACTGGCAAAAAATATAATCAAGTTAAATTGAGGAGAAAAAGAGATGAAATCTACCATAACAATGGTGATATCGAACCTATGAAAATAGTCTTCACCCCAATTTAGAAGCTGGCCAATTTAAATACCAACCTTCAATTGAAGATTTAACTAATGCAATTCAGCAACAAAAAGTCACTAATTACATGATTTGTGACACAGCAGGTTTTTTGCCGAATTTTGGAACACCGAGCTCAAAAACTTTGACATCAATGCCCATAAACATAATTAATTATTATTACAGCAATAATGAATTACATCTTTTACATTTTGATTCCTGGATTTTTTAAAACATACAATTCTCCAGCAGGATCAATCCAACTTCGAAATTTGGATTCCGAAAAACCGATGGTTAATTCGCTAGTGGTAGTAGGTATACAAAATTTTACTAGTATCCCTGGTGCAGGACTGAAACAGTACCTGGCAGGATCAAAGTAGCACATGGCAGGACCAAGCTATATTTAATATTCATTTATCGATTCATTAAATTAATTTATGTAAAGAAAATGAAAAATGGAAGATGTCACGGTGAAAACAAAATTACAACAGAAATGCTAACACTTGGAAGAGGTACTATGGAAGGAATAATCGAAATGTTGCTGAAGAAGTGTATGCAAGAAAATAGAATACCTGAAAAATGATATAACGCAGAACTAACGTAAACCTCCTATTTAAAAAAGGAAACACATCAAACAGACAAAACTATCGTCATATTAGCTTACTATCTCACCTCTATAAGCACTACACAAAAATCCTCACAAATTGATTATAAAAAAAATGGATTTCTAGCAGCCAGTAGAACTTATTGATCACCTCCAAACTATACGCACTCTGATTGAAAAAACGACTGAATATAACATACCCATCTCCCTGTTTTTATAGATTTCCATAAAAATCCATCCTAAAGTCAATGAATAAAGTCGGAATCGACTGTAGATATGCGGCAATTATAAAGGCCATTTACCAAAATGCGACATTGCATGTCAAGATTGAAGAAGGCATAACTACTAATAACAAAAAAATACAAAGAGAAGTTCGCCAGGAGATACCATTTCGCCAAAACTATTCACGTTAGTCCTAGAAGACGTTTCAAAAAGTTAGAATGAGAGCAAAAAAAGTCAAAATTGATGGAACTTATCTTAATCACCTACGTTTTGCTGACGACAGTCCTCACCTCGAGCAACCCAGATGAACTGAAAGAAATGTTACAACACCTGAACCAAGTATCTAAAGAAATGGGATTGGAAATTAACATCAGCAAAACCAAAATAATGAGTCTAAATAATATCCAACTTCAAATTGACAACCAAAAAATACAAAACGTGGACGAATATATACCTGGGTCATGCCATTAGGTTGGGAAAGGAAAATCAAGGAGCAGAAGTGACGCGAAAAATGGGACACGTCTGCCTTTGGCTAGCTACAATACATCCTAAAGAGCAAAAATATCCCGGTAAATCTAAAACGTAAAGTATACAACTCATGTGTTTAGCCAGTAGCCACATACGGCGTGGAGACAATGTCCCCAACAGAACGACATTCCAATAAAATAAGAACGACGCAAAGAAGTGTGGAACGCGCAATGCTCAGAATTTCTCTAAGAAACCGCATCAGAAATGAGAAAATTAGGAGAAGAACCAAAGTAATGGAGTTGGCGAAACGCATAGCAGAACTAAAGTGGCGCTGGGTGGGACATGTTGCGAGACAAAAAAATGATAGATGGACAACTCGAGTAGTAAAGTGGCGGCCACGTGAAACAAAGAGAAGCAAAGATAGGCCACAAAGATGCTGGATGGACGACATTAAGGAAATAGCTGAACAGAGATGGTACCAAATAGCCCCAGAGAGAAAAGAGCGGAAAAAGTTGAAAGAGGCCTACGTCCAGGAGTGAGTGGCAGAAGGTTGACGAAGAAGAAAAGATTAAATATAGTAAAGAGTCGTGGAAAGAGCTAGAAACCTATCGGTAACAGTATTTTTGAACGGCGTGTATCTGCAATTTCACTTGAGTAAATTTAGCATATTTTATTGTTTTTTGCGAGATCATTTGCTGACTTATTAGAACAACATCGATCGACTTCATCGACAGGACATAAACAGGCAGTAGATAGGCAGGACCTGACAGCACCGGCAGAGATTGGTAGAACACCGGCAGGACTGGCAGTACTAAAAAAGCATTTTCATAGACAGGCCCGAACTGGTAATAATCAAGTTATCGGGCAAATCTTTTGAGTGGCCCTAGTCTTCTAGTCTTAAAAGCACGAAAACAACCGTTTTTACTGTTTCTAATATATTTTGATGGAGAAATCTTATTGGCGTAGAAAGTATTCAAGTAGATGCGATATTATATTTTACATTTTATGCGACTTTAAAGTGAAATTTTTTAAATCCACTTTTGAAAGACTTGTCAGCGATTTTTGAGCCGCTTTACAACATTTTCACTAAATCCAAGCATATAATTTTGAAAAAAATTACAACATATTCCTTTCAATTGAGAATATGCTAAAATTTCTACGATGGCTTAATTTTATGAATAATATGAAATGAGAAGTTTAAGAGGAACGAAAAATAAGCAAAAAATGTACTTCACACTAAGTTCACACTAATTACGTACTAATTTAAAAACATTTTATGTGATTCAGGCATTTAAAAAGATGCACTGGGCCTCTGTCTCTCAAAAAATCACTGATCCAAGGGTAATTTGCTCCTTTGCCCACCGACCCAGTCTGGGCCTAGTCCTTTTAGTTTTAGCTTTACCTTTAATTTTAGCAGCAGGTATACATATTTTCTTTAGTGAGACCCCCCTCGCAAGAAACCAAGGATTTTATATTTTGCCTATATTTGTGGTTTGTTTCTCTAATATAAAATGGAATTAAAAATAAAAAAATTATATTATTTGAAAACTCGAAAGAAACAGATTTTTAAATCTCTCTTTGTTCATTTTACAGTTACCTAAACAAAAATAAGTAGAATTTTTGGAATAGTCTTAATTTTGTAGGTACTATTTTCAGGTTTTATAATTATTAAGAATAATTTTATCATAATATAAAGTTTGTTGGACAAAAAGACCTTTGTTTGGTTCATACCAAACACACAATGGGAATTTATTTTGTATTTTGCAGTAGACCCTTTAATTTAATAATTTCATGCGTTACTAAAAGGATCAGATACTAAAAAGTGTCCTTTTTAATTGCAATTTTCGTCCCCCCAACAAGATGCTTATGATGAGATTAGTCCTAACTGAATTCTAAGATTTAAAAGCACAAAAAGCTAAGATAACTAATCAAAGTTAATTTTTGCTTGGTTTTAAATTAAAAAGAGATCTAAACATCGGTTGCACCGTGAAAAGTAAAAACACGATGAAATCGATGGTTTTCCCACCGACTTAACGGTAGATGTAATTTTCCGCTGTACTGTAGTTTGTATAGGAAGTATAGGCTATCCAATCTCGCTTATTTTTCGAGATATGACTGGCTTATTCGAAAATAGCTTCCCGCAGGATTTTTCAGTTTCTGAAAATCTGAACAAACGTATTTCCTGAGTTTCGTCCAGGCATTCTGTATGTCCAGATGAAACATAAAACTTATTTAGTCTGAACGATTGTTGATTGTTATCTACTGTTAAATGAATTTACGACACTCCGCGAACTCGATACTGATAAAGGTTAGCCGCCCTTTGCGTATAGTGCTTATGGAAAATAGCTTCAATTGTCGCTCGACATTCAACTTTTATAAGATTGGTTAAACAATGTGTCGAGTTAATTTGTCTTTTTTCATCCCCAAGGAGAAATTATACCAACCACTGCACTAATGATAATAAGCTTTATTGAAACAAAAATTCTACATTACAAAAATTGCTCAATTTAAAATGAAGCAATAATATAAATGAAGACCTAAATGCTAATGAAAAATGTGAAAGTGACATTAATCGGCTTCACATTAAAGAAGTATAAAGCGACGCATAATATAAAAAAACAAGTGTAGGAAGGAAAATTTATGAATACTAGCTTATGAAAAGCTTTTAACTTTGTCTCTAAAAGTACGAAATTTAATATTAGCACTCAAGTTTATTTGTAGCTCGTACCGAATTACATTTGGATACAATTTTACATTTTTTTTCCATTTTACCACGTTAGATAGATTATAATGTTTTAATGCATTACACGTTAGTAATTTATCAAAAGATTGTGTTACCTATAATAATGATATTCATTACACGTCCCACCACATAATTACAAAGCTCGATTTAAATTCAAAAAGCTCCGGGAAAACTGAATTTGGAAAGTCATTCTTAATTGATTTTGTAGCTGTAAATGCGCTTCAAAATGACTTAATTTTTTTAGAACCAGTCGAGTATTCTTTATAAAACACTAATATTATGTTCCTATTGTGAATCTCTCTTTATAATGTGACGGCAATGACTGTGTAAGCAGCCCTCATCTCTGCTTCAAAGGGGTGCCAAGCGTAAAAAGTCTCACCGAGCACATAGAATAGTAAAGAGCTCGCAATTTACTCTTGTCGTTCTACTAGAGAAGTCCTTTTGAAGTTGTCAGACGGTACCAGATGTTACCTAAATCGCTCTACTAATTTAACCCGTTCCGTACTATTTTTGTATTGTTTAATTTATATGACCTTTTCCTTAAAAAAAAAGAACAGAGATGGCCATTGTAAAAACGTTAATGGCAGAGGGAAAATGTTTTATTTTTGAGAAGACAACACCCAAGTAATTGATAATGGGAAACAGTTAATAAACAAACCACTTGGAAAAGACACGATTAGAACATTTCAGTATCGACCATAACAATTTGGTGAATAAAGCTTATTATCTAAATTTACGCAAACACCCAAATGTCAACACAGAATTACTTTAATTAAACTTAAATTCCGCACAAATTTTAGTGTTTTCGTCGTTGTAAATGTTTTGTTAAATTTTCGAAATAATTAAATTTTTTGTATTGGCGATCATGAAACAATGTTGCGGTCAAAAATTTAGAATCGTTTCGACAATATATTGCTGTAGTGATTTATGCATTTCAATCGTTTACTCCTACATAGCGAAACGTTAATAATTTTCCCGCAAGCTTGCTTTTTACTTTATTTTTGTACTTGTCTAACAGAGCAGCTTTTATGCTATTTCATATGAGAATACGCTCTCACATTTTCTTGGTATTTAAGCTGTTACTGTTCTATTGACTCATCTCCACGATATTGACTCGTTTCCACGACTATACAGCTCATAGTCACGTACCAAGTTCTTCTCATATTAAATCAACTATAGCGACAAATCGTTCCTTCAGGACTTACCATCTCGTTAGCCAGTGTCGAGTTTTTTAAAATAAGGAAAACAATTGTTTATACTGTATTACATAAAAATCAAACTTTTTATTAAAACTGACTAATGCAACTTGATAAAACTTTTACACAAGTAAAACAATATATTTGATAAGTTTTCTGCCGAGTTAGTTGAATGGCAAAGTTTTTAAATAAGTATGAGAGAAATTACCTCGTAAATGCAATTCTTGGTTTAAACATTCCCACAAATAAACTAAATATTAGCTTCAAGTAATAAAAATCAGTTATTATGAAAATGATGCTTTTAGTTTTCCTTCACGCAATATCCACGTTAAAATAAACGATAATTTTATTTTGTTCTAAAAGTTGAGAATTTATCAATTTTTTATGTACATACTCAATAAGTAATGGAATAAAAATTATATGAGAAATAAAAGTAATAAAGTAAGTAATGTAAGTTCCCATTCAATTTTAATAATAAGCTTAAACAAAATTACTTTCTGAAATTAATATTTTTTAATAAAGTAGAAATTTTTCATTACACTAAATACAACAATAGAATATTAAAAGACTTGAAATCTTGTTTTTCTAATTTAAATTCTATCGAATCTTCTTATTAAAGAAAATATTACAAAAATAAAAATATACGAAGAAATTTAATTCAGCAAATAAAAAATTCTTACATTTATTATCTTTATTATTACTACAATATTTAGAATTTTCCATGCGAATAATATACAAAATCTAAAAAAAGGTAAACTAAAATGTAAAAACATTTATAAACATCAGTATTTAATTTTTGATCTCCACGTTTTATATAATCGACAAGAGCCTTGAACAGTTGTCTTATATTGCACATATAGAATATTTAGCAATAAACTGAAAAAATATTCAGGTTGTCGAATGCAATAAGAATTAATATTACTACTAATTTATACAATACTTCCATTTATATTGACGTGGGTATAATTAAATTGATTGTACCCTACGCTGAGCGCCAACAATTGCCGATTTCCATTTCCCTCAAAACGTCCTCTATGACGAGAAATGAAAACGTAGGCAACGCGAATTTTAATAGAATTAACCGTTAACGGAATGAAAAGAAACTGATTAGAAAAATAGAGAACCAGGTGTGAATAATGAAAAGAAAAAAGATCAAAACAATCAAGGTGGTTAGAACTACGAACAAAGAGGACGTTTTGAGGAAAACTGAAATCGGTATAAACCAGCGTGGGGTACGATCAAATTAATTATAACCCACTTCTATTGTTTTCAAAGCGTTTAAATTTTGACTAATTTCTAATAGTACTGTTGGAACAGTTGATCATGAATTGGAATGAATTTCTCTCCAGTGAACCAAATTTTGTTAACATGACAATATAAAATTATAAAATGCAATTCACTTTTAGGCAAAACCAGTTTGACCCCATCGAATAGTCAATATTAGTTACTTAGACAAAACTAGGTTTGCCTGATATTTCTAATCAATTTCAGACAATACAGAAAAATAGTCCAAACTAACTTGTTTAATTTTTTTAATGCAACCATTTATTATTTTGTTGTATTATAACATTTTTATGCGTTAGGTTAGGTTAAGTTAATTTAAACTATTACCAACAAACTACAAAAGCACCTAATTTTTTAATTTCAGTCTTCTTGCCGAAACCGCAAAAATCTATCGCATTTGTAAAGTTGAAGCTTGAACTTGTTGGAACTAAAAGGTGACAATTCAAAAAGGCGGAAAATATGCTACATATCCCCGAAATAGATTTTTCTACTCAAAATCCAACTTATTGTCACATTAAAACAAAAATAATGATGGTCGTTCATTTACCATTAGGGTTTTAGTAAATTTATTGAATTTTGATAATCAATACATAAATTACCAAACAGTTATTGAAAAAAAGCGAGGTAGCAATAGCACACAATATTATTCCACAACGTTTGATGTCAAAATAACAAAAATGAAACATTTTAAAACTTTTTTTATAATTCAAACTTTTTAATAATTTAAATTAAATTCAAAGTAAGGAAATTTGGATAGGTGAAATGCTTTCGTTATACCCACACCAATATTATAAATTACAAAAGTAAAATGAAAATAATTTACATTGTTTTGAAATTTAAAAGCTTCCGAGTAAAGACGTAAGTAGGTACATAATATAAAAAAACCGACGTTGGCTATACATAAAAAATGATTTGATATTATAAAATAACATAATAAAATATTTATAATTAAGGATGGATTCATAAAAGCAACAAGATCTTTATCGTTAAAAGCTGTTAAGAATATTGAAAGAACATTTTACTTTATTTATTTCCAAGAGTTTTACTTTTTCTTTATAAGAAAAATCCTTGAATTCGTTTTAATTTGGTAAAATTGTATTGTGTGCTTGCAATTGCGGTTGTAAATTAATTTGAAAAACACGAACGTGTACACGCTTTTTGGTTCAAAAAATAATAAAATAAATTTCGTATAAGAAAGACTGTTGGTAAAAAATCTAAAGAAAAATAATGCGTTGTACTGTAAAATAATATAATAAAATGTAATGGCTACATAAAAACAATCCTAATAGAGTGACCAATGCACGAAAGGCTTTTCATATAAAAGAGGTATAAACTCGACAGAATTAAGCTATAAAACGTATAAGTTTAGTGTATATGTAATGTTATTACACCCACAAAATACATTTTGAAATGAAACTTAAAAGATTCGATTAAAGAAGTAGCTGTAAATAACATGAGTAAACAGAGAATGAAAGGATTTAAGTTTATCGCCGTTAAAAAAATAAGTTGCTCGTAAATTTTGCCAAAAACACGAGTGTTGTAAGCCCTTTTATACATAAAAATTGTTTAAAGGTCCAAATTATGAGATATAAAGTAAATTAATTTTAATAAATTATAATTTCAAAGTGCGAATCAACTGAACATCCGTTTTCGTTGTCCTGCTACAAAGAGACCACTAAAGTGACCGTCGATAGACGATCCCTTTCGTTATTAACTTAAGAATGATGAGATAATAAAAATTTGTTATTGATGTTGATTATCTTCCTGACGATGATACTATAGTTTCACTTTAAATCAGTTTAATCGCTCTTTCCCTTCTGAAAGCTGCCTAAGGGTCGGTATATCAATACACCACCATTGCCTATTATCCTTCTTTGCCAAATTAGCGGCGGTTAAAATGATAACCACACAAAAAGAGAAAATAAAATTTAGTTAGGTAATCCATTGTAGATAAGTTTCCAAGTATAGAAACGCTAATCTGATGACAGTTATACAAAATAAAAAGAATACACGAAATTAAAATGTAGGAGTAAGAAGTTATAACATTAATAAAATTGTAAACTTTATGAACGGATCATGAGCTTATGCAGCTGACAGTGAATTTTCATAACATATTTTAACATGATTTGTGTTGAAGTTAGCAAACTCGTAATCCTATCAAATTTAATATTAGTTTGATTATTCTGGAGTTTGTTCATAATTTAAAATTGTTTTTAATTAATACACCAAAAAATGTATCACCATCATGTTTTTTTTATAACTAAACTAATATACAAAATTTACTGAAGCAAATAGTGCACAAAACAACACGGCCCAACGAGAAATTTAAATTAATTTTCTCGCAAAGATAAAATTAAATATTTTTCTGTAATTAAAGTAAAGACAATTACAAAGGGAATGTACATAATATTAGAATAAAAAGATGGTGAGGACATTTTAGTGTTGTCCGCAGGTCATAGTCGTCTGAAGCACTCGAGATTCAAAGCAATTAAGGATGATTGTGCTACAAGTTGCGGTTTGAACTAAATTACTACATTGAGCGAGCACTAACTAAATTATGATATCACACTCCTTCTACCGAATTACTTTTCAATCACGTCAGCGACCGCACATTCGTCTATGTCAAACTTAATGAGATTATATGTACACAGACAGAGAAGCCCAGATATTCCATAAAATTATTTATAATAAAAAGCGCTAATTACTAGAGTCCCCTTTTCGTTTGTGTACTGCGTTGGTTAGAACCATGCGTTTTTATTGTGTTATTATTCTTACGTGCACTGCATATTAATTTTATGCGTTGCCAGTTTCTTCCATAAAACTTGAAATTTTTTTTCTTTAAAACATTAAAACGAATAGAGGAAAGAATGTTATCAAGTGATTAGATACAAATTAATATTGAGATTGGATCAAGAAATCCCTGTGATTGCTATGTATATCGAAAAAGAATGTATTAAATGGAAAAACTTCTATGCTACGGAAGAAAAAATCATCAGTACATTGCGATGTATAATATTTGTGCATAATTAATAATATGTATATAAATTTAAAATACTATAGCGTGCATTAAAAATACAATTGCGTTTTTCGACACTTCAATTTTAATTTTTTTTTAAGATTTAGAGTTGTCGTTAATTGTTATAACTTTTAAACATTGCAAATACTAAAGTTTAAAAACTATTGGAATTTTTATCGTTTATGACTTAAAATTTACTATAGGGGTGGGGTACCCTATAGACAGACAAATTATGAACAAAAAAATATAATATAAGTTAGTAATTTCTGAATAGCCTTCAATATCAGAAAAATAGAAAACTTATGTCCATGAAATCTATTTTTCAAAGACAATAAAAATGATTTCAAATCTTTAACTTTCAATTTAAGACGATTTGAGTTTGAAAAATTCAAAACGTTAGTCTGCAGCGTTTTTCAGGTTTTAGTTTTTCATTTTGCAAAAATCACGATACGTCACCTATTTCTATGGGGTGACGATTCAAAATTTATAGTTACGCCACTGTTTGGTATAACTGTAATCGTGTAAATATATTATTTATTTCCTATTTCAACAGCAGTAAAAAATCACCATGCGCATAAATTTTATTTGCATTTGTCTTCTTGTCCCCCTTTTTTCTTATAAAGTTTTCACCACTTTAGGCACCACTTTCTAACCAATTGTTTAAAGAAAATTTAAAGAAAAAACACCCAAAGAAAAAAGTTTCATTTCAGTTGTCCTTCAGACCAAGCTACGTCATCGTGACAACCATTAATGCCCCTGTAGCAAAAAAATCGAATATTCGATTATTCCATTTTGTTGATATTTTTCGAAATATTTCGAAAACGTTATTATTATTATCATCATCACCACAGTTTGATCAAGCCTATGCAGATTTGATTAATCGACAAAATTTATTTATTGTAAAATTTTTAAATCACCCAGGTCAGTAATTTAAAAGTTTAATCTAATTTTAAATAAACAAAAAAATTTTGTTTAAGTTAACTGTGCGCTTAGTAAAAAAAATTCCAATAGTAAATATAAGAAAAACGGAGAAAAACAACACTTACATCGATGTCTATGTGGAACTATTAAGTTAATGTCGATAGGGTCAACAAAAGGAAAAAACAATGAGAAAGAGAAAAAAATATCAATAAATCGATAAAATAAATAAAAAATTGTGTCCCTAATATTACATTCTGTTATTTGTAGAGAACCGATAGTATCGCATCCACTTTATAGAATTGAAACAATTTCCTATACATATTCGTAATAAGGGCCATAAAATACGTCTGATAATTTATGTCTACCATTAAATTAAAGTTTTAATTATAAGTAGGTCCATATTTATTCCAACAACAATCTGTCAGAGTTAGATACAAACAATTAAGATTTAATTGTAATTAAGTTGTTTTAGTGTGAAGGAAGCAACTATTTATTTAAGATCGAGAATGAGCGCACCTGTGCCGGTAGAGCTTCCATATTACGGAAATATTAATTAAGACACTTTTAGGGCCATAAAACATGCGTCGTTTTAAAATTGTATTCAAGAAATCAGACATAGGATAATAAAAATTAACAGAAACGTGATAAAAAAACCTTGTTATTTAAATTTCTTTTCACGACGTGACGAGTTTTATTTTGGAAAATGTTTCTGAAAACTCAAAGCACGTTTTTGATTAGCATCATTACACGTCTAATTTTTTCCTTCAATTTTGCTTTGAGTGGCTGCTTAATTGGTTTTATAAGTCCTTTACAGTTAAGAATATTTAAAACGTCATTCATGCACCTACCACGAAGATCGTTATTTTCATTTTCAATGGCAAGGGAAACTCAATTTCTGTCACGTATAGGTGACGGAAACCGCACACTTTAAATTGTAAACAAGGTATATACGGGTGCACAATCTGCTGTAATCATAATAACATCAGGGATAATCAAATCTGCTCGTCTACCACCTACGAGCTCGGCATGGTGTATTAGTCTGAAATGTTTCATTCGGGGAAAGGGTGAAATAACCCCCTGGCAAAACAATCCTTTGCGCCGCGGTGGCCAGATTTTGTAATTACTCTAATATGATACAAGGAAACTATTTTGGGGAAGGGTTAATGCAACCAGCTTGTTACAACTTAAATTTTCTCTTCATACTTGCGGGTGGTAAATGCTAAGAAATAAAGATCGCCTTCAGTGGCACAAAAATCGATAAACTTGAAATCGAATAAAAACTCAAACCAATAATTTAAACTTTTTGCTTTTAGTCACAATCCTTGACAACGACGTCAAGAAAGTTGGAAAAACACTAATTTATTTTAGTAGTATTCCATTTTATTCTATTTCTTTCATAATAAGTCGAAAAATAGATGGAAAAGCTCAACTTTTTAACTAATAAAGTTATAGAAACTTGTCAAGAGTTTCATTTTTCATAATACTTCAGGTATTATTGAGAACGAAAGAAATTTTTTATATATAGTCAGTCACTAACATAAATAATTTTGAAAGAATTTTACAAAAAAGCTTAATTGAAGCAAAAATTCTCGAGCTTGTAATTTAAAAAATTTGTTACTTTTGCTCAAGTTGGCCATCTTTTAACCTAGACGAATGGTTTCAAATACAAACAGTACTATAAAAACATTTTTCATTAAATGTCAACCGGTATATTACCTTTTATGATTACGAAAAACATTGCATGGATATAATCAAATAATGCGGAGACGATTTGTCTTTGTGTAACTTTAACGCAAAGATCAACCAGACTAGCTCAATCCGCGGTGTTCGTTGCCATCGATTTGGAAAAGCAACGAATTATTTAATTAATCAATAAGTTTTTATAGCGTACAACGCAAGCTATTTAAATTTCATAAATAACCAAGCACCATTTTTAAATAACAAGCTAACAACAAAAAATTTGTACAAAACGTAACAAAATTCCAAAACTCAATATTTTACAATAAACCGGAGATAACTGAAACTCCCGGTAACATTTTTAATTTCCGACAACGGAACTTGCATAGATAGACTTTTATTGAAATACTTAAATTATTTATTCTTTTATTAAAAATGCAGCTCGCTCTTAATTAAAACACCAACTTGAATAAAATATGAACATGAGCCAATAAGATTAACCGATCCATTTATCTTTAAGTGTTTGTTTCGCAATAATGGTAATTGCACAAGCAATTGAGTATGAAAGCTCGGAAAATAGAAAATATTTACTCAAAACAACAGCATAAAAAATCCAATAAACATTTCTCACGTCAATTATGCAAATTAATAGTACTCTCTTTCTAATAAATAATCGCCGATCAAAATTAAATAGCAAATCCTAATAAAGCAGAATCCTGAGAGAATATGGTGATTAAAACGCACGCGGCACAATTCAAAAATAACATGTAGCATTCACACACACATTACAACCTAATCCAATTTACAAACCACAATCAACAGTAATCCTTTTTGCGAATCTCGACAATTGCACTGGACAAAGGAAAACCCGCTCAACTACACCCCTCACAAAACGTAGCCTTACAAATGAGAAACTAACCGAACCAAAAGGGAATTATGAATAGTTTTAGCTTTTAGATAACAAATAAGTTGTAGAATTGAAGTTTCATCTAAACATTTAAATAGCCAATTAGTAAGGCTCGCCCGCGTGGTAGTGGGTGGGAAAAAAAATTACGAACATAGGGCGAATTTGTTAAACGTGGATTATCGATTTTCTTTGCACTAGAAAAATAGGATTACGTTCTCTTAATATCACATTGAGGAAGAAATACCCTGCAACACGACATTTTTAATCCACCTTCCTTAACTAAGACTAAAGGGACCATTAAACCTTTTAAATAAGTGTAAGAGAGAAAATAAATTAAAAGGGAAACGGAGATATGAACTAAGAAATAGATGATGAAGACAGATTGAATCGGGACGGAGGGTGACTTAAAAATCACTTAGGAAAATAACAACGCAATTCGGATTGTTAAAAAAAATAGAAAATGATTCGGTTCAAAATTATCAAAGAAAATATTCCTTTTATAACATTTTTTATAAGATAACAAAATAGTTGAGAAAAAAATTACATAACAAAAACTGCTATAATATAAAGAAAATAGTAGGAGCTTTTCAAGCACAACTGAAAACAAAATGCTATACAAAATCAAAAACAAACGATGTGCAATAAAGTAGCCCCGAGAAACTTTATGTCCTAAAAAAGTAGACAAAAGATTTTTATCTAGTTCGTTCTTTGACTTCATTTCATTTGTTTTTTTTATTACTTCATATTAGCACAACTAAATATTTTTTTAAAATAACATTATCGTTTTTGCAAGTTCTTTTCTTCCTGAATGACTTCTAATCATTATAACTATAATTAAAATCGCATTTCTGACAAAAACGGCATTTAAGACTTCAAAATTGTACGTTGACTATAAATTCTGTGAGAATGTACCCGGTTAGGCCAAAACCGAAAGTTATTCGAGGAGGACCGCGGTTCTATAGTTCACGTTGTGAGCGCAGAACGAGAATCGTATTCTATGGTATAACCAGAAAAGAGTAGAAAACTCGAATGCTGGCCCCAAACATTCGACACTCGAGCAGCTACGTGCAGAAAGTAATTTCGTCCTCGCAGGACGAAAATTCGGTATTCATATTATCTTCTTCTTCTTCAGTGTCTTTTATCCACACCTAAACACTCGGCTTTTATTTTCATGAAAGATTTTAGCATTTAGAAATCACGGCTGTTTAAACCAATTTGAAGATGTGCTTCAACGTTGTTTTATTGTTAATAGTGGAAATCATCAACCCAGAAGGACCGACAGCTTTGCGTGTCCCACGAAATACACTTACAACCCAGAGAATTATTTAATTGAAAACAAAAACGCAAGTATTCTTTAAAACTCGAAGGAATCATAACGAAACTAGAAATTAAAAATTCGTTTATAAATAACCGAGTTATGCACGATCATGGATAAATCTTGGATTCCATAAAATACAGACGGTGCCGTATTATTTAAGATTCTGATTTTTTCCTTCTATCGAATACCAAACCAAGTTAATGTAAAATTTTAATTTAATAATTGTTCTAATCATTGGAATCGCTGTGGATATAAGAAGACTGAACTGCGTACCTAATGGTTGTGTATTTTGAATTTTACAGACCCGAAGAAAAATCTTGCTTTATTTGAAACAATTTTAAAGTAGGTAAAAGATTTATTTCAAAATTTTTCTTATATCCGAATTATTATGTATAAACATGAACGGTGGACTGCAAATTCGTTAATGTGGGATTATATGTACTTAAATAAATTGTTTTAACCGTAAATACTGTAGAACAACAATAATATTCAACTTTCTGGCCCTGAAGTTACAATAACTGACAAAGAGCTACTGGGGTGCTGCATAATATATGTCTCACGTCCGTATTGCTGTAGTCTGAGTGTCTAAGCTTCGAATCTTATGTTCGAATATTTGTTTTCTATACAACTTTATTAATTCATTTGCAGATTTTAATTGCCGTTTACCCTTAACAAGACGAAGGATTTAAGTGGAAATAACAAACAGTCTTATCAAAGATTCTTAACAATTCCAGTAGGTACAAAAAATACCCAACTCATTAAGTTGAATTACAATTAATACAAAACTAAATAGTAGGTATGTTAAGGAATAATAGGAAACTTAAATTATATTAATAAATAAAGCACTGTTAGTGGTATATATTCTAAGGATGCCACAAAAGAAATTGACGTAATCTATACTTAATATAAACAAAAGATTTGAATGCTGCGTTTGCGAGATACCTCATTAAATAGGAAAATAAAATCAAACAAATTACCCAGTGTGTACAATAAAGGGTTCAAACTAATTATAAAACATTCCGCGTTTAATTAAAAATAGCTCCACTAAGAAAACACTAATGTTTTTTGCCAATTAACTTGGCACTTATTATTCCAGTGCGCTACCGCACAGCTGAGCTTGAGCACAATTCTAGATCTATTTTATAGAATAATGGAGGCTCCGGCACCTGTTCTTTAAGGTTGTGTATAAATTAGAAGCGATTGCCTGAATATACAATAGAGAGAAAATTACCCAATAAAATATTTTTAAAATTTTTCACTCAATTAATAACCAAACACTTCTAATTAGTTATGAGGAATGAGGCTGGGCGAGTCGGAGGAAAAAAATAATTACTCTCCTAACTAGAATATTTAAGAAAATATATTAACAAATATAAATAATTTAGGGGTAGTTTAAAAAAATTACCGATACGAGTAAACTTTGAGTAAGGGATGAAACACAAAGGCAAAGCGGGCGAAGTACACCCAATCTATCCTAATTTAAATAAAATCCCTTGACTGTGGTGTTCTTTACGATCCACTTTATATCAATTACAATGTCGACACGTCGGTCTACATGTATCTCTTCGAATACACCCTCATTTATACTCTGTTATCCCACTTCCATGTCGTATAAAAAAATTAAACTCGTTTAAATTTGCGAGGTGCCAGATTACTTAAGTTGACTCGCATTTCCATGAACTCACTCAAAATAATTAATCATTAAAATTTAAAATTCTCCTCTTTAATTATTAACTTAGCGATGTCGCTTTACTTCCTAATAAATATTAGGTTGATTTAATGTGCAATCATTATTATTTTATACTGGCAACCATTCAACAACTGAAAGTCATTCGTCAGTGTTCCTTTTTTTTGTTGATTCATCAAACGATTTACCTTTTAAAATTATAGTTCCCCATTCCCAACCAAATGGGGCATAAACTCAAACTACCCCGCATTAATAAAGGCCCCAAATCGTATCCATTTGTTTACAGGAAAATACAAATCGATGACCAAAATGCCATCAATTTAAAAGAAAACTTTAAACCAGTAAAAACTGCCAGTGATATAGTGAAAATGCCTGTTCAAACTTTCAGTGCATACATAAAACTGATCAAAAATTGGGGTGAAAAGTGCAACAGCCTAAAAACGTTAAAGAACATGAAAATACAAAAACTCCTATCGATACATCCTCTCCACTAAACAAAGTTTGTCAACTCGAAAAAAACAGGGGAAATTCTGAAGCAAGCAAGGAAATTGTTGTGGCGTGGTTTTGACTCGAATAAAACAAGGGAATCACTGCAACTTAGGGTAAACTATTTCAGGGGGGAACAATTACACCTAGTCGCATTTATTAATTAATTTGCATAACTTTGATATTAAGTTCGTGAGAAAGTAATGTCAAGCACAAAATTCACTTTCATTACATTCCCTACCTGTGAAGTTTATGTGTTAACTTTATTATTGCCTTAATAGTTACTTTAGTTATCCCTCGGAAATAGTTTTGGTTTGGGAAATGTGTTTTGGTAATCTGTATACATCGTGATTATTACATCAAATACGTGTGGGTACCTAATTTTGCAGACAAAGTTCTTCCGTATTTCCATATTATATTTTTCGATTCAGATTAGCAATCTATAATATTGTGATTTGTTTAAGTTAATTATTTTCCTTAGTATTTCTTTTTAAGTTTTTTGTTCTGTGATAATATCAAAGATCGAGTGGGATTGGTGTTAACGTTTTAAACGTACTAAAAAGCATCCGAGTTACGTTCCTTAATTATCATACTTAAAAAATTTATTTTGCACCACTCTGTACGTTTAAACTCGAAATTCGAGTTGGTACCTTTGATATTTTCAGCTTGGTACATGTTTTACCTTCAGGATATGAATTAATTTTGATGATGATAATGTCAAAAATAAGTTGAATAAAGGTTTCTGCGGTTGTATAGAATAAACATAAAACGAGGAAAAGAGCTTCGCTATTGAAGCTTAAAGTATTTGGAACTTGTACCCAGAAAGCTAGATTTCTGAAATAAAACCTAAAAATTAGGTTTTCTTTTGATCAATTAATCAATCTTCAACCTAAAATCTTACCAAAGTTGTAGTATTTACCAATGCTTTAAACGTGCCAATTATTTATTTTAAATATAGGCAATATATTATTATAATTTTCCGTCCGGTCGTCTATGAATGCAGTTCGCATCATGAAAATGAGAGCAAGGTTTAGTATAAGGTCCGAATAAAAAGGTAGGTATATTAAATTTTCTTGAAATTCAAAAACGTCACTGACGTTTTCATTTAATTCTTATAAATTTTAAACAACGACAAAAGCAATCCAAGCATAAAGAAAAAATTCCATAAGACGTTTTAAATAATTCAGTGCATTTCCAACAAATAAAAAAAATTGAGTGTATTACCTTATGTACGTAACAAAATATATATGTATATACGGCTTTCTCACAAATACATTAGCAAAAAATCAAAATTTAACTTGACGTAAGATATGAAGTAAAATAAAATATTCAACAACCGCGACGTTTTCGCGATAACATAAAGCTCCGCTTTCCGCTTATTGTTAAATATTAGACAATGGAAAATTTAACGAAAATACATTCAAAGTTAATATTAAAAATACAAAACTCATACCATTGCAACTGCGGATGAATCGGCTTTATTCCATAATCGTTTCGTTTTTGTAAAATGAACTACTCACCTGGAAAAACAAAAATAAATATAAATAACTACATAATATATGGGAAAACTACGTCATGAATAGAGTTGTTTGCAGAATTTTAATAAAAATGAGAAATAGAACTCTATAGTACATATATGATTTAAAATAAAATTTCATATTACGTTACTAATAGTAGTTACAAAATGAAAATTGTGCACAGAATAATGCACACTTTATTAAAAGATATAATTTACCTCAATAATTTTATAACTAATATCACTTTTATAAAATTCTGCAAGTATTTATTAATTTTTAAACAATCGCTTCTTTATTCCTCGTTTATTCATGTAAAAATAAAACTACAATTCTTCAATCAGTACTTATTAAAATTTTCCGGGCGCAACATTCACATTATAAGCAGGTCACTGTAGAATATTATAAATATTCAGTCGAAATATGAAATTTATTCATGTAAATATAAAACTACAATTTCAATCAGTATTTATTAAAATTTTCCGGGCCCAGTGTTCATATTATGAGCAGGTCACTGTAGAATATTATAAATATTCAGTCGAAATATGAAATTATATTCGAAACGAAAAGGACAGTTTTAGGATATTAAATTTTTTAAAAAAGGATAATTAAAAAACGTAATTAACGTTGTGAAAGGAATATCTTTCAAATTGCACATGTTTATAATGTAATATGTACCTACCAAAAAAAAGCGAAAACAAAACTTGATTAAAGTTATCATTTTCAAACTAATTGGAAAAATTATTAAAATGGCAGACAAAAACAACAGTTTCCTTCAAACTGTTTCAACGATCGTTCGATATGCAAATTTCTATATGCAGCGAAGAAATTTATTGCACTTAACCCCTTTTATGGTTGAAAACGGAAATACTACTGCAAAAAATTATTCTAAATATGTGCACGATGTGTCTTAGTTGAATTTATAGATACAGGATCCTCTCAATTCTCCTTGAAGTTCAATAATACAAAAAGAGAATTGAGAAAATCTAATCTCGGGAATCAACAAAGAAAAAGAAAAACTCTCAAACTAGTCGTATCGGGTATAAAATATAAAGTGAGTGAAAATTGATTGATTATGCAATCAATCATACGTACTTAAAATTTGGACACTTTTTTTTATATATAATTAATTTATTTTCTTTAAAAAAGTAATTGAGTCGTATAAATATTTCTAACTAAAAAATGCGTGGTAAGGATGTTATCCCTTATTACATCGATTAGATAAAATGAGTTCAGTGAACCTTACGCAACATAATTCAAGTTTTCTGGTCAGCATTTTTAGAAAACCTTTTCCTTTCCTGAGATACTCCCTATTCGGCCAATCTAAAAAGCTGCATTTTTCTAATAAAATTTAAAAACTTTTTTTGTTATAGCAATTTTCATAATTTTTCGCGATTCGAAGGAAAACTTAATATTTCGATATTAAGTTAACCTTATGATTTGTTAGTAAACAAACAAGTAAATAAAATAAGATTTACAAAAGCAAATCCCAATAAAGCAGACTTTTCTGTCATATCGTTGTAAAAATAATCCGATAGAATATGAAATAAAACCAATAACCACGAGGAATGCTTTCAAACCTACATGAAACCAAGTCAAACCTCTCGACATAAAGGAGGAAGCAAAAAATAAACGTTATCAAGAGCAATATTATACGAAAAGAACTGCTCAGAATTCCTTTCATGTCCAGAAGAGAATCGATGAGGAGAAAAACCCATCTGTTTCCGCAAACCAGTGTTGCCAACCGGTGTAGTTTTTCACAGAGCTATCATACGTCATGATTGGCGGCGTTCGCTACTGTTAAAGATTATAGGTCGTAAGGTGGTATGAGAAGCGAATTTAAGGCAAGCACGCCCTATAATAACACTAAGTTTCCAACAGTTTTTTATAAATTGTATATTCTTTATCTTTTTGTAACATTCTTCGACTCAAAATATCTCGACGAGAGTTATGCTTGTTCGACTTGCTCCTCGGTAAATTAACAAACTTTAAAATATTCACCTTCCATCGCAAAATAAAAATACTCAAATGAGAATGATAAATTAAATTGATGATACTAAAAGAAATAAGAACTTTTGCAAGAAGACGAAAGGGGGAACTGTAGAAACTTATTCCGGCTACAGCAAGTAATTTATAAAGAATGGTACGGTTGTTAAAAGTTGAAATTTTAAAATGGAAGTTTAGCATGCAGCTAAAATTAAACGAACATGCATAGATCGACGATAATCTACTATATTTTCAAAGTAAAAATTTGAAATTATAAATTAATAAATAAATTCCTAAAATAGAGGGAACGAAATTCAAAATGAATATATACTTTTGCAGTTTCAAAGTGAAAGCGTTTGATGTAATTCAACAAAAATAAACATTATCATCTTCGTCACAAACCGATCACTGTAGGGAATTCAGCAAACTCACTTCTATGTCGGGATTTCAAAACTGTTTCCTGTAGGGCTAGTCGAGAAAGGCTGTAAGATCCCGTGGGTAAAGTTTTTTTCCTGATTATTTTGACCATGTCGACCAATGTTCAGCCCCCTAGAGGTCCAAGACGCATACCGGGATTTACTTTCGTGTTCAATTTTCTCCACGTCCAAAACGTATAAAATTGTCTAAATAAAGCAGAACTGACTGACTGTACGTGTAGACCACATAAAAAATAAAAATAACGCTCGTAATCCGAGAATAGCGGGCTGAGATTTTTAACATTGCTTTTACACAGTTGTAAACTTCTTCGCACAAATTTAAGATGACTTTTATATCAATATTATTATGAGATTATGTTTCACATGTAACCTGAAATTTTTCCCAAAAAATTAATAAAATCCTACTTGTTGCAACAGAAGAGTGTTATTATTTACAAGCTCCCTTTGTTATTTTATTGAAACATAAATAAGCTAGTAAAATTATAAAGCGGTTAGTTTCGGTTTGAAAACAAATTGCTTTGAGGCTAAAAGCTACTCTATATAACAATTTGCTGTATTTTGAGTTTTGATAGCCAACATGTTTGCATTCAATTTTCCTTCATATAAGCGTTTCCGCATAATTACTACTCTGCCACATTTTAATTAAAAGTTAACAAATACGCCATAAAAATATCGTTATTAATACATTTCACAATAACGACCTTTCGTGGTAAATTAAAAATCCTCCAATAATAAAATTGTCATTTCGTTTTCTTTTATTTTTAATATTGAAATAAAATCCGTGAAATATGATGAAGTCGGGAGTGCTAATCATAGATCAACAAACAAATCCTATCGGCCTGTATGATAATTTTATGAGGCCATAAATTTAACCAGAAACTTTTGTAAAATTTGAAAAACTGAAATGTAAACTTATGCAGTAACTACGTAACAGATTTCCATTCGAAAGTGCTTTTTATGCATTCGAAGTCAATAAATGCATTAGTTTGTCTGCAAATCTGCGGACAACACTAAATTTTGAGTTGTTTTCGTCGCAAATTAAAAATTACCTCATCGTAATTTATTACCTACGAGTAATAAAATTTAAAATATAACCCTTTCAGTGTCGTTATATAATCTAAAATACGTTTTAAAAATACATAAAATAATAAAAATAGTTTTATCGATAAATAAGCCACAGTTGCTTCCTCAATAACCAAAGTTTTCCGTGTCATTTTAGACTTTTTCTCTTATACGACGGTAGGATTAAAAAGGACAAAAACAGTAATGGACTAAAATTGCATTAATATATTTTATTGTATTTTAGAAATCAAAAATTTGTAAAACGGGACAAATAATTACCACGAGCCAATTCCAATAAACAATTTTACCCAAATGTTTCGTGTGCACACTCATCAAATGTCAAGAGCAAATACTGTAAACTAAATTACCAATACAACCCATACACTATTACTAATTAAATATTTAATTAATTAACGGTCGTAATTAGTATAACACACCGTTTCAGTTTACATTTCCAATAGGATCCATCCAATTTCGCTAGGTAAACAATATTAACAATCCCCAGTATATTTCCATAAGGGAATATATTAAAAATTGTTATTGTCCAATATTCTGTGCTTGTAACAAAAATTCATTTAAAATTAATTACACGGTTTTGAAGATTAAAGAGTGAAGCAAAAAAAGAGTTATTACCGCTGCAGTTAGTAAAATCTATTCCGTGTTCCACAAAGTTATATTTTACTAAAATAGAAAACAACGAAATATAATAATAAAATATTACAAATCCCTTATTATATGAGAAGAAACATAAGGTACGGTGTGGATAGGAAAAAGCAGCGATAAATGTCGCTTTGAATAAAAGAAATAACAAATATTGTCTGAATAGTGAAACAGGTATTATTTTATATGAATTGGTTTACGATATTCGGATATAGAGTTGTAAATTTGATATGGTTCATTCTTTACTATGTCTGTTCGCATTTGTCCTCCGTTAGGCTTGAAATCCTTTCTAAACATTATTTGTAATAGCAGAGCGCGCCTGCAGTGATGCCGCCCTAACAAATGATGCAATCTCGGCGTTGTTTTTCACCAGGACCCACGACAATAGTGGTGTTTTTTACTTCCTTCGGTTGGCACATCCGGCGTTTGCATAATACGGGGAATGAACGCCAACAGAGCGCTTCTATTGGGTAATGAAGTGCGATTGTTTTACATCTTTTGTTCCGGTGACGTGAGAACGTCGCCCTGCATTTGTTTTGTAGGTACGCAGCATTTGGCTGAATTTATTACAGCCCGACTGTTTGTTTTCTGTCTTGTTAAAAATCCTCACATAATGGATCCGTTTTCAACGATTTTATCGCAAATTTTCACAATTATTCAAAACCTACAATTTCATACCGAACTTAATACCAGATCATCAATCACAAAAATAAATTAAAAAAGTCGAAAATAAAATAAACCTTTCTCTCCTGCATCACAAATAATGACATCGATCGATTTAAACGAGAAAGCTTTGTAATAATTACAATCGTAGTCACCAACCTTCATCAGTAAAATAATGCCCTTTTTAATTAAATCTATTTCAATGATTATTATCATTCCTCTGCACAGACGGAAAGTATAAAAATTATTTTGTTTTCCAAATGGAAAAAATCAAAATTCTATGGTGCTATGGAAGCTTTTAGTGATAGCGAGTATGTCAATTACAGCGATTTTGGAGTCATTACCAATAGCAAAATACAATTTACAGTAACGTTTTACAAGCATTCGTGTGGTTAAAACCACTTGCAATTAAAATGAACAAATTTTTTACTGATTGTTCCCATTTTGTGTACAACTGATAATTTTATTCTACATTATAGACTCATCTTCGATCTTACTTGCTAACCACACTGTTCCTACATTTTTCAAAATTACGATAACGTAACGTTTTCTTTCTCTTTCTGTACGACCGACGATTTAAATGTAAATCTTATTCAATTTATAAGCAAAATATACCGCACGTGTTAATGTAGAAGTTAATTTTCAACAACAGCAGTGTGTAACTTTTAAGAAAAAAATAACGAAAAGAGATTCTACCTTAATCTATTATTAGACCGTAGACTTAAACCTTCAGATTGTGAGCTACTTTTGCTTGTTAGATGTATGTCATCTCCTCTTGAAGATATTTCTATAAGCCACATAATAGTGGAATACAATACTCCGAAGTTAAATATAAGAACTTGAATATAAAAAACTGAAATGCGATATCCCCACGTTGGGTGCCATAATTCATCATCGCAGTGGTACTTTTAATCAATACAACTAAACCAATTTAAACCTTTAGTTTATTTTTAAATAAGTGCGAATTAAAATTAATGCATTATGATTATTACATTGATTTCAAATCCATTAGATTTATGAGTTAATAATTTACGAACAAACAAAAAATTTCATAATTTGAAATAAATTTTAAGGTAACTGGTTGATTTTTGATTTGCTCAAAGAACATTTGACTTAAATTCTATAATTATTAGCAGCCTAGCAATTCACCATTATTAATCATCCATCTTCATGCTTTAAAGTATTTTACTCGAAAAACTAGTCAGTTTTCATCTGTAATAATGGCATTACCATTTTAGAAATAATGTAATATAATGTAAAAAACGTAAACACTCTTCCTTATTTTTTATACTTGATTACATTATTTCTTTCACTTGATTAATAGTAAAATTTTACTCTTTTAAGGTGAAAATTAACTTTTATTACAGATAAATAAACTTCTTAATTAAGCTTTAGTTCATATTGTTCTGGCCGTGCAATTGATTTTAAAAAAAATCGATAGCTTAAATTTTATTAACATCTAAAATACAATTTTAGTTTCGAGCTAAAAAAACTGTTTTCCTCCCCCAATGAGAGGGAGCCGAACAATTATCCTAGCACAAATTTTATTTTTGTGTAGCGTTTAGCCTAGCTTTTTGCTGACAGCGAAAGCTAGGGCTAAGTTCAAAAAGGTGATATTTGCTTTCTTGTGGTTAAAAGAAACTATAGCTAATAAATCAATATTAAAATGATTTTTCATCCAAATAATAAAAAAATTGCGAGTATACAAACAATTTATTATAAATAAAAAATTAAAAATAATTCTTATCTCGACCTCAGTAAGGTTACAAAAACTACCTTATACAATTTGGATTTTATTAATTTCGGGTTTCATTTTTCCTATTTAGCATTTTTTAATAAAATGGAATTAAACTAAAATAATGAACATTGAAAAGAGGATAAAAAAACTAATTAAATATGTCATATCCAACTTTAATTTCTATTTAAAAAAACAGAACTTTGTATTATAAATCGAAAACTAACGAAGATATTCAAAATTCCTTCAGCCTTCATTTTATTATCCTTAAAAAGTGTCTGATGAACGCATTAATACTTTTTCTGCAACTTCAAAAACAACTGAAATTCGGCATTATTTACAGAAAAATTAAAAAGCAAAATTTTTGCCTGTATAGCTTGAAAACAAAAAGAGATAGCCAATACCAATTTTCGTCATTGAGTTTTATTCAAAAAGAAGAGATTGGGGATGCGCTGTTCAATTTTCCGTATCTCTTCTAGTTATCAAGTTCTCCAAAAACCATCAAAATTGGCCCACCCGATACCGGGTAAAACCTTGTAACAATAATTTTATTATACCAAAATTCTGTTCGAAAATTGGACGGAATATTAGTGTAAATTTTTGTCAAAGCGTTTGGGGATGGGTAATAAACCTGAATTTCAATTTTGACCATTTTTAAAGTGGATTATGATAAAAGATGAAAATCTAGTTAGCGCATAAAAAAATAAAATTTGCGGTCGGTCCACAAATTTTGAAAAAAACGGCTTTAAAGATTTATTTACGATGCAATTTTCTCATTGGCTCCTTTGAACTGTAACCCCGCTCATCGACAATTAAAAAAAATTTAAAAACAAAAAGAATTGTAAACTCCGCTCCAAACTAAAATATAATGTAGTGTAAATTTTTAGAGTGAATCCGAGTCTCGAGGTGGTAGCATTTATCAAAACCCACTTCGCTCCGGCCGCTACAGGCTGTTTTGACAAGTAGTTTACTCATTAAAAATATCTCCCTAGAACGGTCCAACTCGGAAAAGTGTAGATGTTGACACGGACCTACAGCGCACGAACTGGTAATAGAATGTGGATTATAATCACGTATATCTCGCAATAATACACTTACATGTATTTCTTATAGGAAAATAGTAATTTTCAAATTTGAATTGTGGCCTTATTAGAAGTCCAACTAAATTCATCCTCACCTTAAATGATTCGCAATGAAGAGCATTGCTCTTTCGTTTGGAAAAACCATTTTTATAGGAAAAAGTGTACTTTTGATTACCTCGATCCAAGAGTTTATTTGCCAAGTGTGGCATTTGCTTTGTTTTCCACTACCAGCAAGTCAGAGTTTATTATCGCTTTTGAAAAAAGTATTTTCGCACTCGATTGAAAATTTTAGCTTCCCGAAATACTTTATTTTGTAAAAATAAAGTTACAATTGCTCATGATGGAAATTTCCGTGTGCTGATGAATTGTTACCAGTAAGTAACATTAAAATCAGCATCAAAGGCTTCGAAACGTACCCCAAGCAGAAAAAGAAAAATTGTTGGAATTACATATTGATATTTCTTTGTTAATTATAATGGCAAACTCAATCCAAATTAATTAAAAATGTTACACGGTGTTATAAGGATATCACATGTTAGAGAAGGTGTAACGTACAACAAAATTTTAAAATATGCTGCGATGTAACATCAACATAAATTTTCATTTGTTTGAAAACAGCAAAATAATGTTCAATCAAAGTAATTACATTTAGCGAAATTATCATACAGGCGATTTTATTACGTGGGAGCCTTGCGTAGAATTTTTCTGAAACGGCTAAATAGCAACTTTTTCTTCAGATCTACAGAACACATTACGTAATGAATAAAATAATACCTAAATGTTGAAACCAAAATAAAATTTTTAAAGTACTCCTTGAGGGACAGAAATATTTTAAAGATATTATATTATTTTATATCCGGACTCCACTAAATCACATTTTTGCAAATTCAAGTTACGTTTACTACATTGTCATTGTCACTTATTTTTTCACTCATTTTCCTCCCTCGTGTTATTTTGTTTTATTCCTAAATCTTTCTTTTTCTTTTCTACTTAGCAAGTTATTTAGTTACATCTTCTCTCGTTTCTGATGCCGTGCGATATTTATTTAATAGAGTAAGGTGTGGCAATTCGGTTTTTAAAAGGAATTTTCCAAATTGAATTTCGCAACTTAAACCACAAAAACTGAAAAATAAAATAAGCTATCGCAAAAACTTGACTTAGTTACTTCATCAAACTGCACCCTCACGCACTCGTCGTAAAAGATAATCCCCATCATCATCAACTCACCAAAACAGGATTAAACAAACGTTCACTGATGTGATGAGAATTATCTTTGTCACTCTTATTACCATCATCTATCGGAAGAAGTTTTATAAAACGTTTGTTGTTTCTATATTCATAAATTTATGATGCAGGGACGGTAACTGCATAATTATCCTTCTGCTATTAATCACCTCCAAGTGGAGTGTAAATTTTATTCAAACGGCTTTAAGTTTCTCTGAAGAATAAGTAAAATCATTATTCATCAACAATTTTTTGCTAGGTTACCCAATCTCGATAGGTTTCCAAAATTACTTTTAAAACATAGAGGGTGTTCCCTAAGTTTGGATTAAGGGTGCAAAATAAACAATAAATTTATACAAACATGGGCTTTTCACGTGCGGCACGACGTTTTATTGTATCTTGATAGATCACCACACAGCTAGTCGACTTAAGTTGGGTCTTGTGGATCGTACGTAATAAATGTAGATTTTTTTTAAATTAATGCACCATTTTAACTATTTAGCACACACTGTTAAAATATTAAGAAATTTGCTTTGAGTGCTAATTTAATTAAGGATATAAGCCGCAGTGTGGTCCATAAATTGGTTAGAGCAGAAAGTAAAATGCCCTACTTCTGTGTAATAAAGTGTCGAAAACTACTTGTTCATGTAAATTTTTTACTTACTTTATACCCCTATGTCCATTTTCAAATTTAGAGATCCGCAGGCATTCTATATGGTCCATAAAATTTCCACGCCACTTTTAATTGCATTCTTTAACATATTATGAAGAACTCGGGCCGGGTTTAAAAATTGACTACGCGTATACTATAGCACGAAGAGTACAAAAGAAGTTCCTAAAATTCAAAACTATTTTCCGATATTCTGCAAAGCTAATGATGCGTACCTATTGCTAATCGCTTAAGAAATTACGTCACGTTCCATTATAACTGACAGTTAATTTTACATTCTCGAAATTAAAATCCTCAACCTTTCTGACACTGAGCGCAGTATAAATAAAGTCGAGGATAATTTTTATAAATTTCATTAACTGTATTAAAAATAAAATACCTGCAGATAATAGTTTCTTAAAATTATATCCGACAAAAGTTGGCATTTTGAACTGAAAGCAGTTTGTTTTCGGTCATCGTGGATGTAAAAAATGAGCTCGATTATTCCCAGTTGACATACTCCCTATTAATCAAAGTCCTTTTTTATAGGTATCGTGCACAAGGATTGCTGCAAAAATAAATAAATCTTCGTAATTAGATTTCCGCAATAATGTTTAATAAATTAAAATGAATACTGATGATTAAAATAAATAAGTGAAGAATTAAATTGTATTCGTTAGGGCTATAAAAGAGAGCTAAATAAAAAAGCCGAATGAAATTAGAAAATATGTTTTACGATAAATAAAAGTTGGTTTTCCTTTTATTAGTGTTAACGAAAACATTAAAGAAATCAAGTGGATATAATCTTATTGATTTGCCAATGCGGCCTCTTTTGTTAAAGAATATAAAACACAATGCTACTTAGAAGCGCTTGGATTCTCAACTTTTTTTTGAAAAGTAAAGCGGATCAGGAATGATCTCAAAAAGAACGGGAGATTAAATGGTTACACAAAGCAACGGTAACCAAGTGGAACAAGTACACTCGCAGAAGGATTTTA
This sequence comes from Lycocerus yunnanus, assembly GCA_036346125.1. Lineage (NCBI taxonomy): Eukaryota > Metazoa > Arthropoda > Insecta > Coleoptera > Cantharidae > Lycocerus > Lycocerus yunnanus. Next base: position 1,819,462 of record JARFIX010000075.1, on the reverse strand, counting down.
ATTCCTGCTGTCAGAAACATTTTTCAAATTTTTTTCTTCTTTGTTTTAACATCCGTCATCCTATTACGCATTCTAAAGCCAGACGAATTTTAAACTTTTCCTAATTTAAATAATTTTTGTAATTTGTTTCAATTTCACGATATCGTAAAACTATCGGTTTTATATTATTATAAGAGAAGTAAGGAAAATGGAAAAACCGAGTTAGAAATGCGGAGAATAGGAAAAGGATATTAAGAAGCGAAGGGGAAATTTTAGTAGGCGTGTTTAGAATCTTAGATTACTGTGGAGACACTTATTCATCAAGAACTCGGCGCCAGAAGGAGGACCAAATCAGGATGAATCGGTAATTCTAATGGTCCTTAAGGACAACTTCTTGAATTGCTAACGCTTGCCGCAATCAACAGCATAGAAAATTTAGCGTTACAACGGTTCCGAGTTATTTATTACTGCATATGATGATTATGCAACGCACTTATTGAATTTTAAACAAAACTTGAAAATTGGAATAATAAATTTTAACATTTTCAAAATATCGATTTGCCGTCAGCTATGCTGGGGGATGCCTTTCAAACTCTATGTTACACGTCTCTTGATGGTTCTTTTTGATAATCTGAATTGAGCAATAAAAAATAAAATTGGCAAAAAGTAACACTTAAAACAAATTGAAAAAAAAACTAAACGGAACAAAAACTTTGAATTTTTGAAATCTCAAAAACCTCCTGTTCGTATAAAGAGTGAAGTAATACATCAAACGTGCATAAATAATAGCAGAAATATTAAAGCCATCGATGCCTTGTTACCCTAGCCGAGAGAGCATTTGTGCTTCCGTTTATTTTTTGTTCAAGCAGCAATGCTTATAAAGAAATGACGATGATAAAGCGCAGCGCGTTTTGCTACTTTTGATTTATACATCGCAGTTAGTCGAGAAAAACTTCAAACATTTTCTTCATTCGTCTTTCTTGTGACTCAAATCGATTCCAGTTAAATACATAGAGCTTTTGTCGTCAACTAATAAAAGCGTCTATTACAAATTCGGATGTTGTGACATCGACCCGAAGTAGGCTCGATGTGATTAAGAAGGGCCGCAATGGACTACACCCCAATACCCCTTGGGGGTATGTGAGTGTGTCGATCCGCTAAAGCCCTCCAGCTACTCCCATGGATCACTAAACCTCTCAGAAAGGACTATCCTTCGGGGTTCTGACGTCATACGGTTTTACTAGTATTATAGCCATAAGCCAACGTCACATAAGCTTTTGCCTAAATACATTTTTAACAAAACACTTAAAATAATTAGCGAGGGACAGTTAACCATAATTCAAATTTAACACAACACAAATCACTCCATTTAACATAAAATCTATCTAATTTTTCGACGTTTTAGATTTTTATCATTTCATTCGCCCAGTTCGACAATTGCTGTTAAGCAGTAGACTTTCGCCGTACCTACATTACGTAGTATCTATGTTTTTGAAATAGTGAAATACAACTAAACCTTTTTCGAAATCAAACAACATTTTGTCGTACTAAAACCGAAATTAAAAATAAATTGTGTTAGACAAACACAAATAAATAAATATTTTCATGAGATTTTTCCTCTACTAACTGTAAATATAAATAAAAAAGAGAAAGATGTATGTTGAACGAATGGTTTTGGTGTGAACACATCAGAACATCAAACAGCGCGTGGGATTTCCAATAAATGGCGCATTAAGTGGTATTTTCTATCTCCGCTTTCTGGATATAATCCCGTCAAGTTCCCCCATCACTTGGCAACACATATGATAAAGCCCGTACTGCTTTAGTTTGTTGGTTTCCAAATATTTACTAGCTTGCAAAAGTGGAAATTCTGGTGATTTTCCTTCTACAGAAAATTGCATAATCAAAATTTGATATAATCTACTCGAAAGTATACATCAACAGGCACCGTAAACACAAATTCTTTGATAATCTAACATTTTCCCTGTAGGGTAATTTGTAAAGAAAAACCAACACGCTGGAATGCATTTTTATAAAACCTGCTCGATTTGTTCAATAAAATTCTTTAGTTAAGACTTGGTGGTGGTAAATATTATATAGCAGACTTGCTTTGAATTAAATATCAAAATGGGGTTGCAGTAAAGATTATGTCTCGTTTATCCTGTAAAGTCAAATATCTTTTTGGTTTTGCGTCTTAAAAAGAAAATTTACGTTTGATATTACACAAACCCAATCTCTTTTCTCTTTTTCAACTCTCACATAAATTGCTTCTGTTATGCTTAAAATAAAATACAATACAACTTGTATAAGAAATTCAATTTATTGCCAATCTTAAATAACTTGGGTACTATAAAACTTACTACTTCACAAATAAATGTAAAACATATTTTATTTATGGAAGCTATTTCTTCATATTCCTGTAACGAATTAAATGTGCCATTCCTACGCACAATCGCGGATATGGCATGTGCGCAATATAAATTGGTGAGCCCGACAGAGCCGGCTACTTCCGTATATTATTATGTACTTATCATTCCCTCCTGTTCAATAATTCTATTTAATTTTTTTTCTCGGCCGCGTTTTAAAAATTAAACTATTTAATAAAATTTTGTTATTTAAATTTACAGCCAAGCATTCGGAAGCTCAACCTTTCACAAATTTGAAATTTCAGCTATTCAATTGTCAGGAATAAATGTCAGTAAAGCTTGACGTACATATTTAAATGTATAAAAACAAAATTGAAGTTGGGAGTTTCAATTGATATTCGAAATATAATAGTAAACTATGGATAAATGAACTATTTCCGTTTAAGCCAATATACAATGACTTTCTCATCCGATCGAGATTGAAGACGTGATTCGTACAAAGGGAGTTTATATAAACACATTTGTAAATAAACTCGTGTACACATAATCGAATTTACGAGGACAAACTCGATGATAAGCATGCCTGGAGGATTTCCAAGACATTATCTGCAGCCCTGTGTATCGGTAACTGGATCATCGCGTTAGCACGTACCGCTTCTATAATCATAATGCTAAGATACGACTTGACTACTGTGAGGATTTGGCTAATTCCCGACTACCGGCATTATAATGACTCCATTCGAGACCTGTATTTGCGAAAATATTATCGTTATATCCTCTAAGTGGATTTTCATCTATCAATAGGCTAATTTGATAGCTTTTAACTTCTCATTTCGCCAATTTTTCGCCATCGATCAAAAGATGGGGTGGTGCTTACCATTATTTTATTGGACGGGAACCGAGTTGTAATTTTTAATTTTCAAAAGTTAACAGATAAGTACAATTTCGCAATTTCAAAAGCAAAGAGGGATGGTATTCTCACCACATAATATAAAACGTGTTCGGATTTTCAAGCAGTATTTACCTGTAGTTCGCGAGTAGGAATGTTAAGATTGCCGCAAGTTTGTTATTATGACATAATTCAGAAATACCTGACTCAAGGAATTTCCATAATAAAAGAGGCATTCCAACTGGAAATGCTTTCACAACTTCTGATAGACGTTAAACAAAATTTTACGATGCAAAATCTTCCAAGTCAAAACTTGATATTCGAGAAGCAAGTTTATCTTAGTAGCAATTAATTTGAAATTTGCTTTTCAATTATGACTATAGGTGCTGCAAAATTCTTTGCCTTCCGAATCAATTACGTAAGAAATAAAAAATTCTCTTTGTTGTTTAACGTTATTTTATTACTTTAATATATAATGTTAAAAATTTTATGTTACCCAGCACACGACTTTGATCATTTATAAGTAGTCAGCTTTTAGCTAGGGTATTTCATGTTACATCTTTCATTTTCCTGTCCTAAAAAAACAACCCACTTCTTTATTACAAAACAAATTTATTTTTACCACAAAAGTAATTGCAAAATGTTTCTTTCACGAGCATTAATTTGTGGTAGTACAAAAACAAATCAAAACTACTGGGTTACTTAACATCGGCTCCGAACCACTGATTCACATCGGCCGGGGTCGAACCGGGCACAATGTGGTACTATTTCATGATTACTATCAATTGTCTGTGGCATTTAATCAAAAATATTATAAAATTGAGAAAACTAATTGTAAAAAATGTTTTTTCAGCAAGAAATAACTGAAAATATTTGAAAAATTTATTAGTAAAGAGCTCTCTCCACCACCCAATTTGTTCGGGCGTTTGTATAGAATAACATAGACAGTGCTCCGTCGCTGTCACTCTCATTACAGATAGCAACACAGCTGCAACGAAGCAAAATATATAAAAATGCCTGACAAAATTGGGTGAGATGGAGCGCCCATAAGAATTACTATTAAAAAGCTACCATTTTGCCTACTCGAGCCGTTATCTTAAGACGCAGAATGTAATTTATTCTGATCGACTTCTATTATAAATTAATAATTCAGAATTGTATTTGAGGTTATTATTTTATTTAAGCATTTCACTTTTTTAAAACCGTTCCTTATTGGAAAAATCGTTTTTGTCAGTGAAAAAGATGGGTTTTAGTAATTAATAGTGCATCGGCAAAACCGAGTAATCCAACCGATTATTTACTATTGAAATTAAATAATACACAGTCAGGGGTCACTTTAAGGTATTGGGTTACTTCAAAATTTACATAAAAGCCCTTAAAATCGAAAATGGCACCCAAAATTTCAAATATATCTAATAATAATTAGTGTCAGCTTTGATTGATTGTCAGTTTACAAAACATGTATTTTCAAATGCTGAACATAAATTTCAGATTAAAATTTTCGTTTTGCAATCGGCAGAATCTACAAATTAAATCAGTTCAAGATTACAGCCACTCTACGTGTCATTCGGTCAACTTAAAGTTGAAGGTTTAGCTTAGTTCAGTTTCACTTAACCTTTTAAGAGCTCTGAATTAATTTTTGACAACAATTGTGTAGTTAATTTCCCCCCTCTCCTCAGTTGAACTACCCAAGAGAGGATTGGTGACTATGAGAGTTTTTTGGCACTATACTCCTGTGGTTTGCCCTTCTTTGCGCAAGCAAGATGGTCAGGAAAACTTTTACCTCGTCCGGGTTTAAACCTTAGCTTAGCTTAGCAATTAATATAGTTGTTGATTTAAAAGGCTTCCTGTATAATAATTTTATGATTTCTATCAAAATTACAGCAAATAGATGGCTCTCATACTTTTGCAGCAGGAGAGCATTGAAGAAATCAGTAATATTCAACTACACTCTTGCTTGATGGTACTGAGTAATCACTCTTAAATCATCATCAAAATTGCCGTTCTACCGTCTCGAGTGTGCTTCATGTAAATTAATAGTATTATTTTGTTTTAAAATCAAAATTAAGTTATTTCTTAGCTGCACAATAACAAAAGTTTTCGAAATTTTTTTTCAAAGAATACTGTGCCAGGAATAATCGAAACAAAATTTCAAACTTTGTGAGAATGTCTTTTGCCATTGGGTAGAACTTCCTGTTATAACATTGAATAACATGTATCCCTCTCGCAGTTTTGCATCCCTTTAGTGTCATAAGAGACACTTTTTCTTTCTAAGAATTGAAATGCTAAACAAATGTAACTGTGGCAACTTTGTTATTGTGGTTTTAGTAATTTTCCAAATTTGTATTTTGATTTTATAATTATTAGTTTTCATTAAAAATTAGACCGCATTATTGAATTATGTTGGTTGTATTTCAATTTATTTAATTAATTATGTTTGTTCGGTTTACAAGAAATTTCACGATTTATTTTTACCAAATATTTCTTTAGTGATTTTTTGATTAAAATTTCTGCGTGTGTGTATTCATATTCTATTTAAAATTCAAATAATATATTCGCACTTTATTACGTTTTTTTTAAAATTACAAAATTAATATGTATAGACAAAGTTAAGAGTAGGTTGAAAAATTGAAAGAATCGCAAAAAACGAATTAATAAATTCTCAAGAACCGAAACCCAAGGCTCAAACAGAAATTGAATTGGATTGTTTTTTATCTCGATTCTCACTATTCCCGTTGATTTAATCTTCAAGAATGGGGTTCAAAACACAATAAGAAATGACGTCTTCATAGGTTTGAATCCTATTCCACCTCCCTTTTCGACAGGATTAAAATATTTTGCTTCGAGTGAAATCAAAAGTTTTAATTTGGTATTCAACAAACAATTACAAACAACAAATACATTAAAGCAATAAAGTATTTAATTAATGGTAAAAGCAGCGGTAGAATGCCAGAGTTGTTTTGCTATTCAGAATAATAGTAAACAAGAATAATGTTTGTTCATTCTTATTTTTCCTTTCGGTGAAGGAAAATTAATCAAGCGTATGTAAACTCGCAACAGAATAATATATAACAATAACCGTAATAAGCAATATGATCCTGAACAAATAATGACGTCCAGTATTTCGAAAACAAGGAGCTTAATTGAAATTTACACGTGAAGTTCATTAATGTTGCAGACTGTAATTTTTTAATATTGGAATTAGGATGAGATTAAAATCGGTACATATCATGTTTGATGTACATATTCAAAATTGGTTTAATTTTGTGTAGTGGATGGTATTGAAAACGTCCAATTCAATGTTTGATGACTCTCACAGTTCAATCGTGATTATCGTGTATTGCTCGACACCGAAACGGAACAAAAGATGTGAATGCAGTGTTCGCTTGGATTAGTGCCAATTTCAGATCTGGTTTACCAAACATTAGATGAAGGGAATAATGTATGTGCATGTTTGCTGGATATGGATATACAACACATACTGGAATACGAAAACCGTCAGTTAGGCCTATCCCTAACTCTACATACATATCTGATTCACTGACAATTATAACAATCGTCTATATAAACTAAGCGATTCAGAATTAATTAGATTCAAACTTCTAAACGTGACATGTTGCACTTAATTATTATGCGATATGTATTGATTTGTATAATACATTATATGTAGTATGTATGTATAAAATCTGCTCTTAATGAACAGATTTAATTGAGCACATTTTCGACCAAATTTGAGTGATTGAAAAAGTAACGTCTCCTTGTCAAGAATTCAGAAGATAGGCAGGCACCTAATTTTCATTTTAAACGCGTCGCCACCCTTCCTTGGATACTTCGCAAATTACAAAGTAGAAAAATCCGCAAATTTCTGAAAAGTTTTGTACTTAGCGTACTTTTTTTTATTAAATTAGCAAAGCATTTTAAAAGGTTAAAAGAAGTAAATTTAAAAATAATAAAAAATCAATTCACTAACAAACAAAACAATTTCAGCATGAGTGGTTTAAATAGATGGGAAAACGTTAACAGATTGAAAAAACTCTTGATACCGTAACTAAGCGAAGTGGAAACGCGAATGAAAAGAAGATTAAGCGAAAAATATGATTTAAGTAGAAGCAGAACTTTCCATGAATTGCAGTTAAAGCGAACATAAAAGAGAAAATAAGTAGATGGAATTAAATTTTAATAAAGTAATCATATTACAAGTTTTAAAAAATAGCAATAGAAATTTAAGCCAATAAAAATGTGTACACAATTCATAAAATAAGCTCAAACTTCAAAATCTACTTATCTGAAAATAGCTTCAGCATATAAACATTTTATTAATCTTATTTCGTCCCATCTTTATTATACATTTCTACGTTATGCTTCTATATAGCGTCTCAAGAATTCTTTATAAAGTTGGAAGTACCTACCTATTTATATAAATGAATTCTAGCGTTTTTTGAGTCGTAGAGGAATAAATAAAATATTTAAAAAAAACAGGTACCCATACAATACATATATAATGCATATTACACATTATCCGTATGAAACGAAACTAAAATTGATCGAGCGAATTTATCCAACTGAATTTTATATATGTGTGTACACTTCCACACACCAGGCCATTAATGCAAATAAGAATTTTCGAGGGAGAAACGTAGGAGTTATAACCAACATTCACAGAGATTGCTGCTTTGATCACACACAGCATCTGTAAGTGACAAAGACGAACAAATATGGACGATCAAGTGATTCCTGTGACTTCCTTAGGGAAATAACAGAATGCGTGACATTAGAACTCGTCGTAACGGCAAAAAAGAACAAAATCATTCATCGATTGCTCCTGTGAAAACGCGAATTCGCGAAATCAATGATACCAAATAGCCGCGAGATCAAGCTCGAGCTATAGAATTTTATAATTTTTAAAACACCAATATAATGAAATCAAATTAAGAACATATTTTTTAAACCCCGAAGGTAGAAAACGAAAAGCTCTGCTAATTTAAAGCTTATTAGCGTATTTTTTGTAGAATATTCAAATTTACAAAACAAGCAAAAAATAAAACATTTTTATAATTAAGGAATTAAAATATATCGATTGATTTTTAATTAGGGATCACAACAATTTAGTATTCATGGTGTTATAAATTCGCCTTTAATAAAACTTCAATCAAAGTAAGTTTCGTAGCATAAATTACTTCAAATATTAAAAATATAATTTAATATTTTAGGGTCTACATATAATTTCGCGAAACTTCCAGAATTTTTTAAAACTTTCCGAAATATTTAAAACATCTAAAAATGCTACAGAAAACCTTTTTAATTATACGGAATTATTGGCCTGGTGGATAAGAAACAATAGATTTTATCAAAATGAAAATTATTTTTAATTTCATATGCTTAAAGAGATTCGTGCAAGAAATTGTATGCAGTTTCTCTTAAAACATTTTCTACTAAACTCTGCTCAAGTTTATTCCAGCAAAATTTGTATTCCAGTACAATCCCACTAAATATTGTACTACTCATATGTGGATTAAAACAATTGTACAGCATAGCTGTTATCCATGGCAGGGTAGAGAAACGAATACATCATCCACTCGAGAAAACAAAACTTTTAATTTTTACTTTTTTAATTTTTTTATCTTCTTATAATTGTCGCACGTCATTTATGGATAATGACAAAAGCTGGTAAACCATTTCAAGCAGTCGGATTACATTGGTTTAATTGCCAAACATTTTGCAACTAGTTGTATGCATAGCTATTTTAATTTTTTAGAAAATATATATTCGCTGGATGCAGGATTTCAATTTTAAATTTGAATGACGAAATGATACAGGAAAACTCTCACATACTTTTCGAGAAGCACCAAGGAACACAATTTCCGTAAGAAAGAATGCCGAAAATGGATGTCTTGACTGAAAAACATTTAATTATCGATAACATGATTGGTTAAAACAAACCAAAATAAAATGGATACGAAGTTATAGAGTATTAGGAAGCTGCTGAAGAAATAAAATAAGAGTATAGATCTCTCCTTGATATGTAGAGTGTGGAACGGGAACATAAGTTGGAAGATAGCTAGCAAAAATAGGTAGGAAAAGTTTATTTCAATGTGTTGCCAAACTGGGAGTGTTGGTTTGTAGAGTTAAATCGCTTATATTTGCAATTTCGTTGTAATATATCAACTACAAGGGCGTAGAATCTACGTGTAGTGGATGACTTTGACCACTTTCCCTCCCAGCCAAATCTTAAATTATCGCAAATATCTCTTGCGTTTATAACAATTGTGAGTTTGGAATAACTGCGTTGATAAAGAAATTCGCAACAGCAGAACGTTCTGGAAATACTTCATAACGCTCAATTATTCCATTTGTAACTTCTTTACAACACAGGAAAATGTACAAATATTCAAATGGATAAACTATGAATAAATTATATTATGGGTAAGTCAATTTCAAATAACACACGGAGTGGTATTTATAGTAACATGTTTTCCACTCTTACAATTATCTATGATCGGATCGTATATTCTAATTCGATAAAATCAACCTCCATTAGCTACCCGATAGAGGGGTTTTCCAATGATTGTATATTGTGTATGTTGCGCGTCGTCGTGGAAATCTCGATTCGATTGATTACTCCTAATAAATATAAACGAAAAGTGTAAAAAAAGCACCCGAGAGGTGATTTAATTTATCCTAATATGATACATACCGTTTTTAAGAGTTCAAGCATATAATAAAAATAAGATACATTTCTCATGTATTTTAATGCAGCGTTTGGAAATTCAATTTTTTCCGTTCATTCTAAAACTGTCATACAGAAAACGTTGTAATTATATAAAGTAATCCAATCCATCATTCTAGTCAGTTTAAAAGATGACAAAATAATAAATAAGTATAACGTAAAAAAATTTTTATCATACGAGTACAGGCAGTTGGTAGATAATGTAATGCCGCAGTAGTTGTGGAAGTATTAGCGGAAAATTCAAATGGAGTCGAGGAGTGAAAAGCTCTTCAGCGAACCAGACCAGTTATAATATAAGCGACTTCAAATTTTTAAGTTACCGTTGCTTCAATTTTCTGGCTCCAAAATTAAAAAGAAATTAAATGTAACTAAACTCGTTACGATTATGTATTCAAGTTGCAGTTTCCAATTTGTGTTTACACAAGAGGTAAGGTTTACCGACGATAGTGAATGACGGAATGGAAGGACCTCAAAGTAAAGAAAAAGAGAACCTTAAAAGACATTTCCGCAAACAAACCTCTCAATCTAAAAGTCCAAACATGTTACTTTCAAGGACTTAACTTTGTCCAATGGTAAAAAAGTTGACAATTTATTTAAAAACTAAACGAAAACAACTTGGCAAGTTTTTAAATTATTTACACCTAGAACGTTCAATTTAATTTGGCCTTTTATACTTGAAAATTATTACGAGAAGTTCATTATATTCGAATTCTTTTAAACTTACTAAGTTAAATGTAGGAAAATTGGATAATTGTAATACAATTTGAATTTAAATTTAGTAGAATACGATAAGTTGTTACGGAGCTCATTCTGTGCACAATTTAGTAAAACTATTCCGTTCTTCCAATTGTCAAATAAATGGCGCCCCTTATATTTACGGAAAGAATAATTAAATATAGAAAACTTTTGTCGGAACCTTTAAAATGCTATTTTTTAAGTCTTTCTCATACCTTCTACACAATTTCTACTTTAAGTTACGTAAGAAGACTACGTAAGTGTTTCTGTTCGTCCCCACGGATGCGGATAGAATATTTTACATCCACTTACCTGGAACAAGACAAATACATTAGTTTAAAGCAGAATATACATATATCATTAACAATTTAAAAGGGCGAGATGCATATGTTAGGTTATACTCATATATTTAATGCAGCTAAAATATAATTTTTATCGCATAATAAAAAACATCATAAAGTATAATAATTTGCTTACTCTGGTGCTGTTATGTACATACGGAAAAATAGCAAAATTAATATTATACATCGAGCAATGCTTTTTAATAATTACCCAAACAAGAAATTCTAAATCTTGAAGAATGCATGCTGAAAACATCGTATACGGCTTGAAAAGCAATCTATAGTGGACTTGTTGCATAATCTTACTTCGACATGAAGGAAATAGAGATATTCATCGACCCGGATCACTAACAAATTTCATCTGCTGTAGATAAAAATGCAACAAGCATATTTTTCCATAAACGTCGAAACAAAGAAGACTAAAATTGCAGCAATATTTCCTGCTGGGTAGGAACGAAAAATATAACTAAAGTAAAAGTAATGAAAGGTTCTAAACCTCAATTAAATAAAGATAGTTGGAACGAAACGGGAAACTTAATGAAAATATAGGTAAAACTATTTAATACTCGCGATGAAAATCCCGGCGTCTTAATAATTCAAATAAAAATGAAAAGAGTAAAATTTCGACAATCAAAATCACGCAATATTAAATTTAACAACTCGCGTTAAACTCGTGAAACATATAATAAGGGTAGTTTGGTTTGGTTATAAAGACATTATAATGTTACATTTTAACAAAATGTAGAACATTAACAAACACAAGAAACTTTTATTATGCAAATTTCGACAATCGAGAGTAAATCAAAATCGGATTTTGTCGAATTGTAATACTTAAATTCATGGAAAGCATGTGAAAACTGTAAGAGTGAAAAGAAATAATTTGAAACTTAAATGTTTCGACATCTAATATCCGTTGTATTGGAAAATAAGCTCCTTTGACATTTTTTCCTTCTTACTGAATTTCTTGATATATACGAAATATCGTTGGATCTTTCTACACTAGGAAGTTTTTTTAACTTATTTTTTATAAATTTGCTGCACTTTCTAAAATATTAAATTGCAAAAGTTGAAATTAATGTGTGATCTTTTGGCAAAAAATTGTGAACGGAAATGAATTTATTTTGATGTCGTTTGCTTTGAAACGGGGGAATATTTGACTAAATATGACAAGCTTTATCCAGTTATTAAAATGTACTAATTAATTTCTCTTTAATATTACACTTTATTCAGTTTAAAATAAACAATAAGTGCTTATATTAAATTCTAAATTCGCTAATTTCAAAATTTAGTCAAGCAGAAAGTTGGTTTGCATCTCCTTAAGGGGACCCGATATTATAAACTTGGCAAATAATGAGTTATAATTCGGAGCTCCTCGAGATATTCTACGCTTCGTATAATAAATAAATCACAATAGCGAAAGTTTGAGAAAAGTAGGTACATAACAAGCTGGTAAAATGCGGAACAAAACGGGTGAATCTAAACGTAAGCTTATCCAGGAAAAGAGGAAACCTAAGGATGTCAATAAAAGGACCCTCTAATCCTTTACTTTGCATTTGGATTACAGGCGCGGCCGATTTAACCAATTTGCTCCGCAAACATCTTCCAGGAACTGAGTACACCCCCTGTTCAACGTGTGCTTCGCAATTTCAAGTAAATCGTCTTGATAAGTACGTTTACTTTGCAAATTGAGTACAATAGACTGCTTATCATTCTTGAAACTTCTGTAACGACTTGTTTGTTATTAGGCTGCTCAAATCTACTAGCTACAATATGCTTTATATTATCATAAAACACACTTTCCAACTACCAAGACCTCTTTTAAATAAAACAATGCCTTCCAGCCATATAAAGTAAATAATCGCACGTGTAAAATTTGTGCAATACTTGGCGTTTCAAAACTAACTTAACAGTTTTCCAGCTTAATACTACTTAACAGCAGTATTTATTCCATGCTTGCAAAAGTTACCCACTGCGTAGAATCGCCTTCAAAAAGTCTGTTCGCCAAATTAAATGCACCGAAAGGAAAAAACGTCCTCGGAGGACGATAACATGCGATACACAATAAAAGCAATTTGGTGTATCTAAATTATGTATGCTGGGTTGTGAACAACTTGCAATCGAATAAACTCCATTGCATAAAAATATTCATTTTGTAATAGTAGTGTCATCCCTGCCAATACAGGACTCGGGATAATTTTTTTAGTTGAGCCGCATGTTAGCAAGTTAACTTATCAAGCCCGCTCACTGTTTAAAAAGCTTAAAAGAAAAACCGCTTTTTCGGAAAAAATTTACCGCTACGTTTAAGCAGAAGTTTTGAAAATTTTAAACTACTTTGTAGGCATTAATATTTAAGAAAATGTAAGATTAAAATAATGGTGAAAATATTTTTGTAACATAGTTGAAAAACTCTCATTTATACCGGCAAAGAGAATTACAAATTCAGCCTGCTATAACTATAAGATTGTTAGTTTTATTTTGCACTACCCTAAATATTTCAAAACAAGACGACAGCAAGGCGAATGCATTAACTATGTTTGATGTTTTGGATTCTTTTTCTACGTCCTAGTATTTCTGTTAAAGTAATATTTTAGTTTTTTGTAAATTACCGTATTTATTAACAAAAATTCCATGGCATCGAAACGTGACAATTTATTTGTATCATCCAGTGCAAATTATATCAAATTAAAGTTATTGTTATCTTCTACTTTGTACCATTATGCAATGATGATTGCTAGCAGCAGTCGAGTAAAATTTTAAATAAAAAAGTATCAACTCAGTGACGGAAATTGGTTTTACTTTTGCAATTTATGCATCAATTAGTTCGACGCGCATCATACTGAACGTATGCAAGCAGAATTTTTATGTTAATTAACAGCTGTATGTATCAGCTGCATGAACTAGCAACAGACAGCAAAATAATTACGTAATTGGCTATCAACTTCGTCGAAACCAAGACGAATTCTTAAGGACCAGTTTTATCCAAGATTATAAATGTTAAAATTTAAAAATTTTGACTTAACATGTGAATTTTAAAATGCTCGTCGATGGCAGTCGTTTTATTGCATTTAAAAAAGAGGTCTTCTGCTTTACCCCCCGGCCATATTTAATATTTTGGCTCAAAAAATTTGCTCCCAAATTTATAGCGTCAGCATTGGCGAACAACCAAATATAAAAACCAGTACCACTTTAGTTTTTCACAAATCACCATTGCAACTAGAGGGACTAAAGTAATTCCCACTTCCAGTTAATATTTTGGTCCAAAGAACCAACTTCTGAATCGATGGAAATATTGTTAATTTGTGTAATTTATTGCAATTTGTTTAAGAACAGAAGAAAAGTTAAATCAAACCGTGCACTTCTTGCAAAGAAGTCTAAACAGGAAGATATTCCATATTTAGAATCTGCATAGCTGTTTCCTGAAATCCAAGTAAAGGAAAGTATAATTATTATCATCTGGTGATAACAACATTTATAACTTAAATGAAATCCTATTGTTCAAAATTGCAAGTTTTCAAAATAATTTAAATAAACTTAAGTATAATATCATTCATTAATGCACAAAAACGTAGAAAAGAATTTTATTTAAAGTTTTTGCTAATTTTAAAATAATATTAACAATAATTACAAAAGTATATTTTGCCCTACCCTAGCCCAATACGAATTTCTAATTAAAATTGGTGTTCGTTTGGTTTTTAATGATTTTTCCATGCCTAATGATTTCAAGTTTTCGAAAAAGTTTTGAAGGGGAGAGAAGGCTGAAAACATTTTCTTTATTTTCCTTCTCGTTTTGAATATTTTGCGTGACACTGACGTGACTAGATAGAGCTTCATTGGGAATTCAACGAGCTTCTATTTTCACCACTTTTATATAATTTTCTACCCAGTTATTTTGGTATAAACTTTCGAGAACTTCGAGCAACTTACGCGTAATAATAATATATTTTACTTCGTCAATACTTGACAAATTACACAGCATATCAATGTTTCAAGATTCGATCAATATGCTTTACGACAGTGATTCAGATGATTACTTTTTTTCTGCTGCAAAGAAATCCTTTTTTTCATAATATTGTATTAAAATGTTTAATTTGAATTCAAAATTTGATTATTATAGAATTGAGTCTATGAACTTGAACTTGCAATAGCCTACGCTAGATTCAAGAGTATATTTTTGGGTCAAAATATTATTTTAGCCCATCCTCTCAATGTTGATTAGTAAAAGAATCAGAAATGGTGCTAGCTATACTATTTGGTTACTAGCCGGTACTAGCTAGCGCTATAGAGTCCTAAGCTAGTTTTTTAAGCCAAAAGATTAACTGGGAGAGGGGCAAGCAAAAAAATATTTAATTTGAATCAAAAGACCTTTTTGTATTTGACTGCCTTTTGCGCCCCCTCCCAACTATGAGATTAATGTGTATTTCAAAATTAGGAAACATGGATTTTTTACACACAAGTCGCCCCCCTTATTGTAAGCTTTATTTACTCGTAAGGGAATACAGCAATAATAATCAAGTTAAATTAAGAATTACACAAATTATTTTTGAGCTTACATTTCCCATATATTTTAAATAAAAATAAATTTGAGAGCCTATATTTTCATATAGGTCAAGAGCTACATATATAATGGAATTTCTTTCTGTTTGAATCTTGGCCCCTGTAAGTATTGTGTTTTTTACTGTTAATTATGGCAAATCATTAACATAGGAAGATCATCGGCTTAATATCGGCGATATAATGGATTAAATAATAGAATTTATCTTGATTAAAAATAAAATTTATGGTTAAAACAAATTTTAAAAGATTCGTTCATTTAATCGAGCATAGATCGTCTGGGCTTTGAGCAACACTTTTTGACTTGAACCATGGTCAACGGTTAACCACAAGTCAGGATAACCGTGATTGTACAACTAGGCCTAAGAGTTTATTCTGGTTGGTATGGTAAATAATTGCGTGGGACTGCTACTATATATATTCGCAAATGAAACCAATGTCATAAATTTTTCTCCCCTCTTGCATTTCTTGGTTTCCATTAATACCCACGTGGCATTCAAATCATGAATATCTAATAAGCACACGTCTTTTGAACTACCACTCAAAATCCACTAGAACACTAAAATTGCAATACAATGTGCACTACATACACTTGCTGCAATAGATTTATATTACATAAGCCATTACAGAACTGCACGTTATATCCACGTGACATTTGATAGATTTAATTCGTTGAGAAACGTTATTACTTTTTGATTCCAACGTCATATCAATTATTAGACATATGCATTTGAAAACGATAATAATATATATTATTATATCAAACAATTGTACGTATGAAATGCGCGATTCAATCGGATGGATATAATAAAAATTTAAATTTCCACCTCAAGGAAGAGCGTGAAATTTCCTTAAAAGCAAAGTACACGTTAAACTACCCTTATTAGCGTAGCTCATAATTAACAAGAATTTATGACAACAAAAGACGTTTTCACCATTTACTTACTTCTCAGATAAATTAATAAATGAGATTGTTATTAGCTGACTGATAAGATCGCGATAAACCTACGGGTTCTATTTAATAGTTTTCGTAAGATTTATAGGAAAATTAATGTAACGATAGTTGGTAATTTATTTAACCAATTTACCGGTAGATACTATCAGTTATATTTACGAATTCAAGTTATGTCTTAGCTAATGTGGTTTTGGATTTGTTTTACCACTTAAGATTTTATCGTCTCTATTACTATTCTTGTGTGTAAAGATAAACTATCAATTATTATTCATCGTAGAATATTTAATTTGAAATTAAGAATTTATGAATTTTTAAATGTATACTTTAAAAACTGTCATATTTAAAATATTAAACGAGTGGGTTTTATGCCATCGAAAATGGTTAAATTAAAAAAAAAATTATGAAACAATCTCTTGGTTATGGGCGTAGGTGGTTCATGCTCGGAAGCAATTTATAATTTAATGTAATTATTTTTAGAGACATTTTAATTTGATCCTAAAATCTCGTGCATAATATATTTCGCAGGCTGTTTTAACAAAATCTAAACAAAATTCGGTGCAAAATTGTAAATTCGCTTCACGATACTTTAGATATTGTTTTATTATTCCATGGGCGTATTCAGTTTTACAATAAGCCTTGAGACCCTTTGCGAGTTTCAAAATATATTCCACGATCCTGTAAACACTTTTAGCATTCACCTTACAATTCTAATGAAATACAGAATGTCACGGCGTCTACGTTGTTCGTTGACGCCTGTCGCCCTCGGCGGCCTGAAGTGACACCACCCCATTTTGTGCCTTTCAACCCTTTAAACTACGAATTCCACTACAGCAATGCAAGTCCGTCTATAAAGAGGTAACATCCTTAAACATGACTTTCGTTTAATGGGATACAAAACTAAATTAACAAGTACTTGGAAATTTGAATGTTGAGACCCCATTTAGACAATCAACATACGACGATCAAGACTACTTACAAGAATCCTCAACTTGTACAAACAAAACCAACCCTGCCAGTGGTGATTAACAAAATACTTAAATATAGCTTTTGTGGAAAAAAATATTAATACCAACTACAAATTAAAAATACATTAACACCTTTATCATTATTTTTTATACCTAGATCGACATCAAACATCTGTCAGGTCACTTTGAATAAAAAAGACCAACACCCAACGATGTAATTAACAGTTACCGTGTTTTAAAAAATTACAGTCATTAAATTTTTACTCAAACAAAGTTTTACTATTAAAGTTAAAAATTCAATTTGAAATGTTAAAATCTAAACCATATTTGAAATGTTAAAACCAACAAATTACTAATATGCCAATCAATCAAGTTAAGTGTTGGCTGTAAAATCTCTTAAAAACCAACAAAATCGCTCTAATTTGGTTGCAAAAGTTCAAAAAGCTTGCGGTATGACGCCATTGAATAAATTGATGGATCGTGTACAAGCTTTTGACTATTATTTTGATGCAATGCTCGTATTTAAAACTTTGTGTGCTCTAACTAAACAAAACAGCAAAAATGTTCTGTTCGATAAAAGTTTGGCGAACAATATGTTACAAAATTTTACTTTTAAAGACGATAATAATAATAATACTCCGTTGGTGTTTCAAGTTAGAAAAGTTATTCGTTTTTGAGTTTCAAACTCGCAGTATTTTAAATTGTGTACACCCAGTTAAACAGGTGTCAACTTTGCTTTTATAAAGATACTAAAGAAGACTACGGGTATTATTAATGTGAAGGATATTTAATTTATTACAAAATTAATTAGAAAAACTAAGAACTTAACTTAGTTGAAATTTTTGACAAAAATTTTCAACCGAGACAAAAATTAGACTTGTTTCAAAAATTGAATTGACTTCAGAATAAAAGCAAATTTCTATTGGTATCAAGAGTTAGGAACACACAAAAAATGAAATTTATGAGAGGAGCAAGACAAGGCCATGTCACATTTTTAGAGAAACCTTGTCAATGCAGCCGCGGAAATAGCATTCAATATGCCACCTATACGGTGATCCTTGCCGATAGTACGATGGAGCTGCAGAAGATGGACAGCAAATACGTATCTGGCTAATCGGGAAGGGCAGAAGTATATTCGTTACAACCGCTGCTTTGTTCAAGAGCCATAACCTGATAATAAAAACAAAGAAAAGAAGTATGCAACAGTATTGAGTTTTGCGTGTGGCTTTATGGGAAACTGTCCGCCGGGCAATCTAGAGTAAGACAGTAAACGGGGATTTTCCGATAACCGACCTCCGAACAAATCGGAGACAAAGGAAATCACCCCTTTTAGCCACCGGACACTCAACCAATTTCCGATCCTCGGATTTGGGCCCAATTTTGGCGGGAAACTGTTTCATTTCCGCGGGAAACTGTTACCACTTCCGCGGAAACTGTTTTCACTTGCGCGGGAAACTGTTATCACCAATGGGTTGTCGACCGGGGCAACATGTTGGGGGAAGTAGCATTCGGAGAAGATTCGACCGGGGATTTTTACGTCCGCACGGGTCGAGAAACTTCCCGAATGTTGATCGGAGCAAAAGTGTTGGAGGTAGTAACACCAATCTGCGTATAATACCGCGCCTCTGGCGCGGTATTTGATCCTCTCGGATAAGCTCAGACTGGGGATTTTTACGTCCGCACGGGTCGAGAAACCTTCTGGATCCTATCGCGCATTTTATCTCACGCCCGCGGGGGATAACTATCGCGTACAATACAAAGAGGGGTTTTGCCAAGGATTTCCTGACAGGTAATTACGACCGGAGATTTTTACGTCCGCACGGGTCGAAAAACCTACCGAACCCTATCGCGCATTTTATCTCACGCCCGCGGAGGATAAATATTGCGCTTTAGGAATGGGCGTAAATCACGTGTCTGTGTAATACCGCGCCTGCGGCGCGGTATTTAATCCTCTCGGGTAAGCTCAGACTGGGGATTTTTACGTCCGCACGGGTCGAGAAACCTTTCGGATTTTATCGCGCATTTTATCTCACGCCCGCGGGGATAACTATCGCATGGGATTTCCGGACCTGTACAGGCACTTAATCCCGTCGGACCAGGAACAACCGGGGACTTTTACGTCCTCTCGGGTCAAATCTAGCCGAACGCTACAAATCCGCGTCGCTCGCCATCCGACCGGGGACTAAGACGTCCTCTCGGCGCCGGAAAGCGACCGACCGCAAATTATTACGGACAATTTCAATTTTGAGGCCAGGCTTCCGGGAGGGTTGACCTACGAGCGTCATCCAGCTAGCTATCTCTGGGCTTCCATCGAGACGCGGCGGAACTCTGCCGCGCCTTCAGAGGGATTTCTCATCTGTCAGTTACCGCTCAAACCAACCTCCGTCGAGTCCTCGGGAATTTTCGTTCGCACAGTTTCCGCGCCAAATGAGATCGTCGCCCTCGGACTTCGTCCTCGGGCGCCGAATGCGCGGAAACTGTTCTCACTACAATTCCCTCGGAACTCGTCGTCAGGCGGTTTTCCCCAGTAACTGACCTCCGAACAAATCGGAGAAGACGAAAAATTACCGTAAGCGGGAAACTATTTGATTTTAGCGGGGAACTGTTACCACTTATTGTATGTTACTCGGAGGGAAACCTCAAAGGAAGAAAAAAAACTTCGAAGACGAAAAATTTCGTACGTTAATACGCGTATTTTAAGTCATTAATTCCCTCGGATAGGGTCCAACCGAGGATTTTTACGTCTTCTCAAGCCGAAATCCACCCTGGGGGGGGGAGGTGACAAGGTAGCCAGAAAAACTTTCTGCTTCGTGGCAGAAAAACCTCCAGGCGTTCTATTGCATGACAACCACAGAACTCTTCGGCGCAACAGTAAACAAGGTCACTATATAGCTATGATGATAGTCAAAATCTGAGACGGCATCTGAAGAAAAACTCATTGAAGTTTGAAGCGAGATAATTTCCCAAAACATTTCCAGCGCTTTTCGTTCTTCATTATACAGGATACACTCCAGAACCCTGTGGTATGATTTGCCTGGTATGTTTCAAGCCTGACAGACCATTGGTGACTTCCCTAGCCTTGTTAGTATCTGGGTGATTTTGATCGAAATTCCGCCCTCCCAGGGTGGATTTTCTTTTGGGATAAAAAGTTTGCCACAGATTGTCGATTTTGTTTCGAAGAGTTTCAAACTCCATTATTGTAGATAATGTGTAATTTATTACAAAATTAATTTAAAAAACTGAAAATTTAACTTAGTTATAATTTTTTACGAACATTTTTTGCTGAAATATCGCACTTTAATTCTGAACCAATCAGCTTGCTAATTAGTGCTAATCGTTGAACTTCCGTGCCGACCGGTAATCATGCAAGTTTCATAAAATCTAAAAATTTTAACTAAATTATATTTTATGCAATAAATTATAATTCAATAAAATTTAATTTTAATGCTTATCACGATATACTACGTATAATGTAAATTTTTAACTTTAGAAAAATTATTATATCGCAACATTTGTTTGGTTTCTATTAATTGCAACGTTTACAATGACTTAAACTAATAAAGAAAATTAAACAATATTCCTCCGGATATCCCAGTTACATCAAATATTGCATAAAATTTTTAAAATACAATAAAATCGCTCTGTTTTCGGATACAATTTAATAACTCGCAATTTATTTTACTATAATAAAAGTTTTTCTCTTAAACAGACAGCTCTACAGCCGGATAACCGTGGGTGTTCGCGTAAGTGAGAGTTCACTGTATACTTATTAACTATGTGAGTCACAACTTATGCTGTATGTATTTTAACTTGTGCTTTTATGTTATTATAGTAGGTAGGTATGTAATTAATTTATTGCTCGTTGAGCTTTGTTAACATTTCAGGATTAATTAACTACCTAATACACCTCCTATGGGTTCTTAAAGTTTTGACAGTTTACTTTAAGAGAGAATAAAACAAAAACTAAGGAGTGAGAAAGTTATCTATTTATTAGTTTCGAATAATATGCTAAAATTTTATTTTTCTAACTGACACCTTTCACGAAAATGTGCAAATATTGCTACTTTAAAATTCGTAATACTGGAATAATTATGGGTACCCACCACGAATGCCCGCGAGGTCGCTACACCTAAGCTGGGATTCGAATCCGAATAAAAATTTTGACAAAATTTTTTAAAGTTGTAATTATCACTCTTAGCGGCCTGAATTTCCCTGACATCTTATAAAAGTTCAATATATCTAGGTGCATTCATATAATATGGGCATATATTATATGCATGGCAAGCCGTCCACCCCTGAAGAAGCAGTGCACTAAATAGCAATACTACCAAATTGTTTATTAAGTGGAGACTACAGAGGGTAAGAAATTTATTACTTTCCACAAAAACTCCAAAAGTTTCCAATGAGTGTTTTCTTTCCTGTTATTGACTACCTAACCATTTTAAAAAATGGTAAAACAGATTTTCCTAAATTATAGTTCAAATGCATCAGCTAATCAAACATATATAACTTTGATCGTGGCAAAATTGATCTAACAAATCCATTCATATACGTGAACCTTTGATAATATCGGAGCTATTATTAATGAAATACTCCGGCAATTTAAAACAAATACAGCGGTCGTTTACAAAGATCTTGACAATTATTGTACTCTGTTAATTAAATTCCATTTTAAATCCAAAATTTACTGTTGTGACCCTGAAAATGAAGAATGCACCATTATGTAACTCAGTTATGGTAATTTCTACTTGTTTTCCAGACCATTAAAAAAGCCCACTATAATTTCGAATGCATTTTTATGTTAAATTATGCAGTAAGTAGGTTCCTAATCCTTATTTGTGTTGAGTAAAATGACAAGTGAAAAATAAGGAGTCGTAGTTCAAAACTTTAACTTAATTTCAGAAATGCAAAATACTTTACTTCCCTGTTAGGGACCCTAAAGACCTGAAGATTAACCAAATAATAAATTAAGGTTCTTCTCGTAGGCGTCCCTAAAATTTTTATCCAAACTTCTTACATTCCACGTTTAATTTACTTACCTGGGAGTAATTAAAAGAAAATTGAGCAAACCGACAAAAATTTGCGAAAGTGGAGAACAGGAAAATTAAGGGATCTTTTCGTACCTATCATTAGAAAAAGGAAAAAAGTATCGTAATAAAAATTTCACGCTTCAACAAAATAAACCACGAAGAGCTGATTTCGTTACATAAACACAATTTCTCCAAAACTAATTTAACTTATAAGATGGAGGAATAAAACAACCTGACAGGTGAGGCAAGCAATTCGAGACCACAAAGTTGAAGTTTCTCGAAGTAAATGTCTGCAAATTTATTCTGTTAGCAGCAGAATTATGTCAATCAGATCAGCGTGAAATTTTAAATTGAAGAGAAAATTTGCAGTTACTTAGAAAAACTATAAAGAAACTTTTCAATGCAATTTTCTATTTAATTGTAAGTTCGTTCCAAAGTTAAAATTTAATTGAACCTGACACTTTGCTATCTGCTAAACGTTTTCTTAATAATTAAGATGCTTCTGTCAGATTTTATATTATCAAGATTATAAGCAAGAATTAATTTCAACTTTAAAACTTGTACGGATTTAGTATTTTCTTTAAATTATTCACTAACTACTTATCAGCTTTTGCTTTCGCTACCCTTTCAACATGTAGGTAAGCATAATATTACATTATCAAATTAAAACCCAAAAAAAGATATAATAACTTTGTTACATCAACGGTGAATTATTAAAACAACAATCAGTTTCCTGTTTATTATTTCATCCCTACTAGTAAACAAACAAAAACAATAAGAAGTTTCGTACAACGCAATTTACCCAATCAAATTTCCTATCTCATTTTGATAGTTACTTCCATTAGAAAAGTATTCGGCAACGCTTTCCAAAGAAAACTTCTTCGATTGGTAATAATATTCGTATAATTGCCATAATATTATAACCATCTTATAAGATTACGAGTCTTGTTAAAAATGTATAATCAATGATGGTAATCAATCATATTTTCGAGATAAAAGTAATAAAATGTAATTGAAAAAATTAATAATATATCACAAAGTTCGGGAAACTTTGAAGATTAGTCGGGTTCTAATTTAAACTATCATTCATGAACCTTTTTACGGTGTTAAAGATCGCTGCTCGAAACTTCTCAAGAGTTTTCGGATATGTGTCAAAGACATGAAAAGGACTGCGCATTGTAACCGGATATGAAACTTGGATTCATCACTGTAACCCCCTAACGGACAAGAAATTATAAGGGATAACAGAAATGGTATTGAAAATCGATGAAACAACTTTATGTCCGATATTTTTTAACTTGACTTTTAACATTAAAATTGAAGTAGAGGCGAGTTTAAAAAAAATATGATCAGGGCTAGAGAGTACTTTTAGAGAAAAGAAATTTCTGGAAATAGAAACAAAGCTTGAATAAATTGAGATACTGTGTGTTATAAAGCAAGTACAAAGGTTGAATTTGATGCTGTAAAGCACTTTAGTGTAAACATTTACAAAACTACTTCACCTTCACATGAAAATATTTATTACCCGTCACTACACCACCTTAAAAGTACTTTTAATGAGAATATAAATTTACAAACTTCGACCTCGATTTACACCATAAAATTGAAATTTAGCATTCCAAATAGTCGTGGTATTTTGATTTGTAATATAGCTACATCAGCGAAAGCTCCCAGCGATCATTCAGATGAAACTTGCATGCGAAAAACTACTTCAGTTCCTTAATTTCAAAACTCGACTGGCAACGAAAATGGATCTAATCGGCTATGCTAACATCAATTTTAATTATAACTCCAAAATGGCAGCCGAATTGAATGGCAGCAGTAACTTGCAACGAACAATATTGGCATATTTAAATATTACATACCTTGCGTGCTTCTTGTTATAAATTTTGTTAATTATTTATCACGGTTAAGTAATATTTGACCCAAGATAGCAGTCACTTCGATTGCAATGTAATCTCGAGGGTGATTATTATAAGCTTTTCTTTCCCCCAAGTCAGACTGGGTTCCAGACAGCTTAATATTGTAGGATAATTAAGACTGACCATATTGGAATTCCGATTATAGATTTATAGGAAATTTGTGTTCTGTAATAATTTATCGAGCTTCCCAAAATCAAGGTTGTCCAAATAAAAATATTTTTTCCTTTGCATCAACTGGTAATCATTTTTATAGCGTGGTTTCTACTATGTCTAAGTGTTAAGATTAAAGATTAATTTAATTGTGTTTTATGGAGTTTCGTCAGATACCAGCTTGATTTGTTATTAATTATGATTAGGAGGAAGTAACGGTAGTAATCCTTATCGTCAATCGAAGCGAGTTAGAACTCTTTTGGTACATTTAATTAAATTGCATTACACAATTTCATTTTTGAAAAGCTAGTTTTGAAAATAAAATAAAAATTTCATTGTGTTTAAATTATTCTAGCGAGAACCTATCACAGTTACCATTGTAAATTTATTTATAAAATTCTGTGTCATATAAATTTAACAATCAGTTTCATTTTAAATATATCAATTTTAAATTCATAAAATGTACCTATGTATGTTACATAAAAGAATACAACAAAATGTATTAGGATTCTTTGATATTGTTGACATGTGATTATAATAGGTATATTATTAAGTTAGTTTCCTTGGCATAAAATATGCACAAACATAGGTAGGCTATTTGAAATTGATATTGAAATATTAATAAGTTATTATTCTTGAAAAAGTTCTAGTCGTTCAATGCGTGAATAATAAATAATGTAAAATTTGTATGATTAATAATTAGCATAGGGTAATGTCGAGGAAAAAACGGAAGTGTTTTCATTTACTTATTCAAACAGCAGGATTTTAATCCAAATTTATTTCACGTGAAATTTTAAAAGGTTTTCTATCCTACTTAATACCATAAGTTAGGAAAGTCTGAAAGATCACACTTTTGTCACGTTCAAGAGTTTACCCTGACGATGTAGCTATTATACAATAAATTTTCCAGTGTTTGATAAGGATAAACGGATTCTGTACTTAAACAAAAGTAACTTACAATTGTCAACAGTTGCCAATTGGCAAGGTGCAAAAATTTCTATCAAATCAACAATGAAGTTAAAATAAACGGTTATCCACCCGTTATAACTTTAAAAGCAACTTCCATCACTTAAACGAAAATCGATAACCACTTTACAATAAAATACTTTATTTCCACATTATTTTTACATATCGCACTAAAGTAGAGCCAAATGGATGTTGCAATATGGAATATTAAGGTAAAAATGAATAATTTAAATAGCTCGCCGCATATGAAACATTTATTAACTTTAATTGAATGGAAACTTTTTAAAATGAATAAAATTTGTATCACTCAATTAAAAGTAAATTAATGGCTTTCACGGATTAAATGCAATATTCCATTAATGTTAAAATAAAATCGGCATATACCAAGTATCTCAAAAAAACAACACTCGTAAGCATATACATACGTACGATAATATAGTCAAAATAGAAAATTCTACAGAAGAATTTTCCAACTTAAAATATGCTCGCAATGAATACAGATAAAAGCGAACAATATTTCAAATTTTAAATCATTAAAAGCTTTGCTTAAGAGATGTGAAATTGTTTTTGATTTTATTTGATGAAATTCTCGAAAATTTGACGTTCTTTAGATAAAGTGAAGACATTTATCAGTCGCGAAGTGCACATTTCTTACAGGAAAGCATCCGCGAAAGGATTTTGATCACCTCCATACTGAAAAAGCAAAACCTTTTTTTTAAATTGCTCCCCAGTGGAAACCTAAAGAAGTCACATAATTCAAACTTACTGTGAAACAAATCATTTCATTTGTAAATGATTTATAAACATATCGTCCCTTAAAATTTTCCAAATTTATTACCTACTTTAGTCAAAATGATTTTAATTAGAGAATAAGATAAATATTAAATGTTTTGTTCTGCAGCTCTCGCGAGCAAGATTTTTAATTGCAAATTTTTCTTCTGAAACACTATTTTTAAGTTAATTTAGCTCGTGAAATTATATGTCTACGTATTTAAATTAAATCTAAAAGTGCTTTTATAAAAAGGACAGTTGAAATAAAAAGCTAGATTAAATCACTCGACGAATCCTATTAAATCACTTGCCGAATTGTGTCCGCGATTCGACCTTTTCCAATTTCTACTTTAGAGCAAAAATTTAGAAGCGTTAAAAATAAAGATTAAAATTTCGTATAAAAATTTTTATCAAGCGAAAATATTTTTAATTAACCCGGTTGTTCCTAAGTTGTAAATTATCCTTCAGGATGTATTCTAATGCAGCCCTATAATTTTTAAAATTAAAAGATTATAATGTGAAAACGTAACCAAAACAGTGGTTCGGGCTCCTTTTCATTGCTGTAAAATTAATTCGTCTAAACTTGAAAAATCTAACTGCTTTTGAGCAGGAGAGTCTGGCACCATTTCAAAAACATGTACATACATATGACTTTTTTTTTAATGTTTCACCAGACTGGGTCGTTGTAAAGTAAGCTGTTTTGATTGTTTTTTTAAACGAATACGTTTTGATTTCATGCAGAAATAAAAATATGAATATATTGCTAATTATAATATTACAAATGTTTATTAACTTGTGAAAATATGTTTTAAGTATTACATTAACAATTATTATTAAAAGTGTAATGAAATTCTTATTGAATTTTACAACCGGCGAACTTACTTATTTGTAGATAACCATTTATATTTCGTTCTATAGAAAACTCGTATTGATAATTGAATTTTAAAATGTAAATTATGCAAATAACCGAAATGTCAATGAATTAATTATTTCACTTTTTTACAAAACTTTTTACTAACCTACTTGAGATCTTATTATTAAATGTCATGAAATAATATTATTGAACCAAAAAGTTTATTAAGTAAGTGTAGAAAAATTCACTAATTGTAAAATTCAATAAAATTTCATTAACTTGTAATAATTGATAATTTGAAATTAGAAATGTATACAACAAAAAATTTATTGCTTGTGTCAACATAAATTGGCGCAAAATGCGGAATAGGAAATAGCTGACTAACATTACTACACATTTTTAATCTGAACTGATGATATTTTGTATAACGACCCTTCTCGAATTAAATTAAATTACACTTCCTATGGTTCAGATCCTAGGTTAAACTCCCCATACATGTGAAACACTTCGAATGCACATAAGCATATTATGTAAAAGTAAACTTCGCGATGTTTTTAAGGAATACAAGACGAGTTTAGGTGAAGTTCTTCAATTACAATAATAACTGTGCAGATATAAACATTAGAGCTACGAATGTGGATTTCTGAGTTCGATTCTCGGTTTTGCTTAGTTGAGCTTCTGCATTCTACGAGCCCAATATCGCAATAGCCAATAGGTGCGAAAATAATTCTTGACAACTTAATCTCATAATAAGGAAAATTAATGATAGACTTGAAAATAAATTTACAAGTACCACTAATTTCTGCAATGAATTATTTAAGAAAACATCTTGAAAAAAATTTAAATCCAAGAATGTTTATCGATATAATGTACTATATTAATTAATAAAATTAAGTGAAATCCTTGTATTACACTGCAAAATAACAAAAATGTAGGAATCAAATATAAAAAATGTGAAGATTAAAAAATATTAATGGGCCGGATATTAATATCCTTTGCCGAACCGGACGACCATACGAAACCAAAATGGGAAAATCTCCGTGGATAAAAACTAGTCTGCCTAACAGATTATTGACAGCACTTAACGTTTTGACTGACAGGTTATTTTCTATTAACTTATATTTTCGATTTATTTCCTTGTTTTTATTTTATGATCATTTTATTAATGTGGGTGATGGACAAGTGAATAAGAAGTTTTGAAATTTTAAGCCCGTGCAGCGCTCAATCTAAGGTGGTATAGTGTAAGAACTGGAGAAAACCGTTCTACAGTCAGCCGTGAAAGAAAACGCGTTGGACTGCAAAAGAAAAGTTATAATAAACATATTCATATTAGATTTTTTTAATTCCCCATCCGATTATACCTATCAGCGGTTCTCAATCGGAGTGTCGTGGCACACTGGAGTGTCATGGCGTAATGAGGTATTTTTGAAAAACATTTGAACATTATTCTTTGCAGATTAAATTAGGTTTTTACAATTTCTTTCATATTTGAAATTATATTATACAATCAAAGTTTGGGTATATACATCTTTTCAAAATTCATGAATTTAATCTAGTTTTCATTTGATTTAATTACAAATTTTAATTAACATATGTACGAATATTGATAAAAATTAATCGCATCATATTTTTTTTCATTTCCTACTTTAATCTTTATCATTTTGACTCTCTTTAAAGATGATGTCCTCACTGCAATCGCCAAAACTAAATTAATTCAATTACTTCAAATAATAAATCAACTCTTTTCATTAGTTGAATTTTATTTGATGGTGGCTATAGTGAGATTGTGACCCAAGGGTGTTAAATGTGAACATATTATATTACAGTACAAATAAAAATTAAAAGCTTTTAACCATCAAACAACAACATTGACCCGCCTCAAGAAATCCACAAATTGGACTAGGTCAATAAATTATTGGAGCTAATTTCGTAGGTCACCAATTAAAACAGTTTACCTGGTTGGCAAATACAAGCCTCTCAATGAATTTCTATCCATATTTCACACTGAAGGTACTAATTAAATTTAAAATTTGACGTGCCTACGATTCACTTACGTAATTGGACCACAAACTATAATTATTGGGTTCTTTAAAATTTTGAGTGCTCTCTCGGTTATTTTTAATAACAAATTATATTTTAATTTTTAATCAAATTACGTAGTACATCAATCAAAAAAGCCTCATATTTTAGTAAAACAATACGAACGTTTGAAAACCCTCAGAAAATTCCAGTAAATAATTATACTTTTAAAGCAACTTGTGTGGTATAAAAGGAAGTTTAATTACATAATCATACCATTGCATAATTATAATAAAACAAACTAGAACAAAAGAAACAATGCACTTCCTTTATCTGAAACCATTAGGCATTGGATTAAAAGACGACATTATATACTTAACATTAGTAAAAGGAAAATGTGAAAATGTGATAATCTAATAACAACTTGAGTATACAAAAAAATGCATTCCTTCAAATTGAGAAAATGGTCCAAAGGACAGTCCAAGCCAATAACTAAATTAATTATTTACCTTTAGGAATTCTACACAAATTGTTTACGAGTTACTAAAACAAGATTAAATGCGCTTTGTTGAAAGAAAGAATACATCTTTGTATAAAAAGGTAATAGCAAGCACGTAAGAAGCATAACTTCGTACAAAACCTTTTAAATTATTTATAAAATTAAGCTTACAATTCAGTCAATAACCATGAATTGTAATTTTATATCCAAGTCAGTTACCGACGTCCATTTTGGTGATAAAATGCACACTTAACTTTACTAAATATTAAATGGAGAAAAGGTTCTAATCAAACTGCTGCTTTTTCTTTGAATTTCCGTAAAAGGAAATTCACCACGACGAAGCAAAAAAGACAGCTCCAAATTGATTATTAATATTTGAGTGAGAAATTCATATTTAATAATAAAAAGAAATATAACACGAAAAAATACTCAAGCTATATTTTTTGAAACTTTCTCGTTCGAGTGATAAAGTTAAAGTCGAAATAAAAATATTAATTATTAATAATCCATATAATTATTTATTAGGTACCTAATTGATGACACCAAGGATATCCACTACATGCATGATAAAATATTTAAGAAATGTCCGATATTATATTTTATGGTAGATCTTATATAGCAGCATCCAAATTGTTTTCGTTAAGACGGAAATTTTATTATTTGAAAGCAAAATTTGTTAATATTTTCTTCAATGCTTCTCGTATTGTTGAGTCAAAGAAGAAAATGATTTTCCATTACTACTATGGTTGCTTCTTCACATGTATTATTCAACACTAAACTGCCTCGGAGGTTGTCAACCAAAAGTTAAGGAAAATGTTGTAAGTCTTCAGACAATAAATTATTAACGCTGCTTCGATTGAAGCCATTTATTTATTTCCTGTAACTTGAAACCATCATTTCCCATTCTTTCACTTTATAAATAATAATTATATCTCAAAATTAACTTGCTAATAGTTTTTCTGCAAAAAAATTGTAATCATATGCCTGAATGATATTGATAAAACTAATAAAAGTATTATTTTAAATTTAAATAAAGTTCATTAATATGAACTTTCGCGTTTAATTTTTGCATGAGTGAATTGAATTGTTTATGCAGGTTGTGTGGCACTCGCTGATATAAAACTTGTCCATTGGTAAAGGAAATTGATTTTTCTATTGCATACCCTAACACAGAGGGAATTAGGTACTATGTAATCGAATCGGCTATTTCAATATAGCAAAAGTAAACTATAATACCTAAGTACATAAAATTTTTAGGATATAAAAAAAAATTTTTGGTGATAATTACTCTTTTGTCCCATCGAAAATTTCATTTTACTTATGTGTCGTTTTCTGTTTATTAAGCTTATTTAAGAATTATTTATTAAAGTTTACTTACAAATTCTATATTTAGAATATCATTGGATCTGGAATGTTCTCAGTAAACTTCATCAGGGAAAAACTGAAATAAAATTTGTACCAAAGCAAAATTATTTTATTATTCTAAGGTGGGCTGAAGGGTATATCCGTGAAATTTTAAATGAGCCATGGTCCACCCGACCCCTCTTATTAGCGCGTCCTTGGCGTTTCAACCGCAGGTGGTGGTTAAAATTTTAGTAGTAATTAATTTTTATAAAGAAAATAAGAACTTCTTTTCAATTGTTCGTTTTTCAAGAGAATAGAATTGTTCTGTCTGGATTTTACTTTAAAACTCACAGGTAAGCTTACAAACTTACGAATGACTTAATGCTTAAAATTGCATCGCTTCGGTCAGGAGCTGATAGGAAATCCCACCTTTAATAGTAAATTAAAAAGTAGCTGACATGAAAGCTCTAAACCAAGATTCCCAGCGGTGGTATGATCTTTGATTAAAGACATTACTATGGTAATTGTTCTCATAACAATAAAAGAAATAATTTCAGCCAATTAATTAAGTTCAATAAAAGCCAAATAAAAAACCAAATGAAATAAATTATTAAAGTTCTATGCTTATAATGTTGATTAATGAATTAAATAAGTCAAAGAAATCATAAATACTCATAATAATTAAATGAACAATATAAGACCATTAAAAATAAAATTTGAATTAAAGATGTTATACTTATAATATTATTACTGCGGCTTTTTAATTTGTGCATTATATGAAATTTCAAAATTATTGTTAGCTTAATAATTACTATGATAACAAAAATTGTCGCGTGCACTTTAAATTATTTGCTTTTACTTAGAAGTTTTTACTTTTTTCTCAATTTTTGGTCTAATGATATAGGTAATTTGATTAAATATTTATCGCTATTACGTTGAGACATTGCTAAATCTAAATTATATAATTAGTATCATGATGGCTATCGCGATGACGAAAGATAGTGCTGGATCGATATGATACAAACTGGTATTCTGGTAACCGATTGGATTAGAAAACGTATAGGTATTAGCTAAATTAATTAAACAACAAAATTATCTAAAATTTAGAATAGGAACAGTCTTTACAATCTAGTCAAACACAATAAAAAATTATTTGAAACGCAAGTAAATGCTGGAAAGAAACGCCACTTACTTTTTTGGTGATTTATAAGACAGAATATTTGTAATAAGATAGAAATAACGAACAAATTGCTGGAGTCTTTAATTTTTTATTATGATTGGTCACCCGGGATGATAGTTTGAAAACGCCATGAGAAAAATTCGAGTTAAATTATAAGTAGTTTATTTGTTATATTAAGGATATCGAAATAAATTGTACGATTGGAAGCTTATTTAAGACAACAAAATAACCCGTATCTTGTGATACAACATTGGAATTAGTTCTCCATTATCCAATTCTACGATTAACTTCGCCCAAGCCAAAACGACTTGCTAAGCAAATGTATAAATATTCGCATAGTAATAAAAATATTTTAATAACACAAAATGGGTTTGTATAAATATAACAAATTATGATAACGAAAAATTATAGTTGAAAAAAACCACACCACAATGAGGTAACTGTATACTATGGAATGAAATTAAAAACCATAAAAACTGACGATAATAATTGCTATTTGAGGTTCTATCTCGTCAGAGTATATCAACTTTTTTTATGTCAAAAAATAATATAATTTTCAATCAGTATTAGACTCAAAGTATTATTTTTTTGTAATAAAATCTAATTACTAAATTGCTTTCAATGATTAACCCCTAGCACTCCGATTCAACGATCATTTTTTAATTTGTTACAAATTGTCATATTTGATCAATACTAATACAGTTTAATAATTTCGTTTGAATTATTGATAAAAATAAAATAAGCGCGTTTCAGAAAATATGCCTTGTTTTGGAAAACAACCGCCTACAAATGATGCTATTTTGATATTATATTGATAATATTGTAGTCTTAGCAACTGGTTATACCTACCATTCAAGTTGAATTTTTAATATCTAAACTTCTGTACAATTTTAGTATTGCGGTA
The DNA here is from genome assembly GCA_036346125.1 of Lycocerus yunnanus. NCBI lineage: Eukaryota > Metazoa > Arthropoda > Insecta > Coleoptera > Cantharidae > Lycocerus > Lycocerus yunnanus. The sequence goes on along the minus strand of JARFIX010000075.1, from coordinate 1,786,316 downwards.
TACACGATCTCGTAGGTACTGTTAAGACCAAACGTTTTCCCAAAGCGATTTGATATAAATTTCTGAGTTCTCTTCTACACGTTCAGAAGCATGTAACGTACGGAGGAGACGCATTGCCATTTTTGACATTTTATGAAAATGACTTTGACTAAAAAGCTATGCATCATATTTTCTTAGTAAATATTTATGTACTACATAGCACTTTATTGATCATTTCAGTCGCTACTACTAAAAGCACTAAAGCAAAATAGGAAAAGCAAACGTGAAATTTTATCATAAAAGCCTACCACCAAATTGAACTGGGATAATACTTTTATGATAAGTGATGGACTATTTCGATATAACTTAAGTTGCTTTTATTATTCGTATTTGACCACGATTTATGTACATATCAAGATGTAACATCCAACACCATGGATTCGAAATGTCCCACGCGAATTTCACATTTTCCTTCAAATTGACAGTTAAAAGTGCCAAAGAGAAATAAAAATATGGCTCACTATATAATTTCGAAACTTCTAGCAAAAACTCTTTATAGTCGCTTGTAAAACACCTTTTTGATAAATATTAAACTTACAACTACAACGTCTTAGTCTTTTCCTAAGCGCTTCAGAGTTTGGCAGAAATGATGGTTATGTATTATGCAGGAAACTTTAGTATAAGCGTACAAAACTTTGTTTATATAAAGGATTATTATTCAATAAATGTGATACAAGTTAGCTTAAGAAAATTAATAAGTAATTAATTACTTTATTCCGAAACTAACACGACGCACCTATTTTGAATTTAATTAAATATTAATAATTAATCAAATCATCAATTTACAACAAATAATTCTGTATCAAGAACGGCAAACGCTAACTTGAAGTTGCGATCGAGATTCGAAACCGAAACTTTATTTCTTTATTTCGGCCTAAATTTTAAACTGATAAATTACCAACGTAATTATTTAATGTTTCGCTACAAATTTAAGTACATACATTGTAAAGTTGTCATAAATTTTTGATAGAAGCAAGTTCGTGATAAAGAGCAATAAAATAAATTTGAAAAGTTTCATATAATATACAGTTTCTAATGACTATATATATTTATTGTATCGTATAACAAGAATTTATTGAAGCTATTCGATTCGAGCCACAATAAATTAAAACCTCAAAAATGACATCCAAAAAAAGTATAATATTGGTATTAAGTTGGGTAAATGTTATAATATTTATCAAGAAAGTCGACACGATATATAAAATTTAAGTTAGCTACTAAGTAATGATAAAAAAGTATAATCTAAATGCAATTAACATTATATCAAAAACCTGTATATACCAATTACTTTATCTCTATATAATTATATATGTATAATTCATATTTTATTGGTAGGGTTCACATCATATAAGGAAAAGTGTTGCACGCAATTCATTATACTTTCCGAATAAACGCTTGAAATGTGAGAAATGAATATATGTATATTTATTTCTAATGTAAAAAGCTAATATGTTGAAAACGCATTTGGAGTTTTAAGTGGCCCATTTTCAACTCGTGTAATTTTTATTCGATAATGCAGTGGCGCAACCATAACTTGTGTTGAGTTTATCCTGACAATGCTTCGTGGCTGCATGATACGACACGATATGCTATTACCGACGACATGCACTATATTGCACCAAAATACGTAGCATACCTCGTCAGTTCAAGGGTACAAATAGGAATTTTACTAATTTCGAACCCTAATACCGATGCTAAACTTTCAGTTACGCCACTGACGTAATATGTACCTAATGTTCTGTTGTAAGTTTTATTTTAGCTGTTTTTTTATAATCGATTCGATTGAAATGAAACAAATAAATGATTATGTGTAAGAATTTAATCTGGGTTTGCAATATCCTCTAGACAGGATCATTAATATCACAGTAATCCCTCACAATGCTCTTGAAAATAGCTCGACTTTCTTACCTTACTTTAAGATTACAGTTTAAACTCCAAAATGATGATGAATTGTAGGAAACTTGGAAACAAGCTCGTCTAATATTTACTCACCTAAAATTAAAAAAAAAAGTTAGAACATACAATAAGCGTAAAACCAAACAACATTAAATTGAATTACTACAAAGTCCCTTTAAATACAGCAGAAAAAAAATTTTTTGTTGTAACCCCCACAAAGGTTAAGTGATAAAAGCAAATCATTATGAACGACTTTAATCAAGGGAGGGTGGTGGTGGCTGCATCGTGCTGCAATAGCGTCTTGGTGTGGTTGCTTACTTAATTACAGTATCGGACTTAATCAGAAAGGGGTGGGTTTCTCCACTCGACTATTTCAATGGATGCTTTCCATCAAACCAAAACGCTACGTTCGCTGCATATGTATTCGCTTACTTTGCATTTCACATACCACATAAATAAATAAAAACGACTTCCTACTATTTAAAATAAATAAATTTAAATATCTTGCCTAGGCAAATAGATGAAGATTTATTGGCGATGAAAAACCATAAAATAATAAAACTTCGTGTTATCGAGAGAGTTGCATTACAAAGATTGATAAAATTGCTCGTTATTATTCTCCATATTTATGGATAAGTGCATTAAAATCAAAATCGTGTCGAAGAAACGTGAGTTGCGAAAGTGTGAATGCATTTTCATTTTGCATGTAATGTAGCTTTAGCTACTCGTGACTTTTGATGAATGTAAACTACCCGAATACATAACGCAAATGAAAATAATTGATATAACGGTTTTGTCAGATAAAATTTAATGCAGGAAACAATATCGACTTATAAATTTGTGTAAACACAGTTTAGACATAACAAAAAATCATGTCGCATGAGACCGGTGGGCTCGAAGGAAGTCCAATATGAAAAATTAACCTTTCATAAGGAAATCGATCAATTGGCTTTGAAATAATAAATCCCTTACAAAATTGAAGAGTGGGATGTGATTGTCGAGTCTGTGGTTATGGCTTTTTTGCCTTGTTTTGTTGTTTGCGATGTGTGAGCGGCACATCCCCCGCAGTTTCGTAAGCTGGATCGAACTGGTGTTGTTTTGCAAACAAAAATAAAATTAAATAATGAAGCAATGAAATAAAATTGAAAAAATCAAACTTCTCTGAGTACGGTAAAGTTTTCCACAGACATTTTTATCGATTGCCTTAATAAATATCCTTGGTGAGTGCAACTGACTGAGGCAGGAAAGTAAACATGATTAATTAAAACTAATTGGAATTTTCTGTTTGTAACAAGTCTGTGCAGAAGAGTAAAATTAAACAATTAAGTTCAAGTCAATGGCAATAAAAATGTTCTCGCTTTAAATGTCGGTAACATTTACTGAAAATCATCTTTCTCGTATCGGCGATATTTAGGTGATGGAAAATTTGACTACTTATATTGCAATTATTTAATTAAATATACAATTTTTAAATATTCTAATAATTTATTGCATTAAAAAGACTCGAACATTTGAATTAAAAATGCTAAAATAAAAATAAAATTTCAAAAAGTTTAGAGTAATTTAAATACGGAAAGATCAAAAGAATATTTTAGCAGGCAAGTTGGTAATTCTTTCAACAACTTGACGTTATTTGAAAAATCGTTTTCAGCAAGTTTACATTCTTATTATCAGTAAATTAAACTTCGTGTAAAACATAAAGATGCAAAAGCAGCAGCATGTTTTAACGTGCGGTGGCTATTTAAAGAAATCGAATATAAATTTTGTTTTCATCTAAGAAATAAAATTTTCAGCGGCATATTTTTATGAATTTTAAAATATCATGAATTAAAAGAACATTAAATTGAATTAATATTCTTATAAAAAACAAGATTAAAGAAAATCATTTTGTATCTATTACTAACTTGTTTTGACCTATCAAAACAAGAACTTTGAAGTCGAAAGTGACAAAACAGCACACTTCCTATTATATCTCTCGTAGATTGGCTTATTTATTTTTAGCTAATATGTATTTGAAAAAATTGAAAAATTGGTTTAAGTAAATTCAAAGAGGTGTTAACTGGCTTTAACTTAAGTAACACTTATTTTGCTAATAAACAAAATAATAGTTTTAAAATTTATCTTTAAAAATAGACTTTTGTCTTTTCTGGAAAGAAAAAGCTTTGTAATAAAATCAAAAGGGTCAATTTTCTGTAAAACGTAATCTAAAATATTACAATGTTTAAAAACTAAAATATAAACCAAATGTGTTTAACATATTTCCCGATATTTTTGAAAAATCTATTTAATCCCATGTCCAATTTTAAATTTCTAATAAATACAATTATTATTGTTCTAGATCCTGTATGATACAAACACAAAGATTAATTTTAAAAAAATAAAAAATATTTTATTTGAAGCAGGTTCAGCTTTTTCCAGTTTACCTGTCTAAGACGGAAAGAAAATCATTCATAAGCCGGAAAGTTATTTTGAATAGAAAAACTACTTATTATTTTCATTTTACTAATTTATAGTAGACAAAATTTTGGCATTTTAAGTGTCCTGTTTATACAGTTCAGTTTATAAATTGATAAAACGTTGGTTATAAAACATATTTTATACTTTAGTCAGATTTAATTGATTCGATTTTTAAAAATAATAAAGTGTTCATTTAAATCTGCAATTATTTCTTTATGAATATTATGTATTTTAAATTCAAATAATTGGGTATTGCAATATGCCTGAGCGTATTATACTAAGCATACTTCATAGAATATCGTTACTTTATATTATTATTATTATTAAAAATGTTAGTTGAATTGTTTTTACACCGTAATCGGATATCGTTAGGGAACTCTCTCCTGTGAATTTATAGTAAGTCATAGAAATAACTTATCCTGGTCTATTATTGCACTCAAAATTCCTCTGTAATACAACATGAATGGCCAACAATGTAAATATGTCAGTAGTATAATTAACCTTCCCACACTCTCATTATTTTTCCTGACAAATTCACTCGTGTTAGCGAAACATGCCAACGCCTCATTTTTAATTAATCATGCTAAGCTAACTACTCTGTAAACATTCGAGCTACAAATCACATATTAAGGATAATCAAAATAGAAGGTCAATTAGTCCACAGTTCAATTCCGAGCAAAGTAAGAACTTTGTTTCTGATCGACTCAAAAGGTAATGGCAAACCACCGCTAGCAGACCTTACTAAAAATACAGAATACTACACATTCGTGGTTCGGAGTTCACGTTAAACAGCAGTTCATCAAACACTTAGCATTCATGTCACAAACAGGTAAGTAAGAGTTAAAGTATAGTGACAAATTAAATTTAGCGGGAAAAACGAAAAATATATACGCATAACAGGTAAAAATTTACAATTTTCATTTTTTGTTATCTGTAATACAATCGTAACAGAAATACCACGTTTAATTCGACTTTTAGCATTTTTACATTAAAATACATGATGCAAATAGACTAATCCGCTTGATTGGAAAGATAAATTTTGTATCAACGAATACAATTCGAATAATTGTCGTGGTGTATTCATCAAACGAAATCTATTTTTACCAAAATTAAAAAAGGGAACAGGGGAAGAATTTAAAATTGAGATTGTCAACCCTCTATTAGGTATCAAATATAAAATCTAAAGTGCTAGCTTAAAATGTTAAAATATAAAATAAAATATTAAACAGAAAATTAGTGTTATCTTTTAAGCATTATTACTTGGTTCTAGCGTACATTACTCCTATCTAAAAATTCATCAAATATAAATTCATCTCGTTAACGACTGAAATAAAGCCATTATCTAATCTGTCTTGTAATATTTTCGGGAGCTTACAGCGCACACATGTACTCAATGTAGCGTGCACTGTACCGGGAGCTAATAAGTAGGCAGATGCATCCATCAAGTTGCCTGTCAACACATCCAGGAACGCTAACTAAAAGATACTAACTAATGTAACACTTGAGAAGTTTCAGATTTTGCTTAAAAAATTTAAGGCGTTTTTCTTCGCACGTAAAAAGTTCCTTTTTTCACTTGAGAGCAATATTTTCATAAAACATGAAGAATGATCCGGGAGTAAGCAATATTTTAATAGTTCTGATACATAATATGCGCGAAAATATAGAAGCCATAAGTCTTCCTTGGTGCAACATTACAAACGCTATTGAAAAATATTACTAAAATTATTTTTGTGCGTTTTTATTCCGTGCCCCATATGTTTACAAAAAAACAACACCATAGGAATATGACCAAGGATATACAATAAAGTAACTTCCTGATTTACCATCTTGTCTTCAGGAAAATTTTGAATATGTAATATTATTTTAAAACACGTATTTTTAATGTACTATAGTATCCTAGCACAAGTGCTTTGTAACTGCTATCAAGCTGACTTCCGTAACCCAATATATTATAACAAAAGCTATCGACAAGGGAAAACAAACGGACGTAATTTACACGTCGAGTTTTCCAAAGTTTTTGATAGGTTGAACCATAACGTAGTGCTACAAAAACTTTCCAACTTTGGATAGTACTCAAATTCACTTTTAAATTTCTTCGAAAGCTGCTTTTAAATCGCTCGAGTCTCGGTGGTTCCGCATGGACACTTTTTGGGTTGCTTGATTTTGATTGTATTAAGAAAACATTCTTGGACGATAAAAAATATGCAAAGTAAGAATTGGACATTTTAGAGAATTCCACGTTTGGATACACAACCCAAACATTTTCTGGGTTGGATTGAAAGCGTATCAAAATTTTACAGCTAATATTACGTTGATTAATATACTATAAAAGGAAGTTTATCGTTTTCTGAGATTTTCAAAGAAAAGTGGACAAATTTTTTAATGAGAAAATTAAAATTAATTTATAATATAATGTAACTTAATTTAAATGCTTACTGCGGTTGTTATGTAAAACAGTCAAACTTTCCAAAAGGACTTTCAATCCACAACATTTTTTATTATATAACAGTTTTATAAAGCGGGGGGGGGTGCAGAGGAAGATACTATAAAAATGAATTAAAAATATGAAACTAGAAACCAGGTAATATGTTCTGAACTGGTGCACTACTGATACCCTAATATATGAGTAATCATGGCCCACCCATGCTGTCCCATTCGAATCAGAAAATCTGGCAACAGCGACGCCACTGTATGCAGCGTACTTTTTATGTATCTATTTGTGTTATACTAAATAAATAAAAATGTGTTTTTGGATTAATTTCTGTTTCTTAGCTTTCCATAAACCACAAAAATTTTCGATCGCTAACACAAAGGTTGGGTAGCACTGCTATAATACACAGAGTCGTGCAAAATTGAAATAGAATCGCGTTAATTCTCTCATTACAGAAATAACTTTGATGTCACTAGAGAGAATCCATATTCGATAGGAAAAAAATCAACAATTATTTTTTTAATGCAAATTTATTAATCTAAGTATATAATTCGTTTTCCGAAACGTTTTCCTAATGAAAATATTCTCTATTTACAAAATGTTTATCTGGTTGTAATAAACTCGCCTAAGCTTTCATAACAACACCCCGATTTTGGTATGTTTTATTGCGGAACTGATCCAAAGGTTGGAAAAAGTGGTGATCTGTAGGCGAAAGGTTGGATAAATGTGAAGGATTTACATCCAATTTCATATTCCAGTTATCAATTCTACCGTTCCACCAAATCGTGTGGCATCAATTTACCTAATTTTTCACTTTCCCCATAACAGTAACCCAAGTCAATCGCTAGTGTGGACCGGGGTCTTTTGTGGTTTGTAGCTATCAAGATTTTATGCCACTTGAATGAAAATTTTTCAACAAATCGGCTGGTTTTCTAAATCCAAAATTGTCTGTCGGTAATAATTAAAAAAAGAAACAGTTGGTATGAAACAATGGACGGAAAATTGTAAAAGCTCAGAGCTTACTACGTCCAAATGTTGCAATTATCATGAGTAATGTATCCACAGTACATTACACAAGTAATAAGCTACTTGAACTAAATTGTAGTAGTTTTTCAAGAGAAGATATACCATAACTTAAATAAATTGTGTAAACCCTATAAATAAACTTAAACTACTTGGTTTTCGTATCTCCGAAGCCTTAAAATAGTTAGTGGCTTTTAAATAATCATTTAGTTAAAATTTATATACCTCCACGTATAAGAAAATAAAAGTTTTAGGAGCATTAAGACCGAGTAAAAATAATCCCAAGATTAGAGTATCGAGTGCTGTAATATGAAGTTTTAAAAAGCCATCGGTGGATACTTTGGTTCTAGTAAAAGTATCACCAAAAAATCAAACCTCTACCAGTCATAAACTTCTTAACGACTTTTTTCACAACTTGCTGAAATATCTTAACGATTGTGGGTGTTACTATATCATCAGTAAATCAAGATACTGTTGACAGCAAATCTACACCTTTCCACCACACATCTGTTTATTGAGATGTTAAATAACCCCGCATCCTTGTCTAACAACCAAAAACTAAAAATATACGTTCAGAAACTTAAAACGAAGATATAACCTTTACTTTTTTAATACTAAAATTACACATGATATATGTTTTGTCACATATGATTCCACCCAAGTAAAATTTCTCTGACATTTTAGTAATTTACGAGATAGCATAAGAAATTAATGTCGGAAATTAAGTCACTTTTTATTCCATAAAGCTTGTGGGATAAAGAAAATGGGATGGAATATAGCGAGAGATTTATAATTAAAATTGGTGTAATATAGAAATAGGAGGGTATTATCCTTTGATGACATTTTGTTTGATGGCTGATGTTTATTTTGTAAATACGGCTTTTTTAATTTTAATAAAATAAAAATGTCAAGCGTTTATTAAATGGAAAATGTTATATGTATGGGCTAACGGCTATAAAAATTGTTTACGTTATCCATTATTATAGATATTTTCTCGGCGATCATAAAAATCCAATATTTCGTTATAATTAAATTGGAAAGTGTTTATCCGATTTAATTGGAGACAGTCAAACATGTTTGCCCAACAATCCGTGATCGATGGTTTCCATAAACTTCAACCGTATTTGTATAAGACAGTCGAGCAACAAGCATGCTTGACAATCCTTGATGGATAGTCCTCCTCATCATAGCTCCTAACTCTAGACCAGTAATTGGCAGACAGTGGTTCGTAGACTAAATTATGCCTTCTAGTACTATATTTTCGTCCTTCTAAGTTCGAAAGTTACAATTTTCTCTATGCAAAGCTTCGAATGTATTATTCCACAATTACTATATTACTTCAAGGTGATTTTCATTTTTCATTTTTGTTTTTAATTTAAAAAGAAACTGCACAAAATAAAAAAAAATAATTTTTCAATATGGCAAAAATAATAAAACTCATCGAATTAACAAAAATGTATTGTGGTTTTAGTAATGTTGCTGTGTTTCAACGTCAAATTAACGGTTTATTAACGTGTTTCGTGCACTTAAGGTTAAAAGAAACTACAAAATAAAAAAATAATTTTTCAATATGGCAAAATATGACAAAAATAAATAATAAAAACCATCAGATTGACAAAAATGTAACGTAGTTTTAGTAATGTTGCTGTGTTTCAACGTCAAATTAACGGTTTATTAACGTGTTTCGTGCACTTATGGTTAAAAAGAAACTGTACAAAATAAAAAAATAATTTTTCAATATGGCAAAAATAGATAATAAAAACTATCAAATTGACAAAAATGTAATGTGGTTTTAGTAATGTTGCTGTGTTTCAACGTCAAATTAACGGTTTATTAACGTGTTTCGTGCACTTATGGCCAAAAAGAAACTGTATAAAATAAAAAAAAAAAAATTTCAATATGGTAAAAATAGATACCTAATAAAAACCATAGAATTGACAAAAATGAAACGTGGGTTTAGTAATGTTGCTGTGTTTTAACGTTAAATGAACGCTTCATTAACGTGTTCGTACACTTATGGTAGATGAGTTTTACATTTTACAAATTGACATATATTTAACGTTAGAATAACGCCACAAATTGCAGATACCTATATGCAATGGGAGATACCTCTGCAATGGGAGATCTTCAGTTTATTTCTGATAAAAAATAAACTACTTCATCCGGGTGGCTGGGGTGTAAAACACCTTCTATTGCCTCTGCAACAGGAGATTTTTAGTTTACTTCTGATAAAAATAATGTACTCAATCCGGGGGGTCTGGGGGGTGTGGAACACCCTCCAGTGCACAAATTTTGGAATGAAGAACATTGGAGAACCCCCAGACCGAGTAGTTTACTTTTTATCAGAAGTAAACTAAAGATCTCCCGTTGCAGAGGCACTGGAGAGTGTTCCACACTCCCCAGACCCCTCGGTTTAAATAATTTATTTTTATTAAAAGTGAATTAAATATTTAATCATATTTCAAGTTTATTAAAATTAGCTATGGCCAAGTAAATGTGTTTAATTTGTAATCTGACAATTAATTATAAATTGCGTAATTATAAACTCCGTACTCCCTGGGAGGCAGATCTCTGCATCAAAATAAAACATAAACTATTTAATCCGGGGGTCTGGGGGTTTGGAACACCTTCCAGTGTCTCTGCAACGGGAAATCTTTAGTTTACTTCTGATAAAAAATAAACTACTCGATCCAGGAGGTGTGGAACACCCTCCAGTGCTCAAATTTTAGTATTTCAGTAAGTCTCTAAAATTAAAAGTCTCTAATACTGAAAGTATCGGCGAATTACTGCTGAATTATATGAAGTACGAAGAAGTATGGAGAATTATGATAAAGTACGTGAAGTGTGAAGTTAATTGTACACGATTTTCTCTAGCGGTTGACCCCTCGCGTTTGGTACTATTCACATGGTGCAGTATGACGTCAGAGTTCATATGGTTGCATTTTCCACATTGTCGGATCACTTATAATTCCGATTTTGATTTAGGCGTGGGTTTACTCAACATTGGATACTCCTAAAACGTTTATCTTAATAAATAAGGTTTTTACTGTGGATTTTAATGTTTTACAAGGTGAATAATTTTTTTTATCTGATGACGATCATAATCTGGTAATTAGCGATGAACTACTAATGCTAAGGTACCGAGTTCAAAAATGTGAAAAGTCTAACTTTCTTATGACCATCTCCTTGCTTCGGAAGGCATGTAAAGACAGTGGTCCGCCTATGTTGATGAATTGTAATCATTAACAAGAAAACAAGATTACAATCACATCTGATGTCAACCTAAGTAATCTAAAAAAGTTACTGAAAAGATAAAAGAAAATTCTTTCAGATTTTGTCAAGAGCTACAGGTGATTTGGTTTATATGTGCCCGTTTTTGTATTTTACAGTGATCAAAGTTGTAGCCAAGGTTGCACATAGTGGAATAATTTTGAAATTATTCTTTAAGTGTACAGAGAGATAATTTTTGAAAAAATTTTATAATGTTAAATTTTCGATTCAATTTTGATACCTTTATCTTTCTTGATACTCGTTGCACTTGCAAAATTCTTAATTTCATCATCATCATCTTCAAGTTTTAGACCTGCGGCCCGTTACGTCACTCGAATTGGTTATAATTAAATTAACTTAATTAAATTTAAATTAAATTCTTAATTTAATAAACAAAATTAATTATTCTTCGACTTAAATTATCTTGAATCTAAATACTGATGCACTCTCAAACAAAACCCTTCATCAAAACAATTTTATTAAAAAATCACATTTTTCACCTAATTTTTTTCATAATTCATAATTATTTCCCCAAGTGCGACCTTCAGGCCGCATAAGAAATCTAGTTACCGACATAAACCAATTCAAATATAATAACTGTGGTTCTCTTACTCTAGCAAGTGATTTTAAAACATAAAATATACCACGTAAATATTTGTTAAACTTCAAGTTTAATGTACATCGACTCTAATTGATTGAAACCTTGCATTGGAAACGCTTCAAAAACCATAATAACCTTACAAAAAGGTAAGAATTAGATTTCTAACGAAAAAGTCTTGAACGGCAGACAAAAAGATTTTCCTTAAGCTTTATTTCAGTTAATGGTTTCTGGCGAAGATGCACTACTGAAAATGACGTGAAAAGTCAAAGACGGTACATTAGCTGAAATAAAGTTTAAAATGATTACTTAACAGTTCATGTTTTGCGGCGTTTCGAGTATAAAGTCGTACAGGTAGTATTTTTATTATAAAATCTGCTACACAAAAATATACCACCGATAATCGCAGGATTAATTGCATCTGACAATTATGGCAGTGAATTATAAAGAAAGTAAATATATTTTATAGGATTGTCTTCGGTATTCATAACTTACTTTTTCGGGTTCCCTTACGTACGCTCCATTCCCATTTTTCATTCTCTTCTAAGCGTGTGCCATAAATAGATATTTATGTTGGGTTGATTTATGTCACATTTCATTTAACCCTTTTTCGCGATTAATAATCCACTTTGCTGCCAAATGACATCGGTGTGGCGTTTAGAATCGTCTTACAGACAGAAATATTTCAATTTGAAGTAGAGAAAAGCAGCTGATGGGCATATGTTGCCCAATGTGACACGGCAAAGCAAGGAAAAGAATTCCATTAAAGTTTAGCACAGGCATAAACCGCTTAGTTTACATTCTGTAGACAGTTTTGATGGGCATTTCCGGTTATCATTTATATTTTAATAAGTTCGTCAGTAAGAAAGAATAAAAATAAGTAAACGAGCGTCTAGTTAAATCAAACCATTGTCATGTTAAGCCATTTTCACTTTCCCTCTTAATTGCATCATAAAAACACTACCAAACAAGAAAAATTCTAATATACATTCAACACGAGTTCCGTCATTTCTCACAAGAAATTTAATGCATTTGTTCACGCAATTGCAGCTAATTTCATTGCAATTAAATTTGTCACAGTACGAAACAAAAAAAATGGCCGTTAATTGCAGCTGATATTATTACAGTTTTATTAATTTTATAAAGTAAAAAGCTTTTTACTTAACAACTAATTACTTTTACTTCATCACTTAACAAAGTATCGTCCTTTTAATTAAGTTTCTTGTAAGTTTGAAACACTTAATTTTAGCATACAAATTTGTATGCACAGTGTACGATTCCCATTCTTACCAACAAGAATTAACAAAAATACTGTTTCGTCTCAAACTGAAAACGTGTTAAATTATTACAGAATAATCAAATAAACCAGTCAGTAGGAAAACATTACTTTAACATCAGCAATCTATAAACGCCATCTTATATTAGTTAGAAATGTCAGAGCCATGTCGTCTAACGTGACACCCCTTCATGAATATGGATGCGACTTTTATTTATGCTCGGCATCGCCTAACATTACACCAAAGTACATGGCCAGGTCTATGTAAATATTTTTCATAACCCCATGTATTAAATAAATTTAAAAATTTAAATTCGAAGCAATTCGTGAAACTAATTCCAAAGTCGCACGCAGTTTCGACAGTTTTTTGTAAATAACACGGCAACGCGAACGAACGAGGATGTTTTATTAAAATTTTAGTCTTATTGATGATAAAAATAATATTTCGGTATAGCCTGCTCAAGTAGGTATTTCAATTAAATTGCACGGTTTTTTTTTCGTATGCAATTAATAAAATCAATTTTGTAGATCAAAGCAAAACTCGAGTTACTTTTTTTAAAAACAATATTTAATAAAATGCCTTTTACCCAATGCGATATTAAGTTTTGGCTTTTTGATGTCGCAACTTGATGAAAAAATAAATAGGCTCTTGATGTCATGAAAAATAGGTATAGAATATAGAAACATTATATAAATTTCATTTAATACCCTAATTAATTAGACATCACAGCAGCTTCGTCTATTTAGTTCAAAACCCGAAGACGTGTCTATCGATTAACAGCTAAAATGTCAAGTCAAATCCTTGTTATTAGTTCAATTACCTATCATGGTGTGCCTACAAACAATAAATCCGTAAACTTAATCCCATGATACTTTGCTTATGCGAACTATAAAATATTTTGAAGTAATTTTGACTTAATAATAAATAAAAGTTATATTCTCGCAATAACATATAAAAATTTAATTAGAAAACGTAATAAAACTGTTGTAAAAATCTCAAATTTTTGCTCGTCTTCACGAAACGAAATAATTTTCAACTGCCAAGAAATGACAAGTTATTTAAAAAAGAAACTAATCTTAAATATAAATTTTTCAATTATAAACCAGCGTTTTTTGGGTTGAAAACAAAAATTTATTTTTATAATTAATATGTCAAAATTTAAAAAGCAGCAAACAGAATTATGATAAATTAACTTGACGATATCTTCGTTTTCATTTATGATTAACTTGCAGGAAGACAAATTAACCTCACGATATTCTGATTGGTGATAAATTGACAAGTAATTAAATTATCAAGCTATTAACTTATGTGCTAATAATTTGCAAGAAATATTACGAAACCTTGTTTACAATCATTTTAAACGACCCCAGTGCAATATAGAAATTTAAATAGACCCGTGGTTTACCGCTATGCCGCGGTAATAACATTTTTAATTTATTTTAAAAATAAATAAAATAATTGAAAAATGGAAGCAATGGGGATAAAATAATGTGACACAAAATCGATGAAAGCAACCAAGTCGATACTTCAAATGATCGATATAATATGAAAAAAAAAAAAAACATCAGTTTATCTTTCTTTACCATCACCATTAATAAAACTGAAAACACAAAATGAAAGATACAAAAACACGCGGCCTGGACGGTGACAGATACAGTAGTGACTTCAGAAACAACTGATATTTGTCACTGTGTCAGCGTCGTAATGGATCTTTACGAATAGACCGAACCAGGCAAAGTCAACAAAAATTTGAGGTTTTTGTTTAGTTGGTTTGTAATTTAGGAAGCGATTGGAATTTACAAACGTAAATTAATTAATCGGCGGGTAGTTAATCCCGCAGTTTAATTATTGTTCTCAACATGCATTAAGTCACTTTTACACACATCATAGACCATTTAAATTGTGTAGAAAGCAATAAAATGAACATAAACACTGTTTAGTACAAAAAAAAACTGTTGAAAACATTGAATCAAACGACAAAACACAACAACTTTAGGCAATTAAATCTGAAAACACAGAAGCAAAGTAATAAATCTGACACACATGCATCGTTTCAGTTGAAAAATCATGAATAAACATTCTTTTGTTAGCGCTTTACAAGAATAAAGTAAAGCGGTGTCTTAAAACTAAAAAAAGAATAAAAATACCAACAACGTTCGTTTACCCAGATCCAAACATCTAAGAAAATTTTATATACATACCTAAAACCTCCTACTCATTAGTGATTTTAAGGACGATTTAAAGCTTTTATGAAAAATTTAGCAATGGAAAACTTTTATATATAAATAAGTCAAATTCGCCGCAAAATAATAATTATTTTTTTCATAAGAAATTTTTATTTCCATCAAATAAACGAAATAAACATCAATCGCTCGTTAAGCTTATTAAAATTAAAACTTTTTCGGCATTACAACTATTTAGCTTTTGTTCACATTTATTGGGTTTACTGATTTGGTGATTAATATTTAATATTATAGCCAAGCTTCATTACTTGCAAAAATTGTATGGCATACAATAATTATTATTATGCAAAATTCCATCAGCATGCCAGTGCAAATTCCATGTGTCCTCTTTGTAGACAATGCACTTCTGATCAAGGAAGTGCTTGAATTGTTGCTTACGCTGCTTTGCATATTAGTAAATTTTTAATTTTCAGAAAATGCTTTATAATCAATATTTATTTAAAAAAATGGAACTTTCCATTAAAGATTACTCCGAAATAGTATGTTTAGAACAAATTAACTATACGAATTTTGATAGCAGTTTAGAAATTTTTAAAACCACGAAAACTCGAATATTCCCTTATTGTTACGTGCAAGATATCAAAATATTCGTCCTTTTACGCTGAATATTTTTGACTTCTTCAGAATTTGTGATATCTTCCACCGTTTTCGAGTCATACTCGAACTTTCGTGGTTACAACGGTTTCTGAAATGTCCCAATTTCCCACTTGTACAGTCTGGGAATCAAAAAAATCAAAAAAAGTAACCTCTTATTGTGGTGGCACAACTTTTGAATCAAATACCGTTGAAAAAATTATCTTCTTGCTTTGGACAAGCGGTGAGATTTGTCTTGAACTTAAATTGAGAATGCAAGTAATTACAAGACACCATCTCAGTTTATGACTCATCAAAAATTCGAAAACAAAAATTTGACCTACCGCACTAGAGATTTCAGATTACAAATTTAGAGGGAATTTAAGTTTCAAAAGTCATTAAAATAGTTGGCAATAGCGAGTACAATAATATGAGATACGAATGAAAATTTAACTTTATGGTTCTTACTGCTTTGCACTCAATGTTCTTGAGGAAATATTTTTACATAACAATTTATTTAAGTGAAAATTGTAACACATAAATATTCTTGAAAGAACGAATTACAATCGTTTCATATGAACGACTTATAGAGACATTGCAAACACATTGTAGCACTTCTTTTAAATGCAATTGCTATTCAAATATTCCACATAGCAAAACGGAATAAATCTAACATTTTTGGTCGATTTAAACCAAAACGAGATTATTTCGTGCTTATACTTCGATACCTTCAAATTCAAGTATAATTACCGCTTGTAACTTTACATATTTTATCAGAATTGATATTAACACCGAAATAAATAAAAATCGTTACAAAAAAATAATAGTTAACAATTTGGGGTTTAAAATGAGTAGCTTTCAATATGAAAAACTCATCAATAAAAACCGAGAAAAAAACAAAACAGAAACCGGAAAAAACCTATTCGAAAATGTCGTTAAATCGTAAGCATTTTATCGAAAACAAACAGAGTAAAAGACATATGAATGCTCATCTTTTTAATCTTTTCCAATTGCATGATTTCATTTCGTGCCATCTGAGCCCACAATGATATCTGTTATTCCCGGCAATTTTGTTATATACGCGCCTGATGCTTCTAGTTCTGTCAATAACATCCATCTGGAGTCCAAATGACAATGGAAAAAAACAATTGTTTTCGTTTTTTAATTACAAAAATTCTAATAAAGTAGAAATTTTCATAAGTTTCAAAGCAAAAAAGCAGCAATAAGTCTTGCATTGTCATCGAACATAATATTTGAAATGATTTCAAATATAATGAAAATCGTAATAAGAAAGCTTTTCATAGAAAATAATGTATACAGCAAATTCTAGATGTACTACAACTATTCGTAAGACAGGAAATTCTACAATCAATCGTATGAAGTTTCACCATTCAGAGTCAACTCTGGTGATGTAATATAATACGTTTACCTATATTTATAGTGTGTTCACTGGCGACCCTTCACCATTATTTCATAAACTAAATTGGAATACCAAACATTGATGTCAGAAATTTGATGTTGGCAATATTGCACTTTAGCAGCCCGAAAGCTTCATATAGCATTCGAATATTAATTAAAATATTATAATATAATAATTTTAAAAATTAACAAGCAATAAAATCAATTTTTGAAAATGCTAAGTGATTAAACCAGCCAAGAACTATAAAGATTGATTTCTTCACGAAATGATATGCATCATAAGAAAAACGTAATGAACGTTAGCATGGGTGGTTCATGGCATCTTTCAAAATACTGCGATGTTGGAAAAAAAGCAAAAGTTTAAAACAGGATATGGTATTGTTTAATAATAGCAGAAAGCTTATACATATAATATTTAAAAAATTACGAGTTGAATGAAATTTGAAAATTTTCCAACTTACATTTTAGTCTAGGACCCCGTTGCGCATAAGTGGTTTCGTCTTTTCAAGAACTTGTCAGCTAAACAATCCCTAAAGGAATTGCCACGGTAAAGGTGGTATAAAAAGGGGATTGATGGTATTTTCCCAAATCTCAGGGTTTTGGCATATGCTCCTATGGCTAGCTCAATTGGAGCAAGAAAAAAACTTAATTGGCGACTTCTTTTCAAGCAAAAAACTAAGGAAAGTAACTCAAATTGCCCTAGGCGCCACGTGATTATAAAATATTACTCCAAAAATACTCTACTACCCAAATCACGAAGAGTAGCTTTTAGAAAAGAAGTCACCCGATATAAAATAAAAAAATTGCAAGAGCTGCAAGAGATAAGCTTGAACTGTAAACAAATGAATTTATTGTAAAAATTACAACGGCACCAAAGTTTGATTCGAGCAAAAAATATAAGATATGTATAATCGCGTTAGTGTTTCTTGCAAAAGCAAGATTTCCCCACGTATAGCTATACTTAAGGTCACAATTTAATGGTAAAAAAATTATATATCTATATGCACAAAGCATAAACAATTGAATAACAATAAATCAACTTGCAATCTAAATTTTAGTGCAATATCCACGCAATTCATAACAATTAATAAAAGACAGCACAAAACACTTATCTTAATAATTACAGACTTCGATGTTGGTTGTCCGTATGTGAAAGATAATTTTCTTCCAACTGATGTTTTCAAACAAGGTAGGGTGATGGGAGAGTTCGTTATCAAGCTTGGTATCAATGAACGGCACCAATTCCTCAAAATTCTCAGAAACAAAAAAAACTGGTACGTACTTCACAATGGTACTCCAGGGCGAAAGATAGCAATTCGCACCTCCAGAAAATCGAACAGCTCAATTAATAATGAAACTTGGTTGATGTTAACCAAGGAAGGACCCTAAAAGGAATTCCTTTACAAAAAACATTTGATAAAAACAACTTTACCTCGTAGATGGTGTAATCGAGGGTATAATTCAAATAAAGGAAAGTATTCGGTCAATGCTGAGTCGCAAAAATATAGATGATCTTATCCTCATAAAGAGACACTAATTTCACCTCGCAAACAAACGACGGATAAAAAAGTATTCGATACAGCTCGTTGCACAAAATAATCCCAAATCGGAGCGGTAAAAAAATATATACCAAAATTTCAGTGCAAACGGCACATCTAATAATTTTCCCAACTAACAATCATTAACTTTCGAAAATACCTTTTAAAATTGTTGTTAATATCAACTATTTTCTGGTCTTGCGATAGTACCTATCAACAGGACAGGGCCGCACTTAAAATTTAAATAACAAATAAAAATTCAATTTTCAACCGTGACACTCCCCCTTACCTTGGAAAGAGGTAAATTTTCATTAAAGAAAAACAATATTTAGAAAAGCGAGAAATTTACCGATTGTTTGCAAAAGTACAAAGAGAAAATCATTCAGAGAAAGGCAGTAGTTGTCAACAAAAAGGAAAATAGGAATTCAGCAAACTAGCTTAATCAGGAACTGGATCTATATATGGTTTTAAATCCTGTACATGCCATATACCTTGAGTAGTACCTCTATCATCCATTAATTGATAGGTACAGTAACCTATCTTTTTCTGAATTATAAATGGTCCAACAAATTTGGCACATAACTTGGCATTGATGTAGTTGATAGCGTCGGATTGAACTTTGTTTCTTCTCCAGACTCTATCACCAATATTATATTGAACTGGTCTGCGGCGTAAGTTATAAACTTTCCTGTTTTTTTCTTGAGCTTTAAGTATTTCTTCGCTAACCTTTTAAACAATTTTGAAAACCTAAATTCCGTTCTTTAATTTCATTTCGAAGATTTATTTTCTTTGACATGATGTTTATCTTCAGTACATAATCACTACCGCATGGAACATACTCTCTACCAAAATTTACATAAAAAGGCGAAAATCCGGTTGCCTCACTCCGAGATGTCCTTATGGCGCAACTAAGTGCACTTAAATTTTCGTCCCACTTTCTCTGATTATCATTGAGATAAGAGGCAATCATTGTTTTAACCACACGGTTCACTCGCTCACAGGGATCAGCTCTCGGATAATACAAAGGAGTATATGAAATCTTTACTTCATACCTTTTACATAGATTCGAAAATTCTCTACTTTTCATTTGGACACCATTATCGCAAATTATAAATTGTGGAACGCCAAAAACTAGAAAAACGTCGTTCTCAACATGTCGACAAAGTGATCTTGCGTTTGCGGCACGTAACGGAAAAATCAAAACAAATTTGCTGAATGAGTCGCTGACGACTAAAAGATATTTGTTGCCGTGAGAAGATCGCGGTAGCGGACCCATAAAGTCTAAACTAATAGTTTGCCACGGTTGTATTGGAAGGATTCTATCTCCCATAAGTCCAGCGGGACTCTTTTGTTCTGGCTTATGTTGTGCGCAAATTTTACAGGCTTTAACGTATTTTACCACATCGTTCCGCATCTTAGGCCACGTGTAATTATTGCGTAACTTCCAAAATACTTTATTGATTCCAACATGGCCAGATCTTACATCGTCGTGGTGTTCTTGTATTAGCATTTTTCTCTTGTCTTTGGGTACCACTAACTTCCAATTTTCACTATCAGTGGTAAGTTCTGGAATGCCAATCCTTACATACTTATAAATTAAATTATTCTCAACTCGCCACTGAGCAAACTTGTTGGGATAATCTTCTACTTTTTTGCGAAGTTTTAAATACCACTGGTCCGTAGTATCGTGTAAAGATGCTTGTATACTAGAGATAGTGGTTACCTCCAACGTATTCGGTACTGATCGAGATAGAAAATCTGGTACTATATTTTCTTTCCCCTTTCTGTGAATTATCTCGTAGTCGAAGGGTTGCAGACGTAATGCCCATCTACCTAAACGTCCCGTTGGATCTTTTAGATTATTCAGCCAAATCAGGGAAGCGTGGTCTGTAATTACCGTAAAGGTTTTTCCCTCGAGATAATGGCGTAACTTCTCGATAGCCCAAATTACACTTAAACATTCGCGTTCTGTCGTGGAGTATTTTCGCTCTTGTTTGGTTAGACTTCTTGACAAGAAGCAAATAACCCTTTCCTCGCCCTCAAAACTTTGGGTTAAAACGGCACCGATTCCATATGCAGAGGCATCACATTGTAGAGCAAAGGGTTTGTTGAAATCGGGACATGTCAAAATAGGTGCGGTAACAAGACAATTTTTAATTTCATTAAAAGCATCTTCACAAACGTCATTCCACTTAAAAGTTACGTTCTTTTGAATCAACCTAGTCAAAGGCGCAATAATTGACGAAAAATTTGGCACAAATCTTCGATACCAACCAGCCATACCTAAAAACCTTCTAACTTCGGTAGAATTCTTTGGAGACGCAACATTCAACATGGCTTCTACTTTTTCTACATCGGTTCTTAATCCTTGTGAATCTACTACGTAACCCAAATATTTTAAGGAAGGACGACAAAAATGACATTTCTCTTGACTCAATGTCAAACCAGCGGCAACAAGTCTGTCAAAAACTTTATCCAAAATATCCAGATGAGTGTCAAAATCGGGAGAAATAATAATAATGTCATCAAGATAAACATGTACAAATGGTTCAAGATCAATTCCAAGTACCCTATCGATCAATCTTTGCCAGCTACCGGGAGCGTTTGTTAAACCGAACGGCATTCTTTTAAATTGGTATAACCCTCTACCAGGCACAGTGAACGCAGTGTATTTACGCGAAGAAGCTTTAACTGGTATCTGCCAAAATGCGCTTTTGATATCTATACTGCTAATATATTTAGCGCCTCTCATTCTATCTAATATGGAATTAACATAAGGAATGGGGTACGCATCTTTTTCGGTTACAGCATTTAGGGAACGATAATCAACGCAAAACCGATAGTCATTGCTTCCAGATTTAGGAACTAAAAGAACTGGCGAAGACCAAGCACTTGTAGAAGGCTCAATAACGTCTAAATCAAGCATTTTCTTCACTTCTTCATCAAGAATCTTCTGCTTAAAAGGTGGCACAGGATAATATCGCCTTTTAATTGGCTCGACGTTTGGTTTGATTTTAATTTCATGCTCCGCTAATTTTGTATATCCAAGTCCATCACCGATTTTAGAAAATTTTTCTTTCAATAAAGAAGACAAACGCGATGATTGATCAGAGGAAAGAGTACATGCACTTTGTATAGACGATACATTAAAATTCGTGTTAGAATCTCCAAAATACCAAACATCTCTATTCAAATCCGGAATTATATCCATCGCATGCCAAAAATTCATACCAAAAATTAATTTAGTTGATAGATTCTTTAAAACAAATACGTCAATAACTTTGACTTTATCCATTAAACACATTGGGACCTTCAGCATACCTAGTGTAAGACAATTTTGCCCATTAGCCACTACACACGAAACAGTCTTAGAAGTATCCAACTTCAAACCCAAACTCAAAAATGCACTTAAGCCATCTTGTCCCACTACTGTAACAGAGCTACCAGAATCTAAAAGTCCCAACATACTTTTACCTAAAACCATGACTTTTAAATAAGGGCGTTTATCATCTTCAGCATGCGACAGAATATAGTCGAGTAAACTTTTATGTTTTGAAGCAGCGTCTTTGTTTTGTTGTACCGGGTTATGGGAATTTTGAGTCACTAACCGGCTAACTAGTGACTCGTGTTTCGGTTTTCCGAACATGTAGGGCAAGTGGAAATGGTGAAACCGACTTTCCCACAACGGAAGCATACGACTCGGGCTGGTTGTCTACAGGACGATCTCCTGTGTCCCGATTGCCCACAATTCCAACAAGTACTCACAGCTTGGGAACTAATTTCGGTGGTAGGTTGACGCGAGATGATGTTAAGGTGAGGATTTTGAAATTTTGTCGGTGGTTTACGATAAGCCGACTCAGGTTCCACCAATAAGCTTCCATCGGCAGATGGGGCACAATAAAGTTTACTGCTGTATTCGCTTTCCTCGATTCTACGTCCGTACCGTATAAGTTCTTCAACCGTAACAATCTCCAAGCACGCAAGTCCCCTTTGAATATGTGGAAGTAAATTACCTCTTATTGTATCTACCCGGAATTTTTCAGACGGTTTGTTCGAAAGTTTGTTGTATAAATTCTCCATAACCGAAACATACAATATTAATTTTTCGTCAGCACCTTGGGTTCGCTTTTTAATTTCAGCTTCTAGTCGAGTCTCGTACCCAGGCGGTAAAAACGATGCTCTTAGTTGACTAACTAAGTCGTCCCAATCTTTAAAAATATGTTTCCTAGGTCGAAACCAGACTCGAGCGTCACCTTTAAAAAGTTCCACGGCTGATTGGAAAAGTTGAGTTTTAGTGACACCCCGTGATTCCCGAAGTTCTTCTATATTTTCGAGAAAAGCTGTCACACTGTTATTGCCGTCAAAATATACACCCCACTTCCATATTAGTGGATTTCTTTCAAAACCAACTTCATTGAAACCGAAGGAGGTACTAGTACTTAATCGTTTAGAAGGATCAAATGTATCATTATTAACGTCAACCTCTTTAGCAATTGGTTCGATAAATTCATGCCCCCCACTACTGGAGAAACTAGAAATAATAGGTTGAGTATTGCTTACTTCATCATTAAAAGAAACTCGGCGGACTTTGGAATGCTTATTGTGAACCGAATTTAAGCAATCCAAGTCTAACTTTTTTATGAGTTCTACCACATTTCGATTGATCATTTCATGTTGTAACACTTCCTTACCAGGGCTATAAACGGAACTACTGTGGGTAGGCATTACAGGAGGATTATCATTTGGAACAATGGAATTGGGATTTAGGAAAACATCCAATTCCTTGGCATTATTAATAACTTGCGGTGAAGGTGTTAAAGACGCAGAGGGCACAGAAAATCCAATAAAGAGCCACACGCTTCAGGTGGATTTGGTGAGTCAAGAATTGACTCCGATAGGGAAATTAAATTATCGTCAGAGACCAAACCTGTAACGAAATAAATCTCGCTTAAAGATTTTAATAATCCAGAAGTGATTATAGCAAGATTTTCCTGTTTTATTTCGTCTTCCTGACCAGCTAAATCTACATTTTCTAATCTGCGTTGAATGTGAAGAAGTCGAGCCTTTATTCGAGCATGCTCGTTAACTCGGTTTAGTTTATCGAAATCTTCAATTTGCCCGCCTAGTTCTATTAATTTAGCTGACAGGGATTGAAATTCTGCTGTTGGATTTCCAGAACGACTAATAATGGGTACATTTTCCCTAATGGCCTGTCTCAATAGTTGTCGTTTTTCCGCGACCGTGTTGCCTGTCTTAATACCCCTCCACATGAGCTCATAAGACAACTCATCACCTAATAACCTGTTTATATCCATTGCAAAAAAATTCCAAAAAAATTCAATAATCGATTTTCTATACAAAAATAACTGAAAGGGATTTTCCCTTCCCCTTCCTAGTAAAAGGAAAAAAAATAAACCGGAAAAATTATACACCAAACTGGTGAAAAAGCAATATGCAAAAAAACTTCAAAATGCTTTAAATATAGGAAAAAAATATTTTGAATAAGACCGTGTATTTGTGCTGATATGAAAACAATTCAAGCCAACTCTTGCACTCGATCTTTTTCTTTTTAGCGTTGGGCGCCAATTATGCCACGGTAAAAGTTGGTATCAAAGGGATTGATGGTATTTTCCCAAATCTCAGGGTTTTGGCATATGCTCCTATGGCTAGCTCAATTGGAGCAAGAAAAAAAACTTAATTGGCGACTTCTTTTCAAGCAAAAAACTAAGGAAAGTAATTCAATTTGCCCTAGGCGCCACGTGATTATAAAATATTACTCCCAAAAATACTCTACTACCCAAATCACGAAGAGTAGCGTTTAGAAAAGAAGTCACCCGATATAAAATAAAAAAAATTGCAAGAGCTGCAAGAGATAAGCTTGAACTGTAAACAAATGAATTTATTGTAAAAATTACAACGGCACCAAAGTTTGATTCGAGCAAAAAATATAAGATATGTATAATCGCGTTAGTGTTTCTTGCAAAAGCAAGATTTCCCCACGTATAGCTATACTTAAGGTCACAATTTAATGGTAAAAATTATATATCTATATGCACAAAGCATAAACAATTGAATAACAATAAATCAACTCGCAATCTAAATTTTAGTGCAATATCCACGCAATTCATAACAATTAATAAACAAGACAGCACAAAACACTTATCTTAATAATTACAGACTTCGATGTTGGTTGTCCGTATGTGAAAGATAATTTTCTTCCAACTGATGTTTTCAAACAAGGTAGGGTGATGGAGAGTTCGTTATCAAGCTCGGTATCAATGAACGGCACCAATTTCTCAAAATTCTCAAAACTAAAAAAACTGGTTCGTACTTCACAATGGTACTTCAGGGCGAAAGATAGCAATTTGCACCTCCAGAAAATCGAACAGCTCAATTGAATAATGAAACTTGGTTGATGTTAACCAAGGGAAGGACCCTAAAAGGAATTCCTTTACAAAAAACATTTAATAAAAAAACAACTTTACCTCGTAGATGGTGTAATCGAGGGTATAATTCAAATAAAGGAAAGTATTCGGTCAATGCTGAGTTGCAAAAAAAATATAGATGATCTTATCCTCATAAAGAGACACTAATTTCACCTCGCAAACAAACGACGGATAAAAAAGTATTCGATACAGCTCGTTGCACAAAATAATCCCAAATCGGAGCGGTAAAAAAATATATACCAAAATTTCAGTGCAAACGGCACATCTAATAATTTTCCCAACTAACAATCATTAACTTTCGAAAATACTTTTAAAAATTGTTGTTAATATCAACTATTTTCTGGTCTTGCGATAGTACCTATCAACAGGACAGGGCCGCACTTAAAATTTAAATAACAAATAAAAATTCAATTTTCAACCGTGACAGAATGAAAATGGAATAAAATCCATTAAAATTGAAATCAATTTTAATTTTGATTTCAGTTTTAATGGATTTTAATCAATTTTCAAATCAATTTTAATTTTGATTTCAATTTTAATGGATTTTAATCCATTTTCATTCATTTAGGGATAGTTTAGCTGACGAGTTCTTGAAAAGACGAAACCACTTATGCGCAACGGGGTCCTAGACTAAAATATAAGTTAGAAAATTTTCAAATTTCATTCAACTTGTAATTTTTAAAATATTTTATTCAACATATAATTTCACAAGTTAAAAAACATTGACAATTATTTTAAATTTCAAAGCATCATAATTCCTTCAGCTAAATTTATACAGCCCAAATTTCGTAGGTCCTTCAGGTGTACTAGTGAAAGGTTTTAAACTGCTGGAGCGTTTGATCACTAAAACTGTATGATTTATTACTTTACTGTATTTTATTCATATTATTCCAGTCTTTGGCTTAGTGTATATGCTCAAGAGCAATAAGATAATTTGGATAGAGAAGATAAAGAAGCTAATCTTAGAAAAACTATTAAACCAGGTTGAGGTTAACCATAAAAGAAATATTAAATTTTTTCAAATTAACATCCCAAACTTAATAAAGAATTCTAACTTGTTGCTCTTATTTCACCAACGATGCATAATTGGGGAATATTATTTTGGTAAAATTCACAATGACGATTCGTAACTTCTTTTGATCATCGTTGTTACAGCTACAATTCAACTTAAGATTCCCACAACTGGCAAGAAATGTAATAAACTTCTAACTTGCAACTAAAATTACAATAGAAAAATTTGAAAAATTATCACTCTTCCTCGGAACCTGATGGCAATAATCTTATGAACCAACATTGCTTACGAACCGAGCACCTTATAGTGTTCTGTCGCGTTTATTAGATTCTACAAAATATGAGAAAACAATTTAAATCTGTTATTGGCAGATCGGGAGTCTCATTATGAGTACAAGTAAGGCAGAAACGTTTCGGCACAAAAACTACTTTATTTTACGCAGGATTTTAGTTTAAACTCATATGAGCTTTGCAGTTAAACTAAACAATTAGGTTTAAGCTATAAAGCTTAGATTAAAACAAAATGTAGTTAAAATCATTTGTTTTAAATTACTTATAGTTAAATTCCCAGTTAAAACTTTGCTATGGCACTGTATTGGGGGTATCAAAAGGCCTGGGGAGAAGAAAGGGGAAAATCGCACAAAAATTGTAAAATTACAACCTTCAGTATCATGTGATAGAGGGAGTTTTGAAACTTAGTGCATTTACATAGTGAGAAAGAGTCTAAGGGTGAGGGGGGTTATAAAATATTCCCCAGTAAAGGTCATCGTTCTAAAAAAAAATAAAGAGTTATCGTAGAGCTTCAACATAACCTGAGAACAATTACTGTCAACAATTAAATTTAAATAAAAAATCCCATGATTCTATAAACTAGAACTTTCGGGAGACCGGGGGGTCTGGGGGGTGTGGAACACCCTCCAGTGCCCTACTGCTGAAAGGTAAAACATTCAATGTTTACAGATTATGAGTAGGGTTTATTATAGCGTTTTGGTTTTCTTGAGAACGATGACATATTATACTGGGGGGAATTCATTCCCCCCCTCCCCAATTTTTGGTCACTGTTTTATATTTTTTGGGCTAAAAACTTTCACCATTATCGCTTAATACTGATAACCATAAGTTTGCAAATTTATCTATCACAGTTTGAGTGTTCCTGGGGGGTGCTCCACACCCCAGACCCCCGGTCTCTGCAACTTTGATTTTAATTTGGGCTAATTGAGATCTTAGTTACTTGAGTGTGACTTGTTAAAGTTAGGATTAATTAGTTTTCCTAATGATTTTTCTAGATCGGTTATGCTGATGTCATCAATTTATCACTAATAAAAATAAACTGCGCAAACTGGGGTCTGGGGGTGTGGAACACCTCCAGTGTCTTACTGCTAAAAGGTAAAACATTCAATGTTTACAGATTATGAGTAGGGTTTATTATAGCGTTTTGGTTTTCTTGAGAACGATGACATATTATACGGGGGAGAATTCATTCCCCACCCCAATTTTTAGTCACTGCTTTATATTTTTGTGCTAAAATTTTCACCATTATCGCTTAATACTGATAACCATAAGTTTGCAAATTTATCTATCACAGTTTGAGTGTTCTGGGGTGCTCCACACCCCCAGACCCCGGTCTCTACAACTTTGGTTTTAATTTGGGCTAATTGGAATATTAGTTACTTGAGAGTAACTTGTTAAAGTTAGGATTAATTCGGTTATCTAGATATTTTTCTAAATCGGTTATGCTGATGTCTTCAATTTATTACTAATAAAAAATAAACTGCACAAACCGGGGGGTCTGGGGTGTGGAACACCCTCCAGTGCCTTACTGCTGAAAGGTAAAACATTCAATGTTTACAGATTATGAGTAGGGTTTATTATAGCGTTTTGGTTTTCTTGAGAACGATGACATATTATACTGGGGGGAATTCATTCCCCACCCCAATTTTAGTCACTGCTTTATATTTTTGTGCTAAAAATTTTCACCATTATCGCTTAATACTGATAACCATAAGTTTGCAAATTTATCTATCACAGTTTGAGTGTTCTTGGGGGGTGCTCCACACCCCCAGACCCCCCGGTCTCTACAACTTTGGTTTATAATTTGGGCTAATTGGAATATTAGTTTCTTGAGTGTAACTTGTTAGAGTTAGGATTAATTCGTTTATCTAGATATTTTTTCTAGATCGGTTATGCTGATGTCTTCAATTTATTACTAATAAAAAATAAACTGCACAAACCGGGGGGTCTGGGGGGTGTGGAACACCCTCCAGTGCCTTACTGCTGAAAGGTAAAACATTCAATGTTTACAGATTATGAGTAGGGTTTATTATAGCGCTGTGGTTTTCTTGAGAACGATGACATAAATTATACCGGGGAAATTAATAATCAAATAAATAAAAAAACAAATTGGCAGAAGCTTTGGAGGAGATTTTGGATTCTATAAACTAGAACTTTCGGGAGACCGGGGGGTCTGGGGGTGGAGCACCCCCCAGCCATACTCAAATTATTGTAATACACATATTTGTAAAATTTTGGCCGTCAGTATCGGGTGATCAATAGAGAATCTTTTTAAAACATCATAAAATACAAAATAGTGACCGAGAACCTGGGAGGGGGGAGTCTGAAAGCAACCAGAACAAATATAAAAATTTTGGTGTTTGGAAAAATTAAGACTTTTTAAATTACATAATTTTATGAGTCAAAATGATCTTTTCCCTCTTGACTGTTCAAGCACTAAGCAAAATATTATCCTACGAAATCCTTTTTAAACTTCATATTTGACATCCTATCAGACTTCTGGCCAGCTAAAATTCTCCCCTATTTATCAACAGATAAACTTAAGAATCTGACATTAGGTTTCCGCACGTCACGTCCCGAGAGGTGACGCAAGATTTATCCCCTTTTAGGGGTGAGATACACAGTGCCGAAGTGGAACTATATTTTTCTTTGTTTTAAATTTTTATTTTGGCAAGACATTGCTCCGGGCAACATACAAAAGCAGATCTCCTGGATTTTACCGTAAAGTTTTGGTGAGAGCCGAGAGCAGAATCCCGGGATTTGGAAGCAGAATCCGCGTTAATCGCGAATCCCGTCTTAATCATTGGATCTTTGATGATTTGGCAAATTGTAACCGATAAAACAGACCTTCGTTCTATCCTCGGACCTTGTGTCGGAAAAAACTTCCCTTGGACTGCGTCCGCTGGCAGTTTTTGTTAAAACAAGTCCCCTCCTCGGAGGACAAACGGAGATACTGTTTTTTCCCGTAACTTCGTTGGCAGTTCCCGTGATAGGCAGATTTGCAATATTTTAAGTATGCAGCTTACATAGGTGTCACTGTATTTTTATTACTTTTTCCGAAGCTGTCGGCTTTCAGCTTTCCAAGGAAACCGACATCCTGGAACCGACTTTCGCTCACTGCTGGACATAACCACACAAGCATATTTAGCTGTAAATTAGCTGTCAAACGAGCAACTAGCTACCTCTTTGTCTTGCAAAGAGAGGACTTTTTAACTAAATTCTACA
Source organism: Lycocerus yunnanus (assembly GCA_036346125.1). Taxonomy (NCBI): domain Eukaryota; kingdom Metazoa; phylum Arthropoda; class Insecta; order Coleoptera; family Cantharidae; genus Lycocerus; species Lycocerus yunnanus. Next base: position 1,756,579 of record JARFIX010000075.1, on the reverse strand, counting down.
ACTTTGGTCAGTACGGGTTGTTAGAAAAGAAGGACATGCGATCTACCCATCCAATTACGGACAGCTAGCAATCTTTCTGGATACGTCGATGTTCGTAAATTTGACATAATTGCAAATAATCGTTAGCTGTGTGGGTTGCGATACCGAAGGCTTGAGAAATGATTTTTGCCCTTATAGAATTTTTTAATACAATTTCTTCAAAATCACAAAAATATTGTATAAAATCAGAAATAATATTCATTCAAAAATCCATGCATTTAAATATTTAATTATGTACATTTACATGTCTACGTAAGTTGGAAGCAAGTAAGTTAAGTTTTGTATTTTAAATAAAGAAGACCCTTCGAAACTTTTGAAAATGTCATACAAAATTCATAAATTTAACTTATCGAGGTTTTAGGAAGTTTACGTGGTTTTAGGAGGTATTATAATTAGTTAATTAATAAACTTTATTATAAATAATAATTCCTTCAGGGATCATAAAAATAAATTGTCTTCTTAAAAAAGATTTACTAAAAATTCCTTCTTTTAGATAATTAAATGGGCCAGCTTCAAAGTATGCCTTCATAAAATGAACCTGCTGGTTGGATTCGCGAACTGTCATTCTACGCAGCCAGGAATAAGAAACCAATTATCAAAAATATTGATTATTCTATAATCAAGCTAGCAACCAGGGGTCTCCTAGAATAACCAGATTAAAAAAAAACGACGATAAGAGAAACGGATTTTTCATTGCTTATAATTTTCATCTGATTCTGAAAGCATTGATGTTTTCAGTTGAATGCTGTAAAGAAACACCTAGGTATGTATTGAGCTGATTAAAATTACCCCCTCTTGCTGAACTATCCAGTTTCTAACTGTACACGTAGTTTAGTATTACGCTTCAGACTGTGGCGAGATAAATTCGGACCCCAATCTATGTTAAGTCATTTTCAGATTTCACGTTAAACTGTAGGTCATTGTTTAGGTAAAAAATGGTTTTCCCATTGTTAAAATTAAACTTTTGTCTAATTTTTTGAATCCTCTGACAGAATTACTAATAAAATTACGGTACCTAGGAAGTAAAACTTAGCGTATAAGTCAAAAAAGTTTCCCGAAAGTTAAAATCGATTTTGGAATGAAAGGAAGGTTTCTTTTTAAGGCAATAGAGAAAATACTTAAAACGTCCTGTTTTACATAATAATTAGGTGTGTGTATTTGACATTAAAAACAAAAAGCAACCAAATGTAACTAAAAATCGTTTATGCATTCACATTAAGCGGAAAATATTTGCTGAAAAATATTTTCCGAGTAAAAGAATCGCTTTATGCGTTAAATAGTAACAAAAATAAAAGCATTTTAAAAGCTGAAGCCGTTGCTTCGCTCTTTTATATGTAAATCTAGTATCCTGTTTCACAAACAACGCTATTTAAAATTCACCGCAATGGTGCAAAAGTTGTAAATGTAACACCCCTAACGTCTTATCTAATTCGATAATTCAATCAAAAGCAGCTAATACCGATTTACATAAAATAATTAAAAATTGAAAACCAATCCGAATTGAAAATATTATCATTCGCTTATTAACGAAATTTAATGAAAATATCATTGAGAAAAAGAAAGTGAAACAAAGTTTCGTTAATTTAAAGAAAATATAAATAAAAGTAAATTCAAACTCGTCAGTTGATGAGGACAAGGTCTTATTATTCAAATTACATTTATGTATAGACTTTTTCATTAGATTGTGGGGTTTCAAAATCTTAATAAAGTCTGTCACATTTAGAAAAACTCCTTTCAAAGCTTTTTCTAGTCCACACATCTCAGGTTTTCATCAAATAACAGTCGCACTAAAGCTGTGGTTATCTTGTTCTTTACTTCAAACTCAGTTTGTTAGGTTTTTATTTAGTTTGTTGTTTAGCCCTGTCGGTTTATATTTTTAATCCATTTTCACTTTTTTGCAGCAATTTTTAGAATGAGTTCACGAATTCTCAAATTCAACATTTAGAACAACAATTAAATAATGTTTATTCAAATTGGCTATAATGTGAAACAAAATACCTTCCGAGTACCTACCTATTATTCACATTGGAAGAGGTATTTGGGCACTTGAAACAATCACGGAAGAGTTATTTTAATGCAGTTTATCCCTTAAAGTAAATACCTCAAAGGGTTTAACTTTATATATAAGGAAATTACGGGATATGAACCGCGCAATTTCTGGTAGGATAATTCACCGAAGTGGAGAATACACCACAAAGTTTCTCTGCATTGTTCTACGTTACGCAATAGGCAAATAATGTAACAATTCCCAATAATGAAGGATTCGACCTATTAATATAACCACAATCTTGAAAGCTTAAACTCAAAACAGTTTTGATAACTACAATAAATACTTGATTCGATGCCAAGCATCCTGTTCGAAATAAAACTCCATCGAATCCAAATTTGCAACTCAAAGCTCAGTATTATGTTTCATTTACATACTGTGCATGTAAAATGCATAAAAATAAAGCAAACAGTTGTATAAAATTTTAGGATGGATAAAAGTAAAATTATGAATTATTCCGTATTTAAAATAAGAGTGAAGCAATTTAGAAGTATTTAAATAACAAATATGCACTATCGCATCATAATGAATACTCAATTAAATTAATTTATTTAAGTTAGTGCAAGATCAAACTAAGCGAGAAGTTCTGGTGCTATGTAAATAAATTAAGTAATGTAAATTCTGGAATAAAGTGAGTGCGACTCAAACTAACATATTCAAGGCACACCCCAAGTTTACTAAGTTATGTACACCTACTTGTCCTTATTCCAGCTGTATGCTACATGTAATGTATATTTTGTGCACTTCTTACAAAATAATCTACATTTTCCACAAAATAATATTTCTAATAAGCAAACTTCCCGAAAATTTCCAAATAATGTGATAAAGTTGCCAAAGCAAACATCATTACAGAAGATTGACTTGAAACTAATAAATTACACGTTATCCACTATTAAAGCTTTTACTTGGTATACAGGAAGTGAAATTTAGAACCAATATGAAATTGGAGCTTAATGTAGTTTCTTCCGGTGGACATGTGCTTATGTACAGACTTTTACACAAAGTTTAAATTAAGGTGGGTAGATTTAGCGACGAGGGTTCAAGTTGCACCTTAATTTTAATTATTTAATAACAAAATCGTTCGAACAAAAACTGAACAGTTAAATTTTTAACTCGACAGCCATCTCAAGATCAAAAGATTCTTGTTAATATCCTTTTTTTCATAAAAGATACAACCCTCATGCACGCTAAAAATTGTCAAATAAGCAAAGCGATGAAGCTTCCTTTAAAAATCCTCTGGAAATATTTATAAGATGCTCACTTTGCTTTGTCCAAAAATGCAAAACGAGCAGGTTCCTGAGACGTTTTTGTATTCATTGTTAAGACACGCTCTTTCTCGTGCTAAACTGATTGTTTCTTAAAAAAATATATATTGAAATAAAAGATAAAACTGTACAAAAATCATAGTGAAACGATAATGCTGGGCCTCAAAAGGATATTGATGTTTTTCAATCTAGTGTTTGGTTCGCACATTTAATTTTCTTTTCTGTTCTAGTGAACAAATAAATTATGGAGTTATGTTCATCGGGAAACGAAACGTTTTGCTCACAGAATCATTTTCAAGACGACGCGACAACTAGAAGCACAACAAAATTGCATAATTACCTGCTGTTTGCAGACTTTTGCTTATAATTCAGTTTAGGATTATCTTTAGAAGCAATATTTTAAAACCCAAAATCCAACTAGTTTGTGGTGGTGATGAAAGAATCAGGTTGCTAATAAAAATGTAGTTACTAAAATAATGGGTATACAGTTTGTGCAATAAAACAGCTAATTCAATAGATATCAGGAATTTTTTCTGGTCTATGTATGTATTTGATAGACTTAGAACTAGGTCTCTCTTCGTTGTAAAAAACATAATTAATTTCTTCCTTCTCTTCTAGTAGATGGCTTCTTTTTAAATAAATTCTTTCCTGCTCCATATTGATAGGATAAAAAAGAGCTGAAATATTTCAGTTCCTGTCCTTTAATTTGCTGAACATAATGTACCTTCTAAAACAAATATGGCCGCCACACAAAAACATTAAACCATGTATGGAATTATTATTGAATTATATTAACTATATTTCGGTTACTCAAAGTTCCAGGTGCCCGACTGCAGCATTTTAAATAATAGTGATTTGTAATTTCTGTAACTTTATTTCACGTTGCTTTTTATTCATTTTTTTATAGTTGGAATTTTTATTTTTTTACATTACTAAGTACATTTTGAAACCCCCCTTCCAGAATCTTGATATATGAGCGTCCCTGCATTGGCATGGCAATCAGACCAATAACTTGAAACAGAAAGTTTAGTTTTATTATAAAAATTGAATTATATTTTTGTTATTTCCTCGACAATTCATCCCTTATTCATTACTATAAATTTTAAATGTTACATATTTCGATGTAATAATTTAATTTTTGTTTATAAATTCTTCAAGGAACAAGTGCAATTCATGCGCATCAGTGCATGTAGTAACACTTCCACTTCCTTCAATTTTTATTATTTATAAATCAACAGTCAAATTTAAAATTCATTTTACATTTTTTTTTATCCTTATAATTTTATAATTAATACCTGAAAAAAACTTTACCTTCATTAATTCGCTTTTTGCTTATTTCTTCGATGTTTATTAACCAACTGTGTTTTTCTTTATTAATTTATTTCCTTGTCCGACAAATTCTCCCGCCAAAATCAAATATTTAAACATAAATGATTTAAAATATTTTTTTTTAGAAAAACCAGGGTTGTGCCCTTAATTAATGATATTCCACCGCTGTTTTGAAATGAAACTATTGTAGGTATACTACAGCTTGACGTAGCTAGCAATAATATTTTCATTTTACCAATTGGTATGTTAAACAATCGAAATAATTTACAGTAATTTGACGTAAAATATAAATCATAAAATTAAATCAACGTGTTATTGAAATCCAGTTTCCCGAGTATCTTTTATCTCTGTTATAAAAATAAAAATAAATTTCAAGTTATCGCATTCAAAATTATGGAAGTAAAACAAGATAACAAAAATAAAACCATTTTTTAACAAAAGTTCTAAAAAATAGCGACCATTTTGTAACAAACTCTTTAGTTTGCTGAACGCAGTGATTCTTAGGACCTTGTATGATATATGACCCTTTTAACCGAATAAAAGTCTACCCTTTACTCTCCTCTTGGTCGACAAAATGACAAGGTCATTATTTATGCTGCCGCAAATATTTTCGAATATAGAAAATATAGTTGTATGTGTTGAAAACGTACTTTTATTTTGGTTCAATTGATAGCCTCTTGCGCAAAAAGACGATTCCTTTCAAAACGTTTCAAAGCTTATTGAAGATACCTTTTCATTCAAATTAAAAAATTCTATTAACGAATAAATAAAATATCCCTAATAATTAATTAGAAATATGGATAATGATGGACTGATAAAGTGGATATTTTATGTTATGAAATTTGAATAATTATTACGAAACAGCAGAAAAAGCCCCAAGTGCTGAAGCAGAATATTAAATTTTTACTTTAATTATGAAAATTTGTTTGTTTTATGTTCCTACGCGATTTTTTATTACGAAACGCGGTGTCCGCAATTCAATAAAATCAATTCGTGTATCGCGAAAACCTAGATAGGTAATTTATCAAAAAAAAACAATGATACGCATCCTAAATTTTCTGCTCTGAGGCATTTCAAAGTTCCCTCGCGGTTGCATTATGCAGATAAAAGAAAATTGAGAAATGTTAACAAAACATCGATGCGCTACTTGAAAAAAGAAATCAATCGAGATTGGAAGTTTGAAATACAAACACTCGATACTGTTGTTTGAAAGAACAAAACGAATAAAGAGTAAAAGCGACAAATCTTCATTTCTTACGCTACATCTCGACGCTGTGTTCTTTTTTCGCATCATTGAAATTTGCAAAGCAAGTTGGACGTTTCGTTTCGCAGCCAAGTCGGTATCAAGCCTTGCGACAGTTCTATATAACACGTTCAATAGGTTTCTTCATCTTTAAAAGAAAATGATAAAATCTGATCAAGTATTGTTACACCATCCAAGTAGAAATCGATATTCATATTGAATATTTATCAATACTAGCGCAATAAGTTTTCCATTTCAAAGTAAAATGTAAAATTTTTGTGTTAAAAGCATTTAATTTAACTTGCAAGTTGAGATAACTTCAATAGTTTTAAATTAAAGGTTCACTTGCTGGAAACAGTACTTAGTGTACTCTTCTCAATTTACAAAAGAAAACGGAAAATGTTAAATTAAACTGCAACTGCAGCGTAAAGATAAATCGGAAAATTTCTTTGAGAAAAGATTAAATATTTACACAATCGTGTACAAATTGTTCGTTTTTAATTTGTGGAACGTTCACATTACGGCAAAAAAAGAACATAATGAACACTGTACAAAACACAAAGAAAACATTATTCCTCGTGCAAAGAAAAACGAAACATGAGAAAATCAGTGCAACCGCAATTATCAATTTAAAAAATATGTAATAAAGAGCAAACAATTTGAAGAAAATATTTTGTTCTTATTTTACAATTTCTAGTAATGTTACAGCAATAGCAGTTATAAAAGCAAGTTATTGCTCAATTCGCAATTGAAAATAAAAGAATAAACACAAAAAAATTTAATTAAAAGTTATACATTAACGCCGCCACAACTTTTACGTTTCTTTTAAGATACTCATAAACTAGAGCAATTTAGAAATTCATTTGAAAAAAAAATAGTGCACTTTTACATCTTGGTTTAGAGCTATTTTTTATAACGTTAATAAATTTATATGGCATTATTACGAACCATATTAACATATTGATTTTATAGTGTTTAACGTTCATCCACCTACCACTTCGGTATTTGAAAATGCTACACAAAAGAAGAAAGCAATGATTAACGTTCATATATATCAAATAAATAATCGAAAATGTTAAGGCAAGTGGTGGTAATGAATATATAATGCGAAACGATGCAATAATAATTATTGCTGGAAGTAAAAATGTAAGGTGGCTATCAATAATAAAGCAATCTCGCAGATCACGAACTTGAACTATGTAGTAGTTATATATCGGTTCTATAACGTCCGACGACACCTTTCAATTCCCAAGTGATCTGGCCCTCCATTTTTATGGGGTTTTTAACCGTTTCTAGTTCGGTTTTGTGCTATATGGTCGGTGATGATCTTCGAACTTATTTTAAATTATAATTTAATCGCTATAGGCATATAATATATACGTGCATGCTGCGAGAAGGGTTCATAAGTTTAATGATCATCATTTCATTGAATCGGAAACATATTATCACTACGCAAATTTGCAGTACATAGCTCCTAGGAAACCTGCATTTTGCGCACAATTTATATTCCACTTAAATTAGAATTTCTAAAGAGAAATGATTTACATATAATTCATAATACCTGGTGTGCACGAACTCGAATAAAGATCTGTACAGTGACATAATTTACGAATTCTTTCATTCGGACACGGAGGAAAAAGAACAAACGTCCGCGCCATAAGACCAGAATTTCAAAGCTCCAAAATTTCGTCAGTAAAATATAGAATACTTATTCTTATGGTCCTTGATTCGTTTATCCTTCATCATTTGGTTTCTGTAATACCTACAGCTCTTCTTCTGGAAGTTTACTTTATTTGTTGATAATAATGGAGCATAGAGTTCAAAATGGAAGAGAACGCACCAAAACCAAAATACTGGTATATTGTAAAATTTAAGGTTTTATTTATTTATTCGTGTAGTTATTACAGAACAATATATTTTCCTTAAGGTGGCCAAACAACTGTAAATCTCTGAAAACATGACAGATGTGCGTTTTTAAGTGTCGAAAATACTTCTTGGTGACAGTTAAGATACCCGAATCTGGATTTTACCATTTTTAAAGCGGTTTATGAAAGATGAGAATCTAATTAGCAGATAAAAAAATAAAATGTGCAGCCGGTTCACAAATTTTGGAAAAAACGACTTTAAAAATTAATTTGGAATGCAATTTTGTCGTTGGTTCTTTTAAACTGGAACCCCGCCCATCAGAATTAAAATAGGCTGCGGTTACAGTTAAGATCCCCGAATCTCGATTTTTAAAACGAATTATAAAAGATGAGGGTTAATTAACAGTTAAATAAATAAAATTTGTGGTAGGGCCACAAATTTTGAAAAAATACACTTTTAGGATGAATCCGAGTCTTGCGCAAGCGCTTTATTTATTAAATATATCCCCCTAGAACGGCACAACTCGTCAAAGTGTGGATATTGACCTGACAGATATCAGGGAGCGACTGGTAGTTTCTGGTGCTGGTGTCGACTGTTGATTATAATGACATAATACCTCGCAATAATACACTTACATATTTGTATTTCTTATGAGAAATTCGTGATTTTCAAATTTAAATTGTGGGTTTATTAAAGAACTCGCCAAATTTATCCCCACCTTAAAAAAAATTTCTAAAATGGCCCTCTTTCGTTGGTGAAGCTATTTCTATAGGAAAAAGTGTATTTTGAGTTCGGGAATCTTAACTCAAGCCGATTTCTTTGTACAAAGCGTAGTCGAGTGCAAAAGTTTTCCGAACAAAATAAGCAAATTGGACTATCAATTGCATAATATACTCAAAACAAAAAAGGAATAATCTCTCCATTAAAATCTTAATTTTTATTGAATTACTGAGATTAAGGATGTATCTCGTCAGATTAAGAATTTAATTTTAATAATAGTTAATAACCCGTCAAGCACCTTTAGCAAAAAAACTGGTCTTTGAAAAGGTCATCATCGATAGGTTTTAATTCGATTGATATGCAATTTGAAATAACGAATAATTTAATTTTTTGCTTTGGACACACATTTTTTAAAATTCTGACTGTTTAATGCACATCTACATGTTGGGCTGAATCAAAACCGTAGAAAATGAACTTGTAAAACTTACAATAATAAAAAATTTTAAATTTTAGAAGCTAAGTGAAATTTTAAAATTGTTCAACTTACATTTTAGTCTAACAAGGGAGACCGGCAACTTCCCTCACTGAATTAATTCATTTTCATTGTGCGTGTAGGTCTTGTATTGGACTTCAACAGGTGCAAGTATAAGGGCACGCTTCTTCGCCAATTTCGAGAAAATTGAATAATTATTGAAAATTAACATAAATTTGGTAAGTTGTTAATGCTCCTGCCTATTAGTTTTTATTTATTTGATTATTAATTTTCCCGGTATAATTTAATCGTGAATCGATGTCATCGTTCTCAAGAAAACCACAGCGCTATAATAAACCCTACTCATAATCTGTAAACATTGCATGTTTTACCTTTCAGCAGTGAAGCACTGGAGGGTGTTCCACACCCCCCAGACCCCCCGGTTTGTGCAGTTTATTTTTTATTAGTAATAAATTGAAGACATCAGCATAACCGATCTAGAAAAAATCTCTAGAAAAACTAATTAATCCTAACATTAACAAGTCACACTCAAGTACTAATATCCCAATAGGACCAAATTAAAAACCAAAGTTGTAGAGACCGGGGGTCTGAGGTGTGGAGCACCCCCCAGGAACACTCAAACTGTGATAGATAAATTTGCAAACTTATGGTTATCAGTATTAAGCGATAATGGTGAAAGTTTTTAGCACAAAAAATATAAAGCAGTGACCAAGAATTTGGGGAAGGTATGAATTCCCCAGTATATTATGTCATCGTTCTCAAGAAAACCACAGCGCTTATAATAAACCCTACTCATAATCTGTAAACATTGCATGTTTTACCTTTCAGCAGTGAGGCACTGGAGGGTGTTCCACACCCCAGACCCCCGGTTTGTGCAGTTTATTTTTTATTAGAAATAAATTGAAGATATCGGCATAACCGATTTAGAAAAACTAATTAATTCTAACTTTAACCCAAATTATAAAGCAAACTTTTAGAAACCGGGGGTCTGGGGGTGTGGAGCACCCCCCAGGAACACTCAAACTGTGATAGATAAATTTGCAAACTTATGGTTATCAGTATTAAGCGATAATGGTGAAAGTTTTTAGCACAAAAAATATAAAGCAGTGACCAAGAATTGGGGAAGGTATGAATTCCCCAGTATAATATGTCATCGTTCTCAAGAAAACCAAAACGCTATAATAAACCCTACTCATAATCTGTAAACATTGCATGTTTTACCTTTCAGCAGTGAGGCACTGGAGGGTGTTCCACACCCCCCAGACCCCCGGTTTGTGAAGTTTATTTTTTATTAGTAATAAATAGAAGATAACAGCAAAACCGATCTAGAAAAATCTTTAGAAAAACTAATTAATCCTAACTTTAACAAGTCACACTCAAGTAGCTAATATCCGAATTAGTCCAAATTATAAACCAAAGTTGTAGAAACCGGGGGATCTCGAGGGTGTGGAGCACCCTCCTTTACAGATTATGAGTAGGGTTTATTATAGCGCTTTGGTTTTCTTGAAAATGATGGCATATTATACTGGGGGGAATTAATAATCAAATAAATAAAAAAAGTTGGCAGGAGCTGGATGCTAGCCCAGTACCCTTCGCATGTTTTTATTTTGTTGCAATCTTATGCAATTCCATTAACAACTTACCAAATTTATGTTAATTTTTATGCAGTTCATCAGTAATATACAATTATTCAAATTCAATTTTCTCAAAATTGGCGAAGAAGTGTGCCCTTATACTTGCACCTGTTGAAGTCCAATACACGCACAATGAAAATGAATCAATTCAGTGAGGGGAAGTTCCCGGTCTCCCTTTGTAAGACACCGTTGTACAATATTGTTTCGCCTTATCGAGGACTCATCAGTTAAACTATCCGAAATGAATGAAAATGGATTAAAATCCATTAAAAGTGAAATCAAAAACTATATAACTGACTTACCTTTAAAACATTTAAAAAAAATTATTCAAAATGGGTTTTAGAAGATGATATTATAATATTAATATAAAAGTTGTTTGGAAGAGCCAAAGTGAGGTAAATATTTCAACGTAAAATTTAATATTTAATAATCATTTTTACCTTTTTCATTCAACAATATTTTGAAATATTTTACAGAATTTCCTAACTCAGCCTTCTGGAGAACAGCGGCTGACTGTGAAAATTTGTGTAACTTATCAATAATTAAAAAACCAAAGAAAAATTAAGATAGAGACGATAACAGCCACTCTTGTAATTAAAGCACATCAATTAACTGACAAAAACGCTAGTAATTATTATATTTAAATGACAAAACATAATTTAGTATCAAGTTTAAAAAATCTTAAAAAGTAATTCTGTATATTTTCGCTGAAAATCGTAAAACAGAATTGAAAACTGAAGACAATGATTTAGCAATTAAATTAAATTCTAGCGTTGCCAAAGAAAGAAACATTTAATTTAAGAAAATCAGTTAGATACTCAAAAACTGTGCGACCGATTTAATTTTCTTCTTCCGATCCATAAGAAGGATCCGCATGGCTAAACTCCGTCGTAAAAATAAATTTAAATTGTTATATGTGTAAAACCTATAGTTTTGTTAGCAACTTGGAATCTCAGAAACGCCAGCAATTTAAAAGAAGAACAAAAAGATCACTAGCAACAGTGTATAGTTTATGCAATATTTTATATGCTATAACAAAGAAGACGCTTTTTGGTTGGTTGCTTTAAAATTAATAATATATTATATTCGTATAAAATGTACCGTCTCGCTCAAGGTATCCGAAGGCTCCAATATTAACTTACCTCTGTAAATGCAGATATGGAAATAAGTAAGGAAGCTTACCTGAAAATAAAAAAAAAGTTAATATCGGCATCGCCCAAGTTATAATATTAAAACTTATTATTAGGCGACTCGTATACGATATATCTTAAACACATATCGCATACTGAATCAACAGGTGTGTGTGGCACAATTATGTAAAGGATTTGGTCTGTATCACGCGCCCAACACTGGACTGAACTTTGATGTACGAATCGTCGAATTTCTAAAAATTCAATTAAAACGTGAGAAATGTTTTGAGATTATGAATCAGCGATAATAGAATCTTGCTTAAATTCCTCTTTGGATTAATTCAGTTGTCGAGTTTTGAGAGCTGGCTGTTTTGTAGCATTCAGCTGAGTAACTACTGGATACGTCGATAAGAAGTTCGTTTAAATCATGAGTTGAAGAATTTAAATTGTAAAATCAATTTTTATCTGTTCTGCTCGTATCCATAAAAACGCGGCGGTAATAAATTTCTGAAATGGGAAGTAAAAATTTTGATAACGATTTAGGTATTTGCCTCAAAATGGTTTCTTAGGTCTTCGTGCTTAATTAATTCGACAATTAGTAGAAACTTCTAACAAAGAAAACTCTTAATTTCCAGAACGAATTCGTGGATTTCGGGTTTTTGATAAATGTAATAATAAAAAAAAATACAGAAGCTGACATGGTTATATGAAGACCTATAAATGTGGTCCTATCGGAAGGTAATAAAATATAGCATGGAAGAGAGCAAATAAAACAAGGTGACACATCAGAGAAGTAAGAATACATTTAAGTTGCACGATGTTGTGTTTTCAACCGATCATAAAATGTTAATTTACAAAAACACGTAAAACGTTCGTTCCTAAACAACGCAAGCAGTGCCAAAACGAAAGAATGCCAAAACTTTTTGAACAATAAAATGCGTGGTCGAGTTATTTTCTTTGTTTCGTTTTCAATTCGTTTTAAGTAAAATTAACTTTTTTGTTTGTAACGTCCATGCGAGTTAATCAAAAATTTGATCCAAACAGATTTAAAAATGAAACCACTTTATATAACCGTATAAATATAACACTTGACACGTTTCACGTTTTAAAATTCAGTTCGAGCACAATTCAACATGGTTCCGAATTCGTCGATGTGTAAATTCAATATTAAATGATTGACACCCCCTTTTGATGGTCTCTAAGTGAGAGCACGTCAGTTCATTGCAATAATAGACATAGAAAACTAACCCGAGTTTGAGTGATCCATAAGGTTGAGTATAGTAAATAAAACTTTTACCTCTAAAGTTGAGTTATAGGGTAAAAGGGAAATGGTATTGTATTTCACTATTGTGTAACATCTTTTACTTCAAAAATACAAGGCGGAATTATTTATGTTTTTAATTTAAAATGGGAAATCGTTCGCACAAGAGCTTACTTTTCTTACAAATTTTTTTACAAGGGAGATAATTAAAAATAATAAATAAAAAAATTACCCTTATATACCTACCACCTATCGATTGACGTTATGAAATTGCTCTACGTGATTACGTTTACATTGAAAATGGGAATTTGATATATTTTTAAATATTCAATAAATGTTTCCTTTGAATTGCCTAAAAAAATTGCCATAAAATATAAAAATTACTTACAATAAAACCGTTCAGCCTGCATTTCCTTTAATTAAATAAAAATCCACTCAACTAAATGAAACTTTGTATAAAATGAAGTCAATTTAGTCTTAAAAATGCTTGATGATAGTTAATTGCTTTTATTGTTTACAGAACGTCAAGACAATTAAGATTAAAAGCTTTCACTAACAAATTAGTTATCCCTGCGCCACCCCTAACTAACCTAATGGTAAGAATGGTGGAATCCACCCCTGTTTATCATAAAGTAGCAAAAGTAGGTAGCGAAATGCTGCGCTAATGTTTAACACCATAAAATTTCCAATTTCTTGCTCTATTAATTTTACTGTAAATTAAGCATCGTTTATAAGTAATTTTAGAATTACCGACGTTATTTAACCCCTTGTAATACTAATAATATAGTAGAACCCTAAAAATATTAAAGTGGGGTAGTAAAATCGAGGCAAAAATGCAAAATCACTTGTTCGCTATATTTCATTCGTCTGTTTGTATTTCTAGATTCTGGCTAAATACATAATTCATCCAAAGTAGATGAAATAACGCATACACGTTTGAATTATTATTAATGAAGAAAAACGAATTGGAATTACGTTAAGTATTATAATTCAAACGGATTGTTTTCCTAAGAGCTTTGACGTTTTAGTCTGATTGATGGCCAAAAGAAATTTTAATTTTTAAGCGAATTTATGAAACGAACGTGATTATTAATGTCTTCTGCTTGTCATTTCTAATTGTTATTCTCTCCCTTTTGGCGATTTATCACTACCTAACTTTATCCAGAAACAATACCTGGATCGTGTATATAAAGCGGGACAAAAACAAAATTGAACAGCCCAACACAATAGATTCCAATTCATTATTATCATTTCAACATTATTTTATCTTGTTTGTAAGTATTCGCATTGTTTATTAACCGTAGGTAGGACCTACCGAATATTAGTTTAAAAATTCAAATGTTATTACTGTTGTTGTAATAATCTTACAATTAATCACTTCAATTTTAGGGGTAATTAATGCACCTCCTTTGTCACTTTTTTTTAAAAGCCGTCTAATACACGGAGATTAATGCAGAGGGATTTACATTCATTAAATTAAACGAGTTTTAGAAGAAATGATAAAGGCGATTGTATTAGACGAAACGTGTTAAATCAATTATTCAATGAAGATGTTTCAATAGAGCTTAATTGGTTCTCTTAAATTCCGTAACATTCTTTGTGTCGTTCACGGTGTTCTAAAGAAGTCTACAGCAAAGAAGAAAAAAACTAATAAACTTAGCGATTTCCTGAAAAAAGAGAAAAGCGAGAGCCATTAATAAGTGGTAGCTAATTCAGGGTTACCATCCGCCACGCGCTACGCAAGCCTGCAATCCGCGATTACATGCCACTAGCACGGTCTATTAGCGGTGCCGAGAGCCACATTTTCAAACAATATTGAGTTTAGTAAAGGGGGAGCACAATGTTTGTAATATGCAATCTGCGGTAGCCGCTCTGATCTATTTATTACGCCCAAATTGATGCCGAATAACGCGGCTAAAGATTGACAAGCGGAATTAAAATGTTGTTACAGTTTTGCAGATGGAATTCATTTTAGGGGCGTATAAAATTATGACTGGGGAAACAAACGGAAACGTGGGGTAATTCGGGACGAGTCTTCACTATTTCAGATAATGTATATCGAAAATATAAAACCACTATCCTGCATGTCGTAGAAACAACTTTGCTACGTAAAAGTTGGAAAATTTTATGGATCTTTGAAAATGTCAACTTAAGCATTCATTCTATTCACGGTTGGGGTATCAAAACTGTCATTATCATCACATGTCGAGTATAAAGTGCGATACAAGTTTTGATATTGTGTATCAAAAGCATTTCAAATGGTTACCATCCCATGGATGAATAAAAAATATAACTGAGGACAATGTAAATATTGTCCTCTCAAACTGGTATGGGTAGGGACAAAAAGGGTATTTTTATAAAAGGTAAATTTTTAATAGGCGGTTATGAATACCACAATCAGTCTCATCGTAGGGTGTTCACAATTGTAAATTTAAAAAGGCGAATTTGTATATCAAAATCGAACCGCGATATAAAATTAATACTCCTTCGATTTATTGAATTTCTACAAGATGCTGACTAATAATTCAGATAGAAAATAATGATGAAAAAATGTAAGAATAAGTGAAACGTTCCAGCTGTAGGGGTTTAGTGGCGGATTGAGGGGTGCAGACAAGCGTGACGGGGCTACTCGACAGGGTGCTCCGTGATTCATAGCAAAGCCTGCGGGGTGCTGCGCCCTAACAGTCAAAAATGGCAAAATACATTTGTCAAACTATTAACTATGGCTAGGGGTTAATAGCGTGAACGACTCAGCAAATACTGATAAGAGAAAAAATTGCTGCGCTGATTTTAATTAAGAGGAAAAAACAAATTTCAGTTTTAGCCTACACACATTTAATTACTTTTAATGTCGAGTAGGTTACATATCAGTTTGAAACTTGATTAACGAAAAAATTATGTATTTTTAAATTAAAATTTAAAATTGTGCTCAAGTGCAAAAAGTAAATTGTATCATAAAATAATGAGTGTTGGTAATGAAGTAAACGCCGCAAAAGTGAGTATTATAATTGGAGGGATAATGTTGCAATTTTTTGTCAGCAACGTGAAGAGCACTATAGGTAATTAACGACACCCATTAAAGCGAAATAAATGGTAGGCTAAAAATTAAAAAATAACTATGAGATAATTAATGCACACCAGCTGCAGTTTGCAGCACCAAACGACTTCAAAAGACAAGTTATAATTTTTTTTATGAACACCTAATTTAGAGCAAGTGAGAGAAAAAAAGTAATGAGGAAATATGCAAAACATGCAAGGTTGAAAAATTTAACATAATTTGTTTTTCAACCCCTACATCATGAGAAGAGTTACTTTGCATACAATTTAAACAAGTCTCTGAATAAAACAAAAACAAAATAAAATCAAGGTTGGATTGCGTTGGTTTTTATTCAAAAGGGTGTATTTTTTCATCCGTCATCGTAATCATGTCGAGAGTCTTGAAAAACCCTTTATACCTTTTACTTAAGCAAAGTTAGGACGGCTTCTTTATTGTGCGATAACCGCAATCCCGGATTCATAACCCAATTTAAAATGCCGACATTAAATATTAATAAAAACAATTAAAAAAAAATTAGCATTGTCTGTAATTTTTCCGAAAATATTTTCGTCCCTAATAAATTCACCCTTCGAATTTCGAGCGTAATTCAGACAAGAGGTTCGAAGATTTTGCCAATTAAGCAATTAATGCAATTTTACTTGTCTCGGTATGTAAAATTAAAGCTTCAAAATAAAAATTTCAAAAACTCTACAAAATAGAATCGTAAAAGCACTCCGTGATAAACTAACTACTATCTGAACATAATTGATCTTTCATTTATTTGAAAGAATAAAGATTTCTTCATGTTTTGTAACGCCTACTTTTCTAAAAAGGATTTGTTCGAAATTTATGAGCACCGAAAAGGTTCGAGCATATTTTAATATAATTTTGATATCAAATTTCTTGTAAATATTTAGAATTATTTTTTATATTTTCACTTTAGTTGGTTTATACACGACGGTGTCAAACACGACCGTTGATGTGGACGTGAGCAACACAAGATGAAACATAGCACTTGCATAGTATCGTAACTTCCTGACGAGCGTCGACGTGACGTGTTGTTTATTTGAAAGTTGGTTTAGCTTCATCTTTTTTTGCGAAGCGTCACGTTTCTGTTAAGCAGGGAGTAGAATGTTGTGACAGCAATAAAATAAAAATAGTTTAAAATTTAAACCCTGTTCTAAATCGTTCATATTTTGCAAAATATAATTTTATATTATTTTTCTCGTTGTTGTAAAATCAGCATTTGAGTGACGGACGATATGTTTTTTATGTATTCCGCACTTAACAAATTTTTCAATCTGGGACTTTTTCGGTCAGTTAAAAAAAGGAATGGTAACACTTCCGGACTTAGAAATTTATTTTCTCGGATAAGCTAAATCGCTGTATGCAGCATATAACTTACTGTCTATTCGTTCAGTAATTCCACTTATTACAAAAACTGATATTTTCAATTCTTTAATAAAATTGTAAATCAAAATTCTGGTTTTGGATGATTGATAGATTTTTCACTTATTTAATTTATTAATTAATTTCAAATCACGTGTTCAAATAATATTACATTTATACATTATTACAGAATGTAATAAATTTTTCAATGGACGGTAGATTAGTGCATTACGGGTTTTTTTATAAACATGTAGTTATTAGTTAAATACCATTAAAATAACTCGATTAATGTGAGCATGAACTAGAAAAACTGAAAAAAAAAATCAATTTTAAAGTTGCTAGATTTTCCTATATTATATAAGCAAATGAATTCACAAATTTTAGAAAAAACGGTGTTAAAAATTAAAATAGATTGCAATTTTCTTATTGGTTCTTTTCAAACCATAAAAATCAGTTTTAGGACTAAAATATACGCTACATTATATTTTTTTAATAATAGCTCTTAAAACGTCTCTATATTCAATATTTTATCAAAATTACAGCATTCTCTTACATATACGTGTCGGCTCGATCAAAAAATTGTTAAAATACGTTATTTTCGGTGTAATACGTTTTTAAAACGTAAAAATAAAAATCAAAACAAACAATTGACAAAATTCATATCGTTGTTCTTATTTTTCAGTGTTCTCTTTTTTCCTTGTTCTGTTTTTTATTGTTCTGTTTTATCGTTGTTCTGTTTTTTCATTGTTCTGTTGTTTCGTTGTTCTGTTTTTTCATTCTTTTGTTTTGTTCTATCATGGAATCAACACAAGCAGCACACTACCTTGTAGACTTACCCAAAAAATGCACATTTTTTTCAAGTTCTTTCTTTTGATTTAACGGTTTTTGCCATTCTGGATCAAGTTTAATCCGTACAGAATGCACAATATATAAAAATTACGCAGGTCTCTTTTTCAACACCTTTGTCGACCAAAAACTATTGCAAATAAAGCAAAAGTTCAAAATTTTCTACAAAATTATTTGTAAGTCTCGAGGTGTTTAAAAATGCATTATTTTTCATTGCATTCACCATCTATTATTGCGCGGCACGCATAAACGCGCACAGCGCATATTGCTCGGAGAAGATTTCAAAAAATGTTAAGGGTTTCACATATTACCACCAATTTTAACAAAACACAAATGTATTAATTTTGATAAATTTAATAATTTCTCAATTTTAGTCCATTACAGAACAGGACATTTGAGTATGCCTGGGGGGTGCTCCACACCCCAGACCCCCGGTCTCCAAACCTTTGTTTTCAAGTAGCATTTGCTGTTCTAAATTTATAAAGAAATGCACACTTCGGCAGGTAAATTTATATAATTATTATTCCTTCCTTCTCAGTCTGTTTACCCTTGAGAGAGTTTAGTGACACCATTTTAGAGTTCTCAGGCACTCTACCTCGGTGGTTTGCCATTGCCTGCCAAGAGAAGCCGGTTAGAAAAATCAGTCAGAGAATTGACGCACTTAAACAACCTGTAGCAGTATTTTTGTTATTCTTCCGTATGTTGCTCGGAACTGCAAAAATGGCAGGATATGGCGATAGGAAAGAGACGTCTCGTACATTGTAATAGGCCCAAAAAATTATTACCATATTATTTTTAATGATTCCATCCAGATAAGTATGTTTAAAATATCAAAAGTACATCACAGATTCAAAAGTTATCAAACGGAATTTTTAAAAATAGTCCTGTTTTTGGGAAAGAATCAAGTTATTTAAAACAAACTGCTTTAAGGGGGAATAAAACTCTCCCTTCGGAGATCAACTGCATGTGAAATAGTCCGATTAAGTTTTTTTAATTTTCATCTTCTAGGAAGTAAAAATAGGTATACACAAATTGAGTTTTCCCTCTCCTCGCAGGACTGTGTAACTCGAAGAAAATACTTTTATATATCTATGTATGTTTGGGCAGGGGGGGGGCATACTAAAGTATTTAATTTAAATTAGTTTTTAGGCTAAATATAATTTTATATCGAGTATTTTACATTATATAATTAAAAACGGTAGCAAAGCTTTAGCTTCACAACAATCTAAAAAACATCCCTAGATCAAAGCAAAACTCGAAGGGGTGGATATGAATAAAGCTAATATAACCGGAAGATTACAATTTTGTCCGCAGTGTATGATGTTCATTTTTCTTTTGGAAATTTTTAATTTTGAAAGCCCGGATTGTCGGACAATACATAGTTGAAGAACGTGTAAATATTCAAATAAATTATCTTACTAAAATTGTGAATCTGAGATTGTATTGTCGTGGCGTACTTTTAATTGACATAATTTGTTTACTATTTAAAATATTTTTTGTATTACCTACAGGTCAAATTAAATTAATAAGATTAGTCTGCAAAATTTGTAACTTGGAAGTTTCACTTCCTAGGTATACTAATTTATTTCAGTCGGAAAGTTAGAATTTTGCTCTTGACCTTATTTCACTTAACTTTTTATGGCAAAGGTATTTGATGTTTCAAGTTGCATGGTACTTTAAATTAAACCCACCCTCGAACTCCACACCCCTTCGCCCGACCGCTGGCGACTAAGCTGGCTAATTTTTGTGAGAAAGTTAGAATTTTCTTAAAATCCGACAAATTTATTATTGTAAAAATTTTTAATCTCATTATGACTGTAACGAATCAGCAAACTATGGTAAAAAATACTGATACATGTAGATAATAACAAAATTTCCTAACTCGAAAAGCGCTGCTATTCCTCTTTACAATAGCCAAGTTTTACTATTTTACAAAGATGATAAATCTATGGTTTAGCATAAATTTTAGAAATTGGATGTGATAAATGACAAAACCAAGAAGAATTTGACACAAAACAAATTGGAACAATGAAGATCTTCAATATACTTCAATTATTATGAGCGAGATGCGAAATTGATATATTTAGCTTTGTCTCGAATAAACTTTTCCTTATTAAATACAACAACTCATTGTAATTAACATAAAGGTTTCCTCAGAACCTAATTTACTGTTGAAATAGTTCTGTCAGTAACAGTCTACATGCACGTTTGCTAATAAATAATACATAAACTAAGTAACTTTGCAGACATTTAATTCAAATGGACTGTGGTTATTTGATGTCAAACGCAGGAACCACAACAGAACAAGCTTTTGTTCAAGTGATTTTGTAAATGTAGAGTTGTAATTTATATTAATTCTAATATACGATAGTAAAATCGAGTTTAATTAATATAGATTGACTGAAAACGAACGAGAAGCATTTCTACAATGGATTCCGCACAAACGGAGTGGCGCATAATTTTAAAAAACAATTCCGACTTGGGATTAAATAAACAGCCTAACTGCAAAGATCAAGTTTCCAAAAGTCAAACAAAGATGGGAATCGTTCGCTGTAATACACAACAATTTTCAAGCACTACATCGTAGTGCCTGAATCGTGAGACTGTAGAGATAGGGGTTGATATAGGGTGCGGAACTTAAACGGGGTAATGGTTTGCACATAGGTCAGGAACTGACGGATTTTTACATTTTAAATCGGTTTTATCTTCTGAAACCATGCATACGTTTATAAATATAATGGGGCTTTATCAGTTTGAATAAATTGCAGATGCCGTAGCGTAAAAATAAACTAAATTAAAGTCAACAATAAAAACAAACAATTATTTATAACACATATAATGTAATCGCAACTCATTTATTTCAAAATGTAATTGCCAGTTGATATATATCATCCTTTCATAATAAATTATTGTTCCACTCAAAAAAGTCTGAAATATTGAAAATTTTCATTTTTCCCCAGCATTATTTAACAAACAAACAAACAAACAAGTCCAACTGAAAAATAATGAAACGTGATGGATTTTTTCTTCAATCTTAGCTTCACCGTGATGTCCCGAGAGACACTTATTATGTGCATTGCAATCTGTCAGTGCAAATACTACGTGCTTATCTAAAATGCAGTTTTGCTCAAAACCAACACTAAAATTTCCTTGCAATTTTCCATGTGCGACGGAGCTTTGCTTATAATTCGAATTCCCTTCGGCACGTCAGTGATGGTAACATTTTGCCTCGCTCTCTCTTTAAGAATGAATTAGAATTGAAAAGTGAGTTAATAATAAAAATTAAAGAATTAGTTTTCAAGTTGGAATAACGTTAAGTAAAGTTAGTTTTGTTCCATCTATTTCAAGTAATGTTCGATGTAATCCTTTTTTACAAAATAAAATGCTGGAAACTTTAAGAAGCGCAATTAAGTGTATGAAACATGACGGCCCAATAAAACAATTTCAGCTTTTAAACTGTAAAATGTAGCAAGTCTTTTAACTAAATTGCTTCTTAGAGTCGCCAAGAATTTACGAATTGTTAACTGGAGACGAATGCAATTCATTATTCGCGATGCTTAGTGTTTTATGAGACTTGTTCGGCGGTATATGCGACTCAGAAAACTTTAAATGATAAAAAGCGCAAAATAAATGGATAAAATTTTTCATAACATTCTTTAGTTGTATAAAACCATTGCGGACGCGCTTTTTGCACGCTTTTGTATGTATGTATAACTTTGCAAATTTAACATTTTTTGTTTTAATATTAAATTAGCCGAGCAATTTCTGGTCTATACACACAGAATGCGAGTTTCATTTCTTCAAAAGTTTTACAATAAATCATCATTATTAGCATTTGTTGATACAGAGCTAAACGGTAATTGTTTCTAATTTGTAATGCTCTGAAATATTATTTATGTACAACCCATCCCAACAAGCGCCCATCCCTCTTTTGCTCTACTTATTCAATAAATTTCCGCTTGTATATGCACTTTAAAAGACAGGCGTTTAATAAAAAGGCTGCAACTAAATCAATTATGTGACAAAGAAGCGAGGCGAATGCCGATGTTTACTAATGAATAAATTTTACGGTTGTCGGTTAGATTTGAACAAAAAGTGAATTTTGAAACGCTGCGAGTGTAACACGTCAATGAAAATCAGAGCATAGCTACTTGAAAAATAAAATATAATGTACTACAATTAACTAACCGTGATGATACACATTTAATCCTAATCTCTTTTTATTGCAACAAAAATTTGTAAAGTAACGCGCATTTTAATGATTTTTATAAGCGCCGTCGTTTAAAACATTCAAATATTGCCTCGCGCAAACGTACCTACTATTATAACAATACGAAAAAATTCTTGCGATATTTGACCGTTTTTTAAGAACTCGTTTTTTAGGATGTTAAGATATTTTATATTCGATATATACCTACCAGGGTTAATAATATTATCAAAATAGGTTCCAAAAAATCAGAGGCTCCGGACGGCCCAAGTTAACAGAAATGGCAAAGTAATTGTTTTTTGTGAATAATGGAAGATTTTTGCACTTTCTCGAAGTGTGTAACACTTCATCATAAAACGTGAACATATTCACTACACAACTATCAAAACTAAACTAACCGGGAACACGCGATAATAAAACACGCGGTCAGCTCAAATCGGGTACTTGATTATGGTCCACCCTGCACCTATAAAACCAAAAATACTACTGAAAAGATAATTTAAAAATTAACAAGCTAAATAACCAAAAACTCATGAGAAAGGCGCAGCTGGTTCCGCATAAATGGACTCGCAACCAGCAAACGACGTCATATTAGGAAAACTGATTTACCGCTTATCGTCGAGAAAATTAAAACCAGGATTTTATTAAAACAAAATTACAGTGAAAATTAATCTATCACAGAAATCTAGAAATGGAATACGAAATAAAGAAAAGCAGCGAGCAAATTATTTCATTTAAAGAAAATCTTAATAATTCTAATCAAATTGAATAATATTTTTGCATAAAACCAAAATAAAAGAAATCTCACTTCATAGAACTTTCTGCAAAAAGGTAATCCCGCCCCAAGACATGCCTTTGCTAGAAAATTTTATATGGAGCTCAACGTGGGACTACCACACTCAGTTACCAATTTTTGAACATTAAAATTGTACAAATTTAGGAAATTAAGCAGAGAATAAGAATTACAATTGATGTAAAACAATTTTGTATGGAACTGTTTTTCAGAGTTACACCAACGTGTAAATGAAAAGTTACCAAAAATCTGCTATCCTAGATTATTATTTATTGAAATAATAAGTTGCAAAATTCATTTGAGACGACGAACTTTGTTAAATTTGATAGAAAATTAATCAACATGATGTTTTAAGTGTGTCAAATTTCAACCGCATTATTTGTGATTTGCTCGAAAGATAATGGTCCTACAGAAAAATGTAATGTAAAAATTGAAAAGTAATTTAATTTCTTGCAACTAGGTTTTGCTCGTATCTTTCTATGATAAAAATTCACCAAGTTATAGCTACTTATTTGTTGTTAAAAAAGACGTTTCCATTAAAATGGAAATTATTAATTTTGTTATTTAAATTGCATTCTGATAGAAAAAGTCAGAAAATATATTTCGTGGCCTTTGAGAAGCCAAATGAAGTGCAATATACCTACTATTTTCATTAAAAGTAATTTATTAGCCAAAGAAGTTAATTTTTTATGCAAATATTTGTTAGAAAAAATATCTACATAAAAACAAATAAAATTTGCAGTGTGAAATTTCTACTGTGAAATTAAGTTTATTAAAAAAAATATCTTTCAAAAAATAATACCGACCGACTTCATTTATCTTAATTACAGCCTTAGAATTAATTAATTTCAATTTTGGTTATGTTATGAAAAAGGACAAAGATATAACTTTAAAAAACAAAATTAATTAATATATTTTTCAGAACATTAGCAATTATATTGACACCTAGGGAATTTCTTTTTGAAAGTGTAGTTTCTGATTTTGTTCGTATTTGTAAATTTCTTTCTGTAAATTTTCAGTTTTTGCAATATTTTGGAAAAGATGGATTCTACGTTCAAAAATAAATTTTTTTGGAAACTGACAAAATCACTTTTATGTTTAATGCACAACTGTTGTAAAAATTTACTATAAAACATCATTTTCTATGCCAGAAAAGTAGCTTATATTTGATCTTATTACTTATATTTTCCAGTCCAAACACCAAAAAAAATTCAGAATGTGTTAGCTACAACATTTATCTTGATTAAAGCAGTAGTTTTGGTTGTAAAATTTCAAAATGCATTTCATTCACCATTTTGTATTTCTATTTTTGCAACATCTAAAAAATAATTAACAGTTTAAAAAACTATTATACTGCAACACTGTAATATAATACGTATTTAATGAAATTTACATAATTTTTATCTTAAATTCATTCATTTTGAATTTTTCAAGTATAATAATAATATTAGATGACCAGGAAACCCCAAATCCTATAATCTTTAAAGCTCATTGAAATTTGCCTGACTTTCACCTTAAATTCGGCCATTTTAAAGCCGCCATTTTGTCATTACAATAATTGATGACCAGAAGAACCCAATGTTATTAATTTGAAGTTTAAATTTAAATATTGAAAATTATTGAAGAAAAATATATTTACTAAGCGCACTAACGCAGAATATTTTGAATACAATTAATTTCAATAACAAATGTAATAAAGGAGTACCTAACCCCGTAAGAGCAATGTTATAAGAGTACGAAAATATTACAAAGTATTTCTTATCGATCATGAATATTATTATTCGGGTAAAATGTCAATTTTTATTACTTCGCTTTGGAAGCCACTATAAAATTTTCCCATTCTTAATCACAATACAACACTTTATCCTGCAGTTTGGTCGACCTATACATAGTAGAGAAATAAGTAATCCAAATAAAATAACCTTTACTACACGGTTGCGATGAAGATATTACACCTCCTGTGAGTTTTTAATAGCTTATAGGTATCATTAATTTTTCTAAATCTGAAGTAATAATTGTACTTCTCTTTAAAGAATTCTTTTATCGTTGAGGCTAAAAAACTGTGCACAGTGTCGGCCCAATGCGCCCTTAATGAATTTATTGATACAATAAACTATTCAGTAGAAACTATAACAAAGGTAATAAGGAAATAATTGTGTGTTTTTACTATAATCCGACACTTTTAATCCGACGTACTCGGTAGTCCGACGCGCTACAGGCAGCAACATGCATCCCCCTCCCACCGCTCCGACAGGAAGCAAAACAAACCTGCAGTGACATGAATCCTCCTCCCTCCGCTCTGTGGGGACAGATCAGTCAAGTGTAGTTAGTTCAGCAGTTGTGTTGTATAGTTTCGGACGGAAAGTATGTATATTTATATACTATTGCAAGTCATGACAGTAGATGACGAAGTGAACGAGGAGGCAGTGCCAGAAAAACTTCACCGTCAGCTGCGATGAAGCGTTATCGGCAACGAAAACTTTGCTTCGTTGGTGTGAGGAGAGAATTAGACTTTTCAAATATTTTGATGTTAAAAGGTATTCAAGAACAAGCAATGACGGACTGCCTGCGTGCGAAGAAACAAAAGAAAATCACAGACTTCTTTAATGTGTAAATACATATGTATGTATGTACATACATATTGTAGATTTTACTTATCATTTTGTCATTTTGTATCCTGGTATTAATAAATTACATGTACCTTTACTGTTTCTTCCTTTTTTAACTTCATTGTGTTCAAACGCATTAAGAATAAAACATCTTTGATATGTAATATGACATTTTGGTAATCCGACATTTTCGGTAATCCGACATCTCTCGGTCCCTTAACTGTCGGATTATCGAGGACAACTGTAATTTGTATTTTTACTATAATAATAACATAACTCGTAGGTGTTATTTTTAAGTTTACATAGTACACATAATAATAATATAGTTATACTTAACAGTCATAAAAAATTTTGATAATAAAGGGTAATTTTGATAAATTTATTTTTCTTTTTTTTATATTTTTCTAAAATAATCATATCGACGTTTATTGTGTGTTTTTACTATAATAATAACATAACTCAAACTAGCTAGCAAGTCAAAGCTTTTTTGGTGAGAAATACTCGAAATTAATTTTAATTTAGAAAAAATCGTTCACCAGTTGCAACTGGCAGTCGCCAAATTTTTACAGTTCCCCAAGGTAATTTTGACGCCCTTCGCGTATGGCGTCCCGATGCGACGCAGCCTTTGCTTACCGAGTGGAGCCGGTACTGCCTGTTCAGTTCTTTGACCGCATGGTTGTTTAGTTTATATGTGTTGTATAAAGCTTTTTGTTTGTAAGAACTTACGGGTTTAAAATTTTTTACGAGGTGTTCCAAATGGTTTTAATCACTTGAAGTTAGCATACATTTCGGTGCAATAAAAACATTTGTAGTCGTCAAAAACATTTTAGTGTTATTTCGGTAACAAAATTTTGAAGCACGCAACAAGTGCACTACAAAAACTACACCGGTTACAGAAAATTATGGACATTAAATAAGCAACAGATAGACGGAAGCTTAATAGAAAAATAATAAATTAAATAGGCAAAAAGCCAATAAAAACAGAAGTTCGATAAAAAGTTTAAAAATAACAGAGGAGTAAAGAATACGTTTGGGAATACATATTCTTAAATTCCTTTAAATTCGAGATATACATTTTAAGCGATGTTGCATTAAGAAAGAGCAATTATAATTAATTACAAATCAACAATTATTCTGTAATCTTAAAAAGCTAATCAAATTTTGATGAGACAGAATGTTATTGCATACTTCGTACCTGGAAATTCATTTAACATTCGGTTATTTAATAACTAAAACAAACGTTATAGTTTAAATAAACCCTTCAACTTGACGAAGAAGAGAAATAATTTTAATTAAACCAAAACATTCGGTCCGTTAAGATTTTAACGCCTTGGGGATTCTAACTTTTATTTTAAGTCAAAAAATTAAATTAAATATTAATTGTTATTGTTAATAAGATAATGAAGCACCAGAAATAGTACAGCAAATAAAGCAAAATATAAATAATTTCTGCACTCAAAGCAAACGAAGTTCTAGTAATTATTTTCGTTTTGTATACAATTAGAAAGCAAACTACACAACTATTGTAAAACAAACAATTGTATACACAAAAAGGATTTGCTTCATTTAATTTCACCAAACGTAGACTTAACCGTTATACAAAATTTGCGAGCTTTCGTTGCATAATAATGGATGACGAATTACAGATGTAAAATGTACAGTAATTCTTCCTAAAGGAAGCCCGGCAAAAAATAATTTAAAATATACAACCGACCTTTTGTGAAACATAAACGTTGTTAAAGAACTTTGTTAATGATCAATTGTTAGAAAAAACATGTGTTACCAGCCAAAAACATTCATCTACAGCCAACATCAAAGCTGGAAAAACTGATAAAACCCCTCATAAAGAAAAGTATGCGTCCCGTCACTTTGCTGCAGAAATTTCATTATTCTAAGAGCTATTCCCTTTTTTACACGTCATTCGTTGCATGTTTGTACATCGTTTATTTTTTATATTTCACTCCAGATAACTCTCTTGTCCTTCTTTGTCACCATTTATTATGAACGCTAAAGCAAAGAGAGAGACTACTAACTCAATATAAAACGAGAAATGTGTTTTGTCATTTATATTTCATGTTCCATTGGGAATAAAGAGTAGCTAGATATGGAAGCATATTAGTACTTGCATATAACAGGTCTAATATGAAACTACTCACGGAAATTGTACCTACACAATTTTACATAAAATAAATTAGTGGCAAGAACGGAAATAATGCAATTTCTATATAGAACAAACACGAACACGAACAGTTAGGTCAACATCAATTATTCATCAACAAACTTTTAACCTTTTGTTCCATCATTATCGATACATGCCACTTTTATTAGGTACCTATCTATCTATTTATTTAAGGCAAAAAACAGGGCCAACTTTAAAAACCCCAGTTCTCAACTCCCTTAACTTCTCCAACGCATTTGATTCCCTCAATTGACAAGGTGAAAGTACCCTCTAGAGAGCAGATAAGAAAGTTATAAGCAACTAATGCACATAAAAACGTTGACGTATTTTTAATAAATTGCCCGAGTATGTAGCCGGAAAATTTTAATGAAATTTGATGAAAAATTTCATTAAAATAGATGACTGAACACAATTAGTGGAAGTTGTTCGGCTTGAACAAAAAACTAGACATGTCGTCTGGCAACAAGAGCCGTGTTATCGTTAGGAACTCTATCGAACAAGTCCTCCAATAAATAGTTTACATCGAAATGGCTCATTAATACACTTTTACAACAACAACAACTTAATTCCAGCTTCCTTATTTTCTAGAACAAAAATGTCATACAGCAGAAAATAAGATCAGTCATAGAAACGTAACAGAGAATTTCTCTGCTGTTGGTTGTAGTCCCGGCACAGCCAAAAACATAAATCCCTTGGACTAAACTGATCTTAGGGTAGAGAGAATTCAAACCTTCAGCAGACACGTTCCAAATCAACACTTGCACAATATTTGAGTAGCCTAGTACGAAACAACTTCTATTCAACTCCAACATTTGTTTAAATTACACGAACAGAAGTACGCCCACCCCACAATATCTTTTTGTTGTCATAATTTTAAGGGGAGGTTTGAAGAAATACACGGGCAGCATTTTCCTGGGGCTGTGTGCTGACCACCCCCGATCTAATTAATGCTTAATGTACAACGAACATTAAATTCTTTATGATGAAATTTTGGCTGCGTGGCAACAAACGAAAAACTTTCGGAGCTTTAATTAACTTGTGAAGTACAGTTCCAAATATTAAACCTTTTAATAATGAAAATTATATAAAATTTATTCTAAATCTGTTCATCCGGAAATTTTTGTTATTCGCTACATCAAAGTCCAAATGAAATTGTTGTGTAAAAATTTAAATCGATTTTAAAATAGCGTAACTTATAATAAGGTGCTTAAGCAGTAAAAAATGTTATAAATAATACAATTTCCGATTAATTCGTATTTTTAAAAGCTTCGCCATTTGCATCCACTGTGCAAAATTATTATTGCAATTTGTCAAACTTTTGATAAAGCCATAAAAATTAATAACCACTTTTCCTTAGTTACAAATACATCCAATATCGTAAGTCCCATTTAAACCTAATGTAAATTCGAGATACGTTGATAACTTTTTAGTAAACGGCTTTAAAGATATTAAATTTAACACCAAATTAAGCTGTTCGAGTTAGAGAAAATCGAATATCAAGGGAGAGAAATACCTGAAAATTCAAAACATCCACACCTAAAACGCGAGCTTAGTTTAACTTAAAACAACATAATCGAAATTTTAGAATTAAAGAACGTTAACATAATAAATTGTTCCTTTCGCAGCCATAACACTACAACACCCAAATTTTCATCGATATAAATGGCGCTTGTAGACAGAGATAACGAGCGAAACTGGATGCAAAAATCAATATCGTCCACATGCATAAATATAAAATACGCATCATGATGTTTGATTAGACCGTAAAATATTCAAAACCTACGAGAATTTATAGTAAACATACCCAAACGTGAGTTATTTTAAGGCCGACACAAATTGAACAAAAATTTGTAAATTTTGAGAAAATCTAAAACTATCGAAGAGCAAAGAAATCCTCAATCCATACTTATATTATTAACACATCTCGAACATAATACACTTTTACCTGCATCTTTTCAATAATAGAAATATTTTCGGAAACTCGGAACAGATTCTCCTATAGCAGAGATAAAAAGATTTAAAATAAAATATACATGTATACATAGACTCTTGAACAATTTTCCCATAGCACTCGCACTGTTAATTAACGAGGGTGGTTCGTTAAAATTGTCAAAAGTAATTTAATGATTACATTTGTTATTTAAAGGGCATTATACGGAATTTCGGTTATTTTTACATAATATAATAGTTCATGCCCAACTGAACAAGACCTCCAATTTTGAAAGCAATGGTATGTATAATTTCAGAGATATCGCCGAACAAAGTTATGAACTAAATAAACTAGAAGCGAACTACGCAAACCTGCCGAACATATTCAGATGAACCCCGTGGGAAAACTTGCATTGAGAAAATTGTCTAAAAGTAATTTCAATCCTTACAAATTCAAGATACATTTTCAATTAAACTTGTTTCCAGCAGCTTAAGTTTTCTCGCTACTTTTGTAAAATACAAAATAATATGTAATCTACCCCCCCAATGCTTTAATTGATACAAATAATTATTTTACGTAAAATATTGTGCAAAAATAAAAGAAAACTGGCCGTTTTAACATAATTATGTAAAAATCAGCGAGAGCGAAAAAGCCTATGTTTAATGCGGGGCCCTTTGTAACACGTTAATGTTTAGTACTACACAATTGTCATGCCATTGTAATTCTTCAAACAATGCATTTGAAAAGGAAGAAGTTATTTTCTCGACAAGGGTGCGTCAATTTGATATAAAATTAAGTAGCAAAACTGAACTTTTCATAAAACAGTAGAAAATCTTAATTAGAGACTTTTAATTCAAATATCTGAAAGCAGTAAACTGAAAAGTGCTAAATTCTTGGAAGAAAATATAGTCGATAAAGAACAGGGGCGTATTATCCATTATAGTAATAAATTTGCAATTTGGGGGATATAAAAGGGCCATAAAAGAGAGTAATACAAAATGACAATTTTCTAATTGAATACTGATTGCTATTTTAACATTTAATTACTGCGTTAACAATTTGTGTTGAAAACGTTTAAAAGTGAAATTACTTTAGAAAAATGTTGGTACGTTAATGGGTCATAAATTATTTTTAATCCGTCTCTGATATGAAGGGAAGAAAATGAATGAAGGAAGGTGTACTATAGATTTCGTAAGTTTCGGTCCAAGAACGCTGAACGCAAAGAACAATGTAGCTATTGTAATTCTGCGTACGAGTTGCAAGCAGCAGACGGCGTCGTTTGGTGGATCGATAGCCCAAATGGCCCGGCTTGGAGGTCGATGCCGCATCCTAGAGGGGATCACTCTTTCATTTGGTGAAGATTCCCATTATACTAAAACCGCATTAAGCATTTAAACCGAATTGAAATTTCCAGCTGTAGTTCACGAGGTTAAAATTTGTAACAATTAAATGTTATACTTACGTCACATCAAAACTTGCGAGAGAAAAATTATCGTTTTTTATTCCTCGGTTAAAGAAACAATTATATCGTGTATTCGGCTCACGTATTTCAATGAGAAATTCCACTTAAAAGTTGCTTTACAATAAGAACAAATAATTACATGCAATTAAAATTACAAATTCGAGAAGATAACACAAAATACCTTTTGTCATTTAAATACAATACACACGCCCTTTTACTGAATTCAACATAACACGTAATAATCTATTACATTTATTAAAAGCAGAACTAATTTGGTTGACATTTTCTCTGCGTTTAATCTAAAACTTTAATTCCCATCGCGATCATCAAATTTTTAATCTATCCTGTTAATAATGCTAATACAAGTTTTTAATGATAGATAGTAGTATTGGGTACCAAGTTTTGCAAAATAGTTAAGCATTACTTATTAAAGCGCGTTAGATCTTCAATGTGCACAAAATCTAATCTAAACAAGTCTACAAATCAGAAAAAAAATATATTATGTAAGACCAATTACGTCTTTTTGCATAGTGGCAACCAAAAACTTCACAGTGGTGTGCATGTAAAAGATCATCTAGGTTTTTGCCTTCGTGTTAAGCTTTGGATATGTATTCTAAAAAATGCATTGACGCAAATGCAGAAAGTAGTCGACAATAAACATATTCAATAACCAGTTTTTTCTTGAAGTTATTACGACAGGTACAGATGAATCTCTTCATTGTTATAATTTTATTATTAACAGACGATATTAAAACAAAATTAAATTTACAGCTCTACTCCGGTAAAATCCAAAGCTCAAAATTGCTTTAACTCGATGTATAATAATTACCAATCTTATTATATTATATAAGATTTATTAACTTTGTTTACCCTAAGGATTGGAAACCCTTGGAAACCTTCTTCGTTAGGAAATCGATGAAACTATAGATATCAATGATGCTAAAGTTGGGCAAACATCTCTAACTGATACAGAAACTTCCTTTTTTAGTTGTAAGTATTTACAACTCTTGTCCTAAAAATCTTGAATTTGATGTTCAACTTCAAGGACTTTTAAAATGTTCATAAAACTGAAAAAATAACATTAACTAACATAATCTACGGTAGTTTAGAATTAACGTTCAACCAATTTTAATAACATGTTTAACCGTCAAAATTGAAAACAATGCAGTTTGCTCTATCCAGACATCCTAACTTCTACCGCCATTATAAAGGCTTCCTCCGCGAGAGTCATAAATTTGACGCAGTGTATGTTTGAATAGCGAACGCAAAACTAATTACTTAAATTTTTTTTTCAGAAGAGCGAGTAACAAAAATAAAATCCCCAGAAGTCGTTAAAGCTTGATTTTCCTTACAAGAACAGGTCAATAGTAATCTGGAAGTCATAATCTAGCCAAGGTAAACTGTTTGCTTACTCGCCTGCACAGGAAGTTCTGCGGAAGTAAGAATCGTTTTCCACGCTTGCAAGTCCAATATGTGATGAAAATTCAAGTTTTAATGACGATTTCGTCGTCTACATAACGTGCCAAATATATAGAAAGACGAAACTTACTTTATTAAAACTTGCAAAACGTTTAGGTAAAGCTGCTCATACAAAATGCGGAAAATGTAAAGATGTGGCATAAAACGTGGGGAACAGGTGCATTTTGCAACGAAATTGCATTAAATAACCAAAGGGGACCAGAAACACCAGATATTGTACAGATACAGTAGAAAATGAAATGTGAATGCAGTGTCTTTTGCACTGACTTATTTATTACATCATTATATTCAATTTCGATGTAAATGTTCTTGTTTTTTCTTTCAAATATTAAATATTTCAAAACAGATAAGTCGAACACGACGACGTTTCGTTTTATAGCTTAGGAATCATGACAAAGTTTTTATTTCTAACACTTCTGTTAACTTAAAATCAAATTTAAAAAGTAATAGGTAAGTAAATACACACCTGCATAATAAATACATTAAACACCTCCGTAATAATAGAGGAGGTAGTAATACGTGCGTGACTTTAAAACAGTGCAATAGAAAATTCTGTTTTAACTTATTTCTATTTTCATTCGTGACAAAGAAAGATTTAAAAAAAAACAAAAATGATTAATAAAAAAATAGTACAAATTTCATTCTGAGCGAAATGCACTTAAAATAATTAGCGACAGTCAAACTGTCAGGATAATAAAGTAGACGCAATAACAATTTTTATTATCAGAAGCGTATTTTACATTTGAAAAGTGAAAATTCAACATGAACACAAAAATTCTTTCGCGAGAACAAAATAACAAAATTTAATTAAAATTGAAGTCAAAAATAGCACAAAAATTAACTGTAAAAACACGTCGAATTTTTTTATGATTAAAAAAATAATTCAAAACACGCAACTATAGACACATGTAAAAATTTTAAACAAAGTAATGAACCCACAAAAAAACCTAAACTGGAAAACGTTTTCAAACTTAGCATTAATAGGAACGAACAATAAAACCCTCTAAACTTTAAGTTTGATGCAAAAAATAACCCAGTTTTAAATTCACAGAGTATCTTGAAAATTGAAGAGCACTTTGCGCGTTTCAATAGGACAGTTCATTAACCGAAATTCCCAACAGCCCTCTAAAATTTCCACCCTTTTCACTGACACACTTTGTCACACGTCATCAATATCCTGCTTCCTTCATTTCAACGAACAACGACATAAACGTCTCCCTTTAGTATTAAATTAAGTTATTAAATTCATGTTTGTTTTATCTAAATGTTAAAATCCTACCTATTGTTTATATCACCTACACATTACCCCATCATGTTCATTATAACTAGGCGCGTCCTCAATTAAATTATCAGGAAGACGAAAATAATACAAATAGTCATTCTCAGATTCCGAGTATAACTTCATTATTTTAAAAGCATTTTCGTTTATTCTTTGAGAAACTTTATCAGTTGGAAATTTGTATAGGTTAGAGCGTGGGCTTGCTAAGCTATGGAGCGAGAAACTTGGGTTGTAAACTTCCAATTTTGAGGTTAAAATCCTATAAATACCATCATCAGCAGTAAACTTTCCAGAATGAAATTACTATGCATTTCGATGAGCCTCAGGTATTGCAAATGTTATTTTCCTCAACATTGCAGTAGACCACTGAAATCCAGAACATTAATGTTCATTATGGTTGTTAAAGACGAGGCTTAAATAAAGCAGAAATTCGAACACCTGTTACAGTTTCCTCGTGTACCTGGGTAAATCAGTGATAAACAATTAAAACTAAAATAAGAGTATTAATATTCTTACAAAAACCTTTTCGTCCTCCAACAAATATCTGGCAACGTTCCGGCGATATTCTTATCTGCATAAATCTAACCGTAATTTAAAAAAAAAACAGAGTCATAAACCAACCCATCGTAACATCTGCTTAATTAGCTCCTTAATCGATCAACATACTACCGAGCGAGATTACTGTTAAATATTCACAGAGGTTAAATTTAGATCCATGGATAAGCATGGTGAAAAAGAATTAAACAAAACAGGCAGTGTGAAAACTTAAATCTTCCGAATATTATTTAAAATTTTCAATTACATTTTCACCGATTAGCTAAAAAAATTCTTGCTGCACCGAGAACCAACCAACAGGGAAGAATTATTTATATACAAGTAAAAGTAATAAAATTGTAAGGGTCGTGTAAATACCAAAAATTGATCTAAA
This sequence comes from Lycocerus yunnanus, assembly GCA_036346125.1. Taxonomy (NCBI): domain Eukaryota; kingdom Metazoa; phylum Arthropoda; class Insecta; order Coleoptera; family Cantharidae; genus Lycocerus; species Lycocerus yunnanus. Next base: position 1,721,414 of record JARFIX010000075.1, on the reverse strand, counting down.
ATGTAGCGTTAGATTAATTGGATGAATAAACTGCGGTTAACGAACCGTAACCCCTTTTAACAATGTGTGATAGTAACTCAAATGATGAATACAAAAACTAACTAAAACAAAATGAGAACATTTAAATGCAAATTGGAATGACAATTGAGGAGTAGCACAAAATCTTATCTGATGGTAGATAGAGAGTGCATCATTTCGACGTACATAACAGCTGCTTTACGATAAGGATCGGTGTTTGGTGATGTGTACAGTTCTCAACTAGTAAATAGGAAACAATTACCAAGTTGGAATCTTTCAAGCAGTCATGTCTGAAAGCTTGCAAGTTTTGCAAAATACTCGCCTAGTAAAATAATGCATACCCTTTCTAAAAGCCTTCGTGAAAAAAAATTATAACTTATTTCCTATTTACAAGGTTCAAACTAATGGTTCAAATCGATCTTAAAAATAATTCAACATTCAATAGATCAACATTGCATTATTTGCACTTTGTGAACGATTATTTTCAAGATATAAGCCATATTTTTACGAAGCTCTTATTTTTTTGTTCAAAATGTTTATTTTATATTTGAATTTTTAGCAGTAACTCAAGTGCTATTCGTACGCAGTTTGGGCATTGTCCGTTGCGAAAAAAAAATCTTTCATCAGAACCGTACCTAGGGCAGTTGCCGCCCGGATGGCAGCTTCATTTTATCGCCCCCGAAGGAATAGAAAATAAGTTTTAACGAAATGAATACGAATACTTCCATTAATTTTTTTGTAATATTGAACTAAGAAAACGTCGAGGTAATGACAAATTCGAAATAAAACTCGAATTAGTCAAGTTTGACTGGATATATCTAAATTATTTTTCTTATTTAATTTTTATTCGGGTTTTTAGCTCCCTGAGGGGCTTAAGTCGAGGTCTTGCGCACCCTTGCACCCCGCTTCGCGCGACCCTGATTTTCATTCTTATCCGTCACAATGAGAAGTAAAATCGCTCCATAATTAATTTTTTCGTTCTATTACGGTTTGCAACCAAAATATAATCATCTCTCACACAGGAATGTCAAGTCAATTGGTGAACGTATTTGTTCCCAACAAATTCAAAACTGAATGAAATGCTAATTCTAAATTTACAATACCTAAGACTACGTTAATAAGAAAGTAATGAACATCTAATCGTAAATACAAAAAAAACAATCGCTTTTCATTTTTTCTTTCCACTTGTGGTTGGATGAATCGCCGCAAATAATCACTTGGCGGTTGTACAAAAAAAAAGCAAGACAATGAATTTGATGGAGTTTTTGTGTCGAATATTGACTTCTAGCGTTATTAATGATATTATTATTAAGAAACTGTTAATCAACTTGTTGCATGTGAATCAAATGACTGAGAAATTTAAAAAAATGTATTCTTTCCATTTTCCAAAAAATCACAAAGGCAGAATTAATGATCTGATTTAAATTTCTGGCTGAAACGAATTTAATAGTTCGCCTACACGACCTGTTCTGTACAAAAGGGACTTGACAAGATGGTTCTGACAAATTAATGAATAATTATCGTGAACCATGTAACAGAAAACAAGACACGAAGAAAGTGTTGATAAGTATGGCAAGTAAAACATGCAGACAGGCGATAAAATAGCATTTGATTTATGGTCGATTTAAATTTTACACCAATTAGTGAAAACTATAATGATTAATAAACAATTTTCTACAAAATGCAACTTGCATGTGCAAATATGATATCAAACTGTCTATTCAGCGACTCAATTTGTAAGCGAAGTACATGAACCGAATGGAAGTTGTTGCAAAAATATTGCAGTTTTCCATATTGAACAAACTCACCAAAGAGATTTAAATTTTGAACTAAACAAAATCTGTCATATTAAACAAATAAAGTAAAATGAACGAATCAAATCTAGAAGGAAAATTCCAATATTACGAGAGACGTGCATTTGACATTGTATTTCATCCCTTAAAAATTATACCATAAAGAAATTTGTGTGCGATGAAGCACTCTTCTTTAAATAAAGAAATATAATTTTTCGACGAGAAAAAACGAATTTAATTTGAATGCCACAGCGACTTCATTTTACAAGATCAGGTGAAAAAAGAGCGTGAAAAGAGCGACCGGAAGTTTTATAGGAAATCGAGGTTCAGTAACCGCCTCAGAACTTGTAAAATTCAATTTCAACTAGTTTATCGAAAAAGCAACCAACTCTAGAGATCACGCCCATATTTTTGTTGTCGTTTTCAAGTTGTTTTGCTTATTCCATTGGAGTTGAGTTATCATTACCACTTCAAAAAACATTTCAATTAAATTGCTAATTTGGAATTCCCACCAGAACGCTCACATTGCTATTGACCACATTCAACCTACAATGTTTCTTTCTATAATGTAATCATTTTTGTTGCTCCAAGATGAAAGTAGCACAAGAAAATAAAGTTTTTCAAAAGATTCATAAGTGCACTTTCAATATTTAGACTGAAAATTTTGAAACTGCAATTGTCGAGCATCTCGTGGAAAATAAACATGTTGTCTCACACTCAAATTCCCTTGTTCCTTTATCGTGTTCATGGCAAAAGTAGAACACAGACTAACAACGGAAAAAGGGAGATTTAACAACAGAACAAACAACAAAAACTGCAAAATGCAAATTCGTTAATTAAAATCCATATTTTCAAATAAGTTTTCCGTTTTCGTGAAAATGAACTATAAAATACATCTGCATTGCAGCGTTAATTGTCGATCCAAGCTATGCAAAGCACTACCAATAAATGATAAGTGTGAAAAAATTATAATTTAAAGTTTTTTTTAAATTGTTACAACTCATGCAGAATATTAAGTGCACCTAATGGAAGAGATCATTAGCAATACCTAACTTAATTGTTGTAATTACTAACATAATTGCTTGCAGTTACAACACCGCGCCCTTCCTAATCGACCCCCTTTCGAACGAGGTTACTAGCAAGATACAACTGTCGGTATTTAGGGACAAAATTTCTGCCCCGTACTATTCAAGATGGGGGAAGCAAGTTTCGGTTAGGTGAACAGAAACGTAAGGGAGTATTGTAGGCAAAGAGAAACCGGAGGAATGAATTAGCGAATAAACTTGGGCACGATTACACCGTAATATGCTATCAATATTCTATTATCCACCTCGGTTAGGTAGTTAAACTCCAAGGACTGGTTTACACGGAAAAATTTAATTAATAGTAACTTAACTTAGTTTAGAAGTAATCAAAATTTACGAGGAACGGTTGCATTTTTAAAAATAATTAGTAAATTTTTTATCGCCATTCGCGAGAGCGTCTAGACTAGATAGCTTAACAAAGAACCAAATAGCGAAAAGCATCACGAAAATGTCCACTTGTTTATCGATTTTCAGTAAAAGGGACCCGAATACTTTAGATATTTTGCAATAGAAGAGGACGAACCAAAAATACGTTTCAATTGTTGCCGACAGGAAAAAGGAAACAATGGGACACTGTACGTACGTAACGATTCCAAACATTCAAAAGTTGTTGAGAAAATTTGTGCAATCGTCGTTCTCGTGTTTACTTAATTAGCTGCTTTTTAAATACAAAAGAAATAAACGTGAACCAGGAACTTCTGTTTTCGTACAAATTTTCAATCTCGAAAGTACAATGACCACCGTAACTGTGATCCCTTAACAATCTATACAATGATATACACATGGGAGAGCTAACATTCTGTTGAGATGTGTCACCCAAAATGAAAGCATTGTCACTTTTTCATTTAGGAAAATAATTAATGGTGCTTTCAGCAATAATTACGGTAAGAAAGAACGATAATGTTAGAAATATATTTCCAAGTTTTACAACCAAATTATTTATTATCTCGAATCGATGTTTTGAAGTCTTAAAAGTTTTCAAGTTGACCTGGGTCAAATAGAGCAAGCGCCGAAAAAACTTTATTAGTGCAATACCGATATTTTACTTGGGAAATTAAATAAAAGTTCGATGAAAACTTTTCTATGGTAATTTAAAGAAGCCAATTTAGTTTCAGGTTATTAAGCATTTCTTTTCCACTAAAACTACTACTAAAAGAAGTTGTAAAAACTTTCAAGTTAAAATAAATATCGCTATGTTTTGAAGCTTTTCAATTTTTGAGCACTTGGAGAGACTAAAGTTGTGGCAAAAATTTTCTTAATAGTTTGCAAAACCGATAATACTACCTCAGGAAATGTAAAATTACATTGTACTACTCTAAAACACCTGAAGCCTGTATACTAATCCGCCCTTAATCTATTTTAATCTGCAATTACAACCTATAATCCAGCAAACTGGTGGTTTTCCTGCGTAAACCCGGCTGCCGCACAACAGACGGGGCCTAAACAAACATTATATCAAGGATATATTAGATCGGACAAAGTAAACTGATTAATCTTATTTGACATTTAAATTGCTTGCGCTATTCTCTATCTACTGAATTCAAATTAACAATTATTTAAGGTTAAACGGGATTCATATTATCAAATAACTAAAACAAACTTGTGCACTGCCAAAAATAAATTAATAATAAAATTTTTCACAACAATAAATTATTGATATTTCATTAAGCCGAGCCTATGTTCAGAATGTAAATAGATATACACAAATTTTTGATCAACTTCGAAACGCAAAGCAGGAACTCAAGATTTTATAATTAAAAACTAACATTACCTGAGGAAAAGTTTTCAAAGCTTGCCAATATCGAATGGAATTTTCATATTTAGAGATAATGTTTAATTAATACAGGAAATTTATTAGTTATTTGGATTTATGTAATGGTTCAAATAAGCTTTGGAAAATACGTAGTAGTAAATGATAGATTGGACATATTTTAATTTCGTGTCGAGCAAATAACTACAAAACTTTTTTCGTTAAGTAATAATTACGTATTCCATTTGGGCGCTTAAACTCAGCGTTAGCACCGATGATGAATGGTACGTGCCCTAAAACTATCTTATCGAACGATTTTACTCGAGGTCATATATAATTAATACATTTTTATGAAACAAAATTATAAGAAAAAGAGCAAAGAAACCGTAGATAGGAAATATTGAATATTTTATTAGTTGATAAATTGATCCGGCATAAATAATTCACACTCAACCCTGACCAGCAATAGTTCGACACACAAATTTATAAATTTTTAATAAGCTCAGCTAGATTTACATATAATTTTTACTGCTCAATAGGTACGTCGGCCATGTGAAAAGTTACACAGAATTGGAACGTAAAACAAAAATTCTGTTTTTTTGTTTGTTTTAACGAAACTGCCTGACCATGTCAATTATAACAAAATTAATGAAAACGTGAGCAATTCATTATTGACATTAAAATTAAGGTTTTTTTGTAATTAAGTGAATACTGATATTAAAAAATTCCAGCTGAAATATTTTTCCAACTAAAAATACATAAAAAACAGAATGCAGATAAATTGAGGTTTAACAAATAAAGATTTCCATAATCGGAAACCAAATATTCTTCAGCTCAATCCAGAAGCTATAATTTTTGTTTATGTTGGCGATATGTGTGGAATACAATATTGAATCGATTATCTTTAGTTTGTATTCTGGTGACCGTAGCATTTGCGAGAGGTTGGTAAACTTGTTACATTAGTTGAGACCGTGGTCGAAACATAAGAACACGTTTGCTCCACTTCCGAAATATCATAAGTCGTTAGCAATTTAACGTCAGGATGACGAATATAAAAAAATCTGACATGTAGATTTAACAAATAAAATACCCAAATATATTAAAAATTCCAAACAACAAAAACATTTTCATTTTTTTGAATAAAAACATTGCCGTTCAACTTCATGAGGAAACCGATTTACAATCCTAACTAAGCTCATTATAATCAAACGTCAAGAAAATCCTACGTTAAAAAGTTTCATGTTTAAAGATTATATCATCTATGTCACTGTAAAAACGCATATATTATTTAAAATTATGTTCTATAATTAGAAAATACTAAAAAGCTTTCGAATTTCATGAAAATTTACGTTGCCTAATTAGAAGTTAAAATAATAGGATAAGCATTAAACATGGCAAGTAATTACGAAAAAGCATTAAATTATACAAAATATTTTTAAGATTATTTTAAATTATATTAAATTGTTTTATATTTAAATTATCGTTAGTTTTAAATGTGGGTAGTTCACATAGTAGTAAAATCGAAATATAAACCACGTCAAAGTTAAACAGAAATTAATAGGTACCTAGTGCGACAGATTTTAATTAAAACTTTCATCCCGATACTGTAATTTAGAAATGTTTACTCATTTTTGTTTTATTTCAGGTTATGTTCACCCCGTAGTATTTCTTTCATTAATTTCAAAAGAAGCTCCTTATTTTCCCAATTACAATTTAATAATTGAGTTATACTATATATGTAGTTATGCTATATAGGTACATATTGTAACAGTACAAATGCAGGTTTGCATAGTTACTTATTTTTTTCTATTATCTGGCTTATTTTGAAATTTGTTGTGCTAACACCGACATTTCCAAAACTGTTGCCATATAAATAATATCCTTAACAGGCTTGTATAAATCGGGTAATTTCCTCAATCGTTTCCTATATAAATCCTTCCACCATGCCTTAAACTGATTTCTTCCTCTTCTTCACTCTTCATGTTTAGGAATTTATAGTGACTTTTACGTTTCACATCTCTTTCTCAGTCCACATAGGTTCCACTTTTCTCTAGGCTCAAACATCTGATCCATACTGATACCTCAACGCTAAAATTCAAATTCAGCTAATGGTATGCTTCTATTTTTCTTAGGTTAAGTAGGTCTCTAAATTTATTTCATATCATCATATTTCTATTTTCATATTTTTATTTTATCAATAAACAGTTGGTGGATATTTTACTCTGTTAGATGGGTGCCACAACATATTCGGCTCTGGGTCCTAAGGAAGTTAGAACCGCCACTGGAAAGGACTTTTTCTCGATTTAATAAAAAACGTAACGGAACACTTTATCATACGGTTTTGTTAGGGTGGCTACAAAGCTGCATACGTGCTTTTGATCAGTTCGAGTACCGACAGGACGGCTGTACGTGCACGTGGAAAAAAGAGTTAGGGGATCAGTTTGGATTCGGCTAAATTTATTATTGGTTTTGATTAGTTGGCTAAAAAGAAAGTTCGTTCAAAAATTACAAAACCACAATAAAATACAGATTCGCTTAAGTTTGGCACACACTAATATTATTACGAAATTAAAGATGCCAAAAAATCAGAAAGTCGAACTAAAAGCTTTATCCGAGCTTTTGCAGCATAAAATATGCAAACATTTACAGAATTTTATTCAGTTTATGACACACATGCCTAATATATAATTTACACCAAAAGGAAACATCGTGGTTTTGTGTATGTTTGTTATTCCAAATACCATCATCTAGGTAGTTTCGCTAGTCCTACCCTTGCTTAACTATTAAACGCCAAAAATTGTAGCACTAGCCAGTGCAACTAGCCGGTAAATTTAGAATAAGTAACAAAAACACAAACTCCTGGTTAGTATGCATAACTTAGTTTATGAAAATAAGAGCATTTTGTGCTGATGTTGTCAAACTTAATGCAGATATTAAATATTTACGTGGAGACGCATAGCACAGTTGGTTCAATACGAGTCTACTGTGCATTTCGTTCTAAACTGAAATCCCATTGCAGCCATTACATTTTTTCCATCTCAAAACATGGGATATTGCATAATATAGTAAATGCAACTTTGTTCAAAAACTTAGAACTCTTGTATTCATTTATTTTAAATGGTTTTTCATAAATTGCTCAAGTTTCAATGCAAGTAGTAAAATCATAAAACTCGCTATGCAATTAATAATTATTTAAACAATCTTGAATTTGGCACACATGCAAACCAGGAATTAGTTTCGAAACTTGGTGGTGTGTGCAAGAACATGTCAGTGCGATGTCGACTGCAATTTACATTATGGTTTTTGTAACATGTCTGCAGACATTAGTTCCATTCATTTTGTGCTCTATGTGTCTACGTAACCACATCCATAAATTCAAACCAATATGAAAAAAATGAACTAAATTCATTTTAACTTAAAAATTGTTTCAGAGTAACTTAACTGACCTGTCCCGATGACTCTCTCTTTATTTGGAAATAGTATAATTTAAAAAAATTCCGGTTCGATAAAATAATAATGTTAATAAATTTCGAATTGCAAAATCATGGGTACATTATTAATGTTCCTAAATATAATGTAATCCGGGATTTGTAGAATCTTAGTAAACGCACCTTAACGGAAGAAAATGGGAAATGGAAAGAGCATAGGTCAAACTTCCGGTACGGTAAAAGGAAATAGTATATCGAACCATGTCGAAGTTTCGTGCGATTAGATAAGAAAGCAAGTTATGATATTATGCTGTGCTAACCAATTTTCTTGGCAGGATTATGTACAGTTAATGTCGACCCTTATTTTCCTTTTACTTATAAAATTTTAATGGAACGCGATGAAAACAAAATCTAAATAGAACTTCTTCCAAATGACAAGTAATCGAATGATGAACTTTTAGTGGTTAAAATAAAATTTAAAAATAGTCGGATTACTGTGTAAAGAACTAAATTTAAGATTAATTGTGTGGAATTGTTGCAATTGCAGAATTTCAATGTCGCAGCCAACATTTATATAAATTTTAAGCTGTAGCCCATTGCGAGACGGGTTTTATTACACCAAAGATCTATGTGGGCCATTTAAGTAAATAATGAACGACTTTATTTTAGGTAATAACAACGATATTTTATTAGTTGCAATAGTTTCATTTTTTAAGGTGAAAAATGTAAGGGAATTTCAAAATATTTTGCTTACCGCTCGAATAATTCTAATATTGCACTACAAAAACGATAACACCGACAAAAATTACATAAGTGGAGCTGAATATGTTTTGGGGTCGAAATAAAAATAGGGAGAAAACTAGCAATTTGATGAGGGTGCTATGATCGAAGAAAGTATATCCCCAATAACTTGCCTGTTTACTCACTTCGGTAGTTACAGAAAGAATAGCTGTTATATTGGTGAAACTTTTTGAACATTGTACTTTTTGAGCGAATTTTGTTTGACGACAAACCCATCATTTTCTTCTTGTTATTGCGGAATAACTACTTTTGGTAATACATAAAAATGTCCACGAGATAATATTCGGAAACGTTTCTTTGTTTACTTACCAAATGAGAAACTATCTAATGTAATAAGTGCTTTTACTGGTAAAAATAATGCCCTCGACGAAGTAATGTGATATTCAGCGGCTATATTTTCTATTTATCGTTAGTTTCATTACCTTAATAGAAAGTAATGCAAATAACTTACCGTATGATGAAGCGATTGAGGCCAGAATAATTATCGTAACAGCTCCTATACGGGGCAAAGACCGTAGAAGTCGTCCAGACATCTTTGGTAACAGACACAACCACTTATTGATCATTCAAGCAAGATGTTCCTGATCTACAACAAAAAAATTATTAAATCATGTTCAAACAAAATTACCCACAGTAAGTTTGCAAATTATAATATGCGCAATAAATAATTGACCATTAAATTAATTCACTTGCAGTTGCTTTGTTGGCCAGTTCAAGAAGGAAATACTTAACAAAAGAATGTTTTTCTATTAAATTAATTTAAGACGGTTCATAATTAATCTTGAAGGATGTTATTTTTAATAAACCGTGTAATGAGTCATTGTAATACATACACATGTCGCACACCAGGTTCGCAATCATCTGGTAAATATACACGGTAAATTCTTAGATTGCACTAATTTGTTCGTGACACATTTTCTACATATAGATAAAGGTGGATAACAATTTTTAGCTTCATATCACTAACTTTTTTATAATACTTCCGAATTGCTTTGCGGTGAAGTATAATTATCATCAATAAAAATAAATTTAATAAGACACTGCCCAATGTTGAGCTTATCCACACGTCATATTATGTGTAGCGGTCTTAAAAACACCTATTTATCAAGCATTATATTATATATTGCATTAATTTACACTATAACCCGATAATTTTATAATCCTATAATTTTATGGAAGCAAATTGTCCCTGCATATGCTGTATTTCAGGTGCGGTGTTTTATTCCCATTGCCATCCGGATTGTAGTTGAAGTTTAAAATTTTTGATGTTGAACCCATGAGGGTTAACTATTGGACATTGGGTTAAAGATAACCTTTAATTTTTATTTTCTGGAGAATCCATTTTAATTGTTTGAGTAATATTTGGCCAAATTTACCAAATTGTAAACTTTAATTTAATTTGAAGACCGTCAATTTCAAATTGTACTGCTGAGAACCATGGTTAAGGATTCTTTGCATTCTAATTTGTTCATTTAGAACAACCTATTGTATAAGTTTTGGATTTTAAACAAACTTCTGTTTTAGCGTACTCAAACTCAAAATTGTGAAGTCTTGGAACAGCGCTTCGTCGACATCTCGACTGCTGTTATTGCAATTTGACCCCAACCCCGAATGTTTTACAGCATCGTTAGGGAGGGGTAAGTGCACAGCTAGTTTTACTCATATCCGAGTTATAAAGTGTTATTTTGTGTACCACCCTTTAGCGATTTTGTATTCAATTTGTAAGAAGTTTTTTTCAAATTTTACGATGTGGTCATATCATTTTTAACATGGGGGTCAGTTGGTTGTCGGTCGATGTTATCAAAATGGTTTCCATAGGCTGGAAGTTGTGACTACGATAGATGATGATTGTAATCCTTGACTGACAGAAGATCTTTTGATCGTCCAAGATTTGTTAGATTGCACCAGGTCGAAATCTTCATACGCCATCACGCATGTTTTAAGAACAACTGATTTCATTTGATAATGATGCCAGGGGAAACGATTTGTTTATTTCTATATTTTTAGTAAGTCTGACCACTTTTTATTTGTTAATGAGTATTTTGTGCGTTGTCCAATTTTAGATTTCATTCCAGGAAACTGTAGAACCTACTATGTCATACTATAGAGTTTTTTTTATAAAATAATTTATAAGAAAAGAATGAAATAATTCTTTGAGTCATCTTGACTCACACAACCGGTCTGCAAGTAAACTATCTGAAATGATTAGGAATAAGGAAGAAAATCTGTGGCGTACTTTTGGGCAGATAAAAGTGCCAATGACATAATTTGATGAATCATGATTCTGATTGGAGCAAAACCAAACATTGTATCACGTTTATGACCTGTGCATAAGCTCATCAGCTTCTTTTCTTTTTCTAAGCATTAACCAATCTAAAATAAAAATCTAAAAATCAAAATTCGGGTGCACAAGTATCATTTTCTAAAATGTAAGAGTTTATTTATTCCTGAGTCGGGTTAACGCTCACAAGATGTAAGTTTTTTCACTTTCTGAAATAAAATTAAAGTTCTAAGGTACATAAAAGTAGCTTAGAAGTTGCTTTTACAATTAATAGTAGCTTCAAGGTAGAAGTAGCTGCGAATTATGGAAAGTAGCCTGGCAGCCTGGTAATTTTTTAAAATAGCTTGCCCAACTCTATTTCGATATGCGAATAAAATAATTTATTTGCCAATCACAGGGTGTCAAGTTGAAAATTTGAAATGTAACAAACAAATTATTATATGGGAAAATTTTTGAATGTTCGTGCATTATTAATTTTTTTACGGGCATATGAAAAGGTCGACCCTCATCAGTAGCACACGTTCTGTGCACATTTTACTGTTACATTTTATTTTAACTTTTCAATTAAGTTCCTGTATTTATTATTTCGTTAAAAACAAATTAAAATAAATTCAACCCACCAAACCTGCATAGCCTTAAGAGATATAAATCACCCACTCTGCGGTTATGCAGATATTCAAATTAATATTAATAGAATGCGTTTTAATTAAAATTTAAAAATTAATGTATGCCATGTAACAACCATCGTCAAAGTAACTGTGTATAAGGGAAATTTTGCTGTATTAAAATTTTCATGATTAAAATAAACTGAGTTCGTTAACCAGGTTATTTGTTTTTGTAAAATTGTGTTACACCAAACTAAAACAGTTAAAAAATTATGCAATAATGAATGGCAGTCTATGAAGATTTTCTGATACTATGTACTAACTTTTACCAGAAGGTGAAGTTATGTGAATAGAATTGTGGGAGATACGTCAAATGTGTCCAAATATGAATTGACAAATACATGAATTCACCTGCTTCTTCTTTACTCTATTCCATAAGTGTCTGTCATGGACATCACATTCCACACAACTTGCCAACGAGATTGATGATCCAAAGAATCGTACCAACCAAGTTATATCAAAAAGCACCCAATTTTATATAGAAAAAAAACGAAAGTTAGCAAGGAACGCCAAATAATGAATGAACGAAATAGATCATTAAAAATAAGGTAACAGTGAAACACGATAAATTCATTAATTATTCACGTGAATAATTGATTCAAACCAACAGTATCACATTCGTAAAATATTATTCTCAGACCAACTAATAAATTATTCATAACTACTACAATTTCTTTTCTGGGGTTTTTTCGAATTGTAAACTAACAAAATCAAAACAAAACAGATGTAAAATATGCAACAACCTCTGGAAAGCTCGGAAATGAATTCAAATAATCAATACAATTGTAATACAGGATAAATTTTAAATCTTCCGGGAGTGTAAAGACAAAAGAGGTAAAACAAACGAGTATCAAGTGGAAATCAAATTGAGTGTTTTCACAAAATAACAAACGAAGTTTGTTGTTTACTGAAACAACAATTTTTTTAATTCAACCGCATGCATCATTAAAAATTCAAACAAGCGTGTTGATTTTTAACAAATTGAGAACAGTATTAAAAATTAAACTGGTGTTTTTTCAACGCTAAAGTACACACTTCACTGATTTAGTAATTTTTTTCAAGTATTTTAAAAAATTATTATAATGGTTAAGCTCGAGCGATGAGTGCAAAGGAGCACGAAACACATGCACTAGGTTTCTACTTTTAAAAATAAATGACAATGCTACTGCTACTTGTTTTTTTCAATTGCATTCATAAAATTGCTGAAGTTTCCATAATTTTTTTTCTAGATCACAATTTACAATTTTTTCGAATTTAAAATGTATTTCTACCACTTAATTATCTTTACCTCTATTCGTTTTTGTTTTGAAATAATTAGGAGAGCATGAAATTGCAAATGGGTGATTTTACGTATTTAATCCCTATGCAGTGGACAATTCAGCACCCGGCTTATAAAATTATGTATCTATTAAATATTTATCCAATTTGGTATTCTACTATGTAATTTAAGTAACTAGTAACAGCATAAAATAATAGGTTTGAATTGGTAATTTAAAGTTCTAAACAAAATTGTATTGTTACTTAGCAATGCACAAAAACTTTAGCACGAGTTCTTATATTAATTCAGATTTTATTGAAAGAGAATATCTTTTATTATAAATGTGAATGTCCTGCATATAGGACGATATTATGCGAAAAAATAAGTTATAATAAAAATTTACTTTATTACCTAATAATTAGCTAACTTGAAGTAAATAATTCTGAATTGCAAAATTATGAAAAAAAAATTCATTAAAAACAATAAAGAATTGTAAAAAAAACATTAAGAATAATGCCCGGTTATCACAAGATTTAATCTAGGTTCGTGACAAACAATGGTTGTTAATCAAGTTAGCAACACATTTCAAACTTTACTAATTCACAAAGACGGTTATTAGGGGGTATAGAAAACGCAATATGTACAATTTTCATAACCAGAACAATTTCATTTAATCCTAAAACATTCATTAGTGAGTTTAAACTTGTGTACCGAATAGATGAAAACATTACAGTATAATATAAAATATGGGACAGCGCAAAAGTTTTTCAGCTTGTCAATTACTAAAAAGCTTATTAAAGCTTTTGAAAAATTTAAATGGGCTAAACATTTTAAAATGAAAAAAACTTTTATATCGCGGAAATGCTATTTAATTAAAATGCCCATAAATAAAATAATTCAATTGCAAGGTGGCATTGTTGATCCAGCACCTCTAATAAATGTTTTATATGTTGTTGATACTGTAATGTAAATTCGAAACTTATGATTAAAAACCTTTTTGCTGCTGAAATTCAGGTGCCGCGAGAGTTGACCGTATGAATGAATCCTATGCATAATTCAGATCCTTATACGAGGAAAATGTAATAATAAAGAAGAGTTGCTTTAATTGACTCGATGCGACGTATGAAAATTTTACTTTTGTAATTTTACTTTGAAAATAAATTGTCAAATTTTTTGAATCATTGCCGATCGTCTACAAAATTTCTATAAAAGCTCCCTTGTTTTGGTAGGTTATTTTTAGCAGGATTAACATGATGACTTACTGCCATACTTAATATCGACCACCCTTTACAATTCATAGCACATCCCACTTATGTTTGTCAACCTAAACTACTTTTGGCATAATCTGTATAGGAAGTTTTGCACGTGTATGTAAAATGTGGGGTATATAATATAATGAGGAAAGTTATAAGTGGATACGGCGATTCGCTGATATATCCCACTTTCCCGATCTTACCCTAGTCTTACCCTACATTTGCGTCTATAGTCACGTGCCACCGTGTATGCGTCATTAGACAGCACATAAATCCAGATTATTTGCATATACCCCACTACACGTAACTGCACTATTGGGTCTATTCTTGCCTTTTTAATTTCTAACAGCACTTAGCGAATACAAAAACTTTGTCCAATGTCAAAACCATCGAAACAGGAAAAATCGCGTTATCGATTATGATGATCTCTTCCTTCTTATTGTAATACCTACAACTTTGTCGAGGGAAGAGCATTTTTGTTATGGTTAGTAAACCACTTTAATTTATAGAAGCAGAGGACTTTTAAAATCTATGCTTTCAATCTGGTTTTACATGTTGACTTTGCAGAGAAAGCCTTTTGTTCTTACTCCTACCCTTGAAAATAAAAAAACTCAGTTATAAATATGGAATGAAAGTACAAAAAAATATCGAAATACTGAATAAATATGAAATTGTACAAAAAAATTACTGGAACGAACATTACTTGGTATGTAAACAAAAACAGTCGCAATATTATTCGGGTCTCAATCAATTTTCCAATAGCAAACGCCTACTGGACCCGGCAAAAGCAAACATCAAATTTCTATTCACAAGTCAATGCGTACAGATTTCAGTTTATCGATATTCAGGAAAAAGGAAAGAATACGGTATAATACGAAAAACTAAACCGCAAAGCAAATGCAAAATCGCTTTCCGAATCTCCTCTCTTTTTGCGACTTGGCTGACCGAAAGAAAAAGAAAACCGAAAAAACAGCTTTTTCTTGCTTTAAGCGTGGCTTTAGATGGTTAGAAATGCTTTTTATCTATCGGTCAGTAAACGGCGACTTCGACAAATCTCCCTAAAGACACTCGTGTATTTGTGGATGGTACATTGGAAGATAAGTTTTGATAAGCGTCTGGAGTTAAAGCAGAGTTGTTTAGAAAAGATTTTTCTTTGTTCTCAACTTACTTTTGTTATTTTTCTATTGTCATATAATAATAATATCGATATACCTGTTACATTATGTTTTATAAACAATATTTTAAATAAATTTTACCAAACATATTCTTTCTTAATTCAAAATAAACATCAATAGATGTTTTATGATGAATAATAATGGATTTTTAAAGAATGGATAAAAGATATAAAATTCCAATTTATGTTTAATAAAACCTATATAGCTTGTTTCATCCAAAAACGTATTGTATTATTTATTAAGCGTCCTTTAATTGATGGTTTCGTTCATTGGAAAAGCTTGTGACTATGAAAAACGCTCTTTTATAATTAAATACCAAAATAAAAAATTTCCACTAAATTTTAAATGAGCGTCTTGAAAGTTCACACAAAACTTGTAGTTTGTTACGTTGCAGCATAAATATTAATTTCTTGATTTCATAAAGTGCCAAGAATATGGCGGAGAGAACGAGTTAACCATGGAAGTTTTAAATAAATTGTTTTGAGTTCGTGTAATCCACACAATAGTTGGATTAAAATTTTAAAACTTGTGCTCTCTGAAAGTGCATCGTTGTCAAGGAAAATTTGACGGATACGAATATTAAACGCAAACTTAAACTGCAACCGCAGTTTTCAAGTTACACAAACCAATGTAAAGTTCGAATCTATACTTGTAAAGTCGATTACTCCGGTAGGAATACAAAATTTATCACCATAACACTTAACCCTTTTGCTATGGCCAGCTGCGCAGTCATATTGCAGACACATTGAGAATTACACATGCCTCGACATGGTTACGTTATTGCACTGCGGTTGATTAAGCACCACAAAACTAAAATGGCAATAAAGACGAAAAATTTAATTTAAAACAAACTGTAAGTCCTGCTAATAGTCAAAGAATGGGGGGAAAAGTTTTGTCTCGCCATCAGTGTAAATCGGGTAAGAATTAAAAACAAACTGAATTGCGCCATTGGATTTTCAACACGTCTGCACACAGCTAGTACACAACCTGAAGGTCTTGCACAGTTAGATAAGTTCTCAAATCGTTGTTTAGACTGTTCTTATACCAAACATGTGTCCACCAGTATAATAGTTTGCTGATCACGTTTATTAATGGAGAATATTCCAAACACATGAGGTGAAACTTTTCTGAATTTGGCCAACCGAGATTTTGATTCGCAGTTTTATCAACAGATTATTTCAAAGACAAATTAATCTGTTGACCAACTTTTTTGCCATAGATTTAATTACTATTCGCACCTTAGATAATTCCCTGCGTTTGATTAGCTAATTAACCATTTAATTATGTTCGCAATCCGCAAAAGTTAGAAAAACTACAAAACATTAAAATTAAAAATATAAACAGAAATGAAATTACAGACGACATACAGAAAGATTTTAAATATTAAAAACGAAGAACGGAATTAAAGATATTAATTCTGTACTATATTGAACTTGTATTTTTATTTATATCCTCTTTCCGTTACACACGCACGTGGGTAAGAAAAACCGGTACCTAAGATTTTCCATTTTCAGATTTTTATACTTTATTTTGATTTTTCTTCTGTTTGCTTGTAAATTTCTTCGATTTTTGCATTTTTCCTTCGGGTTTTTAATTTTTTTTCTCGGACGCGGTGGTCATTGATAATAATAAATTATTTTGTAACTTTTATTTGTTTTCATTTATTTCTTTTTAGCGAAACTATCCGAAAGTCCGTAGGATTCAATTCCTGAG
Organism: Lycocerus yunnanus; assembly: GCA_036346125.1. Lineage (NCBI taxonomy): Eukaryota > Metazoa > Arthropoda > Insecta > Coleoptera > Cantharidae > Lycocerus > Lycocerus yunnanus. The sequence goes on along the minus strand of JARFIX010000075.1, from coordinate 1,704,194 downwards.
AATCTCATGGAAATCGTTACCCATACATAAATGAAGTAACATATTGAAACAATGGAGGAAAGCACTCTCTGTCGATACAATATTAATAACATAAACATATAATATCTTCAATTCTTCAGAATACATATGAAGGTTTAATGTTCCAAACATAATATTTCCTATCTAAAATTTAAAAACAATGAATTATATTAAAGAAATTAACAAGTAATAAATTAAAAAATCTTTTTTGTTAGTCTAATTGTAATTGCTTATGGCACTTGAGAACAATTCATTCGAATAGGGGTCCATATCCCATTGGAATAATTCATCCAAGTTTATTTTCCGACCACCAATCATGTCATAGCTAACATTTATTATGTAGAAAAATTAAAAATTTACCATTGTTTTGTTTGAATATAAGAAAACTAAACAAAAACATAGAATGTGAACATCGAAGCAAACCCTTTTATGCAGAAATTAATTAAACAGTAAAATCGAGCACCAAATTAAATACTAAATCTCTCTCTCACAACTGACATGATGCATAGATTTTCATTTTCACATGAAAAATTTTAAATAGCATTTTAAATTGACAAAACTTGTTTTAGAAATATTCAATTTATTAGCAAAATTTACGTGACAGTATTTCGGTAGCAATTTGACAAATTTGAATTTATTTCAATCGAAAGAGGTTTTTTGCAGCTGTAATTTTTTGTTTAATGTAATTTTTAGGTTTTGGCATTTTTCAATATAAATTTATATTCAGCACGTCTAATCGACTACAGCACGAAGACCATCGATTTTCATATATAACTAGAACTAGGAATGCATTTGCACGACGCGGATGTGAATTTACAAATGGTAGAGCATTGTTGAAAGACAATCTTGATATCAATGGCCAATAGAAGGAAGACCAGATAATGCAACTTATAAAAATACATCAAATGCTATTGCTTTACTTGGAACCATCAGCTCGAGCATATTGAATTTCTTATCCTATATTGAATATACATACATATTTCGAGATGGTCTTTTCACTTGATCATCGATGTATAAAAAAAAACTAGCAATAAAAATGATCTTGATGCAACGACGGGCTTTCAATTTATTTAGAAGTGAAACAATTATTTTCTCTATATAGAAATGAAAATTAAATGAAAACTTAATTTATTTCTTTAAAAGACAAACTTCCAATCGAAACCTATAAAAAGTACAATTCCTTCTTTCGCAGTTCTACACTATTGATATTTTGATTACCCTTGTGTAGTTTGTGGTTTCAATTTTATAAGGATGTGGCTCTGATTTGAGTTCAAATCTCATATCTCGAGTTAGTAGACAAAATCAAACTGAGAAAATGTTTTTCTTCAAAGTTTTTTGTCGTAGTTCAAAAGAATTGAAAATTGGTTATTTAAAAAACGAAAGTATTACGAAAAATATAATTTAAAAGGATTTGTTTCGTTAACATTCAAACAAAGAATTGGATACTAATTCAAAATCAATAGCCAGCTTAATAATTTAAAAGTTCATTAATTTGTAATAATTTAATAACCATTACTACAATAACAGAGTTATCGTACATAACTAATCTATTCGTATAAATAATTAAATTGAATTGACAATTACCAAAATTAAATTGAGCTAAATTAAAATGCATAATTAATAATCTTCAGAATCCATTGTTTTGATTCATTATTCTTAATTAATTACAAACTACTTCCTGTAATTTTAATATGAGCTCCTGTTTCCACACCTGATGCTTATACTAACAATTGAATTAAAAGCCTTTTCATATATCAGTAATAATTAAAATTAAGTATTCCTGGATTAATATTTCAGTTTCGAGTACAGTAACACTGAAATATCATTGCGGATTAAATATTACCAAAACTAAAACTTACAACCTTAAAACTTGCATATTAAGTAATTTATTGTAGTTAATTTATCAAATTTTAAAAGTTGACAAACATTATGTCGACTAAAAAGCTACCGGTTAATAAATTTGTCGAGACTAATGAAATATGTGCAGTTAACTGAATTTTAAATACGGAAAATTACCTAAATTATTAATTTTGTACAAATTTATCAGCTTAATAAATACAAATTGATATTACAAATTTTAATCACTTAATTTATGTTTAAATTATGTTCAGATTGTCTACCATAACACCTTTTTCCATAATTTACTTAACACAACATTTATTTATACTTGAATTCACTACTGTGTGTTCCATGCTCAACTTTATGGGATTATTTTGTACGAAGCTTTAAATATATTTTATGAAATTTCCAAATATGACCTTTGTTACGCGATTAATTTCAACGAATTTTATTTTGCTTAAATATCGCAGTTTTGGTAATGTAAAATAATGCAATCGATAGAAAAACCAATATAACACCTCTTAAGTTTAAAATACAAAATAATAAGAATTGAAGTAGAGAAACTAGCAGTCAAAGACTTGCTCTACAAGTTCTTTCAGATGTGTTATTCGATCGTGCTCAATAAAACACATTCAATATGCTATACATCTATAATTTTTATTATATTTTTTATTTCTACCAAGTTGTAGCTAGTATATATTTCATGTTGCTGGTAGAAAATGTTTCAAAGTGGGGTACTTGGAAACTTTACCTTGATGTAAAATAACCAGGAATCTAAAAACTTCAAACGATGCCAATATTGAACAGCAAATAAATGCAAAAAAGCAAATGAAATAAAAACAAGAGAATTACAAAATGTATGATAAACTTTGCATTATACCGTTTATTTTCAACAATAGAGCTTTCAAAACTATCTAATGTAATCGTATCATAAAATTATATTATTTGATCATCCATTAAGAGATACTGGTAGTTGGCCAAAATAAATTCAATATCGCTTTATTGAATTCTATTGTCGGAATAAGTGAAGCTAGAAACATTAACTTCAACTTTTAGTTTATTCTTTTTATGTCCACAATGCAATTTTAAAATGAAGTTATAATAAAACAAGTTCATCGTTCCCTTATGAATGAATGACCTGCGTTGTTTAGCCAAAATAAAAGCAAACTTGCATGTTGTAGGGTAAACCATGCAGTTATTGATAATTTAAGGTGCTTTTAGAACTTCTCTGAACATATAAATGCAAAATGATTTTTATTGCTTTCTCTTAATTTTCACTTAACGTACAAAAATTATTTTATTTTACTAAAAGTATTATTTCTTTATTACAAATTATGTGCAGTGAAATTTGACGCATTTCGGTGTAAATGCAGAATTTACCCTAAAGCAGAGTAAGATTTTCAAGAGAGGTTTAGTACCCATAGCTTTTGTTGGTGCGATAAAAAGATAAATGTAGTATATTTGTTAATTTTGTTTTCCTGTGTAGTTTCCTTTAAACCTTTCGAATTAAAAGAACCAATACGGAAACACGTTCTTCAAACAATTTGTAGTCGCAACAGTTCATTTTATACGCTCTTTGAATTAAAAGCCGCAACAAATTTATAAGATCTTTCAGACAAGATATTCAACCTTTAAGGAATCAATAATGTATTATATCATTAATTCCAACACATGTAGATTAATATCTCATTTAACAAAGTTTGAGCACGTCAAAACGTGCTTGTGTATCAATCAACCCATAAACTCCCTTCTCAGTTGGAAAATTTGAAATGAAAAAAAGCTATTGCAAAATTGATTATGGTTTGCCGGGTTTATTGCAGTGCGAAAAGTTAAATTTCATGTTAAACGTTACATGCGTCATTAAATTACGTACTAAAATTATCAGAAAATTTCATGGAAAAGGGAGACTGTTTTATGTGAGCTAAAGCTATAATTTTTATCGACTGCGTAAAAATAATAATTAAGGAAAAAGAAATTGAATCGAAAATTAAATTTGGTCATAGATTTTATGGGAGGAAATTTTGATGGTGATCGTCAGGAGCAACTAACAATAAGTGAAAATGCGATATAAAAACGGAGCTGCGAAATTGAAAAAAAACCAAATAAAGGATAAACGAGAAAATGAATATTTAATAAAAAAGGATAAGGTAAAAATTTTATAAGTGCCAAGTTACAATAATGTCGGTAATGTAATATGTTACAACTGTTGGTAATATAAAACGACTGAACGAAAGCATCAAAACGCCAAGTGCAAGAAGTTCTTGTAGTCTGCAACTTACAAATAAACTTGGATCTCACTTCAACTAATATCCAAGCTACTTTCTACCGGAACAAATTGGATTTTCCTAGTCGACATTGCTGTTGGTAGCATCTCGAAACTGCTAACTTGATATTTTACTTTTGAAACAATTTTGGAGACACAAACTTCATTGTAAATTTTACTACTTCCTAATTCTTTATTTTCAAATATTAGTGCTATTATAAGAAAAAATAATACTTGATTGAATTCATAACATGCTTAACTTGAAAACAGTGATATTTACTGCTACGCTTCACCGATCTGAACGAATGTGGTGTAATAAAATTCCTAGAGCAAGGAGTCTTATAATGGATGTTACTGCATTTAACGGTGCATTCACAAGATGAAGTATACAACAGCATGGTTTCTTTTTGCTATGGAATAGCGCTATCAAGGACTCGGCTTGGAAGTGGCTGCAATGTGCCACAGCACAGGGTGGTTTTAAACCTAAACACAATTTCAAAGCTGTGGGAAAAGAGGCCATGTCTTTTTATGACCGACACCTCGAGTCGACCCTGGTGCTCTGTATGATGGAAAATTTCAAGACTACAATGAACTGTGAGCAATTATAAAAATACAATAAATTAACAATCCTGAAATTAATATATGCGAGGAAATGCATCGTCAGAAAGATCGATTGCTGAAAACGTGACTGGTAGAGAACTAGAAAATAACGAGACTATAAAATTATTTTAAAATACTTGACTGCCAGAGGAAATACTCTAAAATTTTTAAATTATCAAGTTACTACAATTTGTATGCATATAAATCATTGAAAATTTAGACAAGATAGACAAGCCAATTTTAAAATTCTCCGTGTTATTGATATAAATGTATTGTGAGGGGAAAACTTCTGCGACCTACCGATATGTCAATTCCTGTTTTTGAAACCATTCGAAAATTTATCATATGCACAACGGACTTAGTTGAATAATCAAATTACTGACAGGCACAAATAATGGCATTTACATCGCGAAAAATTCAAATGGAATAGGTGCAAATTCAAATTGGCATACGCTTTACTGGAATTATTACACCAAACTTATTAAATTTAGTTAAAAGCATTCCTTAATGAATTTTTAATAATTAATGAGAAAAGCTTTTATACTTACATCAATTCTAAAAACATTAGAGGGCTTTGTATTATTATTACGGTCTGTGTAAAAACAGAAAAGTACTGTACAAACAAAGATAACAATCTCTTTATTACACTATAATGATACCTTATACAAAGACAATCACCACCATTGCAATTTAATGAATATTTTATCAGACTAAAAAAAAGTAGAATTTCAAAATGGCGCCAAAAAGTTTTACAAACCTAGTTGATAATTTGGCAAAAACTAACTTTTTGCGATTGTATCAAAATAGAATTACTCATTAATAATTGGTAATGCAATTGTCACAGGTTTTTCCGCTTTATTTCAAATACAAACAAAATATTTAATTGTATAATGAAAAAAACAATTTACATATCACAATTTAGTTTATTGAAATTATACAATGTCTGGGAAATTGTATTTTTATAATTAATATTTTATTACCTATAACAAGTTGACGTGGTTTGAGGATAAAACTGTTTACCATACAATTGTGGATACAGGTAGTTTCACTAACAATACAAACCTATATCAGTATAACACAAACAAGCAATAATAACTAAGAAAAGCAATTTGAAAATTCCAACATGTACGTACGTAAGTATTACAGTAGATGAACAGTTTAAAGAAACTGGTGGACTGTATTGATCGTAAAAAACTTGAAAATAAAAATCATAAACTATAAACTCCATTTGTTAAAACAAAGCACTGGGAAGAAAAAGCAAAAAATGAATATAAAAATTTTCCGAGCGAACACCACCTGCGGGAAACCAGCAAAGTAGATTTCCTAGTCAAGTGAGCTTCGTTAAATTAAAGTTAATTGTAAAAATGAGCATGCAAAAAATAGATAAAATGGATTAGAAAAATTATAAAAATTCCGCAGCGATTCTGATAAAATACATTTGGAATTTTGTGCCTACGTTAGGCTACGTAAAAACTAAAAAATGGAAAGAGTAAACTAAGAACGATCAATTATTATGAGTGATTACTGATTGAGTGGCAGTCGCAATAAGAAAAAATCTTGCGCAATAAACAAGGAGATCAAAATATTGGAATATTTATCGGCCGATTTATCGCAGTACTTTCTCATATTATTGCTAGTTACAATATCTGTATTACAAACAGAACAATGACTAATGTTCCCAAATATCAGTCTAGTGACATATTGCGTGAATATTAAAACCAACAACGTAGTAGGCGGGACAATATTGTGACAGAATGATTTATACGAGTGAACCCCCTTCATACATTTATATATTGACACTTTTATATTTGCGTATTCATTATACCACAAGAACCAAGACAAAGGAAAAATGTGGCTTACAAGATACCATTCTCGGCGTTGAACTAAAGAAAAAAGACATAATGAATAAATTATGTAATAGCATACGCTATTTAGAACCAATCTAAAACATTAAAAGAAAGATTTATTGAATATCGAAACGTGATTCAAATTTGAATGGATATGCTAAATAACTTCCCTTTTCTTGTAATTTATTACCAGAAGACGATAAAGCTATTGTAAACAAATTATTAAAAAGAATTTGAAAATGTATTTTAAAATGGGGACACTATTGAGAAATTAATTGAATGAACATAATAGAATAGAAAACATTTTGCTACATTAAGTTTCTATTAGATCGTCCAATATGCAATTTAATTCGTTTCCTTCAATAAAGAATATTTTATTTTTACAAAATTTTCTTCCATACAGTACCTTTTCATATTCACTCATTCGGCAGAAAATTTTGATGAAATTAGGCAAAACTGATCAAACAGAAATCTAGAAGCGATGTTGTATAAACCTTCTTCCAAACCAAGACAATTGAAACACTTAGTAGTAGACAGTAATTGTTTATTGATTTGCTAATTTCCCCTACCAGAGGCATACTTGTAAATACAATAATGGGAATGATATTTAAATATACACGGGAGAGTTCAAGAGTAAGATGACGCTTGATAAACCTAAATTGGTTCTTCTGCAATATTTGATGGACTGCCGGTAGACTGTGTTAAATTAATGATTGTTCGCAAGTATTTGAATTTAAGCTGTTTCATGTTGAATGGCACTTAATAATTCCAAGTTCAGTAACCAGAGAGTTATTAGATGTGAAAGCTAAGGAACCGACTGTCTTAGGAAATAGGAACATACGAATTTAAAATCCTTACTACTGCCAATCGCAAATTTACATAAAATCCTAAACAATCTCTGCAAGTGAAATGTTCAGTTTGTGGTAGGATGGTTACAATTGATAAGACAAGGCACTGTACATCGTGTTTATGGTTTAGCATACCTAGAGAGAACTGTCAAAATTGATTACGATAATCAAAGCTGAGCTGTACAAGAGCACAAGAGCTGGATTATATAATTCATGTCTCCTGGCAAGTATCTATTTAAACGAGATTATCATCCTTTGAAGTCGTTATTAGTTAACGCTTATTCTACTCGTATTCCTTAAAAAATTACAAGAAAAACAATTATTTTGGTAAATGATACACTACATTGTTTGATAAATACAATTATTTGGAATAATTTTATATAAAACATATTGCAATTGGCCTGGTCACCTTCAATGTGGTTTATTATTTCATTACTTATTCATCCTAACCAATAGACCGTGCTCAATTTTCAAATTTAGGTGGACAAGAAAATTTCAAATGTTGATTTCTTTTACGATATGTGGTATACACCGAAAACTACACATAATTAAAGTAAAAATAAAAATTTTCTTGACCAACAAATTTTCAAAAATTCGTATGATAAAAAAAATTAATTAAATAAAGAACAATACAGATTATGAACAGGGTTGGAAACTAGGCGAGTTTTAATTATCCTATAGAGGAGGATGGATTTAGTGAAAAACATTCGAAAACCTTCGAAGAACGGGCTTAACCCCCCGTTAATTATTACCTATTTTCCGTTTCTTTCACCTTTTTCTTCAAGTCAGTGTTCGTCCTGCCCTACGAACGAGACCATACGAGTCTCATTTGAGGGATATTTTAATAAACTTAATTTCACAATAAAAACTTTACCGATTTTATTTGTTTCAAAATCATTGCTTATAACAAATACCTAATGAAACGCCCATTTTTTAAGTTATAAATCATTTTTATTAAAAAATGCCACTTCATTTATCTTCTCAAACCAAGGCTACAATATTATAATATTTATAGTATCCGACATACTCGTATACTCGTGAAATTTAAATAACCAAATTGATGATTTGTATTTTAATTGAAACATAGAAACGTATGTTTTGAACAGAGAGCCATAACTTAGCTAATTTTAGTTGTAGGGGGACAGAAAGGAAACCTAATTAGAGAAAATTAAATTACCTTTCAATTTCATAACTAGCATTTTTTGTCTGTCAAGCAAGTTATAAAAGATAATGTTGGCAGCTGAAAGCTTTAAATTATAAATTTAATTTATAAAAAACAGAATTTTTAAACTTATTTTATTAGAGTGCAATTAAATTAAAAAGGTGATTTTTATACTCAAAAAGACTTTTTGAAAGTTATTTTGAAACTAAAACTTTCGGTAGTTTTGTTCTGAAAATAATCATGTTTTCAAAGACTACGAATCTGAACTGCTAAAAGTAAAAATACAAAATGGCGGTTTTAAAATGATCGAATTTGAGAAAAATTTATGCAAGTTTGAATAACACTAACAAATATTTTTATTTAAAATTTAAATATCATAGAATTGGAATTTTTGTGGTTCACGATTATTATTCCAAAGTTAAAATTAGAAAATACAAAATCGCAGATAATATGGCTAAATTTAAAATAAAAATCACCTTTAACCCTTGGAATACGACAACCTGGTCAACTTTGACCCAGAGTTTACATTTTTATTCATAAAATCCACGAAAACTTTTTTAATGAAATTTCCTTTTTAGGATTTTAATAGTTTTTGATTACAAATGATATAACGTGTGTTGGATTTTAATATATAGTTTTTTATTAAAGTTATTCATGAATCATTTTGGAAAATTTCAAATCAAATTTTACTGAAACATACCTTTTAAATAATTGTTGCGAAGTTAAATTTTACTATAGGTATATTTTATTAATTATTATTAGATTTCATAATTGTATATTTTTTGTAACTTTTTACTTAAGTAAATGTGTAATCTTGTTTAACAATACAGTATTTTTAGTTTTTACTGCGTTTAAAACCATCATTTCAATTTAAATATAATAAATAAATTTAAAAAATACTAAAATAAACATAAATTAGTCATTTAAACAGAGAGTCAATAATGACCCAGTTTTGGTATCCAAGGATTGAAAATTATTGTGATACTCCAAAGGTTAAACCGAGGGGTCAACCGCTAAAGGAAATCGTGTACAATTAACTTCACACTTCACCTAATTCATCGATACTTCATTGTATTTCACGTACATCATTGGTATTTCAGAGACTTACCGAGATTCCAAAATTTGAGCAATGAAGGGTGTTCCACACCCCCCGGATCGAGTAGTTTATTTTTTATCAGAAGTAAACTGAAAATTTCCCGTTGTAGAGACACTGGAAGGTGTTCCACACCCTCCAGACCCCCCCGGATTAAGTAGTTTATTTTTTATTTTGTTGCAAAGATCTGCCTCCCAAGGGGTACGGAATTTATAATTACGCAATTTATAATTAATTGAGAGATGCTTGAGATATGCTTAAATAATGAATTCACTTTTAATAATAATAAATTATTTAAACCGAGTCTGGGGTGTGGAACACCTCCAGTGCCTAACGGAGATCTTCAGTTTACTTCTGATAAAAAGTAAACTACTTGGTCTGGGGGTTCTGCATGTTCTGCAATGTTCTTCATTCCAAAATTTGTGCACTGGAGGGTGTTCCACACCCCAGACCCCCGGATTGAATAGTTTATTTTTATCAGAAGTAAACTAAAGATCTCCCGTTGCAGAGACACTGGAAGGTGTTCCACACCCCCCAGATCCCCCTGATCGAGTAGTTTATTTTTTATCAGAAATAAATTAAAGATCTTCCATTGCAGAGGCACTGGAGGATGTTCCGCGTGAAGTACTTCATGTACTTCATGAGATGTGTACAAAAAACTTCACCAGCGGTTAACCCCTCGGGTTAAACACTTACAAATCTATGTAAAAGAGCTCGTTTGTCAATTTGTTCGCTATATATTTCTCGAATATTGAACCGATCCGAACCAAATTCTTTTTTTTTAATTTTTATTCCCATAAAAACGGGCGTCAGAAAAGAAAATAATTGTACAAAGAGGATCACAGTGGAGAAATTCGGACGCGCACGAATGGGTTAACGAGATTCCCATTGCATAAATTTGTATGGTAAAGTTGGTAATACTGAGCTGAAAATAAGTACTGAATTGGTAAGTAAGTCTGAATAAAACGACACCGATAAACATGCCAAACCATAGGAAGAAAAGTTATGGTGCTAAATTTTAATACATATATAAAATTGTATTTATACTGGTATCTACCTCAATTCTTATATTTGGGCACTGGAGGGTGTTCTCAGACCCCCAGTTTAAGCGGTTTCATTTATTTCAGCATATCCGCTTGACTGTTGCTATGGTAACGTGAAATTTTTAAATATTATTGCGACACGATGCAGGTTTTTTAAATTAAAAACGCAATAGAAATGAATTTATTAATATCTTATAAATGTAAACATCATAGAGCGGGGGTCCTGAGGTATGAAATTCCTGTCAGGGTGTGTCATTGCTCTCAAAACAACTAAAGCGGTTTCATAAAGCTTCTAAGATAATTTATAAACATTTAATGTTCTGTATTCCAAAATTTGTGCACTGGAGGGTGTTCCACACCCCCCAGACCCCACGGTTTGGCAGATTATCTTTATCACAAGTCATTTGGAGATGTCGGAATATTGTCTTGGCCGTTACTTTGGTAACGTGACATTTTATAATCATTATTGCGGTACGAAAAAGTTTTTTAAAATAGAAAACGTCCAAGCAAATGAAATGCTGTATTCTGTACCCCGTGACTATGCAGTTTATAATTAATTTTCAGATTATAAATTAAACACATTTGCTTGGCCACATAGCTAATTTTAAGAAACTTGAGATATGCTTAAATATTTAATTCACTTTTAATAAAAATAAATTAGTTAAACCGAGGGGTCTGGGGTGTGGAACACCCTCCAGTGCCCAAATTACATTACAGGTTTGAAAATTTAGTAAAAACTCTTCGCTAGCGTTTTAGTTTTCTAAAACATATCCTTGTGGAGGAGGGTTATACTATTTATCTGCTTGGCCGTTTCTAATTTGAAAAAATTCATTGTATCGCAATAACGACTAAAAATGTCACGTTACCATAGCAACCGCCAAATATTTAATACATTTGTAATTAAACTGCACGGACGGGCTGAGTCCTCACAATATAAAAAAACGCTGCAAGAAGTTCAAGCGCATAAAACAAAGTAGGTACTTGAGACAAAGCATTTTATTTTTAGTGAGACCCCGGGCGAAACCGGGTATTCAGCTAGTATATTTAATATTACAATAATTCACATACTGTAGCACATGGGATTTAGCAGTTACCGATAATTTCTATAACGTTGGATTCATTTTTGAAATCGTTAACTATTTTGATGACGATTAAGAATAGAAGTTTGAAATAATAAATTAAATACGTTTCAAAACTTGGCGCCACTGGCAAAATAGGTTGGGAACCACTGGTTTAAATTAAAAAGCATTTTAACGGTAAATATTGTAGTAAGTTTTTTGTGGCACCAGGAAAATTATAAATATTTATGGACAAACAGCCTATTTTGTTGATAAAAACTAGCAATAACATTTAAAACTTTTTATATATTTTTTATCGTAAAATTCCTCATTTCTAAGATATAAGCAAAAAATATTTAAAAATATAACAAATAACTGTATATATATGTACATATATATATTATGTAAGAACAATATTTGAAATTTACATAATATTTACCGAAATTTTCTTCAAGAAAAGTGATTTTTAACGATAAAAAAAATTTTGGTGATTATATGCATATCTCCGATAGTGCACTTCAAGAATATTATAAATTTTGAGCCTATATAAATTCTGTTTGATGTAATTTCAAAATTTTTATATTTATTTTAATAATAATTTATTCACGATTCAAAAGGCTATTATAAAAGCTATAATTGAAATAAATGAAAAACTTGGATTAACTTGTAAAATATTTAACTAAACTTAATTTCGCAAGAGAAATTTTATGCATTTGGTTAGTTTAAGCGTCATTGTTAATAACAAATTCGAAGAAAAATGATGATTTTCATAAAAAAATGGACTAATAAAATGATTTTTAATTAAAATAATATGCATTATGTCACTTATTTTATCATTTTATTATCAGAATGTTAAAATTTAAATAACTAAACTAACAATATCGATTTTCGTAAAAAAATTTAATTTTTAATTACCTAATTTTTTTGCAGTGGGAAATTAGAAAAAATTAAATTAGCTATTAACTTCGTATTTAAAAATTTTTTGTAGAACCCTTACCTTCGGAGTAAGTCTAGAAAAACACGCTTTGAAATTTGACTTACGCAAGTGGTTCAGAAACATTTAATTTCCACTCAAGCGCAATCCTAAAAAAACAGTTCCATGCCAAAGAATTTAAGGTGGATAAGATTCGAACTAAAAATCCAATTACACTTCACTATTTGTTTACTAAATTAATAATAATTTAGATTTCGGTGGATTGTGAGTAGCTTTTTTGATGTAACCATAAGGAACAATTCCATGCAAAAGTTTTGCAAAAGTAATTGCAACCGCCAAAACTTGTTAGTAAAAACATATTTTAAAATAAATAATCAGACAGAAAATTTCCGGGAGAAACGCTTGCTTGGGGCGTCCCCTACTACACCTCAAGATTGTTTTTTGTCAAGTTTTTGTAGAAGTTCTACCCCCTCCCAAAAGTCTTATCTAATTAATGGACGCTTTCTTGTTAAATAATTTCCAACTTAGTTATTAGTAGGTGCATTACTTATTATTGCAGAAAACAATTAATTAGCAATTGCTTATTCTATCTCCAATCTTCATCACATCTTTTGACTGAATCGTCCTTTTCCGAGTTTCTTACCACCATAGCCCTCTTAAGTTCAACGTTCTCAGATCGTCAAGCTAACTTCTTGGGTCATTACATTCTCATAGTGGTTTCCAAACCAACTCAAATGTGCTGCTTTGTTTATTTTCTCCACTTATCGTGATCGACCACAGAAATCAGAACTCATTGTTGAATTTGATTACTTAATTCTTCTGTTCTCAAACCCTCTTTATTGATGATGGTTACAAGCTACATGCTTATCCGAAGCTTTTATATTAATTTTTAATAAATTAGTTGTATTCTCTTTGTACAATTCGCTTAAAAGTTTAAAATGTAAGGTTTACCTTCCTTCCATCAGCTGCTGGAGAGTAAAAACATTATCCGCACTCCATATTCCAAATGCATTGGCTTTCTCGTATTCTTTTCTTCAGTTCCCTTTTCAACCTGACTGCTTGCTGTCACTTTAGAGTTTTCAAATTACAGTTATTAATTCCCAATTTGACAGCTATAAAAGTTCATGATTTTCTATAGAAATCATTTTAAGATTGAAAAATCTTTTTCAAATCTCGTTGTAATTTTGAAAAAACTTGACTAAGCAAAGTAATAATTGTACTTTTATTTTTTTGAATAAACAATATTGAAAATCGTTAAGTTATTTTTATAAATCCTATATGGTTATCAACTAAAAATAGAATAAATGAGTAAAATGGAAGAGAAGAAAAATTTTCGTATTGATTGAGTATTATGTAATGCGATTACAATTGTTGTCATAATATTTTAGTAACATTTTAATGTCAACAAAATTATTTGAAAACCACATAATCGATTATTTCGAAGTGCGTGGGCAATGCGTTTTGAAAAAATAACACAACGGATCGATTATATTATGCGATTAATATAAACTCGACGTAAAATCTAATAGCACCCCAAACTTATCGAATGCTTTAAAAATCTGTTATTTCAGTTTGTTATTCCGAACTTATAAAAAAAATAAATCATATTTATATAAATCCCCCTAACGTTTACATGACTATATTATGCAACCGCCCATAATAAATAATCTTATTCCACTTTGAAAATGTGCAAACTTAATCCGGTTATATAATCATGTTTAAAGATTGATCAAACTAAACTATTAACCGCAATATAGCGGATTGCTTAAGCAGGGCAGTTGCCCTAACCGAGACTTCATCTAAACTGTTTTCCAAGGGACCAGGACACACGGTAGTGAATAATAACAATAGTAATAACCCATATTGACATAATGCGTCTAACAATAGCCCTTTTGTTGGATTATCTTTGTTTAAGTGTACTCAAGCAAACATGACATTTCGTGCTTGTACGTTTTCCTCCTCAATATTATATTATTAAAGATGCGCTATGATTTTGCAAAACTTTTCAATTAAGCATTTACCCAAATTATTCATAAGCAATATTTTGTTTTGTTTATAATATTAGAAAAGTATATTATATTTTATACAAACTATTTGACCTTTCATGATCGTGACTGACATTATCAAAAATTGTAAACATGATTATTTCGTAATGTAACGCTTTATAAAAATGTAAAATGATAACTAATTACAACAACACTTTCCAGCAATTTCTGATTAAATTGACTGATGAATATTGTAGGACAAAGCTGCAAATTATAAATAGTAATTAACCACCACAAAAATTTACACCATGACCCGAAAGATTATCGATAATTAGAGTAAATAGAAAAAATAAACGTACCATCGTCATCGGTTAGATAATATTTTTATAAACGACAGAATGGTAATGATAACTATTATCCTCACCTGAAACAAAATACAGTGATTAGTTTAATATTTATTATTTAAAAATAAAAATATCAAGTAGCACAAACAAAAACCGATAGTTTAAAAAATTATCGTAATTACTCGCCGGTTCTTCGACCTTACAGAAAACTGAAAACTTATTAGATATATCCAAAATTTTCCAGAAGTTGTGACATGCTTTCCTTTGCCCATGTTCTTTATACATTGTACATAATAAATGTGTGCATAAATAATGGTAAATTTGACAGGGGCGAATTGGATGATTTTCATTTACCACGGAAATATTTGCATTTTTGAATATATGCTGAAGTTTTATAATTTTGAATAATTTAAAATTTAAACACGTAAATACTACTACTTGACTATTTTCTTTTCTTGTTAATATAAAATACAAAAGTGCATCCAGCCATGCCGGAATATTACAAACTGCTTCTGTTTATTCGTATTGGTTCTGTCAGATCTAAATTAGTTCATTTCAAAGTGAATAAATTTAAAATACGTACTGTACCAGCTCCACATTATAAAATAAATGGAAATATTTTCAATATATTATGTAGAGGTAGACCTAATTTAATATTTAATTATGTATTTTAAAGTGTTGAAAAATTTTTTACTTTTAGTTTAAATTTGTTCTAACCACTTTATAATCCAAAATTCCTAATCGATTTACTTTGTCGAATCAAAAATATTCCCCTAGTGGTATGTAACTAAGTAACCCGAAGTATGACGAAGGTACGACAGAATGTAGTTAGGTGGATGAAGTAAAGAAAAGGGAGCGTTAATTTGGTACAGATTTCAAATACTCGCATGCCTTGTAATTTTAACCAAAAATCCATAAAATATGCAATTTAATTAAACCGTTCGCGATTAAAAATAAACAATGACGAATTTAGCGAGAAAATATTGATTAAGAGTTCCAGACAATACGGAAAGTGCTAATACTGTATCCTGAAGCTTTCGTAATAAGAATAATAATTTCATTATTAGATAGATATTATTTATCTTCATGATTCACACCAACCAAATAAACGGTTCGGTGTCTGCAAGAAAGGGTAAATTATTTATAGATACAACAAATATTTACATAAGAAATACAAGAGAGTGCATTGAACGAAAATATGATAGACTGGTGGGTAAGACTCTTTCCAAATATCCACGACTTAATCGATAAAAACGAAAATCTATCAAAATCCCACCCAAAAATTGAATGATAAGTTTTAAACTCGTAAAGCACACTTCAACTTGACTAAGACTCAAATTACTACTACTTGATTTTGTTAGATTATACTTCAACATCAGGGAAATTAATCTACTTTATTGTTACAAAGGCTATAAATCTTAATTACGTGCTCAATGTTTAATTTATCGGCTAACTAAATTAAATTCAAGCTTTGATTTGAGTTATCTATTATACAAATTAAATGTAACGCGCTTAACATATGCGTAGGTAATCTTATTATTAGAGCTTCTCCCAAACTTGACCATTACTAAACCACAATCCAAATACATTCGGAATACTAAGTAAATATATTGCAAAAGCTCAAATGCGACGTCGTGGAATCTCGGATTACGTGTATATATACCATGTATCCACTATAACTATTTGCTGTAGGATGGTACCGAAGAGACGTCACCATGATTCCACCATTGTCTCGATTTTCATCAACTACGTGTAATTGACTTGAAAAATAACAAAATACCGGCACGTGAAAACCCTTAAACAGATCTGAGAAAATTGCATTTATCAAAACAAAAATTGATAAATCTACAAGATAGGAGTAGCATATCAAATTTAGCGTAATCTCCTTCCTCATCAAATTCAAATATTAGATCATAAATCAAACTGCACAGAATTTTACACATTGCAACGTCTTAAAAGTTAGATATTATAAATCAGATAAGAATCGTATAGTACGGGAGCTAGCGACAGAAATTTTGCACCCATTTGCTCAAAGCTAATTTTGTTTTGGTCAGTGTTTATAGTATGTAGATCACGAAAGTTGCAGTCTACCAAGCTTTCAACGTTGCGGGCATTTATAAAAAATTTCCAAACTTGTAAAAAAATGTTATAAAATACCTTATAAGCTCAAAGCTGAAATTTATTAAGGTGATCAAGGACACCGTAAAATAAGGGATTATGATAGTCTACCGCGTGGGCAGTGTTGCTTTCATGAGTCTACCACCCCCGAAAGGTGTTAAAAAAATTAACTTTTTCGACTTATTTGCACAAAGCTAAAATTTTTTTCTCATAAACCTTAGTTCATAAAATAACGAAAAAACGCAGTCTACCGGCCAACTAATGTTGTTAGGCCTTGATAGACTCCATGGAATGCACGTAGATGCAGTGGAATGCACGATCTCCGCTGCACCGATCGCTTTGAATAATTGTACATATCGGCATTAAATTAAAATCTATCTAGCTGCTTTTTTGTCTACAAGTAGTTTACATTAATTATTATTAAATTAACGTCGTCTACTTTGATACTACTTCGATTGACGTAGCTAAATCTAGCGCGGGAACTTGATTGAAATTAATATTATAATTTTTTGAACTTGCGCAGTAATTATTATTAAATTAAAACAATGTGTCTATGTGAGAACACAAATATATATTCAAAAAAATTTTTGTACATAATATAGTTGTATAAAAAAAATAAATAATATTTTTCTTATTCGTCATCGCTACTGTTACTCGATTCCTCTTCGCCTTCCTCATCCTCATCGCTTTCCTCGTCCGCATCGCTTTCCTCGTCCCCATCGCTTTCTGCGTCCCCATCGCTTTCCGCGTCCTCTTCGCTTTTTCGCTCTCACTATCTTTGTCATAAGCAAATATTTACATGACTATATTATGCAACCGCCCATAATAAATAATCTTATTCCACTTTGAAAATGTGCAAACTTAATCCGGTTATATAATCATGTTTAAAGATTGATCAAACTAAACTATTAACCGCAATATAGCGGATTGCTTAAGCAGGGCAGTTGCCCTAACCGAGACTTCATCTAAACTGTTTTCCAAGGGACCAGGACACACGGTAGTGAATAATAACAATAGTAATAACCCATATTGACATAATGCGTCTAACAATAGCCCTTTTGTTGGATTATCTTTGTTTAAGTGTACTCAAGCAAACATGACATTTCGTGCTTGTACGTTTTCCTCCTCAATATTATATTATTAAAGATGCGCTATGATTTTGCAAAACTTTTCAATTAAGCATTTACCCAAATTATTCATAAGCAATATTTTGTTTTGTTTATAATATTAGAAAAGTATATTATATTTTATACAAACTATTTGACCTTTCATGATCGTGACTGACATTATCAAAAATTGTAAACATGATTATTTCGTAATGTAACGCTTTATAAAAATGTAAAATGATAACTAATTACAACAACACTTTTCAGCAATTTCTGATTAAATTGACTGATGAATATTGTAGGACAAAGCTGCAAATTATAAATAGTAATTAACCACCACAAAAATTTACACCATGACCCGAAAGATTATCGATAATTAGAGTAAATAGAAAAAATAAACGTACCATCGTCATCGGTTAGATAATATTTTTATAAACGACAGAATGGTAATGACAACTTTATCCTCACCTGAAACAAAATACAGTGATTAGTTTAATATTTATTATTTAAAAATAAAAATATCAAGTAGCACAAACAAAAAACCGATAGTTTAAAAAATTATCGTAATTACTCGTCGGTTCTTCGACCTTACAGAAAACTGAAAACTTATTAGATATATCCAAAATTTTCCAGAAGTTGTGACATGCTTTCCTTTGCCCATGTTCTTTATACATTGTACATAATAAATGTGTGCATAAATAATGGTAAATTTGACAGGGGCGAATTGGATGATTTTCATTTACCACGGAAATATTTGCATTTTTGAATATATGCTGAAGTTTTATAATTTTGAATAATTTAAAATTTAAACACGTAAATACTACTACTTGACTATTTTCTTTTTCTTGTTAATATAAAATACAAAAGTGCATCCAGCCATGCCGGAATATTACAAACTGCTTCTGTTTATTCGTATTGGTTCTGTCAGATCTAAATTAGTTCATTTCAAAGTGAATAAATTTAAAATACGTACTGTACCAGCTCCACATTATAAAATAAATGGAAATATTTTCAATATATTATGTAGAGGTAGACCTAATTTAATATTTAATTATGTATTTTAAAGTGTTGACAAATTTTTACTTTTAGTTTAAATTTGTTCTAACCACTTTTATAATCCAAAATTCCTAATCGATTTACTTTGTCGAATCAAAAATATTCCCCTAGTGGTATGTAACTAAGTAACCCGAAGTATGACGAAGGTACGACAGAATGTAGTTAGGTGGATGAAGTAAAGAAAAGGGAGCGTTAATTTGGTACAGATTTCAAATACTCGCATGCCTTGTAATTTTAACCAAAAATCCATAAAATATGCAATTTAATTAAACCGTTCGCGATTAAAAATAAACAATGACGAATTTAGCGAGAAAATATTGATTAAGAGTTCCAGACAATACGGAAAGTGCTAATACTGTATCCTGAAGCTTTCGTAATAAGAATAATAATTTCATTATTAGATAGATATTATTTATCTTCATGATTCACACCAACCAAATAAACGGTTCGGTGTCTGCAAGAAAGGGTAAATTATTTATAGATACAACAAATATTTACATAAGAAATACAAGAGAGAGTGCATTGAACGAAAATATGATAGACTGGTGGGTAAGACTCTTTCCAAATATCCACGACTTAATCGATAAAAACGAAAATCTATCAAAATCCCACCCAAAAATTGAATGATAAGTTTTAAACTCGTAAAGCACACTTCAACTTGACTAAGACTCAAATTACTACTACTTGATTTTGTTAGATTATACTTCAACATCAGGGAAATTAATCTACTTTATTGTTACAAAGGCTATAAATCTTAATTACGTGCTCAATGTTTAATTTATCGGCTAACTAAATTAAATTCAAGCTTTGATTTGAGTTATCTATTATACAAATTAAATGTAACGCGCTTAACATATGCGTAGGTAATCTTATTATTAGAGCTTCTCCCAAACTTGACCATTACTAAACCACAATGCAAATACATTCGGAATACTAAGTAAATATATTGCAAAAGCTCAAATGCGACGTCGTGGAATCTCGGATTACGTGTATATATACCATGTATCCACTATAACTATTTGCTGTAGGATGGTACCGAAGAGACGTCACCATGATTCCACCATTGTCTCGATTTTCATCAACTACGTGTAATTGACTTGAAAAATAACAAAATACCGGCACGTGAAAACCCTTAAACAGATCTGAGAAAATTGCATTTATCAAAACAAAAATTGATAAATCTACAAGATAGGAGTAGCATATCAAATTTAGCGTAATCTCCTTCCTCATCAAATTCAAATATTAGATCATAAATCAAACTGCACAGAATTTTACACATTGCAACGTCTTAAAAGTTAGATATTATAAATCAGATAAGAATCGTAGGCCATTCGTTAAAATTTATAGAATTATCCGAAACACAAAACAACTGGTGTACCTATAAATTACTGCATGACAGGCAAGTAATTCACCCAATAGAAGATATAACCATGAAAATGGGAAAATTTATGAACTGAGTTTAAAGAAAGCGCATAATGGATTGAAAACGGAACACAGGTTGTCTAATTATAGTTTTCCAAGTCATATTAGAACTACGATTTAATCCAAGAAAAGTAAACACACGCCCTACTAATTTAGGTAATCCGGATTTAACTATATGAGCTTTAAACCATTTCATAGCGTCTCTGTAATGATATGCAAGATGATGTAACATGTAGAGCGTTGAGCACAAAAATTATTAGCTTGCTTCTTCTTATCAGGACTCGCGCATATGGAAATTTTAATATACTGCAAATTATAATTATTTTGAAATATCACATTATTTAAAAATACGAGTATACTAGACCAAATATGACATTCCAGATTATTTATAACGATTTTCAATTGAATTTGGGGCAAACTATAAAAATGTTGCACTCGCTCATACTATCGAACGGCTTCTGCACATCGTAAATTGTTTTCTGTAAAGTCATTTGTTGAGCACAATGTATGTGGTTGGTTATAAAGATATTGGTATGAGTATGAAATAGGATATTTGTCAGCATCACGTAAAAAACGAATCCTTAGAAGTACCTTTTAATATGAGCATCGATTTTTATTCCAAAATATTAACGTTTTTAAAAATGACTTTCCACGACTTTCGAACAATTTAACAGGGCAGTGCAATAAATTAGTCTAATTGTAAGCATGCACGCCAGTGTTTAAAAAAGCCATTTGTAACAGGGAAAATTACGTAAAATACTTGTGTCAATTTCGAATGTTGCCCTCTATGTATACATATTATTTGATTAAAATAAACTTTTAGTTCAAACTAACCAATAAAGTACTAAAATTACTTAATTTGAAATTTTTGTTATTGCCTATTAAATTTTTAGCGAGTGGGGTCTTTTTGAAATTCTCAAATCCTTGCTACGGCACTGCATCATCTTATAAGTATTTAAAATTTTTCCTCAACTTTTCACTTATTCGTTTCTTTTCTATTTTCTAAATAGCTCTTTTGAATAAAAAAATCAAGCTTAGAGTTAAAATTGAAATATTTTAATGTTCAGTTAAGCTTTTCTGTTAAAATTTCCCATATATCAAAAACTTTGCTTTTAGATTAATCACACGAAACACTCGGAAGAAAAATGTTTCCCAATCTTAGTTGTTGAATTATCAATTTATTTGGGTCGATCTGAAGGTGTTCGATATTATATGGGTAGATTGAGATAATCAGTGCTCATTCGCTAGGGACATAATTCAGCCACGTAATGGTTATTATAACCTGATCAGTAATTGACGAGCTAAAAATCGATATAATAAATAAAACCCAATTTTCTTTGAAATTTAAATAGCATTTCGTT
The DNA here is from genome assembly GCA_036346125.1 of Lycocerus yunnanus. Classification (NCBI taxonomy): domain Eukaryota; kingdom Metazoa; phylum Arthropoda; class Insecta; order Coleoptera; family Cantharidae; genus Lycocerus; species Lycocerus yunnanus. Next base: position 1,682,097 of record JARFIX010000075.1, on the reverse strand, counting down.
CCATTTCCAATCACATTAATTTAATTTAAAACGTTTTGAACTTCGTATCTAAAATTTTCAATTAATTTGTTGGCGTTTAATTTTATTCAACGACGAACGTTTCAAAGTATAATGTAACAGGAATTTTTTTATAAATAAAATTAAAAGTATTAAAATAATACATTTGCAAACATTTATAACAAGCGGAACTATTGAATAGTTTTCTTGAAAGTAATAATGAAAATTTTCATTTTGTACGGCATCTTAGTTTTTAGTTCACAAATGAAACTTCAGAAGCATGCAGTATAATACTTTTTCTTTTGTTAATAAACTGCAGTGCACACACCCATTTTACTTTTAATTTCATTAACAACTTATGATGCAATCTGCAATGTGTAGTCCGGAGATAAATTTCAAAGTTTAGAAATAGAACGAATTTATCAAAATTTTAACGATCTAAGCTTAATAAGGTATCAAATGACATGCTCAATCGAATAGGATATTGGTGAATACTATGGCAAAAGCAATACCTGCATATTAAAGTTTTAATGAAATTTGTTGATCGGTCTAGTCCCAATGCACTGATGACATTACAAACCAATACAGTAATAATAACGATCTATCAATATGCATGGCATACATTTTCCTTATACGTAGATTTAGGTTATTATTTGGCAGTAATTTAGTAATATTTGGTTTGGGCCTTCGACGAAGCCTTGGAGCACTATAAAATGCACTCTTCTCGACTTTTAATATAGCAGACGTTCTTTGAACTTAAAACACTTCCGCAACAATAGTACGAACCTTCCTGAAACAATTTAAAACGAAACTGGAGTAACACATAAATTAAGGAATTAGCACCGAGCACAACGTCGAAGTAAAGTAATCTCGCTTTATAGCGTAATTCAGTGAAATGGTAAATTAAGAAACCTCTAAATCTAGCAAGGTTACACTTCACTAATTACTATAAATTTGTTATAGATGTAACATTAAAATGAATTTGATTAACAATTTACGTTTTAAAATGATAATGATTATTGACATTTCAAATCAATTAGATATAATTATTCCTGAATATTCAATTCCATTAATTTGATTACATTAACTACACGCCAATATCCTATAACGATTTTTGGGGAATCGTCAATATTTAAAATTGTCAAATACTGATTAACATCACATATTATTGCCTTGTGGAAACCTCTTTGTTTAATGTGTCGTGTATTCTACTGCTTAGAGCGTTCTGAGCACATCTGGGACATCTCCTGAACAAGAATATAGAAATTTCACATGCAATAAGTGCGATTAGCGCAGTGGTAAAACGCGTAGGCTGCCAAGGTGAAATTACCAGATTTGACTTGTAGTAAAACGCAAAATTAATGTTATAAACAACAGAACACAATTCCGATGTAAGCAAGGATCAAGTTCTACTGTTAGAAAAAAATATTCGGATTTTTTTAAAGTAGGTAAAACTGTCTTTAACTTGGTTTTTGTCTTCATATTTTGATGTTTCTGGAAGAAGAATAGAAAGCCGCCTATTTTTGATTATAAATATAAATTATTACATTTGGAAAACCAAATCTAAAACCCTCAAAAGTAAAAATAAAACCTCAAACCTCTTCCTATTCAAGACCGTCGTCTGACTGTCTAGAAAAATACGACGGATAATGTAAATGTGCTGGATGGATAGATTCTTGAAATTTTTCTATTCAACACAAGCGGAGTTTTTTAAAGAAACAATCAACTTTATAGTAGAAAGCTACACTTTTCATTACACTTTATTAGTTTCATAAAATCTTCATAATTACTAGTCAACGAAAGAGATACTCAGAATGCAAGTTTTTAAGAAAAGTTTCAAAAAATTAGCATAAAAGTCGAAAAACAAGTCAATTGTTGTTAATTTTAAGATCCCTCGTCTTGGGTTTAATATGTAAGGAGTTTAAGTGTAATTTCCATTTTATTGTCGTAATAAATCATATTACTGTTACATAAACCATTGTTTAATTGTTAATATTTATTTATTCTTCTTCTTCATCGTGTGCTTCTTGTCTAAAGTGTCGTGATTCAAATTGGCCAAAGCCAAAATGAATTTTCTAGGAGTATAATTCATGGGGTGGTTTTACTAATTTTTATCTTGAAATTTTTTTTAACAGCCAAAGTGCAGATGTAACCTTGTCGATTTTAACTTTTCGCTGACAACTTCTTGATAATTGATAACAGCGCCAAAATTTTAATTTGGAGAAATTAGAAAAATTAATTAAGACAAAAATTTTACAATAATTTTGGAAATTTTTAGAAATACAAAAAAAGACAAACATAGTCGACCTGAATTATAAATTAAAAAGAAAATATAATTGAGGTGATAGGCCAATTAAAATCTAACAAGTAGACACCTTTTTCACAACACACTACCAACGTAAACATTCAAAAAAGCAGAGTCGCATTCAGCAACATTGTCGAATGAAAAAAATAGCAAACAAAAATTATAATTTCTTCAACCCACTCCCATTCGATCTGCGCATAACCACGACCATTTTTTGTAACCCTAACTCTACGAAATGCAGTCAGCGACTTTCTAAACGTTTTCATTACCACTTTTTTTATTCTTTAAATATTATTTTAAATTACAATTATTCATTTTAATAATTTTATTCGACTACATGTCTAAACTAACCTAACGACAATGAGTTAAAATTAACCGATAAATTTACACGCTTGTCATAAACATAAAAAAACACGACAATATAAAATGGTATAAATTTCTTTCACTTCTTCCTGCTAATACGTTGAATTAATTGCTTTTCATGCCAAGTTACATGGAAGGATTTAAAACAACGTGTCATTTCGGAATCAAAATGATTGAAAATAGAAAAAATAGAAGGTGACACCAACGTGATAACCCAATAATTACATAATTGTGATGTTATTGTGACTAGCGAGCTGTCATTATTTCTAAATGGAAATAAAATGGCTTACTTAGTTGTTATTTTTACTATGGAACTTTTCTATTACAACCGCATGCTATCTGACATTCAAATCTTCACATTAATAATAGACTTTTTAAAAGAAATGATAAAATAACATTTACTTAACCACCCATCTACATTGCATTACAATTCTTTTTAAACTGGCCTGACGTTTATTACGGTGGAAATTTTAAGAAACCAAGAAATATTCAGTTGTGGCAGCTAATTTGCACGCGATTGTCATATAATTTTCCTTAATAATGCAATATAAAATACATAATACAAACAAGTATATTTTTAAATAGCATTTTAGATTATAAAACTCTTAATAAGAGAAATGAAACAATACGTATTATGTTAATAATTAAATATAAATTGAATTCATTATAACAAACAAATTCCATTAAGATAAAATCGCTTCAAACTTAATTAAATATCGATAACGAATCACAATTATGGTTTCACTGAAAATTACACAATCAAAGTTTACACATTACACAGAATTGTTATAATAATTTTCCCAACACAAAAATTTTCGTGCCGTTCGCGTCGGCCGAATAATATTATGTATGAAATTATTATCAGACAATAACGTGGTTCTCAAAATGTTACTAGTTGATGAGCTTGCTCGTTACATTTCCAGCGGCCAAATTATTATTTTACGTAATTACTTTTATGTGGTTGTTTCAAAGAATGTCCCCTATTTTTAATTCTAAAACTTTATTACTTTATCGTGTTTGACGGAATTTGTTCCATTATCTGTGCATCTAACTCGAAGATTTTTGATTTGAAAATCGTGCAATCGTGACATCAGAAAGTCCCTCGCCAAATCTACACTGGCTTTGTGCTGGAAGCATTGAAATCGTTTACATCTTTACGAGTGCATTCAAACAGCCCTAGCAGCTGAGCATAATAGGTGCACTTGATTAACTAACCAATAATTATTACAATACTCTCGCTAACTTAAAAACCCAACTGCTGTGGTCGACCGAATCCATTCAGCATTGGGTATGTCGAGAAGTTCTCTTCAAATCCACTCAGTGCATACACACTAATTTGAAAAAAATTTAATTTTAAAAAGTGCAACGAACTAGTTCTTTCTTGTGAGGACAAAAAATGTTATTTTCTTTTTAAAGTAAACCAAAACTATTAAGTTAAACTAATCTTAAGTACATTCAGGTTGATCGAAATTTATCTAAATGGCTTTTTAGATATCCCCCACGTCTATTTGAGACGAAGGGATTTAAAAAGGTAAAATAAAAGGAAGCGTACGTTTATTCTCCTTTAAATGGTATCAAAAAGCTATAACGCTTTGAAATTGTCTAACATTAATGTAATTTTAATTAATGTTCGTTTTATTGTAGACAGAATAGTAGTTTTAGGTTGCACATGAAAAAGGTTTTCATTAATATAAATTTTATTGAAGTTGTAAAACAACATTCAATGTTACATTAGTGCAATCGTAATAAGTATTGTATAGCTACAATAGCTAATAAATTAAATTATCTAAATAATGAAGGGACATAAATTTAGCAATTAGTGTCGAGAATAAACAGTAAATTATTAGTTAAATAAAGGACAGAGGTTCACAGGAAACGCACATCGAGTTAATGTTGAAATTATTAATTACGCATATCAGCAGGATGCACTACCACTAAATTCTATTAATCGTTTTTTTAAAGCTTTTATATTAGTTTTAATAACATCCTCAACTTTTTTATCGCTTTTAAATAATAAAATAAACCATAAACAAGCAGCGCTTCGAATAGGTAATGCCTATCATGAAATTTTTTTTTTCAATGTAATAACGCAGGCAGGTAGGATAAATGTGTTTACAGCGGTTAGTCTAACAATGGGGGGTTGCACGATTTTATATAACTTTTCAAGTAAAACAAGACACTAGCACCATTTATTAAAGAAAAACTATAAATTTTACTACTAATTTGTATTGCGCCTATTTAACATTTAACATGTATTCGTGAAAGCCTCCTGCAGTATTAATTATTACTCTGCTGAGATAAACTCAATTTCAGCTTTGGATATTGACTCGACAGAGTTACCGTTAGGAAATATTTATCCCCACGTCATTGATTTAACAATGTGAAGTGTAAACCAACACAACTTTGACATTATAACTTTTGCAAGTAATAATGGTGACAAGTTCGGGTTGTTGGGGGCAAGTTGCTCCAGGAAAGTATCCAGAAAGCTAACCAAATCGTATGTGGCATACTTCAAATTGTAATTAACGGTCGGATGAATTAACAAAGACCTATATTGCAATAAAAGTTTTTCCAAGAACAATTGAAACATTTTTCGTGACAAAGCTTCATCTCAACGACAACTTAAGTCAGGGATAACAGCATAAAACATTTCGAGATGCAGTTAATTCAAAAATTACGACTGATGTTAACTATATTAGAGCCCCCCCCCCTTTTCGACGACGAATTTTGTGGTCATTAACTGACCATAAAATTACAAACTTACAGCTTCAAATTAGGTAATAATAAATACATCATTTCACGTTATAGTATTAATGATAGTACCAACCCCATCGGCGACATTTCCAAACCATAAGTATATGACCGCCCTCCTTTAACGGTAACGTTAATTTTTGATAGCTTCTTTAAGCGTTAATAACGATGGCACTTTAGTAGTTCTATCATGTTTTAAGAAAATATGAATTTATAAATTAACTCTTCTCGTGCGATTTAAACTACATTTTGAATTGCGAATAGAATTGCCAGTTATTCTAAACCAGTAATTCCAGCTAGAAATTCGATTGTGTCAACCCGAAGAAAATAAATCGACGCTTGCAAGGTAAAACCACGTAACTAAGCGACATTTTAATGAAAATTTAGTTTTTGGTATCGTTTCACGCTATCTCCAGCTCAACGTAGCTTCCGCAGTCATACAAAAAGATTTTAAAAGAATCTTATTTTTATTAATTAATTATTAAGAGCGGCTAGAGAAACTTAAATCACAATATAACCAACCAAAGAAAAATTGTGCTCCACAAGACACAATAATAAATTCTCAAATATCAATTCTAATGCAAATTTGATATATGAAAGAATTCAGTTAAAAAATTCGACCATATTTTACTATTTCTTAAAAAATGTTTAAACATTCCAAGCTAAGGCTCTGAATTATGCTCCCCATTGCAAAGCAAAACAATATTTAAATATTTAGATAATAAAATTAATAGATCTAATTTCAATTATTGAAATTGAGTTTCTGCAGGTGTAATTTTTAATACTTGAAATGTGTACTTTAAGATGCTTTAAGGAAATTTATCTTAAAAATTAAATTAACTATCTTGATTTTACAAAACTGAAAAAAAAATGTTTTGCTCCAAAATTTGTGACGTATTCGTATTATTTTTTTTATAAAATATTCATTTATCCCACCTATCTAGCATATATTATTAGTAGAACCAAAACATGAGTAAATCTAGGGAAAAAAATTTAATTTATAACTCGAAATCCATTGATTCTAGACGGTAAGGGTTATAACCTAATTTGAGGATAAGCGAGTGATCTTTAAAGAAGTTCTAATTGTAATTAAAAAATCAATAATATCAGAGCTATGACCGTTTGAAATCAGAAATTCAAAAAATTGCTTTAAAGGGAGGTACCCCCCAAGGGTTTGGACTTGGACAAAAATTTTATTCGAAAATTTGTCTTAGAAAAGTGTCCTTTATCCTCAAAGGTTCTCCACGGTCACGGGGACACCCTGTATAAACCAATATTTAAAAAAAAATATTGAAAAAATCGGAGCCTATGATTCCGTGTGTACCAAGAAATTCATGGATAAACCAAGAATCCGAATTCATTGGTTAAAATTGTCTCAGAATGATAGAATTTGTTTAAAATGCAATTGTTTAAACAAATACAAAAATTTACAAATTTTGGTTTGAACTCTTTTTTTTCTAATAACTTGGCATATTTTAAAAAGAAAAGGTTTGTTGTAAATTTGTCGTTAAATGATTCTAAAAAGTTATGAATTTTTGAATTTGGTAAAAACTGCTTGATTTTGGAATTTCAAAAATTCAAATTTTTTATAGAAGCATTTTACGAAAAAATTACAAGAAACTTTTTCTTGTTAAATGGATCATTAAGGAAAACATAGTTTGAACTAAAATCTGTAAATGATCGTATTTGTTTAAAAAATTGCATTTTAAACAAATCGTACCTTTCTGAGACAATTGTAACCAATGAATTCGGATTCTAAACAAAAAAATAAATTAGACTCTCATGTGGTACAGAGCCATGGGCCATAACATATCGAGTTACGTCTTTTTTAATAAAATTGTTATCGTAAAGTCGGCCATATTAAATCATCTATTTTTTTTTACATCATAATATATTTCAGCAACCTAAAAACCACCCATAGTGTCAATCCGAACGAAATTTGTTTAAAATTTATTTTAGTTACGTCATTTTAATGAAAATTTTATCAAAAAGTCGGCCATATTGGATCAACCATTTTAAATAACCTATGTTTGACATCATAATCTGTTTCAGCGACCTCTAAAATCCCTATTACGTCAATTTGAATTAAATGACCTTAAAATTTTTCAACTTATAATCATTTGATTTAAAAACCCGTTTTTTGTTTAAACAATTTTCCAACATTTATAAGTTTATAACTTTTTACTTTAAGCTATTAAAAAATGATACCAAAGTGTTTTAGCAAAATCGAAGCTTCCCGTAAGTATTCCGAAAAAATGCATATTTTCAGTCTCTATTGACTCCACTAATTAAGAATTCATAATTTTTAAAAGCAATAAATTTTAATTTTTGTCATTAATAATTAGTTTTATTTTTATTATCTCGCCGTTTCTGACAGTGGTTTGGAACAGGACCGGAGTGAAGTTAAAATCTGTGATAAAACCGTTGTGCTAGATAAATTGCTGGATTTTTGCACTATAAGTTTCATCAAGTCGTAGTGCTAAAATTAAAATAATCCAAAAATATATATTTTTTCTTTTTATATTTCATTAATAATGATTTAGAAATTACCTACAAAATTCTTACAATCTATCACACATATAGAGTAAATTCAAATTAATTCCTTCTCCTCTTTTTGAAAAACTACGTTGAAAGACAAAAATTTTAACATATCAGCAGATCTGGGCATACAGGGTTATCCCTAGCCAAAAGTAGAAGAAGAAGTTAAATAATAAATTATATAATATCCAACAAATTCGTAAAAGAAAAAATTAATTCTAAGTTTTTAGATCCATGCGACTTAATTAATTTTAATTAAGACGCCAATTTCATTTCAATTAAACTTTTATGTTTAATGATTTAATAATATTATAACATCAATACGTTAACTAATAGCATACATTTTTAAAATAAATCACGCAATCAAGTCAAAAGGCAATAATAAATTAAATTGATAGTAATTATTCGGTTAATCGGGTGCCTTGAGTTTTATTTAATATAATAATCTAATTTAAAATAATAATATAATATTTATTATATAAAATATAATAAAAAATTACAACAATTTCAGCGAAAGCAGAAAGATAAACTTTCCTCAATTATGCTATAGACCAGTGGTCCCCAAACTGTTTTGACTCTCGGCGCCCTTTTTGAACAAAGGTGTCCCATGGCACCCTACCCAAAGTCAAATCATGACTAACAACGAGTATACGATCAGTTTCGCATCAGTTCATTCTATGATTGTGGTCAGGAACTGATCGTGTGGTGAGTTGACTGATGGACTGATATACGTGTCGTTCATTGTAAAGTGAACTATCTCCATCTAATTAAATTTTGAAATATCGAGCTTTTAGCACAAATTATGTGTTTTCAGTACCCTGGAAAACAATTAATGTCATCTATGGGATTGTAGTCCATAATATGGAGTTGCTTCATTTTTATAATGAAAGATATGACTAAATTTAATTATATTAAGCAATAAATGAAAAATTTTAAAATGGAGTTACACCACTTTTACAATGAGCGACAGATACCATACTGACGGATTATTAAATAGTTTAATAATTTTCATCGGTCTGGAATGACAGACTGAACTGATGCCAAACTGATCGTCTAAAAGGAAAAATAAAAACACCCAGGTCCGGCGCCAGCTTTTATGCCGCTCCAAGCAAAATTGCGGATTTGCAGCCTTTCTCCTTTCCGTGTACAGTATGACCGCGTTTATCCGCGACCCGTTGATCCGGATCTCTGAATAATCTGGATCTTATTTGTAAACATTTCTTTTATTTAATGTTTGGAACAAAATTACATACTTTTAGTTTTCAATATTAAGCGGGGCGCCCGCGAATACGCCAGGGCTCCCCTGAGCTCCGCGATGCACACTTTAAGAGCCACTGTTATAAACATTACTCGTGCCCATTTCAACTAGTGCCGTAAGCTCGGATTCGCGTTCAACCATAGATATTAACCATTTATATTCATTAAGCATCCTAAACATATACGAAAAATATGGTAGAGTCAGAAACCCGAACTCAAAAATACCTTTTTCCTATAAAAACAACTTCACCAAAGAGGACATTTTTATAAGACTTTTAAGGCGACATCGAATTTGGTAAGTCCAACGTTAAGCCAATAATTCAAATTAGAAGATCAACGTGTTTGTTTCACACAATATCTCTTACATGTCATGTAAGAGTAATATTGCGCAATAATTAATTTATTCTGCTAACAGTCCGTACGTCCAGAGTGAGTTTTCATTATTTCAATTTCTGTCGCATTTCAGGGATGTTTTTATATCGAGTGCCGCCGAAGGCGGCATGAACCTTCAGCACGTATATTATACGGGAATAATTATATTAAAGTAATTTTAAATAAATAAAATTAAATAAAAATAATTATATTAACCAGCAGTGCAGCGTGAAGCATACACGGGTCGACTAGGAAGCGTAAACTCGCGGTTCGAACTCTGCTTGCGCTAGATACATTGCAGCGAACAAAAAGTCCAATATCAATCTGATTAATGTGCAGAGAACGATGTCATCTCTTATAATTCGTCTAGGTTGAAAAATTTTTTTTCTAAATTTACAAGCTTAATGAAATTTGAAAATTTTCCAACTTACATTTTTAGTTTAAGACCCCGTTGTACAAAGTGGTTTCTTCTTATCAAGAACTCATCAGTTAAACTATCCTAAATGAATGAAACTGGATTAAAATCCATTAAAATTGAAATCAAAAACTATATTAGATAATTTTAGTAAAACGAATTGACTATGTTTTGACAAACCCATATCGACACACTAGAATAATAACAAATTGTTATTAAACGTCTGATGACAGCAGTAACCATTGCTGAAAGCTCACAAATTTCGTTTCAGTGTTTATTTAACCAATTAATTTTGAAAATTTTAATCCAATATTATAAAATATGATAGAGTATATTTTTTGTTTAAAAAAATGATAGCTAAAATCTACGGCCTGGGCATATTCAAAACATTGAATCTAGGACTTGTCTTGCAAAACATTGAAATTTACCCATCCGGTACAATTAAATTGGAAGCGTGTTATGTGTTGGCAGCGAGCGTGTTAAAAATAATATTTCCTATAATTTATGTAGTAGAAGACTGAACTGCACTTCAATTTTGTACTGGGATTGTCGGAGTAAAGTGCTTTAGAAATTTTAATTTTGAAACCCGAAATCCAATTGCCAGAATAACGGTGTTTTAAAAAAATTACAAATCAATAGTTTTTTAATCCATCCTTTCTACTTTTCCACGTTTTCAGGCTAAATTGGATAACTTTTTTTTGTACTATGTACAATTTATGTTATCTTTCATCTTCGTGGACTCTCTTTCACATTCACCTCCACATTTTAAATCCCATCCTTCCCAGATAAAAATTTTTTTGTTTGTGAAGTATTCTTTTATTAGGTTAAATTGGGGTCAGTTTTAAATAATTTATTAACGTTCGTGTGGATTCACGTTATAAAGACAAACTTTGTATTAACTGTTAAATTAAAAGAATTATTTACCCAGCTAGTCAAGGCATGGTAAATTTTAAGCTACCCGAATGAAATATAACCCTTCCGCACTTAATCCTTCTATTTGATTTAATTTTCGCATGTAATGTTGCCTATGGATATCAATATACCATTAGATTTGCAGCTGTGGTTGTTAAAATTATGTAACAGATTTGCATAACAAGGATTTAAAACTTATGTTGTTAAATTAGAATTAGTAAATTATTATTTCTGCTTTAAGTAAACGTTTTCGAAAGTGAATAATGTTAATTTAAAGAATAAATTTTAATTACTTAAAAACAGAATTCTTTTTGAAGTTAAAAACTGACAACATTTTAACTACAATTTTTAACCACTCTATCCAAATACTCAAACCCTTCATTCGAGTCTGCTACTAATCGTCTGCATTGACATTCACATCTGATAGCGAAGTCCATTAAAAATTATTTCGCAAAAGTTTTAAAAAAGTTAGTTAAGCTAATGACTGATCTCAAGTTTTTTAATTAGCTTTTTAAAAGTTTCATGTTCCCTCGGTTTTAGACGGATTAACATTTGTTGGATATAATTTCAAATAAGTTATGAGAATTTAATGAAAAAACTCGAAAAATAACTTTTAGATTAGCAACTTTCCTTTCAAAAACATACCTGAAGGCTTAAGGTTAAAACGAAATCGTTCGGATGTTGTACTTTTTTTTATGTTATTAGCATAAATTTATTGTGGCAACACACAAAAATGAAAACGAAGAATTTATGAAATATTAAAATTTGCTTACTTTTATAGTTAAATCCATTACTGTACACACACAAGTTCATCGATCAGACAAAAATACATATAGTTTTCGAAAAAAAATTTAAATGAACGTGATCGATTAATTTATTGCGTGTTAATGCCTATTGCATACTACCATGTAACCATTAACCTCTAAACAAAATACTTCTTATTTCCTTTCACTTTTAAGATAAAAAAATACACCTGCAATAAGACCTTATATTAAGTCACATATTATATTTTCCAAGTATTGAATAAAATAACTTCTGACTGGAAAAATTCGAAACAGAACATTCTTGTGCCAAGCACGTATTGGAATTGTTTGCTAGCCTTTAATGATTCTTTTAATGATTTTCGTGCTCGTGCATCGTATTGCGACTGTCGCGACATTACGCCATCTTTCATTTCCGTTTTTCAAAATAGATACACAGCCGAAACCAATAAGTACCTACCTAAATAATAGCAATTTTTTTTAACTATAACAACATCATTCTAATACGAGTTAGATTCTTTCACCCTCCGGTGACAAAAATAGTGTTGACACAAACATGTATCGAGCACTAGATTTTCCATTTTGATAGAGCAACAGACCACTATACAAATATTTCAACCCTTCTCCAGAAACTGTAATGATTTTCAAGAATGCTTACTATCCAATATTCGAATCATACACTTAAGGATTGAAAATAAATATGTAAGGGTGACAGAAAATGTTTGCCTACAAAAGTGAGTCATAAAATTGATCCCGAAAAACAACCCCTACAAACTTATTGGCCTCCTTTTTTATCAGGCTGGTTTATATGTATTATAGCAACACATGTTGGCAACACCACAAAAACGTATACACCAATGAATCGTATGACCGAAAATGGAAAACTTCTATAAATCAAAAAATTTCCTTTAAAAATTCTTATTTTACAATGATCAGCCAAACGCCAACATCATTTTTATCATAAAGCCACCCAAGTCAACTTTACATTTAACACATTTTATCTCTTTGACCAGTTCAATGAACATTTCTTTTTATGGGTTTTTGAACAAAAGATCACAACATCTATTATCGGGATAATGAGAATAATGCATCTCACCCTCAGATCTATTGCTCCTGAAAGTATTTCAAAACAAACGGCAACCTTTGATATTAAAAACGGTGCAATTTATAACAAACTGATTAGTACGAAATTATTAATATTTTCAAAGATAATATAATTACAACCAAGTATTTTATTCTACCTACTTAAGCCTATACCGAATTCTTGGCACAAGCGACCATTAAGAAAGATCTCAAGAATTAATTAAAACTAAAAATTAATAATCTCAAGATTTCTTTAATAGGCGCTCTTAATGTAAAATTTCGGTATAATCATACTTAACAAAAATTAGTGATTTATGGCGTAAATTTTACATTCTTCTTAAGAAAGGTATGTATGCACTTGCAGGTCCTTTGTAAAATTACGTGTTGCCGAAAGTGAGGTCTCGATCTATAATAATCTGTCAACCGGTCCTTCAATTTACTCATCTCTAACTACCCTACAATTTTCATCCCCAGATACTCATGGGTGTGGTTGAAGAACAATGATTCAACGCACTCCTAACTTGAAAAAATCGGTCGAGCGTTAACACCGCATCCGTGCCGAAGACATTACTCTCTAAACATAATTTTTTATGTTTGCATGATTTTTAAAAGTATTTATGGAAATATGAGTAAATTACTTTTTTACAATTTTAAATTAACTTGAGTTTGAAAATTGTAACATTCAAATTGCGAATTTGAATTTGACATTTAATTTAATTTTGTGTAGGTACATAATTTGACGCTTCTTTTCGCTTAATTGTAAATAAGGCAGTGGCGGCGATAAAATCTTCACCAGGTCGGAATGGTTAATAATCTAGTGATCAGACAACTCTTTTAATGGTTCCAGTGTTTAAAGAACATTGGCATATGCTAGTATTTATTATGCTTAATCTGATAATTTCGTTCTAATAGCTTTGTAAAGCTGGAATCCCCAAATACTGTGAAATATTCGTGCTTGGAATGCTCGCCAAATGTTTTGCCTTGGCAATTGTATAGTTTTCCAAAAATTCCAATGTCTTCTAATAATTAAATTTCAACGCTCCAAAAATTCAATAAAAATCAATCTTTTGTTCAATTGGCTATACCGTCAATTCCTCACGGCCAGTTTAGTGCACAGGAAATCAACGTGCAAATGTAAATAAAAGTTTACATTGTAAACATTTGTTAAATGTAAACAAAATAATTCATAAATAGTAGTAGATAATACTCACGATCAATAAAATAAAATGCAGTAAAAAAATTCAATTTGCTGATTCTTGTAAATATTGCTTAAACTGCATTTTAGACTAAACCTTAAATTAAAGCATTTTGTCTCGAAGTAAGAAATGAACGCTCAATCAAGCAATGGCACGATCTAGTTATATTTTCGATGTACGCAAATAAATAAAAATAGATATCTACAAGCAAGACTCGAAATCAGTTCGATTGGTCAAGTTAGTCTACGGTTCAACCGCATCACTAACTCTACAGTTTCAGTATAACAAAGTAAAATTTGTTGCAAATATGTGGTTTAATGGAAAATAGTGTCAGCATGAAGAAACTGCAAAGTCACGAAATTTTTTGTAAAAGCAAACTGTGCAATTGCAATACATCAACCCCAATTTAGCCTCCCTCAGATAAAATAAGTATAACAGTGCAATTCGTTAAACTTTTCGCTCAGGTAGTTTCCTATTTCATTTGTTCATTTTGTTAAACCATATCATTCAAGAATACCACATACACCTGGCCTATATTCCGCAAGTTAACCTTGTTCGAACTACCTACGTTTCGAATCCAACGAATAATGACAGCACGTAGGTACAAAATCCCTCAATCTATATGTCCAACCGACAGTTGAAATAGTGACAATCAATACGAAGACCTAAGCTCAAGAGACTAACTTGGTTCATTATTTACAAAAAAGAAGTAATCCGATATGAAGCGTGAAACACTAATTTCCTTTTAAGGATAATTAAACATTAGAGAAGACCCACACATACTAAGCTGAACATGGAATTTAAAAAACTCTCGGTTTCTGATTTTTTGCCAAAAAAATCTGTACGTTATAGTTAATGGGTATAATAAAAGGAGACGAAGTAATAAAAAAAGCAGAGAAAGAAAAGCCACAATTTACACAATTATTATCATAAGCGTAAAATATGAGGGAAACTAAATTTCAAAGTTAAAAATTTAAATTATTCATAAGGTCCAATCAACAATAGTCTCGCGGTTGTCTTATCACAAAGTTCAAGTAATGAAAAAAGAAGACTCCAGTTGTGTTACATTAAAGGACGAAAACTAGTACAACATCGCGGTTAAAATTGTCAGAACAAAATTAGCATTTAAAATACCTGTAATTCGCAGGTGTAAATAGAAGTTACAGTAAAATTAGATTCAACAAAATATTCTTTTCATTTTCATAAATAGAAATTCTCCTTTATATTCAGACACCGATGCATCACAATATATCAGAAAAATCAATAAGGACATCATGCTTAATAAAATTTACAAATAATAAAAATTAAATAATAAGTAACTTGGAAGTTTTTTGTTAAAATTAATTCGAAGGAACATAAATTCCATTTTTAATTAAAAAATTTCACCAAAAATTAACTCACTTTAGCAACTTTTTTCATTTTTCCAATCCCGCTTATAAAGTTTATCGGAACAAACCCAACGGAGTTAAAATCAAAAACCTATAAGCGTCAGTTTCGGCTAAAAATCGTACACAAAAAACAAATACGTCATCTTTCAATTAAAGAAAATTCATTAATAATAATAAAGAAAAACTGGCATTTTTCTTCTTTCACTTTTTCATTTTAATAAATGATTTATTCTTAACTTGAATTACACAATCTTGACGATTAAGAAAAATGTGTATTCTACTTAGTTAAGTTGAACAATTCAAACGACATTTCACAGTAAAATGAGGGTGCAAAAATTAAAGCAATCGCTAAGCTGCCTTTTTAAATTAGTTTGGAGTTTTTGTACCCATCGCAAATGCCATCAGAATGAACCACATTAATTTGTGAATAAATTTTTACCTTAGTTGATCTGATAAATTTTACTTATTTCAATGTAGTATTTGCATTATTTTCGTGTTGTGACGACTGAAAATTAATAGGTTTTATGTACTATCTAGGATTTTGAATCCTTTTGATGACGGAATTATTTTTACCTTCTGTACACGAAAAAGAGTGAGGATAGTTTCAAAGCTTATCTCGAGTGTGTGCACAATTTATGTTTAGGTGTGCAAGTTAATTGGAGGAATTTATTTGCACAAGATGAGACATAATAATATGTATGTTGTGTGTATATGACATCCAAGTAATTTCACGATATTCAATTATCCAGCTTTTCTATTTAGCTATAGAATCAATTTACTCGCAATGCCAATTACAAGATGCTGTATTCAGTGATGCACAGGTTTACATAGGAGAATTATAAAGACGATTTACGGATGACCGATGTGCTCATTAAAACTTGAATGTTATGTACCGGTACCCATTGTAATTTATGATCGTTATGTTTCCGAGCTTATGAAACTTGCAACTATAGAGAATATAACATTTTAATTAAACCATCGACATAAAACTACCTATACTACAAGTACTATTGCTGAATAAATCAACCGAAATGTTTTCAAAAAAATTCCAATTTAAAGGTAAGTAGATACTCACATAATTCTTTCCTTAAGTAATGAAATTTATAATTTTGATAATTAAACATCACACTTTATATTTTACAGCAACAAAAAAACGTGTATCAAAACTCTGTAGGTTGCTATTTAAAAAAATGAAAAAATTGGCGACCGAAAGTTCTTCCATTTAGTATAAGAAGGAATATCATATTACATTTTTTGTAAAGAAACCCGATTTTGCCGCAAGGTATTCTCTTCCAATGACCAAATTGAAGCTTAATCGATTAAATCAATAATGCTCCTACGCTCTTTTGAGCTCTAAGCTAAATAAGTTATCTGATTTCATATTTCATACTTTTCCCTTTCTGCTAGACACCATACCTACTGTTCTTCCTTTTAATTGGACGTAATGAACTATGTCTTGACCGCACATTTTTATTTCTTGTGTTTTTTTTACTTATATGGATAAACGGATTTAAACAGAATTTTGGTCTATGCAAACTGCGCGTAGTCCAAAAAAACTTGAAATCTAGTATTATGTTGTGTGTGGGATATGTTTAATTGTGTGATAACAGTTCAAGGTAAAAGTATACTCAAATCTGAGTTGCCCGTCTTCATCGTTGAAATTCTGATATTTTAACTTTAGAATATTTGTGTCATGGTTCAGATTCCACGTTAAGCCAATAGCCCTTGCTCAGTCAATAAGTAACGACTAACCAGTTTAATTTGTTCTGCGTGCTGATCTCATAAAATAACTACTCATGTATATTTTGATCTCTTTTAGCTAGCCAAAGAATAAACAGTGCATAAACGTAGATATGGAATGCCGAGATGGCGTCATTAAATACGAAACATTTAAAGAAAAAGTTCCAGTAAATTTTCTAAACACGATGCTTCCAGCAATTTTTCTAAAATATCCGACGCTCTCCATCGTTCATTTTAACATGTAGGACCAGATTTGAAAAGTCTTGAACCTAAGAAAATAGAATAACTATGCAGCCAGAGGGGCGACGAGCTCACTCCCATGATATTTCCTTCAGTTAGTCACTAGGCTGGAAATATTCGATATCCATGATATTATTAGTTATGTAATAGCATAGATATTTCATATTGTTTTATTTTTTGTACCAAGGTTTTTGTTTGAACATAATATAGGTAGGACTGATGTCGATATGGAATCCCAAGTTTTCCAGAAATAATCAATTATATGTATTAGCATTTAGATATCCGAATTAAAGAAAATTAAATTTTCAATACACATCTGAGCATATATTTCCTACTAATGAGACGTTAAATCAATAAAAAACGTCTGTTAGCGCTAATGGACCAATAGTCTAATATGAAATATTAACTCGAGGTAAGATTTTTGAACTCTAAATTTTAATATTTATTAAATAAATTATTTCACTATTAGTTAGATGACATTAAAATAAGACTTTAAGGCTGCGCGTACAGTGGATCCGTTTTCGGACGAATTGCGACGAACTGAAAGTCTGACGGAGACTCATAGATGCGAGTGATCGGTAATAGTGAAGGATAGAATTCTCGTTCGTCCGAAAACGGATCCACTGTACGCGCAGCCTTAAGGTTGATAAGCCTAAAAATCAATTTTAAAGTTACGAATTTACATGGAAGCATGATGTATTTGGCACATTCTGTAAACGGTACGTGTGCTGAGCTAAATACATTCTGTCAAATAAGTATCCGGAATTATCTATTTAAAAAATAAATTTTTTCGTTTTTTGCTACAAGACGGTAACTAATTAACACATAAATTTGTTATTATTGTTGACGCTTATTTAAGTAAAACTCAAATGTGCTTGGCGATTTTTAAAATGAAGAAAAAATATCGTAAACGTGTGCCTTAAATTTTGTGATGCCAACGATATTTCCTGTGCCAAATGTTGAGTAAGACCTGCGAAAAGTCAGCTTTATCAAAAACACAATCGTACAAGAACGCATTAAAAGAAGACCGAGAATTTTTTGAAGACTTGCCCCATCCCAATCCACAGGAAAAATCTTTGGCTGACAAAAACTTCGACAAAGTGAAGGAAATAATTATGGAAAATCGCCATTAAGCGTAGAGAGAAGGATCAAATCAGAACATGTCTCACAAATTCGTTCGCACCATGTGTTTTTAATTGATATTTTGGGGATAAGACGGCTTGTTCCTAAGGAGCTGAATTTTCTTTAAAAAGAGTGCAGCACACAGGTTGTTAAAACATGCTTGAACATAGCCTAGGAAAATAAGACAAATTCAAGGCTAATCTGCGGAAAAATACCTGGTGAAGATTTTTTATCGGGATTATCTATATTTTGACATCAGAAATGGTATCTCAAAAGTCAATTGCAAAATCATGTACGCAAAAAAAATTATTGACGGTCAAAGATCGCGAAAATCAGTTTTTTGCATATATCTCGTAAACTATTAGTTTTACGTCAGTTTAGGCCGTTATAAATTTAAATATTACTTAATTCTGCATAAAAAAAGTCAATATTCGTGAAAAACTAATTTTCGCGATCTTTGACCTTCAATAATTTTTTAACGCAGACGATTTTGGAATGGACTTTTCAGGAATTATTTCTGATGTCAAACTACATATAATCCTGATCAAAAAACTTCATCAGGATTTTTTTCGCAGAAAAAGTTCTATTTTCCTGGGCTAAAGAAAATTTGAAAGAAATTATTCAGGCAAGACATCATAATGAGACATGGGTTTATGAGTATAACGTGTAAACCTTGCATGTAACATGTTATCTACTTGGAATTTTTTTAGCATGGGCGAACAGTTCACAAAAATATTATCTAAGCGTTATATCGAAAAGACCAGATTTATAGAAAAGCAATTCCTGAATTTAGCAACACAATAAGGCACCGTCTCATCCATTGCATGTTGTACGCGATTTCTTGAACAAAAATTCAATTAATCTTCTCGACCAAGCCATCGTATTCGCCAGAAATGGCAACGTGCAAGTTTTTCCTCTTTCCCAAACTTAAATTAATACTTCGTGGAAAACGTTTTGAGTCTATGGAAGCTATAAAAAGAAATTCGTTGAGTGGAAGTGGAAAAGTGCTAATGGGGATTCAATTATTTGTTGGCGAAAGTGCCAACCCAGCCTAGCTTCCAATCCAGAGGCAATCGTCTTTAAAATCCACCGTCAATTACCAACACCAGATGAAGAAGATATGGGGCTACGCCCTAGTGTTCAGTAAAGCCAACAAGTTCATCGTTCATTATCGCGCAGCATTCATTGCTATCTGAGATCCAAGTCAGTGAACATCCACTTCTTCGAGTATTGTTTTGGCTCAGGGATGTCTTTTTTAAGTATTGTTTATGTGTAATTATATTAGAAATATACAATATTCTATTCAAAATTTTTTGAAGCAGTAAAAACTAGGGTATAATTTTCGAAGGGCGAGGTTACGGTTTGAAAATAGTCAAGTTTTTTTGTTTTTATAAAAATAGCTTCAACAAATGAAAGAGAACATTAATACCTACAAGATTTTTAAGGTGAGGTAGAATTTGTTAGGTCCTATATTAAACCTACAGCTTTGAAGTTTACGAATTTCCCATAATGAACATATGGAAGCCAATTATTGCGCAATATGGCATTTAATCTGTCGATGGGACGTGTATTCCGGTTTACTTCTAAGTTCGTAAGAAACGGTAGTACTCTGATGTAAAATTCTACATAATAGAATTTTATTTACCTTGCTCTGATCGTGTGCTCCCAGTCGACACTCGGGCCCCGGGTCTCAAGTTTTATCATTTCAAACCCCATAGCTCCAAGATTTATTATTTTCTAGATTACTTTTAGCTTCGAGATATTTTTAATAAGTTTTAGTGGTTGACCCTAGGACCTGCTGAGGCAAGTAAGATAATTTCGAGATCTGCTGGATTTGCAAAATTTTTTTTACTAATTGTTACATAATAATTGTCTTCTTCTTCTTCTTGAAGAAGACATAGAATTGAAGAAGAAGAAGAAGACATAATTATTATAATAATGAAAAATATTTAATTAAAATTACCTTTAGCGCTAAAATCTAATTTTAATTTTCGATGGGCAAGGTTACAGTTTCAAAAGAGCCAATGAGAAAATTGCATTCCAAATTAACTTTTAAAGCCGTTTTTTCTAAAATTTGTTAAAAAATCATTCAAAAAATACAAAAAAAAATCTTGAAAATCGCAAAAATCTCAACTCTCCCCGAAATATATTTTTTTATTGGAAGGTTTTCACTATGAGCTACTACAAGATAAAATTGACGACGTCAATTATTTATTTATTTTCACAAACTTATAAACAGCATTGATTGCTCAAGTCTGAGCATTTGCAAATACAAATATTGGAAGCGGTTCGGTACGTTGACTGCTGAGCGAATTTACCCATTTCGAACTCGAACGAAGTACTAAGTACCTTATTCTGGTTATCTTTGGCTGAAAAAAAATCAACCACTGAGGTAATTCTTCAGTTTTCAAAATTAAGTGTGGTTCAAAGACCATGCGAAACAGTAGGTCCCCTGTGTATGTAAAACATTTTGAAATGCATGAGAGAAAATGAGACAAAAGGCGAAATCACTGAAGAAAAAAAGATCCATAAAACACCATAGACTGAGAGCCATTTACGACCATTTATTTAGTATATGGATATTATATTATATTTAATACACCGTAAAATGTGGCTCAGAAGTGATTGTTTGCTAAGGGGTCCAGGATAGACTTAAGATGACTTGGCCTGACAGTTATCCTATTGAAAAAAACTGCGCTACCTGCTACATATACCAAAGGAATACTATCAGCACGTACAGTATTTAATCTTACAAAACATGGTTTGAAGGTTGTATTGGGCACATCCATAATACCAGTAGTACCTAGTACGTATTACCACATAGTAATTTAAAATAAATAAAACAAAGTCGTGCATATAAAAAAGAATTATTGCAAACATCTACCAGATCTTGACGAGCCTCCTTCGTATGCAAATTTATTAATATATTACATAGGATTTTGTAAATCATTAAAATGTTATTAGCAATTAGAGCAAACTTTTGCGGATATTAATATGCAGTTTGTATATTTTGTGAAGGTAAATCATCAGCGCTATTAACATTTTGTTTACACAATATAATGAATCATTAAAATATTTAAATCGTTCGCTCGACATTTGCATCGATAAAAATAAAGGTGAAAGATTTAGCAACATATTTATAACAAATTACGGTAAATTACGTTTAATAATAGATTAAATAAATACTAAAATGACGTAATTGTTTGATATCAACACGTTGATTAATTAAAATATAAGAGTACCAACTTGAAAAAAATGACTGTAAAATTTTAGTCACGTTTTGTTTTAACTACAATTACTTACGACACTTTAATTAAATTAAAAAAAAAATTTACCGATAGATAACCGATGTTTTTCATTATTTGCACGATTCGAACAATTAATTAACGAAAATGTTTTGATGAGTTTGTTATTTACGTAAGATAGAATGAAATCCCACATTTCTCCTCAACTTAATTTGATAAAACTACGGCAAAAAGGTGATATAAAAAAGGGTATGGTAACAAAGCATGAGAAGAACAAGGAAAATCACCTTATAAACAATAAAACGTTTTGTGTGTAATACACCTCCTCCAAGTTACACGATATGTTTTATGTGTTCAAAGATCGTGTTTTTTCAAATTAAGAAATTTACATTTTCACAAGCATTCCTCATTAAATCAAGGACAAAAATTACCTTTTCGAGTTTCCTTCAAGTAATCCACAAAAATTAGGTTCGTATAGTTAATTTTATAATCTAATTTCAGAAAAAGCACACAATGCCTTTCATAACACATTTATGTATATTAACAAAATACACCAATTCAAAAAAAACAATAATTCCAAACCGAAGCACTAAAGAGCAAATCGATATGAGAGAAAAATAAAATTCACATGATAAAGTTTTACGTATTTATTTTCTTAAACGTACTGATTGTTAAAAACAACAATTCATTTATAAGTTTGAGTAATGTTGCTTTTACAATTGAAAAAACATTAAAAATACCGGTAAACGCGTGTAAGAGTCAGCGACAACCACACTCACACAACTCTGCGTTCAAACTGATTTCATTAATGGTCGGCATCGAGTAAGGAATTCTGCTCGGTGTAGAATTCACGTACGTTCTACGGGGGAGCTTATACTCCGGAACTACGCATGTATAATCTGCACTAGGTAGCTTCTGCAACTTCTATATTTTTCATAAATGAAATTTGATTTTTCAAACTTTGTTTACCACTCTGTCACAATATAAGTGCTTCCCCCTCTTCATTTACGACTGATATACCTACTCGCCCATTGGGCGCACCAGGGATGCGAACCTACTACTGCAGTTGACCCCTATACCTACTGAATAATTATCATTTCATATCAAATCTTATTAATAGCAAATATTACATTGTGTTACATATTATAATATGTATGCTATATTATAACATATAATACAATATAACATATTATCATATGTTATATTACTAATATAACAGTATTTTTTGCCGCAAATTTTAATGTACTTAATTTATACACAATGGAAAACAAACAGAAGTTTACAAACATTTCAACAAATTAACAAATAAACATATAAATAATATAATCAATTAATAAAAGAGATGTTATGTCGCATATTTCATTGTATAACTGAAGTATAGTCAACGACCTAACCGCTGAAGTAACTGGGCGGAATAGATATTATTTAATTTATAGGTAGATCCTAGATAAATGTTAAAAACTACATTGTTCTTACAAGTGTAGGTATTGTAATATATAAAAAAATACAATAAAACGTATTTTATATTATATAGGTTCCACTTCGTATTCTGTATCAACAAAAACCTAACAGACCAAACTCCAATTAGAAGTTTTTGAAATACATTATCTGCATAATATATTCGACTAATATTTAAAATGTTTCCAAAGTAGATAAATATTTAATACCTAGGGTACATAAAATATTTGAAATCAATGTCAATAACTAATACATACAACAATGTATTAAATTAAAAAAATGTTTTAGGAAACATTCGGTACGATAACAATACAACTCGATGTATAATTTTAATTAAATTAATTTTAATAATATAAGCTATAATTTATTTAAAAAAAAGTTTCAATTAATTTATGTTATATGTTGCTACGAACTTTACACTGGCGCTTGCGTTAATACACACGAACGTACGTCGATGATTTACTAACCAACCCTCTCTGAAGTAGCCGCCCTATCACGTGGTCTACGACTTCATTCTCATTTCTTGATACTTTCCAATAATATATTTAAATACACAAAAGCAACAATTTCGCAAGTACGCTCATGTATTCGATTTTATTCAATTCTTCGATTAAGTGGATTGAAAAAATATTTTACAAAAAAGTTCAACTCTGGGTAAAAAAGCGTCCAGTTTTTCTGGAAGTTATTTAATTTCCAAAATACAATGTGCATAAACTAAATTTATTATAAAATTATTAAATATTATTTTTTATTAAATTTGAATCAAATATAAATTTATTATAATAATTATTATAAGGAAGAGATGGGCCGGAACAGGTCGAAGACCTAGTCCATGATGGAAATGATGATGATTATTATAAGTTTTAATTATTACACCAATAACCAAGTGTTCTGATTTTTAATGAATTACTCGAGCATCTCCAGTAGTATGTGTAAGTACTTAAGCAGAATGTTTACAAAATCTAAATAAATGACCTGAACAGGCTACCAGACAACCAAATAACACACTTACTAATTTAAGAAACTATACCTACTGTTTTAATACAGAAATAGTTTGTTTGTTCCAGTGAATTTTATTTGTCTTCAATGGGTGCATTAAATAACATGTCTTGTTTCTTATCTAGAATTGATTGTACTGAAGTGGATTTTTGATTATTTTTTGAGCAATTATGTCCTAAAATACTCTCACG
Source organism: Lycocerus yunnanus (assembly GCA_036346125.1). Classification (NCBI taxonomy): domain Eukaryota; kingdom Metazoa; phylum Arthropoda; class Insecta; order Coleoptera; family Cantharidae; genus Lycocerus; species Lycocerus yunnanus. The sequence goes on along the minus strand of JARFIX010000075.1, from coordinate 1,657,764 downwards.
CTGGAAAATATCGAAAAGGCCGCACAAAAAGGAAGCGTCAAATTTTTCTTCGTCAACTAGAAAAATTAAGGGAAAAGTTGGGACTTGGGCCAATGTTTGAACATTCCGAAGGATAATTAAACAATGTCTGCACCTCCGACAGCAAAACTAAAAAAAGTCGCAGTTACTTAAATTTTTGCCGACTTCATTTAAACTAGAACGCGGAATTGGAAAAAGTGATGTTTTTGGGTAAAAAAAAATTTAATATGAAAGACATTAGTGTAAGGGCAAACGTAGAATTGGGAGAAAAAATACATTTAATTAAAATTTTTTAAAAAAGCAAAAATTAACATAAATTTATATATGTAAAGTCGAGTTGGAAGAAGTAGTTGAGGTGATAGGTCACTATAATCTATAAAGTACAAAGATACGTTTTCCCAATACATTGCTAACGAGAACATCTAATCGGCAAGGCTCATCTGTAATATCAACGAATGTTTACTATTTTTTCAATAGTAAAATTGAATGTTCTTGTTCATTGACAATGTGTAACGCTTCAATTGTCTTTGTAGTATTATTACATGGTTCAAAGATTGTCGATATGGTATAACTCGATAAATTTTAATGTATTTATAAGTTGAATTTGTTAATTTGGGCAGTATTGATAATTTTGAATCAAAACTTTTTATGGCTCTAGGATTTAATGCTAGCCAAGTTGGAGCAGGTTACCACCTGATTTATCTTCTGATTACATTTCGTCGCCCCCGTGTATTAACGACCAATGTACAAATTTTTCATTTTTGAGTTACGTATACCACTAATCTTGAATTTGAATAAACTATCTATTGCAAAAACAGCGAATGCGTCAGAAAATAGAATTCTTCAGGAGAAATTATTTCAGTTTCATGAATGTACAAATGTTTTCTATTCTACAACGTCGAATCTGTCACATTATTTGGTTGTTTTGAGTTGGTAAAGTAATTAATCAGAATTTTAATGAATAATAATGAATAAAAAAAATCAATAAACGCACCGGTGTATACACTAGATGGATAGATACAACTTATTCGATATTCCAGAAGAATCCATCACAGTTTGTTGTCAGGAATATGTTGTTTGAAGACTTTTATGACTTCAAATCCATTCATAACAGATTCCGTGGCGAAAAGTATGTTGTCTGCATTACGAGAAGATTGAACGCAACAAAGTTTTTGTAAAACAAACTTTAAAGAAGAAAACTTTATAGAAGTAAAAATAAAACAAAAAAAGGAAGATCACGAACAAAAGATGCTACGAAAGCCTATAATGCAAAACTGCACTGAAAAAATTAATGTGGAAAAACTATCTAAATTTTAGACATCTAAAACTGTCATTGATTTTCAGCCTTCTACTTCAATTGACTGTAACGTCTATTTGCTAATAGCTGAATTAGACAAACTTATCTATATATAAAAATGGATGTATGTATGTTTGTGTGTTTGTGTGTTTGTGTGTTTGTGTGTTCCTTATAGACTCCTAGACCGTTCGACCGATCCCAACCAAATTTTGCACAGTTACTCTCTAGGACCCTAAAGAGGTTTTCCGCTAAAAACCGGGACCAAAAAGCTTAATTTAAAAAAAGTGAAAAATTGCGGACGCGCATGAATGGAACGAGATTCCCATCGCCAATACCTGTAATTGATATATGGTAATTTTACGTTTTCAAAATTTCGCATAAAGAAAAATTGTATCGTCGAAAGGTTGCGCGACAATGGGCGCCAATAAATTGGCAATTTAAACAGATAATGGAATCAAGAGATTAAGTATCAACAGATCAAAAGATTAAAGGATCAACGGATAATGTTTCCTATAGGTCATCAGTCCTTAAGTAAAATGAACCAGTTAGTTTTACGACAACCCTTAAATTCTTTAAGTTGGTAATCATAAACAGTTGGTAATCAATTATTGGACTGAAACTCTATAACATACACATTGTTTTATAAATAAAGGCAGTTACATTTTACTACCATAGCAAGTTTTAAAGTGGACTCAAATCTAATACGTCTAATACGTCCGTAGCGGACGTAACAAAAGAAAGATAATTTTATTTTGTTAAAGTCATCTGACATAATATACATACAATGCCACCTAAAAGAGCATTTATTGAAATAAATCATCAAAGGCTAAGAAAATGAGGGAAAAAGAGCTGCTGAAACGGAGGAAGAACGTGAAGCTCGGCGAAAAACGCAACACGGCTTCAACGTCTAGAGCTGCTGAAACGGAGGAAGCACGTGAAACTCGGCTTGAAAACAACGCAACACGGCTTCAACGTCTAGAGCTGCTGAAACGGAGAAAGAACGTGAAGCTCGGCGAAAAAAACGCAACACGGCTTCAACGTCTAGAGCTGCTGAAACGGAGGAACACGTGAAACTCGGCGAAAACAACGCAACACGGCTTCAACGTCTAGAGTTGCTGAAACGGAGGAAGAACGTGAAGCTCGGCGAAAAAACGCAATACGGCTTCAACGTCTAGAGCTGCTGAAACGGAGGAAGCACGTGAAACTCGGCGAAAACAACGCAACACGGCTTCAACGTCTAGAGTTGCTGAAACGGAGGAAGAACGTGAAGCTCGGCGAAAAAACGCAACACGGCTTCAACGTCTAGAGCTGCTGAAACGGAGGAAGCACGTGAAACTCGGCGAAAACAACGCAACACGGCTTCAACGTCTAGAGCTGCTGAAACGGAGGAAGAACGTGAAGCTCGGCTTGAAAAAAAACGCAACACGGCTTCAACGTCTAGAGCTGCTGAAACGGAGGAAACACGTGAAACTCGGCTTGAAAAACAACGCAACACGGCTTCAACGTCTAGAGCTGCTGAAACGGAGGAAGAACGTGAAGCTCGGCTTGAAAAAAAACGCAACACGGCTTCAACGTCTAGAGCTGCTGAAACGGAGGAAACACGTGAAACTCGGCTTGAAAAAAACGCAACACGGCTTCAACGTCTAGAGCTGCTGAAACGGAGGAAGCACGTGAAACTCGGCTTGAAAAACAACGCAACACGGCTTCAACGTCTAGAGCTGCTGAAATTCCCCAACAACGTAGCGGACGACTTGATGCAAATCGCTTACGATTGGCTCGATCAAGACAAAGATTGGATTTAACTTTGGAAGCATTTCATTACGATAAAGACTACGATTACAGAAATCATAAGGATGTAGTTATAGGACCAATGGACAAAGTTTGCGTGCATTGTCGTGTTTTGAAGTTCACTAAGGAATCACCAAGAATGTGTTGTTCTAACGGCAAAGTTGTTTTGCCACCGCTTATTGATCCACCTGAACCGCTTCTAAGTTACCTTACTGGCACAACTCCGATTTCAAAACACTTCCTGCAAAACATTCGCAAGTACAATTCATGCTTTCAAATGACTTCATTTGGGGCAACAAACATTGTTTCCAACGCCGGTTATATGCCCACCTTCAAAGTGCAAGGCCAAATATATCACCAAATCGGTTCGTTGCTCCCAGTACCAGAACAACATCCAAAGTTTCTCCAAATATATTTCACTGGCAATGAAGAAAGCGAAGTTGAACAGCGTTGCGCAATTAGTACTGGAAATAGACGCGAAATCATTTCAAACTTACGAGCGATGTTTCACGGAAGCAACAATTTGATTCGTCTATTAAAATCAGCTATAGATCAGATGCCATCAGAAGACTATGCTGTTCTTATAAGAGCAGACAAAACACCGTCTGGTGAACATGAAAGACGATTTAATGCACCGGTCATAGGTGATGTAGCAGTTGTGATGGTTGGCACTGAATTCGATCGACGTGACATACTCATCCACCGCCGGGATGCAGTTTTACAACGCGTTTCTGAAACACATCGATCGTATGACGCACTCCAATATCCGGTACTATTTCCGCGTGGAGAAGATGGCTACCATTTTAACATTATGCAAATCGACCGCATCACGAATGAAGAGTTGACGAAGAAAGTTTCCTGCATGGATTATTACGCGTGCCGCATTATGATTCGTGCAAATGAAACCAACCACATATTGAAATGCCGTGAACTATTCCATCAATTCATTGTGGACATGTACGCAAAATTGAAAGCGAACGTCTTCTTTTCCTTCGGTTGAATCAACAGAAGCTGCGCGTTGAAGAATACATCCACTTGCGTGATGCAATTTCAAAAGATGGAAACGCTGCTGACATTGGACAAATGGTAATCTTGCCAGCAACGTTTGCCGGCAGTCCACGGCACATGCATGAATACGCACAAGATGCCATGTCGTATGTTCGGAAGTATGGACGTCCAGATTTGTTCGTCACCTTCACATGCAATCCGACATGGAAAGAAATCACAGATTTGCTTTTCTCCGGTCAACATTCATCGCACAGACATGATCTCCTCGCTCGAGTTTTCAAGCAAAAGCTAATTAGACTCATGGATGTCATAACCAAGAACCACATTTTTGGAGAAACCCGATGCTGGATGTATTCAATTGAATGGCAAAAAAGAGGCCTCCCACACGCTCATATTTTAATTTGGTTGAAGCAAAAAATCACACCAACACAAATTGACAGCGTAATTTCCGCTGAGTTTCCAGATCCAGATCAAGATCCGACACTTTTTCTACTGGTCAAGAACAATATGGTTCATGGGCCATGTGGTGCTTTGAATCCGAATTCACCTTGCATGAAGGATGGAAAATGCACAAAACGATATCCACGTAAACTCATTCCTGAAACGCAAACTGGTGGGGACGGATATCCGTTGTATAGACGTCGAAAGCCTGAAGATGGAGGACACACAACCACTATCAATGTGAGAACTGTAGAGGTAGACATCGACAACAGATGGGTAGTACCCTACTCGCCATTACTGTCCAAAATGTTTGAGGCTCACATAAATGTAGAGTACTGCAATTCTGTCAAGTCCATCAAATACATATGCAAATATGTCAACAAGGGCAGTGACATGGCAGTATTCGGGCTAGCAAATCAAGGCGACGAAATTACACAATTTCAAATGGGGCGCTACATCAGCAGCAATGAAGCCGTTTGGCGGATATTATCTTTCAATATTCATGAACGCTATCCAACAGTTCAACATCTCGCTGTACATCTGGAAAATGGTCAGCGAGTTTACTTTTCCATACAAAATGCACAAAATAGAGCGGAGCACCCACAAAACACAACGCTTACCGCCTTTTTTCAATTGTGTGAATCCGATGATTTCGCTAAAACGTTGCTGTATCACGAAGTACCCAAATACTATACTTGGAATACATCGACAAAGAAGTTCGTGAGAAGAAAGCGGGGTGCAATTGTTGCCGAGTATGCTGGAGTACGTTCGTCGGATGCATTAGGACGGGTATACACAGTACATCCGAATAACGCTGAATGTTATTTTTTGCGATTGTTATTGCATACAATCAAAGGTCCTACTTCATTTCTTGCATTGAAAACCGTCGATGGGGTAGTATGCCAAACGTACAGAGAATCATGTTTCAAATTGGGCTTACTTGAAAATGATCAGCATTGGAACACAACACTAACAGAGGCATCGCTTACGTGTCATCCAGTGCAAATACGTACTTTGTTTGCGATAATTTTAACAACCTGTGCACCATCAAATCCCATAGAACTGTGGGAAACCCATCGCAAAAGCCTCAGTGAAGACATTCTCAGGCAAGCACGTGCAACCGATCCAAATCAGGAGCATTTAGACGACATTTTTAATGCAGCTCTAATATTGATTGAGGACTTATGCATATCAATCAACAACAAAGTCCTTTGTCAACTTGGTATGCCGGCATCTATGCGAAACAGAAATGACGTGCAAGACAGAGACCTGGTGCGAGAACAGCAATTCGACGTACACCAACAACGACATTTTGTGGAAACGCAAACAAAACTTTTGGTTGCTGATCAAAAAAATGCCTACGACAAAGTCATGCAACGTATAACCAACGCAAATGGCGGAATTTTTTTCCTTGATGCTCCGGGAGGCACAGGCAAAACATTTCTTATCAATTTGATATTAGCGTCTGTTCGAATGCAGAATGGGATTGCACTCGCAGTGGCATCATCGGGAATTGCATCGACGCTACTCCATGGTGGACGTACAGCACATTCAGCACTCAAACTTCCCTTGAATTTGAACCAGACTGAAACACCAACATGTAACATCAGCAAAAATTCTGGTATGGCTACAATCCTTAAAAAATGCAACATTATCATTTGGGACGAATGCACTATGGCCCATAAAAAATCGCTCGAAGCGCTTGACCGGACTCTACGTGATTTCCGAGGAAAACCAAGCAATGGGAGGAGCTCTGATACTTCTTGCGGGTGATTTTCGCCAAACTCTGCCCGTTATACCTCGATCGACGCCCGCAGATGAGCTGAACGCTTGCTTGAAAGCATCATATTTATGGAAGCAAGTTGAAAAAATTACGCTTTCGACAAACATGCGTGTGCATTTACTGCGAGATGCGTCTGCCCAAACGTTTTCGAAACAACTTTTGGACATCGGAAATGGCAAAATTCCAATTGATTGCACAACTAATGAGATTTCATTTATGCCCAATTTTTGTCAAATGCAACCTAATATTCAAGCTGTTGTAAACAAGGTTTTCCAAAATTTAACGGTCAATTACAAAAATCCAGATTGGCTGTGCGAACGTGCAATTTTAGCCCCCAAAAATGATGATGTCAACAAGCTTAATCAACAAATTCAATTGAAATTGCCCGGACAATCAGTCAAATACAAATCAATAGACACAGTGATGGAGCAAGAACAAGCAGTCAACTACCCAACCGAATTTCTAAATTCACTAGAGCCGCCTGGAATGCCACCACACAAATTAACATTGAAAGTTGGGTCACCGGTGATACTCATTAGGAACTTAAACGCGCCAAAGCTGTGCAACGGGACCAGACTGACCATAAAGAAATTGACACCAAATTTGATCGAGGCAACAATCATCAGTGGCAAATTCAAAGGAGAAGATGTGCTGATTCCACGCATACCGATGATTACAAACGATTTACCATTCCAGTTCAAGCGGCTTCAATTCCCTTTGCGTCTTGCCTTCGCGATTACAATCAACAAAGCACAAGGCCAATCACTACTTATTGTTGGCTTGAATTTGGAGAATTCGTGTTTTTCACACGGCCAATTGTATGTTGCTTGCTCTCGAGTTGGCACACCAAAAAATTTGTATATTTATTCCCCGAATGGAACTACCAAAAATATTGTCTATCCGTTAGCATTACGTTAACACATGAGTTTTTTTGTATCGTATTGTATATTGTAATAAACGAATTTGATTTTCAATAGAACTTGGAATAGCATCATATTTAACGAAATAAATAAAAAATGGGTTGGCTTTACAAAAATATTACTAGGCTAAAATTATAGTCTGTTAAATTTGCTATTCAAATTGGGCCATTTTAACATTTTACTGTTCACTTAAAAATGTATGATTAAATATAATAATAGACCATACAGAGTGAATTTAAAATTTTTTCAACAGTGCGGCCTTTAGGCCACAACCTTGGTCAGCTAGTGTTTAGATAAATTGTCTAACAATTTAGTAAAGCTGACAATACGTGTGGATGGTTTAGGCACTTTAAATAGGTAATTTGTCTAATAATTTAGATAAATAATATAAGAGGATGTAGACATTTTATTAAGAATTTTAGATAAAATAATCACTTTTGGTGGTTTTTTTCCTTATACTACAAATGTGTGATTTTAATAAATTAATCAGCTGCTTTATCTACTTAAAATAGATGGTTTAGTAAATTTGGTAGATGAATTTCCTAAAAAGATTAGGTCATTAACGTGAAAGAATTAGACAAATTAGCTACATTTTTATAATTATTTTATTATATTTAATGTGAAAAATATAATGCAAAATTTATAAATTATACTTAAATTCCTAACTTAATTTTATATTATTATAATTACATAAAAATTGTGTTTACATAAAAGGAGTTTTAAATTTTGGTACTTATACATTTATTATCTGGTAAATTGACAATAATTTTTATTAATATCATTTATATTATAATTACATAGTATACTATGAATGTACATACCTATATTATATCATAATTAATTTAAATTCGTTACTACTTGTCGGTACCGATTCAATAGTGACTGGCAGTGAATTAATCCAATTACACAAATTTGAAGAAGTTGAAGAAGAATTTATATTGAGCATCGATGTTGCACATAAATCTAAAAAAATTTATGTTAGTAAATGATTATACAAAACTTTTAGAAATGTTTACTTACCTAATATTGTTTCTTTTCACAAAAATAAATGTTTTCTAAATTCTAATTCTGAGACCAAATTTTTCGTCTGGTATTAATTTATCAATTATTGTTTACCGTCAATTGCTTCAGAACTTCTTCATCAATACCTTTTCCTTAAATTAAAAGTTGTTAAAAAAGTTAACTGAATTTAAAGTTAAAAATAAGGTGTTTATGTAGTAGGTATTATAAAATATTAATCGATTACCTTCGAAATCAGAATTTAAATCTTCTAAATTCCACTCTTTTCATAATTTAGGAACAATATTTCCTATTGAGTACATTAGGTAAAACAAATTAACCAACTGATACCAAAACTTGGTAATACAAAAAGATCAGCAATTCTTAGAAAAAATCATCGACATTTTGTAGATAAAGTAACTAACAGCAATTAGACACACTGAATATATGAAAATTATAGCTAAAGTAACTATTATAATAGGTGATTTGCTCAAATTTATTTAGATGATTTTGACACTTTTGCAGTAGACGAATTAGTTAATTCAATAGTAATGATTTACCTAGAAATTAGGTAAACCATCTAATTATTTATTATCTAATGGCATTTAGATGAATTTTCTAACCTACTTTTTTCAGTGTACCTATAGCTGATTTGAAACTTCAAAATCTGAAGACGTTATGCAGGAATCTAGATATCGAACAAAACCAATAAGGCCAATTTCTCAGCACCAGATAACGATGAAGATTCGGTATAAGAATTTTAGTGTTGTTTGTTGACTTAGTATTATTTGTTTGTTTTTTTGGTTTCCTTGTTTTTTAATAACAAATTTTGAACCTAAGCAAAGTACCCACCAGAAGACAACACGGGGGGTCCACCGCTAAAGGAAATCGTGTACAATTAACTTCACGTACTTCATCTTCATCAATAATTCACGGTACTTGACCTAATTCATCGATACTTCATTGTATTTCACGTACTTCATTGGTATTTCAGAGACTTACCGAGATTCCAAAATTTGAGCGCTAGAGCACCCACACCCACCCACACCCCCGTATCGAGTAGTTTATTTTTATCAGAAGTAAACTAAAGATTTTTGTTACAGAGGCACTGGACGGTATTTCACACCACCAGACCCCCGGATTGAGTAGTTTATTTTTATTAAAATTTAACTGAAGATCTCCTGTTCCAGAGATCTACCTCCCAGGGGTACGGAATAATTACGCAGTTTATAATTAAATGTCAGATTACGACTTAAACACATTTACTTAGCCTAGCTAATTTTAATAAACTTGAGATATGCTTAAATATTTAATTCACTTTTAATAAAAATAAATTATTTAAACCGGGGGTCTGGGGTGTGGAACACCCTTCAGTGGCTCTCTAACGGAAGATCGTCAGTTTACTTTTGACAAAAAATAAACTACACGGTCTGAAGGGTTCTGCATGTTCTGCAATGTTCTTCGTTCCGAAATTTGTGCACTGGAGGGTGTTCCACACCCCAGACCCCCGGATTGAGTAGTTTATTTTTATTATATTGCAGAGATCTGCCTCCCAGAGGGTACAAATATATAATTGCGCAGTTTATAATTAATTGTCAGATTACGAATTAAACACATTTACTTGGCCATAGCTAATTTTAATAAACTTGAGATATGCTTAAATATTTAATTCACTTTTAATAAAAATAATTTCCTTTAGCCTTTTCGCTGTTAGTTTTCAAAGATCTTCGATATTACGGGGAGCAGGCTTATCGGTCTATAGGACGACACTTCCTCCGGATCTTTTCCTGGCTTTGGTATCATGAGTACTTGTGCTACTTTCCATTGAAGTGGGAAGAAAAAACTAATACCTGAACATCAATTTGGTTTCAGAGAGCAACATTCCACCATTGAGCAGATCCATAGAATAACAAGAAAAATCAGCCAATGCTTTGAAGAAAAGCAATATTGTTCGGCAGTATTTATGGATATTTCGCAGGCTTTCGATAAGGTCTGGCATCCGGGTTTGTTGTATAAAATAAAAAAGATGCTTCCATACGATATGTACCAACTAATAAAATCTTATATTAGCAACAGACACTTCTTCGTCAAATATCAAGAAGAACATACAGAAATAAGCCAAGTAGAAGCAGGGGTGCCGCAGGGTAGTGTTTTGGGACCGATCCTATATCTCCTGTACACAGCAGATTTGCCAACAATGGAGCAAAACACTACGGCCACGTTTGCGGATGACACTGGTATTATTACATCTCATACCAATCCAGTAGTAGCCTCAGAATTGTTACAAATTAATCTAAAAAAAATCGAAAAATGGTTAAAAACTTGGAGAATTAAAGCAAATGAGTCAAAATCTGCACATGTAACATTTACACTACGAAATAGAACATGTCCTCCAGTTACCCTAAATGACAGGCAGGTTCCACAAACAGAGACTGTGAAGTATTTAGGTATGCACCTGGATCGCAGACTTACGTGGAAAACTCACATTTGGACAAAAGGAAGCAACTTAACATTAAACAACAGAAATTGTATTGGATGACAGGAAGAGGGTCGAAACTCTCATTAGAAAATAAACTGTTGATTTATAAGGCAATAATCAAACCTGTCTGGACCTACGGCATACAGCTGTGGGGTTCCGCATCAAATTCAAATATTGAAATACTGGAGAGGTTTCAAGCAAAGGCACTCAGAAACATGGTGAGCGCTCCATGGTTCGTCCCAAATGAAGTTATCAGAAAAGATCTTGGCATCCCATTAGTAAAAGAGGAAATAAATAAATTTAGTACCAAGTACAGAGACAGGATTGATGCACATCCAAATCAACTTGCAACTAACCTAATGAAACATCAATTAAACACACGAAGACTGAAAAGATTCAACCCAACAGACTTAATAGACAGATTTACAATGTAATGCACATAGCTGTAAAGACTATCAAATTACCCTGTACATAAATAATTCAAGGAATTAAGGTTGTAAAGGTATAAGCCACTGGGCGTATACCTAAATTTGACATTTCTAATATTAAGGACATATGATTTACTAAATGTTTGTTAAACAGATTGTAAATATTCTGGGTAAATAAAAAAATAAAATAAAAATAAAATTAAGTTATTTAAACCGGGGGTTTGGGGGTGTGGAACACCCTCCAGTGCCTCTGCAACGGATATCTTCAGTTTACATTTGATAAAAATAAACTACTCAATCAGGGTGGTCTGGGGGTGTGGAACACCTCCAGTGCCCAAGTATGGAGAGATCTACAGTTTACTTCTGATAAAAAATAAACTAATTAATCTGGGGGATTTGGGGGATGTGAAACACCTTCAGTACCCAAATATTACAATGCAGGCAAACATATTAAAGGTTTGAAAATTTAGTAGAAACTCTCCGCTACCGTTTTAGTTTTCTAAAAAAAATTATGACATATTCTTGGAGGGGGTAACAAAAAACAGTAAAGTAAAAATAAATTATATACAATCATGCACAAACGATTATTAAGATTATTTTCAAAATCGAGAGGGTGGAGCTAGCAGGTCTCCGCCCCCTAGCTAGTTTTCTAAATAATTCAAAAAAAAAAGGTCCAACCGAAAATAGAGAATGCACAATAGACTTTTGAATTAAAAATTGCAATGGAAGGGGCTGATGATACGCACCTTATCCTTATAAAAAAATGTTAAGAAAATCTACTGATGTAAGATAATTTGCTATCAAATAATTATTATTGAATACACGTGTCTTATCTATGATACACATTGACCGTAGCGCATGCGCATAAGCTAGTTTCAACTTCATGAAATTTCCCCCAAAATGTACTAACTTCATGATACTTTACTTGTACTTCAATATACTTAACACGTATTTTACCTACTTTACCCGTACTTCATGTATTTTACCAGTACTTCATGTACTTCACAAGTACTTATGTATTTCACAAGTACTTCATGTACTTTACATCAGATCTCATGATCGATGCATAGAGCAAGAAAAATACTAGGAAATTGGAGAAATGCAGAAGTAATAAATTCTATTGAGAAAATGTGAGGAATACAATGTGCGACTTCACCTCGGATTTGTTGACTTTAGAAAAGCTTTTGACACGGTGGAGCTGTGGGCAGTGTTCCAAGCATTGGACGACGCTTGAGTAGGCTCAAGACATACTACTTTGATAAGAAATATCTATGAAAAGCCACAATACATGCCAAGAGAAATGACAAAATGATGACAAAATGATGAAACAAAGAAGTTTCCAGTAAATCGAGGGTTATGACAGGGAGATACTATTTCACCGAAACTATTTACACTGGCTCTGGAGAACACTTTTGAAAGGTTAGAGTGGGACAAGAAGGGGTGAATATTGACTGAACACTCTTGAACCATCTCCGATTTGCAGATGACATAGTTATTATATCCACAAGTGACGAAGAGCTAGAGCAAATGCTAAATAAGCTCGATACGGCAACCAAAACAATGGGACAGGAAGTGAACATTAATAAAACCAAGGTTGTGATCAATAGTAACAAAAACTTTAAACTGGGCCAGCAAGAATTAGAAATGGTAGACGAATATGTTTACTTGGGACACCGAATAAAGCTGGGAAAACAAAATCAAATCGCCGAAATTACAAGAAGAAGCAGACTGAGATGAGCAGCATTCGGAAAACTTGGATGAATGAATCCTAAAGGACAAGGACATACTGATGTGAAAAGAAAGGTGTTTGACTCATACATCCTACCATTCATGATGTATGGAGTGAAAACTATGGAATTACCGGTTAAAAGTGCTAAGGTATGGAGATATGATGGGAGTGAGCCGTCCAGATAGAGTAAGAAATGAAAAATTGCAAAATCAATCAAAAATAACAGACGTGCTCAGAAGAGCAACGGAGTTAAAGTTTCAAGAAATGGAGATACATAATAGTGCAGTGGAGTCCGAGAACAACAAAAAGAAGCATCAGAAGACCACAAAAAAGGTGGCCTGATGATATTAAACAAACGGCGGGTAAACTTTGTCAGTAGATGGCATGGGACAGAGAGAAGTAGAAAAACATGAGAAAGGCATATGTCTAGCAGTGGGCGAAAGAAAGCTGAGAAGAAGAAAGTAGTTTGTAGTAATTCAATTAACTTTTTTTCGTTCCTTTTAGCTACAAAAACTCTTTATCTGCACGAAATGTTTATTTTTGTTTTACAAATCATGAATAAGTAATAAAATTTACAAAGCCAAACACATGAATGTGCAAAATATGCTTAAATAATAAAAAAAATTGCAAATTATAAAAATATCCAATAAAACTGCATTAAAAATTCATAAAAATAATAGTTTTCGTAACTTTAAATTCTAATTTTAGTGAAGACACGAATATCAAATTTTTTTATCTCAGAACTTCAAATTTGCCCGTTCGTTGTTAATACACGGGAGCGACCATTTTATTTGGCAAATACTTACAAAATTTGTAATTTCGTCGTTGATAATGTGAAATTTGGTATCACACAAGATCTGTGACTGAACGAAAATTTTGAATACATTTGGATATCCACCTTCCCTCGATAGAACTTTTGCTTGGATATTTGGGTAATGCTTTTCATATATCATACATGGCTTTCTGAAAATAATGGTGTCCGGACGATTTTATTTCAATGGTAACCTGAAGTACTGCATTTATTATTTTGCTTCCATGCACCGGGGGTCATTTTGCAGTTCGATTGGTTCACCGGTACTACAGTTTCTTACTTGAGAATACAGCAATTTTTGCAACTCCAAGTTTTAATTAGAGTAAGTATTTGTGTTCGGGTCTTAAAAATGGTTCTTGATTACGGCTACCCAAGTAGCTCTTGGAGTTGAATTAAACGAAACTTTGTACAAGAACTCAAAGTTGTGCTAAGCTCTTGAAGTTGTACTAAACTAAACTGATTTTTGTTCAAGTGCTTCACATAAGTTAAATTTTGCTCCTCCTTGGTAGGGTCCTTCTTTGCAAATGATTTTTGACTAACCAAGAAGGGCAAGTGAAGCACTTAAATCAATAGTAATTAAGCATGCTTCTTTCCTTACAAACTGGACAGTAAATGGAATTTACAAATGGAATCCTTTCGGCATTTAAATTTGTTAAGAAATTTTAACAGTTAGGTTAGAAGGATTACAGGTACGTGAGCAAACAAAGATGATATTTTGTGCAGCTGTTTTGTGAAATTTTATTACAAATTATTGCTGTTGTAACAATTTGTTATGAACGATTATTATTAATTTGATTACTTTTTCACTTATCAACGTTTGATTATACCTCGTCTGATAAGGTTTTATTCGATTAATTGTTATCTTTGTTGACTGTGTGATCTTCATGAGGTGACCAGATGCTTATGATGCAGTAATTTAATCTGATTCAATAGGTCAGAAAATAAAGATATTTTAACGAGTTGAGATATCATTTTAACAGCTATGTACAATCATTCAATATCATATCTTCTAATGTTATAAGATTGTTTTGGGCATTTTGTTAAAAATTTCAGTTCTAAACATAATAATAATCACGGAAATCACGAAAGAAAATTTCATGCCATCTCTTTTTCAAAATTTTGGAATTTTTTTTTTATTATTTTATATTCAACCACCACATTTGCTCTAAATTGGCAGATTGCGTAAAGCAAAACAAGAAATGAAGGACAATTGTTGGATTTGGTGAAAGGTGTGGACCCTATTCAAACTATTCTTCAAATGAAACTCCAAATGAAATTTTCTGGAAAAACCAAATTAGTTGTGGCAAACACAATTGGAGTATAAATTGACTTTATGACCAATAATATCCAAGCCGAACTTGATAGTATAGTAGATAAGAAAAATTAAGCGTGATTGAAAAACATTCCAAATATATTAATGAAGTTGCCGATCAAACCATAAATTTAAAATCAAAAAATTTAGAATTAACAGCGAAGCAGAATTGGAGAAATAAAAATCCGAGTAAAACAGGAAAACGCTCGTACTTCGATGTATGTTCCGATTGGGATGTTATTAAACACAAAAAGATTAAACTTTATATTCTTCAGCCTGCATTCGTTCACTCTTTGACATAAGCCTTTCTCATTTTTCACTAAACCTCTCTGTAAAGGATTGGTTTGGTTCTCCCGAGAGGTTCTGACAATTACACACCCTTGCCGAGGGTGGAAGACGATCAGAGTAAATCAAAATCCTACCGAGGAGAAATTTCTCGAAAATTTTTGACAAGATAGGAAGTAGGTTGATGGCCCTGTACGAGTTAATGTCAGTTGGTGGTTTCCCAAGTTTAAGAATTAAGATTAGTTGCGCCAGCTTCCATTGTGCGGGAAAGTAACCCAGTCTCAAGATGGAGTTGTAGATTATGGTGATTGATCTAATAGCCGAATCGGGTAGCTTTTTAGATTTTTGCGGTTACGAGGTCGAAACCTGGAGATTTGTTCGGTATCAAGTGTTTTTAATGTAGTTTTTAATCTCACTTTTTTTCATTTTCTTTATTGGCAGTTCCATCTGGAGGGGAGCATCGAGGAATTTTTCGATGTTGACGTCGCCGTTCGGGTCTTCTGCTTGAAAGGGGTTAAAAATTCCAAGATTTTGAAAAAGAGGAGATGGATTAAAATTTTCTTTCGTGATTTCCGCGGTTATTATTAAGTTTAGAACTGAAATTTTTAACAAAACACCTAAAACAAATTGAAAACAATAAAATACAAGAAAAAAAATTTCAAATTTTTAAAAAGGGGGGCTGGCGCGAAATTTTGTTTTGTGATTTCCGCGGTTTTCATTAAGTTTAGAACTGAAATTTTTAACGAAACACCCGAAATAAATTGAAAACAAATAATACAAAAAAAAAATTCAAAATTTTTGAAAAAGGGAGACTGGCGCGAAATTTTGTTTCGTGATTTCCGCGGTTTTTATTAAGTTTAGAACTGAAATTTTTAACAAAACACCTAAAACAAACTGAAAACAACACAATACAATCAATTTTTTTTTAATTTAAAAAAGGGGGCTAACTTCACGAACATCATTTATGTATTGTATTTTAAATAACAGGTATGCGTCATTTCTCATTTAGTAGCTACAGTTGATTAGGAGAAGTGTCACAGAGCATTTATTAGTAAAGAAAATTCTTAAGAAGCTCAAAAAATAATGAAGAAGAAGAGAAAATGTGGCTCCTCTGGTCCAAAACTTCGAGCAAGTTGAAAATGTTATCACAAAAATTCGGGGAATCGCATATGTGAAAAAAATACTCCGGAAATATTGGCAAGTTATTTATAAATTCTTTCTCACATGAGCAAGATCATGTCAAGTGGACCCCATTTTCCACTTGCTTATCAAATTCAGATATGAGTATTTTTCATGAAGTGTTCCTATAAACAATGAATCCCAAAACAGTTTTGAAAATTTTCATTGTAACAACAATTTTTTTTAATGAAAATTTTTATGACTTTTAGTTAAAAAATCGATAATTAAAAAGCTATTAGAGATATTCTAATGAAATTTTCAGGATTCATAGTTCAATACTTGTACTTCAATAAAATATATAGAAGTTCAAATTATTTATTTATTTTCATATTGTTAATTAACTTTTAAGTTAACAAATGAAAATTTCAATGACTTCTCCTCAAAAACGAAATTTTTTTCTCGGTATTATGAATTAAACATCAAAGTAACAGAATCCGCAAAAAATTTGACTGCTCGCGATTAGATTACACAAAAAATTTTTAATGACGGGCGGTGAGCGCTGTTGGTACGCGCGCTGCCGCGCGTCATTGACTTACCTTTTGATCTACTCAGTAATTATAAATCAGATACAATACTTTATTTTTTTATTAAAAAATAATGTTATTTAATAAATAATTTCATTTAAACACATAACATAAAATCAATTAATAAAGTATTTTTTATTGTTAAAAACGAAGATATCAAAAGTTTAGCAGTTTTTTTTAAAAAATAACGCTATACAGCTACATTTTTTTCAGTCAAATTTTTTGCGGATTCTGTTACTTTGATGTTTAATTCATAATACCGAGAAAAAAAATTTCGTTTTTGAGGAGAAGTCATTGAAATTTTCATTTGTTAACTTAAAAGTTAATTAACAATATAAAATAAATAAATAATTTGAACTTCTATATATTTTATTGAAGTACAAGTATTGAACTATGAATCCTGAAAATTTCATTAGAATATCTTTAATAGCTTTTTAATTATCGATTTTTTAACTAAAAGTCATAAAAATTTTCATTAAAAAAATTGTTGTTACAATGAAAATTTTCAAAACTGTTTTGGGATTCATTGTTTATAGGAACACTTCATGAAAAAATACTCATATCTGAATTTGATAAGCAAGTGGAAAATGGGGTCCACTTGACATGATCTTGCTCACATATAAAATTATGTTCTTGTACAGAATATTTGCAAATGTCGATATTTATGCAAAAGTTTAACACCAGATCAGACGCTAGATTTGTTTAGAAGATTTTATTTAAGTAATGAGCTTATTATAAAAATTTTTTATAGGACTACTAGAGGTGATTAATGTTCAGCGGCGTAAGCATAGGTTATATAAAACTAAGAATTCCAGAAGACAAGCAACTGCAGTTTTTGTGTGCCAAAATCTACAAGTTTATAGGCAGACATTTCTGAATATTTTTGGAATAAGCAAAAGTCAAATAACTACTAGTTATAATTAAACGAAAAGTTAGGAAACAGTTTATGAAGAAAAGCGAGGTAAATTTGAAAATTCAAAAAATTTCCTTCTGTAGATAAAAACAAAACATTTCTCAAGTAAATAATAATCCAAGACATGAAAGTCATTATTCTACATAGAGTAAAAACAGAAAAATATCTTAGTCTAGATCTACATGTTTACAGACTCTTTAAAGCCTTCTAACTGCCAATCCTGAAAGCAAGGTAAACTACAAATTTTATTCTGAAGTGTTTAAACAAAATTTCCTGAAGCTTTCTTTTAAGCCTCCACGTTCTGATACTTCCCGACGTTTGTCCCAGTTCTAATAAACTAATTTTTCCAGCTTTATTCATCCCAATACGTCATATTATAAATAGAGCAACAAAATTTAAACATTTAAATAAAAGCAGAACTTTTGAACCCAAAAATTAAAAGCAGGGAAAATTTTGTTAACGCAGAAAGTATTCAATCCTGTTTTGAAGAACTTTGTAGAAACTTTATCGGTTGCGTTTTGTCATTGATCCGTTTTCGTAGATATTAACTGGGCGAGATGAACTCTGACGGATGTAATTTGGCGCTAGCCCTTGACATTCCTTTTCCTACTTAACCATTTGTCAATTAGCTTCTTCTTCTTAAATTAGGACTGGGTCCTGTAATATCCAACGGTAACCTCGACAAAGATCCGAAGCTACTGCTAGTACTTTCTGAAGTAGTTTTTGCTAGACTTGCTTCAGATGTGCCTATTACCCTATATTATTGTTAATGATGGTAATTCATTAACATAGGAGGACCACCGGTGATAAAAAATACGGCGCAAGTTAAATATATTTACCTGTTTACTAAAGGGCGGAGCTAGGGCGTACGAATATAATACTCGAATTACAATTTTGAGTTTCTGAGCTATTATTTTCGAAATTTTTTTAATGATCTACAGTTCATGATCATCATATTTTCATATATGATCGCTATTATCCATAACTTTTTGAGGAAATTTTTTAATTTGCGGTCTTGGTTCATAAACTTTCCGCAAATGTCATATGAATTAACCGCCATATTTTCGACTATGTACTACTATGTGCTACTTTATAGATATTTGGCAGAAATCATTAGCTATTCTTTTTGTTAAAAATTCATAAACAGGAACTCATAATAAAATTAAAATGTTGGAAAGTCATGACAATGTTTTTTGCAAATAGTTGAATATAAATCTTTATTATAAATAAATTGATTATTTCAAAATCATTAAATGAACAAACAGTAAATGTAAGATGAGTATATACAAGATACTTATTGTTAGAGATAGTTTTTTAAAAAGCAAGAAAATAATTCTACAAATTATTAACATCAGAACATCACTAGTCGGAGGAGCTGCAATTAACTGCAAATTAAATATAGCTAAATATTGTTTGAACATAGCAAATTAAGCTGCTCTCAACTAAGATTTGCAATGCAATTTAAAATACAGGTTTTACGTAATAGCTTCCTCGACTACTCCTGTGGTATTTTTTTGTTTTAATAACATTTTTACATTATTTTATTTCTTTAGTATTTTAAATTATAGGTACAGTTTAAAAAAATGGAAACAATTGAATTTAAATGATTTTTTAGTGTAGTTTTAATACAGCAGTATTTTTTTGGTTGAATTTGCCTCAACATGGGACGAATAAGTGTCAGGTGTTTATATCTCTGATCGCAGAAAATACTACTATTGTCGAAAATAAAATTTACGATCATTAAACGGAAATTGATGATCTAAACCAAGTGGATATCATTATAAGTTCATAGTAAAACTACGAAAACTAAGATTCAAAATTGTGCTTAACGCTTACTTAATTTTTAAAATATTACAGATACACGAATTACTCAATTAGTTATAACTGTTGCTCTTAAACGTTTGTTTTCTTCTAGAATTGATTCAGTCTTAAAATACTACAATTTATAATTAAAAAATTTATTATATTGATTAGACTCCCAATGCAATTTATTTATATAAAAAATTTATTGTTTTTGACAATCAGTGCAATTTCGTGATTTTGAGAATTGAAACTCATCAAAAGTGTATTTCTAGATAAGATTCATGGAAAACCTATTGAAACTGTTATACACATAGTGTGGCAATTGTTTGCAATTTTGCAAGCTTGCAATTGAAACAATTTTTAATTAATCTTCTGATTTTGAAAGTATAAGGAACATCGAACTGATCGTTTCAATGATCAAACCGAATAATAAATTATTACACAATATTTCGGCATGAAAATTTTTAAAACTCCTATGTTTTTCTCACACTTTCTCATCTTCTTTTCCACATCTTTGTAATATTCCAATTAATTAAAACCAAATTATTACTAGCCTAATATTATATTTAGTGACTACTCAAATTAACTTTTTCAAAAAGTTTAATTGTTTCTTTAGCACCACTTAAAATCTGTAGAACGATCACCATACCACTCTGTATATAATAAAAATTTAATATTTTTGCAAAGTTTCAATACAAAAGTATAGACGTTGTAGATACGTATTATAAATATGTTTGATGGTTTTCAGTAACAATGATTGACAGTCGAACTTTAAATAAGTATATCTTCTAAAAACTTTAGTATATTGAAAACAAGCCCGTCGTATGCTAAAGGGAATAAAAAACTCTGTAAGTGTTAAGGAGAGTCCTTATGGAATAAAGGAAATGTCAAAACTTTTAAGGAACCTACATACCAAGAAAAAATCTAAATATCAAAAAGTTTGGAACAACAAAACTTATTTGTAAAAACTCGCGCTATATGAGTGTTTTCTTAAATGTCAAAATATTTACTATCGTCCGTACAGTCATGAAAACGTCAAAGATCATAAAATTTTTTTATCGTTTTATAAAATGTATTAAGAGCTATAACCATAACTTATACAGAAGTTACTTTTTTAAAATAATATTAAATTTTAAACTATTGGGAAACGTTGGCATGTTTTATACAAAGAGTTTTATGATATTGCTACTATTTTATTCAATTATGAACGCATTATTAATGAATAACTTTTCAAATAAACTCTTAAGGCTTTAATATTTAATGTTTGAGTTATTTCAATACGCAGAAAGTGAGACATATAATTCTCACTTCTCAACAGTTGTACACGATGATAGGTATTGATATCAAATTTTTTAAACACCTTTTTCCTTTTTTCTCAATTGCAATTCTTTTATTGTTATAGAATAAAGTATAATTATTAACTTTTAAAATGTTTTAAAAATAAAGGTAACGGTCAAATCAAATCAAATCACGGCTGTGGTCCAAGCACAGCCCCAACGAATAGGACAACGAATCCAGTATTAAGTAACCAGAAGACAACTCTCTTTGTGGACTTATTCTGCTTTAGATAATTTAGTGAACGGAAAATGTAAAGACAAGGCACATTCTGTATGTATAGCTCAACGAACTTAATCTTACAGTGGTCCATGAACTCCAAACCAGAGATGATTCTAATTATCTTTCTTTGAATTCTTAAAAACTGAACAGTTTTTAAGAGTGGTATAGTTATTGCTTCATACTTAGAGATTTCGATACATGTCTACCTTTTTCATCAGTGAAAGAATGATTCTGAGCTATAATGAAATATCGTCGGAGCTTAGCTGTTGGTTATAGAGCCAAACTATAAGTAGAGCTGCAAGCTGTAGAACTGTATAATATGTATTTCCTTTAAATTTTTGTCTTCCTAGATGGCCATTTAGTTAGGTAAAAGAAGAAGAAATTATTTCTGATTTTTCGTTGATTTCAACAATTAGAAAATTAAAAATTTTTTAAGTAGGGATAAGTGGCATAAAAGGGCGACGTATTAAAAGTATAAAACGTTTTCTGGTTTAAACTATAAATTTGGACAATCAATAAAGCAATTATACCTTGCTTTGTTACACCGTTCCTTTCATAAATATTCATGTCCCATGCAACACGACCAATTTATGAAAGGGACAAAATGCACTTTTTTATAAATAAAAAAAATCTAGTAAAAATATAGTAAGAAGCTTATAATTATCACGTATTCTTCTAGTTAGGTAATTAGCCGTCCCAATA
The DNA here is from genome assembly GCA_036346125.1 of Lycocerus yunnanus. Classification (NCBI taxonomy): domain Eukaryota; kingdom Metazoa; phylum Arthropoda; class Insecta; order Coleoptera; family Cantharidae; genus Lycocerus; species Lycocerus yunnanus. Next base: position 1,635,788 of record JARFIX010000075.1, on the reverse strand, counting down.
TTACCAATTACAACTAGAAGAGTTCTTTAAGTGAATAGGAATCTGGCCACAAACAAAAATGTCCCTTTCATACCACCTCCTCCTACAGTATGTATTTACATATGTAAAATAAACACAACTTTTATGACATTTATGGAATTTGGCTTAATTTTGACTATATTTTTGAATAAATTATTTACTTTACTTTCAACTTTTTAATATTTTCCTTAATATTTTTTTTGGTATGGTAAACATAAAATCTTTGCTAACGTTTTAACTCTATTATGTATTCTATTAATTTTTACATCAAAGTTACATAAAAGTATTATTGACATAAAATAAATAGAGATGTGATTAAAATATCAATTAAGGTCATGTTTGTACAGTATAATAATATCTATAATACATATTTAATGTATTTATTAAATGTTCCTTTTTAGGTATGATATTAAAAATTCTGTTTTTAAATATTTTAATAAATAATCGAGATTAAGAATTGTTGATTTGTAACGAACTAATTATGTATGTTTTTGCAAAAACCTTTTTCTGAAAAATTCTTTATCGCAACATTTTTTGTTTATATTGCAAATTTTAAGTTTAATTTCTATAATAATTATATAATAATAATTTATAACTTCTAACACGTATTTACTTATTGATGGTTACAATAATGTAAATATTAGGATCATATCCATGTATGTATGTACAATACTTTCAGTGTTAGCAAAATTTTAATCGTTTTTAAATATTTACTAAATATTTTCAAAAGTAAGTAAAAATAGGAAGTCAAATTAAAAAAATTTATGTAGTTTAAAATAAAATAAGTATGTTTTCTCATTACAATTTCATAAATAAGTAAATATAAATTATACAATTTTTAACGAAATTTTCAACAGCCACTCTAATAATGATTAACGATCACTAACTTGGAATAGTACTACCGTTTAAATATCTGCATGCAATTTCAAGCAAAAAATATTAATATCAATATGGAAATATATCAGTATGGAAATATACCATCGACATGGGATATAAAACCTGTGAGTCTCCAAATTATACAACGCAGTATTATTTAAAAAAGTAGAAAAAATCAGATTAGAAGCAGAATTGAGTGCAGTCTTTTAATAACATTAAATGCAGAAAAAAATTGTCAATCTATCTTGGTCTAAATGATGGTTAAACACGAATAACTCCAACCTTACAAGGGTCGTCATATAGTCGAACTGAATTATTAATTATCAATTATTGATCCATCTTCTCTCTTTGTCGAGTTAATGTTCATGTTTGTGTAGAAACTACCTACTGTTACGATAAGCCAAGCGGATTAGCACACGCTAAAATTAACGACCTAATGAGATAATTCGATGCAACTAATGCACCATGAATGAAGTAAAATAATAATTTGGTTGAATTAGTTCAAAACAGTTAACGTATTAACTTACGCGACTAATGAAGCAAAGATACTGATTTTTATTTGCAATTTATGTTATAAAAACTATAATAATTATCTTACATCCTAGGTCTTGTTTTTGCAATTACCTATAAAGTTACTGAAACAGTATGGTAGCTGCTATAGCGTTAACCACGAGTATGTTAAGGTTTCTAACATCTCAGATAGTTGATCTAAAGGAACTTGAACAATATCGGGTTATAAACATAATTCTTAATAAAAATAATATTTAATTAAACTAGTATTATCTACCTCCGCTCGATTAAAATTAATGAGAAACTAATGTTAACGATGTTCATTGTTATAACAACTAAAATGATATATTTTAGCATTAAACGTTGGCCTTAATTATTACTGAATGCCGGTGAAATTCTAAACATCAAATTAATATTATACTTTGTTCATTTCGCTATCAAAATAATCAACAAACTATTGAAATTGCAAGATAAACTATAAGTAAACATGTACATATGCATTTTTATGAATCACATTCATAAACTGAAGTATACTGAAAATGTTCCTTGGTAGATGCATAAATTTTGCCAGTTATAAACTTGAATTGTGTAAACATTTATATAATTCGTACAATTTTGAAATTCCAAGTATCGTATTCTGCAGAGTTACGAATACCTCTCTCAGGTATTCTAGATATTTATAAAAAAATTTAAAGGAAGAGGAAAATACTTTGAATATTATGAAATATAAAGCAAGTATGTTAACAACGATTCTTTTAAAGGAATTTACATTTTCGTGTTATTATACTGAAGTTTTATATTAAAAAGTTGTTTTTTATACACCTACATACCTGTATGTGTAAAGTTGTATGTAGTATGTAGATCAGCTAACATAATATAAAATTTAAAATTAATTTTTACTTTATCCATGACTTTATAATTTATTAAATTATAATAATTGTACAAGAAATAACAATTCACTCCGTAACATAACATATAACATTAAAAACAATAAAAATCAAAATAAAACTATTTTAAGTTATACATTAATGCATTTGATATTTTCTATCATAACAATAATGTAAACAATTTATTGCAATTTTTAAAAATATAGTACGAACAAAAATGTAAAAAATTAACATTGCAAATTTACATTTTCTTTATGTTACCAATTAATTAGATGTAGTAATATTGATTTTTTAAAAGTTGACAGCCTAAAGCTATCGTTGGTATCAGACAGTTTCTTTTACAAACAGAAAAGACATTATATGTAAATGACAGATTTTTGATTAAAATTTGAGCCTGCAGAGTAAAATATTGGTTTGGTTTTAATTTATTAATAATTATGGAAATGACAAAGAAGTTCCTTAGGGTATGCTAAAAATATCTGATCAATCTGCAGTTATAAATTAGATATTAAAAGTAGTGATTTTAAAAGTTCAATTACTTTTAGGAAAATTTAGGTCCCAAAAGGTTTTGAACGATTTGCAATGCAATAGTTACACTGATTGACTTGAAGTTTTGTCTGTTATATTATGACATTTAGACACATGAAACGCTTTTAGTTAAGTATTCTTAGCATCGTGGGTTCAAACCTTTAGTTAAGAGACAGTTTTACCTACTAAAAAGCGGTTGTGCACATAGAAATACAAGAAACTTACCAAATTGGTAAAGCTGAGGAAAATAAACAGTAGTAGTCAAATTGCAGACTTGGGAGGAAAAGCTGCAGATAATGAAAAACAAAAATATATGTGGACAACATGACGATGAATGAACTAAGAATACAAAGTAAAATAAGAGAAGTGGCGAGAATAGAGATCGAAAAGAGAAACCACATTCTAATTGGATACTAGAAACTAATTATTAACAACAAGGAATATGAATGGTGAGCCCTGCAAGAAACCATGAGATCCCAGCAAGAAGGCAAGAATCGGATAGATTCAAAAAACTAGCAAGCATACAACAGTATTGTCAAAATATGCCGACCCCCTGCAATTACCATGGAACATAAAATTATTTGTAGGCGGAGACTTCAATGCGAAACATTAAAGATTAGGTTCCAGACTAACAAATCCAAGAGGCAGACAGCTATACCACGCAATGGAAGTCCAAAATATTCACCAACTTTCGACCAATCAACCAACTTACTGGCCAACGGATCAAAACAAGATCCGAGATCTTCTTGATTTTTGTGTAACAAAGGGCTTCGCCTTAGGCTACCTCTCCATCAAATCTTCTTTAACCTCAGACCATACACCATCATCGTCACCCTGACGATCCAATTCAATAGAAGGAACAAACCAATTACTCTCTACAATAATAAAACTTATTGAGATCATTTTAGGTACTCCATCACACAGGCCCTTATTCAACAAATCTCCATAAAAAGAAGAAAGAGACATTGTTTATCTGGTAGACGATCTCACCAGAGTTATCCAAGAAGCCGCACGGATCTCGACACCTAAAATGAAGGAGGGCACCCACGGAAATAAAAGCCCTATGTTTGTCTAGTAACTTATTCTTAACAAACGAAGATTACGGAAAAAGTGGCAAACAACACTACATCCCGCAGACAAAACTATATGCAATCGTACTGCCAGAGAATTAAAGGAAATCCTAAATTAACTAAAAAGCAAGGAAATACAAAACTACCTGCTAGAACTCTCCCCTACACAGAACACCGACTACTCCTTGTAGAAGGCTACCAAGAGAATTACAAGACCACAAACATATATCCCACCTGTCACGATGGGAAATGGCCAATGGGCGAGAAGTAACAAAGAAAAAGCTAATACTTTTGCTGAACACCTCAAAAAAGTATTCACTCCTTTACCAAGAGGTGTGATATTAGCGAAGAAAAACCAATTTATCAGTTGCTTAATGCACCTTGCCGATTGGAACAACCAATTTAGTATAAGATTCAAAAAAAGGTGGTACATCGACTAGTCTAAAACGTAATCTTATCAACAAAAACACCAGGATTTGATCTGATTACCGGCAAAGTGCTGCAGGAACTACCAGAATAAGCATACAGAATGCTGACTACTTTGTTCAACACCATATTAAAAATCTGTTACTTCCCCCTACAGTGGAAAGTTTCACAAATGATTATGATCCCAAAACCTGGCAAAGAGAGAAGTAATGTTACATCATACAGGCCTATTAGTCTGCTTCTGCTCTTATCCAAGGTATACAAAAAACCTTTATTGAAACCACTCCACCTATTACTAAAAGAAACCGGATCACCAGTTCGGCTTCAAGCAGAAACATTCGACAATTGAACAGGTTCACAGAATAACGAGCAAGATAAGAACTGATCAAGAAACAAAATAATATTGCTCTACCGTTTTTTTTGGACATGTCGCAGGTGTTTGACAGGGTGTGCCACGACGGACTTTTGTATAAGATTAGAAAATGCTTACCATGTCTCTATTTTCTGATAATCAAATCATATCTGACAAACAGGTACTACTTTATAAATCAACGGAACTTCACATCCAAACTGTATCTGATTAAATCTGCGGTGCCACAGGGTAGTGTCCTGGGGACAATAATGTATCTCGTCTACACGGCCGATATGCCAATAGATGACAACACTGCACTGCCAACGTTTGCGGATGATACTGCTGTGATGGAATCAGATTCCGAGTCCATGGCAGCTTCACAGGTCCTCCAGAACATAGACATTTTTTGGAAATCGTCTTATTTTACTCAGGAGATCTTAAAAAGTGTAAATCCATTAAAATCTCAATTTTTTTCTGAAGAAAAACAATACTTTCTCATATTACATAATTATGGTAAAGTAAAAAATGAAATTATTAATGAAGGCTAACCGAATAGAACATAAAATAAGAAAAAAAAAGAGAAAGAAACAAAACCAAAGAATAGCAGCATGGAACGTCAGAACGATGCTGATGCCTGGAAGATTAAATGAGGTGATCAACAATATTAAGAAATACAAAAAAGATATACAGACAGCAGCAATACAGAAGGTGAGATGAAAGGAAATCAAGAACAAACAGGGCAGAAATAGAGTAGCGTTCACTGGGGAGAAGACATTCAGATACTATAATGAAGTTTGAGCCAGTAAATAGAAGACTGACGTATATTAAAATAAAATTAATAAACACAAACACATACGCTCTCTAACAGAAGATACAAATGAAGACGAAAAGGCACTAATGTACGAAGAAATAGAGAAATTATACGAAAAAAATTCCAAAGAGAGACGATCTGATAATACTAGGAGGTTTTAATGCCCAAATTGGCAGAGAAGATTTTGTTAAGGATGTAGCTGGACAGTACACTATACGTGACAAAACCAACGAAATAAAGAGATAATGTGTAATCTGGTAACGATATGTAATTTAAGAATAGTAACCACAGATTTTATACACAAGAATTTATTACACAAAGAAACTTGGATGAGACCTGGAAGTGACGGAGGAAATAAAATATAGATCACAATATTCAAAGTGAACGATGCAAAATCATATAGAGGCACAAGCCTAGATACTGACCATAATATGGTCACAATAAAGATTGAAATGGATAAGATCAAAATAGTAGAAACAAAGAAAAAAATAGAAAACAGTAGATTGGCAATAGAAAAGCTAAATAGCGAGAAGAGTCAGAGAAAATACGCCCAAGCGCTAAAGAAAAAGGTGATACAAAAACAACAAAGCCAGAATATTGAGAAAAAATGGTCTAATATTAAGAATAGTATATTGAGAGCATCTGAAAAGGCAATTGATCATAAAGAAACAAACATTAAAAAAAAAGTCGCTTGATAAAAAATGCAAAACAATGATACAACTAAAAAGAGAAGCCAGGTTAAAATGGATGACCTTTCAAACCACATCAGATAACGAAACATACAAAAGAAAGGAGGAGACTAGCTGTACACCTTTGCAAACATAAGAAACAGCAATGTATTGAAGGGAGTATGGCAGACATAGAAACAAACATAAAAACCAAAGAAAATTGGAACAATAATAAAATTGAAAAACGGAAATACGAGATACGAAGAAGAAGAAATCAAAAATATAATATGGAAATAATATTTCAAGGCACTGTTTGGGGAGAAAATAAATGAAAGAAACAAAGATAATAAAACATCAATATCAAAAGAAGAAGAAAGAATAGAAGAACCAACCTACGATCAATTCTGCAGAACGTTGTCATTAATGAAAAATAAGAAAGCCCCAGGAATAGACTGGAATAAACCAGGAATAAACACCGAATTAATAAAAATGGGAGAAGAAACAATACTGAAGAGACTGTACTAACTAATGATGATAATATGGAGAGAAGAGAAGATGCTAACAAAGTGAAATATAGCAAAAATCATCCTAATTCACAAGAAGAGAGGTATGAAAGAGTGTAATAACTATAAAGGAATATTTCTACTTAACAACACCTATAAAGTGTTATCCAAAATGATCGACAAAAAAACTTCAAGCGAACATGTAAACAATGAGATAGGTGACTATCAACAAGGATTCCGACACGACATTCGACTGGAGTTGCTATTTATGGACTTCAAGCAGAAGAATTAAAAGTACCAGGAAAACTTATACGACCAACCCAGATGACAAGCAAAACCACAACAACGGTAGTTATAACTAAGAAAGGAATAACAGAAGAATAACAGAAATAATGTGTCTGACGAATAGTGAAGAAACCAAACTACAAGTTTTCGAAAAAAAATAATGAGGAAAAGCCTGGGCATGAGAAAAGTAAACGATGGACAATACAGAATAAGAACAAACAGCAAAATAAAACTCGAGCTGGAAAACGGCAACATTGTTTGACACATTAAAGCGATGAGACTGAGTTGGTTGGGTCACGTGCTGAGAGTGCAGGAGAACGGAGCCATCAGATGTGTAATGAAATGGAGACCAGATGTTTAGAAAACCAAGAACGAAATGGCTAGACAAAGTTGAAAACGACCTGAGAGTCATGCAGATCAGGGACTGGAGAACGAAAGCCCTGGATAGACAGCTCTGGCGAAAGGTCGTAGAAGAAGCAAAGACGTATGGTGAGCTGTGAAGAGAAGAAAATGTGATGTATTAAACACAGCAAAGAATAGGGATTAATCCACCCTGGAAAATGAGAAATATAGTACTGATGATGACGACGAAAACCGGATGTACTACAGCAAATTTTTTGTTTGCTTGTGTTTTATTCAAGACACCTGGTGCCTTTTAGTTTTCCATTAAAAACCTACAAATATTCAGCGCTCTGAAGCTGAAACATGAAGACTTGTTCGTATTCTTTCATAAGAAGACTTACGAGACAGGGCTTGTAAACTTGAGTTATATTGTCGACACAATATCATAAGCGACTTGATATTCACTTTAAATCGATGAAGTTTATTCAAGAAAGATTTTACAACCGAATTTCACAGTTATTTGCCATTCTGAACAAAATGTTTAAAAAGCAGTTGCAAATAATATTTAAATAAGAGTTGCGTTTGAAACTGTGCTGTATATTAAATATTGACGCATAAGCAATTACAATTTACTACTCAAACAGTTATAACAGGACACTTTAGGGCATGCAATATAATATGCTATTGCTGTAGGTATTATATACTAAAACTTTTTAATTTAGAATAATATCATACATATAACTACATATTATAGTATGTATTGAATTGACAGATTATCAATAATAACAATCAAGTAGTTCTTTACATATAATATACATACATAATGCCTTTTTGGTTTACGTTTTATTCAATTATTTATGCCTCGGGGCATGCCACCCTAGTGCTATGTACCCATCGCAGCTTGGCTTGATACTATTCTGACCATACAATAAACTTGGTTTATGTCTTTTCTAATAAAATTTAAAAAGAAATGAATGAGAAATTGCAAAAATTTGAAAACGCACTGTTTAATAATTTTAGCAGTTACTAATCAAAATTAACAAAATTGTAGTTTCATCATACAAAGAATACCTTTATGAACAATCAAATCTACAATATTGGTTTCCTGCAATTTTCAAATTACACCAATTTTTCGTACTTGTCCTCGAGAAGTAACAGTGCACCCTGGCTATTATTGCTAACATTAGCAATTAATTTGCATAACATTTGCAATATAATATATATATTGTGTTTCTGTAGGAGGCAGACAAATATACAAGAAATAAAACGAAAAAGTTTCAAGATTGAAAAGGGGGTGTACGATTCTGCGAATGCTTTTAAAACTTAAAGATTTACTCTTTCATTAACAAAATATACTCGGAATATTCATATTTATGATAAAATTCCTTTTGAAATACACAAATAGTGCATAAATATTATAAAAACACTTAATGTAATAAAATATAAACTGTACCCGTGTATAGCATAATACGTGCACTATTTTATTTAAATATCTACCACTGCAATAATAGAAATTTTCCTGCTACAATGATTGTGTATATTTATTTCGTATATCTACCGAATTCAACCGCATTTTTAATTTTTGTTGCCCTTGTGATATTTCTTAATGCAATCAATAATTGTTGATTGCATTCCACCCTTCATACAGGTATTTCTTACTTTCAATTTATTGTTACTTATGTTTTTTTTCTAATTTACTACCGCTATATTAAGAGAAAAATTTTATATATTTTTTTCAAATGAATAAAGTACACATTATATGGGTAAATGTGGGGTCGTGTTACCCGTGATAATAATAAGTTATGGATTTTTAAACAACGCATTGTTTGTCTTTATTTGAGTGTACAAGCGTAGTACAAACTACATTATATATACTCGTCACCGACACATTCTGTATAATGCAAACAATACACCTCGAGCAGTTTTAATTGATTTAAAAATGAACTGAAAAACATATTCTGACAGCACAATACACAGGAGTGACGTACCTACGCAAGGGAGTTTAGTCGCTCATATCACAATTGCACGGATAAATTGTTAATGCTAAAACGCGAATTACATTGTACATTTATTAAAATGTCAAGTTTACAATAGAGTAAGTAGTATTAGAAACTCGAAAGCTGCTAGGAAAAAAATATCACGATGTATGCATCTATAAGGTGTGTTCTGTGTTGATTGTTGATCAATATAATGATAAGGGTTGATGAACCTTCAGTTAATTAATTCAATGTGGTTTGAGCAAGTGAATAAATTGTATGTAGATGGGAAAGATTCTTGTCAGTATTTGCTTCATTATTAGCAGTTTTTTGTTATTAATCTTCAAGTAAATTTTTCGATAAAATTTGTATCACAAACTTTTCCACCGATGGTAAAATTTACCACTGCTGTTCTTGATAAGCAATAGATGAACATCTTGAGTACGAAAATTGTAGCTGGTGAAGGGGGACTTCCCATGGTGTAGTTATATTGTATTTGTTTATTAATAAATATACTCACCCTTTCACATAATTATAAATCACAAATTTAATAGATTTGGGCTAAGCCTTTGTTAAACGCCCAGATAAACTGCAATTTACCTACAAGAAAGTATATGTATACAATTTGAAATATGACAATAATTATAAATATGCAAATAAAAAATTTCCATAGTTCGTTGATTCCGATTAATTCTTTTACATTAAATAGCGCAATGTGATTGGCTCAAGAGAAAGAGATTTTCAGAATATTTTTTACCATTTCGACCTTATCCTATCTGATTATTGCAAATGTATTTATTTTTAATTTAACTTATTGTATTATCCTGAATAGAAATAAAGTTCAACCTAACAATGTAATAATTTAATAAATATAATAGAGACAGGTAACACATAATCCATTCGTATAGCAAAATTACCTAAGGGTTTACATTCTAGATTCCAAAATTAATTAATTTTTTACATTATACACTTTGCATATAGAACAAAAGGTGTTTTTTAATGCGAAATTCTTTGTTTTAAATATTTAATGATATTAATTTCTTTTAATTGAATCCTTTCGAATGGAAATGTTATCAAATAGCCCAAGCATGCACATACAACATTACGTATACAAAATAATTAACATGGGTGAAATTTTTGAATTCTAGTTGGTTAAAAAATGTTTTCATTCTTCAAATAAAACCAACCTTTAAAACAAAATATTATTTGCTCTAAAATGGAACTAGTTGCCTCAACAAATATTTTTTTGCAACACAAAAAGCTTCGTTTTACCAGCAAAACCTGATTAATCTACTATAGTAACATAAATATTTGTTGAAATGACTAAATATTTGTCACGGTCATAAATAATGTTTTCCATTTGCAAATGATGAGTGAAACGGTAATGGATCTAAGGAGTTGTCAGGTGAAAACTATACAATATTCTATATTTTATTACTAAACTATAGGAGATTTACTTAGACCAAGTACAATTGCTGTTTGTAACAAAATGCATAAATTTAATAATTTGTCATTGTTGCAGACGTCTGGATACATTACATTTTAGGAAAGTTTGAGCATCGCGCAATAAGAAATTACTAAAATAGGTAGCTGAAATTTTACACCGAGCAAACATGTTTCAAGTAAAATTAATTATAAAAAAAATTATAAAGTATAGAAAAACCAGCGAAGTTTATCTGTATTATCCACATTATAAATTAAATTTTAAATTGGTTTTTTATTGAAATTTTATGTATGGGTTATTGTTAGAACATGATCCTTTGAAAAAAAATTGGAAGCGTTATTGATTATCAAATTTCCAGCTTAGTTATTTTTTTAAGTTTAACTTTTATTTTAACAGATTTATTAACTTTATTATATCTCATATTTAAATTAATTTGTTTTGAAAAATATTCCAAACGTCTACATAAAAATATGAAGATAGAACCTAATAGAAAGTGTTTTTTTAATAAGCACTTTTAACACTCAAATTTCAAATCCAATTTAAAAATTTTTACACAATTTATTGCCGTAATATGTTTTAATAATAGCAATAATTTTTAATATTGATAGTAGGGGGGAAGTAAGATTACGAGGGCGATCACCCTTTTAATACCTCTATATAGTTGATCACGTTAACGTGATTTTATAAAATTAAAGTATTTTTATTTGCTGTTTTTATGTAGATAATAAACTTTATTTAAACAATATGAATAATTAATTATTAAAGCATTTTGGTCGAACTAACTACAAATAATTATTACACATTATACATATGCAATTATTAACTTATTTGCATAGCATTGTTTAATGTGAACATAAATAATAATTAAACGTTAGTAATTATATTAATATTAAATAAAGCGAAATGTAAACTATTTCTAAAATTTTATGAAAGGGCAAATTTGAGGGATGGATGAACAGGAAACGGCTGGTCAGTTTCACACACTTCCCCGTGTCCAGCTATTACATGGCTAACCCGAGGCTACCTCCCTATTCAGTAGGACTCAACAATGTTCATTATTACATCTAAACTTAATATGGGGCTCAGAGTGCATGTACCGACTAAATTAATGGACAGTAGTTAAGATTCTCTAGCATATGAAATTACCTAATGTCAAAATGATGCGGAATTATGTTTTCACGGTAATATTTATTGTCGTTTCAGCAGTACTTGCTTTCAGGTTGCATATAAATTTTAATTATTAATATTGTTACACCTCATTGTGCTTCTAAAGTTATGTTTTAAATAGAAATACTATCCAAGATAAGGAAGCTACCCGACAGATAAGAATTTGTATTTTAAAGTAATCGACTCGAAAATAAGCTGTTAATTGGGTAATAAAACTTGAAGTTATCTGATATCTACCACCCAAAAATAATTTAAAAATTTATAGCAAGTAATCATATTATATCTGTTTTTTTTTTAATATTCAATTATATGACACCATAATATTATGTTCTATATTTGTTAGCATATAAAATGATAGTACATGAACATAATGTAGATTAAATTAATGCAAATAACTTTATTCTACGCCACAAAATTCAATTACAGTAATACCTCAAATAGTTCGGTTAATTGCTTCCCGAACTGTTTGAAATTTCGAATAAAAAACTTTTCTATCGAATATGGGCTATGGGCAGGTACTAGTGCGGATGTGTTTACAATCATTATTAATAATTCAGTCCATTTAAATTAAATATTATTATTTAATGTATTATAATATCAATAAAATTTGCTGCACGCGGTTTTTCAACAATAGATTTTGCAAGCGTTTTTTATGGCATCATCAAGCGAAGATAAATTGAAAATATAGAGCAGTCAGTACTACCATTTCCATACCTCTGATTATTGAATGAGACAATAATTTTTGAGAATTTAATAATATTAAAAATTTTCGACAATTGTCTCTCCTTCAAAACTGCTTAAAAGCTAGTCGCCTTTTAGATCAAAGATTATTTCTAAAAAAAATATAATTTGAAATTATCGTAATTTTTATGACAAAATTTTCAACGCCAAGTTAGGCTTTCTCCAAAAGATAATTTGAATGTAAAGTGAATACTGAATGTGGAAGCCTAAAATCTTCTCATGCATCAGCCTACCAAACCGTTGCTTGACCGATGGTTGAAGCTAAAAAAAACAAAAAATTACCTTTTCACAGTTTGATTACAAAAGGCTGTTTAACAAACCTAAAGGAAACTCAATTTTGTAATAGATTTTTCCTGGGAAGAGATGCAAAAAGCTAAATAATCAAATACTATAATTTTTAAAAACGGTTTCAATTTCATTTAGATATAAAAATAAATTATTAATAAAGGTTCAATAATAGTTAACATTTTTAAAATAACATTACATTAAAATGTATAAATAAAAAGTTTATGTTAAAAATAATTTTCCATAAAATTTCAAAATCGATTTAAACCAATACGATTACTCACAGAGTTATTAAGTTTTATGCTATTGATGCTAACCGCAATGTGACAAATTAGATTTTAGTGACATCAAATTATTTTGAAATTCAAGTTGAACAATTATTTAATTTTTGTCATTAATTTTGTTTCATTAAATTTGAGTTATAGGTATAAGAAGATAGGGGAGCGAAGGGTCAATTGTAACATTGGGAGGTTGCAACACTCTAATTGTTTTAACTAGAGAAATGAAATTACAGCAAAAAGTTGAAATTTGAGCAACCATTACAATGCTTCAACTTACAAATTGTTCTGATGAATTTAAACTGTTGTGTTTTATTGCTCTATAAACAATTTCTTATTTCAAGAGTATGAGAAACCACAGAAGAAAAACTGAAATAGATATCACAAGCTATGATGTAATGGGACGAGCAGCAAAATAAAGATAATAAAGATAACAAAAACTATTCAATCAGAAAAACAGCTGAAGACTTTATAATTCATTTCCTTTATTCTTGGTATGCATAAAGTTGTCGAGTATTTACCGAGAACTAAGAAATTATCTTAATAAATTACATTAAACGCAACAGCAACATTATATTTGAACCTACAATCATCAAGGTTTGATATTATAATTAACATATTAAAAGTTCAATTTTACAAACATATTAAACTCTTCTAATTTTGATTTGAAAATAAAAGAACAGGAGTTGTTGATTGGTTTACTGCTTTTCTTAAACGTAATCCTGCATTGCCTATTCGCCAACCGGAAGCTATAAGTTTAGCTAGGGCAACTAGCTCCAACAGAATCAACGTTTCTTCATTTTTCAAAAATGAGCACAGGTTTTATCCCGACTTCTTTGCCAATCATACGCAATTTTGAATATGGATGATACAGGTGTACCAACTATACTTCATAACGTGGCACAAAAACCGTGTAATACAAGTAGTACCATTACATAGGTCAACCACTAGAGGAAATCGTGTACAATTAACTTCACACTTCACGTACTTCATCATAATTCTCCATACTTCTTTGTTCTTTATATAATTCAGCAGTAATTCATCGATACTTTCAGTATCAAAGACTTTCAATTTCTGAGACTTACAGAAATACCAAAATTTGAGCATTGGAGGGTGTTCCACACCCCAGACCCCGGATTGAGTAGATTATTTTTATCAGAAGTAAACTAAAGATCTCCGTTGCAGAGGCACTAGAGGGTTTTACTCCCAGCCCCCGGATTAAGTAATTTATTTTTATCAGAAGTAAACTGAACTCTCCTGTTGCAGAGATCTACCTCCCAGGGAGTACGGAATTTATAATTAGGTAATTTATAATTAATTGTCAGATTACGAATTAAACACATTTACTTGGCCATAGCTAATTTTAATAAACTTGAGATATGCTTAAATATTTAATTCACTTTAATAAAAATAAATTATTTAAACCGGGGTCTGGGGTGTGGAACACCTCCAGTGCTTCTGCAACGGGTGATCTCAGTTTACTTGATAAAAAGTAAACTACTCGGTCTGGGGTTCTGCATGTTCTGCAATGTTCTTCATTCCAAAATTTGTGCACTGAAAGGTGTTCTACACCCCTCCCAGTACTTCATGTACTTCATTAGATGTGTATAAAAACTTCACCAGCGGTTAACGCCTCGCATTACATCGACTGAATTAGAAGAAATAATTATTACAGTAGCTTCTTCTTCTTCTTCAGGTGCCTATCCGTTACCGGATGTTAGCGATCATAAACTTGGCCGAAGCCAAGATGACTTTTCTTGGGAGTGTAATTCATGGGGGTGGTTTCCCGTTGCCTTCCCCATAGTCCACAGATCGATATTGGACTTTTTTGATCACAGCAGTGTATCTAGCGCCAGCAGGGTTCGAACCGCGACTTACCGCTTCGCAGTCGACCCGTGTATGCTTCGCGCTATACTGCTGCTATTACAGTAGCAGATGTTGTGAATGTTAAAGATTAATTTGCAAACATTTAAAGATTGGTTGCAGCTTTTAGATCTCACTGTGTTTTGGCCATTAAAATGGTTTTGTAGTACTAGCAACACTGCTTGATTGATTAGACGCTGGTAAAACTCTTACGATTTACTATCAGGAGTTGTAAACAACTACAGGCAATATAATTTCCGGTATCGTTGCTTCTGTAATATTTCCATACATTCATTAATATTTAGCGATAACGTTTTCAGTCCCGCTTTTGTTACAGACCAGCCATATCCCAAAGAAGAAATTGAAAAAACCAATTCAAATGAAGTAGATAATCCATGAGGAGGGTTTTTTCTTGAAGCACATCGTAAGATTTCTCCAGAAGCCATTAAATCTCTGTCCGGAGCAGTTTTTCCCAAAGAGGTCAATAGAGGAAGAAAAAGAAGGCGTGCGGCCATTCTTACAAACATCTTAAAAAATCTGATGTGACATCACATGACTTTCCCATTCACTGCTAGGTTTATCGTAACAACTAAAATTTTGTTTAAATTTAAAAATTTTATTTTAAAAGCATTTGTTTGAATTTATTGGTTATTTTGTGTCCAAGGCCGCTCATATTATTTTAAATGCAATAATTCTATTTCGGTATTTCATAAATAATTCAAGAGAAAAATTTCAAGTGTTGGGTATTTTACACGCAGAAATAAAATCTCTTTCGATTGACATTATTTTCGTTGTTAACTATTACTATAGAATGAAGTATGGCGCATTAGAAGTTTTGTTTCTTTCAAAACATTAGTAAATTGAACGGATTCTAACCAAAATCTAATCACCTCTTTAGCGGTGATTTGCAACCAACGTAAAATTTCAAGTCAATCGGTCCATGTTTTTCAAATCGTGAACGAAAAACGGTCACACATCAACACACATACACAATCCAGACATCATTCCAAAATTGTCTTAAACGACTTCTATGGACTCATAGACCATGGGAAAAATGCTAACTCAAAATTTTTTTACCTGATTACAATACTTTCCTTTACTACGTAAATGGGAAAGTAATAAGAGTAAAATTCAGATATAAATTAAAAGCTGAAAATGGCAAATATACAGGAGTAAAAAGTTTTAAAAACTTTCTTAAAACTAATGGAAATTAAAACTTTGGAAAAATTTTTTAATAAAGTAGTTGGTGGTTATATAACGATGAGACCATAAACGTAAAAGTTATAATACTAAATAGTTGCATCTTGAGTTGACTTGTAAACTGCAGAGCACTTAATCATTGTATTTCTTTGCTTGTTATGTTGGTATTTCGCCTTCAGAGTTAACCAACTATATTTAGATTTGATCCCAAAATCGACAACCCAAAACCACCTTCATATTAAAATTCGACTTAATTAAATAATCTTACTTTGTATATTTTTAATTTGTGATAATAATATGTTTTGATCTGGGGCATATTAAAATTTCTATAAGCAATAGTATCCAGAAAACTAATCCCCTCAAAAAAAGGATTTTGTAAGTCTTCAAAAGACAGCTCAATTCCGCAAGGAATGTTATGCTATTTAATAATAATAATCAGCAATAGTAACTCGTAAACGCTATTCGAAAAATAAAAGTTTTAGATTTACATCTTGCGAAAAATTTTCACTTGATTGATCACTGTATTGGCATAATTTATGACAACGTAAATAAGAAAAATTGAAATATAAAAAATGTATAGAATTTGTTATTTAGTTTTTAACTTGAGGTTACTGTTAATAATTATTAGCAATCCAAATATTCCAAAATGTGCTAGAAACTTTAATTAAATAATTAAACAAATTTGTGGAGAAAAAACATTCTTTAGAAACTATATAACAAAATCGTATTAAAATAATTTTAATTACGCATTCAGCAAGTTGCTCCAACTATTTTGAGTAAAGTTAAAGTTTTAAATTTCGATTTAACACTAGGAAGAACTCATACATTTTAAATATAATGCTTTAAGAAGATACCTACTTATAATTTTTAAATTACTAAAGCTTTATCCCAGCTACATTTGCTTTAGAAGAGTTATGCACCAGTTGCAGTTTAGTGCAATTTTGGCTGGATGACTTCCATTACATAATTCATCCTGGGTGTTTTAAATTTATCTACATTTATTTTATTATGTAAAACAGCAGCAAACTGTTGTGTAGTGGTAAATTTATCAAATATTGAAGTTTGGATATTGTTAAAATTACGTTAACAACCCACCATCCCTTAATTAAAAGTAAGAATGACCACAAAAGAACATTGCGAAACTTGTAAAAGAAAAATTACGTTGTATTACGGCTGCATAATATATACAAACAAGGTGCAGAAACGATGGTTAAAACTTCAATTTTCTCACACTTTTAGTTTTCCGAGTTTTTTTTGTTTCCCGTATTATTTCATTACCAAACAATATGTAAATTAAAAGTTTAAAAAGGAAGATGTCATAAAAGTAAACACTCAAACTTTTGCTATATAGAAGTACGTAACTGCATGTTCGTATACTACACACGTTTTCGCTATATATTCTAATCTGTAATTCCAAAACCTTTGTTTTAAATCGGCTTTAAAAACTAAAGTCTTTAAATCTTTCTCTTATGACTTTTTACTAGAATACTTTTCAGAGAAGCCGTTTTTAACCCTTGCATGCTCATATTATTTGGAGACTCTTTTTAAATAGTCATCCGCCCAAGAGTAGCTAAAAGTAGTTTTGGAAATGAATACAAAAATTTAGTACCAATGAACCGTAAATTCAATGGATTATCGATTTGTATTTGAATTACACATTAATTTATGAATATTTAATTACGTATGAATATGTAACAATTGAGGCTTTCATTTTTAGTTTGAAGGCATATTTATTGTGCATTTCCCAATACATATAGTTAATATTCGTTTTCTTTAGAGACTAATTTTGCATAAAATTAACGTGGGGTTCTAACAACGAAATAGCCGTAAGCATGAGCACCTGCTCATGATCGGCTCATAACTAATTTATGCAATGTTTATCACAAAGCAATGTAAAAAATTTAGTAGCAGCATCTGAAGTGGAAATGTAAGGTAAATTTCAGACTTTGTTATTACCTGTTGGCAACGTTGTAATTGAAGATCAAAGAGATGTTGATTCTAACATCCTTCCCTATTTCTCAGGCTTAAACATTTTGTTGGTCCAACAAAATATAAATGATTATTTTATGTAGAAAAACAAAGAAAATATCTTTCGTTAGCACACAAAGTACTTCTCTCGCTACAAGGGATAAATTTAACGGTATTTGTTTATGTTAGGGAAAAGTTAAATTAGTTAGTAATACCTACAGTCACTTTTGGTGCAAGTAGAACTGTAAATACAAAATTATTATTATTTTTATTATTATTACTGCCATCGTTTGGTTTTAATTATTCATTTGTTTATTTATCAACTCTTTAACGAAAATATATACATTCGGTGTTGGTAAAAAAAAACTGTAATGCATTGCCGTTTTTTGGACACATCTTTTAACGCACGAAAATAAAAACTATTTTTTTACAAACTCGAGAATTTTACTGATTTAAAACTTTTATTAGTTTACCAATTAAAATTTTCTTAAAATAAAATTTCCAACCGTAAACTTGAATAGAATGCCTAGTAGGTAATTGTAATAATTAAGTTAGCAACAAGTTCCCAAAACACAGAGGGTTTTTGATCCCATTGTATAGTGTTGTGTTGTTATACGGGAAAGATTAGTTTTTTGTGTGGTATTTTGAAGTCCTCTGCAATACAGGATTTTCTCGGTGAGTGAAATAATTAACAGTTGTTGAGTTCTAGAGTTACTTGAAGTAATTATTATAGAAGTATTTAAGTATTTTTTAATATTACATTACAATTGCTCGAGTTTCGTGGTTTAAACCATTAAAAGCTCTATATCACATACACAGTGAATATTTCATAAAATATTTAGGAAATGTTACACTGCGATCTATTTTTCACCACGATCACTGAATGTATTATTAATACATGCGGTATAATTGAAGAAAATTTGCATGCTGTATGCGCAATTCAAATATATATCGTGAGCATTAAGTCATATAATTGCCGGCTGAACTATAAAATTCATCTACACGCTTGTTTTAACTATGCCAGTAATTAGTGTTAAAATCCTATTACTCTGTTAAGTTTTAAACAGCTTTATACCAATTAGCTGGTTAATTGGTTACTGCTCTTGAAGTTATACGGTAAACTGTTCAGTATGATAGATAAAAATGTTATTTGGCAAATTTCTTTCAATATTTTTTATACTACTACATATAACAGTAATAAGAGAATTTGGTAACCAAAAATGAGACATATTTCAAATAGTTTTATTAAACAGATACTACAAGTAAAAACATTTTAATAAGAGTATGATTTATTGATATTACACTTTTGGTAAATATTTTAGTAAACGAGAATCCTCAATTTGGTGCCTATTTACTTTCCAATTTCGTTTAAGAAATTACACACGCAGAGGTTGAATTTTCATAGCAATTTGTGCGTTTATCATTTCGGATTGAAAATTGTTTTTCGATCGTTGTTCGTCCGATCGAATCCGGAGAAAAAGATTCTGAGACAGGTTAAACTAATCAAAGTGGCTTGCCGACTTCAAAAATCGAAATTTATAGGCTGTACGGACCTATATCTATATTACATTTTTAGTTAGGAGTAGTTTCTACAAGTTTGTTCTTTTGTAAAGTTGATAAGCGTGATAAACAATTATGTGCCCGCCTCCGGCGTTACTTGGTTTTCTAATTATCATAATTATTTTAATTATGTTAATATAAACACAATTATTATGTTTGAAATACTTAAGCCCCTTTGTTACATAACAAGGTTTGTTTATATTTTAAACTACCTGCTGTATCTACTTGTTTTTTTATTGTGTTTTGATTTCTGCTTATATATCATTTTAACTGCAGTAAGTAGTTTATAAAACTGCAGTTAATATTTTGTTTAGATTTTGAAATTATATTTACTTTTTTGCATTTAGTTAAAAATGGCAGGGTCTAAATCTTTAAATATTAAAGATTGAGTTTTTATGGAATTTTGGAGTTTTCTATTTAATTTTTTGCAGCAGCGTAATCGTCGCCGTATCTCTGAGTTTTTAAATCTTCGCTATTAGAGGAGAGAGAGGTTAGCGCCTTTTTATGTTTGCTTAAATTTACATTAATTTATTGCGTAACTTGGGTTATACTCGTAACAGATTTGATTTACACATCGGGCAAGCACGTTTTTCCTCAATTAAGTGACTGGCCAAAATAGGCAAAATTCACTCAAAACAACCAAAATTTGTATTTGCTTACATTTTCTTCTACTTTTGGCTAGGGATAACCCTGTATGCCCAGATCTTGACAGTAGCATCATCGATATTCCAAAACCACTGTACCCTGTACCCTGAGCATTACTTGCTTTACATCTAAAGTAGCTTGCTAGGCTTGCTTCAGGTGTGCCTGTTACCCTATTTTATTGTAATAGTTTTATTGTAATAATTAATGCTTATAATTTAATAAACTTAAAAAAACTATACTTATACTATCATGTAAATAACGGATAAATAATTATGTTTCAAAATAGTTTTATCTAATTAAATTTAATTTTGCAAGAATGCATTAAAAATACTCTGTTTATCAATAGTTTTTAATTGCACAAAAATCGACAAAAATATTTAATGCAAATATGCAGCGTAGGTTGACCTCGTTATCCTCCTAAATAAAATATTGTTGCAAAAATTCCTTCATTATATGATATCTTTTCATTTTGTAAACAGCAAAAAATGTTAAATTGCTACTAAATTTTTATTTCAAAGCCGTTATCTGTGCATTTTATAAAGTGTGTAGGTTCAGAGTGTGGAGGTTCAGAGGTTCAGTATGTAAGTTAACTCCTAATACAACCTTTGTGATTATAAAATTTTTCTTAAATATTATATACAGTGACTCAACAATTATTAATTCACCTTATAAAATGCCAGTTATAACACGATAAAACCTTCAATTATAGTTTAATAATTTTGAATTAAAACATATATACAACATAATAATTAACAGTTAATATGCCTTAAAAATGTATAAAAACTTAAATAGTTTACCTTAAAATTACAAAAACAAAATATTTACAAGAATTACCGCCCAACTATTATTAATTCACTTGCATAAATCTAGCTAAAATTAATATTGTTTACAAAATTAATATTTTGTAGGATACCCTTTAGCATCGATTATTGCTTGTAGCCGTCTTGGCATCGATTCCATCCATTTTGGGTAATACTTTTGTCTATTTTTCCCATTCTTGCAATAATACCTCTTTTAATGTTTTTGTACTAAAATGTGGTGTTTTCGAATTTTCCTTCTAATTCTTGCCACAATTTTCTAAGGATTTATGTCCGGTGATTGGGGTTGAATATGGAGTTGTTTTGGAACGTGATATAAAAGCTATTCCTGCACAAGATACGAAATAAGTTTCAGGTCGTTATCTTGTTGAAACATATACTCATTTTTCAACCCTAATTTTTGATACTGGGATCTAAATTTGATTATAGAATATTCAGGTAAGCACACTTAGTCATAATAGTTTCAAAAAATTGCAACTTTCCAACCCCATCAGCAGATATGCACCCCCAGACCCATAACATTTCCGCCACCATGTTTAACAGTTTCACATAGGTTTTCATTATTAATTTATGTATTAGGTTTTGTCAAAATTTTGCATTCCATCTGGCCGAAAATTATTAAATTTGCTTTCATCACTAAATATTATTTTTTCCAAAATTAAAGTCCATGTTAATATATTTTTTAGCGAATTCTAATCTTTTATTTCTGTTTACTTTATTTATGAAGGGTTTCTTTCTAGAAACTTTACCATTATAACCCTCTTTACGCAATACTTTTTTTACAAATTCGGTGGAAACAGATTTACCAATACCCTTTGAAATATCTAGTCAATTTTGGAACACTTGTTTTTGGATTAACTTTAGTTTTTCGAATAATATAATGTTCGTGTCGTGTTCCAAGAATGCTTTTTCTGCCTCGATCAGTTTTGTTTATTAAATTTCCTTCATTTTAAAATTTTTTTAATAACATATTTCACTGCACCCAGTGATCTGCCAACAATTTTAGCAGTTTCATAATAAAATTTTTCTTCGCACACCAATTTTAATATTGATTTTCTTTCACTAATTGCTGTTTCACTTGTTTTGTTAATCATCTTAAAAAATTTTCTTGGAATGACTATGTAAATAAATTGTAAGCACACTACTGTATTGTATCTACAATTACATACCTACTAATCAGCAAATTATTAAACTGCATCGTTTGTCTTCCTGTCCTTAACGTATAAAAGGTAAGTGTATTAATAACAGTTTGCTGTGCATTTTTCTTACTTTATTGGTTTTTTGAATACTACACTTGCCCATGTAGTTTTTTTATTTTATTTTTTATAAAATGAATTATAAAGTATTATTTAAAACAACTAAAAAAATAAAATTTTAATTAAAGCAAATTTACTATAACATTTAATCAAATTATTAAAATTGTATGAGGTGAATTAATAATTTCTGGAGTCACTGTATTATTTAAGTCTTAATTTATTTTCTTCATTAAACTGAATGACGTCCGAAATAAGTGATGTAATGCAGCGTTATTTTTTAGTTTCGTTACTGTTCTTCAAGATTTGGCTCAATTAAGCGGATGTCCCGATTAACTGAAGTCCCAATTAACTGGAATTGAGTGTATTTATAAAATAAATGAATTATTAAATTAAAAATTTGGAAACTAAGAGGTTAAATTAAACAACAAAACGATTTTCTTTCATGATTTTTATTTTTAAAGTTTTTAAGCTAATATTAATTTACATAATTTATATTACCATTACCAGTTTACATAATAATGATATGAATATGATTTGACGCAATTGGATTTACGAATTCTGTAATATTGTAATGGATATGGATTACCCCAAAATTTAATGCTGTAATCATTCGTATTCTAAAAAGTGAATTCTGACATTATTTTGATTTTTCATGTTTTTGTTTTAAATATTATTGATTTTAATTTATCAAAATTTAGGACATATGACTTTCTTGAAAGGAAGTTTGAATTATAAAAATAAATATTAAGTTGTGTCAGTTTGTTCGATTTGGCTGTTTGTGCCGAAATAAAAAATTAAATTTTGAAAATTTAAAATTTTTATGGAAAAATTATTTATGATGGAAGTTAGCCGTTCATTTGGTAATTTTCATTTTCATCTGGCCGAAAAGTTGAAAATTAATGTATTTTATCGTGTGCCGTATTTTGAAAAATAAAAAATAATTCAGTTGTGCTCGATTTGTGCTCTTGTGCCGTAAATAAAAAATTCTTTTTGAAAATGGTAAAATTACCAAAGGGGTAATTTGATAATACATTTTGGCCTTTTAAAAATTTTACATTTCAAAAGTTGATCAATTTTATTTACGGCCATTGGAACAAATAAAAAATAATTTATATTTTTTCTTTGCCAAAAATAGCACGGTAAGCTTCCACCCTTAAAACTTTTTCATAAAATTTATCAATTAAATAAAAAATAAAATTTAAACGGCACAAAGCAGCACAAATCGAGCACAACTCAACACAACTTGAATTTTTTTATTTTAAAAAATGGCACGGCTAACTTCCATCGATAAAATACATTTTTGGCCATAAAAATTTTATTTTTCAAAATACAATTTTTTATTTACGGCACAAGGGAGCACAACTTAGCAAAACTTTTATTTTTTAATTTTTCAAAAATGGCACGGCTAACTTCCACCCTTAAAATCCGCGGTCTTCATAAAATCCGAAACCAATAAAATTAAAAAAAAGAAAATTACGGCACAAAGCGGCACAAAGCAGCACAAATCGAGCACAACTCAGCACAACTTTAATTTTTCAAAAATGGCACGGCTAACTTCACGCACATCGATTTGTGACACCTTAAAGTTATTTCGATTTGCTACTTTTAGGCTTCTATACATAGTATAGAAAGAAGCCTTATGATCTGGCTTCGTGTCCGTCCGTCCGCATAATTCAAAGTCACTAAATTAGTGACAAAAAAAATTTGTCACTAAATTTTACTTTTTGTGGGTGGATGGACAAACGCGTGAATGGATTAACAAGATTTAAAATAATTAATTGAGATCAAACACACAGAGTTGTGGACGCTTTTTCAATTGTTTATGTGATTATTTTATTTATCTTACACTTTTTTTTGGGTTGGTAATAAATGAACTAACCAATTAAAGGTGCGAAAGAGTGAAAGTAAAAATTACGTAAAACGTAAAAATAACACTTACAAAATGCAAATCAATTTCTTATATAGAAAATTTTTGTTACCAACTAAAAAAATTTAAAATAATTTGATAATCCGTCAAAATAAAAACAATAACGATGCTGTAACTGACGTAATACATCGAACAAGCCTGCTAATATTTTTTTTAAAAGCGCTATTTCTTAATTTTAGTATCGTTATTTCCCTATGTTCAGATTTCAACCGGTCACTCGGTAGAACATTTTTGTTACTAACTAAACAAATTAAAAATAATCTGATGATCGTGCAGGTAAAGAAAAAATTATAAATTTAAATTAAAAATAATTACAAAACATTATATGATTGTAAACTAAAAAGGTAGCTGTATAGAAGTCTAAGAACTGCGGTCATCCGAGTTCCACCTTGTTTTTATAATATTAAATGAATCATCTACAGGGTGTACAATAAACAAATTAATTATTAAATACAACATTTTTTGAATAAAAGTACGAATAGTGAAAACAGTAAACAATAAAATACGATCACCAAATGAGCTTTGGAAAAATTCTTCAGTACTGTAGAAATTCATTCGCTTAAGTCTTTAACTCATAACTTTAATCTTTAACTTGAGTTCGAAGCTACAATCATTCAACTTTTGGAGTCATCCGGAAGTATGATGAACATCATGATAGCTAGGTAGCTGACGCCATTTCGGGTGCGGTGGGGTTTGTGAAAATTTGTTCATAATGGATTTTTAGCTTCGCTTGTAGGGTATTCCTGAAAATCACTATTAATGCGGTGTGATCGTGATCATTATTTTATATGAATGGAAGTAACATCGGCAATCTTCACGATAACCAATTTCAGCAAATATTGCAAGACAACATCTCTGATTCTTGAACAGTGATGTTTCGATGTGAGCTAAATAACCCCAATTTAAGAAAAGGTAGAACATATTGGAGTGGAAGAGAGCGAAATAGGTAGTTTGGTATTGGCAAGTTTGGTTTACCTAAAACAAGTTGAAAACTTATAAGTAAAGACATCTACCTATGTGTAAATCTATTCCTCCGGTATCTGGCGAAGGTTGGTATTACTGGATATTCAGCACTATACTATATAAGTCAGTCAGATCAAATCATTTTCATATACTCCGTTGATTTGTAATCGTAGAATAGAATATTTAAAGTTAGAAACTTATAGTAATAATAACTAAAGGTAAGTAAGTATAAGCATGTTTGTCATTTCTACACAATTTTGTGTTCTTTTAAAGATTTTCTCAAAATGCCTTATTTAAATTTAATTATTTTCTGATTTTAGATGTGTACTTCGGCAAAAGCTCCCGCAATCGGTATCGATCTTGGTACCACATACTCATGTGTTGCTGTTTTTCAACATGGTAAGGTTGAAGTTATCGCAAACGACCAAGGTAGTCGCACTACACCATCCTACGTCGCTTTCACAGACACCGAACGTCTCATTGGTGATGCCGCCAAAAATCAAGTTGCAATGAATCCCAAAAACACAATTTTTGGTAAGTTCTTCACCTTTTTCTTTACCATGGCGATAGCATTATGGTGCCAGCTAGAGTCTGTGACTCACTATTCGGTATTATTATTTCTTCTGAAGTTACCTTCACTTTTAGTTTCCGAGATTAGGTTTCAATAGCTCTTTTTTTTCAGATGCCAAACGTCTCATTGGTCGCCAATTTGACGACAAAGCTGTACAAGCTGACATGAAGCATTGGCCATTTAAGGTCGTCAACGATAGAGGAAATCCAAAAATAAAGGTATCATACAAAAGGCAGAGCAAGACTTTTTCTCTCTACAAGAGATTAGTTCAATGGTCTTGAGCAAAATGAAGGAAACCGCTGAAGCTTATTTAGGACAAGCAGTTGAAGCTGCAGTAATCACAGTTCCTGCATACTTTAACGATTCCCAACGTCGAGCAACCAGAGATGCTGGGGCCATTGCGGGTTTGAAAGTTTTACGTGTTATTAATGAACCAACATCCGCTGCTGTTGCTTACGGTTTAGACAAAAAGAGCGACGGCGAACAAAATATTTTAATTTTTGATTTAGGCGGCGGTACATTTGATGTTTCAGTTTTAACGATCGAAAATGGCATATTCGAAGTAAAATCCACTGCAGGTAATACTCATCTGGGTGGTGAAGATTTTGATAACCGATTGGTCAATCACTTTGCTGATGAGTTCAAGCAAAAAATACAACAAAGATTTGACCTCTAACACACGCGCTTTACGTCGTCTTAGAACGTCGTGCGAACACGCCAAGAGAACTTTGTCTTCTTCTACTCAAGCTACTGTTGAAGTCGACTCTTTATTTGAAGGTATCGACTTTTGCACAACGATCACTCGTGCCAAGTTTGAAGAATTAAACGCTGATTTGTTTTATTCCACCCTGGAACCAGTTGAAAAGTCGATTTGTGACGCCCATATTCACAAATCTCAAATTGACGAAATTGTCCTAGTTGGTGGTTCAACCCGTATTCCTAAGATACAAAAACTTTTGCAAGAGTACTTCAATGGCAAGGAACTCAACAAATCCATCAATCCGGATGAAGCCGTTGCCTATGGTGCCGCAGTTCAAGCTGCCATTTTAAATGGTGACAAGTCTGAAGAAGTTCAAGATATGTTGCTTTTGGATGTTATCCCCTTATCTTTGGGTATGGAAGTAGGTGGTTTGATGGGTATTATCATCAAGAGTAATACTACCATCCCAACTAGCCAAACCCGAACGTTTAGGACTGTTTGTAACAATCAAAATTGCATATCGATCGAAGTATATGAAGGTGACCGTGTCAAAGCCAAAAACAACCACTTGTTAGGAAAATTTGAACTTACCGATATTAAGTGTGCACTAAGAGGTCATACGAAAGTTCTAGTAACTTTTGACGTTGACGCTAACGGAATCTTGACCGTAACAGCCCGTGAAAAATCAACCAAAAATGAAAAGAAGATTACCATCAGTTACGACAGAAACCGTCTTAGTAGAGAAGAAATCGAAAGGATGATTAAAGATGCTGCCAATGATCTTTT
Organism: Lycocerus yunnanus; assembly: GCA_036346125.1. Classification (NCBI taxonomy): domain Eukaryota; kingdom Metazoa; phylum Arthropoda; class Insecta; order Coleoptera; family Cantharidae; genus Lycocerus; species Lycocerus yunnanus. Next base: position 1,608,364 of record JARFIX010000075.1, on the reverse strand, counting down.
AGAAGATGAAGAACATACGAAAACCATGTGCGCCAGAAATGCATTAAAAAATTACTGCCACAATGCAATGAGCGCAATCCAAAATGATAGATACAAAGATAAGATAAAAAATAGTGATAAGGCGACCGTTAAGAAAAAATGTACCAATGTTATCTTGTGGTTGGATGCCAATCAGTCAGCCGATAGAGCAAAATACGAACGCAAGCAAAAGGATTTGGAACGTGCCTGTGATCCAATCATCACCAAGATCCATGAAGGTGGACTGCAATGCATAATGGCCGGAGATTGTCCATGAGCTCGCGGACCTATCATCGGAGAAATTTATTAATTTTACAGCTTTTTGTATTAAGCTTTATCCCTTATTAATGTACTCAAATAACTGAAATTTTTGTGAATGTTTCTTTTGATTGAATACTTTTGTTAATCTTTATAATGGCATTTAAATAAAAACCAATATTGGAAAAACTATATTATTTTAATCATATGATGACGTATAATACGCTAATATATGAAGAAGCCATTCCACAAAAACACTCAAAATCTAGAGGATATTTAATTAATGGCTAATCCAAAGGGTTAACCGCTGGTGAAGTTTTTTGTACACATCTCATGAAGTACATGAAATCTCATGTGAAGTACATGACGTAATACTTGTGAAATACATGAAGTACTTGTGAAGTACATGAAATACTGGTAAAATACATGAAGTACGTGTAAAGTAGGTAAAATACGTGTTAAAAGTATATTGAAGTGCAAGTGAAGTATCATGAAGTTGGTAAATTTTTGGTGAATTACATGAAATTGAACCTAGCTTATGCGCATGCGCTACGGTCAATGTGTATCATAGATAAGACACGTGTATTCAATAATAATTATTTGATTGTAAATTAACTTACATCAGTGGATTTTCTTAACATTTATATACAATATTTTTTCCTTTTTATTATTAAAAATAATTTTTTTTAATGTTTAATAAAAGTATGATCAAGTCATGGGCATGGCCACATCCGATTTTTTTGATCTTAAACGTTGAATAGACCTTTGGCGGTCATTATTTTACTAATTAAAAGTTTTGGTGGTTGCTAATTTAATAGTAATCAATTAATTATTCAATTAAACTTACATTTCTTTAGTTAATTTTGTAATTTCTTTTAGCTCATTTGTTTGAATATTGTTTGAATATCATATCATCAACAAAAATATTGTTTGAATATCAACCAGCAGTATAGCGCGAAGTATACACGGGTTGACTACGACCCGGTAATTCGCGGTTCAAACCCTGCTCGCGTTAGATACACTGCTGTGATCAAAAAGTTCAATATCGATCTGTGGACTATTACTTGAAAAGACAAAAATTGTAATGTATGTTATATGGGAACTAATCCTTCTCATTAAAATGATTTGTAAATCCTAGAAATAGGAGAGTAATATTCCTACGGGAATGTAAAGCTTATAATAATAATCTATTAATGACGATTAAGTTTTTATCATATTTGTATTCTTTAAAAATGAAAAAAAAATTGTTTTTATTTTACAGCCACATGTTGACGACCTTCTTCACATTGAAAAAAATCCTTGTGCCGATCCTTTCAGTGCCGACAGGGAACAGCATTTTAAGGAACGCAAATATGTATAAATTCTAAATGAAACAGATTTTTAGTTTATTTTATATAATTATGTTTTGAAATATAAAAATAAATTAAACAATGAACAGAAATACATATAATTGAGTAGCTGTACGGAAAATCTATCTTACTAATGATGCCCTGTACAGGGTGTCTCGAAAACTAACTACGACAGTTCACGGTATATATTTGCAAGGTAATAGGTTTGTTCAGCCAATGGCGATTGCCAACCACATGAAAATGCCATTTTCGATTTTAACACATTACTGTATGTTGGGCAAGAAGAAATCAATCACTATCGGCCGAAAAGTTGTAGTACCCAAGTTTCTGCATTAATATCTCGAGTCTACGCAGTCGAAGGGTCTCGAGAAATCATAAAGAGGAACATCAGTGTATAGGTATTTTTCATAGTTTTTCAAATTTACTGATGGCAAGTATGGTTACCTTTTTCGTCCCTGAAACAAGTTCAAAATTTGTAAATAAAGCCAGCTCTGTGTAAATTTATTGTTTTTGGTGAAACTAACTCTCAATCAGTGTAGATTGGTATTAACAGAAACTCAGTCTTATAGTATTTAAGTCAATTTAAAATCTTTAATGAATTAAAACAAAATCCATTGAATAGTGATATTTTAAATTAGAAACCCATAATAAGTAAAGGTAAGTAAGCTTGTTTTGCAGGTCTACAAAATTTTGTGTTCTAAAATCTTCAGGATTTTATTAACAGTCATCTTTAAATTTACCGCAGTTTAAAATTGATCTGAGCATTTATTTGGTTCGATTTTTAATTATTTTGTGATTTTAGATGATTGAAATAATGGCAAAAGCTCCCGCAATTGGTATCGATCTTGGTACTACATACTCATGTGTTGCTGTTTTTTCAACATGGTAAGGTTGAAGTTATCGCAAACGACCAAGGTGATCGCACTACACCATCCTACGTCGCTTTCACAGACACCGAATGTCTCATTGGTGATGCCGCCAAAAGTCAAGTTGCGAGTAATCCTAATAATACAATTTTTGGTAAGTTTTTCGTTCTGTCTCGTCAAGTTTAATTCCTGTTTTTACCATGATGCTACCTCCATCGTGTCAGATATAGTGTCTGACTTTTTGGTATTATACTTTTTTCTGAAGTTTTCTCTCACTATTCCTGTTTTTTTTTTCAGATGCCAAACGTCTCATTGGTCGCCAATTTGACGATAAAACTGTACAAGCTGACATGAAACATTGGCCATTCAAAGTCGTCAGCGATAGAGGAAATCCAAAGTTACAGGTTAAATACAAAGGTCAGAGTAAGACTTTTTGCCCAGAAGAAATTAGTTCCATGGTCTTGACTAAAATGAAGGAAACCGCTGAAGCTTATTTAGGACAAACAGTTGAAGCTGCAGTAATCACAGTTCCTGCATACTTTAACGATTCCCAACGTCGAGCAACCAGAGATGCTGGCACCATTGCGGGTTTGAAAGTTTTACGCATCATTAATGAACCAACAACCGCTGCTATTGCTTACGGTTTAGACAAAAAGAGCGCCGGTGAAAAAAGTATTTTAATTTTTGATTTAGGCGGCGGTACATTTGATGTTTCAATCTTAACGATCGAAAATGGCATTTTCGAAGTCAAATCTACTGCAGGTAATACTCATCTAGGTGGTGAAGATTTTGATAATCGATTGGTCGACCATGTTGCTGATGAGTTCAAGCAAAAATACAATAAAGATTTGACCGCTGACAAACGCGCTTTACGTCGTCTTAGAACGGCATGCGAACGCGCCAAGAGAATCTTATCATCTTCCACTCAAGCCACTATTGAAGTCGACTCATTGCTTAAAGGTATCGACTTTTACAAAACGATCACTCGTGCCAAGTTTGAGGAATTAAACGCTGATCTCTTCTGGTCCACCCTGAAACCAGTCAAACGGGCGATTCACGATGCCAATATTGACAAATCACAAATTGACGAAATTGTCCTAGTCGGTGGTTCGACCCGTATCCCTAAGATACAAAAACTTTTAGAAGATTTTTTCGACGGTAAGAAACTCAACAAATCGATCAATCCGGATGAAGCCGTTGCTTATGGTGCAGCAGTACAAGCTGCTATTTTGAACGGTGACAAATCTGAAGGGATTCAAGATTTGGTACTTTTAGACGTTACTCCACTATCTTTGGGTGTCTCAACCGTTGGTGATTTTATGAGTATTATCGTTAAGCGCAACACTACCATCCCAACAAGGAAAACCGAAAGATTTCAGACTTCTAGTGACAACCAAGATGTTGTGTTGGTCCCAGTATATGAAGGTGAACGTGCCAAGAGCAACAACAACTACTTGTTAGGAGAATTTGAACTTACCAATATTCCACCTGCACCAAAAGGTAAGCAGAAAATTTTAGTCACCTTCGACATTGACGCCGACGGGATCTTAAACGTAACAGCCGTTGAAACATCAACCAAGAATAAAAATGGGATCACCATCAAGTACGATAGACGCCGTCTTAGCAAAGAAGAAATCGAAAAATTGATTCAAGATGCTGCGAATGATCGTTTTGAAAATGAGAAACGAAGGAAAATCATCTTCGCTAGGAATGCATTGGAAGCTTACTGCTACAATGCAAAGAACGCTATCGAAGATGATAGATACAAAGATAAGATAACGAACAGTGATAAGGCGACTGTAATGAAAAAATGTACTGATGTTATCTTGTGGTTGGATGCCAATGGATCAGCCGATAAAGAAAAATACGAACGCAAGCAAAAGGATTTGGAACGTGCTTGCAATCGAATTTTCACTAAGGTTCATAAAGGTGGAATGGCATCCATAATGTCCGGAAATTGTTCATAAGCTGGTGGACTGCAGCCGGTGTTGCTGGAGCAATCATCGAAGAAGTCGATTAATGCTGCAGCGTTTTTATTACTTGATAATTTTTTATTGCTGTTTTTTTACTTATTGTATTGACAAAAATTATTGTCTTTATTTATGTACTGCAATAGCAGAGAATTTTGTTAGTAATATTTTTTTTATTTGAATACTTTTTTGTTAATTTTAATAATGGAATTTAAATAAAAAATAAATAGATTAAAAATTAATACAAAAAAATCGGATGTGGCCAAGCCCATGACTTGATCATACTTTTATTAAATATTAAAAAAATAATTTTTACTAATAAAAAGAAAATTCGGCAATCGTATATCACAGAGCAAATAACAATATTTTAAAATCACTCGATACGATATACAACCAAGGACTCAGAATAGCGACCGGAGTACTCAGAACTACACCACTAGAGAGTCTCTATAACATATCGGGCGAACTTCCTCCAAAATTTAGAAGAGAAACTATCATCTTAAATTATTTTACAAAAATTTTATCAAATCCAGATCGTCACAATTTTACCAAAATTACCACTTCCAAATTTTTAAATTTATATTCTACACATACAAATTCTAAATTACCGTTACCGATTACTGTCCATCAGCTTCTTCCTAAATATAATTTGGATATCACCACGATCGAACAATGCAACAACAAGAAATTATTAGTAAAAAGAAAAATTTTGGAAAAATGGGAAGAAGAATGGCAAGCGCTTCCTTACAATAAACTAAAAATTATAAAACCAAATACCGATGTTTGGGATACTCCTCTAGAATTCACCAGAAGGGAAGAAGTAATTCTCAATCGACTTCGCGTGGGACATACCATGCTAACCCACAGCTACTTGTTCAAAAAATTACAACCCCCCGAATGTTCCTGTGGAAGCTCTTACGTAACAATTAACCATATTTTAAAAGATTGTCAAAAATATCAGGCAGCACGGCATTTCGCTGGACTACCTGACAAATTAGAAGAAATTCTTACAGACAACAAAACTAACGTCAGAAAATTATTTCAATTTTAGGCTTCTATACATAGTATAGAAAGAAGCCTTATGATCTGGCTTCGTGTCCGTCCGTCCGTCCGTCCGTCCGCATAATTCAAAGTCACTAAATTAGTGACAAAAAACACTTTTTGCGAACTTTTTGAGAATGTTTAAGATGACAAAATCTATACTCTTCATATATGCATTATTGCAGGACAATAATAAGAACTGCTTGCACAAGTATTTCCTTATTTAAAAAAATATAAATTTAATTTCTTGGTGCTTTAAGTATTCTTTAATACTGAAGACATGATTCAGGCGGTTTGGTATTGGCTATTATTAATTAGTTACCGATTTTAAATTTGAAATAAGAAAAAAGCTGACAAGTCAGTGTATCACAGAGATATGTACAAAATAATTAATATCTGCTTTTATAGAAAACACTGTTGACCGGTACAATTAAAACGTATTCGGGATTAAACATGAGTTCCTTTCATGTCGCACTCGACGGCAAGTAGCTTTAATTTGGTTAGAGAAAATATTTTCCTGTGTTATCTAGATAAAAGCTAGCCTAACTCTTGCATTCTGTTTTGTTTGTTTAAATTAATTACCTCCTTCAACTATAATAACATTTCAAAAATCCGTCTCTCTTTATCTAGAGAAAAACAAAATAAAAGTTACAAATAAACGGTAATTTAAAATTCATCAAATAAAAATTGCGAAATGCTTTTCATGTGGGATTGCAAAGGAACCAATTAAATACTCAAAAAGCGTAAAAACATGCCACAACAATACTCTTCCACAAGAAGTGAAAACAAGTAAGTAATTTACATTTATTTATAAGTTTACATTAGCTTTGTTTTTCATTTACAGCCTTTTATTTATCCTAAAGCGTTTTAAAAGCCCAATATTTTACAGACTTTATTTGCTAGAATAATTTCGCGCTCAGTGAATAAAATTCATAATAACTGTTTTCATTTTTATTTGAAGGAGAAACTTTATGATCAGCGGTACATGAAAATAATTTATTTGTGCGGGTACGTATGTATACTGAAAAGCGGTCTAGGTATTTAACTTTTAAATTAATTTTTTATAGTATTGGTTCCAGGGTATTTTGTTTGTGCCCTTGATCAAAATACTAATTTGCTTTTAATTTCAATTCAATCAAAAACACGAATTCCTATTTATTTTAATGTTTTTCTGTACAATTTACATTAACGTCAAATACATACGTTATAAAACTGTTTTTAGTTTTTTATATCTCAATTTATTCAGAAATTATTTAAACATTGGTAGATGCTATCCCGGGGACCTGGCGCATAGGGTGCATTTTAGTGTAAATTATTGGTGGAAACTGCACGGAAGCGCTAATCCATTGTATTGCCCTGAATACCACAAAGCCTAGTTACGTCTCTGCAATAGATATAGTGAAAAAAAATTATACTTAAGCATCGTCTGCCTTGCGGAAAAGTTCATGTTATGTCATTAAAATCATGATTATTCTTACTATAGCTTCTTATTCGTTTACATTAAAAACAAATATTTTTCAATTACTTAACTTGAATGAAATAAAAAAAAGAAAAAGAACAATTAAAATACAGTATTGTCCTGCCAAAACGATCTTGATCGTGCAAACGATCTCTTACAAAGCACGTGAAAATCAACCATTTCTTTGTGAGAACAATGCTCCCAAATTCCAAAATCGGTCTCATTGAAATATTTGGGACCATCACTAAATCACCAAAGCGTCAAGGCAATTTTTGCTGAAAATTGAAATAAATCCCACAGGCCCACATTCTTGCAGCGTGAGACGCGTTTATTGGCAGGCTCAACGTTATCCTCAAATCCAAAAATGGTCACATTAAACAATAATTTTTTTTTAAACACATTAATTTTATAATACTTTCTAAAATTTTCAAATAAAAATACCATAAAATAACTTAGTAACAGTTGGTTCCTCTCACTCTGTATTACATAACATTATAATTATTGAATATCTGCTTTAGAATAATTATCCTCTCTAATTCATACAATCGATAATAAATTTCAGCGATGTATACATACATAATACAATTCATTTACTTGAAATTAATTATTTAATGAATAAAGCACTAGAACAAAGAATTTAATACCTCTTCCCGCATAATAACATATTAATGAAAAAAATTGGATGTGGCCATGCCTATGACTTTATCATACTTTTATTAAATATTCAAAAAATAATTTTCATTAAATAAAAGAAAAAAAGAGCTTTCCAGTAACGAATTTGACCCAAAATCTAATCAGCTCTAAGTCTTAATACAAAGATACAAAAAATCAAATTTAATTTTAAAATTCTTATTAGTTTTTAAAATATTTTGTAAAAACTAATATTAAATAAATAGATTAAAAAAATTGTGTCCATGAACCAATTTTAACCAAAATGAATTAGCTTTTACTCTTACGTTGAAGATAAAAAATCTCAAATTTGATTTTGAAACTCATATTAAGTAGTTTTTAAAATATTTAATAAAGACTAATATTAAATAATAAAATTTAAAAAATAGTAAAAAAGTTTTGTAACATAATTTGACCCAAAATTTAATCAGTCTAAATCTCGGTAAAAAGATGCGAAATAAAATTTGGTTTTAAAATTCTTTTAGTTTTCGAAATATTAATTAAAAACTAATATTAATAAAAAATTTTAAATTAAAAAAATGTTCCATAAACCCAAATTTTTAAACCCAAAAATTTAAATTTCAGTTTTTATCTTCTTGAATATAAAAAAATCTAAAAATTTTTCCTAAATTTTGGTTTAAAATTTTTCTTATTAAATTTTTATGCTAGTTTTCGCAAAAAAATTTTTAAACCAAAAACAGACAACACTCAAAGAAAAATTTTTTTAAAAATTTGGTTTCTTAAATTTAACTCAAGGCCTCAAAAAATAAAAGATTTAAAATCTCAATTTTTCAACAAGAAAACAATACTTTTTCATATTACATAATGATAAAGTAAAAATGACAATGTACTTACATATGTATATCATAATAATATATTATTTACCTCGGATAAAGGACATAAAAAAATTGTATTTTTTAATTAAAAATAAAATAATATTGCATAACAGTGAATGTTTATTTTCTTTTATATTTCAAACTTATTTTGTTATCTGAAATTTATTATTATTACATAGTATAACTTCTAAATTAATTCTCTTCCAGCTCATATTGAAGAAAAAACAACAATTCTCCACAATCGATCCAACAAGTGTTCAATGAGTAAGATCAAATTTCTTTACCGACATTTTTCCTGAGAAAAGTGAGCAGTTAACAAGAACAGAAAGATAGAACGCCAATAATCATTCGCAGTATTTTTGATTGAAATATTTTTATTACTTCTATAGAAAAATTGAAATAGGAACCCCAGAATTGTATTTCGTAAGTGGATACGAACTTCAGAATAGTTTTTCTGTATTAAAATTTTCGTTTCGATTGTCATTTTTGAATTTTTAGCAATGATCCGGTATAGTTTCCTAAACTTTATTCTTAATTCTCGCCAGATTAAACGTCAATCGAGATGAATTTCTAGTATTTAGTATCATCAGATTTGTGGTATTTAATCAAAAAAAAGTAAAAGTTTTACCCCATTTAGATGATTTTATAGCATTTTAGAAGCTACAGAAGGTTTTTCATATGTGCCAAATATGAAAAAAAATATGAATTTAAAAGCAAATATAAAAGATTTTTTTAGTTCCGCTGATAAACTCCAATCAAAATGCAGTTTTGTAAAGAAATACAGTAGGCTCATAAAATGGTTGCACTCAATTTTTGCAAAATTAATAAAAGCAAAACTTATTTTGCAAATTGTTGTATCATTCCTAAAAGTAAGTAGGCTAATACAGATTTTGACGTATAAAATTTAATGTTGGTAATAACGTGAACATATAAAATAAAATTATTTCTTATTCAGTTCCAAAAGTAAAGTGGCATATTCTTTAAAACGTCAAAACTGTAAATAAAATTAATTTTTCGAAATAAAATTGTTAGAGTAGTTGCTTCAACAGTAAGAATATGGTAAAGACGAAAGAATATTCCGAAGATCTGAAAATGCAATTTTGAAATCATTGAAAATGGAGACTCTTTAAGGACAGCAAACGCAAATTTGGTATACCAAATCAAACTATAGGTCGTTGGATCCGTAAAATAAACCAATATGGATCAGTGGCCAATCGACCAAGAACCGGGCGACCACGAAAACAACCGGACGGGAAGATAAAATGATCGTTCGTGATGCGGTAAAGAATCCTCGTTTAACAGCTACCGAAATTGTCCGTGATTTTAACGAGAATCGCGAAGATAATATTAGTGTTTCGACAGTGAAACGTCGACTGAAGTCAGCTGGACTATTTGGTAGGCGTCCTTCTAAGAAACCAATAATTTCGAAGAAGAATCGGATAGCCCGATTAAAATTTGCCAAAGATCACTTAAACTGGGGAGTTCAAGAATGGTCTAAAATTCTTTGGAGCGATGAGAGCAAATATAATTTGTTTTCTTCTGATGGTATTAAGTATATTCGACGTCCAGTAAATAAAAGATATGATGTTAAGTATCAGGTTCCCACTGTAAAACACGGCGGTGGAAGTGTCATGGTGTGGGGCTGCTTTTCCCGTGATGGTGTTGGACCTATACACTTAATCGATGGTATTATGGATCGGTTTACGTATGCTGACATATTAAAAGATCACATGCTACCACATGGGAAGAGAATAATGCCACGCGGCTGGATGTTTCAGCAAGATAATGACCCGAAACATGCTTCAAAGCATGTTAAAGAATACATGGCGAAGGCTAATATCCGCCTACTTGAGTGGCCTAGTCAGTCTCTGACTTAAATCCTATAGAGCATTTGTGGGAAGAGCTCGAGCGACAAATTAGAAGTGGGACATACCAAAATAGGAGTCAGTTATGGGAAGCTTTAAGGAGAGAATGGCAAAAGATTCCATTAGAGCGTTTAGTAAAGCTTGTTGACTCTATGCCTTCTCGATGCAAAGCAGTTATAGCCGCAAAGGTTATGCAACAAAGTATTAATTGTTTTTAATATTTATATTTTCAATAAAATACATTAAATTTTGTTTTAAGTGCTTTTAAAATACTTTATTATAAGAAAATATTTCCTATTTTGAGATTTTTAAATTTTTACTTGTTTATAAAATTTTTCAAATAATTTTAATTATGTGTTATAATTCCAAGGTATTTAAAGAATAAATTTTGAAAATTTAGAAAATTTCCTTGAAATTTAAAAAGTTATCACAAAAAACTAAGTGCAACCATTCTTATGACCGCTACTGTAGCTTCACCAAACGTAAGAAGATATTAATACAAGTCTTTTAAGGTGTGGTAGAATTTGATAACGCAATACTGCATAATAATACAATTGATTTTACTGTTTATTGGTTTATGGGTATTCGGCCTTGAGCTTAAACTTGTCTCTGGAAGCTCAAACATGCATAATTTCGAGTTACATATGTCGCACACAGGAATATTTTTAATAAGTTTAACCTCTACTAGGACCCCTGGCTCAAAGTTTTATTATTTTCTAGGTTAGTTTTGTCTCGGCGATATTATTAATAAGTTTTAACAGTTGACCCTCAGATCTGACAGCTCAAATTGCATAAGTTCGAATTCTACTAGATCCAGAGTTGTTTTTGAATTGTTGCGAAGCCGTAGGCTTTGCTACCTTTTGCAATTGAAGAGATCAGGAGAAGAAAGATAATGGTTAAGTTTTCTTTAAATATTGAAATTTAGGTTATTTTCTGTACATTATAACTTGTAGAATGTTGTTGTTTATTTGTTGTAAGCATAAACGATAAGGGTACAAAGTTATTGCATTTTAAAATTTAGTAGGTTTGCAGAAAAAGATAAAGATACCAGCGAATATAGGAAAAGCAGATGAAGGTTCAAGTAAGTTGGTTGCAATGGTACTGCAATATCACCAGCTTTTATTTTTTGGTATTGTTGTTAATTTGCTCATAAAGTAACTAGTTGTGTTTTGATGCTGTGTTAGTTTAGTCAGATTTTTTTAAAGTTCACTGCATGACTTTCTTATCACTTCATGGAATTGCTGCAAACAGAGTGCAAACCTTGCACGAATGGATTAAAAGTGCCGGTAAAGCTCCTGTTGACAATCGTGGAAAACACGAAAACAGATCTAATAGAATTCCTACGGAAGTTCCTGACTTCGTTATCAAGCACATTAAATTATTTACCATAAAGCAAGGAGTTCGCATTACAGTTTAGCTAAATCTAAAAAGTGTTATTTGTCTGAAGAAGTGAATGTAAAAAACTGTACCATATGTACAAGGCAAAATTTCTAGAACAGAGTTTCTTACGAAAAGTACAGGGAGATGTTTATCTCTCAATATCCAAATTTAATATTTTCTTTGGGTACTCTCGCAGTGACACTTACGGCTTTTGTGATGAGTCTGTGGTTCAAATTGATGCACTAAACAACAAAATAAGAAAAAAAATTTAAATTTGGAAATGTATCAACAGTTAAATGAGGAATTGAAATCGCTGTAAAGAAAAAAGGAGTTACATTTACGCAAAGCAAAAACGTTTTATGACCGAAAAAGAGCTGCTAGGTTAGAAGCACAACAAAATCCACAAAAAGAGGCAATTGCGGTGGACTTCGAAAGAAACCTTCTAGTTTCTAATATACAAACCAACGATGTTTATTACCGTCGGCAATTATCTTTCTATATGTTTAACATACACATACCATCCACCTCAGAAGCTATTTTTTATACATATCCGGAATCATGTGGAGGAAAGGATCATATGATGTTTCATCAGTATACTCTTTGATCCTGTTTTAATCAATTAGACTCTCGGGTAAAAGTTACCCATTTTTTATGACTCTTGTGGGGTCAAAACAAGAATTACACAGTTTTCCATTTGATCCATTACATTGTTCATTTTACGAAAGATTTAAATCAATAAAACTTGTGTTTTCTGTTCGGGGGCATTCATACTTTGAATGTGACAAGAACATGTTTAATCTATCAGAAAACTCAAGTCAAGCTACCAAATAAAGGAAATACTGTTGTATTTCTTCAGCTTTTCTTCCTCCAGCTTCCTTCAGCTTTTAAGGTTGTTTCATGTGAAGACCAAACAATTTTAAAGTTTGGACTAAATTCCTTCTTGACATTTATGTGAAAAAATATCCCTATAAAAGTCGACCTGTTAGAGAAATGTTTGTGCTTAATTATCATCCATGTATTCTTCTGCACCAATTATCTTTTAACGGACCACAAACTGCAAAGCAAAACACAAAAGACTGTCTGTAGAAGAAGGTTGTTATGAATTGCAACCAAGGTTGTAATCTGAAAAACTGCCAATTTCCGAATCTAAATTTCAAGATTCTAGCATCATAAAAAGTTCTGTTTCGAGGAAACACAGCAATATATTTTTTGTATATTTTGAGTTTTTCTTAACTGTTACATTTCATGCAGATAATTGACCTAGCAGATACTATCATTGTTTTGAACAACATCTAATGTTTTGTTATCAAGTTGGCATAGAATTTTTGTAAGTACAAGTAAAGATCAATTCCTCCAATCCACCAAAGCTAGAGGATCGTCATTCATTTTGTCGATTGATGAAGAAGGTTACGGTATAAAAACGAAACCAGAAATTGAATTTAATGTTTACGATTGATTATAGTTAGTTCTTCTGTTATAAAATATGAGAATTCAAACTTGAAAAGTAATTTTTAAATGGAAATTGATGAGTAGATATTATAATATTTAAATAAAATTAAAATTTGGTTGGTAATTAATAAAATGTCGTGGAGATTTAATTGTCCAAGAAAAATATTGTTTTAACAAATAGAAATTGATTGAAGGCAGATGGTAGAAAGGGTGAATTTTGAATATTTTTGAAAAATATCAAACACACTTACCGTGCAATGGTTGACGAAATTTATGGCAACAGATGAAGATGAATTAGATAGCCAGTTCACAATGTATTTAAGTTATTTAGTAATCTGATTTTCAAGATTTGGAACAAGTTGGGCTTTGGCTGAATACTATGGAGGTAGATCCATAGAATATTAGGTACTGTATAAAATTGGAATTTTTCTGTTAGCTTTTATTAAATCCTAATAACCCATATAATAAATCAGCCCCATCGAGAAGTTCCCCTTTTTCTGATGAACTTACAAATTAACTAAGTTTTATAATTTCATAAAAGCACAAGTATGTAATAATTTGTAACCTTGATAGTAGGAAGCCAATACTAATAAAACAAAGTCAAACAGTTCATTCAAGTATTAATCCTATCGAGATGAAACTCCATTATATATCATTTTCTTATATTTTTATTAAATCAAATTACTTTTTTAATATGAAATAAAAGTTCAGCATTATCACAATAATTAAAAACAATTAAATTTCATTTAAATGTTAAACGTGCAAATGGTGATGTGTTTTATACGAAACACTCCGTACCTACCAACCACGAACACTTGACAAAAGCATTCGACGATAAGTTCCTCTTCAACATCAAGCAACGTATCCTGATGATATGATGTAGAATTTATAATGCTTGCTACTAAAGCAAGTGCCATATTTGAAATTAGTGCTATCCTTTTGAGCAAATTATAGTACTTTTTAAAAATGCAATAACTAAAATTGTGAGTTTTCAAAAATAAACTACTAAATTTAAAATAACGAATAGTTTTCATTTGGTATTTTATCAAAATTAACATTTAATAATAATGCAGACGAGGTACGACTTGGTCATAGAGAAACGGTCATATAGTTAATAAAATTTAAAATAATATTTACTCTTTACGGTCTTACAGCACAAAGCTTTTCTATATTCAAATAGCTTTTTAATCCCTAGTAGAAGTTGTTTTACTGAATATTATAAAATCAAAATGTTTTAATTAATTTATAAATTTGTATTTTACTTTTGTTAATATTTTTAAATTTTATCTACTTTTAATGCATATTTCAATTTTACTGAAAGAAAGTGCTCCTGTGTATTGCTTGTGAAATTATTAATCGAATATATTTTAACCTGGAGAATTTTAAAGTGTATTCTTTCTAAATATTTTAGTATATACGAGTAAAATTCACGAATAGAATTTTTCATTTTCTGCTTCATCTATATTTAATAAACGAGCCAATGGCCTGAAAGAGTTAAAGTTTTAAAATCTTGTAAAACACAAATAATTGTGTAAGATGTAAAATGTAATTTAATCTTTTCGATTTCTTGCAATATTATTACCATCGACAATTTCGTGTTAGTTGGGATGCCGATCCGAGAATAATTAATTTATTTGTTTCGTTGGTTGCATAATTCTAATTATTTTTGTAAAATTGCTGAAATTGCAAGTAAATAATGAAATATCTGAACTAAGCGAAAATAATGCATTTGAAATAATTAAAATAATTAAGACATTACTTCACATAAAATACGAAGATTTTTTAAATTCTTGAAATAATATTTAAATTAATTTAAATTTTCTACAAAGAAATACGTCAAGAATTATTATTAAATAATTAATTAAATAAGCTTAGGAGTTTTGTGTTGAAAGAAAAGAAAAATTTCACAAATTAATTACACAAATGTAATCGCTTCCCCCATAAAATAACTTCTTCAGATGAGAGAAATATTTATAACTTATTCTTGTTTAGTTAAATTTTCGTACTAATTAATTTGTAAAATTTTCCGTGCCTTTAAATTTAAAATTGATTTTCAACAAGTTAATTTTTGTTAACGCAAAACTTTGACTTCTTTATTTATGGGATGAATATGTTTGACTGGAAGTCAAACATTGATCTTTGTCTGGAAAGGGTTCAAGTAGTAAAATAGTCATAATATAATAATTTACTTACTTGGGGCGAAAGGTTAAGAATTAAAGCTCTAGTTCTGAGAATATGATAATTTAATCGGCAATAGATGTCACACATCTGAGAGCTTTCTTCGCCTCATTAGAAGTCGAATTAAACTTTGGAAGTAGTAAGAGATTTTCTTGTACATCAGTAAATTTTCCTTACGTATTATCTTAAAGCGAAAAATGATGTTAATGATGTAAAATACAGTAGGTATTTATTGATAAGTCTTGATGTGTATTAGGTACCCATTTGCAAATTAAAACTAAATAATTTAATATCCGGTTAAGTATAATTTCACAATTTCGAGTTTTAGAACATTATTGATTTTTATTTATTTGTTTATTTATTTATAATACGCAATATTGCATGCATTAATTTTAACGATAATGTTGTATAAAATATAACATTAGAGATAATGCTTATGTATATTTTATTATTATACATATATATGTGGTGTGTATTGTTTTCCCCCACAAGCAATGCTTACATTTTCAATCCATCAGTAACACATAAAAAATTCATAATATGTTTAGTGGGTTTTAACTGTAATGCGGTATTTTGTTGTATTCAAGAACCAACACAACAATACCTATAAGAAATTGGCTGTAAATCTAAATAAAAATTTACAATAAAATTACTTTCCACGACACACACTTGCACGCATAAATAAAACTATCGTTTTGTTGAATCGACAAACAAATTTGTAACCTTGGTACTTAGCAAAGAAAAATACGGCATCCAAAACACTTAACTACTTGTAAGTGTAGCAAATAATTTATCATTTAGAAGCAAACTAGCAAACGGATCGATGGCTTCTCTGCACGACATTTGCTCATTTGTCGGCTTGTAATACTACTGGGATTTGGCCGATTTGAAACATCCCTTTCGTTCTTAATTGTGAAATATGCTCACAAATATTCCGGTTATTGGTACGTTGGAAGAGTGCTAATTAATTGCTCCACTGATGACGATACTCCCTTATACAAATATAAATTATCTATGTATTAGCGAAATTGAAATTAATTTTTAAATTATTAAAACATTTCTATATAAATCAATATTAATGGAAGTGTCATCAACGAAATAACATTTTTAATTGTAGTTTCGATAGTTGCACAAATGTTTGTTAAATTTATGTAGTTAATCTTCATGGTTGACATGTGCATCAGAGCTCATTTACTCAAAAAGAAGCTTTTAGCTGGATGCAACATTTAATGATATTGACCAATATATTTCCGTTGCGATTTAAACCCAAAATAGTTTCCTAATTGTCAGTTTATACCTTTCGACATGAGTATTTCAAGTTAAAGGAACTTTTTAACTAAGCAGAATTAAAAAGTTTATGATAATTTTAATGTCAATTTCAGTTTTCCTATATTTTTTCCTTTTCAAATTGTTACATTACATACTATTTGCTCTATTTGGTCTTAAATTATAGTTTGTAGTATAAAGCAACTGTATAACAAGGACAACTGCATAAACTTTTTAACTTTTACAAGAACTTCTTTTTATATTGCAGTTATCGTAGTTTATATTTTCATATTTTTATAATTTAAAAATAATTTTAATATCACTGAATATGGATGACATCAATTTTATACTGTTTTTGCTTACTACTCAATATTACTGCTGATATAGTAGATATGTTGCATTTTCAATACCTACATTATTTGACCTCTTCAAATATATTATAAATACGGCATTATTTATTAAAAAATATAGAAAACTTACAAAAAATATCTAATAAATTATTTTTCAATATTATAGATTTATTTGACATTTTTATCCCTTAACTTGAAACTTTGACGCTGCTGTTCTCTACTGAACCGAAGTTTTCGACCTCTTGGTTTTTAAAATATTTATAATATTATCGCCTTTTTGATAAGGGTAATATTTGTTTGAATTTTAAAATTAGAACGATTAATTAATTTAATTGCAAAATAAAACAATTTTATGGTTTATTAAATTTGAATATCGTATATCTAAAACTATGTGCGGTTGTAAAATCGTAGTAATAAAGTATAAAAATTTAAAAGATCGCAATTCAGATTAAAGTCACTCGTTAAATGAAATTCAGAAATTTAAAGATATTGTGATAAGGAAAAACCGAAAGTTAGTAATTTTTAACAATAAATAATAATCTTGTTCAAATTCTCTTACTCGTACCTACCTACTATATGATGAAACTATTTTTCTTACAAAGTTTTGAATGTTTTTTTTTACTTCCATATTGAACAATATAAGTTTTTTTTTAAATCGTGGAGTGCACTAAATTTATACTTTAAATTCTGGACGAATGTTAGAATCCAATTGTCTGCACATCATAGGTTGTATCCTTCTTATTTTGTTAATTTATTTATAGATTCTTTCACAAATATGAACATATACAACTATAATTTTCTATTTTCTAGCTCTTTCAGTTTAATTTCTAATACAAAAAGAATATTATCATTAATGCAATACAAGATTAATTAGAAAACTAAAAATGACGCTATTGATAACCAATAAATTTGATCAAATTTGCTGAAATTTAAATTAAATGATATTGAATACCTCCCGGGAATATCCCGACGAATACCGCAAACTTTAACCAATATTATTCGGTGTACCGCAAAGTTAAAATTAAGGCCAATATTATTCTTGCTATATTTTGCATATTTCTTCTTTATCAAGTGCTTCTTGTCAGAAGCCTTGTGACTCACCTTAGCCAAATCCAAGATTAATTTTTTAGGGAGTATAATTCGTGGGGTGGTTTTCCATTGCTTTTCTCATAGTCCACAGATCGATATTGGACTTTTTTACTACAGCAGTGTATCTAACGCGAGTATTCAATTTTGGAGAATTAAAGTAATTAAATGCAATTTTTTTTCTAATTCTTGTTAGCGAAGAAAGGGTACTCAAACTGAAAGAAGAATTAAATCAGAAACAACGAGAAATTTACAAATAATTAAAAGTCAGCATTAAAGCTCATTATAGGTATACGCCCCAGAAACGCCGGAAACACACCAATGTTCACCAGAAGGCCAACGAAGAATAGGAGAGATTCGCAGTCGATTCTAGATGTTACCTTTGCCACGCAGAACCTTACACGACACTTGGTGCGCTGGCGGATCCATAGAAGAAGAGACCCATAGTGACCGGTGATACATCGAGTACAAACTCGGAAACAATATCTCTACCCCTAAATTACCAAGGGATGGGCAGTAAAATAGCTACAAGCTGCCCGAATCAAGACAGCCACCCAAGATTCCAAATGGCATAACGTACCACAAACCCCAGAAAGCTTTACGAAGTATACAATAATAGCATCCCCAAAAAGAAAGGCAGCCGAACGAAGATGGTTCACTGGTAGAGTCATGAAATTGCAGACCTACGCCAAAATGCATTTTGGCCCGAAGAAAAACACACAGGCAACATTGAAGAGAAAACTTCAAAGAAGTTGCTCAATGCCTGAAGCGAACTGCGATTCTCCAAAGCCAGAAGCAGAACTGACTGGACCTTCTAAAGAAGGTAGACGCAGACGCCTAAGGACTCGGGTATAAAATAGTCACACGAAAGATCACTAAACCCAACATACCCGGTCTTACATCTCAGCGATTGAGACAAATAGTTGCCACGCTATTCACCCGACATGACCACAAAAACTTTGCGATAGAAGAAACGCAGGACACCCCAATTTTTACGCTACAAGAACTGATCAATGAAAGCAAAGAGTTAGCTACGGGCAAGGCGCCAGACATCATTGCAACGGAGGTCATTAAGATGGTCATCATTGAGTGTCCCCAGCCGGTACTACGTACCATAAATTTGTGTCTAAGAAGCGGCGCCTTTACAAAAATATGGAAGAAAGCAAGATTGACGCTTCTAAGAAAAGGAGAGAAACCTCTCGAGAACCCGAGCTCGTACAGGTCAATTTATTTATTTATTTATTTATTTATCTAACGGATTAACCTTTTACAAATTTACATATTTACAACTTTACAGCTAAGAAAAGAAAAAAACAAATACTAACAATCAAACAAGTAAATCGATTACACAAAGGACCTTCTTAAAGGAGTTAAGGGAGGAGTTGAACAAGTCGAATTCTGGATAACTATTTGCCTGATTAACCAATCGAACCATTCTAGTCACGGGACTGTGACATCCGTAATTGGTTGAATGGTACTTCACTTCAAAAATCCACTTGGATCTGGTTGATCTTGAAGAATTTCTTATAGCAAACATTTCTCGCAAAGCACTAAAGATGGAAAAGTTATGAAAATTAAGTTCACTGGATAATATGCTACCATCGAGGAACGTTTCAATTAGAATAACGACATTATAGGAGCTGCAATTAAGATTATTATTGAGGCGAGGCTGGTTTGAGAAAATTTTTCTTATTATGTATCGGGCTTCTGCTAGCGTTAACAAAATCGCGAAGTCCGACACCACATGGCCATACATTTTCATTGAATAAATCTTCATAATTTTCTTCAGGAACACCGACTTTGAAATTGCAGCTATAGCTATTTGACGAAATTTTGAAGCACAGCGATTTCACTTTTAAAAGATCGTCGATGTATTTCTTTAAGTCTTCGGGCGAGGTAGCCAATTCCAGGCCAGAGATATAAGCCCAACGTCTATTTATTTTCACACCAGCAGCCAGCCCGCCGGAGTTGGAGGCATTTTTCCCTACAATTTTCTTTACAGAAGATCCATCCGAAGATGTAATGGCAACACTTGCATTAGTAAAATTGTTCGCTTTATTAGTCTTCTTATAATTGACAGGAGTAAAACCATCATTATCCATATTCATCTTGTTATTAACTTTGAGGTTAGCATCAACGTTTTCACCGATTGCAGATAAAACAGGAGTTTGCATTTTGTCAACATTATTTAAGGCTACACATCCACTGTTACTATTGTTTGCAGCGGCAGCGGAAAGAGAAGTACTACCGGATTTATTACCCTTGTCATTTTTCTTGTTATTACTAGTTATCGCATCATTAATAGCTTTTAAATTATTATGGCTTTTATTACTGTTACTGTTTGACGGCTGTTCAGGAGCTTTATCAATCGAATTAGCATTTAAAGCGTTACTTACACTGTAGTTCTGAATATATTTTTCTTTTTGATCCAATTTTTCTAAAAGGAGCTTATTACTAAGCGATTTCTCTTTAATTAAATCTTCCATAATTTTTATTTGATCACGTAACACATTAACGATCTCGCAACTAACGAAAGTAGCACGTGTTGCAAAATTCAACTAAAATTTTGTTGTCCTGATATTTTTCAGGTAGAGATCCATTTCAGAGATCAATGAGCAAGCTGTACGAAAAATGCTCTTAGGCAGTCTACAAAAGCACCTAGAAAAGAGGGTGGACTTTCGGACAGACAGTTCGGTTTCCGAAAGGGTGGTCCACCATAGACGTCCTGAAGGCAAGCAAACCTAAGAGTGGGACACGCCGCACAAGGAAACTCTGCATACTCATCACCTTGGACGTTAGGAACGCGTTTAACTCGGCGAAATGCTTTGCATCGTTGAAGAACTACTAAACAGGAACATACCCCCTTATCTGCTTAACGTCCTGAAGAGCTACTTAAATGAGCGTGCTATAATTGTAGAGGAAGAGATGGTGGTAGAAGAACATTCTATTACCAGCGGCGTTCTACAGGATCGGTGTTGGGTCTTCATCTGTGGAACGTAATGTATAACGGTGTTCGAGACCATAACCTAAAAATCCAACGAAGCCCTCCGCATAAACGGAGAATAAATGGAAAACAGGGGTCTCACATTGGCGCCCGAAAAAAGTGAGGCCGTTCTGCTGATTGGCAAAAGAAAGTGTGGAGATTTCGTGATCGAGATGGAAGTGTGCCGGATTGTGTCGGGGAAATCCGCCAAAGTGTTGGGTGTTACTATAGATCGCCGGATGTGTTTTGATATCGACGTTCGAGAAATGTCCAAGAAAGCAGCCAAGATGAAAGACAAGTCCTGGCGACAGTCACAAACTCCATAATCCTCTACGGAGCATCAGTGTGGGTTGAAGCCATGAAGGTGGCAGCGTACCGGCAAAACTACGAAAGGATGCAGAGGTGGATGAACCTCAGAATTACATTTGGTTACCGCACTATATCTAGCGAGGCGGTGGCGGTAATGGCGGTGATGCCTCCAATCGACCTAATGGCGAACGAAAGAGCAGCAAACTATGAAGCCGAGGCCAAAACAGCGGCACAGAAAAGGTAAACAACGAAGCATTGCTGGAAAAATGGCAAAATCGATGGTTCACCAGAACGAAAGGCTCCTGGACTAGAAGATTAATACTTGTGCTAAAACCATGAGTCCAAAGAACACATGGAGAGTTGAATCATGAACTTACTCAAACCCTGACTAGCCACGGATGCTTTAACCACTACCTACACGGGTTCCAAAGAATAAACTCGCTTAACTGCACATATTGAGAGGAGGTAGTGAACGACGCTAAACACACCATCGTCGTGTGTCCGAGATGGGGTGAGGTAAAACTGAAAAACAACATGCAGGACAAGACAACAGAAACAATTATTGTTAATACCATGCTAAAAAGCGAAGAAAGCTGGGAAAAAGTCAAAAGTGGCATTACCATTTTGCTCAAAACCAAACACCAGGAAGAACTCGTGAGGCAAAACCTTTGAGAAGAAAATACGCAAGATGCTGGTGTCAGCGGAAGAAAATTTCCCCTTGCCAATACGCAACAAAAAGGTATACGCCCCCATACCTCATAAGATAACTCCGAAGTGGAATCTTTCTATGAAAACATCATTAATGCTTATAAGGACTACTCTACCCAATGTAGTCTCATAATTAAGGATTTCAACGCAAAAGTAAGAATTAAAATCAAGAAAAATATTATTGTTTTTATGATGAAAGTAAAGAATAATAGAGAAAATGATATGCGAACGAAGAAGAAGAAGACAGAAAACCATGGAATACGCTGAACTGAATAGCTGATACCCAAATCTACCAAAGACCATTAGGCAATGAAGAAAAAAGATGAGATCACCGAAGTGATAAAGAAGAATGGGAGCAATATCGAGGATTTTCTATGGAAAACACGCAAATAATTTTAGTAATAGAAAAATATGGTAACGAATTGTGGAACAGAGGCAGAATCCGTAGATAAATAGAAAAATTTTACAGTAAACTGATACAATTGAAAAGTGGAAAAATCGGAAGCTGCGCTACAAATTGAAACAAAAAATAATCAATGTTAACTCCGAGGCTATGCCTAAAATACCGAAATAATTAAAAAAAGCCAATACAAAAAAGAATATGCTACAAGAAAAAGATTCTAACTATAATTATCTGCATTTGTAGTATCAGCCAATGTATCCCGCTCCTGTAAATTTTGCTTGATGAACTGGCAGCTTGTCAATTGGTCAAAAAACTATTCTGTCTCTAAAGCTTGAAAAAAGTTTGTATAATATAGTTGTGAATAAACGGTTTTTTAGTTTTCTAGGAAATCTAAACGGGACAAAGGAAAGAAAAAACGTAAATCAATCGAGACACAAAAGGAATTGCTTAAAAAAACTATAGTAAATACAGATTTGGAAGTAGACTCCACACCAAAAGTTAAAAGTTTGAAGAATGCGCAAAAGTTCGATTTTAGAGAAGCGTGAAAGACCGACGTGTAACGATTTCTTTTAAGGCGACAACCGTGGAAGTGATGCTAAATATTTTTTATTTAGGAATCAATTTTCCCGATATAAATGTGGCCAAAAAATAAGCAAAATATATCCATTGCAAATTTCTTTTTCTGAATTTGTGCTTAATGTCAAGAAAACTAACCTCTAATATTGTGGCATTAGGTGCTTATCTCTAACTTGGATTGGAAACTTGGATATTAAAACTATCTGAAATTAGATGACCAAAATATTTTTGGCTACGTATCCTACGTGGTGCTTATAATACAATAATTTTTGTAATATTATTTTGCCAGGCAGTTATGTGATTTTTTTCTAGTAGTTTTTGATACTAATATTTTTTTCGAGAGATTAAATTGTGTCTTAAATTTGGATTAGTTTAACATTTTGGCACATATTGATTTAAACTATAAACAACAACTTTCTCCGGTTAGTTCTTGCGTCAAATGCCAGTTTTACGAATATCAACTCATGTTGCAAATGTTTTCGACACAACATTTCACACAATAAATCATCATTAATTATTAAAATATTATTTTGACGCATATTAAATTGTAGTTACAGCTTTTAACTTATTTTAAAGAGTATTTTACACACTCGAGGTACCTACCTAGGTGGTAAATAATTATTTTCTAATAATATCTATTTTTAAACATTATTGTGTGAGTAAATGTAGGTAGATCCAATGATGATAATAATATATCGATAAATAGGGAAAACATTTTCAATTAAAGTATGCTGAGGCGTTTTCGTTATATTAAAATGTCATTAGGTATATTTTTTGACTAAAATGGAATTTCATTTGGGAAATGTCATTATTACACTCATACATATTTTAATATGTTACAAATAACATATAATTTTGGTAAAAATAATAGCTTGTAATTTGGGTGGTAAGAAATAAAAATGTGAATAAATATTTGATATATTATGCAAATTATATTATAAAAACACAGTGTGCTTGACATGAAACGGACACCTATAGTGTCCTATTTGCAGTAATTAGTAATTGTTTATGGTATATTAGTATGGTTTTTATGAAAATTGTATGTATGAAAATTATGGTGTATTGACTGACCGGGTAATGCAATATTAGCGTTGCGTGTCACAGGGTACTCATAGTGGACGTTAAATGTACAATACATGAATACAATCATCGTAATGGCTACTGTCCCTCGTAATAGTTGTCTAACACGGAACCGTGTCACCTTTATTAAATTTCTTGCAAGGTTTTATCCTATTCAACAAGTACTATATTGTAGAGCCTTCAAGAATTATTGAAAATTTCACGCCTTGGTATAATTTTTATTGTTTTTTGGCGTGTGTTTAACACATATCCCTATACTTCAAATGCTACTAATATTTTTTTAATATGAATATCAGTTTTAATTTTTAAAATTCCTATCTTTGAAAGCATCTAAACAATTTTATGATAATATAAACCGTGCAGTAGAAGTTGCTTTTAAATGATATGCAATTCACTATTGCGGTGTAGTTTAGTAGTGCAAGCAAATATTTTGTTCTTTTTTACATGTTCTTGGTAAGAACAAAGAAGAATCTGAGAGATACGCAAAAGAAAAAGTTAGAAGTCACGCATCGTTAAAACGGAGAACAAGAAAGCTTCAGGTTTAAGTTCAGACTTTTTAGTGCAAATTTTCTTGCTGTTATCTTAATGTGACACGAAAATTTGCTATTATGATAAAACATTAAGAGAGTTTAGAAAAATATGGTACGAGTTTCTTTCCGTCTTAACTATTGCTATTTTATTATGGCATTACTACCGAATTATTTTACTTAAATGAATAAATTGCTAAGAAATATCCTAACAAATATTTTGTTAATTACTCTGTGGCTTTCAAATTTTTATTTTCTAGTTTTTCTAAACTCAGCTACTATATACAACACATTAATTTTTCTGCTTCAAATTAAAAAGTTATACAGCATTTCTATGCAGGGTACCTGTCAATTAATAAAATTTTAAAATGTGCAGTGTCATGCGCATAGCTTTATAATTTTACTGACCGTCCAATAGCAATTATAGAGTACGTAAAGTGAAATTTTTAAATTTTAACAGAGAGAGGTGGCAGGGAGAGGAAAAGGGAAAAGAAATTTAGGAAAAAGGACAGATACCCATGACATAGAGCGAATCTGTGATCAATACATAAAAAAATTATAGAGTGACATACAAAGTATTGGTCAAATAGATAAAAGAAAAATTATGCAAATACTCAGAAAGAAAAGTAGGTGAGTATCAGAGCGGCTTTAAAATGCGGATATCAGTGTTGTTGAGCCAAAATATTTACACTTAAACAAATACAGGCAAAAAGTTATGATCACATGGTTCTAAAATTAATAATAATAGAATTGCAAATACTGCTGTTATCCTTTTTTTAATGATAATATTCAGAAGTTAAAAACACAGTGTTTACGAGTAAATTCCCTACTTCTCTTTTCCCTGATGTTAAATATCCCGCTAAACTCTTTGAATTATTTGTTGTTGAGCACGAAGCTTATCTATTTTAGTAATTGGTTGGTTATTAATTAAAATTTCGCTTTAAATTTGTAATGAGTAATGATCAAATTCAAAATTAGTCCAGAAGTCGGAAATTGTTTATTGCTCGAGTTAGGAATAAATTATTGCTAACTTTATAATAATTTGCGGTTGAGTGAAAACAACAAACTTCCCTTTTCAAAGGTAATTCGCTCATTTTAAATTTTGTAATTAATTTTCAACATTTTAATTTTAATTATTTACTAGTCATTACTTTTTAATTACATTAACAATCCTTTCCCAGTTACATAATGAAAAAATAGCCACATTGCAGTCAAACATTTTTGAATATCTGCTTACAAATTATTTATATGTCCAAAATAATTTTTCGATTGTAAAGTAAATTAAATAAATTTGTTTTAGGTTTCAGTCAACATCAAAAAGAACATATGAAAATTTAGTTTCCAAGGTAGTTAGTTATTAAGTTATTTAATTGAACCGAATTTGCTTATGCGCAGTTCCATATTTAGTATAGTATTTTTGGTGAGAGTTCTTCCAGTTTCCGAAGACAAAGTGTAGTATTTTGAAACTATTTCAAATCTTTCAAATTTTACCTACTGTAATTTGTTCTCCATTTTTCCCTACAACCTTCAGTTCCAAGTCGGTAGATATCTTGATGAGACTTTTTTTTAATTAAAATAAACTTTAATGTTCCTAGGAAATGTAATTTTATTGTGAATATGTAATTTTAGTTTTGTAAATCAGATATATAATTTAAATCGTTGATTTGCAATTCCACTCCAAAAGGTTTGATCATTAATAAATTTTAAGGGTTAACATCTTAATACAGATTGATAGAAACAATTGCTTTGTTCTTAAAACGAAAAAAAAACTTAATTATTTGTGAACGGTAGCTAACATTTTCAAACTTTACTGTAACTAAGTTTAATTTTTATTTATCAATCATTAATATACAAAAATTTTAATTGGTTACGCCACTGTTTAATTATAGTAAGAAGTTAATTTTAAATTTAGTTAATTTTTTGTGTATTCGGTAAGTATGAATTCATTTATAATTAATTCAGTTGTTAATTTGATACCTTTTCTGATAATTTTTACTTAATTAATTATATTAATGTTAATTTATTCTTTAATTCCTTATTTATTGAAAATTTTAATTAAAATCGATGAAAATAAATTTTTACATCTACTATCCCAGTGGGTTTTTGGAAGAAAGCCTTGTTAAATTTTTATGCCACCCAATTGAAGCAAAGTGATTTTTGTATATCTGCCAATTTGAAATTTTTATCATCGTTCAAATTCATCACGGTGAGTAAAATTTAATCTTCTTTGGACCTTGGTAAATTTTTAAATTTACTTCTGTATTTTTGTATAGAAAGAAGACTGAGCCGTGCGCCCCGGTTCGAATCCGGGCGGGGTGAGAATTTATTCTGACTGTCATCCTTCGGCAGGCAACGGCAAACCACCGAAGTTTGAGTGCCAAAAGAACCATCCTAAAAAATGAAGCTATCACTATGCTCTTTCGTATGGCGAAGGACTCTGAGAGAGAAATTTTTGTATACTTCCACTACATCCACTTTCATGTAATAAATTGTTATAAACAAACTTGACTTCAGCTTTGTTAATAATTCGTCACTCCATCTGTAATTTTCTTTGTAAAGCATTTTTTTCAATTTATTTATCTATGATTCTCTGTTTATAAATTTTTGAATGTACAGCGTAACCCACAAGAACTCGAACAAATGTTTAAAAAAAAAACTTATTTAAACGCCCAAAGAATTCAAAAATTTAAAAGTGGATAACAATTAATAACAGGCTTCCTTCTGCGTGAATACAAAGCTTTAAACGTCGAATGAAATTTTTGGCTGGTTTTCGTACCTCTTTTAGGGATATTTTATCCCATTCCTGACGCAAAGATTGTTTTAGTATAAGCTTTTGTGGGTTTTGGTCTTTAAAATTGACCATATGGGATAATCCATTGGGTTGAGATCTGGTGAGTATGGAAGCCATTCAGCGGAACCGATAAAATTGGGAAAATTGATTTGGCACCACTCTTGGGAGTTTTCGCCTTGTGGCGAAGTCTTGTTGAAAGGTACAATGTTGGTCACCAAAGTGCTGTTGGGCCCACGGAAGAATTGCACTTAAAATATCCCGGTGGTAGATTTCCTTGTTAATTATTACTCCTTTCTTTCACAAAAAAACTAAAGTGTTTTGCCGTAGCAAATACCGCCCCAAACCATGACAGGCTTGGGTATTGGTGATGAACAACAATGGCAGAAGAGGTCCGGTGCTTCTTCTGACCAATATCTATCATTTTGGATTGTGAAATTGGTCAATAGTAAAATTTTTATCAGTCAAAACAAATTTTTCATTTTGAGCAGTCTTGGAGAGTTTGGAAGAGCCATGGCATCGGAAGTCATATTCGCTTGTTTTCTAGTTAATTTGGGCCTTTTCGCAGCTTATAAGGCTTTTTAAGTTTATTTTTAGCTATTCGTAGAGCGAATGTTATAGTAATCCTCTCCTTTTGTAAGCTTTTACTTTCATAGTCTAATATAAAACTACGCGACTATGTGAGGAATTATATTAATATTTTTTAATATTAAATATACAGGGAACTTCTAAATATATTTAACCATTTTCGGTAGGTAATTTGTCATTACCAATTAGTTAACAACATTTTGATATAAAAAAATTCAAAATTTATTTAAGTTATTTCAAATTATATACATATATGATTAACCTCTGAAATTAATATTAGATTAAAATTTTTAAAATTAAAAGGTTAAATAATCAATAAAACGAAATATTATTCGTAAGCTTACAGCAATTTAAATTTAAGTTATTTTGTCATAATTTTATCAAATAAGATCACCTCCCGAACATTTATATTCGTCAAATCTTTAAAATTATATTGAACCACAATAACAACATATATTAGAATCGTGGACATAAATTTATGTTAACTTACATATTTCATAATTATTTATAACAAAATTTACCTTTGTGGCAATCTTCTTACAATTGACTTCCTTGATAATTAAACAACTGGCATTGTTGTAGAAGCTTTTTGTTGTTGATTGGATTCAATTAAAATATTTATTATAGTGAGATATGAGTAGATATTTCCAAATAAATAAAAATTAAATTCATTCGATAGTTTAACTAATGAGTCCTTGATAAGGCAAAACCACTTTGTACAACAGGCTTCACAACTTTATGAATTGATTTATTTTTATTGTACGTGTAGGTCTTGTATTGACTTAACTTCTAAGTATAAAAATCACAATTCTTTGCCAATTTTGAAAAAATTGAATTTAAGTAATTATATACTACTCATGAACTGCATAAAATTAACATAAATTTGGTAAGTTGTTAATGTAATTGAAGATTGCAAAAAAAACATATGAAGGGATCTGGGATCGCATCCAGATCTGCAATTTGTTTTTTTATTTATTTAATTATTATTACCGTATAATTTATAACATCGTTCTCAAGAAAACCAAAGCGCTATAATGAACCCTACTCATAGTCTGTAAACGATGAATGTTTTGCTTTTCAGTAAAGCACTGAGGGTGTTCCACACCCCAGACCCCCGGTTTGTGCAGTTTATTTTTATTAGTAATAAATTGAAGATATCAGTATAACCGATCTAGAAAAATTCTAGAAAACTAATTAGTCCTAACTTTAACAAGTCACACTCAAGTAACTAATATCCCAATTATCCCAAATTATAAACCAAAGTTGTAGAGACCGGGGTCTGGGGGGTGTGGAGCACCCCCCAGGAACACTCAAACTGTGATAGATAAATTTGCAAACTTATGGTTATCAGTATTAAGCGATAATGGTGAATGTTTCTAGAACAAAAATATAAAACAGTGACCATGAATTGGGTTATGAATTTCAGTATAATATGTCATGGTTCTCAAGAAAACCAAAGCGTTATAATAAACCCTACTTATAATCTGTAATCATTAAATGTTGGGTCTTTCAACAGTGAGGCACTGGAGGGTGTTCCACACCCCCAGACCCCCGGTTTGTGCAGTTTATTTTTTATTAGTAATAAATTAAAGATATCAGCATAACCGATCTAGAAAAAATCTCTAGAAATACTAATTAATCCTAACTTTAGTTAGTCGAAAAAAACCAAAGTTGTCGAAATTGGGGTCTGGGGTGTGAGCACCCCCCAGGTACACTCAAACTGTGATAGATAAATTTGCAAACTTATGGTTATCAATATTAAGCGATAATGGTGAAAGTTTTTAGCACAAAAAATATAAAGCAGTGACCAAGAATTGAGGGGGAGGATTATGAATTCCAGTATAATTTATGACATCGGTCTCAAGAAACCAAAGCGCTATCATATGGTATATCACAAAACGTTATTTTAAGGTGACCGTTATGAAATACAATAAAGGTTTAGTTAAGCCGGTGACACTTTAAAGGCTAAGAAAACTTTTATTGTAAAGATTATGGCATCATGATTGTAATAAAGGTTTTCTTAATCTTGAAAGTGTCACCGGTTTGACGTAAATCTTGATGCTATTTCATAACGGTCACCTTTAAAATAACGTTTTGTGATACATAATACACCTGATAATCTGTAAACATTGAATGTTTCACCTTTCAGCAGTGAGGCACTGGAGGTGTTCCACACCCCAGACCCCCGGTCACGTACAACTTTGGCTTATTGGGATATTAGTTACTTGAGTGTGACTTGTTAAAGTTAGATTAATTAGTATTTTAGAGATTTTTCTAGATCGGTTATGCTGATATCTTCAATTACTAATAAAAATAAACTGCACAAACATTCAATGTTTACAGATTATGAGTAGGGTTTATTATAGCGCTTTGGTTTTCTTGAGAACGATGACATGTTATACTGGGGAATTAATAATCAAATAAATAAAAAATTTTTGCAGGACCTGGATGCGAACCCAGTTTCCTTCGCTTATGTTTTTATTTTTTTGCAATCTTACGCAATTCCATTAACAACTTACGAAATTTATGTTAATTTTATGCAGTTCATCAGTAATATATAATTATTCAAATTCAATTTTCTCAAAATTGCCAAAGAAGCGTGCCCTTATACTTACACCTGTTGAAGTCCAATAGAAGACCTACACGCACAATGAAAATGAATCAATTCAATGAGGGGAAGTTGCCGGTCTCCCCTTGTTAGACTAAAAACGTAAGTTGGAAAATTTTCAAATTTTACTTTGCTTGTAAAAATCAAAAGAATTTTGATTTAACATATTATTATTTCACAAGTTAGTAAACTATTTGCAGTTCTTACTTTTATACAACTAATAATTGTCTGGTTTACAATTAAAAAATATTTAGTGGTACTAATTTTTTATTCAAATTTAAAATTTTTTATTAGTAGTAACAGAAACCAGGACAATCTGATTTAAAATGCACACATTTCAGAACAGGAATCTGAATATTATTTGTTAATTATCTATTAGGTAAATTAACGAAAGTAACCAATCAGATAGCAGACAAAAATCAGAAATATGATTGGTAACTTTGTTAATTTATCTAATAGATATCTCTAGGTGAAAAAATTGCGTATAAGTCAACATGATCACAGAATCCATAGTTGACATTATGTAAATTTCAAATTCATATTTTATTTAAGAGTACATCTGTTTTGAAACTTTGAAATTTGAATATCGAAAACTACTTTTTTCAATTGTGTGATTTTCATGTGAATACTTCGTTCTCTTGCATCTTTAAATAGTTCGGTAATTTATTATCCTCCTAAAAAAAATTAATAAAATAATTTTATAAACATTTGAACAGCCTCCACAACTCTACCTGCCTGATCTCCATTAATTTTTTGGTTTGTTGTGTTTTTTGAATCTTATTAATGTGTTTATGCATTCATCCACATTATTCAACTACATACGGACGAGTTGTACCACAGAAGTTTATCTTCGGATGACGTTGATTCGTAATTCGTTGGTTATTAAATTATTAATCAATCGTCGAATTTAATCTTCGGAGTAAGATGATTCGAGTCGTTCTATTATACAATTGGCCCTTTCTTTGAAATGTGAAAATTGAAATATGCAGACGGACGCGAAGCCAAGTCATATGCTGCGTATAAAAGCCTAAACCATGATGGGATGATTATTTTCAGAGTTATCTTTCCGCTCAGTCAGAAAAAGCGGTGGTTTAAAGATAATCATGATTACAGTTTTAGAATAGTTTTATTCAACCATTACGTTGAGTTTTACTTAAGTATGCTAAACTTACACTCAAGTACAATACAAGTAAGTATGCTGGAATTCTACTAACAGCTATAAACAGAGATATTCTACACACTTGAAGAATTAAAAATGTTTTTTTTCAACCTCTTCTTGAATATATTAAAATATATTTAAAATAAAATTAATTACAAGAAAATGTAAACTTAAATTTTAATACATGTTAACTTTAATTTTTTTAGTCAGAAAGTTGCTGTATAGTAGCTTGTTTGTTTTAGAAACTTAAATAAAAAGTGAAATACAAATAAAGAGCATAAAGTGTAGTAAAGCATAAAACAAAACGTTCATTTATTCGCGTTACTTAAATACATACCGTTTTCATTTCGTGCAGAGTAAATAAACGAATTATATTATTATAATATACATGAGAGAAATATAATATAGACACGGTCAGAGCTTAGCGGTTAATGTTGAATGTTAACTCACAGTTACCCGATTCGATTCCAATAAGCGAAGTCATTAGAACTTAATTGTGACCGTCTCACCTGGGAAGATTATTGTAATCCACTCAGGGTTGGCAAACCTTCCCAAAATGAAGTTCTCGTAGTTCGTATCTCACGTTAAGCAGTAGGTCCCCTATCTGTACATAGGATATGGAATGGTCGCCAACGCCCGAGATAGTGGGTAAGGTAGATGAAAGGAGAATAATTTATTATAATATATAAGCTGCGTCATTCACATATTCATTATTAACAAGAGTTCAGTTTTTATCTTGCTCTTAAACCGTAATATTTATTTAAGACGGACAAGATAAGCAAATAATTCACTATTTAATATTAATGAAATATACATTCAGAATACGATAGCAAAGCAAATGAAACGAACCGTCTTTGGAAATGCCTTTATGCCTTAACGTCAGATATAAAGTAAGCTTAGTGTTAAACAAATAATACAAGAATATTAGATTTTGCACATTAAAAAGTTTTGTTTGAAGTTAAATATTTTCGTTCTTATAAAATGTAAACTATGGGTTTAAAGTTATTTCTCTGCCGCACGAACATAAAAAATATATGTATATTTGTAATAATTAAAATTTTCAAATATTGATTTAGTATTTTTATGTGAATTGTACAAAAATGTTGATAAAATGAAGTATTCGGATTAAAAGTACTATGTGCTTTTAAAACATTGTTGATATAAATTTTTCTCTCTATTATTTTTAGGTTTTTAAATTAAAGCGATAACATTGATTTTAAAAAAATTGAATTTGCTTTAATATGAGATTATACAATTGGCAGAAATTTTGTAAATCTGTTTCACCAAGGGAGCACCAAATTGATTTCATGTGTATCAGAATACTAGGTAACTGAAACTGGCACTTCCCTCAGTTTACTGTTCTGATGGCACCGCGGGCGTTAATCAATATGGCCTATCTCATATAAACCCCTTTGTTGCTAATGTGCATGACTGCCAAGCTCATCGGATCTTTTATAAAGGGCTAGTTACAATGTGATTAACCACAGCACCTACATGTAGTGAAAATCGAAGAATCCTCAGGCCAACTACAATTAATCAAATTCAATTGCATAAAATTTATCTTTTTAATACATAGTATACTAATTGCTATTCTCTTTGTTAATACAATAAACAATAAAATAATAATACAATGAAAACACATAAATGCTAATGGAATTTATATTTTTATAATAAAAGTTCTCATGATCCATGCTAAATAAAAGCAATATTAAGGTTGCTCGACTTGGGGCCAGTTTTACAACAGGAGTAAACTATAAAGCTGCCCTTTAATTGGTTTTGTTTAAATGTAAGATGTAAAATGAACTTGCTTTTCAGTGTTCACTGAAAACCTCGGCCACGATATAACATTTTAAAACAGATCTAACATTGTACATGACATATTATATATAATATTATTTCTAAAAACTGTAGGCATTTTCTATGATGGCATTTTCTATCTTGACATTTCTCTTATCTCTGGTTCAACACATTTTGTAACAAAGGTTCTTAGTAACTTTTCATTTTAAATTTTCGACAGTATTGCCATTGGACTTATAGCCTGCGAAATACGAAGCGTTGCTTTAAGAGGGGAATTCAAATGAAATCTGTGCGACAGATGGCGCCACACATATAAAACATAGTAATAAGTGGTTAGGCGTAGCGAAATATAAATATAAGAAGAAGGTAACAACAAAATTTAAGCAAGAAGAAAATAGTTACTTGTTTTTTTCGTTTAATTTGTAGTACAATTTAGTTTATTTCATTTTGTCGTTTAGTACTTACTCCGTTCTGAATATGAAGAGTTTCTTCTAGAAAGTTTTAAGGGTGGATCAATTCCTTTTCTTTTCTTCGTTTCTTTTTATAGCTTTACATGTTGTGTTCCTGCTACTCTGGTCACGCTTTTCCACATAATATATAGTATCTATCCTGGCCATAAAACTTTCCATTTCCCTATATTTATCATAATCTTCAAATTTCGGCAGTTCTAATCTACTTACCTTGATCTTAGTCTTTCTCTGTATCTTTTCTTGTTTGGCTTTCACCCTAGTAAGTTTCTTATAAGTGCATTTTTCTTCTCCCTTATTGAATAACCCAGTCACTTTACTCTTTGTGATTTATTTCACAATATCTTTGCTCTCTATTTCTCTACAAAGATCGGGCAGTCACAAATTGGTTTTTTTGTCAATCATTCAATAGAAATATGTAGAATCCAATCCAGAGTTCTGAATTGCGTTGTTCAAATCTTCAGTTATGTTATTTTCTGGTTTTAATGGTACTTTTAAGTTGATAATCTCATCTTTCAGGTTTTTAAAATTATTCCACTGTACGTTTTTATTATAAAAACTGAACGATTATAGTCTGCGAGTTATTTGGAAAGTAAGAGAAGTTACTATCTGGCGATACGATCTAAACGTTGCTTGAATTTATTCCTTTTGTCCCACAAATTTTAATAAATATGTAGAATACATGATGAAGAATTAGGCATGCGCCACTATTGGTTTAAAAACTTTTATTCTTAGTGACTTTTCTGCCAAGTTGGTAATTTTTGCACTGTGATAATTTCTATTGCATTGTAAGTTTAAAGTGTTAGCTCGTCAGCATCATCCAAAATAGTTACGTATTTTTTTGGATAATAAATTAGAAAAGTAAGATAAGCAATATATTCTAGAATTAAAAGTGTAACCTAAAAATTACAGTATTTTTGGTACGCAATGCCACCCCGTAGAGCTCAAGGTGCTCCCCAAGTTGTGCAAATTCATCAACCTCCAGTCAAAGGTGGAGAACGAGCTTTTGGTGTTGCCCATATTTTCGCCAGTTTTAACGACACCTTCGTGCATATTACGGATCTATCTGGACGTGAAACCTACACACGTATTACAGGTGGGATGAAGGTTAAAGCCGATAGGGACGAAGCATCACCATACGCAGCTATGTTGGCTGCTCAAGTATGTAAAAATGTTTCCAATTTAGTTCATTTTTCATTTGGCTTATTTCAGGATGCTGCTGAAAATTGTACGCGTTTGGGCATCACCGCTTTACATATCAAAATAAGAGCTACAGGAGGTAGCAAAACGAAGAGTCCAGGACCAGGAGCTCAAAGCGCACTACGTGCGTTAGCTCGTTCAAACATTGCAATTGGTCGCATCGAAGATGTTACTCCTATTCCAACGGATTCGACACGCAGGAAGGGCGGTAGACGTGGTCGCAGACTATAAACTGATAATTTGTAAAATAATTACAATTCAAGTAAAAATAGATAAATATTAAAATTTTCTTTGTTTTGTTCAATTTAACCTTTAAAAAGTAAAGCAAATGTGATAAAATATTGACATCTTGTGTGCAGTTGATAATACCTACCCAATGTTTAATAAATATAAAAGTTTATAAATTTTCAAGAAATAACGTAAACGTTGCTTTGAAATAGAATTAATGATGGTAAATTGCTTTCCGTAAAATTACAGTTTTCATCAAAACATTATTGGTATGTATGTGTATATCATTATTACTTGTTCCAGTTTTATTTCCTATTTGTACAGAACAAGTGAACTGTAATTTACAAAATATTAATTTTTTTTAGAAAATTTACATAAAAGGTATTGCATGCCATATGCATACTGCAATTTAAATTTTAAATATTTGATGTAAAAATGTGACATTTTTCCATAAATTTTACAGCAGTAAACGTTCCAGACTGTTTTCTTTGTGAACGCCCATCATTTATCTTTTTTGGTAATAAAAACTAATTGTAGTTTATCTTCTTATTTTGCATATAAACAATTAATTCTTGGTTATTAACAGTGCAAATAGATAATATTGAAAATATTGCTGCTGGGGAGAGTAGCCAAGTTAAAAACGACAAATAGTTTGAAAGCGAGGTTAAAAATTCAATTAATTTTATTCAAATAGCCAATAACTGATATTTTCTCCAAATTTCCATCCCACACTTAGACATTACATGCCTACGGAATCCACAATCCGTATTAGGTTACATTCGTGAGGGACGCATTACACGTAGGTATGTAATTATAGCAACTCATAATTGAAATGATAACTATGGTGAGTATGCGTTTAATCCTTCATAAGAGACACATTCCAACAACATGATCCAGCTATGTGGCTCGACAATTTTAAGGTAATTATCTGACACATAACGGCCACCATCATCAATAATAATAAAGAAAATTCAGTACTACAAAAGCAGCAACATGAAAAATAGCATTTTATACATTAAATTCCACCTGTTATTTGTCCCTGTAAAATAATGAAACAGGAAGTTAACTCTATCCATTAGTTTTTCTTACATCAATAACGTTCTGTCTTACTTTAACAATTGTAGTATTCAATTACTTAAATAAAGATGTAAAAAAATCATTGGCTAATACTCATTCCAAGAGCAAAGATCATGAGGTGTTTAATATTACCTATGTAGGTTGAATTCGCTCATGCAAACTACTTTCCCTCAATGGAAAAGAGTTGCACAAGCAATCATTAATGAGAATATTGTAAAAATTATAAACAATATTTCGTTGTTTGATTAAGTTGAGATCATTATTACAAATTGCGTATTTTAGTCTTCAAAAACTCACACTTGGTTTAACATTTCTTATTGCCTTACTTAAAATAAATTTTATTAAAATGTTATTACAAATTAAGTTTCTGTGTTTTTTCAT
Organism: Lycocerus yunnanus; assembly: GCA_036346125.1. Lineage (NCBI taxonomy): Eukaryota > Metazoa > Arthropoda > Insecta > Coleoptera > Cantharidae > Lycocerus > Lycocerus yunnanus. The sequence continues at coordinate 1,571,445 of JARFIX010000075.1, read as the reverse complement.
GTTGATAATTATAATTAGTGCTTATCCGACTATGTACAAATTAAATGATGATTTAAAATTAGAGCCAGGTAGGATTTATTCTAAAATTCTTAGGTACTTCTAAAAGTTGAGAGAAATATATATTAAAATTGCTCGTTTCCATAATTTTTAGATTTAGTTGCAGTTTCTTCGACTGTTATTCCGCTACCTATTTATAAAGTAGGATTTGGAATTGATGTAGCTAAAGGATCAAAAGAAAAGAAAACAACTATTCAAAAACCAGATGGTCCTATAACTTTGATAACAGGTAAATATTCTATATAGCACTCACGATACAAGCAAAGCAAAACAGAAATTTTAATACTTTTTTTAAAGTATTTAAATGACAAATTTGAACTTAAATTCAGATATCAAGAACAAACGAGAAAATCGTTTATTAGCAACATCAAAATGATATTGGTTAACTCGATGAAGAATAATATACTAGGTACTCTGTTTTAATTATTATTAGTAAAGAAAACTAATGAAAATTTGATATTTTTCATGTGGTTAAAGGAAAAACCAAAACTCAAAAACAGTTTTTATTTAGTATTTTTTTGTTGTAATATTTTGGAAACTAATCGTCACAGAAGAAGATTTATTAAACAAACATTGTCATATCGTTTCTATAACTTTTACTATCAAAAAACTTTCTCTCAATAGAACCGATTTCAAAATATTTGAAACAAAATTTATTTGATAAAGCAAATTGATCATAGTGTTTTTATATTTTGAGAAGACAAACCCGTTAAAATACTCTACGTTAATTGCGATTGGTTTATTTTAAATATCGAATTTTTTATGCTATGCCAAATTGTTACAGCATTTTTAAAAGTGCTATTTATGGATTACTATAATGTGACCTTCAATTAAGAAAACATTTTATTTTAATCAACATGTTTATAATCCGTGTTTTAAGAATAATTCACCTATAATCAGTAGCATTAACCTTTGATTATGAAATTTTAAAAATATAAATTAACGAAGAATTGGTAATTTTGCAATGTCGAAACAAAAAATTCTATAATAATATGATTGATATTTATGGTGAGTTCCACTATGTCCCTAAGGAACTACTATTCTTATATTATATTTTCTCGTAATTTTCTACTATCTAATTGCTGGCAAAATGTTCTTACAGTATAAAATTGAAAAGAATTACATTTTTCGCACACTTATTAAGTTGGATGTAGCCAGAATTCTTCTTTTACAGATTACATTAAAACCTTAAATATTTTGTTTGTATTAAAATTCAGAACACTTTTAAAAATCACAAAATTTACTGGTTTGCTAATTGGTTAAAGTTGTTTTAGCACTTTTCGAGTGATAAAATAAAAATGAGTTACCGTATCTTGTACATAATAGATTTTTTAATAAAGTCATTACACTTGTATACCTTCTAATTTAATACAATTCAGAGCGTGGAGAGTTTTCAAGTATATGTACTGTACTGATGACGTCTAATGAGTCAAAAACAAATATCTATCGTTCATCCTTGATTGTGCCGCCTAGTGTTGGGACTAAGACAAGAGTTTTTATTCAAACTGCCTAACATGTCCAACAGCGACACTTTATATTTCTAAATTGGTAGCCTTGCGATTCTCATCCAAATATGAAATGCTAAGAACCTTGCCTGACTCTGTTAAGTTTCTCTTAAATAAGATGATTTTAAATTAATAAATAAATATAATCTTTAAATTTTAAAAGTTTATTTTACAAAGCAAAAATTTATTAATTCCATGGAAGGACTTTTAAAATTCGTATCATTTTCACTGCAAATTTAATGATATGTTTTAGAAGATTTTAGAAGTCATTTGAGTGCCATTCGCAGGTCGCATTGCTCATTTTTATTATGAGAAACTTGCATGTGCACTTTTACGAAGATAAATAATAGAGTAAATGCATATATCAGGTAAGTCAATGGCCGAGCAGTTAGGCTTCTTATTCTCATGTTATACTATGCATTTATAGTATTATCTACTTGCTGAGCTCAGGTAATTTTATAAATAAAGTGACGATATAAAAATTACCTGTTTCTTAGTTTGGAATCAACGCTAGACACAAACAGGAAAACCGTAAATATACATCATATGTCCAGGTTGAATGTTTCTATTCATTTTATATTAATTCGTTCGTTAGTGAGCTTTTAACGCTAATTACTAAATTATTTTGTAAAAAGTTGCCCGAAGGCTTCAAAGAGTTTTAAATTGACAAAAAATATCAGACAACTAATAGATTTCAAATTGGGCTATTTTACTTCAATTCAATTGTACTTAAAAAAACAATATCGAACAGCTGACGGTTTTTAATTTTCACATTTGAATTTAATCTTTAGTAGATAAACGTTGAGTTTTCTGCGAGGTTATCTCTATGAAATAATTGTATAATCAAATGCACTTTAATCGCATGTTTTATTAATTTAAATGACATCTTTCGATCTCAAACGACCATCTTCAGACTCGGTGTTACTATGTAAACAAACGTAATATTTTAAAATTTGCTCTCACCTAAATTGAGGGCAAGGGCGTAAATGTAAACATAATAAAAAATTAGAATATTTTGAGATTCAAACCGAGAATATCGACTCTGTGACTTAATTACCAATTACAGCGATCTGTGTATCACAATCCTTTAATTATCTTCGTCCTTTTATCTTTAGTAAATAACTATAACAGTGGAATAATATTCAATTATTTTTTGCTTACAATTAGCTTGATTAGGGGATACGGTAGGTAATTTTCTGCTACAACGTGGAGGCTTCTTGATTATGAAAGTATCAAGTCGGCATACTACTTTTTCTCCTAATCTAAAGCAAAACTAGAAAAACACAATTTAATTTGAGGATTATATGCATACACAGCTTCTTAAATGCGTGGGTTATTTAATTGTTAGCAAAATATTTGCTTAGAAAAAAATACTTATTTATTTTTTGAAAGACAAAATCGCTTTTCTTCTCACTGCGGGAGAAAAAGTACCACTTTGTCTCCACCAAATGCAAAAAACCTATTCTACTCGAGATCGGAAAAAATGCCTTATTTAGAAAAGACGTTTTTGCTTGTATATTTATTTTTAATTAGATAACCGGTTTCACTTTAAAGCATCTACAGACCTGACAAGTCAAGTTTCTTAAAAAATTGTTTCAAAATAATTTTCTTGTTTTAAAATTTTTCTTTAAAATATAATTTTTGCATTGGCTCCATTAAATGGTTATTTTTAAAACTTTTTTAAGTCCGCAAAATAAAGTTTTGCAAATTTAATATTTTAATGCTAGAAAGCCTTTTTTGCGAAGCTAATACAAAAAACCGTTGTATGCAACATGGCCGCAAATGGCTTACATGTTTACAATCGAATTCTAATTGTATTTTTTCAATAATAATTTTTAAATTAGGTATATTCACAACACTTATTTTCTTTACAAGAGATTGAAATTATTATATGTTTTATTTTTAATTGAATAAACTTAAGGAACTGATTGAACTGATTAGTTAGGTCTGAAGTCTTTAAACCAAAACCGGTTACCTAATTAAAAATAACCACACAGACAAAAACGACTTTTATTCAAATAAAATTTTTTGAATAACTTTAAAGGAATTTTGATAGTTAATTTAAATGGTTTAGTTGTATTAATTATTTTTTTTTTCAGCAAACAAGAAGAAAACTATATCATTAGAAAAGGTTAAGTCAAAGAGTACATGATGAAATGTGAATCCAGCATCGTTCGAAGTATTACCATTTTTAAAAATTTACTTCATGTTGAAATGTTTGTGATAATATATATTTTTACTCAAATAAAACAGAATCAAATAACACAGAATTTACTAATGAATTATTTTTATAAAAAATTGTACATTAAATATATTAAATATAATATCAAAAAATATTTAATACATTGTGAACTTTTTACAATTTTTTGTAATCAAAATAATTAAAGTGATATTAATGCTTTTGTAAAAACTAATGGCGATATGTTTATTTTGGTTTAGATTAATTAATTTTTTTCAACTTTTTTTGTTCGTGTGATAATGTAAAAGTTTGTATTAAAAAAAAGCCCTGTGGGCAAATTGAAAAATTTGCTTTTCCAACTCGATTGTAATAAGCAATTCAAATATGTAAAACTAACAATATTCGATGTAAATTTTTGTCTCTAAATATTACGGGTTTTGTTATTTAATGTAAAATGGAAATTGTATATTTTACAAGTTTAATAAATAATATTATTAAAATGTTACAGTTTCGGTTTATTTATCTTGAACAATAATTGAACTATTGTTGAACGTAATATGCAAAACCTTTCTTTTGTAGAAATTAAACTCCTCATAACTTATTTATCCTGTATTTGCTACATAGGTATTATATACAGGATATTTTAGAAATATTGTTGGCTATAATATAACATCCATTGCAAAGATACATAATATATTATGCTCATGAAGAAATTCGTTTAATTGTTCAGAAAAACCTATTATTTTTTAAAAGTAATAATTTAAAAAATATATATAATATAACTTGCATAAATTGGTCATATAATATAGTGCATCACATTCGTGCTTGTTATAAATATATTTTACAAAATGTTTCTGATGTTTATATTAAAGGTGTAACTAATTTATTATTATGATAAAAGTATATACCCATTTAACGACTTATTTATAAAAATTTTATTTATGATGTCATAACAATCGGTTTGTACTTATAAATTTAATATTTTTTGGTAGAAAATATGTTTTAAATTACTGTTTACTGTGTAAACTAAAACAGTGATTAATTTTTTTTGTTTATTTTAGAATTGTTGTTGACGTGAACAATATTATTTCTAGTAATACTGCAATATACACGATAATTCAAATTTAAATGTAAATATGTAAATTGGTTTTACTAGTTACAATTATTATACATATGTATCAACATATTTAATGTATTTAAAAATTTCTGATAACACAATAGCGTGTTCATTATACGTTATATCCATAAATTAAATTTTAACTAAATAATTTACAGCACAGCAAACATTCCTAACAAATCAATATTTTATATTGCAGACTTCTAATTAATACTTTTCAAAGTTTATTTTAAAATGTATTAATAATTGATAACTCCTTGGTAATACTGTAGACAGTATAAGTAGTTAACGAAATTCAATTTTAAATATTAATTAGATTTTTAATTAAAGTAGTGGAAATAAAAGTTCAAATTCGTAAGAAAATAAAGTAAGTAAATGTAAAAAACTTATCAAATATTTAGCAAAGTTAAAATTTTTCTTTAAATTTTATATTATCGTCCCACTCGCTCGTTTGGAGAAGATTTTCCAATAAAATCTAAACAAGTTACACTTCGAGTACCCAAAATTTGAAGTTTTAAATTATGTATAGTATAGCAGCTATCAATTTAATTTTGAAGGTGCAAAATCGCTCTGCACCCTTTTGATCGTACTCCCGATATGTATAAAGTTGTTAGACCTATTAAAACAACATTACAGCATATTCGAAAATTATGTAAGTAACCGATTGTAACACCACATTAACGATTATTACTTACTTTTACATTAACGTGTATTATAGATAAAAATATAATTATTACCCGTAACACAGCATGGGGTACACTAACATGTTAATTACAATATATTACAAACAATGAAGGTAAGTGCACAATTTTTTACTCTAATACACAATAGTACTAATGCAGTTATATTTTTTATAACGTAGTGAATAATATTGCTCATAAAAATTGTTAAAATTTATTACCCCCTTAAAAGATGTTATTAAATCTTATTATAAATACGATAGAAGGTAGGTTTATAGTTAGCACTAAAAATTCTTTTAGCATTTTATGGATTTATATTTTTATAAGTTCACTAACAGAATATATCCAATGACAAAATTCGTATAGTAGTGTTGCTTTACTTAGCATAAAATTTTCTAATAAATTTGCGCTGCAGTTAATTTTTTCGTATTTTTTAAGTCATAAAGGTGTTTGTTTTAAGAAAAACTTTTGCACTTGGAATATTAAAACTACAAAATTTACATTTTCTTGAATTTGTTAAAAACGAACTTCGTATCTGATTTAAAAATTAGTTTTATAAATTTGCAATTCTGGCACTTTGGGACGTACTGTGCTGTAATTATTATCTGATCGATTTTTATGAGCTCCACATCAAAAGATACAATATTTTACAAGCATTAAATTTTGTGTCCGATAATTTTTGATAAAAACGTTTAAATTATAACTTCGAAAAAAATGGTATTTAAAAAACAAATACAAAATATTAATTTCAATGTGTAAGGATTTTTGTTATCAAACCGGTGATATGAACTTTTAACGCGTATATTCCAGAGGAATTAGTAGAACACAGGATTTCATATTAATCATTTATTTTCAAAATGCATAAAATCAACTTTAGGATCTTCTGTATAACAAACTATGCTATCGATATGTTATGAACAAAGTCCGAAATTGTACAAAGTCGACATTATAGCATTCCTCCAAAACTGAGCACTATCTGTCCACATAGGTTTCAGTATGGTTTTATAAGTAAAAAGTGTTTTTCCAGAGACAATTAAGAATTTATAACAATTAACCGGTCTTAATTTAAAAGTATTTGTATACATATAATCAAATTTGATGATTTTTATTTTAATTTGTTCATTTTGAAGCTGTCATTTTGAAGCCGTCATTTTGTATTTTTAATTTTTAACCTCGGAGTAATAACCGAATACCACAAAAATTGCAGTATTGTAAAAATTTGTAAATAGTGAAATAGGTACAATAAAATAGACGTTATTGGAAAAGCCCTCTCCGACCTAAATGGATTTATTTAAAATCTGCTTTGTTTAATCCTGCCATAGAAACATGCTGTTTCTTCCTTAGATATCAAACAAGAAACCAATTGTTTTGCTCATCACTCAGTTTTTTGTTTTGTTTCTATAATAATTGAAAACTTATTATTTATTACACTATTATTTAATTATTTGCATAAAATTAATCACACAATTATTAAATTCTGGGTTACTTTCATTAAAAATGCCAGAAGTTGAGAATTGATGTGCTTCAACTCGATTTACGTTCCTACAGTACTTTTGTTACGGAATTTTTGTTGTCTTAACTTCTACGCGATTTTTACTTGTGCTTGCTTCTTCATCACCTTCAACTATTATTTTCGCTATGTCAGTCTTGCTAGCTACTGATTCTTTAACATAGCCTTCAGCTACAGACGACGAGCGCCAGCCTTCATGTTTTTTAGCATCAGAAAAGTTTTAAACCTACAAATATAGCAGTCAATTGCATTTCAAAATTTTAAAATCGGTACGAAATTTACCGTCTATTTTTTAAAAAATCAGCCAAGTTTATCTTAACATTAAATAGGTAAACCACAACGAAGGAGGCGCATTCTTCTCAATTTGGCCACTAAAATAGGCTACAACAACAGTTTCAGTTATCACTTGTACCTTTTTGCTTTCATCCATTCACGAAATTTTTCTATTTCTTTCAGGTATCTTCCTTTGAAAAGTTGCCCTTTCTGGCAACAAATGTAATGTAGCGGCATCGGTCCGCGGCATCAGCAACTTTTTGACATTGTTCTTCACTTTGCTCCATTTTTGTAGCAATAATTAATTATTATAAGACAAATAATTCGGGATATAAAACTACGCGTAACAGTGACAATTGAAAAATGTTACTATATCGTAGCACCGTAGCAACACAACCGGCCTACGTTTTTCATATTGTTAATTTAATTATTAGTGACGCGAATATTAACAAATTTATGTTTTAGAAATAATTTAGATTTATAACCGTTTCGCTCACTATTTGCCTTTTGTTTCTCCACTTGTAATGTAATATACTATTAATGGCTTTATATACTAACTACTAGTTAAAAAATAGTTATTTTCGATACTAGTACTTAAATAGGCTACTTTTCCATTCGAGGTTGATTTTGCTGACGAGCCCGAAGGGCGAGTCAGCAAAATCAACCGAGAATGGAAACAAGCTATTTAAGTACGTGTAACGAACACTATTTTTTGCAAATCTGAAATTCGGCAAATAAAGAAAGCGAGTTATTAATAGTAATGCTCTTGACCTCATACCTGCCGATTGCTAGAACAAATAAGGAGAACAAGATACAAATTGTATGCAATTCTGAAAGATCAAAATTATTATTAAGCATTAAAGCCCACGTTAAAGCAAGTTAGCGAGTAATGCGTAATTAGTAATCAACAAATAAACAAATCTTTCATAATTGTAGATACACTATTGCACTTACTTATTTTTTTGTCAAAAAATGTACTTAGGAAGGTTACTTTGTCATACGACGTTATTACAACAAATAAACACATCAATCTTTTAAACTAGCCTAGTTATTTATAAATTTGCAGGAAGCATAGATCATGAGTAGGCATATTTTACATACAAAGACCGAGTTTATAACTGAAGCGATGAAATTTTTTAGAAACAAAGGCCGACGAGATTATTACCTAGAAATATTTTAACAAAGTTGCACAATCTGGACTATGCTGAAATGAAAATAACTCGCACTAGTGCGGAAAAGTGAAGTCCTCTCGCGGAAGAATCGTACGTGCAGAAAACATGCCGCTTTCAATGCTATGTAACGTGTACGAAATGATCACATTTCACAACAGAATTGCAAAAGATTTTAATTCAAAATTATTTTGAAACTGCAATAACTTAAAAACTTTTTTGTGCTTAGAAGTTTTCGGGATCACTGACTACAAATCTGCAGTTATAAATATAAAAATTCAAAATTGTGGCTTTAAAATAGTCGAATTTAAGATAAAATTTATGCCAGTTTCAATAACACTTACAAATATTTAAATTTAAAATTTAAATATTATAGCACTGGAATTTTTGTAGTTCACAATTATTATTCGAGCATTAAAAATACAAAATGACGGCTTTAAAATGACTGAATTTATAAAAAATCGTTCAAAGTTCAAATAAATACTTACAAATTTTTAATTCTGCACTTCAAATAATACAGGCCATAAGTTTATAGTAATTGTTTATTATTATTGCATACATTAAATAAATGTTTCAAGGTTTAAAACATAAAATAGCGAACTCAAACGGTCAAATTTAAGAAAAAATCATACAAATCTCATTAAATTCTTACCGATATTCAAATATTGTAGTTCGTAAAAGTTCAAATTTCAAAATTTTGCGTTTCTGGCAAAACACGTTAGAAACTAGTAGTCTACTTTTAGGTAAAAAAAATGTAAAAAAGAATTTTGATCAAACTTATACAGCTGTCATTTCGTCCAGAAACGTCGTGAAGTCAATCAACAAATCAAATTAAAGATCATTTTGTTATCTTTCAAAAATATATGTACTACTATAATTTTTCCCAAAATAGTTCCTCATTTCTAAGATTTTTTGCAAAAATCTGAAAATTTTACAAATTTACAGAAATTATAATAAATATAAAAGCATTTTCAAATACAAAAATAATATTGTATGTTAGTGTACTTTAAGAAAATATAATAATTTAATTTTTGTGCATATAAAAAATTCTTTTTTTGCTATAATTACAAAATTTAAAAATATATTAAATGATTTAATCAAAATTAAAAACAATAAAAAGCTGTAATTCAGATAAATGGTCAAGCTTGGTCCCATTTGAAAGATATTAAATTAAACTTAATTTTAAAAGAAATACTTGACACATTTCTTTTGTTTAAAAATCATTGTCTTCGGCAAAGAACAAATAATTTAAAGAAAAATATATATTTCGAAAAAAAATAGACCTATTTCGATTATATTTTATTTTTAATGAAAATAATGGGTTTGAAAAAATTTTTGCGAGCGTTTTGCTGTAACCAATTTACCACCGTAGCCATCAGTTTGTCACAAAGCCATTTTATCGCAAATTTTTTTTAACTGTTTTTATTTCAAATATGATACGCGAAAGGTGGCTGCTTGTTAAAACTATCCCTGCAGTGGAAAAGATTTCTTAAATGCGGATGTTAACAACGCGGGATCCAATCGATTCTTACACTGAAAGAAATTTACTCTCACCGTTCTTGAATTTCACCCAATCATGGCAACATTCTAAATTCAAACAAAGCATGCTCAACTTAGGATTTCACATTACTAATTGGATTCTGCAATATTAGTTACGTACGACATTCTTAAATTTTGTTTCAATTTAAGAACATTGGATGATTAGGTCTTTCTCCCAGTAAATAAGATGCTATGGTCGTAGTATCTTACTGATCGTCTCATTTGCAATCGTATAAGCTATTCCATAACTTAGTTCTGGACCCATTAGAAGTGTTTCTACATCTTCTCTGGTAAGAAGTCTGTTTTTTTTCGCCTTTATATCCCGGTGTAGGACATTTCATCGTCGCCGTTTCGACGCAAAGACAAAATTAAAAGAATTTGTATTTTTGCGGTTGGTAATGGATTACATTTTTTTCTTATATCCACTGTATTTTTTTCTTTAACACATAAAAATTCTTGAAATTATATATATTATTAACCTCTGAAGCTAATTTTAGATTAAAATTTTTTTTAAATTAAAATTGATTTATTAAAATTATTAAACGTCTGATGACAGCAGTAACCATTGCTGAAAGCATACGAATAATATTTCGGGGACGGTCAATAAACCCGAATTCGGAATTTCATGATTTTTGAAGCGAATTATGAAAGATGAGCGTCTAATTAGCGTATAAAAAAAAATAAAATTTGCATTTCAAGAAATCCTCAAAATTGAAATAGGTTGTGTCGACTGTAAATATACCAGAATCTCGGTTTTTACAACGAATTATGATAGATAATGGTGTAATTAGCTAATAAAAAGAATTAAATTTATGATCAGACAAAACATTTTCGAAAAAAAGTCACTTTTTGTGTGAATTTGTTTCTGATGTGATTGCGCTGTCAAAACCTATTAAAAACATCCCCCAAGCGGCCCCAACTTAAAAAAGTTTGCAAGTTGACCCGACGGATCTCAGGGAGCGATTGACTCCTTCCTAACGCTGCTTTAGTTAGCCCCGCCTTAAGGTAGATTTCCTAGTATGAAACTACACGGACTGTTAACAAAATGTATAAAATTATTGCGTAATATTACGCAATAATACACTTACATGTATTTCTTATAGGAAAATTGCAATTTTTAAAATTAAATTGTGTCCTTATTACAACTCCGACAAGATTGATCCTCACCTTAAAGAGCTTGTATTTTCGTGTTATTTCGTTTGGTCAAGCCATTTTTATAGGGAAAAGTGTACTTTTGAGTTCGGGATTCTTGACTATACCCAACCTTTAAATTAAAAAAAATATTAACTTAACACATAAAAATTCAACTCAAAAGCTTTCTTACTCAAATTTATAATCAAAATTTAGAATACTTTTGAAATGTAAAGAGAAACCAACCACAAAAATACTTAATTTTTTAATTTTTTAAAATGTTTCTGAGGTGAAACCTCCCATGTCGAAACGTCTCGGCTTCGAAACGTTCCAGTTTGTTCAGATTTTCTGATTTGCGTAGAACCTGCACGTTGTTTCCTCTGCACAGGCTTTTATGGCATTTTGATATACTTTAGTCTTCTTTTTCATGTGCCATATCCGGTCTACCGGATGTTGGCGATTCGACTTAGCCAAAGCCAAGATGAATTTACCTTCTTCTTCTTCTGCGCTTCACAGTGTAGGCATTTATACCTGTTCCGGTTTACCAGGGAGTATAATTCATGGGGTGGTTTCCCGTTGATATACCTATACTTTAGTAGACGACATATTTTGGGTAACTTTGCTAAAAATTTTAGGTTGGATGAGATTCGAAGTAAAATCTAATTGGATTCATAATATTCGTAGAAATTTTAATAATTTTTTTTTTGAACATTTTGAAACCCTCTTTTTATATTTTTATCTTTATAACTATATTTTATGTAAATACTTATTTAGTGACCTTGAAACCTCTAGGTAATTAATTTTAGGATATTGTATAATATAATACAGACTCTGAAATGTACAGTGGCGTCTTGAAACTCTTGTAAAATATAAAGCAGAATGCTAAAATTAAAAAATAGATCGTAGGTGTCGTTTTTAAACTTTTAAGATCAAATCGCTTTAAATTGAAGATTAGGAATTGAACTCAATTGATTACAATTATTTATTGGTTTAAAAAATAGATTTGGTATGCACAAATTTTTAAGTTTTTTAATATTAGAAAATAGAACTAATACGTAAAAAACAATCTACATTCATCCCTGTCTGCCTGCAGAATAATCTCAGTTAAAGGTTTTTATCAGATTTTGTTGAGTATTTCTATGGCCAAACTTTGTGATTAGCTTCAAATACATTTAATTTCTGTATTATTTGAACTATGGAGTAAATTGTGTAGGAAATATCAATATTTGATTGTATAACAATAGAAAAAATACTGCGATGTTGCTAAGAACTAATGTATGATGTACCCAGCTTATGAATACTGCTTCAAAATTTGTGTAAAAATTCAAGAATATTCAACACTTGACTGCTTCAGAGTGTGACAATCTTCAGATCTTAAAAATTCAAAATATAATTTCTCTTAACATTTAGTACCACGTTTTTCAACACCCTGTATATTAACGAAGATTTAATTCTACGTCTTAGATAAAAACCCAATTTAAATTGTGCTTCTAATCTAAAGTAAAAAATAAAGAAAATAATAACACGATCTCTGACATTTCATATTTCTTTATCTAACACAAATGAAAATTAAACGATTAAATACGTCATATCTCTTTAAATACAATTGATAACATTTGGCACAACTAAATTAAGTTTTTGAAAACTTATAGCTTACAAGTAGGTAGTGATAAAAGTATTTAAGACTTGATAATAATTTAGTATAACATTCAATCGCGGCAGTAAGAACCACGGCTACTGAAGTTCATTTTTTGCGTATTGCGTATTGGTTGTTTTCTATTGAAAAATGAAGATCTTAGTAAGTGTTTAAGTTTTTTATGTTACATTTTTTAAGGCAATTGATATAAACGTTCAAAAAATTATCTCTAGATGTAAAACGTAGTTCAACAAATTTTGGAAAAACTGTCAAAAAAATTTGTTTTTTAGGTGCCTAAAACAATTAAGGTAATTGATCCATCTGAATTACTAAGACCAGAAGCGGATTTTAATGATAAACCGGTAGGACAATTTAGAGATTATTCTGTTGACGAAAATGATCCGATTAAGGAAAGAGTCAGAAAAACTTACTATGATATGCATACAAATCAAACTGTCGATTTTGTAAAAGGTTAGTACTACTTCATTTACACTACGTTTAGGAGATTTCAATTTTTACCTCTCAAGCCATTTGGATCTTGTGGCAGCTAGCTTTTCTAGTCAGTCCTAGGCTTGAGAGTTTAAGATGTTACAAATTTTATATTATGTGGTACATCTAAATCACCATAACAAAACCAATCATTACAGTAAAAAGAATAAAATTTTGGATTCCTTTAAAGCTACGGTTTAACTTCTTTCTGTAAAATACACGAAATTCTTAGTTAAATTTGCAAGGAAAGTTATTTCTAAAAAATTACTCGAGTAAGTTTAAACTTTCACGTTGCTCTTTTTGGAATAGTTTGGAATGGACTTGTATTTAAATAAATATATTCTATATAAAGCATATTTAACTTTAAAATTAATTTATATCAGTCTACTGTGTACTCGAGCTGCTAGATTTCACAAATTTTTACTATGTGCGGCTCAGTGGTCTAGGGGTATGATTCTCGCTTTGGGTGCGAGAGGTCCCGGGTTCAAATCCCGGCTGAGCCCCAGTTTTTTTTGCAAAACAAGTAATTTGCAAATATTTTAGAACAAAAGGACAAGTGGCTCTGTTTTTCTCATTTTGAAGCAAATGTAAAGGATGCTTTAGAAAAATTGAACGAATTAGTGGATGAAAGCGATCCCGACGTTGATATTCCCAATATTGTTCATGCTTTTCAAGCTGCAGAACAAATTCGGAAAGATTTTCCAGATTTGGATTGGTTCCATCTAACGGGATTAATTCATGACTTGGGAAAGGTAAGTTTTCAGTTTAGCAAACTTATAAATTCTGTCACACTAAATATTTAACTCCAATTAGGTGATGGCTTTTTATGATGAACCACAATGGGCTGTCGTTGGGGATACTTTTGTGGTAGGTTGCAACTGGAGCGACAACATTGTCTACAGATCAACCTCCTTTGTTGACAATCCCGATGGACAGGTTCCACTTTACACGTAAGTTATTTATGTAATTCACCAATACCTATTTCGAATGATAATCTGAAATAACTTTTCGGAACTTTTCATGTTGATGATAATTTCAAGGTATATTAATCGAGAGTTTTCCTTATCAATTTTATGACGTAAATATTAAAAAAAAAATTAAAAATACAAAGTTTGATATAATAAATATACCTACAAACGTGTCCTATCAGATGATATATTGTTGGTGGAAAGTGTGGCTTACGACCTATTAGTTTGTTTTTATTTTTAAATAATATCGAAAGTTAATTTTTATTTATTACTATCTAAAAATATTTCAATATTATTATATCCGATTAGTCGCATTTAAGATTTAAGAATGAAACAGTATGATTGTTGACATGACGTAAATATTATGAAATTCAATTTAGCAATCAAAAGAAACCGATAACTTTTGTAAGTGTGTAGTAATCATCGCTGTTTATATTTTGTACTAAATTGAATTTTTCACAAAACAGTTTAGGTCATCACTCGGCTTCCAATGTAAACAATGAATTATAATATTCTATCTTCTGTATGTTACTTTTTCACAAAATATCACTAAAATTAAAAAAAAATCGACGATATGGACATTGTAAAATTTTGTATTTAAAATATTAAACAATGACGAGGGGGTCAAAATATTTTGAATAAATTATCTGATGATCAATTAATGAGGAGAATAATTAAAATATAGGTACATTTCCTAAAATGCAACGACACAATTTGATTTTGGAAGCACTTCATTTTTCCTTCGTCCAACAATTTAAACTGAAGAAATTTTAATCTTTTTTTTATATTGCACATATACCTTATTCTGTAGGTATTATATTATAGGAATAAATAAAAGTCAACTTTTGGTTGAAACCACCGCTTTGGTTAACCGAATGTGACTGATAATTAGATCTCTCAGATTGGAGAAAAATGTTAAGATCTATTCAATCTTTGATTGAGTGTAATAAGAAATATGTTATACCACTAGACTAATTATTATGTATTAACGTACTCTAAATTATTAAATACCTCAAGAAATTTGAAATTATTAAAATATTAATTTAGTTTAGTTTTTTTATAATATGTGTATTAAAAAAAAACTTCCAGTTAATTATTAATTACGATAAGTGCTTCTGGCAGTTAATAACAACTGTCTCGGTCCTCAACAAAGTTTCATAAACGTTAATTTATTTTATTAATTATTAATATATTAATATTTGTAGAACAAAGCACGGAATTTATAAACCAAAATGTGGATTGGATAATGTATTAATGTCATGGGGTCACGATGAATATCTGTATCGTGTTTTAAGACACAATAAGACGACTTTACCAAACGAAGCACTTTATATGATTCGATACCATAGTTTTTACCCATGGCATGTGTCTGGAGATTACGAATATTTTGAAAATGAAGAAGACGCAAAGATGAAGAAATGGGTCCAATTATTTAAGTAAGTAATGCACTAAAAAAGTATAATCGAAAGATTGCCAAATTTTTTTTAAAATTATTTGTATAATAAAATATGTTCAAATTTTTTTTTTTTTTGTAGTAAATACGATTTATACACAAAAAGCGAAACTGTTCCTGATATTGAAAAGTTATGGCCATATTATCAAAGTTTAATCGATAAATACATTCCTGGAATATTAAAATGGTAAATGGATTTCCTAAATTTTGAATGTTACACCTAAAATTATAAACAAATCAATAATAAATACTTAAAATATTATAATTTATGTATCGCGGTGCTTATATAGGTATTTTAGATTTAAACTTTATAATTGAAAGATTAATACTTACTTTAAAATTAATTAGTGTTTGTGTAGCTATATTATATAATATTTCTTGTGCATTTTCAATTAAATTATTTTAGAATATATTTAGACCATAAAATTTTCAGAAGTTTTTATGTATATGTACTTGTTAGTTGGTAAACCACAGAAAAAATATAACTAATCAATAAAATTGTAACTATTAACCAATAAAAAATTAATTAAGCAATAATTTTTTGTATAAAACATTCAGTGAATGTTGTAAAAAAAATTTCCAGTAGAAAATACATACACACAAGAGTATTTAATATAATATGTTCTATTAATAAAAAAATATTACAATATATTAATATTCTAATTAAAATATTCTTGGGTGAAATACACTTCCTTTCCTGTGCTTATAATAAAAGTTTCATTTCATCTGCAAGATTTAATTTTAAATTAATAGAATAAATAACTTAAGAAAGATGGTTAATCCTACACAAAAATTAAACAATTAAAGTTGGATTACCTACAGAATTAGAATAGGTGTGCAAAGGATTTTGTTAAAATTATACAAAGATTAAATAACAAAACCACTTCAAGACAAAAACTTACATTAAATTTTAAATCAACTGTAATACTTATAAAACTTATTAAAACAGAAATTCTTGTACCTATATTGAAATATTATCCCTGGGTACTCATGTACACTTTTGCTGTTGTGCATTACAACTAGACGCTCTTAGCGCATTTTAGACAGACTCCTGGAGCGAATCATAGAGTATGCTGTTTAGTGCACTAACTTGGAAATTTTGAGGTCTCCTACTATAAATTTTCAAATTTTTTGTTAAAAAGTTCAAAATTTTTATATTAGGAATTAAGTATAATTGATTGTAACAATTTTTAATAATTAATTGAATAATTATTAATTGTTATTCGATCAAATATTAAAAATCATTAAATCTGTTGTTTGGATACTTCAAAAACACATAGTCTATTAAATACTATATAACAAAAATTATTTAAGGTATAGACGAATTTTACTATGCCCCATTATTTCATAAATCAGAGAAAACTATTAAAATTAAAAATCTGAAAAAAAATTAAACATCCTCTTGAATGAATTGGATGAATAATTAAAAAAATAGTCATAGTCAAATATTGGTCAAGTTAGCATGGAATACCTCACGTATTTTCACTATGTATATTATTACGTTGAAAATTATAGCCAACGTTATTCCGTACATGAGTGGAGTAACCAAAATTTAAAATTCGAAATACAAATTTTTTTAAACTTATTTTGAAGCAATTTGGGGAAGGAGCCAATAAATAGCATTCGTCTACACTAGAGGTTCCCAGTATTTTTTGGCTGCCCCCCCATAAAAAGAAATTGTTCATCACCCCCTTTTCAGGAAAAAAACACCAACTCTTGTTCTACATAAGATATTGATATATTGAAAAACAAAACAGATTTTTAAAATAAATTACTTTATTAAAAGATAAACATTCTGATGGAATGAAGTTGACCTCATTATGTGCTCAGTTCATAAAGGTTTCGTATATAATTAGATCAATGCCTGAGCTCAGACCCGGCGGACCAAAATGGATACGATTCCTGTAACGGGCGGTTTGCATTTAAATCTATGTTACTAATTGTTAACAAACCTCCAACTTTCATATTAGATTTTGAAACGCACGATTTATTTACAACTCTTTGTGCAATAAAACTTAGTGGCTCCGGAATTTTGCACTTGGCTAGAATAAGCAAATTAAGTTTTCTTCATTTTTCGTTTTGATTTTTATCTAATCATTTGCCGTTTTTGTATTTAGCGCTGTGCATTTTGTACAGCTTTTTTGGATTTTTATTTCAATTTATGATTTACAATTTTAATATTGAAATTTTATTTTTGGTTAAATTTTGATTACAATTTTATACCAGTTAGAGGTCTACAAAATCGCATAGAATTTATTTGAATGCCCCTGAGTTGTAAATGATTCCCATTGCGGAGGGTCAATCCACAAGAAGTTTTACTGAATTACATCGTGTGACGTCTAGTATGTGTGGAATTGGTCCAACATCTTGCTGTTCCTTATTTCAAGATGAAATTATTCTTTTAGTTTTATGTTCGCAATCGATTTCATCTTCCCGGAAGAATGTCACATTGACGTAATAGATTTTTTTATAATGATGGAATATTTAAAGGATTCCAATTATTAGGTTTGTTTCATCAAGCAGTTCTCGTTAGTTCTAGAGCTATACGCATGCGCTTTAACTAAAATCTGTTTCATCAAACGTTAAAAGAAGAACTACTAATTCTATGAACTACTAGTCCGTTGTTTCATCACCCTTCTTGGGAGTTCTAGAGTCGTTCTGAACCACAGAATATAATATAACAATAGAATGGCATCTTAATGTTAAAAATAAAACCCTCTTCTGGCGCCATCTAACCGTCATAGTACGCAGTGAAATAGTTAAAAAAAATAATAGATGGCATTATACGTTCTATTTAATTTTTATTTAAAAATTTTTTAATTGCTAATTCAAAATGATTATTGTTTAATAAAATGTTCCAGTAATGTATCCACAAAATAAAACTGAATACATTACTAAAACAATTCATAAAACATTAATCATTTTGAATTAGCAATACTACAGAAAAATCATTATAAACTTAATATTTTATTCACATGTTCTGCTGAATAATTAATTACATTTAATTAAACAATATAAATTATTAACTGGTCCATCTTCAAATCACCCTGGAAACGCTGAAAATTGAAACAATTCAATTAAATATTAATTATTTTAATTATAATTATTTTATAAATTACCTGCAGCGCTGAGGATTTCAACTTCAAAACTTTTTTTTCAAAAATTCAAAAAATTTTCCAATAGGTCTTGATTAAATGTTCGGGGACACATTTTTTGAAGCCAAAACTTTTCATTTTCATGTAGAGATCAATGAAACCCTGAGAATTATACAATAATATTAAACATCAATTAATTTTATTTTAATTATTTTAGAAATTATTACCTGAAATGTAATCCAATTTTTTACGATTGGTGGCATGCTTAATTTTCCATCTTGATTAACAAATTTCATCGTTTTTAAAATTATAATAGCTTTTTTCCAAAATTCAATGTGGAGATTTGTCAGCGCCGCAGGTTCGTAACGGTTTTTCTTCTACATCAAAACCAGCATGACCATTAACGCTCTCAAATAGTTTATCTAATGATAAACTAACTTGAGAATGTAACTTTATCGGTTTCAGCTGTCGTCCCTAAATTATAGAAAATACATTAGTGAAAACTTATCTACAATATAAAAATGTTTAATTTGTACCCGATTTTGCCATAAGATTAATCGTAGCAGCAACTGTGTAGCTCAACACTTTGGTGCAACACGAAACCTTAATTTTTTTTTAATTTTGTGGATAAATGTGATTATTTATTTTTGGCATCGCCCTAAGTTTACCACATACACCATCTATTAAATATGCATTTTAAATATGATCTCACTTTAGCCATTAACTCAGCTCCATCGATACAGCATTTTTAAGTTTCCGTAGAGTAAACACCTAAAAATAACAAAACTTAAATTTTAATATAATTTTCAAATGATTAGAAACTACCTGTACGTGATTTGCTATTTTTTTGAATTTTTCGGCAAGCTTTATCCTTTGTCGTAAATTTGAATTTTGAAACTTGCTACTTCTTAATTGTCTTCGAAGTAAACAGGTTTGCTATATATAAATTTAGCTTTAGGAGTAAGTTGAGCAGATCTTGTTATGTTCACTTTGTTAAGTAGTGATGCTAAAAAATATTTTTTAGCATAAATTAAGATTTGTTTTGCATGTACAAACCTTTTGTTCTTCGAGGTGTAACAACTTGAACTGTAACGTCTTCATCCCTATTCTATCCAAAAGTGCTTGTTGTAGCTAAAATTAATCAAATTAATTTTTCATGTACATATTAGTAGATATTTTGATTCTTTTATATATAAATCAACGAAAAACTTCACAAACCTTCTGACAGTGGTGGCGTTCGACAATTATCAGTCCAATTTAGCGTAATCACTTTAAAACATAAAAATTCACACAACTACCACAGAATAGATCAACAAACAATATCACATAAACTAAGCAATCAGTAGATCACACAGAAAATAGACCACAAAAAGACGTTTTTTTAAAATGCAATATGGCTACGTGCTAAAGTAAATTTTAATTTTCAACTTGTCACTTGATTGACCTTGAAAAAAATGAAATTCTGAAAACAGCGCCACCCCATGAACGATAGTACGGACTTAATACGATTCTCGTTTCCCTATACGAGAGATTCTACCGTGTTCTGAACGGTTCAAATCAGTACTTGCTCGTGAGCAAGAACTACTAAGTTCTTGAAAAGGGACCGCCCATAATATCTCGACTGAAGACGAACTCGTACGAATTTTAGCATCGTATTTGAATAAGTAAATTTTTCAAAAAATGCACAAGAAGAAATTCTCCGGTGATTAGTAAGAAGGGCTTAAGCCAAAAATTGGAAAATTTTGTTAGCTATTGAAATTAAGTACATTTTGTATGTTCTTTCGATTTGTACTAATAAAAAATTTTCGTTGCAAACTTTTGTATTAAATTGTGCAAGTATGATTTCTTCACTTTCATCATCACTAGAGGCAGTGTCAAACTCTTCATTAAAATCACTAAAATCTGAATCGCTCATTTTTCAACGTAAATATTGCTTTTTGTTTTGGATATTCCGTTGCTTCAGCTTGTAAACAAGTTAGGTTAGGATTTATGGTTTCAATAAAATAATTCGTTAAATCACGAATGAGTCTGAGCAATCTCGAAAAATTATAACTGTACCGAAAGCGTTTCATCACGATTATTTTTTGACTAGTAGTTCAAAACAGTTATTGCTCACGCGTGCGCTTTGAAAAATTCTGAATTAAAACTCGGTAGTTCTAGAACTGTTCAAATTATGCTCGATGAAACAAAGCTATTATCAATCTATGGCTAATTAAAGATGCAGTTTGTAAGATGAGCTTTGCAAGTAATCATTTTGTTTTTTTTCTTTAATCATTATTGTGAGTTTTAACTAATTTCTCTAAATTGAGTAATTTGTATGGTAAGTTTAATTTACAGTTTTGTTTACCATGAATTACTTGTATAGTAATGTTCAATTACTCTTTTGCTAGTTAAACTTTTGTGCTAATTTTTTG
Organism: Lycocerus yunnanus; assembly: GCA_036346125.1. Classification (NCBI taxonomy): domain Eukaryota; kingdom Metazoa; phylum Arthropoda; class Insecta; order Coleoptera; family Cantharidae; genus Lycocerus; species Lycocerus yunnanus. The sequence goes on along the minus strand of JARFIX010000075.1, from coordinate 1,550,230 downwards.
TATTTTGTGAATTGAACGTTGGGTGACAGTTCAAATTCCCGTATCGGGATTTTTACCATTTTTAAAGCGGTTTATGAAAGATGAGGGTCTAATTAGCAGATAAAAAAAATAAAATTTGCGGTCGGTGCACAAATTTTGGAAAAAAACGGCTTTAAAAATTAATTTTAAATGCAATTTTGTCATTGGCTCTTTTGAACTGTAACCCCGCCCACCTAAATCAAAATAGGTTGTGGGAACAGTAAAGATACCAGAATCTCGCTTTTTACAACGAATTATGAAGGATGAGGGTCTAATAAAAAATTAAATTTGTGATCGGACAACAAATTTCAGAAAAAATTAACTTTTTGTGTGAATCCGACTCTTGATGTAATTGCGTTTGCTTTACTTACTAAAAACATCTCCCAAAACGATCCAACTTGAAAAAGTGTGGAAGTTGACCCGGCGGATATCAGAAAGCGCTTGACTCCCTCCCAACGATGCCCCATTTAGCTCCGACCTATGGTTAATTCGTGCATATCAAAGCACACGCACCGTTAATGCAATGCATAAAATTATTGCACCATAACACATTTCTTATGGGAAAATTGTAATTTTCAAAATTAAATGGTGACCTAATACAAGTCCGACAACATTGATCCTCACCTTAAAGAGCTTGCATTTTTCTGTTATTTCGTTTGGTAAAGCCATTTCTATAGGAAAAAGTGTATTATCGAACCCGGGAATTCAAACTCTTATCGAACGTTGATATAAAAATCTGTTGTGGAACCATTCAACTGCTTGATTGAATTTTTGTTTTCCATTTTCGAAATTTTATTAAAATTTGTATTTGGCCCAGTTTACCATTTTCAGGTAGTTTTTTGGCCCATTTATTAAAAAATATCAAAAACTAACTTTAATCTACAGCCCGATCTACCTTTTCCGCGCAGATTCCGCCTATTTAGTATTAAGTGTAAAAAATATCATAAACTAACTCTAATCTGCAGCTCAATCTACCTTTTCGTGCAGATTTTATTAATTAAAAAATTAAAAGTTAATTAAAATTAAAGTAATTAAAAAATATCCTTTTATTTAGATTTTGTATTGGCACTTAAAATTTTTTTTCCGAAATTGTGTACTATAAACATAAACCTACCACTATTTTTATAGGAAATTAAAGTAAAAACAAATAAATTTGTACAAAAAGGTAGATCGGGCTGTAGGTTTGAGTTAGTTTTAATATTTTTCGAGTTGATACCAAATAGGTGGAATCTGCGCGATAAACTGAGCCAAAGGCAAATTTGAATAATATTTTGGAAATGGTAAACTGGGCCAAAGGTACTATCAACAAAAATTATGAATCTATAGTTATCTATAGTTTAATTTCCTATAGAAATAGTTAATAGAAATTTTAAATATCAATAAAAAAACTAAATAAAAGAAACATTTTTTTTAATTACTCACAAAAAAAATTAATTTCTTAAAATTTTGTTTTTGGTCCAGTTTGCCATTTCTAAAATTTTATTCAAATTTGCATTTGGCCCAGTTTATCATTTTCAGGTAGTTTTTTTATTCTTTCAGATTATTTCAACTTATTGTAAATATTTTTTTGAAGAGCAGAGTAATGAGAAGAAAATGTACATTTTGTTCATTTAGCAGCATATGATCTCCTTCTTCATTAATTTGAATTTCTAAAATGGATACATTCTAACAGATTACATTTTTGGAACCATTGAAGAATGAACAAGCACAAACGTAGATACAGTTACTCGCAAAAGACCTCGGACACCTAATAAAATTACAATAATTTCCATACAATAATTATTTATAAAGTAAACAGTGGTATCAACATTCCATTTGATAAAATATGTCTTAAGGTCACCAAAAACACACAAAAATTTAACTACCGTACAAATAATAATTTTAACGTTTCCAAGGGTAATCACAAAGTGAAATGAAAAATATAAACCAAATTACCATGGGGATATCATAAAACGTTACCAAGTGGAAGATAGAATTGATTTTAAAGAAAAAACTGGCCGTTTACGTAAATTAAGTTGTGAAGACGAAAGTTATATTGTCAGAAGAGCATGAAAAAGTCCTAGAATTAAAGCGCTAAAATTACAAACTAAAGCAAGAAATGAATGTACATTCTGAAACAATCTGCAGAGTTTTAAAGAGAAAGGGGTATAACAGTCGAATGGCTCTTTATTAGTGAAGGCAACAGGTTAAATATATTCGTTATGCCAAATACTTCTAAAATAAACCCGTATCATGGTGGAATAATAATGCCGAACCATGATATAACATAAACCAAATTCAGAGCTTGATTCGAAAAATTTACATAGAACAGTTAAATAAGGTGATGGAAAGGAAATATGCACAAGTACAAATATTTTAAAGTCCCGTAGAACAATTTAGTGCAAAATGCTACTAGAATAAGCATCAAAAACAATTTTAAATATTATCAGGACAATAATCCAAAACAAAATTCCCATTTATGTATGAAAACTCTTTTAATAAAAAATATCTTTTTAAGTAGCATACAAAAAAAATGGATTACTTCTTTATTTGTGATTGTACAGTCATTAAAATAGTTTACGTAAATATTGTTAGTTACGTAAAGTAGATGAAAATAGGATTAACTGCCCTCCACTAAAAATACTAAAATTTATGAAAAAAATATATACATGATTATATAATTTGTTCTATTTCAATGTTTGAATTAGCCCAATAAGTTATTGTTAATATTACCACTGTACCCCGTTTTCCCCTACACAATGTAAATGATTTATTAAAAATAAATACCGATTGAATTCCTTTAAAATAATTATTATTGTAAAAATAAGTTATATGAAGCTCAATATTCTGATTATTGTACATAGCAAAACGCTGATAATGTAATCTTTGTGCCAAAATGATAATGATTTTGTTATTATGCAAACACTGTAATTAAATATTCAATTTATTGAAATAGGAAAAACAATAATTAATTTAATATTTATGCTAAATATATTATAAAATACAAACTTATAATTAATTTTACAAAATCTTCTTTATTTGCATAAATCCATCAGTATCAACAGCCCATTTTAGTCTTTTTTTTTGTATAATTTATTAAAAAAATTAAGCGGTGGTATCGTAAGCTTGGTCAGCAGCTCTATTTTCTACTACATCTTCAGTCAAATTCCTATATCTTAAATTTGTTATTGCTGCACGAATTTTTAAAAAGCAAGTAGTAAATGTGATTCCATTATAAACACACATTCCCGCTAGTAATGATACAAATCCTAGCAACTGAAACATAATTTTGTCAATTTAATTTCAACATTATATTATTATATCAATATTTACTTGTAACCAATGAAACTGTTGTCCCATAAAAGCAAACTAACTGACCAGATAACAATCGTCCTTACGCTATCTAAAACCATTCGAGTTGTAGCTGATATTTCTTTAGTGACACTAATGCCAGCAAAATTAAAGAAAGCAATTGATATTATCGTTCCTATTAAACAAAAAACATTAAAAGTGATCAGACTTGTTACGACAATTCAAACCTAAAATGGCAAATATTAATTGAGCGCTGCTTCCAATTTGAACAATGGCATCAACAGCATCTTCTAAGACGCCTCTAGGATTGTTACTAAATGGTGGTCCAACTCGAATGTAATAAAATGGGATTTGAAGGCTGCCCAATACCAAGAAACCAAAAATACCTAGAAAATGGTAAAATAAACTCTGGAATTACCTAAATAAACTCTGAATTACCTTCCCATCCTACTGCTTGCAACGGTGGTATATCCAATCCAGAAACAAACTTTTCTTCCACAACCATTTGAGTAGCTGTAATAATTTGAGCTAAAATAATTAACAGATCACCCGTGATGATGTCATTTCGTCCGTGATTGTCAGAATTAGTGTCTTTGGTAATAAAATCAGCTGCACCGACAACAGCTAGTCCAATTATAATTAAAGCAATTCCAGACCATTCACGTTTCTTCAAAACTCGATCCAAAAATCCTACACTCAATAAACCAACAAATATTATCACAGCACCTACAACACAAAACACAATCAGTCAAAAACATAAGCATCCACAATAAAAAATTACCTCGAAACATCTGAAAACTTGATGCATATGTTAAATTAAGCCCTATGTACATCAGAGACGTAGCAGTCATATCACACATTGCAGGAATAAATAATTTAAAAGGACTAAAATTACGATTTCCTTTAGTCAGCTCATTAACGTCTTCAGAACCGTCCTTTTAAATCACACAAACATAACAAAAATTAAATAAACATGAGAAAGAACTTACATTTCGTCTACTGTAGATTGCATAAAGAATTTTAAACATAACAAAACATAAACTTTCCCCCAAAAACATGCAAGTTGCTTGGAAGAAAGGATGATCAAATTTTCTGACTTCGCCATCACGACTTGTTGCTTCCAAACCATCGGCCCATCTAATACAAAAATAAAAAACTTGCTGTTGTGGACAAATTGAATTTGAATACTTACTTTGTACTTAGAGTATTTATACTGCCAGTTATTACCATAACAACAGCCAAAATAAGTTGATATCCAGTCCAAGCCATAATTATTTATTGTCGATATTTTTAAATTAATATTATTAACAAAATACACTTTAATTACTAAACTATAATACAACAAAATGAGTCACACGATCACATGAACGAATAGGAGTATAATAAATTGAGAACTTTCACAATCTGCTTTGTTATCAAAATTGCAGACAAATTATAAAGGACAATCTACATTCAATTACAACTGTTTGCAAAATAACTAAAATAAAATTGGAAAAAGTATGAAATATAATAAATTCACTTGAGTTGACAGATGTCAGTTTATAAATAAGTAATAATTTAAGTTAGTTATGAGTGTATTCTAAGGTTATGAGAAAATATTAATAAGCCCGGGAAATTTAAATTTAGTCCAGACATGCTAAAAGAGGCTGCCTGAAACTTTTACTTCGCCAACGTTTAACATAATATAAAAATCATGTTAGAAATTTAATACAAAATCATTAAATATTCTAGAATTTGTGAAAGTCTCTAAATTGGAATTTAAATGGCAAAAATTGTAATTTTTGTTGGAAGGTGGAGATGTAAAATATTAGCATCAAAATGAAATTTCATTAAAAAATCACAATGGGAAGGTGCAGCCATAATATCTCAATGCTGAACCCGGTGCAATCTACAAATCATCAATGCAATCTTCAACAACCCATAAAACCAAGCACTAGAAATTTAAATTATGCAAACGGAATCATATTATTTTTACAGAACAATTTACTATTACCTAATTTACCTTACAACATTCTTAAAAAGAATACCATAAGTACTATTGTTTGCTTAACTCTTATATTTTTCTTGAATATTTTCTTATGAAAATTTTAGTTGTATTTATCTATAGAAAAACTGGAGATACAAAAATGTTAAAAAAAGACATGTTGCCATTTGAAAAGTAAATGCAGGCACACTTCTGGTTGAGTTTGAAGTGCAAAAAAATATACCTTAGCAGTTTCCGATAGTAAATTTCTAGTTGAATAAAAAACTATTTAAATTTTTTTATTTATCTAGTAATATATAAGAATTATTTACTGTTACCATTATCCGTGAACTATTAAATATAAAATAGATTTACATTTGTACCTCGTTTTAAGATAAACTTTGACAAAATCGCGTACGAGATAGTTACAAATCTGTATTCTTGGCATAATATCTCTACGATGATTTAATTACCAAACATATATGGTAAGAGCCTCTTCGATCTACTTACCTTAAAGATTTCGATTATCTTTGAGAACGATTACGTAACCAGGTCACTGCACCACCAAAAGTGCATTTTCCACGTCTCGTGGGAATGATCTAAAAAGAGGACAGAAATAACCCTTGAAAGCGTAGGGCACAAATACAACCGCCAAGAATGTGATTGGTCAGTCAGTCAGTTAAGTCAAGCCTAACCAAGTCGTGCAAGAAGGAAATCATCTGATTCCGACGTCCTCTGTTATCCTGATTTTCTTTGTCTAGAAAGTGGTGGCAGCATAACCTACGCTACTCAACCCTCTCCCAAGCTACTCCTTTTCCTCCTTACTATATTTCCGTGGTCCCGAAAAAAACGGGATAAGTCGAAAATTGTACGTTTCTGAACTTTAATTAATTCTACTGAAAATTGTTCAAAATAAACTTATCCCCTTTTACCCCGGGACCACGGATTTGTTAACGATTTAGACCCTACTCCCTCCTATATTTACTCCAACCATTTTTTAACCCTTTTCACAGACACAGTAAACCTCTTCTTTTCATATTCACCTTTTTACTATTACAGGGTTCCCATTAAATTTTTTAAACTAAATTTCTCAACTTTTCCAGATCTTCCTTGATTAAAATTAATATTTTTCCCCGACTTTTTGGAACTTCGTACATTTTATTCATAATTTGGAATTTCTATAATTTTTTTAAATTAATTTTTGTTTTCAAATTTCAAAAAATTTTTCCTGATTTTCAGTTAAAAATCAAAAATTTTCCGATTTTTTCAGGTATTCCAGACAAGTAGGACCCTGTACCGCAAACCACTTTGAACTAATTTACAGCTTTACTACCTAATTTCTTGCACTTTTTACTGCTCGGCGACATTTGATGTGACCCAATGGAATGGTACCGACTACATACTGTCAAAAATGCTAATATTGAAAACTCCAGATACAGTGTGCACGTCCACAAGAAATAAAGGTTCTGCGTGTGATTTTGTAATTCAAGTCCCTCCTTCGTTTATTGATTTAGATGCAGAATTGTGCCCTCGAACTTAAAGACTGTCCCAGATGAAATCCGACCACTTTGTATTGTCCATTAAATGAAAACTTATGAATATTTTATTGAAATTTTTTTTTTATTGTTTACCTATAACATACTTCTATGCATAAAAAAATAAAAGCAAACTTTTTTATAAATTTTTTTACTTTTTGTTTTATACCCTTCATTAATACTTGAACATCACGAATGCTAAACGAATCGGCAGCATTTTTATATTTTCTTCGGTAACAAACAATGTCGGTTATTGTCCCTTTTGTTTTTTTAAAATTTTTGTTTAATTTGGGCCCAATAGTTTTCTATCGGACGAAGTTCTGGGCAGTTAAGCGGATTGGCAATGTTTGGTACAATATTTATTGAATTGTCTGTATAAAATTTAATACATCGTTTGTTGTAGTGACATGTCGCAAAATCTGGCCAAAACAAAGGGGGGGGGTGTCATGTAATTCCAGAAAGGGTAACAACCGCTTCTCAAGGCACTCCTTTAAATAAATTTCGGTATTTACCGAACCTATTGTCACAAATTGTTTCGACTTTAACCCACAAGAACAAAGCGCTTACCAAATCAGGTACTTTTTGAAATTTTTGAGTTTTATTAGCTTCAGGTACCTGTCCTCGACCCGAGGCAACATAAAACTCCTGTCCTGGTAGCTGCTTAAAATTTGCCTTACAGTAAGTTTCGTCGTCCATAACAACACATGAAAATTTTGTTAAAAAATCGTCGTACAGCTTACGTACTCTAGTGTTTTGTCTTATTTGCTGTTCTTCCGATCGGTTAGCCATTTTTTATACTTTATAGCTTCTTAAACCACCTCGGGTTTTATTTCCTGCACAGTAGATTTTGAAATACCCACTTGATCAGCCATATCCCTTACCGATAAGTTGGGTTTGCGTTTGTATCGCCTTATCACTTCTTTTTGTATTTTTTGATCAACTGAACCACGTTTTTTCCCGTACCACGTTTTCGTTGTACACTTGACACTTCATTAAACTTAGCTAGCACATTTTGGATGGTCGTTTAGGTATTTTTAAGGATTTCGCTAATTGTCTTGGCGATATTCGCGGATTTTTCAAATATTTGTTCACAATTAATTTTCTCTTTCGCGCTTGTTCACTCTCCATAATTTATAACGTTTAACTACCGAATGCAAGTAAAATACTATGCTGTTTAGAAACTTATTGTGAATACAATGGTATAAATCTTTAAGGGTTATTATTAAAATTGTACCTGAAAATGAACCTCAAAAGTGGTCGGATTTCATCTGGGACAGTCTTTATATTTGAAAACTTTTTGGCATAAAAAAATTAGGCAACAAGAAATTACAAAAGTATGATTTTACACGTATAGTAAAAAGTAACAAAAATATTGTAAAGCTACCTCATACCTAAGTGGATTACTTTTCCCAAATCAATTGCAGTTACCTAGCTCTATTACTGGAGAGAGCAAGACCTAACAAAACCCTTTAATTTTTATGCAAAGCATTAAAATGTTGGCTGTAATTACATAAATTTACTGAACAAAAGTATATTTAACAACAATACATTATATCATAGAAAATTTTCCTATTGCTTCCAAATTAATTTCTTCAATTGTTGTCTCTTTATCCATAATACGGCATTGTGATGCGTGGATCTCACCAAATATTAAAAAAAGAAAAAAATTCATAAATAAATCATACAAAAATTCAACATTTGTGTGAAATTCATTCTTTCATTATACAAATTTTATGTTAATCCCTTAACGCACAGCTGCATGCCGTATGTTTTACATTCACTTGCAGAATTGTATAGATGCATCTGTCATGCACCCACATAATTCTGGTTATTATTTTAAATCTGCTTATGTCATGATTATTGTTATTGAATTACTTTTATCTAATACTTTAGGTCTGTATATGTACATAACGAGTCGTATTCTGTTTACTTTGCTTATTTTTTTTACATAAAATAATTAAAAATAAAGTTCTAGTTATAATTTTCTGCAAGAAAAACAATTGCTTTTTTATTATAAACTAGCGACCCGCCCCGGCTTCGCACGGGTGCAATGCTGATACTAAATTAAATACACTACAGAAAAACTATGAACGTTGTATATAAAAACATAGCGGCCCGCTCCGACTTTGCACGGGCATAAAATATATATGCCTATGTCACTCAATGAAAACATGATTAAAATCGATCCAATATTTTTGATTCATTCATTACTGCCCTTGGCCTGCACGCATTAAATTTGGAGTAAAACAATTCTTCTTTCCCTATACTTACTATGAAGATTTCCTGCTATCTTTGGAATATCTAAATTCATACAATTTTATTACATTACACATTTACTATTTACTTTTATTTACCTAGGTATTTATTTTATTTTTACAACAATTAATATATTACAGGATGTCTTTATACACAACGTTCACAGCTTTCTTGTCATTAGACAATACTAACATGTCCTCGCAATGCCCGTCCGACCGGTACCGCCCGCCGCAAACGCAAATTTTAAATTTGTAATATCTCCGAAAATATTTGTTTAATTTACATGCTGTAAGGAACCATATTGATCTATATTAATTGCACACTGTATTAAAGGTACTTAATTCGATAAGGATTAATGCCGTATTGCTTAAAATAGCTTCGTAAATAAGCCATTTTTCACGTAAAAGTAAACAATAAAAATGGTTAATGTGGGTTATCCCTAAAAGATAAACATATACCATCGCGGACTTTTTTGTAGACCTTTTTATGGTGTACAATACTGTATACATTAATTTGATCTAACTCGTAGGGTTTAGGCAGCGTTTTTGCTAAATTGCTAAATAAGCCCAAAAAATTACGACATCACGTTAGAAACCTCTAAAATTAGCAATGTTGCCTTAGTATATGATGCATGTATTATACATATAAACCTTCCTCTTGAATCACTCTATCTATTGGAAAAAACCGCATCAAAATCCGTTGCGTAGTTTTAAATATTTAAGCGCACATAGGGATATAGGGACAGAAAAGGCAACTTTGTTTTATACTATGTAGTGATTACTAAAAATATTGTGCGTTAAGGGGTTAAATTAAAATTAACAATTTCACTGAACAATTAAACTAAATTATTATTCATAAGCTGAAAATTTGAATAGAAGGCAGACATACAATAGAAACAATAAATAATTACTACTTACAATTTCTCACCAATTCTGATCCTGTTACTGCACTTGTATTGAAGTTGTCTCCATCCTTCTCTTCTTCATGGTATGCTTCTCGTCAAACGCATCATGACCCAACTTGGTCAAAACCAAGGTGAATTTTCTAGGGAATCTAATTCATGGGGTGGTTTCCCGTTGCCTTGCCCATAGTCCACAGATCGACATTGGATTTTTTGATCACAGCAGTGCATCTAACGTCAGCAGGATTGGAACCGCAAGCTTAAGCTTCTTAGTCGACCACCATCCACTCGATTGGAAATCTTCACGTTTTCAAGACTTGACAGTTTTTGTTTATAATAGAAACTCTATCGTGAATCTTTTTTTTTTTGGTGCCCTTTATATTTTTTTACAACTACTTAGATTTAATTACATCGTAAAATACATTTTTTAATTTTTTCAATTAATAAGAAATGTGTCATTATTTTTATATATTTTTTATTATTATACCATCAATGTGTTCTCTTTTTTCAATCATCTTTTCTTATTTGATCTTTTAGGGCACTTTCATTTAATTCTATTTATACATTAAATTGTAACATTAAACTTTACAAGAATCAAATGTTTGCTTTTTTTAATTAGATACAGCAAACATTTGATTTACAAAATATAGAAACTAATAAAAACAACATGCTACAACCACTACAAAGAAAATAAATGGTAATAAAGCGATAAAACTGAGTCATAAAATTAAAAAATTGGCGATATTGTAAATAAAAAATTACCCCAACAAAATTATACAATCAAGTTTAGCTAGATAATGCATCCAAAATTAATTATTGTTCAATGAGAACTATTAACAAAATGATAAGATTTAATGAAAACCAGAATCTCAACAAAATAAAACCTAACATGATTTTTTTTTAATAAATAAAGAAAATTCTAATTATAAAATTTGTATCTGTATAAATTTAGTTACTTTCATTATGAAGATAAATTTACAAAAGTGAAAAATTGAGAAAAAACCCCTTTCTCAAAAAAGTTTTAAAAGCTATCGCCTCCAGGAACGACCTTCGTTTTCCTCGTCCTCTTCTTCGTCATCTTGTAGTAAAACATCTTCCGATAATGTATTAGTAATCTAAATAAAAACAAGTATAATAAAAGATATAAGAAAAAAAGATCAAAATATTACGTCTAATGCACCTTCCACCTCCAATAAACTTTGATCAATCAAGTGATCTTCGTCTGATTCGCTAAGTAAAACAGTTCGTGTTGAAGTTCTTCCACTTAATGGATTATTCATTTGTGGATTTGTACACCAAGTAACAGATAAGGTTCGATCCTAAAATATATTTCGATTACTTTAACAAACCCAATAAAATTTAAATATCTTCATAATTTAAACTTAGCATAAAATAAAAAAAATCTATATAAATTGTCAATTTTGCTGATGAATTAGGTAAAAATTATTAGTGTGAAAAATGGTAAAACAAATACCTGAAAATTTTTTCCTTTCAGTAAACCAACTTCTGCTTGTTTTCTTGTTTTATAGTTAAAAACTATACTCGGTGTTGCTGGATCAGTAACATAGTCAACTATTTCACCATATTGCTGAAAAGGAAAGCCTGTAATATTTTTAAAGCCCGAATAAAAAAAGAGAACTTACAGAAAATTGTGCCAACACATTTTCTTGTTCATCAGCTTCATAACCGGACACTAAAATCCTCGTTGGCCTGTGATCAACAGCATGTTTTTGAAATCCCGATTGTGTAATGTTGCTAGTTTTTAAAGCCATCCTAGAACCTAGCCCAAAAATTGTAAAACTATTTTCTTTTTAAATTCAACTCACCATTGTTACCAACAAGATTGTTTTTAGAAAGCAAATGCCTGCCAATGGGATTGTATCTTCTGCTGCCCCTAATGGAAGTTTTACGCACCCCATTGCCGATTTTTGACTTGAGTTCTAATAATCTCCTTTGAAGTTCGGATGTATCAATACCTTCTTGCTGTTTCGTTATAAGATCCAGTTCTGCATCCAAAACTTCCTTCTGAACTTCTTCTTTACTTTTAGGTTTCGCTCCTGGAGGTTTTGATATTTGCGTCGACTGTGCAAGATCTTTGCGTATGCCTTCTGTCGCTTCTTGTGATTTTTTTATGGTTTCCATTAAAACATCTCTCTGTGGACCAGGAGGTGCTGAAAATAATAAAAATGTAAAAGGAATGAAATATTTGGCTTGTTAAAACTTACTATTTTTAAGTTTTTCGATTAATAATTTTTGTTGGATTAATTGTTTATCTAACAATTCACACTGTCGTTTTCTCAAATCCATGCTCAATTTTAGAGTTTCTTTTCGTTTTTCATCATGGTTCTTTTTCAACTTTTCTTTTGCAGCAAGCAACTCTTGACCTTTTTTAATTGCGGCAACAGTCTGCAATTTGCTGTCTTCCTTATTAATTATCACATTATTCTTCACAAAACTGTTCTTGTGCAGTTTTTCAATGTTTTCACCAAGGCCTTCTTCTGCCGATTCCATTTTTGGTGTCACTAAATTGAGGACTTTATTAGAATTTGGAGGGACTGTATTAAAATGCCCTAGGCGATCCTTTACGGAACGAGGTGGTATATTTTCTTGTTTTCCTTTGAAATTTTAGAATTACTTTAACATTAAATAGATTTGAAAAAGAAAGTAATTCTTAAATTAAAATTTCAAATAATGTGAAATCAGATAACAGGGTTGCCACAGGTTAAATTAAATTTGAATTAAAATAAAAAAATTAAATAAATAATCTAAGAACATAAAAATATTTAAAAATTTTCTGTAATTGCGGCATTGACAACAATTTAGTATTCTCTAATGCCCGATTTCTTCACTCATAGTTATCTTCAAATTAGCAAATATCAGGTTAAATTGACAAATAAACCAATCAGATGATTGAATTATTTGTTTTGTTGTCGTCTGATTGGTTATTTCGTCAATTTAACCTGAAATTCGCTAACTTCAAGATAACTATGAGTGAAGTAATTGGGCATAAGTAACAAATACTTTAGTTTCCTGGGAAAGCAGAGATTAATATTAGCTTTGTTCCGGTAGCAATGTGAGTAGTTTTGAAGCTGTCCGACACACGGGCAGGCTTAATGCAGTCGATGAATTTTAACACGTCTCATGCATTTGACAAAATATTCCAAACTGTTGTAGAAATATTCTTTCATTGATCTATTGTTCTCAACACCTCAATTAATCAAAATAAAAAAAGTAAATGCCTGGCAACCCTGAACAAATAAAAATTTCAAAAGAAGTAAAAAAAGGTCAAGTTTGTAGTTAAAAATAAAAAAAATTATATTTACCATCTGTATTGTTGGAATGCCAAAACACTTTAATAAATCGATTGTTTAATACTGCTTCTGTACTTCTATAAGCAGCATTAGCTTCTGCATGACTAGAAAATGTAATAATGGCAGCTTCGGGATCACCATCGAAACAAACTTGAATGTTGACTATCTTGCCAAATTTTGCAAAATGATCATTTAGATGCGTAATATTATTTAAACCAGGGGGCACTTTCTTAAGTTCTAGCGAACAATTTGAAGGATTTTTGGAACGAGGTCCTAAACGATTATAATCAAAAGCTTTTTTCTTAAATACACCATCTTGGTGATGATCTCCATCAGGTGGCATGTACTGCTGACGAACGAAAGAATTTGCGAATTTTTCGGGTTGTTGATTGTCCAATACCGGAACGGATATTAATTCTCTTTGTTGCAGATTAGATTGAGGCATAAATGAGCCAATTTGGGGCATTCGAGGTCCCAACATAGTTCTGGGTCCTCTAAAACCTGCCCTATGCCACATTTGAGGAGCCTAAAAAGAATTAATATTATCATAATGTAAATCACAATAAATTAAACGAGGACAAAAATTTAGTACAGGGTAGTTAAATTTTGCTGTTTTTTCCTGTTTATTTAAAAATGTTTAATGACTTGGTTATTAATCAAGTTTTAGAAAAAATGTACAGACATATTTGTGTAACCGATTATGAAGGATTAAATGGTGAACCAAGTTTAAAATAAAACTATCTTGTTTTTACACCATAATACTTGCATTTTTTACTTTTGAAATACTACTAAAACCTGGAAGAGAATGGTGAAAGAAAATGAGAGATCTACATTCAGGAGTCGATGAGAATGGCTTAGAGAAGAAATATTACAGGACAGAGAAAAAAGGATTAATGCCTAAAAATATTAATTTTTAAATTTTATGTGATTCTAATAGAGAAAGTACATTCTTTCTAATGAGCAATTCAAGAATTAAATTAAAGAATTAATGTATAAATAAATTCTACAGTCAACCGTTTTTGACTTATCTCGCCCAAATTTGTCTTTGTTTTTAAATGGAAATATATTGCTAGCATATATGATTGCAGACTTAAGCATAAAAAAACGTAAAAATCATACCAATGTCTTAACTTTAAATGTAAAAATTCGTCAAAACACATTTTTAAAACTAGAAAGAGGTTTAGGAATTAAGAATTAGTAAAAGAGAGTAAAAGAAATAAAAAGAATCCTTCATCATTATTGGAGAAAGGTATTTCCTTACCAATTAAACAAAACTATTATATGTTGACTGGTTTTGATTTTATTCAACCGAATAATTTGTTATATTTTTAATAAGAGTTTATTTAATGGTAATATTATTTTTTCAATCCTTTCTTTATTTTTCAGTTAAGTAAAATTTAGAAAGAAAAATTTTATTGTATGATGTAATTCATCAATAAAATTTAAGATCAAAATGAGACAAAAAGTTTAAAATCGACTTGGAAATAATTAGCATAACTCTCAAAATTTTGTTATATATATTTCTGAGTGAGTTACATTTAGAATCCAAAAATATGTACAACAAAATTTTGAGAGTTACACCAATTAAGTGTCGATATTATCAAAACATGAAATTGCCGATATTATCAAACATCAAATGCGATCAGAATCTCCTCGTGAATACCAGCTTAAATAAAAATTTTCTTTATATTAGCATCAACGTTTTACCATCAAAATAATTTTCAACTATAACTCAAAACTAAATCAGATTTAAAAATAATTGTAACAAACCATATTATAATAAATTTAAACAGGTAAAACAATGATAAATAATGATTAACTGAATGAAATTGAATGAGCATTTTCAAAATAGGAATAAAATATTTTCGTTTTATAAAAATCAGTGCAAAAAATAATTTAAAATAATTACAGACATTGTTCCCCTTATAAAAGCTCACCAAATGAGTTTTTATCGATTTCATTTTAGTTATTTTGCAAACAGGTGTAATCGAATGTAGATTATCCTTATAATTTGTCTGAAAAATTTTTTGTTTTAATGATAATAAAGTTAAAAAAACAAACTTTTTCCAAGTTAAACTCTGCCCTATTCATAAATTTTTTAAACCAATATTTGATTCACATTTAGTCAATTACGTGGAAATGCTATCACCATAAGTATTTCATTCCCATTTCAAAAATGTTTTGTTCTATTTAAAATACTTTCGATTGTTACAGCGTAAAAAGATATAACATTTTCTAAAAAAAAAAATGTTTGGTCATTTAATTCTTCCTCAACAGCTCTGTGGAAAGGGTCTACATTTTTCTGTACATTTGTTCCAATTTTGCAATAAATTAATAATAGTGCGCTACTAGATAACAAAAATGATGCTAAACTTATTTGCTCAGTCCACCTGTATTAAATATTGACTTGCGACAAATTTCTTGAAATTTTTCTAAATTCAATACTTAAACTAACCTGCAAAAACAACAAAATTTGCCTACCCTGTACATTGCAGTCTCAATAACCTGAATTGAAAGTATTGAACTTTTGTTTCTTTTAATGATTTTCTGAATTATTTTACTGGCACCCAGTTTACTAATTTTAAGAATTTGCATTCAGATTATCAAACTGTAATTTAATTGTAATTAATTACAAACTGTAATTGAACAAAATTTTACCCCATTCTCTTTATTTATAAACACACTGGATTTCTTATTATGTACCTGTGGATTATATTCAGGTAAAAGAGGTCTTGGTTGCATGTGGTGCATCACAGGATGTCCTGGTGCTCCAAGAATAGGTGGTGGAATCATTGGAGGAGGAGCTTCGGTCAAGGGAGCGCCGTTTGGTGCAAAAGTAAGTACTCGAGTGAGAGCTGTGTCTTTTAACACTACAGGATCCTCTCCATGATCGTAAGGACACATCTCACCCCTCATACAGAAACCCTTTTCATCGTAATCCCGACACCTCTTCTTTGGAGATCTAGTTACAGGGGCGTTGTGATGTACAACAACCGACTGTATACTCTGCGTAGTGTTTGTTAATCTTAAATCCATATCACCGTGATTCGAATCTTGAGTTGGTGTTACGGCCCCCGAACGATTATCTTTAATTTCTTTTTCATTTTTACCCAAATCTTTCTTTCTGTCCAAGGAGCGCGACCTACTTCGGCTGGTAGATCTAGGGGAGATCTGTTTCGGTATCGGCCTCTGTAATTATGCCTAGGACTTCGAGACCTCGATCTAACATAATTAGGTGAAATGCTACGAGATCTTCTGCGTTCGTATCTTCTTGGTGGTGACTTATTTCGATACGGCCTCGCTCTTTCACGTTTCTCCCTGTGAAGTTCACGATCACGAGACTTCTCTCTAGACCGGGATCTCCTATTTCTGTCCCAAGAACGAGAACGAGAATGATTCCTCGACGATGATCTGTGACGTGAACGTTTTCTAGCTTTATCGTCCTTTTCCTTAAAATATTAAAAATTCAAAATCAAACCAAAAGCGTAATCTATTAAAAATATAGCAAAGCAAATATACAAAAACACAAAACTGTGTTTACTACTGTACTACTAGCAATCAAAGAATATGGAATGTTAATTAGAATATAACAAGTGTAATTAAAACTTTTTGCACTTCTTTCAAGTTTGTTGGTAGTTTAAGAGCTGTGTAAAAAAGTATCTAAATGCTTTTATGTCTCCCTTGAACAATACAAATACATTTAAAATGAGTTATAAAAGAGAACGTTAAAAAAACTATTAAACATAATAATAAATAAACTTTACATTTACAATGATAAATTTTAATGAAAGTTATTAAATTTTAATGAAAGTTAGTTAGCCTATAAAAGTATCTAGCTACTTTTTTAACCAGCTCTGGATTGGATTCGGGTTTCCATGTCCCAGTGAAATTCATTTCACAAAATTTGATCAAAATAATTCAATAACTATTACTGGTTGTTTGTAATGTGGTAAGAAAAGAGTTCATTGTGCACTTTATCACATGGGCGAAGGTATGAATTTATATTTAGAAGACATGTGGATATGAAATAATTACAAGAATTTGTATATGGTTTGGATTTATGTTGGTTGGTGGTAAAAGATAAATTTAGATATTTAGGTAAAATATACAGATATTTTTTTTTACAGGAATATCTTTATGAAACAAAAAAATAACTCGAGATGTGATTGAGTGGTGACTTTTAATCTGACAATTATTATGATAGCTATAGATAAAATGTTTTGAGAAATTTGTAAATAATTACGAACTGCCTTGCGCCAACAAAGTAAGACATTGCACTGAATTAGAGAATTTGGGAATAGATTCAGTTATTACAAATAATTTCGTTAAACTAAAATGGAGTAAACTAAAGTACGCATGTAAATAATTTTAATAAGCAACTTCATTATAAAAATATTTCTCGCAAAAAATTAACTTTTTAAACAATTCTGTTTGCATTATATTATATTGTATTGTATGACATTTAAAGTTTAACAGAAGAAAAAATATTACATTAGAATATCAGTGAAGCTTCACAAGTTTTAACTTTGAGTAGTTCGTAAATCTGGTTTTTACTAATGGGAAATAAAAATAGTACCTAGCTATAGTATTTTTTAACTTCGAAAAGTTCTGAAAATGATAAATAGAAAAATCTGTAATGTGTGGGAATAATGAAAACAGAATTAAATCGGTTTGGGCCTCTGAGCATATTTACATTTAAAAAACAAAAGTAATTATTGAAGTCATATTAGACGAAATTGAAAATCAAGAATTCGTGAAATGCACGAAAGAAAAATTTATAATGTGATGGTAGTTATAATTCATGTCAACGATATGATAGAGGGTAGTTCAATTCATTAAATTGGTGATGTTGGGAAATAATGAACTGCAGAATGAATCAAGATTTAAAAATGCTAATGCCCGGTTGCACCGCATTTGACTTAAACCAACTTTAAGCATACAAGTTAAGTTTCCTATGACAGCGTCAAATTAAAATTTACAAAAATTACACACTATTTAAGACAACCTGAAGTTTTAAAAAGCCGCACTGCTAATAAAAACGTTTGAATTATACAATATAAAAGCAAAAAATTAATTATTCTTAAAAATTAATTAATTATTGTTACGAAAAAAAATACTAGTAGTCGTTCGTAAAGACCAGCAAACCACGAGCCTTAAAAGCAATCATATTTTGTAGCAGTAATTTAAGTTACATGCAAAGCGAGCTTTAAAAATAATCTTAAATCTAAATTTTTAGGGTTTGTATGTTGCTCGTCTTTACAAACGACTACCGAGTATATTTTGACGTAAGAATGATTAATTTATTTTTAAGAATAATTAATTTTTGCTTTTATATCGTATAATTCAAACGTTTTTATTAGCAGTGTGGCTTTTTGAAACTTCAGGTTGTCTTAAATAGTGTGCAATTTTTGTAAATTTTAATTTGACGCTGTCATAGGAAACTTAACTTGTATGCTTAAAGTTGGTTTAGATCAAATGTGATGCAACCGGGCATAAGTGTTTGGTACCATAAATTAGCATAAACCATGTCTCAGTAGGTATATTGCTGGGTCATTTAAATAAAATATTAATACTTTCCTAAAACGCATTCCTAATTCTCGAGTAATGTTAATATTTTACTAAATTAAAATTTATTTATATAAATAAAGCTACAATCTCTGGTTTACTCCACGACTATCAAAATGTTTAGACAAAACTACTAAAACTATGAAGCTGGACTTTTATATTATGCATTGTGCAGCCGTAGGCTGCCCTTCTCTCTGATTGCATCGTTATAAGATTAATATCTGAATTTATTTAACAGATACGATAAAATGTCGTTAGTGTCCCAGAGGTGATTCAGTTTGTTTTTAAATAGATACTTGTCAAATTTGCTATTCTGTTTAATTTTACTATAATAATAACTCGAGAAAACTGGCATTTTTCTTTGTACGTTAGAGCAGCGCAAAACTCATTTGTGGCCTGACCATTCATAAAAGTCAGTGTAAAAACTCCACACAAGTTGACCTTATTTTGCTAATTACTAGAACATAAGATTCAGTGCATTTTTATTGTATGCTAACAACCCACTATTATATACTGGTATCTCGGTAATTGAGTATTAATTATTTAAGCTCCAAGAAGAATTTAATGCATCATTCTGTATTTAAGTTTTCCTTGAGTAAGATTTTTTAAATTTAAGATTATTTTAAGTTGTTTGTACATTGCATGCCTAAAGAAATTCTTAAGTTTGTTTATTCAGTCAAGTTAGGCAAATTTGTAAAAATCTATTTATTTTTATAATCTGCATTTGTATTGTTAGTATTTTTTACATTCAAGAGCACTGGCCACCAACTTTTTGTCCATTCAAGGAAATATATCAAGAAGAAAATACATTTATTCATTCAATGATTGAGTCGACCTACTACAAGATGTTCGCAATCGGAAATATCTGTTAAGAAACATTCACTGTACATCTAAAAGAATACCAAAACAGTTCCAATTTTTTTCAAAAATTAGGATTTAAAAGATTATACTTTTGAAAACCACATGTTTTGAATGCAATGATAAAGCCATTTCAGTACTATAAACTAGTTTAAGAATTAAACTTTAATCTAATATATATTTCTCAGTGTGTGTTGTTCGTGTCCTTTGCGCTTCTGATTGGTTCGTTCATTTATTATACCAACCCAAAAGAAAAAATTTTTCGACCAATGAAATAGTCGAATCGAGATATTCTTCCAACTTCAAACACAAGCTATTGCTATTCAAAGGTATTCAACAAGAGGCTGTATTATCACGTTATGATTTCGTTAAACCGATAATCCTATGTACCAACTACAATTTATTATATATATAAATAATTATATATATCATATATCTATAAACTAAAAAGAAAAGATGTCCGAAATTGAATATATTGTTGTTGATGACGATATTAATGGAACGGAAAATATTAACGAGTGTCATAAAAGAAAGTTATCTATAACAGATATTTCAGAAACACCTTCGCCTAAAGAATTAAACTTGGAAAGTCTTCAAATACGGCTCTTAAGCAAGAAAAATCTGATGAGGAAGTAGCGGTCCAGAGAGAAGCAGTAAAAGACGGAAGGCGGAGCGAGAAAAGGCCCGTCGAATATATCAGTTATACGTTAAACGAAAATACTGAAACTACTTTGATTCGACGTGAAGCTAATAGGTTGAGAATAGCCAATGCTAGAAGTAAAGAAAACGAAAATGCCTGCCGAATAATATTGTTTTGGACGTAATTTAAAAAGGAAAAATACGGCATGAATTTCTATAAATAATCTTCTATCTTCTATCTATCTATAATATAAATGGATGTATGTTTGGTTGTGTGTGTCTATAGCTCCAGACCGTTAGACGATCCAAACCAAATTTCGTTACTCTTAGGACCCTAAAGAGGTTTTCCGACTAAAACCGGGACCAAAAAGCTTAATTTAAAAAGTGAAAAATTGCGGACGCGCATGAATGAAACAGATTCCCATACAGGGTGAATTTAATCTTCTATCTATCTTCTATCTATCTATCTTCTATCTATATATGTATATAAAATGGATGTATGTATGTTTGTGTGTTCCTTATAGACTCCTAGACCGTTCGACCGATCCCAACCAAATTTTGCACAGTTACTCTCTAGGACTCTAAAGAAGTTTTCCGCTAAAACCGGGACCGAAAAGCTTAATTTAAAAAAAGTGAAAAATTGCGGACGAGCATGAATGGATTAACGAGATTCCATCGCCAATACCTGTAATTGATATATGGTAATTTTACGTTGGTATATTCACATTCAGTACCTACACTATTATAAGTGATTTGAAATACTGGAGAAGAAAAGCTGTAGAGAAAATTGTAGAGTACAATATAAACCGTTCTGAAACACTCGACAACGGGAACACTAAAATCATTCTGAAACGCTCTAGCAACGGGAAGCAAGATTTCGTCGAGAAGAAAACCTTAAGCGAAGCAGGATACTGAAAATCTAAATACTTCACACAAAGGCAAAGTATTTTAATTATAGGAGACCGGCGAAGCCGGGTATCCAGCTATTCAATCATTCAGACAAAGGCAGAGTTCCACCTTTTAATGAGACCGGCGAAGCCGGTATCCAGCTATTCAGTCATTCAGACAAAGGCAGAGTTCCACCTTTTAATGAGACCCGGGCGAAGCCGGTATCCAGCTAGTTCTTGATAAAAAAGTAAGTACTTGAAAAAACCCAAACCAGCGTTGGTTGAAAAATTAATTTTCTCTCAGTTAACGAACCAAATTCATATGCTCTCAGACAAATTTTGCGTTCAAACTAAGTCTGATGTAGACTTTAGAAAGATATTCGATGTTAACAAAATGAGTTTAAACAAAACATCGCATCTGCATGTTATTTCTTCATAGATGTGTATTAAACATGGATAATTTTAAACTAAATTTATTTAGTCTTCATTATTGAGCTTGTTTCAAATTCAGTAGTTAGAGATTCCAAGGTTTTAATGCATTTTCATTGTGCCTTCGATTTAAAGGCAATTTGTTGAAATATAAGGAACTTTGTGAAGGATGAGTGTGTAATATGTAGCTTTTATTGTGAAATTAATATCAAGAGATAAATGAATAAATAAATAAAAAAACTTACGGAATCACTTTTACGAACTTCACGATCCTTTTTTGGTTCTACAACAACTTGATCTTTTTTTCCATTAAAGTTACCATTTGCAGTTTCACTTAGATTTGGTAATTCACTAATAGGAATAATTTCTTTTTTTAATTCTTTAACTACCTTGGGTGGAGAAACTGAGATCGTATTTACATTTGGATTAGGTGGATTTGTACTTGGAATCACTGGTGTTAAATAATCCTTACTTTCTAAAGTTTGAAATAAAAGATTCACAAAAGGCTCGGTTTCTAAAACAAATTTTAGTTAGTAAAAGCACATCGGAAACTTGAATTGAAATGTTACCATTTTGTAAAAACACCTCAAGTTGACTTATCATACTCTGCCTTAAAACATCTGGTGTTTTATCCTTTTTTACCAATGCAAATACATATTTGGCTAATGCTCCCGGGTCTGCTTCACAACTAAAATTTATAAAAATTAGGTTGTTTGGAAAGTAAGGTTAGGTTGCATTACAATTAAAACTATAACCTATTTATAACTAGTTCTCCGATAATAAAATAAAAGCATTTAATTAACTTAAGAGAATATTTACAAAATATGACACAAATTTTATGTAAAATTAGAAAAATCGTCAAAAATATTGTTTGTCTTACATTGGTTTGAGTACAACTGTGAGCCAAGTTTTAAAAGCATCCGCATCGTCGATAATCATATTGTAATTATTGTACAACGTCTATGTAAAATTATAAAGTAAATTAGTCTTGCTGTATTTTTCTACACATGAGTATTTTTGCTCGATAACTTTTATTTTAACTTAAATCCCATTCACTGCCACTTTATAACTAGGGAGCTTTACCACTCGCTGTGATAAAATTACGGTTGGTATTCGTGAGTGACATAAACGCGCATAAAAAAGATATTCATATGGAAAGTTTATTTATATACAAAGCAGGAGAAATAGTATTTCACAACATTGTGCATTATATTTATAAAACCTATTTTCAAAAATTAGTTTAAGAAAAAATACATTTTTTTGTACTGTATAGGGTAAGTCAAAATTATTGGCGTTAAAAATTTGATTTTATTTGTAAAATGATCGTGCACAGAAACAAACATGGTTTTAGTAGGGCTCTTAGAATATATAGGATTAGATTATATTCTAAGGTAGGGCTTAGGCATTTAGAACTTTTCATGGTGAAATACCTACTATTGGGAACTAACAGGACCGGCACCAAAGGCAAGCGTGCGCCTACGTATACGAAAAGTTTTATATTATGATCCGTCTGTTTGTCTTCACTTTTCAATTAAAGGCAAATCATAATAATAGAAGTTCATTCTCGGATCACCTCAGTCCCAGATTTAAATTCGACGATTGGTTGATAATTTGGCAAGAGTCGACTACCCTGATTCGAAAACACACTTTTTCTTATAGAAATGGCTTTACAAAACGAAAGAACGCAAAATACAAGCTCTTTAAGGTGAGGATCAATCTTGTCGGAGTTGTAATAAGGCCACAATTTAATTTTGAAAATTGCAATTTTCCATAAGAAATACATGTAAGTGTATTTTCTGTATTAAAATCCCAAATATGGAAAACATTCTGTCGGCGGTACTTGCAATTTTATATACGTGAATAGCCCATAGGGCGGGGCCAACTAGAGCAGAGTCAGTCGCTCTCGAGATCCGTCGCGTCAACTTTCAAACTTTTCGAGTTGGAGCCGCTTAAGGGATGTTTTTAATGAGTTTAGCAGTGTCAAAACCGTTCGAAGCGCCGTCCGAGCCCCGGAGGGCGAGGGCGGTTGCGAGAGTAGGTTTTGACAGTGCAACCACCTCGAAACGAATTCACACAAAAAGTGATTTTTTTAGAAAATGTGTTGTCCGATCGTAAATTTAATTTTTTTATTAGCTAATTACATCATTATCTTTCATAATTCGTTCTAAAAAACGAAATTCTGGTATTTTAAATGTTGCCACAACCCATTTTAAATTTGGTGGGCGGGGTTACAGTTCAATAGAGCCAATGAGTAAATTGCATTGTTAATAAATTTTTAAAGCCGTTTTTTCAAAATGTGTGAGCCGTCCGCAAATTTTAATTTTTTTATGTGTATCTGGCATTATTATCTTTCATAATTTACAAAAAATGGTAAAATTCGTGATCAGGGTTAATCGACTCGCCGATAATTTAATAACCAACTAATCACCGAACATGAACACGAGCAGTCATACAACTGACTGCATGGCCCGAATAATGTGCACGGACGGACAGATGGACGCATGAATGAATTAACAAAGTTTAGTAACAGACCAAAAAAATTAATGGAGATCACCTTTTGGGTTGGCAGTTGCCACCGATACACTATTTTCACTTTTTGAAAATTGTACACTTTTCTTAACTTTTTGAAAATTGTACACTTTTCTTAACTTTTGAAAATTATACACTTTTCTTCACTTTTTGAAAAAATCACTTTTTAACGATTTCTTCTTTAAAATTTAAAATTTTTTAGTTTATTTAAAACTAACTGGATACCCGGCTTCGCCTGAAGTCTCACTTGATTTACGCCCTGGACTTCGCGCAGTGTTTTTATTATGGGGATTTTTAAACACATTCCAATTGGTTGGCTCGCGCGAGGTTTAAATTTATGTGAATCAGGCCCGTAGCCAGGATTTAATTTGGGGGCACTTGTAACAATTTTCCTACTTAAAATACCTACACCTATTTTATTTTTAAAATTCGGTAGTCGAGAAACCCGAACTCAAAAGTACACTTTTTCTTATAAAATGCCTTGACCAAACGAAAGAGCACTAAAATACAAGACTTTTAAGGTGAGGTAGGTCCTTTAATAAGCCCACAATTTAAATTTGAAATTAACATACTCCCATAAGTAGTACATATAAATGTATTATTGCGCAATATTACGCAATAATTTTATGCATTGTATTTACACAGGGTTCCCACTAAATTTTTCAAGCAAATTCTGACTTTTCAGGTTTTCCTGACAAAAATTTTAATTTTCCCTGACATTTTAGAATCGTAGTACAGTAAACGGAAAACAATTTGAACATTTTCAAATTTTATTCAACAAGCATAAATAAGAAATTCAAAATTTGGCATCGTACTAATCTAAAGAAAACTTTTAACTACTAGAGGAAAAATTTTCATTGATTGATCTGAGAAACAGAAATTAAAATATTTCCTTAACAAAATTTTGTTTTCCTGACATTGGTGCTAAAATTTAAAATTCCTTACTTTCCTGACAAGTTTTAAATTCCATGACTTTTCCAGGATTTCCAAGTGGGAACCCTGTTACAGTACGTGTAGTGTAGGTGGGTTCACACCGACATATTGCAATCGCTCCCTGCTATTTGTCGGGTTAACACCCCAATTTTTCGAGTAGGACCGGTCTAGGGATATTTTTAATGAGTAAAGCGTTTTTCAAAACGGCCTGGAGCGGCCGAAGCGCAGCGGAGAGTCAGTTTTGATTAACGCAAGCACAGCCGATTTTGAATTTTTAAAGCCCTTTTTTTTCAAAATTTGTGGACCGACCGCAAATTTTATTTTTTAATGTGTAGAGAACGATGTCCTCTTTCATAATTTACTTCAAAAATCATGAAAATCAAAATTTGGGTTTCTTGATCGTACTCAAAATTCAATTTTTTAACATTTCGGACGTCGCCAAATGGCGCGACAATACAAAAACTACAAATAAATCAAAATGTTGTTATAATCTTGAAATTCTAGAATTAAACTTTATATTCGCCACGAAAGAAGTCATCTCGTCATAAATAATGTTTTTTTTATTTTTGAGCTACCTGTTGACATTTGTCCTCTTTAAAAAATTTCCTTTTAATGTTAGGAATCCGCTACTTTCTAGCAAGCCCAAATATTCCGTTATGTCTTTTATTTTATAGATGAACAAAAACAAAGATTTTTTAATAAAAATTTATTTATTTTTTGTAATAATTAAAAAGCAGAAGAAATAAATTTTAATTTAATTTTGATTAAGAAGCCCCCTTCATCCCCAATGGTGTCTATAATCATAATATTAGTCCAACTTACCAAAACATTTCCAAGCACAAGATAATGAAGAAAGTAATGACTAATTAATTGTGCAATCTTCTTCTCCTTCATCGTTGCTTCTTGTCAGAAGCGTTGTGACCAACTTGGCCAAAGCCAAGATGAATTTTCGTGGAAGTATAATTCATGGAGTGGTTTCCGTTGCCCCCCAGAGATCGATATTGGACTTTTGGTTCGCAGCTATGTATCTTGCAAGCAAGGTTTGAACCGCGAGTTTACACTTCCTAGTCGACCGTGTATGCTTTACGCTACACTGGTGGTGCAATAAAATTTTACATAACACAGCAATGTAATTCAAGACATAAATTGGCGAATAGTTTTAAAAAATTAAACTTACAAAAAAATTATACTGGCAAAAGGAAATAATCCTTAAGAATGACTTTTCGTAATTTTGGATTTTTTCAAATGTTGAAAAATTTTAACAAAATGTTTGATTATATCGAAGTAATTTAAGTATAAACTGTTTAAATCGACAGTTTTGTGGACAATAGTTAAAACTTAAGTGAAATGAGATGCTTCCCATCCATTTTAAATTCAAAATAGTCAGCATAGGTTGCACATGATTGTATGTCCTTTGTACCTACTTCCTTTGTTTCACAGTTATTTAAAAAATTAGTCAAAGTGAAGGCTAGGGGTATTAACACAGCATTTCTGAGATTTTTTATCTTTATAATAATATAATGCACTTGTGCAAATAATCCTTGCAGTTCGATCATCCATTGCTTGATTATTTAATTTCATTGGCCAATGGACAGCCGAGTGAAACAGTCAACATTGTGTAATTGTTCTCTAATCCAAAATTTGAGGCAGAGATAAATTAAAATTCATTAAATAATAACCATTAATATTATTTTTTAAAACTACAAAATACTACAGTAACGAAGTTTATTTACATTTCAGTAAACGCAAGGCGATAAATGCACGTGTACATGTGAAAGATGACAAGTAGTTTACAATGTACCATTTCAAAAATAATACTACATGTAAATATACAAATTTAACAAACTGTCAAATAAGAAAATTTTAGATTTACAAAAACTGTACACCAATTCCAAATTGAACTCCTTGTTGACGTGAATCGTTAGGATCAAATTGTTTCGGAAAGCAATAATTGATTTCTACACGAGCCATTTGCCCTAGACGTATTGCTAAACCAACGCCATAAGCAATCCTCACATTTTGTGAAATTATTTCCGTCAAAGACCGTTCATCTCCTAGATATTAAAATTTAAAATAAAATAAACTGAAAATCTTCAATACTAACCCTCGATAAATTTATCTGCATTTCCTGCATTAACAAAAAAGTGCGTTCTGAATAATTCTTCAAAACCGCCTTTACCCGGTCTAAATGGTAAGGGGGTAAACAAATGTAAACCACCCGACCAGAACCACTAAAATTTTGTCATTAAAAAAAGTTTCAATATTTAAAAATATTTTACTTGTGATCCTGTAGAACTGCCTTCCGAGTGTGGTCCCACACCTCTCATTTGAAAACCACGCAGGGATAGAGGTCCTCCTAAATAATACATATCTGACAAGTTTACAACCCAGTCATCACTAAAACTATTCATAACTCCACCAGCTAAAGAGGCTTGCAAAACCTTGAATTCAAAATTAATTTTTATTTACGCTAATGCAGCAAAATCAATTGAAGTACTTACAAAATTTTCCATTATGGAATGGTTTGTTTGAAGTAACACATCATTTTTTATATAACCAACATTTCCACCAGCCCCCGCAAACTCGGAGTTTAACTGGAATAGTGAACCGCATGATGGAAAAATACCTTCATCTCGTAAATCTATTGATAAAATGTGTCTTAGGGCAGATTTTAAACTTAAACCGGCTTCTTCTCTCACATCAAATGATGTGCTACGACTTAATACAGATAGCTCTCTTATGGCACAATCCCATTGGAAATTATGTTTCACCTAATAAGAAAACTCTAAAAATATTAATAATTTTAAAACTATAAACTTACAAGTGGTAAGGAATTAAATCCAAAATCTAATATTAATCCCTTATCGAGTTCTTTATAACCTGACACAGGCCATTCCGATGTTGCTTGATAAAGGGACGCAGTAAATCTAAAAAGAAATAGTCCAAAAATAAAATAAACAGTTAAGATACTATCAAAAAAAACAGTGTTGAAGAAAGTATTTTTCAAGTATTAAATACTTTTAAATCTCTGGCTCTAACGAACAACTTACAATGGATTATGTTTTCCTCTGAACGGTTTAATAAATGAAAGGTTAAGGTTGTTAGAACTTTTAGAACCGTAACTGTAATCGGCTTGTAAACGTTCGCCACGTCCAAATAAGTTAGGAGCACGCAATCCTATCACTAAAGATCCCTCGTTCTCGCCCACTAACGTATTAACACCACCGACTACACGTTTCAATTCTTTAACATGAAAAGTAACCTACAAAAAAAAAGGAAAAATATTTGTTCCATCACAAACTCGGAATGAGTTACCTCTAAACCATCAGGTGTAGCTTCAGCACCTTTACTAGTATCAATAAAAACTGCAATATTTCGAAAACATCCTAGAGAATCCAATTTTGTTTTAACCTAGAAATTTTTAAATTGCTAAATATAACTTTAAAAAAATAATTACAAACTCACTTTATTCGCTCGTATGAGCACGTCTTGAAAGTCCTGAGCTTGAAATAAATCTTTTACGGCGTCTTCTACAATGTCATCTTTAGTTCTGGCTAAACCGTTAATGTGTACACGATCAACTCGAGCCTGAAACAGTATCATATCGGTGACTTAAAATCTTTAAGGAAACTTAAATAGTACCTTTAATCCTTCTAAATTAATTTCTTTCGTTTCAACACCATCGCAATCGTCGTAATTAAGATTTTGTTTAGGTATTCCGTACGAAAATTTATTTTCTTCCTGAAATAAAAGTTAGGTTATAACAATGTAAACAGTTTATTTAACATCAATACTTTTGCATGAACGATTCCCATAATACTTTTTCGAAATAATCACAAAGTTTGTAAAAAATCACCAAAATTTCACGTCACATGTCATGACTACAAAAATACATTCATTATCGCTACTTCTTTTTTTTATGGTTATGAAACAATTGAAAATTAGGGTCCGTTCAGATTGATTTGTATTATATAAAGAACTGTGAACAATTGATGCGATAAGTGTTAAGAAGTCCATGGTTATGATTCACTAGAACAGTTCTCAGAGAAAAACTTTCTGAAAAGTCGCAATGTTATTATCAATTTGAGGAGCTGAAATTTTTGTCTTGAATAACTATTTTGGACGATTTTCTTTGTCTTTGGCGGCGGGAAGTGAAATGTTTGTCCAGTTATAAACCCAGTATTAGCTCTGCCGAAACACTCGTATCTGAGTAAAAAATAAAAGAAACAAAAATATTATTATCGTTTTATACCAAATATTTAAAAAAAATCAGAGAGTATATCTGGAAACCTAGATCTGCTGACAAAAAAGCAAACTTTTTCTAAATGTCTTTTTATTTGTATTTTAAATACTCAATTTTGAATATCTTATAATTGTATTTCGGCGACCGGACAGAACGAAACAGTAAAAAACAGAACAAAGAAAAAACAGAACAGTGAAAAACAAAACAATGAAAAAACATAACAACGAAAAAACAAAACAATAAAAAAACAGAACAATGATAAAGCAAAACAATGAAAAAACACAATAATTTGACATAATTATTATTTTCATCCTTGAGCAAATGGCGACACATCATTTGTATTCAAATATCTCACTCCATCTTGATTAGATGGACACATTTCTCCCATAATAGTTTTTGGGTTAGAATTGCACTTATCTCTAACATAATCAGCGCAACTAGAACAATTAACCCCCAAAAATTTATCAGAGTTAATACTTTCAATATAATACGCAATTGCGCGTATGTGGTCGCAGAACTCTGGAAAAAAATATAAGTTAAGACATTTTCTATTACATCACTAATCTTTTACCATAACCTAGAGGTGTGCCACCAGTTGGAACTCCTGGATCATTTGGGCATCCATTTTGCGTAGTTCCACAGTTCGCCATATAATAATGATTTACTATAAAATTTATGGTACCATAATTTTCAGGTGTTCCAAAATTATTATTATTTGTATGAATTGCTTGCACAAACTTTGCATCCGTAGCATCTAAACGTTGACCAATTGGAGGATGAAACCAAGGCGGTATGTAGGCCGCGTCAAGTCCATTAATACGACTTATTTTTGAATTTGCTAATTCATATACGCGTTGTCCTGCAACTCCAGCAACGTGAGCTCCATATGAAAATCCATTTATTTGTAATTTTGCTAAATCAAGTCCTACTTTTGTTAAATTATATATTAAATCACCGACAAACCGTCCAACACCTGGCAATGCACAATACACTACGTGGTTATTATGATGTCCGGAATAGGTTGACCAGTCTACTACAATAATATTGGCAGATGTCTTATTTAAATAGGCGTCTTTCATAATTTGAATCCATGGTTTAGTGCCATTTTGATACCATCCATGGATAATTAATGTAGTGAAATCTTTGGTAGCTACATTAAAGTATGTGGCTTCATTTAAAGTTATGCTATTGATTCGATGTTGACGGGTAAACAAAGTGAATTTTATTTTTGATAATGATACATTTACACACTCATCGATATCCTGTGAAGTTGTAGCTGAAACTGAAATATGAAACTATAATTGATAATTATTGTAAAAATAATTAGAATTGTTGAAGAGCTGCGTTTGATAGTGAAAATTTATTTTAAGATTAAACCGAAATTAAATCAGTATTATTTGGGGCTGGCAATCATCGCAATAAACTTGTTGGAAGCATAACTTAGGTTTTGAAAAAAAAATTTTGAAACCTCTGCGGCGTTAAGGCCTTTTGCTAAGGCCAATCCTATAGAAATCAAGTTTTATGAAAGCTGACAATAAATAATAATTGAGATCCAAAACTTACCAATGGAAAAAAAGACGACATATACCAAAGAATACATTTTGATACAATCATAGTAACTTAAAGTTTACATATTTGCATATGCATATAATATGTATACTAAATACATACATATTACATAGCAGTCTTATCTTACGATGATAAATAAAAATATATGAATATTATTAAAAACTGCATAATTATTGTACTCGTTAATTATCAGTTATTTTGAATTTTAGTTTTACATTTAACATAAACGGTCATTATTACGTAGGTCGATTAATTGCGGCTCGTTATAGCCGGATACTACTGTATTTAACTTTGAAGTGATATTTCCCAGGGTCAACCGCTAGAGGAAATCGTGTACAATTAACTTCCCACTTCACGTACTTCACCAGTAATTCACCGTACTTCATCAATAATTCACCTAATTCATCGAGACTTTCAATTTCAGAGACTTACTGAGATACCAAAATTTGAGCACTGGTGGATGATCTACCCCCACACCTACCGGATCGAGTAGTTTATTTTTATTTTGTTGCAAACGTTCTTCACTCCAAAATTTGTGCACTGGAGGGTGTTCCACACCCCAGACCCCCGGATTAAATAGTTTATTTTAATCAGAAGTAAACTGAAGATCTTCCGTTGCAGAGGCACTGGAGGGTGTTCACACCTCCCAGACCCCGGATTGAGTAGTTTATTTTATATCAGAAGTAAATTGAAGATCTCCCGTTGCAGAGGCACTGGAGGGTGTTCCACACCTCCCAGACCCCCGGATTAAGTAGTTTATTTTTATCAGAACTAAACTGAAGAAGATGGAATTTATAATTATGCAGTTTATGATTAATTGTCAGATTATGAATTAAACACATTTACTTGGCCATAGCTAATTTTAAAAACTTGAGATATGCTTAAATATTTAATTCACTTTTAATAAAATAAATTATTTAAACCGGGGTCTGGGGTGTGGAACACCCTCAGTGCCTCTAACGGATATCTTCAGTTTACTTCTGATAAAAGTAAACTACTTGGTCTGGGGTTCTGCATGTTCTGCAATGTTCTTCACTCCAAAATTTGTGCACTGGAGGGTGTTCCACACCCCAGACCCCCGGATTAAATAGTTTATTTTTATCAGAAGTAAACTGAAGATCTTCCGTTGCAGAGGCACTGGAGGGTGTTCCACACCTCCCAGACCCCCGGATTGAGTAGTTTATTTTTATCAGAAGTAAACTGAAGATCTTCCGTTGCAGAGGCACTGGAGGGTGTTCCACACCCTCCAGACCCCCCGGATTGAGTAGTTTATTTTTTATCAGAAGTAAACTGAAGATCTCCCGTTGCAGAGATCTACCTCCCAGGGGTACCCAGGGTATAACCAGGGGTTATAATTATGCAGTTTATGATTAATTGTCAGATTATAAATTAAACACATTTACTTGGCCATAGCTAATTTTAAAAACTTGAGATAGCTTAAATATGTATTTAATTCACTTTAAATAAAAATAAATTATTTAAACCGGGGGTCTGGGGGTGTGGAACACCCTCCAGTGCCTCTACAACGGAGATCTACAGTTTACTTTAATAAAAATAAACTAAAAATCCGGGGGTCTGGGGATGTGAAACATATTAAAAGTTTAAAATTTAGTAGAAACTCTCCGCTAATGTTTTAGTTTTCTAAAAAAATTATGTCAAATTCTTGGGGGGGGGACAACAAAAAGGGTAAAACGAAAATAAATTATGTACAATCATGCACAAACGATTATTATGATTATTTTCAAAATCGGAGGGTGGAGCTAGCAGGTCTAAATAATGAAATAATGAATTACCAAAACTTTTTATTGAGCTACCAAATTTGCTATCAAATAATTATTATTGAATACACGTGTCTTATCTATGATACACATCGACCGTAGCGTGTAATTCGTCAAAAATTTACTAACTTCATGATATTTCATTTGTACTTCAATATTATTAACACGTATTTTACCTACTTTACACGTACTTCATGTATTTTGTCAATACTTCATGTACTTCACAAGTACTTTATGTACTTCACATGAGATGTCATGTACTTCATGAGATCTGTACAAAAAACTTCACCAGCGGTTAACCCCTCGGATATTTCACTCAAGCATACTGCATGATACTTTGGACTGGACTGGAAATCTAGAAATGTTCCTAGGCTTGCATACAGCTACCTTTTTGGTTTGAATATTGTTCTTGGCTAAGTTATTATTTTTGGTCCTCATATAAAGACAATCAGATAATCTGAGCTAACTAAATTTGCAATTACAACAAATTTAAATTACGTGGACGGACAGAAAGGCATGGAACCAGATCATAAGCTATCCTACGTATAAAAGCATAAAATCGAGTAATTATTTTTAGTTTTATTTTAAACATGAAAAAGTTTTGTAAATAATTCGGGCAATGACACAGGACAGTTTAAAAAGTATTCGTAGCACTTTCCATGTTTTTTTCCATAGAGTTCTGCATGTAAAAATTCATCGTTGATGGTATAGTTATCAAAGGTTATCTCACGATGAGCAGGCAAGGAATCTTCCGAAGGACTGAAAGGATTTTTTTATTCTGATGCAACAAATCGATTGGTATGAGTTACTTACGTAAATAAATAATGAACTATACTTTCCAATAAATTATTTTCTTCTTCAATATGCATTGGAATTTCAGCAATTTCACAAATCGAACGAAGCAAACATTCTCTTCCATCTAAATTGAAACTGAATTTGAAAATAGTAAAATAAAAGTTAAAATTATGTATTATTCTCACCCATTTAAAAAATCCATCACGACATTGTAAAATGTTTTTCTATCTAAATCATAACTTTCCGATTCTGCTGATTTTGCAAATACGATATTTGGTTGTAAAATTTGACTGCTATTGAATGGTGGCTCGTAATTTATTTGAAAACACACGCTTAAATTAATCGATCGTTTTGGAAGAATTAATGGAGCAGTTACTCCATAAGTGAACTAACCAGGAGAAAAAGTTATATCGAGAAAATAAAATAAATTGGCGAAAAATTACCTGAAGTACTGTGTATTGCGGAAAGATCAGAGATCTTTTGGAAAGACTACGCATTGCACTTATATGTTTCATTAGTAATAATATTATAACTAAGAACCTATAACGACCCATGTTTAATAATTACAATCAAAGTTATGTGCTTCAAGCTTTGAGGTGTTAATTTTTTCATTAAACTCGCGTATGACATAAACATTAAACAGTTATTACATTATATTGCATTGCAGTTTACTGGTAAGTAAATACTAAAGGTGTTGAGGGACATCTTGTATATTTACCGATCTAATAAATCATGTAAGTATATAATTATAGTCGAGAGCTCGTGTATGACCCAACCTGGTTTTTCTTCAATAAGTCAAATAAGTGAAAGATATTAAAACTACGTTGGTACATTCGAATTTTTGGGGTTTTGATCCTAAAGGGTTTACCAAATTGCAGAATATATTTACTATTTTCAGTAATTTTAACATTAGGAAAACAAAATAATTAATTGCTCAAACTTTCATTCGGGCCTATAACTTAACGTGGAACGAGCCATTCATGGTCATCTTTGGCAATTGGTATATCTAAATCACCAATCTAGTAAATTTTCATCGAACGTATGCATATCTTCTCCATATGGCTGATTTTATGTGTTTATTAGAAAAATTTTCAGGATATGAATAAGTGTATAACATACAAAGAAATATCCACTCAACGACTTTCATTCTGTCGGTGAGGAAAAAATTGGTAGACATTTTTGATTTTGTATTTTTATTTGGCAGATAGCAAAATCATAATTAAGATGAAATAATTAATCTATATATCTATATAGTATATAAAATGGATGTATGTTTGTGTGTGTGTTTGTGTGTGTGTTTGTTCCTTATAGACTCCTAGACCGTTCGACCGATCCCAACCAAATTTTGCACAGTTACTCTCTAGGACCCTAAAGAGGTTTTCCCTAAAACCGGGACCGAAAAGCTTAATTTAAAAAAAGTGATAAATTGCGGACGAGCATGAATGGATTAACGAGATTCCCATCGCCAATACCTGTAATTGATATATGGTAATTTTACGTTGGTATATTCACATTCAGTACCTACACTATTATAAGTGATTTAAAATACTGGAGAAGAAAAGCTGTAGAGAAAATTGTAGAGTACAATATAAACCGTTCTAAAACACTCGACAACGGGAACACTAAAAATCATTCTGAAACGCTCTAGCAACGGGAAGCAAGATTTCGTCGAGAAGAAAACCTTAAGCGAAGCAGGATACTGGAAAATCTAAATACTTCACACAAAGGCAAAGTATTTTAATTATAGGAAACCCCGGGCGAAGCCAGGTATCCAGCTATTCAATCATTCAGACAAAGGCAGAGTTCCACCTTTTAATGAGACCCCGGCGAAGCCGGTATCCAGCTAGTTTTAATAAAACAATATATTTTATATTTTCTATCTTTTATATTATATTATTTAATAAATATTTTTTTCAATAGGCTTGATGCAAGGTGCAGGATCCATGAAATTTAAAAAAAAGGTTTACTGAAATATTTTTTAATTAATCAGTCCTTAAATTATCCTATATTTGCAACACTAACTTTTCATTATAATTCGTTGATTGACTTTAGATAATAATGAAAACACTATCAAAAAATCAAATTCGTCATAGATCTCCGAATAAATTTCTTAATTTAAATATTTTGTGTTTTTAAAAATGTTTTTTGGGGACGGTCAAGAAACCCGAATTCGAATTTTCGTGATTTTTGAAGTGAATTATGAAAGAGGGCATCGTTCTCTGCACATTAAAAAAACGGTTTTAAAAATTCAAAAATGGCCGTGGTTGTGTTAATCAAAACTGGCATTCCGCAGCCTCTGCTCAGCTCCGGCCGCTACATGCCGTTTTGAAAAACGCTTTACTCATTGAAAATATTCCTTAGACCAGTTCTGCTCGAAAAATTGGGGACGTTAACCCGACAGATAGCAGGGAGCGATTGCAGTAAGTCGGTGTTGACCCACCGAGGGGTCAACCGCTAGAGGAAATCGTGTACAATTAACTTCACACTTGACGTACTTCATCATAATTCTCCATACTTCTTCGTACTTCATATAATTCAGTAGTAATTCACGGGACTTCACGTACTTCGCCAGTAATTCACCGCACTTTATCAATAATTCACGGTACTTCACCTACTTCATTGTATTTCACGTACTTCATCGGTATTTCAGACACTTACCGAGATTCCAAAATTTGTACACTGGAGGGTGTTCCACACCCCCCAGACCCCCCGGATTAAGTAGTTTATTTTTTATCAAAGGTAAACTGAAGATCTCCCGATGCAGAGATTTACCTCCAAGGGGGTACGGAATTTATAATTACCCAGTTTATAATTAATTGTCAGATTACAAATTAAACACATTTACATGGCCATAGCTAATTTTAATAAACTTGAGATATGCTTAAATATTTAATTCAGTTTTAATAAAAATAAATTACTTAAACCGGGGGGTCTGGGGGCGTGGAACACCCTCCAGTGCTTTTGGAACGGGAGATCTTTAGTTTACTCCAGATAAAAATAAACTACTCGATCTTGGAGTCTGGTGAGAGGGGGTCTGCATGTTCTGCAATATTCTAAAATTTGTGCACTGGAGGGTGTTCCACACCCTCCAGACCCCCCGGATTAACTAGTTTAATTTTATTATAAGTAAACTGAGATCTCCCGTTGCAGAAATCTACGGGGTACGGAATTTATAATTATCCAGATT
Source organism: Lycocerus yunnanus (assembly GCA_036346125.1). Lineage (NCBI taxonomy): Eukaryota > Metazoa > Arthropoda > Insecta > Coleoptera > Cantharidae > Lycocerus > Lycocerus yunnanus. Next base: position 1,513,543 of record JARFIX010000075.1, on the reverse strand, counting down.
ATCTGCATGTTCTGCAATGTTCTTCATTCTAAAATTTGTGCACTGGGGTGTGGAACACCTCCGGATTAACTAGTTTAATTTTATTATAAGTAAACTGAAGATCTCCCGTTGTGAAATTTTGAAAATTTAGTAGAAAATTTTCAAAATTGGGAGGGGGGAGCTAGCAGGTTTCCAGCCCCTTCTTTCCTAACTAATTTTCTAAATAATTCAAAACCAAAAAAGGTTCTACCGAAAATAAAGAAAGGACAATAGATTTAGACTTTTTCAATTAAAATTGCAATGGAAGGGACTGAGGACATGCACCTTATTCAACTCATCCAATCAGACCACAACGAAATAACCAAACACACAACAAAACAAAAACAAATCAAACACCTGATTGGTTATTTTGTCAATTTAACTTTAATGTATTTGAACTGATAGATAACTATAGTTGAAGAAAGATTGAAGATGGAAGCATAAGAAGATAGTTTAAATTGTATTATCACATTCTGGAGCCGTCTTTGTAAAACGCTTTTCATTTTGCGAAGAACCGCTGCAGCGGTTAACCCTTCGTGACCCACGTATGCAATAATGCATACAATTATTACGTAATATTGCGCAATAATACATTTACATGTATTTCTTATGAGAATATGTTAATTTAAAATTTAAATTGTGGGCTTATTAAAGGACATACCGAAACCCACCTCACCTTATAGGTCTTGTATTTTAGTGCTCTTTCATTTGGTAAAGCCATTTTTATAGAAAAAAGTGTATTTTCTATTCATGCTTAAAAGAATTTGTCACTTTAACCTTTAAAATAGCGAAAATCGGAGTTTTAAGTTAAAGTTCCCTTTAAGCGAGTTTTTAAGTTAAAGTAGTATTATAAAACTCATACCGCATTTTAAAGTCGGTTTTATAATTAACGCTTCCTTTAAATTTATTATGAAATCGGCTGTAAGAAAGATTTTGAATTAAGTTAATCGTAGTTTTTTCTCGTAAGTGGCAAATATAAATTTTAAAATTTGAGGTTACCTATATAAAAAAAGACGATCATGGTCTGGCACTTGAACTTGTCGAATCTTAAACCGAGATACCCGGTTCGAGCCCGGACGGAGTAAAACAAATTTATTCTGACCGTCTTCCCTCGGAAGGAAGTGGCTACCTACCGAGGTAATTAGCCAAGAGTACCCCCTCCCTTATAGGGAGGGGTCACGACACTCGAAATTGAGTTAACGACTTAGAAGAAGATATAAAAAATAATATGAAAATACCCCATCTTTGTAGAACTTTATCTGATTGACTTGTTTGACCATTTCTAGAGATACTATCATATATTTCTGTTAGAGTAGTATTGTTTTGATTATTTACCAATTGTTTTTAATTTTTCGTAAAATCACCAGGACGTTGACACTGGTAGGATGGAACATCATACCAATCCCGGTCCTGGTTAGTAGAAGTAGACTCAACCCCCTTCTTACAAACTGACCAATAGTAATAGACGATACTCCTTAATTACGGTTCTGTCTAGTAATAATAAATGCCATCCCGTTATTCGGATTCGACCAATAGCAATAGATGTCATCTCATTATTACGATTCTGGTAGATATAAAAACCTCACGTTAATCGTTGCATAAAACCTACTTAATTTTGGTATTAGTAAGTTAATTTATGGACTTTAAATACTGCAAAACTCACCAAAAAGCGTGCTATAACCAAAATTTGATTTAGCTCCTTCAAAAATACTATTACACTACTGACAAAATTGGGCATTTAAAAAGCATTGAAATTAATGTAAAGATTGATAGGAATTTTGTACATATAAACTTTCACTTGGTATAATATAATCCGATAGTTTTATTTATCAGCTTAACTCGGGCGTGATGAAGGATTGTAAAAATTTAGAAAATTAGTTAGTAGTTAGAAAATTATTTTGAATTTTAATATTTGCAATTGAGCGTGAAACGGTGGTGGTGAAAGTTATTGTTGTAATTATTAATGGAACAGAATTTATATGTATAGATTAAACTGGGAAGATTTTTGAATTATTTAATAAAAGAATAACATTAACCCTTACTACTTGAGACTCAAAATACATTACAGTATGATATACTGTATTAATGCTTTTGTTATAAATGTAATTGGTGTAAAAAAGTTAAAAATTATAAAAAAAACTTATACATTTAATATTACCGATGCTTTCTATTAATAAATACATAGATGCTAATAATACATGTTGACTTCATAAAATGCTATTCAGCTGTATTATAATAGCACATTTTCTTCGGTTTAGCATACTCCCGATTGTAATCGTCTAAACTACAACTGTGTTTCTTATTATACTATTTATATTATTCATTTTGTAACCAATTATTATTCCATTAATAATATGGAATGTTCCCGAACAGTATAAAGCAATAAAAGCAGTTCTTAAATTTTTACTGCGATATCTGTGATCAAATACAAATTCGTTTAAATATATTACATTGAGTTACATACATAATTATTATTATATCAGTGTAAGTAATTAATCACTAGTAGATTATTATATAGAAACCTGATTTAAGTTAATAAATTTAATTCAGGCAATCCCCGTAGTTATTTGTACCATATCTAGCAATCTATGTTAAAGCTATATAAGAATAATTCCTTAAAAAAAATAAAGAGTTTCATTTATAACAAGAATAAGAACAAATATGGTAATTGGTATTCTCTTGCTAAAAACACAAGTTCAGTAACTTCCATTTCGGTTTGCTTAATCATCTTCAGGACACAGTGATAATGGAAAGAGAAAAAATAGTCATTCCGAAACTGTAAGCTTCAGAAAAATTAAGTGTAAGTGTTTTTCGACTTATCGATTTTGTTGAAAACTTAAATAATTACATAATATATTTTATGATAGACTAAGTTACGAAGATTTGCCTTTACACCTCTTGAATATGATTTAAAACCGAAGCGAGTAAAAACTAAGTTTGAGTTATTTTTGCAATAAAGTATTAATTCGCACATTTATTCAAACTCATTATTATTATTATAACATTTCGGTGATACTACTTTTAACATGATACAAATCCACCATCAACTGGTAAGGATGTTCCCGTAATCAAGCTAGCTTTATCACTTAACAGAAAAATAACTGCATTTACAACTTCTTGCACTTCTCCAAACCTGCAAACAAAAATAAATTTAATTTACTAATATTTGTTTAAAATTTTTTTTAACAAATTGTATTTTTTGCTAGAGATTTCACTGTTTCAACAACAATAAACTTATTTATTTACCTTCCTAACGGAATTCTTGCCAACACAGGATCTGCTTTTTCCGGGTCACTCCAACACAATCGCGCCATGGCAGTCTTAATTACAGTTGGATTAACACAATTAACTCTGATGTTGTGAGGTCCTAGCTCAAGTGCAACCGCTCTACTGAAAGAATCAACTGCTCCTTTAGTAGCACAATAAGCACTGTGGAATTTTATTCCACGAAGAGAAGCTTGTGAAGAAATATTGACTATAGATCCAGGTGCTTTCCTCTCGATTAATTTTTTAGCAAATATTTGAGTTAAATTGATTATAGCTTTAATATTAATATCAAATAATCTAAAAAAAAATTTAATGAGTTTTATGAAAATATCATATTATGCATATTATCATTTACTGGTTGACCTGTTCCTGTGAAGTATCCAGAAATAATTCTGGTATTGCTATACCAGCACAATTAACCAATAGATCAATATTGGGAATATTTTTCACGGCTGCCTCTGTGGCTGCCCAATCTGCTAAATCTACTACAATTATTTCGATTGAAGGCAGTTCCATCTTAAGGGATTCTAAAATTAATAAGCCGGTCGTATGAATTAAGTGGTAGCGGATTTTTTAAATTAAAAACGGTCACTATTCAATAGTATTGATCGATTATAATTTCTAGTTTATATTTTTTATATTAAATTAAAAATTTTGAAAAATAGCTTAACCCGAACAATTAACGAATTTTTTCATTAGCTTTTAACAATGTAAAAGTTATTTAATAGATTATTTTAAAATTAAATTTACCTAAACCTTCGTTACTAACATCAAGAGCGATAACTTGGGCGTTACATTTTACGAGCTCCTTAACAATTTCACTTCCTATACCTAAAAATACGTTTTAAAAATTAAAAATTTGAATGTAAACTTTGATTTAGTAAAACAATTTACCTCCACTTGCCCCAGTAACCAAAGCTTTTTGTTGAAAAAATTGGATTTCCATTATTTTGGTTAACGTTTCTTTGGTTCCAACAATGAAGAAAGACTTTAGTAAACTGTAATTTTTCAGTCGCTATGTTAATTTGTCGATTACTATTTAATATTTCAAGGATTTTCTTATTATATTTTTGATAAAACAAACGTCATTCATAAATTTGTAATTATATTTTAATTTCTAAAAATAATTAATGCTTATCATAATAATTGTAATTAAATGCATGATTTATGTAATTTTAACTAACATTAGTGATCCTATTATTCCGAAGAAATAACGCAATCATAATATAACACTAACCTATTTTGAAAAATATCGTATGTATATTTTTTGACAAATATTTCAAATAAAAAGTAATTTAGTGTAACATGAATAAAATTCAACTCGAAAAACTAGATCAAAATGAGACACAATGCTCGCATTTATCATTTTAATTATTATAAGTACGTACTTACATAAAAGATTATACCCTTACATCCTTGACCCCACAACTTTAGTTGTACTAGTTTACCATCGGTGGAAATTACATATGAGAAAAAAGGGACCCAAAATTGATCGGTGGAACTTACATATCGGATTGCCCCATTCTATTTTAACTTAAAAACCCGCTTAAAGTTCTGATAAAGCTTTTCATTCTTTTAATTTCTTTTCTTTCATTTCTTTTCTCCAGCGGACAGGTGGTCTAAAAGTTACACCAGCGGATGGGAAGGTTTTATCAGGCCCATAGTTAAAACACGTGTAAAATTTGTTCCATTCATATTTATAAACAATTTTTTTTATAAATACTAATCACGATTAGTTTTTCTGAATATCAATAAATATATTTAAAGAAAAAAAAGATATTCTTAGTTTTTTTATCAATAAGCAAAAACGCTGTTATTTTACATTGTTTATTAAAACCTCGATATAAAAATAAACTAAAACATATAGGATCAAGTTTTTCGTGTTTTTTTATAGTAAATAAGCCAATCTAACACAAAAATATAAAAACAAGTTTATAAAAATAGCAACACAAAATATAAGTGTTTAAATTTCAACTTATATTTCAGCAATGCATTTGTCGCAGTATGCTTGTACATGTTCCATATACAACCGAAACTTGCAAAATTTGCATAAATATCGGATTTTTAGAAACCATCCCTTATGGTTATATACCACTTACTATATTATATAAACAATTCGATTCCAGTGAATTTAGTTTTGAGACATATTTATTAGCATTATTACTATTTACGATCAACGAAAACGTATTAAATTACAGCTCAAAATTTTGAAAATATTTAAAAATTATACAGCAAAGCGGACCGCTTCATTTGAAAAAAGCTCTCACAAAAAGTTATTCCTTGGTGATGAATCTAAAATTTACGACATTTGATTACACAAAAACCAATAAGTAAGAAATTGTGGAGTATTATAAAAAATGCACATCTTTGAACCAGCGATTTTCATGCTCTAGTTTTGTATTTATTTTTTTTTTATCATTTTCGTGATAAAATAAACATACAAATTATTAGTTCCGTGTAGTTGTAAAATAACCAGGGTTAAAACAATTTCGAGTTATTTTAGTATCTATTTCTAGTGCCTAATGGCAAGAAATACTCAAATTAGTGTAGAAATACGAATTATTATCATTTGTTCCGAAAATAGGTATAAAAAATGCCACTAATAAGCAAAAAAGTCAATTTTTTAGTTTTCAACAGTTACATGAACGGACGAGTGAGGTCTATCAGGACATTTGATTTTTTTTCTACATAATGATACTTTAAATATATTATAAAATTTGATTAAAACATGTCTTTTTACATTTCTGAAAGGTGTAGAAAAGGTCGCAACGAAAAACATTTTTTTTTAAGTTATAGCAAGATCTATATACTCTGGTTATAGCGATATTTGAATGTTGCGTGGACTGACAGGCCTCACCCGTCCGCTGGTGGGTTAAAGGTTAAAGTAATTTGTAAATTAAAATATACTACTTAGTATATAATAAAGTTCAAATTATTTTCATCATAAAAAACCTTTTTAAAAACATCTAAATATCTAAATTGAGAAAATTATTTGAAGATCTATGACGTATTTCTTTTCTTCCTCTTAAATTAGGACTAGGTCCTGTAATATCCAACATTAACCTTGACATGACGAATTGATTTTTTAAATAGTTTTCTCATTATTATTTAAAGCCTACCAATGAATTACAATGAAAAACTAATTATGCAAATATAGGATAATTTAAACACTAATTAATTAACAAATATTTCAGTAAACTTCTTTTAAATTTCATGGATCTGCACCTTGTATCACGCGTATTGAAAAAATATTTATTAAAAATAATATAAAAATGCAAAATATATTTATTTGTCTTACTAAAAATTAATTATTTTATTTTAATTATGATTTTGCAATCTAGGGTAATCACGTGTCAGTTATATCGATTTTTTTGTTTTGCTTTTCATATAAATTAATTCGATATAAATTAAAAAAAAATATTGTTTTTGGTTTAAAAACACGGCTAAAACTATGTGCAGGCAAAGAGTATATAGATCTATATACTCTTTGGTGCAGGTTTAAAACCTTTGACAGATAATATTACAGAAGTATGTACCTTATATAAAAACAAGACGGAACTCTTATACGGTATACTTCCTTGGTTTACAAGTAAAAATATAATTTTTATAATCTGCAAGATAAGCAGATAATCCTTCATTTTTTCATTGGTAAAAAAAGAAAAATTAAATTTTTTCTCAACTAAAACATATTTTATCAAAATACAGTTACTTTTGGAAAAATAAATAGCTTATTCATCAACAATACAAATCTTACATTCAATATTTTAGAAAGAAAATAAAATTAAAGCGTTTCAAAATTATAAGGTCGATACGAATTTATTAAATTTTAGATATCTATGGTTTGATATATCACTTTTTTTAATTTTTATTGTATCCCCCATTGGTACAAATTACTTAAAAGAATTTATTAGACAGCGATTCGACCAAATTTTGTATATCTACAATACATAATTTCACGTTGCAGTTAAAATAACCAATTTTAGTTTGTTTATGGTTGTTATTTTGATAAATTTACTAAAGAAGTTGTTCTCTTAGATTTTCAATAGAGTTCAAGTTAAGTGAACATACTGGCCAGTCGAGAACATCTACTATATTCTTATCAGTAAACCATATATTTGAGCTTCTCTTGACCTGTACACTTATCTTTCTGGAAAATAAAATTTTGTTCAGAATGGCTATTTAAAAATGGAATCAGATGTTGGGAAACACTTTCTGATATTCTTAGCTATTGATCCAAATGGATGAAAATGCAAAATTAGTGTTTTCCAATGCACTAATAGCTTCCCATATTATAAGTCAACCACCACTAAGTTTTTTCTTGAAAAATATCTGTCCTCCTATCTTAAATCTGTTTAATATCCATTGAAACCATCTGGGGCATCTAAGTTAAACTTGTTTTGTTGGAATAAATAACCTAAGAAAAAAATAAAATCTTATAGAAATATGGATGTTATTAATAAATTTTCTCATTTTATCGCAGTTAGTAATCATATTTTTTTAGCAATTTCAATCGATTTTCTTTGTGAGTTGTTTTCTATTGAGATGACGTTTTTAGTTTTGAACGATTTATATGTAAAAGAGATTTTATTGCCTCCATAGAGTGGATTTTGAATCTTTTAAACCGACTTGACGTTTTATTGTATTGGCTCTTTGCTGAATTCAAGATTATTTTAAAAATTAGTCAGAAATTTTGGGTGGAAAGGACTTTTAAACGTCCAGCAGACTTTTTTATACCATAAGCACTAAGATCATTTATAAAATTTTGGACAATACATAAGATCTACCAAACCTTCGGGTGATTCATTGCAAATCAATTTTAAAAATAAAATAAAATCTTTATATTGAATAAAATATTTTAAAAATTACAAGTTTTTATTTATTTATTCAACATATAATTTCACAGTTAATAAACACTCATATTAATTAAAATCTTTATATTTTAAGGTTTTTTTTTATAAAAAGATAAATGACTTGGGCTACAAACAGTTCTACAACCAATTAACTAGATTTTGTGCGATGAAACAACGTCGGTGATAAGGAAATAGGGGAGAAGATGAAGGGTAAAATAATTGCCCTGAATTTATGGGCTTATGTAAATTCCTCCGATGGTCATATAATCTGTTGTAACCTAACCTTAACGGGTCAAGGGTTTAATCTGATAATTCCTGTTCTCAATAGGTAAGGTTTAGATTAATTTGAATAGATAAGTTTTTAATTATATTAACACAGAGTTGGGCTCATTTCATTGTGCAAGTAAATCGGCCTGTATAAGATTTTTTCAAAGAAGGCAACTCACTAAATAGGTCAACAACAATAAACAGTTAGTTAGGTTAGGTAAGGTTATTTTTTTATTTGCTTAATGGTTATGGTCAGGGTAGTTAAAAATGTTTTAACCTAATTTTAAACATCATCCTGTAATATAAACGTATTTGTTTTAAGCATGACAATTTCGTCACTTTCTCCCTGCTATCTGTCGAGTCAACATCTACACTTTTCCGAATAAGATTAGTCTAGAGGGATATTTTTAGTTAGTAAAGTTAAAGATTTAAATTTTTTTATTCACAGTTGTTACCGATCTCTAACACTTCATCGAACTTAATTTACCACTTTTTAAAACCTTTCCGTTTTCATTTACGTCTTTTCAATCTTATCGTCTTTATTTGCGTCTTTTTACTGTTTCGTCTTTGTTTTCATTTCCTCTCTAAATTTTTGTTCAGTTTGTCAGTCAGTAGCGTCCGGAGAGCATCGTCTCGTTCCTACAAAGCGTTTGTTAAACGGCCTGGAGCGGAGGGTTGGTTTTGACTAACGCGCAACCATGGCAAATCTCTAATTTTTAAAGCCGTTTTTTTCCAAAATGTGGACCGGCCGCAAAATTTATCCACTAATTAGACTGTCATATTTTATAATTCACTTTGAAAATAGTCAAAATCGGAGTTTAGGTTATCCGTTCCCCGTTTGCATTCCACTCAACAAATTCATAGCTTCATTTTTTTACAAAATATTTGCAATAATTTTTATAAAACAAGATTAATAAATAAGAGGTAACTATTTTATTGATTTTTATAACTTATGTATTTTTGTATAAAAAAAGATTATTTTTTATTACACATAAATTTTTTTTAACGCATATTAATATCACTCATATTTATTAATTTACAATTATTAATCTACATAAGTGTTTAGCCCCAAAACAAAGGCTTAACATTTTTAAGCTACTATCGGCTTAAGGATTAAGATTTAAAAAAAGATTAAAAACTGACCATCGGAGGAGATTACATACGTCCTAATTTATTGGGCCCGGACCTATTACAGTCAACTCACCACCGAGAAGAAAATTCATCATATTGAAATTCGTTAAATTTTTTTTTGCATTTGGTTCCCGTTCTACTACAGAATTATACTTAATCGTGTTTTATAAAATTATTAAAATATTACCATAACAAAAATTTTAGGACTCAGCAGCAGTTTATGAAGAAGATTTACCGTGTTTCCCTGAGACTTACTTTGTTTTTGTGTTTCATACATTTAACTATATTTTATGTAATAACACCTTTCTAAACTGTGATTAAATTTTATTAATAGATAGGTGCGTAGATTAATTCAATATCAAAATAAAAAATTACATTCCAAAGGTACTTTCACTTTACAACAGGAATTAAATAATATATTAGGATGTACCTAGAGCAATAAGTGATTTCATAATCGTTTTCAGGTAGTTACACAACTAATATGTAGTTCGGAACCTTGTTAACTTTTTAACTACGTACAAGTTGCAAGAAATTTTCTTCTGCAATGAAAATTTTTTCCAAATATTTTTTTCACAAAAACCTGATTTGATTTTTTATTCTTCAATTGCAAAAAGCGCGCAGTTCTTCCTGGATAGAAATAATAAAAAAATTAATACAAATTAAAAAAATAATAGGTAATAAAAAGCTTGAAAATATAAACTTACATGAAAGTAATAAAAAAACATACCTAATCGGTAATACGACTATTGAAATGCTGATATAAAATAACTTTTTCACAATTTGACGATTGTGGTTTGTATGTTAACGATTTCCTCGTACGATAACTTTTTAATGTTATAATATAAACAAAATAGAAATTGTTTTAAAAATTTAATAATTTAAAAATATTTAGTAAACGATTCTTTGAAACAATTTTGGGAACAGAAAATCAATACTAATTGTTAACATAGGTACATAATATAAAATCTTACGTAAACTATTTATACATCGTTAATATTATTTAATAGGTATTAGGTACTGTTAAGTTACGTTCACATTATGAATGTAGATAAAATTGCCCAAAATAGCCTTATAATAAAATAAACCGCCAACACTTTAAAAGCTTGGTGCATCCAATATAACCTGAAAAAGATATTTTTGTTAGTCTGGTTTGGTATAACCATGCCTTTAAACCTGTCACTTACCTACTCCACCTCGATCTAGCGATTTCCAACGTTGATATTGGATCTCCAATTAGATAAACTCGAATACCTTTAAGATATTCCATAAAATATTCATCCCAATTTAAATCTTTAATATCACAGTAAAAAATCAAACGATCTTCTGTGGACATTTTAGCACAAAGTGCTTTTATTCTATCCGATTGAAAACTCCAGTTTCTCGTACAAAAATAGGCGATAACAGCCGTAAAACGGTGGATTTTTTGTAAATCTTGAGCAATCTTGGTTGTTTTCCAATACAAAATAATGCACAATCGCATATTGCTGCCGGAAGAATGTGTAGCAAAAATAAAGTTATATTGTAGCCGATTATAGTTGATTGCAAGGTAAGACTATAATACCAAATAGCCTTAACTGTTGGTACTCCCATTCCGTAGAAAGCCGAGAGTTCCATGAATCTACCCCAATTAATCGGATTGTCGTTGCTGGATTCGTAGTTGTATACTGGAACTTCAAACGATGGCTTGTTTATAATATTTTGATAATTTTCTCCGACTTCCCATGCCGTTGCTATCATTGCATTTACACACAAGTCCACCGGAACAATATTTGCGTTAACATTTGCATTACAATTTAAAGTTCTCAGTACTCCAGATCCTGCACCTGCACACACTCCAGTTGGACCATACATGTTGTTTATCCAACCTTTAATGGGTTCCTTGTATGTGGATATAACTAAAAAACTTGGGTTCAAATAAAAGTTTTTCTTAAAAAAGTTAAGTTTACCAACTGATGGTCTGAAAACTGCAATGGGAAAACCTTGACCTTCCTGACGGATTATATCTTCAGCTATTGCTTTTGTGTACGTATACGTGTTTGGCCATTGATCTAACAAACTAAAAATTGTATTATTATAAAAGACAAGCCAAAAAATGTTATGATTAATTGTAAATAGCAACAACATGTTGTTGTTTGTTATTGAAATAATTAACCTTGCCTCGATCAAATTCAGATAAATATGAAGCCATTTAAATTCAAGTCAGGAAAATGTCTGATAACCTTTAGTTGTAAAAATATATTGAAAGTCAAAGAACTTGAAAAATACTTACATTGGAGTGACTTTTTCTAATAATTTCTCGTTAATGGTATCGGTTAACATAATCAACTTTTTGCTGTCTATTGGCGATGGATAAAATCTCTCTTCGATTAAACTCATGTGACAATTGGAATAGGCTGTGGATACGTGAACAGCAGCTTTAAGATTTGGCATTTCCCTACATAGACTTACGATTTCTCTAGGTCCTTTAACGTTGATGGCCATCGCTAATTTGAGTTTCTCGTCAAATCTTACGGTGGCGGCTATGTGAAAAACCATCGATACCTTGAATTTGTATTTCCGTTATTGATAAAATTAAATGCGTGAATAGAATTTTTTAAATTATTGTACGTGTGTATTTTAAAACCTTGACAGTTAAAAAGGTATGTATATAGCGCAATTTATTTGCATAATTTAAACTAATAAAGACTACTAATCATAATACTACATTAAGTTATGTGTTAAAATTTGAATTTGTAATGTACACAAAATATTTAGTAAACATATCGCATTATATAGAGAAAACTCTTATTAAGAAAGCGTAAACCGATGACTCTATTGTTAATGAAGACATACAAATTTGAAAAGTATCTACGTGATTTAAATAAAAACGTCTCGGTGACTATTTTTTTAACTTTTGGTATAATGTTAGTTTGCATAATGATTCATGTTTATGCTTAATGAAATATGTATTATTACGCTTTTTATACTAAAATGATGTTACTTCATTAAATTGATAGTTTATTCAGAATGAGATTATGGTGCACACATAATTGCAATATAATTATTATTGTACAAAAGAAATCACATTTATTTTATTCAATACGAATTACTTAACAAATACGCGGTTTTTGTTCTTTTAAATGTTCATTATGTTTGTTTGTATTTTTACATTATGTAATACGCAAAATAATGCTATTCCGACTTAATAGCATACTTTTCAAATTATTAGAAAGCAAAATGATTGCTCTATTATAAAAAGAAAATGAAATTGATAGAAAAAAAAAAATTAAACGGTAAGATTAACTATCCCATAAGATACCTCGTAATTAAGATTGTTAAATCATATTGCTTAAGACAGAATCTACCTATTTTGCAATGCTTTCAAATCAAGTTTTAAGACGCATATTTTTATGATTTTAATTATACGGAAAATATGAAAAATAAAATTATCTTGTACTCGAAGTATTATAAACCCATTATAATATTTTCATACACCTCCAAGGTGTATAATAAATAGGGTGAACGTGTCTGTTCGCGGCCACGGTCCGTTGTCGGCCACGAAGGACGAAAAGTTAAATAATAGGAATTCTATAAAACAATAGTTTTCAAAAATCTCATTAATAGTTTTGAACATCATTTTTTAATTAAATTTAATTATTACTTTGTCTAGTTAACCAAGTATAAACGAATAAAAAATGTTTCGTAGGGACAACGTTAAGATTTACGCACTTAGTGTAGTAGAAATAGTGCACAGTGGTTTTTTATCACAATGTCCGAGAACTGAATAATACGCACTTTGTGTATTGTCTGAGTTTTTTTTTGTTGAAACATTTAAATGGTAGAACATTTGTAAAAACAAAGTTATGGTACAGCGGTAAACATTCTAACTTATGACGAATATAAATTTTACAAATACAAAAAAAAAATAATTATTTTCCGACGTGTCAAACATGAAATTTCTGCTAAGTGACCGAAAATATGCACATTCATCCTATATTATAACAATATTTATAAAAGTTTTCACTTGGAAAGAAAATATAGTTAAGGTGACTATATTTTTTTTTCAATTTATAATTCAGGTCGACTATGTTTGTCTTTTTTTTGCTTTTCTAAAAATTTCCAAAATTATTTAAAAAATTTTGTTTTAATTAATTTTTCTAATTTCTACAAATTCAAATTTTGGCGCAGCTATCTATGTTCTCACTTGGGTTAACTAATAATCTGGACACATTTAGACTTTAATGATCATTAAAACAAATAATGATTGTTTATGTAAAGATTAAGTACTTAAAATGTCAGTTTATTACATACACATGCAAAAATAATTTTAAATCGTTGACTTATGCCCGATTTCTTCACCTAGAGATATTTATTAGATAATCTATGTATTAGAAATATTAACAAAGTAACCAATCAGACAGCAGCAAAAAAAAACAGAAATATGATTGGTTACTTCGTTAATTTATCTAATAGAGAGATTATAATATTATTATAATTAATTATTAGATAATAATTATCTAATAGATATCTCTAAGTGAAGAAATCCAGAATTATTTGTGTAAAACGGTGTGTCTATGGTGGAAAAATTATTTAACCTTTGGAGTACTACAATATTGTTTGAATGAGTAATTTATGTTTTTTAGTATTTTTAAAATTTATTAATATATTTTAATTGAAATGATGAATTTCAATACAAAAAAAACTAAAAAAAACCTTAATTTAACAACAATCATTTAAGATGTGCTTCAGTACATTTTCATTTGAAATTTTCTACCACAATGATTCGTGTTAACAAAAACTAAATAACTTGAAAAAATGTATTTTGAAATTCAGCACACATCATTTGTTATCGGAAGCCTCCTTCTTTGTTAATTGAAATAAAAAAAGTTAAGTTTTATAAAATATTCTACTTGACTGCGTTTTTTTTAATTAAGTAAAAAAATTCATAAAAACAGAGAAAAATAGAAAATTATTGTTTTGGAGAATAATTTAAAATTTTTAAAAACTCCCAAAAGGCTTATGGTCGACCGGTCCACCGCGATCTACGTCTTTACTATCACCCTGCATTAAAATATAATAGAAAAGTAAGAAATAAGAAGAACAAAATCAATGGTTTATTAGTAATAGCTCAATCATCCCGCACGAAGAGGAACGAGGAGCACCCACTGGTTGAACTTTGTTTTGACGCGAGGGGTTAACCGCTGGTGAAGTTTTTTGTACACATCTCATGAAGTACATGAAGTACTTCACGTGGAACATCCTCCAGTGCCTCTGCAACGGAAGATCTTCAATTTACTTCTGATAAAAAATAAACTACTCGATCCGGAGGGTCTGGGGAGCGTGGAACACCCTCCAGTGCCTCTGCAACGGGAGACCTTCAGTTTACTTCTGATAAAATAAACTATTCAATCCGGGGGTCTGGGGGTGTGGAACACCGTCCAGTGCACAAATTTTGGAATGAAAACATTCCAGAACATGCAGAACCCCAGACCAAGTAGTTTACTTTCTATCAGAAGTAAACCGAAGATCTCCATTGCAGAGGCACGGGAGGGTGTTCCACACCCCAGACTCCCGGTTTAGATAATTTATTATTATTAAAGGTGAATTAAATATTTAAACATATCTCAAGTTTATTAAAATTAGCTATGGTCAAGTAAATGTATTTAATTCTTAATTTGACAATTAATTATAAATTCCGTACCCTTTGGGAGGCAGATCTCTGCAACAAAATAAAAATAAACTACTTAATCCGGGGTTAGAGGTGTGAACACCTTCTAGTGCCTCTGCAACGGAAAATTTTCAGTTTACTAATGATAAAAAATAAACTACTTGATCCGGGGGGTGTGTACCCTCCATTGCTCAAATTTTGGAATCCCGTGAATTACTGCTGAATTATATGAAGTACGAAGAAGTATGCATAATTATCATGAATTACATTAAGTGTGAAGTCAATTGTACACGATTTCCTCTAGCGGTTGACCCCTCGTTTTGACGTGATTTTCTTCACTCTAGGAATGAAAGCCAACACAGAAATCCATCGTGTCTAAGCAAATAAATAATATTCCAGCAAGTTTTTGTGTAAATATTTTTATCCAATATAATATTATTTGAACAGTGTTCCTTGGGGTACCTCGCACTGGAGACCTTTCGCATTGCTATCAACTCTTGCTGTACATGAACTATGTCAGTGTGAGGACATTCCAAAGAAACATTAGCGTTATTTTAACATTCAGTAGCTTAACTAGAACATTTGACAGCAACTTGACTTGAAATTACAACGATCTGCAAGAAAATCCCGAAAAAACAGAAGCCGATGGAGAAACATTCTAGGAAAAGCTATCCGAACAATTTAGTCACGACGCTTCTGGCAAGAAGCACACGATAAAGAAGAAGAAGCTTGACTTAGTAGGTACTGGAATTGCATACGACTTAAAATAAAATATAATTAATTTTTAACAAATTACAGTGTGTGTCAAGCGCCGCAGGCGATTTTTAAAAATAGCTTAGGTAAAAAATTGTACTTGTTTGAAGTTTTATAACTTAATGAACGTTAATATGAAATATTATCGATGCATAACTAAGTTATTCACGAGTTAGTAATCTCTAATAATTAAAATTGATACAAATTAATCATCAAAGTTTGCTTTTGGTTCATAAATATTTAAATTTAATTTTAAGAATTTAAAGAAAGAGAGTAACATCGAAGGGTACATATATTAATTATAAATTTTTCTGATTAATTTTACACAATCCATATTTGCGTTATTTTTTCGTTCAGCTTCTGAACATTTTCTATATTCAGATAGAAAAACTCAATATCACTTTCAAAAGAAATTTATATAAAATAGAAGTGTTTATGTAATTAAAACAAATACTTAACCCAGTAATTATTAAAAAATGTGGCCAAACAACAAAATTGTCATCTCTTTATTTTTATTGGTACATAACCGTTGGGCAATACATTTTAAAGCAGTGATTCTCAACGTAAATATTGCACGTGGAATTTCAAAGCCCTTCGAGTGTCTAGTGAACCATGAACTGATGAAATTGTGAATATAAATTTCACTTTCGTTTTAACTTGACTTTAGTAGAAAGTGAAGGTAATTCACATAAATCGTTTTATTGTGTGCGTAAGATGTTCCGTTTTAACAATTTTGAAAAAAAATTCTGTTCGGTACCAAATTTATTTTTTATTTAATAATAGTAGTAAAATTTATTTAAATTAAATCTTTTATTTGATAAATATTTAAATTAAATGAAACATTTACAGATAATTAACCAAATTTAATTTATGTTTCATTCTATTCAAAATTTAACATTTTTGTCATTCATTTGGAAAAGCGTATTCTTCATTGATATTGCTGAATTTTTGATTTGGTAGACTTTTTTATGATAAATTGGGAAAGATAATCATGACGCATCTTATTGATTGAAACTAATTTAAACTCTTCGTTGCATGTTTCATTAATATGGTATTTTTTCATCAATTAAATATCAAATTGACCGAAAGTATTGTGAAAGTTTTACTAACCACACAACCATAGCTTCAATCAAGTCGAGTGTTGCATTGCACAACAGAAAATATAAACTAAATCTTTGCAATAATACATTTTCATTCCAATTTTGGGATACAAAAGTTTAGTCGAATCCGATATGAAGTAATATCTTTCCGGATTTTGAAATTTCTAGTTCAAGAAAATCGTTTTAAGAGGTTATTATCATTGAACAAGTTCGAGGTAATATTATAAATTCAGCCTTCAAAACTTGATTCGATTTAATAAGTAAAAATTGCATTTTTTGTGGGGTACAGGCGACATTTTTAATTTGAAAATTAAAATCATTGTTATTAAAGCTTAAAAAAATATGACGAATTTTGGTTATTATTTAATTTCGGCAATCATTAAAAGTAGACTACCTTCCCTGATGCGTTATTACCTACAGATGAAACTTTTTTGGTTTCATGCTTTAAGACGATTTTCAAGTTAAAAACCTAATTACTTGTAATCGTTTGATACCATTAAGTCATACATGATGCAAACCACGTTTCCGTATATCGAGGACCTGTTATTTGAATTAAAAAAATATATTGCTACTTTCTCTTTGTATGTATTATTGTACGGTGGTATGTAACGAAACATTTCGTACCGACAATACCAAAGTATAGTTTTAACGTTAACAACGTACAATAAATTAATATAAAAAACTTACTTCTTGTATTAAAACTTGCCTATCCTGCATGGTTAATCCTAAATCGGGAAGACTGCAATCGCCGGCTACCCCAACAATTTTATATCTAAATTTTGGACAGTCCGTTCTAAGTCGATCAAATAGTGGGTCATCGAATAGTTCTTCTATTCGCGTGTGCATGTTACGTCCTTTTTTATTTCTCACAAGCACATAAAGGGTTGAAACTTCTGGACATGATCTCAATAATTTTTCTATTAGGATTTTACCTAAGAAACCGGTTCCACCTGTTATAAAGATGTTTGCTCCAGAATAAAAGTTTTGTATAGGGGTTAGTTGACTTTCTTTGTTAAGTGGCTCAATTAACTCCGGCATTTTTGTTGACTCTAAAAAAATAGAAAAACTTTCTGTGTACACTTTCTCTGCATAAAATTTTAACAATATGTAATTGAAGTAGAAATTACCACACGATTACATCAAAATTAATAAATTCAAACAGTGTAATCGAAAAGAATAGTTAATTTTGGTTATGCTACAGTAGCGATCTAAAGTAAGTTGGCAAACAGTTTTTACAAAAAATTATTAGAAAAGAAATCATTTAGTGGACTATCATATATTTTCTAAAAGTATGTAGATTAATACGTAGTTTAACGTATAAAACTTGCAGTTGGTATAAAACAAAGAAGTATATAAGCGAATTGAATTTTATGGAGGGTTCAAAAGAAAATTGGCATAACATCCAAACAATATCAAAACAATAATAAGCGTTCATAAAAGTTAATTTGATTGAAATATATCTTTCTTGATAATACATCGACATGCCCAGAAGGAAAGAGTATTCAGAAGATTTAAAAAACACGGTTCTTAAATGGTTAAAAATGGAAATTCATTGAGAGCAGCAGAACGCGAATTTGACATTCCAAATCAAACAATAAGTCTCTGGTGTCACAAATATAATAAATATGGATCAGTAGAGACACGCCCAAGAACAGGGCGACCACGAAAAACAACCAAAAGAGAAGATAAAATGATCGTTCGTGAAGCAATAAAAAATCCTCGTGTAACGGCTACACAAATTGTTCAAAGTTTTAACGAAAATCGCGAAGAAAATATACATGTTTCGACAGTGAAACGTCGACTATATGCAGCTAAACTATTTGGCAGACGTCCTTGTAAGAAACCACTTATATCAAAAAAGAATCGGATAGCCCGTCTGAAGTTTGCTAAAATCACTTACACTGGGAAAAAAGATTGGTCCAAAATTCTTTGGAGTGACGAAAGTAAGTATAATTTGTTTTCCTCGGATGGTATTAAGTATATTCGACGTCCAGAAGGTAAAAGATATGATATTAGATATCAAGTTCCTACTATAAAACATGGTGGAGGGAACGTCATGGTGTGGGGTTGCTTTTCTCGTGATGGCATTGGATCTCTACACAGAATTGATGGCATTATGGATCGGTTTATGTATGCCGACATACTGAGGGATCATATGCTACCACATGGCAAGAGAAAATGCCGCGCGGCTGGATATTTCAGCAGGATAATGACCCAAAACATGCTTCACAGCATGTTAAGCAGTACATGGACAAAGCTAAAATTCGGCTTTTAGAGTGGCCCAGTCAATCTCCAGATTTGAATCCCATAGAGCATTTGTGGGAAGAGCTCGAACGTCGAATAAGAAGTGAAAATTATAGTAATACCACTAAATTATGGGAAGCATTGCAGAGAGAATGGTAAAAAATACCATTAGAACGTTTAGAGAAGCTGGTTGACTCGATGCAATCACGATGTAAAGCTGTTATCGCTGCAAAAGGGTTTGCAACAAAGTACTAAATGTTTTTAATCCATAGTTGTTACTATATGTATTTCTTTATTTTTTTGTTTTAAGAGCGTTTTGTCATAACTTGATAAATAGAAATATTTCGAAATTTTCGTTTTTGAATTTTTCACGTTAATAAATTTTCTAGAAAATTATATTTATATTTTTAATTTAAAGCCTTTTAAGGAATAAATATTTGAAAAATTAAAGCAAAATATTGAACTTTGAAAAAAAACTGTTTGCCAACTTACTTTAGATCGCTACTGTATATACTATTTTTTTTATTGTTTGATTGATTATGCGTTTTAACATCTTCGGTCATTATGCTACCCATCAACAGACGCTTATGGAATTCGAACCCACCATTATATTAAAATTTAAGATAAAATAATGTCTGTGTTAATTATTGTTAAAATTTAATTGTTATATTTTGTTTTTATTATGTCTGCTGTATATCATGTTCTAAATAGAAGCACGTAGAAAATATGTTATGTCACTATTGGAAACGTAGGAAATATATTTATTTCAATTAGCTAGCGGTCTAGATTTTTTGATAATTTGTACAACAAACATTTTCACTTTCTTAACATTTGTACTCCAAACTATTGATGATATTAAAAATTTCATAATATAATATAATATACAAAGTTGATTGGGAAATTCGGAGTGTACTATTAAATAAACAAAATAAAAATAAATTTTATTCTGCGTGGGCAAACCCCCATTACACCTCACTAATCAATAAAAAAACACAGTCTTGTTAATATTCCAAATGCTATATTTAAAAATTAAATACTGGAAAATCTGTAATTACTATTTTTATATTATTTCGAATTAATAATTTTACTGGGTACGAGAAGTGACAAACTATAAAGAACAATCTGAATAATTTATATTAAATAAATAAATTATCATCTAATTTATTTAAATACCATTGTGGTTCTACCAGTCCTTATGCGATCTGATAATACCAAAATAACTAACACAATAAAAACATTATGAATGCAATTTAGTTTTTTGATATTTGTATTAATTTAAAATTTAAATTATTGATAACACACTTGGAATATTCTCATACTATCAAAAAATTTATTTCAGCTATGCTTTGCAATTCTCGCCCTAAATTTGACTTTACTTTTGAAATATGGTGCAGTAAAATTGAATAATTGTGTAATATAATATAATAATTGGGGCAATGTTCAACAGTAAGCAGTTTTCCATTTTAATGTCGAATAAAAGTGCAATCTATGCATATTGAGTTTGTGCAACCACCAATAAAAATTTCCATAAAATCAACCCGAATTATATTTTAAAATAATAATTTACTTACCTTTGGTGATTTTGAAATTTTTAATCCAAAATTTGAATGATGCACTAACGCAACACT
Source organism: Lycocerus yunnanus (assembly GCA_036346125.1). Classification (NCBI taxonomy): domain Eukaryota; kingdom Metazoa; phylum Arthropoda; class Insecta; order Coleoptera; family Cantharidae; genus Lycocerus; species Lycocerus yunnanus. The sequence continues at coordinate 1,492,638 of JARFIX010000075.1, read as the reverse complement.
TAAAAAACTTAAAAAATTATTAACTTCCTCGTACAAAACACAGTAATTAATTTATTAAGGGAACGTAAACAATTTGTTTAACTGTTTATTATTGTAACGCATCACATAATAACACAATTGTTATTAAAATTTAAAATTCGTATTATCAGCATTTAAGTAATTGTAAGGAAATTAATGAGCAAGTGCAGGTGTAAACGGTTTCTCTTCGTGTAATCAAATACTTTTGCCCTACAGTATCGTCTTCTTATATACCAACTTTCGATGGGAATGGGAAACACGCCCGATCAATCGTTGAAATACCGAAACCAAAGTCATGAAGAAATTAAAATTTGGAATTACGAAACAAATGTTATTGTTAAATGTACAATTAATACAAAAATTGAAAATAAACGAAAACTCAAAAATTGATAATTGCATTTTAAAATTAATTTTAATTTCTATGCTATATGTTTAATTTATATTGTTTTGTTGATATATTTTTTTAAAGTAATTTAAGGACAATAATAGGCGAATGATGAATTCAAACCCATAGATGACCGACTAACTCTTTCTAGTATTATAATATCATCATTAATAATAACTTGCCGTGTATTTTACCTTTTTTAGAATTAAAAATAGTACAAATAGTTGATTCCTAGTATTGTCAACTCCAAAACATTGATCGGCCACATAATATTTATTTTAAATTTTCGGTGATCCTGAGCAAATATTATATCAAACTAATCATACTTATTTACTTTATTTATCATACAGTCCATAATCGGTTTTTATGGTGTCTTATACTTTTCTGGATTGTCCGATACATCGGAACACTTATTTATTGAAAGTTTAGAAACAGGAATTTTGAATTTCTTTGTAGACGATGTACAAAGCATTCATCGCCGTCCAATCATTTGTATTCCAAAAATTTGGTATTACATTGTTGAAGACTGCTAGTATATGATAAGTCTTGAGATAGCAGTCTAAGCTTATAATACTAATAGTATTTTAAGAATTTGGGTTGATAGTATGGCAACGATACAAAAGAAGGACATTCCAACTGAGATCGTACGAGCAAAAAAAGCAATTTAACTGTTTTTTTTTTCAGAAAAATACTTACTCACTCTACGAATAAACTCAAATTTACAAAGCTTTACAAAAGACAAAAAGATTAGACCATCGCTCCCATCCTTCTGCTCTTAAAAAACCGTTGTTCATTCAAGTCGAAGGGTCAACCGCTAGAGGAAATCGTGTACAATTAACTTCACACTTCACGTACTTCATCATAATTCTCCATACTTCTTCGTACTTCATATAATTCAGCAGTAATTCACGGGATTTCACGTACTTCACCAGTAATTCACCGCACTTCATCAATAATTCACGGTACTTCACCTATTTCATCGATACTTCATTGTATTTCACGAACTTCATCGGTATTTCAAAGACTTACTGAGATTCTGACCAGCAGTGTAGCGTAAAGCATACACCGGCCGACTTTAAAGCGGTAGACCATGGTTCGATTCCTAGTCGAGTCGGTTACACTGCTGTGATCAAAGGTCCGATATCAATCTTTGGACTGTGGGGAAGGCAACGGAAACCACCCCATTAATTATATTCCTAGTAAAGTCAGCTTGGCTTCGGCTAAGCTGATCGCCTACGCACAATGAAGTGTATGGCACTTGAAGAAGACTGAGATTTTAAAATTTGTGCACTGGAGGGTGTTCCACACCCCCCAGACCCCCGGATCGAGTAGTTTATTTTTTATTAGAAGTAAACTGAAGATTTTCCGTTGCAGAGGCACTGGAGGGTGTTCCACACCCCAGACCCCCCGATTGAGTAGTTTATTTTTATCATAAGTAAACTGAAGATCTACGGAATTTATAATTATGCAGTTTATGATTAATTGTCAGATTATAAATTAAACATATTTACTTGGGCATAGCTAATTTTAAAAACTTGGGATATGGTTAAGTATTTAATTCACTTTTAATAAAAATAAATTAGTTAAACCGGAGGTCTGGGGTGTGGAACACCCTTCAGTGCCTTTGGAACGGAGATCTTTAGTTTAATTCTGATAAAAATAAACTATTTAATTCGGGGTCTGGAGAGTATGGAACGCCTCCCAGTGCCTCTGCCACGGGAGATCTTCAGTTTACTTCTGATATAAAATAAACTATTCAACCCGAGGATCTGGGGTGTGTGGAACGCCTTCCAGTGCCTCTGCAACGGGAAATCTTCAGTTTACTTCTGATATGAAATAAACTACTTAATCCGGGGGAAGTGGAACATCTTCCAGTGCTTCTGCAACAGAAGATCTTCAGTTTACTCGATCCGGAAGGTCGGGAGGGGGGGAACATCTTTTAGAACATCTTTTAGTACCCAAATATTACAATGCAGGCAAACATTAAATTCTTGAAAATTCAGTAAAAACTCTAAAGTTTTCATAGTCATAGTTTTCTAAAAAAAATTATGACATATTCTTGGGGGGCAACAAAAACGGGTAAAGCAAAAATAAATTATGTACAATTATGCACAAACGATTATTGAGATTATTTTTAAAATTGGGAGGGGAGCAAGCAGGTCTCCAGCCCCTTCCCCCAACTAATTTTCTAAATAATTCAAAACCAAAAAAGGTTCAGCCGAAAATAAAAAAAGCACAATAGATTTAAATTTTTTTAAATTAAAAATTTGCAATGTACTTCACAAGTACTTTATGTACTTCACAAGTACTTCGTGTATTTCACAAGTACTTTATGTACTTCACATGAGATTTCATGTACTTCATGAGATGTGTTCAAAAACTTCACCAGCCAGCGGTTAATCCCTCGATTCAAGTAGTCTGTTTACCTTTCATGGCTAATATTCTTTTCTTTATTAGCCTTTTTTTCATCCAGTGTTGGACATAGGCCTCCCCTTTCTGTCTCCAGGTGTTGCGGTCTGCCGTCATTCTCATCCAAGAGAACCCAACTACCCTCTTCAAATCGTCCGACCATCTCATCTGTGGACGTCCTCTTCCTCTCTTGTCTGTCCATGGTCTCCATTGTTGGACCTCTCGGTTCCAACGTCCGTCCGTCGTTCTCATTACGTGTCCAGCCCACCTCCATTTCACTGATGTCGTATGTTCTATTACATCTCTTAATTTTGTTTTTTCTCGAATGTTTTCATTTCTAATTTTATCTTGGAGCTTTATGCGCAGCATTTGTCTCTCCATAGCCCGTTGTGTCTTGGCTAGCTTATCGACGATATTTTGTGTGAGGGTCCAGGTCTGAGCGCCATATGTCAGGACAGGTAATACGCATTGGTTGTACACATTTCGTCTCAATATTAAAGGTATTTTACAGTTTTTGAGTATTCGGCTTTGTTTTCCGAATGCTGACCAAGCTAGCCTTATTCGTCTGTCGATTTCTGCGGTTTGGTTTTGCTTCCCGCATTTTACCATCTGGCCTAGATATATATATTCTTTCACGTTTTCTAGTTCGTAGTTATTTACTATTATCTTTCTGTTGTCTTCTTGGTTACTCATTACCTTTGTCTTGTGTATGTTCATATTTAAACCTATCTTTCGTGAATGAACATCCAATTCGTGTATCATCGTCTGTATCTCGTCAAAGCTTCCGGCTATCAGTACCACATCGTCTGCGTATCTTAGGTGACTCAGCCTTTTCCCATTTATATTAATTCCTTTCTGTTCCCATTTCATTTTCTTGAACACGTCTTCTAATGTTGTTATAAATAATCTCGGACTCATGCTGTCTCCTTGTCGTACTCCTCGTTTTATCTGGATGGGCTGGGTGTTCTCGTTTAGCTGGACTATCATTTGAGCGTTGTCATATATAGACTGGATTAACTGTGCATACCTATGGTCTACTCTGCTGTTCTGGAGTGCCTTTAATACCGCCCACATTTCAATCGTATCAAAGGCCTTACGGTAATCTATGAAAGCTAGATATAGTGGGAATCTATATTCTGTCGACTTTTCTATTAATGTTCGAATTGTGAGTAGATGATCAGATGTACTGAAACCCTTTCGAAATCCTGCCTGTTCCACAGGTTGATAGAATTCTAGTTTGTTTTCGAGCCTATCTATTATGATTCTTGTCAATGTTTTATATAGTTGTGATAATAGTGATATGGGTCGGTAGTTGTCAAGATTTGCTTTATCTCCTTTTTTGTAGAATAGTATCGTTATTGATGTATTCCATTCTTGTGGGATTCTTCTTTCATGTACACATTTGTTGAATAAGATCTTTAGACTTTCCAGGACTGCTCTTCCGCCTTCTTTCATTAGTTCCGCAGTAACCTCATCAGGTCCAGGCGCTTTATTGTTCTTCGTACGATTTAGTGCCGACAAAATCTCTTCTTCGTCTATATCTGGTATGTCTTCCGATCCTATATTCTTTACGTCTATTGTTAGTTCTTCTTCGATCTCTTTCGGTATTGCATGTTTCTGTTCGTATAGGTCTTGATAGTATTCTTCCACTGCTCGTAGAATTTCTTTTTTATCTCTAATTACCACATTATTTTTGTTTTTAATTTCAATGATTTGTTCTCTTCCTAAGGATCGTCTCACACTTTTCATGTTCTTACCTTCCTCTATCACTTTAGCTATTTCCTCTTCTAACTGTTTTCTCTTGTCTTCTTTTATAGATTTTTTCAGGGTTTTATTTGTTTCTGTATAAGCTATTGTGGTTCTTTCATTGTTTCTTAACAAACATCTCCTCTTTTCGAATAGTTTCTTAGTTCTTTCACTCCACTTTTCTTTACCGCTTCTCTTCCTTCCGGCTATCTTTTGTCCAGCCTCTTTCATTGCTTTCACTACTTTTTTGTTTATTTCATCTATATTTCCATCCGCTAGATCTCTGTCTCTCTCTACAATGCGCTTGAGTTCCTGTTGGTATTCGTTTCTTTTGTTTCTAATCTGGTTTCCGTCGAATAAGACTTTTGCTTTATTCATTAGTTTAGCTCTCTCAAGTATTGTATTAAGTTCAATCTTTGACCTAACTAGTCTGTGATCACTACCTGTGTTGAATTCGTTTAGTACTGATACATCTTTGATTATATTTTTATCGGACGATAGTATGTAATCTATTTCATTCTTTGTGTTGCCGTTTGGGCTTATCCACGTCCACTTTCTATTGTTCTTTTTGCGAAAGAATGTATTCATGGCATATATATTTCGGTGTTCCATAAAATTTACTAGCGTCTGTCCTCTCTCGTTTCTTTCTCCAAATCCAAAGTTGCCCAACCTCATCTCCTCCTCCTCTATCTTTTCCCCATCTTGGCATTAAAATCTCCCATTGTTACGGTATAGTTACATGGGTTTTCATCCATTGCTGTTGATATTTCTTCATAGAGCAGCTCTACTTCCTCATCTGTATGAGTTGAGGTCGGGGCGTATACTTGTATTAGCTTCAGTCTGCAGTATTTTGACAGTTGTAGTTTTATATAAGCCACTCTGTTTGATATTCCTTTGTATAATACCACATATGGTGTCATTTGTTTGTGTACTATGAATCCAACTCCTCCTTCATTGGCTTCTTCCTCATTTTTTCCTTTATAGTATAGTGTATTACCTGATGCCAGTAATATACACTTCTCTCCTTTTCTCTTAACTTCTGACAATCCGATTATACTCCAGTTTATTCTACTCAGCTCTTCCTCTAGTTCGTCCAGTTTTTCATCTTTACTCATTGATCTTATATTATAAGTGCCGACGTATAGTCTCTTCTTTTATTCTGTATCTTACTTCTTTACTTTTTCTAGCGGGTTTTTGCCTCCCCCAGAATCCATGAGGCAGACCGGCTGGCCGGTGTGGGATTGTGGGTTATAAACCCTACCCACCTGGGGTATTTGTGTTTTAAGACTCGCTGTCATTTTTAAGTTAGGGGGTTTTTGGCATTAAAACGCCACGCTTGCCGAGCGTGTTGGCGAGTTTATATATCAGCCGCCCAATGTGGGTACAGACGCTGTTGGCCGCCGCCCAACTTGGGACAGACGCTGGCCGATGCCTCAGTTGATCCGCGGGTGCTTATTTGGCAAGCCTTATTCGCACCGGTCCTGTATATCTTACAGGATCTTTCCCTATCAGCCATTGGGACGCGCCGTGTCGGGGTTGAGGCTCCCCACCCTTTGGTGTCCTGCACACGCTATAACCAGCCCCTACTTAGTTCAGCACTGGTCACGTGTACCGGCTAACCGCAGGCACGGGTGGCTAATATTATCTGATATCATATCTGACTTCCTGGTCAAATAGTAATGTTTTTTTATTTTCTTTTTTCTGTTCATAGAGAAATAATCCCATAAAAAGCTATTTCAGTAGTGACCTATTGATGGAATATAAAATATGTTCCATCTTTCACTTAAGTAGATGATGTTGTATAACTAATAAATTTTATTTGTATTTCATCTAACTTTTATAGTGTCTGTAGACTGTTTTCCAAGTAACGCATTTGGAAAGAAGGTTTGCATATTTTTTTGGCGTACAACAAATTTTTGTGTTACTTTGCTTATCAAAGTTTGTGGTCTTCTTCTTCTAAATCTAGAAATTTGTAGTATTTTGGTTTTCCGGAAGGGTTTTGTAGGTCGACCAATGCCGGATATGGCCGTCGTAATTCATTTATGTTTGATGCTGCTTGAGGTAATGATTTACTCTGATTTCACAAATATCTTGCCATAAGACCGATTACAGGTATTTCTGAAGTGTTTAATATGATTTTTGTGCGTTTCTTAGTTTAGAATTTTCACTATGCAAAGCCGGAGTTCATTGACGTCGATCAGGAATATAACAAAGTTAGAAGGATTCTCAATGACCCAGGATATTTTTGACGCGATGAATACGATTCTCTTGTGTGGAGTAGGGTGAGTTTTGAAGCTTTAAGATTGTGCAATGATGGTTATTTACTGATGAAATCCTGTACGCATTTTGCTATTTATTTTTGGTGTCGACTGTATCGTTATGTCAACGTAGCATATCATTCTTGCAGGGTAGCTTTTATTGTTTGTTTTTTCCCTTCAGGGAAACCAAACTGTATTTTGTTGTTGTTTGAACTCGTGGACTTTTAGTTGTCTTGTTTTACGTTTGTATGTCTCATATTCAGAAAAGTACACACGCCTTCTATTTTTTTTGGGGAGAATAAATGAAAACGTTAGACCTTGTGTTTTATTATTTGTCCTGTAGGTTACCAGAAAAATTTATAGCCCTCGCATACCGTCGGAGCTTAGTCAATGCAAGGGCAAGGGGTAAACGTATTTTTTTTGAACAAGAGAACCTACCTTTTGGTTTAACAGTTTTTTCTCGGACTACCTATTGGTTGGGAAAGGAGTAAAACTGTTTTAACCTCACATGCATTAATTGTAAAAATAAATATAAGATGGGAGATTTAATTCTAACCATGATGGTGTTGGTACTAAATTAATCTAATCAGTATTATACTAATTAATAAATTAATTATTTATAAATACTATTAATTTCAAACTCAAATAGGGTTACGTTTAGAAAATTACTGCTTTTTGCATTTCGTTAGATAATTTATTAGCATTGTCTTTTTGAAATGAAAAAGAAGGGCAAATAAGGTTACGTTTGGAAAATTACTACTTTTTGCATCCTTTATATAATTTATTAGCATTGTCTTTTGAAATGAAAAAGAAGGGCAAATAGGGTTACGTTAGGAAAATTACTACTTTTTGCATCCTTTATATAATTTATTAGCATTGTCTTTTTAAAATAAAAAAAGAGGGTAAAGTTTCCACTAATTTTAATTTTTTAAGATGAGCTACTAGAGATAATAACAATCATTTCTAGGAATTAATGAATAAATACTTCACATTATTCATTAAGTGTTTAAAATTATATAAGATTCAATTGACTAGGTCCACTTATTTATAAAACATGATTTATTCATTAAACTTGCAAATTACAATTATTACAAATTATACTTTTCGCAATAAACAAATTTCATCATTAATTTAATAAGCAACTTCGATCGGTAAATCAAATATTTCAGAAAAAGCGAGAACGATGCTTTCGCTGAATGTGCATTATGTTAGTAGGTCATAAGCTAGACTTCCATTTCCTACCAATTTGTTCGTACCATGGTTCCAACTCCACGTTTTAATTTAGTCTGACGGACTTATGCAAAATATAAAACTTATTGAAGAATTGTGTTTACTTGTTCCATTTTTCTTGACTCTAGACGAGTCTTTCTCTTCTTTATTTAATTTCATGATTTTGCAGGAATTTGCAGTGTTAGAGGAACGAAGTGGCCTCCAGTGGTTCAAGTACTGAAGTAAAAGACAAAAAAGAAAATTAATGCACCTCAGAGAATGGATCATGAAGATTCTATAGATAAGCAACGTATTTATGTATATTCCAAATGAAACAAAAGATAAGCACGAATTTGTTTATTATAAACAAATTTAAACATACGTTTTTTGAAACCTAATCCTCGCCCAACTGTGTTTCATTGGAGGTTGTTCAAGATAACTCCTCCGTTTTGGAATTTTCTATTTTTTTATTATATTCAGAAGTGCTGGCGAATGCGGTATTTTTCTTTGTAAAAAAATCATGATAGGTACTTCGTATCACCTAATGCAAAATCTCCTATGATTTATAAAATAAACAAGGCTGAAATATTTACGAAATCAAGTAACCCAAATAGTTTTACTTTATAGTTTAGACAATTTGAAAGCGCAGCTCGAATGATTTTTTGTTCAAAATTTGAAACGCAAGTGATAATTTTAACAGCCTTCATTTTTATTTAATTAAAATTAAAATTTCAAAATTGATATATTTAAAGAATTAAACCTAGTAGTTTTTAGACAACAAAGTAATCATGTAACAATTAGCTGTTATCAGCAAAGCGAATAATTTGTTGATTCAGCATTGGTGTCTCAATCAATTTATTGGCCATAATTTTCTTCGAGGTAACAAGTGCCGTTGTTTTATCCGCCAGACACTTTTTGCTCTTTTAACCTAAATAACCAATCTGATAAGTAATTATCCAAAACAAAAACAAGTTGATATTCCGTTATGTTAAAACCATAATAATGTGAATTGTTCGATTACAAACGCTCCTTATAAGATTTACAGTATTTAATAAAAGGGAGCATGATGAGGAAATAAATATAAGTAACTAATGACTCCTCTCTAATTTGTAATATATTTTACGGTGATGTAAAACTGGTATGTGTGCGTATTGAAACTACAATTGATTTTAATGCGTAATCATTGTTAATCACTATAAAAATCACATAATGGTTTCAAAGTGATATTTATTTGAACAATATTACTACTGGGCAATTACGTGCTCAAACAGATGAATAATGGTGGTACTGGTTTGGTTTTCAATATTGACAATAATAATCATGAGCTTGATCAGCATCATCATAGCTTACGTTAGCCATATTTTCCAATTTTAAAATTAGGAGAAGTTAAAATGCTTTCATCAATTAATAATTGCAGGAAATTAAATCTTTAAAAAATTACGTTTCTCAATGTTCGTGCAATATGGTGAAATAAATAATTTGGTATTTACTTTTGTATGGATTAGATTATAATGAATTCTAATCCCAATTTTGTTAAGCTTTCATGAACAAGAATAATTCAATATGTTATAATCGATGTCATTGCCTATCATTATTTAATTTACAAATATGAACGTCAGTCAAAAATAGGTCCAACTCTTCAGGTATTGGGTACAATAATAAATAACAGAAAACCATTGATTTATACTTATTATTTTAGTAACAATAAATTATAAATAAAATTACTTCATTACATTTAAATTTTAAAAACTTAAAAACTAATAAAAATGGCTAATTATTAACTTTATTTATTATTAAAAATAAAATACCGTAAAACGGGAAAATTTCGACACGAGGTAACTTTTAAGTACTTATAAGTTTTAATTTTTTAGAATAATTGATTTTAGAATGACTGATTGGATAAGTACAATTATTTTTTTTATTTTTAAAATTTTATATAAGAAATGCACTGAGTGTCCAAGCTACCCCCAAATGATTATTAATTTATCGCTTATTATTTAATTTAGAAGTCAATTTTTCTAAAACGAAACAATGTATTTAAGTAATATTTATGAATGCTTCTTGATCGTATCATCTATCCAATTACGATAATAGGACACTTTAACATAAACTCCTGGTTTATTAGCATGACCACAGTGTTGTCCCCATGAGGTTATTCCGTACAGTGTAAACAAACCTAAAATTGAATATTTAAGATAAACATCGTAAAAAAGTTTAGTTTTACCATTATCTAGGCAAGCTAGAGGTCCTCCACTATCACCATCACAAGCATCCACTCCTTCGTCCAACGATCCAGCACATATCATTCCTGCAGTGATTGCAGATCCGTATACGTGTGGCATTTGGCACACTTCAATTGGTTGCATTTTAATCCAGCCTGCTCTTAAATCGTGAGAGTAACCTATAATTAATTAGTTTTTTTCAGTTTTTATAAAAATTATAAAACAAAAATAATTACCTGACACTCCACTTTGAATCGAACCAAATCCTGAAATCGTACAATTTATCCCAGATTCATAAATCTTATCAGCTTCCGGCAAGCAAATCGGCTGAACATCTTTTGTGAAAACTAAACCATCACCTTTTAGTTTAATTAATGCAATGTCGTTGTTCATTTTTTGACCATTTCTAAATTTTTCGTGGATGTAAAATTCTTCTATGTAAGCTTCTTGTTCGGTTCCTTCCATTTCGTCAGTATTATAATCGCCAGCCGTCACGAAATAAGCACCTTTTGCAAAACCAATCAAGCAGTGAGCTGCAGTTAATACAAATTTTTTAGAAATTACAACAGCTCCGCACCAATGAGTAGGTTTCGACTTATTTTTTATACGTAAGCTGGCCTGAAAGTTTTATGACAATAAAAACAACTAAATCCAAAATTAAAACCAACCTGCCAAGGATAGTCACCCTTTTTTGCAATAGAACCCTTTATCACTCGAAAATGTACATCGTCTTCAATAAATAGGTCATCTTTTCTATAACCACATCTTCCAGAGAACGTTCTTTCTGGAAGGATATCAACAATTTGATGTTTTTCAACAACTTGCTGATTATTACGATTTTCCGTCGTTAATTGTGAATTTCCACACACAACTCCAACATCTTCAGCATGCTCACAATTATGTTCGCCCCAGTTCCAGTGAATACATTCACCGATTGAAGTTTCATTTCCTTGACAAAACACTTGATCCAACCATATCGGCCCAGAACCTATAACCGTTCATTAATTAGTAATTCAGTAAATCATACACAAAATCTATACCTGGACCAAAAATACCCTCTTTTTTGGCAATCGCGTTTCCAAAAAATCCCAAACTTTTGCACACGACTTTTGCTGCATCGTCATTGAAATCGTCATCACATATTGTACCCCAAATGCCATGATATCGGATTTCAACTCGTCCTTCAAGTTTTGATTTCCCATTAACTAAACGTAATTCGGTTGGAGCCTAAAATTTTTAAAATAGTAGAGAATTGAACAACAAAACTTTTAAAATGTATACATCGCAATGTTGAGTGCCCTCATCTGATTCATCAGTACAGTCAAAAACGCCATCGCACATAAACGCCAAGGGAATACATTCTTGAACAGTATCGCACTTCCAATCATCTACGGGACAGGTTTCTTGAGGTGTTTTACAAACAATACCTACAATCTATAACCGATTACATAAAATTCCATTTTCTTTAAACTTAATAACTTACTTCTTGTGCTTCACAGTTACTTACTCCCCAACCGTTAAAATCACAATCTCTAATGCTCGATTCATTCCCTAAACAGGTTACATCATCCATTAAGTAAAACACATCTGTTTCATTCAAATCTTTTGCATAGTACGAATTGGATTTCACTTCCAAAGATCCCAAGTTGAACCCTAGTTCTTTACAAACAACATCCGCATTTCTTAAACCAAATCTATCATCGCAAATGTATCCCCATTTACCAAATGCTAAAAATGAATTGTTTTGATTGATCACCCGGTAAAAATAAACTAAGAAACTATGAAAAAATGGAAGGATTATACGGAAGGCAGTAATGATGTGGTATATTTAATAACAATTACCTTTCACTTCAATTCGTCCTTCGTGTTTTTTATTCGTCCCAGCTAATTTAATTGCATAACCAAACGTTTCGGCACTGCAACCTTTCTCATCGGATCTGTCAGCACAGTCGTTAATACCATCACATATTTGTTTAACCTCAATACATTTTTGGTTTGGACACTTATGCAAACCTGTGCAATTAACGCTTGCACTTTTAAGTTCATAATAATCGTACGGATGCGAAGTAATAAGGGCACCCGAAGATCCCACGTTTGAATCGGACAAGAAACAAGCACCATCATCTTTTCTAAAATAAATTGTTGTTTTACTAAGAAATATATTTTAAAAAACTTCACCTACCGGTAAGAAAATGATTTACACTTAAAACCTTTCGATTCCAAGCACGTTTTTGAACAATATGCGACACTAATGTTCAAAAATTTTCCTTTTTCTCTTACAGCAAGTATGGAGTTTTGAAATAAAATGTACTTATTGGTAAATCTTTCACAGTTCAGTTCGTCTCCTGCGTTTAAACAATCCTAAAATATAATAAATGACAAATTTGCATTATATTATTATTTAACTACCTTATTTCCGTCACAAACCATACTTTGTGGAATGCATTCGTTGATACTGCAATAAAAGTTATACATATCACAACTGTATTTGGGAGTTTTCGGGACTATGGACAAATTTTTTCCAGTGTTACTAGAATCTGCTTCTAATTCAAGTCCAACTCCAAAGTCATAATCGGCATTTATATCGGTAGATGGAAGTGGTGCGTAGGTAAGAATTTCGGAAGATACTTCATTGGCAATTTGACTCTCTGAAACTTGATCGGTATTTACATTATTTGGATGTTGAGCTTCTTGGTTTGTATTGATTAAAGGTTGAATTGTGGTTGGACATTTTCCATACACTTGCTCTAGTAGCTTATTTAAAGTATCCTCATCTATAGTTACAGTTTTGTTTTGACTGTGGTTTTCGAATGGTATAGGTATGATATCACTCACGTTTTCTTCATTTGTATCTCCACATTCAACATTGTATGGATAATCACAAACTTTTAGTATGGGATTGAAGACTGTTCCCGGCCCGCAATCTTGAATGAAAGTCCGTCCATTATCACAATTTAGAAATTTGGCACATATATACGGATGAGGATATAATCCTGACACTCCAGATGGGCAGGTAACTGCATTATGTTTTTTAGGGCCATTGCGATCAATTTCATTAGTTTTATGTGATAATAAGTTTGGATTCACGACAGTATTGGAATTTTCTTCAGGCATTCTAATATCGATTACATTTTCGCCATGATTTACGTTACTACCACATTCAACATTATATGGATAATCACAAACTTTATGAATTGGATTGAAAACTGTGCCTGGACCACAATCTTGAATGAAAGTCCGTCCATTATCACAATTTAGAAATTTGGCACATATATACGGATGAGGATATAATCCTGACACTCCTGATGGGCAGGTAACGGCATTATGTTGTTGAAGGTCATTGTGATTAACTTCATTAGTTTTATGTGATAATAAGTTTGGATATACGCCAGTATTGGCATTTTCTTGGGGCATTCTAATATCGATTACATTTTCGCCATGATTTTCCTGATTTATATTACTACCACATTCAACATTGTATGGATAATCACAAACTTTTGTAGCAGGATTGAAAACAGTACCTGGACCACAGTCTTGAATATATGTTTGGCCATTAGCACAATTTAAAAATTTAGAGCAATCATTAGGATGTGGAAATAATCCTGTTCCATCAATAGGACAAGCAACTTTTTTATTTAATAGAATTGGATATTCGGTGTGCTCCACAACGTCAGTACCTCCTTGTAATTTGTTAAAGTTTAATGCTTCTTGACCTTGTATATTTGAAATGTTATGTCCGCTATTCGATGCTGACTGTGGAATATCATCTTTACTTCTTTTAGGCACAGTCTCATTAAGTTTCCCAAAATTTAAACTCCAACCGGCGCATTCGGCATTTTGAGGAGAATCGCAACTGTTAATTTTCAAACTAAATAAAGTACCAGAACGACATTCTCTTATATTTGCGACTCCGTTAATGCAGCTAATAAATTTAGAACAATCATTGTGGTGAGGAATTGCTCCAAAAAAATTTGAAGGACATTTTATATCTACAGTGTGATCTGCAACATTGCTAGGCTGACTTGGACTTACGACGCATTTTACCTTAGAAGCATAGTCACATTCCAAAGTTACAGGATTAAAAAGAGTTCCTGGCGAGCAATTAGTAACAAATCCTCGACCTTTCCAACAGTTTAAAAACTGATAACAGGAGTAGGAATATACAAATTGTCCAGTTGCGTGCTTGGGACATTCTGTGTAACTTTGCTTATTATTTGGATGGAAATCTTCTGAATTTGGTGGAAACTGAACTCCATGTATGTTAATTGGTTCGTTTAATTCAAAAAATTGCTTGGGTTCTCTTTCATTTTGAATTTGATTGTAAAAATTTAAATCTTGCTCTTGAAATTTGCTTTCTACTTTTACTATATTTTCTAGTTGTCTCAAATTTTCATTGTTTGGTTGGTTATTATTTTCTTGTTCGGTTTCGAAATAGGTTTCGTACTGATCAGTTGGATCAATTTTTTGTTCTATTTGATTTTCATTTTTTTGTCCAAAGTCCTCTATAGTTTGTTGTTGATCGTCGTTGGACGGTTTTAAGGTCAACTGTTCCTGAAAATCGTTATGCAATTGGGGATTATTAATTTTGTTGGCTTGGCCGGTTTGATGAGAAACTTTACTGTAATTATGGTGCACTTGTATTGCAGGAAAATTTGAATTTTCACTATCTTGCCAATCTAAGGTTTTAATGCCCAACGACGTTAATGTATTTTTGTCAACATTTACACCGGGTATACTAAGCTAAAATTTAATGAGTGAATATATTAATTATTTTCTACATATTTACAACTTACACAATGGAAAAAATTATTATAACAAGAAATCGAGAAGCACAGAAAATATAAAAAGACTCGCATTTCAGCTAATTTTAAAGTACACTAGTGGATTTTGATTCGTTTTGCTATTATCAATAAATATTTAAATTAATGTTTTTTGTAATCTCGGAAGTTATTTTACTAAGAACTGTTTATAATTTAACTACATACGCATTTATGAATTAAACGAAATAACTATATCTTATCATTTAATAGGGCGAGAGTTCATCAATACATTTGAACACCTAAATAGATGTTAAATAGTCGAATAACTTTTTAACGTCTAATTTTAACTTGTTTTTTAGTTTGGAATAATAACAAAATTATATTACATATATTTATCTTTACAACAATATCGTGACAAATTTTTTGCTTTATTTTATTACCTTTGATAAATGTTAGAGAAGCACATAAAAGTGTATCAGTTGTGCACATCAGTGAATTCCAGCTTTTGCACGCGTTATCTGAGGGCAATTTTGATGCACCTTAAATCTTACTTCACATCAGTTTACAAAATATATTTTCGAATCTATTTGAATTCTTCAGATTAAATTTGATTTTTTTCCAAGAAAATGTTATTATTTTTTATGGGAATATAAACAAAGTGAATAGGCATGTGTCAATAGAGTACATACCAAAATATCAGTCAACTTATTATTTTCCAAATAGCCTCTATCTGTGATCACTTCGCACGTGTAATTAAGATTATTACAATTAACTACCACGAAATACTGTAAAATAAATTTAAACCAGTAATAATTAGTTTAGCTTGAAATTATGTTGTCATCTTTTTCTTTTATCGATCTGATGCCTTAGAACATCATAATCGCTATTTTAAAAAATCTACAGAAATAAAACCTATTTTAAGAAAATAATTTATTCATAAAAAGAAAATTTTCAAGAATGACAAAATAAAACTATCGAAATTTGCAAAAATCCGAATGTTAGGATGTACCCGGTTTGGCATGTGTGATTTTCGTTGACATAACTTACTTTGTTGAAAATTAAACCTATCTTTTCCTTCTTTTAAACCGTTTGTATGCTTCTTGTGATAGACAAACACGTCAAACGATTCAAGCTAGTTTCAGGTTAACTTTTCGAAAAATTTCTACAAAATTTTGAATACTTCGGGTTGCTTTATAAATTTTATAGTTATTTTATGTTAATATCGGTGACAATATTTTAAGTATTATCGACCCCAACCATCTAAAGTATTATCATAATATTTTAACTGCTGAATAAATAATATTTTTACTTCGACTTTAAATTTATGTAATTTATTATAATTATTATTACAAAAAAATTATTTGCTTAATTTGGCTTGATTTTTCAAAATTATTCATGTTGTAGTTAAAAATATTTTTGTCACAGATACTTTCAAATTGACAGGAAACTTTTATTTTCATCATGTGGTTAAGAGTAACCAATCATGTTTTATTGCCGTTTTTGAGGCAAACTGAATAAATTTATTTGAGTGACCGCTCATCACTGCCCAATACTCTAGTCAAATGCCAATTTGGAATGCATTTCTTTTTTAGGTTAGCATTCACCTCTGATTGGTTTAATAATAAATTATTGAACCAATGAAAAGTATTACCGAAACATCACTTTCAAAACCAATACATCTCTTTCAACACGAATACTCATCAAGCATATTATAAATTGAGGGATTAGAACGAATTTATATTTTATAATAGTTGTATTTGTACTTATTCGTGTTTTATACTACAACATGTTTCGACTATCTCTAGGCACCATCAGGTAGAATAGTAAATTATGTAAAAAAAAGCAGGAACATTCAAGTTAAAATTGCAAAAACATTGCTACTAAACTGTCTAATATAATCGAGAGGTCAACCGCTATAGGAAATCGTGTACAATTAACTTCACACTTCACGAACTTCATAATAATTCTCCATACTTCTTCTTACTTCATATAATTCAGCAGTAATTCACGGGAATTCACGTATTTCACCAGTAATTCACCGTACTTCATCAATAATTCACGGTACTGCACCTACTTCATTGTATTTCACGTACTTCATCAGTATTTCAGAGACTTACTGAGATTCCAAAATTAGTGCGCTAGAGGGTTCCTCCAGATCTAGTAGTATATTTTTTATCATAAGTAAACTGAAGATTTCCCGTTGCCGAGGCACTGAAAGGTGTTCCACATCCCCAGACCCCCGGATTAAGTAGTTTATTTTTTATCAGAGATAAACTGAAGACCTCTCGTTGCAGAGATCCCCATTACTCCCCAGGAGTGTATGGAATTTATAATTATAATTAATTAGTTTATAATTAATTGTCAGATTACGAATTAAACACATTTACTTGGCCATAGCTAATTTTAATAAACTTGAGATATGCTTAAATATTTAATTCACTTTTAATAAAAATAAATTATTTAAACCGGGGAGTCTGGGAAGTGTGAATCACCCTCTAATGCCTTTGGAACGGGAGATCTTGAGTTTACTTCTGATATAAAATAAACTACTTAATCCAGGGGGTGTAGAACACTCTTCAGTGCCTTTGCAACAGGAGATCTTCAGCTTACTTCTGATAAAAAATAAACTACTTGATCCGGAGGTCCAGGGGGTTCTGCATGTTCTGAAATGTTCTTTATTCCAAAATGTGTGCACTGGAGGTGTTCCACACCCCAGACCCCCGGATCGAGTAGTTTATTTTTATTAAAAGTAAACTAAAGATCGTTGCAGAGGTTCTGGAGAATCTTCCACACTCCCAGACCCCCGGATTGAGTAGTTTATTTTTAATCATAAGTAAACTGAGGATCTCTTGTTGACGAGGCACTGGAGGGTGTTCCACACTTCCAGGACCCCGGATTGAGTAGTTTATTTTTGTCAAAAGTAAACTGAAGATCTCTCATTTCAGAGATGTAACAAATTTTACCAGAGGTGTACCATACCATATCATAGAATCAATAAAAGAAATGTACCAAGATACCCAAATATGTATAGCTGATTATGAAATGGAAAAGAAAATGATAAATACAGGACTGAGACAAGGGTGCAGTATGTCGCCGACGCTCTTTAATTTATACATGGACGAAGCTATACGTAAATGGAAAAAACACATACCTTGCTACACAACAAACCTGAATAACCGGGAATTTGTAATAACCATGCTTTTGCAGACGACCAGGCCATAATAGCAAACAGTGAGGACTCCCTACAACACGCACTTTTTAAACTGAGTCAAACCATAAAAGAATACAATATGGAAATATCTGTAAGCAAAACGAAAGTGATGGCATTCAAAGGACACGAACAAAAACGCTCAAAGATAGTGCTAAATGACCAAACCATAGAGCAAGTAAAGTCTTTTAACTTCTTAGGCTGCACAATGTCCATGTTTGGAGAGGATGACATACCCAAGAAAGTTGAAAAATTCAATTACATAAATGGTACAATAAGAAGAACGTTCAAGAACAAATCCAATAAAGAAACTGCATTGAAGTTCTATAAGACCATATCGATACCGAGTATAACATACGCCAGCGAGACTTGGACGATCACTAAAGAAAATGAAAGAAGAATCCAGAGTGCCGAAATGAGGTTCCTGCGCTCAGTAGCAGGATACCAACGGATAGATAGGAAAAGAAATGCCGACATACGAAAAGAACTCAACATATGCAGTTTAAACGAAATAATTAAAAATTATAGAGAAGCATGGAAGGGACACTTGGACAGGATGGACCAGACCCGAGTACCAAAACAAATGCTTCAATACCGACCGAGAGGAAGAAGATGTGTGGGCCGCCCCAAAAAAAGATGGAGCGACCAATTCGAGTGACGTAACGGGCCACAGGCCTAAAACTTGAAGATGATGATGATGAACAAATTTTAAAAGCTTGGGGATACGCTTATACATTTAATTCACTTTTAATAAAATAAATTATTTAGACCGGGGGTCTGGGAAGTGTGAATCACCCTCTAATACCTTTAGAACGGGAGATCTTGAGTTTACTTCTGATATAAAATAAACTACTTAATCCAGGGGGTGTAGAACACTCTTCAGTGCCTTTGCAACAGGAGATCTTCAGCTTACTTCTGATAAAAAATAAACTACTTGATCCGGAGGTCCAGGGGGTTCTGCATGTTCTGAAATGTTCTTTATTCCAAAATGTGTGCACTGGAGGGTGTTCCACACCCCCAGACCCCCGGATCGAGTAGTTTATTTTTTATCAAAAGTAAACTAAAGATCGTTGCAGAGGCTCTAGAGAATCTTCCACACTCCCCAGACCCCCGGATTGAGTAGTTTATTTTTAATCAGAAGTAAACTGAGGATCTCTTGTTGACGAGGCACTGGAGGGTGTTCCACACTTCCAGAACCCCCCGGATTGAGTAGTTTATTTTTTATCAAAAGTAAACTGAAGATCTCTCATTTCAGAGATGTAACAAATTTTAAAAAGCTTGGGGATACGCTTATATATTTAATTCACTTTTAATAAAAATAAATTATTTAGACCGGGGGTCTGGGGTGTGGAACACCCTCCAGTGCTGGAACGGAAGATCATTCGTGCCTCTGCAACGGGAGATCTTCAGTTTACTTCTGATAAAAATTAATTAATTAATCCGGGGGTCTGGGGTGCGGAACACCTCCAGTGCCTCGGCAACAAGAGATCTTCAGTTTACTTCAGATAAAAAATAAATTAATTTATTTGGGGGGTCTGGGAGGTGTGGAACACTCTCCAATGTCTTTGAAACGGGAGATCTTCAGATTACTTTTGATAAACAATAAATTACTCAATCCGGGGGGTGTGAAACACCCTTCAGTACCCAAATATTACAATGCAGGCAAACATATTAAAAGTTTGAAAATTTAGTAGAAACTCTCAGCTACCGTTATAGTTTTTAAAAAAAATTATGACATATTCTTAGGGGGTAGTAAAAAAGGATAAAGCAAAAATAAATTATGTACAATCAAGCACCAACGATATTAAGATTATTTTCAAAATTGGGTGTGGGAGCTAACAGGTCTCAGCTAATTTTTTAAATAATTCAAAAGCAAAAAAGGTCCAACCCAAAATAAAGAATGCACAATAGATTTAGACTTTTTTGAATTAAAAATTCGCAATGGAAGGGGATTGATGTTTATTAATTGGTGCTGTGATTGATGCTGTTTCTTTTTAGAATTTTCCGAAAAAATAAAGATTTAAAAATTGTTTTACTTAAAGCACTTCTTGTAATTGATTGTCTTGAATTTCTTTTTGTTGTGTAGCCATTTTTAATTTGATTTGTCTTGAATCTATTTTACCTACTTTACACGTACTTCATGTATTTTACCATTACTTTATGTACTTCACATGAGATTTCATGTACCAATGGAAGGTAACTAAAATTTTAAACCCCAAATAAAACCAACAAAACTTTTTAAGGCCATCAAATTTAAAATATTTAAAATTTTCCTGAAAATTGAAAGGAATTAGAAACGCCAAAAAAAAAAGTTTATAAATTGGATTTCCTGTTCCACCACCAATGGTTAACTTCCCTAAATAACAAGAAGGTTAACTAAATTTTTTAATTCCCAACCTTCCGAAAGGAATCACCGGGAAAATTTGTTTAATAAACTAACATTTAATATTTTCTAATCTTCTAAAAATTTTCTTTGAAAATTTTTCCGAAAGATTTACCATTTGAGAAACGGAAGTAACCCAAGGTAAAGAATTTCAGTTCAACTAACTCCACCAAGAATTAATTAAAAATTCCATTAAAATTTCAATGCAAGAATTTGGTTCTTCAAATTAAACCCTAACATAGAAAATATTTGAAACAAGGTAATGGCATTCCTTCAGGTGGTTTATTTAAGATTAAATCATACTTAAACTATGTAATATAATAATTAATGCAATCTACAAGACCAGAATAATTTCTTTGTAAAATAGGCAAGAATTAAATATAAAGTGCCCTAATTATACCAAACATATTATTTTGACAATGCCTTTATTAATTTTCCTTTGGGTAAATCCAAAAAATTTAATTTATTAACTTTGAACCAAGGGATAAGGTAATTTACCGCATTTCCTAATATAAACCTAACTTATTTAATAGATTCCTGTTAAAACAATGGACTCTAACCTGGTCATCTTTTGGAAAACCTTTTTACTTAATTGTTCGCCCTAAAACAAATTTATTTTCAAAAAAAATTTGGACTATAAGATTCCAGCAGTAAAAAATTGCAAACCAAAAATAACTTACTTAAAAATATCGCATAAAACAGGTTTTACTGTAGTAGTAACCAAATATACTCGATTATGACTAAATTTTCATTAATAATTTGAAATTGGTTAAACTATCAAAAATGTTAAGGAGATCAAAAGTGTTCATTATAATAAGTAAAATACTTTTGCATTTAAAAATTTTAAAATCTCTCGCCGGTTTCAAATTATTAGTGAAAATATGGTGAATATTAGTGAAACATACACAAGTAAATTTGATTACTAGGATAGGTGAAAGAATATAAGAAGTTCGCCATTAACGCCTGCCAGTTTTCCTGATAATTATTTTTATATGACAATTTTTACTTGAGCTTGTAACCTTTATGTGATACAAAACTTCAAGAAATTAGGAAATTGTTGAATATTCAAGTTTGTTTATTGGATCAAATAGATTTTATAATGCTAGGAAAAGGTTTTTAATTGATATTTGTGAACGCTTTAAAGTAGGATTGATTATGGCCTCATTTTTTAGAAGAAAGAAAGCAATTAAGCACAAAAGATGCTACTCGAACTTAAAAATACCTGGAGCTAGAATACATTTTGAGAGATTCAATCAAAAATAAATTTTTTAAATTTTAAGTGAAAAGTTGCTATGGAGCTTATTTCTAAAATTAAACAAATCATGGTAATTATCTGTGAAATTACAAACTTGTCAAGTCCTATTTTAGCTGATTCTAGGTTTTTATCTACTTGTAAAAAATTTAACTTACTTAAATAATTTTGTAGTAGAGCCAGTAGTGTAATATGTAGTGTTGGTGTTACTATTAAATACTTAAGATTCTCAAAAATACTTGATGAAGTCTCAAAGAATTCTCGAGAATTCCTAAGAATTCCCAAAAATCCTAAGAATTCCTATCGACTGTACACAAAAATTCCCTATCGATTAACCCCTCGATTTTACTCCTTCGGGGTTGAAAGAGTAAAACGGATTGTTCTAAACGTAAAACAGATGACGTTTTAACGCCACTCGCCAAATTTCTTCAAAAAAGTGTCAATTGGTCTCTAGCAACTTTGTTGCATAAAAAAATAAATTCTACTTACTCTATCATTTTGATCAGGGAATTGTAAAACCTTAAGAATGATCTCAACCAATATTACCATCAAATTCTCCAGTACAATCTATAAACGTCCTAAAAGCATTCCAAAAACATTTCAATATCTACAAGAACTTTAAAATCACATAAATGTTATTACTGATATCAAAAGACGTATTAAAAATAAATTCCAAAATAAAACCTAGACGTAAATGTTTAACATTTTTCAGTGTCATAAATGTCAGAGAAACCAAAAACTATTTTTCCCTGCATAAAATGTATAAAAATCATCTTATATGTATAGCGAATGTACCAAACGTGTAAATATTGAAAAAGATCATTTATCTTCCAAGTGTGCACACACATAATGTATACAGGACAGCGTGCTGGGACGGCTAATTTTTAGTAGCTCAAATCAGAAATCAATATCGAAAACAGCATAGTCAATTTCCAAAAAGCAACTCTATTAAATGGATTCTTCTTCGAGTTCAATACACTGTACAGTGCGTAGGCGTTCAACTAGGCCAAAGCCAAACTGACCTTGCTGGTCAATATAATTAATAGGGTGGTTTCCAGTTGCCTTCTTCTCAGTCCAAAGATTAATATTGGACCTTTGATCACAGCAGTGTATCTGACACGATCAGG
Organism: Lycocerus yunnanus; assembly: GCA_036346125.1. Taxonomy (NCBI): domain Eukaryota; kingdom Metazoa; phylum Arthropoda; class Insecta; order Coleoptera; family Cantharidae; genus Lycocerus; species Lycocerus yunnanus. Next base: position 1,469,661 of record JARFIX010000075.1, on the reverse strand, counting down.
ATTTGATCCGCGGTCTCCCGCTTTCTAGTCGACCGGTGTATACTTGACGCTATATTGCTGGTATTAATGGTTTAACAATTAAAATTTAAAAATTAATAACTCCAAATGTCTCGTCAACTGAGAACTACTAGGCAACGGCATTCCTTGGAACGATGCAGACTCTGTCGTCAAATATCTTGGAGTTTACTTGGATAGGAAGTTCAGTTGGAAAATTCATCTACAAAATAAATTACATAAAAGCCACGTTCGGTTGAAACTTTTATATATCTTAATTAACAGAAAATCGACCTTAAGACATGAGTGCGACATCCTAATCTATAAGTCACTTTTTCGATTATCAATAACTTATGACTGTCCAATTTGGGGAAATGAGTACGATAACTGCCACTCAAAGATACAAGTTTTCCTATAGAAATGAAAGCAAATTATGAAAGAGCATTAAATTAGAAGAATTATAAGGTGAGGATGAATCGAAAATTTTCACGTTTAGGCATTAAAAAATCAAAAATTAAAATACGTTTTTGTGATAGGTTTAAATCGTAACTCAAATCCCGCCGATTTTGAATTTTGTTTTGCAATTTTACATAAAATCATGTATTTTATCACTTTTGTGATGCAGCCGGTACGTATGTGACCTGTTATTTGAATAAAACATTGAAAAGCTTCGATTTAAGAAGTTTTCTTGGAAAAAAAATCACTTTTTGTGTCAATCCGACTCTTGATGTAGTTGCGCCTGTCGAAACTTACTTTCCGCACTCTGCGCAACCCTCCGGACGCTACAAGCGGTTTTGACAAGTGCTTTACTTACTATAAACATCCTCCAAGTACCTTCAACTCGAAAAATTGTAGATGTTGACCCGAAGGATCTCAGAGAGCGACTGACTCCCTCCTAACGCTGCTCTAGTTAGCCCCGCCCTATGGTTGATTCTTGCATATCAAACCACAAGCACCGTCAATACAATGAAAATTTTCCGACTTTTTATGACTTTTAATATCGATTTGTGGCGTTATTATTGACAATATCGACTTCATCCTTACCTTAATAAACTCAATTTTATACCGTCTAACTACCTGCAAAGAAAATTTTGTAAAATCTCCACAGACGGCGAGTGGCACTTAACGTACTCTAGCCTGAAATCCTAAGAATCGCAGTGAACGCTCCCGTGGTATATCAGAAACTCTTCTCTTCAATAGGAGATAAAATGTTCGACCGCAAAAGAGTTTATTAAGAAAAGCACCGTCAATTTCCACCAATCAAATTTTTGCTCTGGCATGGAATACTGTATGCGTTAGGATTAGAGGGTATCTACCAAAGATTTAAATCACCACAAAAGATTTCAAGTAAATTTTGATTTAAAAAAATAAATTCAATAACATTTCCATTATGATTTCTTAGTACCATCCATTAGTTACTTCTGGTTACAATTAATTGGTATCACCTTAAAGATGATTGCAAGAGGAACAATAATGATAAAGGGTATAATTTGAATGAATGAAGAGTTTGTTACTAAAGGAAGTATGAATAATGACAGCTTAACTTTGGTAAGCAGGTCAGTATTTATTATTATTATAACATTGTATGGTTATTTAATATTGATGTTTTATGTTATTATTGTTTATTTTCTTTGTTTAGCAGTAGACAAAGAGAATAAACAATAATAACACAAAACATCACTGTTTAATAAAAACTGCAACATTACAATAATAACAAACACTGACCTGCTTACCAAAGTGAAACGGTCATTACTCACGTGTACTTTCAAATCAAAATAAATTTATTCAATAAGTTATAAATCAATTTACAAAACATAAATAATAATTTATGTCAACTGTGGTCAGTTTTTGAAGTGAACTTCCTCTACGATGTTTGTATAGGATATTGGTCAATACAATAAATTATACTTGTTAACGAAAGTTAAGTTACAGCTAAAGTAAAACATGTTTTAAGAATGAATTTAATAATTTTCAAGTTTAGTGAACTTTAAATTGATTTTATAAATTGGTAAATTGTTTCACTTACTAATTATTTTCTAAAATTATTAATTGTGTGTGGACGAGAGATTTGCGCAAATCTGAGTACTGTGCAAGCTTGTACAGATTTCTTGTCAACAGTGAAACGGACAACTCAAAACACACACGAAAAGGATAAGGCTAATATACCCCCGATTATACCACATACTTCTACTAAAAGTATCGTATACAAAACTGAACGACAAATCGGTGCTGAAATGTGAACGTGTAAACTAACCCATTTTACAAAAAATTCCAAAATAATGAACAGGGTCGGTACAAAAAGAAATATAAAACTTGAAATTTTTTACATTTCTTCTCTTAATTTAATTCAGAACTCGAAATCCGTTCATTCTAGACAATAGGGGGTTATAAACTAGTTTGTAAATAAGTAAATTATCTTTAAAAAAGCACAAATCCATTAATATCATAAAATCAATAGTTACATTAGTGCTCGGACCGTTTGAAGGCAGGAATTCAAAAAAATGCGTTAAAGAGGGTACCCTCAAGGGTTTGGACTAAGACAAAAATTTTATTTAAAGATATCTCTTAGAAAAGTGTGTGCTATCACCACCTCAAAGGTTAACCATGGTCACAGGGACACCCTGTATAAATCCTAATTAATATTATCTTCAGGAGTCCTATGTATTAACTATTAATACTTACTTATCTTCATTGGTCCTATAATTTATTGAAAACTTGAAATTATATTTTCAAAAATTAATTTAATATCCGGTTTGCGTTTACAATTAAAATTTAAACAAAAAAGTTTAAAAAATGGTACACAAACTTCTTCCTCCGATACTAGAATGTCCTGAATTTTAATGTGAAAATAGTCTCATCAGTAAAATCGTTCCTATTTTAATATTTTCATCATAGCACTACAGAATATATCCACCCATGTAAAAATTACCTTTAGAAAAAAAAAACAAAAGAAAAACTATGTAAGTACTTGAAGTTTATTTAAATCGTATAAAATATAAATTAATAATGAGATGATGTAATACCAAAATATGTCAATCAAATAAATTAGCCTTTCAACATAATATAGTGAAAAACTTATAATATAAAATTACGAGTATGTATTCAAATAAATAAAATTAGCTTGCCAGAAATATCAGTTATCGTTCACACTTATTAGTTAGCGGATTATTATACGGACTCTCAATTCCAAACGGACTGTATAATTTGGTTGGTGTTCTGCCAAGCATGGCTCTTGAAAAAGTATGAGGTGTTGCACCTGCCGGAGTCATGGGGCCTTCTTCTAATAATTCTCTTCTTTTAGTTGAAGTTTTGAACCTCTAAAATTGAACCATATAAAATATGGTTTACAAACAAACTTGTAAACAAACCTGTGTAAAAGTGCCGAAAGTTGTGCGTAAGTCGTTGAACGATTTTGAAACTTTACTTGCACTTTCTCTTAATACTCTTCTGGTATCGTTTAACGTAATAGACGACAAAATGCTGCGATTTATTCTACTCGAATTTGATCCGGAATTGTCGCTGCTATCGAAGCGATCTTGTAGTTTTGTGCGGCAATTTACATTTTTTTGTTTATCACCAAACAGATTTTTATGATATATAAACGAATTGCTTTTGTTGTGCCCCATTTTAAAAAGTTACTGTGCTTTTTATTGTGCAGTGTGTAAAAACCGTTATTAAATGTGCAACGTTTAAATTTGAAATTTGACAGCGTGGCTTCTCGCGACATCTATTAATATAATTTATTATTTACATAATACGAAAACCGGCGACATAGGATGCGACATAAATATCGATAATAAAAATTGAAATATATTATTATAATCATTCTAAAACACGTTAAAATTTTATTAATATAAATATTAATGTATATTTCTGTTTATTTATATGTTCCGTTTGTTGGACGACTATAAAAACGGGAATTTTAATTTGGAATTTGAAGCTAACTTCCACGATGTCAATTGAATTCTGAAAAAAATGCAAACTTTTTAAATTTTAAAGTTCAGATTTACGATTTAAATTAGAGAATTGGCTTAAATCGTATTATTATTTCCTGTCAATGCCCTGTACGTAGAATATCAACAGCTGACTAAACGTCACTTTTGACAGTGAAACGCAGCAAACATGGCAGGAACGGCGTTGACGTATGAAGGTAAATATTTTGGATATTTGACTATTAAATTTCACTAAAATATTCGTTTGATGTTATGTAATTAATTCACATAAAACGTATTCAATTTTTCTTGCAGATCTTCGCAAACAAGCAAGGCTCTTGGAAAATGAGATCGATTTGAAGCTTGTAGCGTTTAGCAAATTGGGAGCCGGAATAAATACACCACACAATCATGATTCTGATTCTGTGCCTCTGTTATCTGAAGAGAACACATTCGAAGTTATGGCTATTGAAATTGAACAGTTACTGAAGAAGGTAGATGCAATTGATTTATTTGTACCAAGCAATAAAAAATTTAGATCATTTTTAGCTTACTCAAATTAATGAGCGAATGTCTGAACAACCAGTATCTGGTGCAGCAATGTTACACACTTTACAACGACATAGAGATATTCTTGCCGATTTGTCACGTGATTATTATAAGACTAACACCCAACATGAAGCCCGTCGAGAACGGGAGGAGCTATTGAAGTCTTCTAAAAGCGATTCGTTTAGACCAGAAGGTATTAATCGAAGGGATCAGTATCTTAAAGAAAACACTCATATTCACAGGTAAGGTCAATTTATTGTTTATGTCTATTGTTGCTTTTTGGTTTTCTTTTTAACTTTTAACAGTAACATAATATATTTTTAGTTCTGATCGTTTGGTGAATGAACAAATCTCAATTGCTATGGAAACCAGAGAACATTTAATAAATCAAAGGCAAACTTTTAAGAAGCTTCAAACGAGATTTAATGACATTTCTAACAGGTTTCCGTTACTAAACAGTTTAATACAAAGAGTAAATTTAAGAAAACGCAGGGATTCAATAATATTGGGTTTGGTGGTTGCTACTTGCACTTTTCTATTATTGTTGTATGCTTTTCACTAATGTGATACAAAACCAAAATTTTTCCCTATTTTTATAAAATTATAAGATCAAAGTTAATAATTTGAAAAAGTAAGTTTTTGTAATAAGAATAACACGATAAAGTTGTATAATGTTGACTACTTACAAGTAAATTTAATTGAAATTTGATTATAATCTTTTAAGGTTGTACATTTTTGAGAATATATTTATACGTTAAAATTTTTTAAAATTGGTTTTTTGTAAACCTGATCCACACCATCAAGTAAAAGTTACATAGTTATTACTACACAGTTTGAAAAACAAAACAAGTTTTGAAACTCTTCCTTCATTGACAAATTTTTATCGTGTTCCATTTTTGTCCTGTGACGTCACAACTATTTTTATAATGGTATCTTTTATTTTTATGAAAACGAAACCTGTGGGGAAAAAAATTGTAAGAAAAAAAGCAATAATCTATAAAGCACTGGAAGTGACCAAACAAATTTTTGATTTCCGAACGAATAACAAAACTTGCTCCATTTACCATTTATGTTGTATAAACAACCATTGTAACTCAATTTAGACTGTCTTATTATTTTTAAACACAGGGAGATTGCGACAAAAGGAATACAAACGAATAAAGTAAAAAAAACAACAACAAAATTTACTGTTTTTATTTAATGTAAAAAATTAATATTGAATTAAAATTTTAAAAATTATCAGGTTAAATGAACAATTAAACGAAATTATTCGAAAAAAAACAACAAAATTTACTGTTATTTAATGTAAAAAATAAATATTAAATAAAATTTTTAAAAATTATCAGGTTAAATAAACAATTAAACGAAGTTATTTCGTGAGTTTTCATCAGCGCTGTCTTCATCAGATGATTTTAAAATTTTCATTTTCAAAAGAAAACGTTTTTTTACAGTTAGTTTAGTTAAGCTAGGATTAAAATAAAAATCTAAAAAACATATTTTGTTTAAGGGTTTTGCAGTATTCTCAGCAAACGATTGCTCCGTACTGATATTTTAGTTACTTTTATGTTTTTTTATCCAATTTTATGTACTTAAGTAAATTTTTCAATTTCAATCGGATCTTTGTTTTCAATTAATCCAGGCTTCATCGAGTTTGTATGTATTGGATTTTAGAGCTAAAAATAATATCTAATAAATTTAAATAATTGGCCTATATTAGATATAATGAATTAATTATAGTACAATAATATTTATTTCTGCAATATTTTATAAAGGTGTTGCACAAAGCATGCATCCTAGGCTAGGTGCTACTGATCCTGTGATCTCAAGATCGATCTGGGTGTTATGGAGACGTCACGGAAAACATCATAGGTATTATATTTTCTTGGTAAAATTAGCTTCGACTAGGTTACAGCCAATACCTATTGCAGATATGGCATATACGACAAGAACGTGTTATATAATAAAGATAAATGTATTGATTATGGTGGTTACAAAGTCAAAATCTGAAGCTAATGGGCTAATATTTTATCAATGCCATCTGATTGAACCACTTAATATTTAAATCAGTTATTCGATTTTATAAAATTAACACTTTTATTTGTGCTGATCATCATTTGTCTTTTGAAATTGTATTAATATTACTAAATATGTGGTTACAGCTCCAACAATCTAAAAAATAATCTCAAAAAATATTGTATAATTATTTCAAAAAATTTAAACTTTACCGTGGTTATTAACGTGCGATCAATGGTAAATAAGCCACATGCTGTATATTCGATTACACGATAATTTAATTCAGAAGCAAAAATCTCCAGCTGAAAATCCTTAAGGTGTATTTTGTAAACTTATTAAAACGTCACTCACCTGTCGCCTAATCTTTTCATCAAAGTCAAAAGACAATAATTTGCAAATCAGGGGACGTGTCTTTTTTAACTAAAAATAATGAAATTAGTTAAAAAATTACAATTTACCAAAATTATATAGGTACTTCTATTGTACAACCATAGCAAGCTTCGACGATAATAACCAATCGAGTGATATGAGTCAAAAGCCAAATTAATTGCAATGATAAGAAAAGCACATTTTTTCTTCCAGTTATTTCGATAACCATAAAATATGGAGTCACCACGAGATGTAGCAAACAGCTAATCAATATAATCTGCAATTCAAGAAAATAAATGAAAAGTGCCGAATGGTTAAGGTAACCTTTCACCAGAATTGGAAATCCACAACAGTTGTTGATAAAATCAGCCGCATCACACAGCAACAAATAAATTTTTAAAATTTTAAGAATACAATCGTCAACAGTAAATTCACGAAGTCGGTGAACTAGAATTTAAAATTAAGAAAAGGTAGGAAATCAAGAATACTAATTGCAATACCATTTCTAATAAAAAACAAATCGCTTATATTTTTTTGCTTTTCCAACACTCCGACAATATTCTCCATGCTGTGCGCCGAAATTGTAAATGAACTTCGCTTTGACGAAATCGCTTGTTTAAAAACGGCAAAGGCTTTATCTTGAACATTTTGAAGCACTTCATAAGGGGTGATGTATTCCAATTTTAAGCAATCGTTCATAAGCTTTAGTCTTCTATTAATGCAGTAAACCAGGTGCCAGTATTGAATTCCAACATGAATACTACGTAATAGCATATATAAAATGGAATATAGTTGCTTATGAGGAAATCAGTGGTTCCCGGCGAATTATCAGCTATTGTCCACCAAACTGTTAAATCTGTAATTAATATAATGCTCACTACGATTAAAACCATGCACAGGCGAAATATTGAAATTTTTCGTGCTTTTCTTGCATCTGAAATTACAAGCATAGAGTCGATCTGAAAAAGTACGATTAATTGTAAAATCTTCAGAATGATTCCAAAATTTAACACCTCATTAATGCAATCAACAAATGATAGTAAACCAGAAAGTCGCAAATAAAGTCCAAATATTCCTACAAAAACTATCAAGATGACTATACTAATGTCGCCGATGGTGACGTATTTAGCGGTGTTATGTTTCATGCGAATCGATTTTGCACTACCAGCATTTAAATCATCTACCATTCCTTTTATCGTAAAAGTTACTAAAAAGTAATTAATTAATGTTAACAGACAATATTAAGAGTAAGCTCCATGAGTTCCTCATCATTCATTAAAATTAATATTATATCTAGAAATTAAAAGAAAAATATCAGGTGCTTTTCTAAATAACTTCAAAAATATTACCTTTAAATTTCATTGCGATATCTTACGGGTTTTTAAATGACTATGAAAAATAAAAATAACGGATATGTTTTTATTTTCGTAGTAATTTGAGAATTTCCTTAAAATACAAATAGGTTACATTTTTGAAATTATTTGAAAAGCACCTATTTTAAAAAGTTGTTTTTATTGTCCAGACATAACAATAATTTTAAAGAATGCTGGGGGACTCTTGGAGCCTACCCTTGATAAATCAAGATATTTCAGAAACAAAAATTTTCAATTAATTCGTAAATAATACAAGGGTGCTATTTATGTATTGAAATAAATAAATAAAACAATGATTGTGGTGTAAATACTTCTTTATTGTTTTTCAAAATACTCTCCATTAAGATCTACACATTTTTGCATTCGATTAAACCAATTGACATAGCAGTTTTTCCATTCCAAAGTAGGTATCTCCAAAACATGATTTTTGAATGCATTAAGCTTCTTGTGGCGTCGAAAAGTGTTGCCCACGTAGTTTATTCTTCACTTAAGGGAACAAATAGAAGTCATTGGGTGCTAAATCAGGGCTGTACGGCGGATGACCCATCAATTCGACGTTTTGAGTGCTCAAATAGCCGGTTGTTTGAGACGATGTGTGTGAACTCGCATTGTCATGATGGAGAATGATCCGTCTTCGAGGGTTGGTTTTTCTTATTTCTCCGAAGACTTCTGGCAAACAAATGGTTGTATACCATTCAGAGTTGACCGTTCTACGTTGCTCTAAAGGCACGGTTGCCACATGACCATTTACACCGAAGAAACAGGCCACCATTTGCTTCGAGGTGCTTCGTGCGCGAACAACTTTTGTTGGGTTTGGTTCATTTTGGAAGACCCATACAGTCGACTGTTGTTTTGTTTCGGGCTCATAACAATAAATCCAAGATTCGTCACCTGTGTAGATGTTATATATTGCATTTGATGCACCGCGGTTGTATTTTGTAATCATTTCCTTGCACTAATTCACGCGAGTCTGTTTTGATCAAATGTAAAGTTGTGCGGAATCCAACGCAAACAAATTTTTTTGACGGCTAAATGTTCATGCAATATCTTATGTATGCTTGTCATACTAATGCCCAGAGAAGTCTCAATCTCACGATAGGTCGCATGACGATCTTGCATTATCAGTTCTTGCACAGCATCTATGTTTTCTGTCACAACAACCGATTTTGGACGACCTTCTTTAAATTGGTCTCCAGCGAAATACGACCACGTTTAAATTCACTAAACCATCGATGTATTGTGGCCTTGGATGGTGCTTTATCACCAAAAGTCGCAATAAGCTGGTCGGCACATTGCTGTTGGGATAATCCACGTCGAAAATCATAAAAATCATCGCACGAAAATGTTCACGATTTAAATCCATTTTTCACACAGATAAAATTTTCAATTGACTGTTAACAATACAAATGGCGTCTGTATGACAAAATGTTCTGATTACTTATACTGTCAAATTTGTCAAACTTCACGATTCCACACTTGGATCGCATCTAGTAACAGCAGTATTGCCAATTCTCAATACATATATAAATAGCAACCCGTATGATGCAATTTAAAATTTGCAATTTAAAAAAATTAAATTTTATTATTTAATATTAGTTTTTAATTATTATTTCAAAAATAATAGGAATTTCAAAACCAAATTTAGGATTTAGCATACTTATGTTGAGATTTAGAACTGATTAAATTTTAGTTAAAATTGGTTTATGAAAACTATTGTTTCTTTAATTTTTAAAATTTTATTTTTTAATATTAGTCTTTATTTAATATTTTAAAACTAACAAGAGTTTCAAAACCAAATTTGACATTTTCTATCTTTATAATAGGAGTTAGAGTTATTTTAATTTTGGTTAAACTTGGTTTATGGAAACTACTTTTTAAATTTTTTAAATCTTTTTAATTAATATTTCGAAAAGTAATAGGAATTTCAAAACCAAATTTAGGTTTTCGCATATTTTAATCGATATTTAGAACTGATTAAATTTTAGTTAAAATTTATTTATGAAAACTATTGTTTTTTAAATTTTAAAATTTTATTTTTAATATTAGTCTTTATTTAATATTTTAAAACTAACAAGAGTTTCAAAACCAAATTTGACATTTTTATTTTATACAGGAAAAAGTTTTTTTAATTTTGTAAACTTGGTTTATGAAAACTAGTTCTTTTTTTAAATTTTTTTAATATTAGTCTTTATTTAATATTTTAAAACTAACAAGAGTTTCAAAACCAAATTTGGACATTTTCTATTTTATATATTTAGAAAGATTAAATTTTGTTAAATTGGTTTATGGAAACTATTTTTAAATTTTTTAAAATTTTTTATTAATATTTAAAAGTAATAGAAATTTCAAAACCAAATTTAGGATTTTCTATTTTAATCGATATTTAGAACTGATTAAATTTTGTTAAAATTTGGATTTATAAACTATTGTGTTTTTTAAAAATTTTATTATTTAATATTAGTCTTTATTTAATATTTTAAAACTAAAGGATTTTCAAAACTAAAGTTGAGATTTGTTATCTTATGGCAGGAATTAAGCTGATTAAATTTTGGTAAAATTGGTTATAAAGCAATTTTTTTAAATTTTTATTAATATTAGTTTTTATTAAATATTTAAAACCAATAGTATTTCACATCCAACAAATTGGATTTTGTATCTTTATATTTTAGACTTAGTATTAGAATTTGGTCAATTGGTTAACGGAAAATATTTTTTATTTTATTTTAAAATTATTTATTTAAATTATTTTAATAAAATGTATATCAAGTCATGGGCATGTCAAATTCATTTTTACTTTATCATATTATGTAATATTAGAAGGATTGATTTTGTTAAAAAATTGAGATTTATGGATTTACACTTTTTAATGTCCTAGTAAAATAAAGATTTCAAAAATGTCTGTTTGTGTGTGTAAAATTTTTGATACAAAAACTAATAGGAATTTTAAAACAAATTTGGATTTTGTATCCTTATGTAAGACTTAGAGTTGATTAAATTTTGGTTAAAATTGGTTCATGGAAACTATTTTTTTTTTTTTAAATTTTATATTTAATATTAGTTTAATTATTTTAATTATATCAAAAATAATAAGAATTTCAAAACCAAATTTAGGATTTAGCATCTTATGTCGAGATTTAGAACTGATTAAATTTTAGTTAAAATTAGTTTATGAGAACTATTGTTTTTTAATTTTTTTAAGTTTTATTATATAATATTAGTCTTTATTTAATATTTTAAAAACTAACAGAATTTTCAAAACCAAATTTGATATTTCCTATCTTTATAGCAGGAGTTAGAGTTATTTAAATTTTGATTAACATTGGTTGATGGAAACTATTTCTTTTTAAATTTAAGATTTTATTTAATATTAGTTTTTAATTATTATTTCAAAAAATAATAGGAATTTTAAAACCAAATTTAGGTTTTTGCATATTTTAATCGACATTTAGACTGATTAAATTTTAGATAAAATTCGTTTATAAAAACTATTGTTTTTTATTATTTAATATTTGTCTTTATTTAATATTTTAAAAACTAATAAGAGTTTCACAAACAAATTTGAGATTTCGTATTTGTACGGTAGAAATTGGAGCTTATTAAATTTTGGTTAAAACTGGTTCATGGAAACTATTATTTTTAAAATTTTATTATTTAATATTAGTTTTAATTAATATTTGAAAAATTAATAGAATTTCAAAATAAAATTTAGGATTTCGCAAATTTATACCGCGATTTAGTACTGATTAAATTTTGGTTAAAATTAGTTTATGAAAACTGTTGTTTTCTATTTTTATTTAATATTAGTCTGGGTTAAAATTGGTTCATGGAAACTATTATTTTTAAAATTTTATTATTTAATATTAGTTTTATAAATATTTTAATTAATATTTGAAAAACTAATAGGAGTTTCAAAATAAAATTTAGGATTTCAAATTTATATCGCGATTTAGTACTAATTAAATTTTGGGCTAGAGTTAAGAATCCCGAACTCGAAAATACACTTTTCCTATAGAAATGGCTATACCAAACGAAAGAACACAAAATACAAGCTCTCTAAGGTGAGAATCAATCTAAGGTAATAAGGCCACAATTTAATTTGAAATTGCAATTTTCCCATAAAATACATGTAAGTGTATTAAAATAAAAGGTATCATTTATTCTGTTGGCGGTACGTGTGTGCCTGGGTCGACATTGACTAGTGGTGGGGAGATACCAGTCGCTCTCAGAGATCCGTCGCGTCAACTTTCAAACTTTTCGAGTTGAAGCCACTTAAGGGATGTTTTTAATGAGTTTAGCACGTGTCAAAACCATAGACTATTAGAAAGAATGGACACAGCTATTTACATATTTTAGTGTAACCATGATCATGTGACCAAAACCGTGTTTTTGTTTTGAAATGCTTGTTATGATCTACAGTACATTATGCCTGTTAATAGGGTTAGGTTGTCCGCATTTCAGAAAATTTATTTTTATCTTGAAAAATATAGCTCCGTTATAAATTTATACTGCTGAATATTTTGTTTTAAAAAGTCAAAACTTAACGAAAAAGTTGTTATTTTTCGTAGGTAAGTAAATTGTTATAATGTATACTATTTCAGTGGCGCACAATAAATTTTTTAGGATTTCGAAAACAATTTGTTTAACGTGTCTTTCAAGTAATTTGAGTGCCTCGGTAATATGAAATTATAAAATTTTATTTTATTATTTAAAATGAATTTTATTCGTTGTTTACATGTTGAAACCTAATTTTAATTTGACATTGAATCCAAGTACCTGCGAACCCACACGCACGCCTGTGGCATACAAAACAAACATCAGGACTTTGTTTACCTCCCGCCTTTCTTATCAATGCCGAACGATGGCATCAAAACGTTATGTGTATTCGAATAGGACATGCTATGTCCATTCTTTCTATAGTCTATGGTCAAAACCGTTCGAAGCCCGTCCGAGCCCCGGAGGCGAGGCGGGGAGAATAGGTTTTGACAGTGCACATCAGACACGAATTCACACAAAAATTAAAAAACCCCATTCTAAATTAATTGTGGCCCTGAAAAGGGCCGATTTTTAATTCTCCCAGCGGCTTTGGAAAATAATTAAACTGGATATCTCTCGGTAGTTTGCATTACCATATTTTCGAACCTTTCCTGGGTGTACGTCCGAAAATAGATACCCACATAAATTCCTTCAAATGACTGGGTAGCATGGTGGAAGATAATACCCCTAACCGGCGACAGTACATTTTTAGGCTCGACCAATACCCTTCAACCCTGTTTGTGCATGTCCCGGTAACGGGGTCCACAAAATTAGAGCTATGGTTTACTGTTTTGTGAATGTAGGGTGATACGCCATCGAGGTGATTTAAACCCGAATAACCCCTCCAACAATCGGTCCAAATTTCGGTACCAGGTCTTACGTACTTTAAGATAAGTCGCCTTAACGTAGCAGCATCCCTTTTAGAGATGTACAGCACGATACCTCTACCTTCCAACGTGCTATACAACCCTAAAATCCACTGTTGTTGGCGGGGGGGTACCCGGCCAACACCACCTTTGCGCTTAGTTATGACCGACTCATCTATTTGTACGACCTGCCCCGGACCCCCGAGTTGAAGGAGAATCGGGTTAGTCATCAGCGTCCAAGTGCATGTAGCTCGGAAGGATTGGTATAGCCGGTACACAGCTTGGCGACTAAAACCAACTATGGACGCGGCTACCCCTGCCCTCGTATTGCACGCCCACAGCCACATAACGTAGAACACGGTCTTCGGAGGCAGGTTATGGTCGGCAAAGAATGTATTCTCGATTAGGCGGTACCGCTTCTTGCAACCAGGGCATTTGAAGCAATGATTCAGAAAATAGTCTGTAGACCTAATATATTGCAGTAACGCCTGCAAGCTCGAACTTTACATCTCATGTTCAAAGGCAAGAAACGCAATTGCTGCAGCAATTCAACCACTTCGGTATCAGTCTTTATTTAATATTTTAAAAACTGATAAGAGTTTCACAACCAAATTTGAGATTTCGTATTTGTACGGTAGAAATTGGAGCTTATTAAATTTTGGTTAAAATTGGTTCATGGAATTTATTTTTTTAAATCCTATTATTTAATATGTATTAGTTTTTAATTAATATTTCGAAAACTAACAAGACTTTCAAAACCAAATTTAGAATTTCGTATTATTATACCGAAATTTAGTACTGATTAAATTTTGGTTAAAATTAGTTTTGAAAACTATTGTTTTTCTATTGTTTTAGATTTTATTATTTAATAATAGCCTTTATTTAATATTTTAAAACTAATAAAAGTTTCAAAACCAAACTTAAGATTTCTTATCTTTAACGTGAGAGTTAGAGCTAATTAAATTTTGGTTAAAATTAGTTCATAGAAACAACTATTTTCATAGAACTTATTTAATATTAGTTTTACAAAATATTTCAAAAACTAATAAGAATAATAAGAAAGAAGAACTAATAAGTTTTAAATTATTAGAAACTTAAACTTCTTACTATAAATATGATTTATAAAATGTACCTACTAGAAAAAACAAAATATCAAAGGATACATTTGGGAATTTATAGAAAATAGATAAATTTTGATTATATTTTTATTTTGGGAAAAATTTACAAAATTTTTCCTTAAATACAAAAAGGGAAAATTTATATGATGCAGTATAAATTATTCTTTTATAAGCATGTACCTAATGCGAAAATCGAAAGCATTAAATTAATGTCATAGAATTAAAATGGCAAAACATGCAGTTTTATAAAATATTGCAAAATGAATTCATGCGACGAATAAATCATGGGACAAACTTTCCTATAAATGGCTTGGTAGCTGTTATTAGTGGAATTATAATATTAAGTTTCAGGATATTTCAGAATAATATAAAGTTTTAAACTAATATGAAAAAACAAGACATTTTGTAAACAAAAAATATTGCTCCCAATGCTTTTTTGTCTCCCAATATAATTTCTATTTTTTTTGAATCAATTAGCAAGTGCGCACTACATTTTGTTATAAATTATTGGGTATCAAAATGTATCACTAATGGATTTACATGATAGATTCATGTTTAAAAAACATAAATTTTGCTTTTTCGGTTATACATTATTACATTATCATATGAAATATGAGAAAGTATTGTTTATTTTTACCATCGAAAATTAGGAAGATATTCAAATCCATTTTTTTCATAAAAAATACCTACTACAATCTGCAAGTCAAATAAACTAGACACTTACCTAGTAAAAATCCCAATATTAAACTGTAAATGGCAAACTTCAGTGACCATTTCAGAAATATGTGTGGTCCATTTTTTTGTATCACAAATGGAAACACACCAAAAATTCGACCAACATAAATGTTTGGACCTGACGATGTCTTTATTGCTTCGGAAATTATTACTTGTTTTCTTGCGGACATTTTTCATTAAAACTTGATACCGTGTGTATTGTATTTCTAATGCATACACAATTTATCTATCTGAAACATCTTTGAAAAATCTTAATCTTTTTAAAAGCACGTTTTTGTATTATTAAATTTTTGAGTAGATAGTAATGACGTAAACAAATTGTTGTATTTATAGAATATTGTATGTAGTTATACCCATAGGTAATATTACAACAGAAGTACCTGCGGAGTATCTACATATTTCAGCTTAAAATTTAAAAAAATATTTTATAATATTGATTTATATTTCACAATAACTGTGTTTTGATTAAAAACATGTAATCAAACTGTTTGCCATTTGAAGCGAACAAATAACAAACACATTACAGAGAATGAAAACAGAACGCATGTATATACCTCTTTAACACTATTTTTAATGTTGGTCATTGATTCTAATCTACCTGTCCGTGTGTAAACGCAAACAGTAAAGATGTTTACCATAGGTTTGACATTATAATTGATATAAAATATATTATTAATATACCACAATTTATTGCTGTCTTCCAAATTGTAACTTTTACTGCGCCAAGAAAATTGGGTAAGTACTACCTAGGGAACAAGAATGCTTAAAAAGTAAGTTTATTTCTTTTATCTATACATCAGTAATCGATAAATAAATAGAAATCACTAGGACAAAAAGTTAATGCAGGCAGACAATTTACACGAACTTTAGGTTTGAAAAATGGTAAACATTTCTAAATAATTCATAAAAAGTACAATGTTCAAATTAGAAGGTAGCTATAGTCCATTTCATCCAAGAATACATTACTAAAATTTATAAAATGAGACCCAATGAACTTAATTAAGTACCTTATCATATTATGAAATATTTTTATATTATTCTGTAAATGACATTCATTTTCAATTCTTCTGACTTGATTGAAATTTTCGATTTGCTCTTTTTTCGGGTCTATTTTTTTCAAAACAGTTTTTGGAAACAAATGAACGTTTTTACATGTTTACAGAAGACGAATTCTACCAACCCTTCCTGCTGTAGAAGACCATAATTATTTGGAATTACCAAAAGAGCTTGAAATTTAAAGTGACGAACTGTCCCAAGATGAAGTTGCAAAAGATATTTTTTCGACAGAGAAACGTGAGTACCCCTTGACTATTAAATTAATATTATTTTTGTACTGTATCCATGTTTTACTCCTAGCAATTGGACGTAACATACACCTCAACAATTAAGGGATTCAGTTGTAACACCGTTGAAACGTACTGTGGGTCCATCAAACAAATTATGTGATTGGATGAACAATAAGAGTGAAATAAAATATGCCGATATAAAATTTAAAACTGAGAATCACAACCAGTAGATGTTGTACATGCAAGAAGAACATCCTTAACATACGTCCCAGGATGTCCTAGATTTAAGTATAAAAGAAAAACAGCATGTTTTAGATTTAAGAATACAAGAAGAACAGTATACCGTACAGATAGAAATTTTAAAACAACAGTTGAGAAATTTAAAATAATAAATTTTATTTATAAAAGTTGAGCAAAGTGATTATTTATTAAGTTTAGTCTATTAATCTTCTTGTTGTTATCTCTGATATTTCCTTCCGGTGGCGTTTCAACAAAACCAGCAGTGTGCATTTCTTGTTGTATCAAATTTTCCACGTAGTCACCCAACGACAAACGGTGGAAGAAGTTCCTTATTCTTGCAAAAATATTGTAAGCAGCAGTTGCTTTAACTTTATATTTTTAGTCTTATACCGAGTGCTTCCATATACCAAAGTATCGTTCTATTAAGCAGGGATGTTGCATGGTATCAATTTAGTGATAATTCCTATTAATTCTTTGAAAATAATATCAAATGAAATTTATAACCGTAAAAATTTTGAAATGCGGTCTGCGACTGAGAAAATCAAATTTGAAATTCAAAAATAATCGGTCAGCCGATTACACCTCTGACGTCATACGCGTGATCCCGAACGTTTTTATGGAAATTTTACAACGTCGCAAAGACCTGACAGTTAAATATTTGACTTGTATTTGACAGTTGCAAACAATATAACGTTTACCATTTAAATTGTATTTTTATAATATAATTATTATATATAATTACAAACAATTATAGGAAAATGGTTTATTCCGAGTTTTCTGTGTTTTTATTAAAATTCATTTTCAATTTTACACAAACTATTTATAGGTTACATTATCAATCAAACTGCATTTGCTGTGTTGTCAGTTGTTAAAAAATAGTTTTTGACGTCATTCGCGCTAAAAACACGGTTTCAAAAATAATTTTTATAAATTTTTTGAGAAACTGAAGGTCTTTTGAACTTTTACCTATGCAGTGCTGTTTACCAGCACCTAAAGTTTATAAAAAAATAGTTAAAAATCATGCAACATCCTATTCCTTGAATAATACTCCATTAAAAGGCTTTCGGCTGCTTTCGATGGAATTGCTGTACAGGAGTTATCATAAAAATAACAAATTTTGAAATAATATGCTAGTTTTTGCTAGCACATTATTTCAAAAATCTTTATTTTTATATTTCGCCTTAATCTGCAATTGTTAAATATTATGGAATTGTGACTAATCCTGGCCAACGGCAAACAATACTTGTAATCAAGAGCAATGCATCACAAATGCTTTGCACATTCATTGAAAAATATCTCTTTCGATTTCAATAAATCTCGACTTCGCTTCCTCCAGGAAATTGTAGTTTTACATGAGTGAAATCTATTGCACACCTATGCATAGTGAAAATTTTATTTCTTTTTTCAGTTGTCCTAGGAAACTTTTGCAAACTCCCATTATATGTTCTTTCAACTATTCAACTATAAAATCATTATTTGTGGACCAATATTTAATTGATTTAAGATAATCTGCACTGAATGCTTTGTCAATTGAAATCAAACAAAAAATTCTCGTCTGATCGTTTTTTAAAATGTTTACTAGATCCCTTTCTTCAACTATGTCTAAAATTTCCACGAAATCTTCGTCATCAGTCAAATTACAATAAGCCATGGTCTTATCTATAATATTTATAAAGAGCAAAGTTTGTTTATGTATGGAAATTTTTATTTTTTTAAAGACACACTTTATTTTTTTTTTGTAGTCGCTTAAGAAACTCATTAAGATATCATTATGAAATATAAAAGTAATGTTTTTGAAGTTATTTAGAAAAGCAACAGCTATTTTTCAAAAATGTTTTTAAATTTCTCGGTATTTTAAATACAAATTTGAAAGAAATATGGGAGGGGACTCATGGAGTCTACTCTTGAAACGTACACTTTACTATATTTTGTAACTTAATATAATGTTACATAAATATAAGTATATTTGCTCTTCAGTGATGCTATGTCAAAACAAGCTATTAATGTTGCAATATTTTGGATTTACTCTTAAGAATCGATTTTCATATATAAGCGCCCGGTATGATAAAAATATGAGGTGTAAAATCTACTGATGAATGACCTCGTTACTTTTTAGTGCGCACCTATGGTGCGCAAGAAATGACCTCGTTACTTTTTAGTGCGCACCTATGGTGCGATAATATTGCCGGAACATCTAACAACCACGTGGGTAAAGGTACGTTTTAAAAACGAAAATGAGAGGCGTATCTTTACATTAGCGCAACCCACCAAATCCTGCCCGCTTTTTGTTAGCATACTTAAATAATTTTCATGTACTATTTATTATTGTACGAAAAAGATTTAGTGACAATTATCTTTTTATAACCATATTTTGTTAGTTATTAAGATAATATTATATTTTAAATAAAAATAATTATATGAATATTTTTTTTTAATTTAAAAACATTTTCATTATCGTGGGTTATAAGTTGGTTATTCTTTACTGGGTAAACAGTGTGCAAGTGAAGAAGAACCTCTAGTTTTTTAGGACATGGTGAAGTATGGAAAAACATTACTGCAGTACGGTGGGGTAAATTTCCACTTTCGTTTAAAACATAAAAATAGAATAACTTTGAAGAAGAACCATTTCAGTATAGCAATTAAGGATGATCATGTGAACAATAGTTAAAAGTGAAGTCACAAAAACCAATTTTTGGGTTAAACCTGTTAACATTTAAGTAATTGTTTTGACACATACAATGATAGTGAACATGATTTAGAGAGATGCCCGGCCACTCCCTGTTATTTTCACTGTACACCAACCTAGCATACTATCAAAAGTTAAGAACTTAACATAATGTTGCATTTGAGTGTTTCTCCATCCAAGATAAATTAGAACTGAAACCTTTTTGTTATATCAAGCGATTTGTACCGTTTTAATCTTCTTTTTTAGTCATCTGCATTAAGCAAGTTCGCTGCCAAGTTGTTTGGGTGATCACTCAGTCTTTCTTGGTATTTCTTGCTGTAGTTTGCAATTTCGCTTTTGACACTGATGATCTTAAGGTTACTTCGAATATTGTTGTTTGGCACGTACCAGGGGGCGTCTGTAATAGTTCTTTGGATTGAAAATGTTCCAAGATTTCAATATTCGAGTTACTTGCTGTTCCCCATGTAGCTGCACTACATAAGTCCAAACAGGCTTCATCATGATCATGTATATCAAAGCTATTCTTCAACGTGAGTTCGATCCACGTCCATTAGCCATCAGCTTCTTAATGGATTTGCTTTCCTTGTTCTGTGTCCAGGTGCATCCCAGGTATTTAGCCGTCTTGCTTTGGGATCATATGTCGTTCAGTTTCACCGGTGGACAAGTATCTCCCTCATTGTATAGGTAACGTAAATCGATTTCTCTTCATTCGCTCTAATGCACCAAGTTTTTAACAAGTGTTGGATTTTATTGAGATGATTTTGTAAGTTTTCTGAGGTTTTAGTTGGATTTGAATGTGATGCAATCATCGCTCTATCATTCGCGAAGGTAGCTGGCGATGTTTTGGGTATAGTAAGCAAGTATGACGTATACAGTAAGTACAGGATTGAACCCAGTACGCTACCTTGTAGAATACCAGATTTTATAGGGAAAAAACTTGTCTCCGCGCCCTGGTACTTGACCTAAAACATTCTATCCGATAAATAACATTTCAAAATTTTCCAAACGGGGTGTGGTAGTTTGGTCTTAATTTTAAACAGCAATCCGGTATGCTAAACTTTATCAAAGGCCTGCGTCACGTCCAGGTATGCGATTGAGCAGTATCGTTTTTCTTCCAGGTTTTGATTTATTATTTGGGTAAGTCGGTAAACTTGTTTGATAGTGTTTTGGGATTAAGTCTTCTTGCATTACGTATGAACTCAGTCCCTTCAGAAGTAGTTTTCCAAAAATCTTAGATATGATTAATAGCAGGCTGATACATAGATCGATAGGAAGTTACTTCTTCTAGTGGCTTGCCAGCTTTATGAATGAGGATAATTTGGGCGGTCTTCCATGGCATCGGGATGGCCTCTAGACGAAGCAAAGCGTTAGCAATGAACATAATTAATTTAATACCTTTTAATGGTAGCTGTTGGAGAACTTTTTCATTTATGAGATCGTATCCCGGAGCTTTTTTGGATTAAGTTGCTTTATAATGGAACGTACTTCCTTAACTTTGAAATTATCCGTTGGAGTGGTTTCTAGTACTCGATTGACTTCGCCGTCTTCTTCTTCTGTTAATTTGCAGGAAACGGCTGGAAAGCATTCGCTAGATGAGATGCAAACCTTTTCTTGTCTACTTCTTGTTCAGCTACCATCTGTCCTGCGTATTGGAAGAACGGGTATGTACATGCTCCTTCAGATTCTTTGTTGCCTTCCATAATGAAGTATTCGTTGGTGAGGTTTGTAAGTATTGTTGGTTTTGTATTTTAGAGCTTTAAGTCTTCTTTTAGTTTGGTCTTATCTTTGGGTGCGCCATTTGCCATATTCTTCTGGCTTGCACCTTTTTTATTACCGAATTCTTTATGATTGCTTGTTTCCTTCAGTATGGTAGATCAGCTCCTTGATTTGATCAGGATATCGTTTAACCTTCGTTTTTAACTATTGAGTATTATATTCTTCCACCATGTTAAATAAGCTCCCTCCATGTGTTGTGGTGTTCGGTGTTCGCTGCGTTAAATGACTCATCTGTTCGTGTTTTTAAAAACGTTGATATATTTGTGGTATGCTGTTATGGTAAATAAATCCTTCTTCTAATGATTTATAGGATAACTCGCCTCACACGAGGCTTGATTGTGCTGGGTTTTCTGCTGGCTTTCAAGCGGCTGGATATTCGGGATGGTTTTCAGTGCGTTGGCTTACGTAGTTTTAATGCAATGGTGTTTTAAGCGCACCTTTAGTTTCATTTTTTTTAAAAATTGGAAAAACTTAGCTTCTAATAGTAGCGCCCGTATTTACGAAGACGACGCGACTTTGTCATTGGTTAGCGCTTAAACCAGCAGAAAAACCAACAAGAAAAATAGCACCGTTTTATCACAAAACAAGCACGAAAACTCAGCACGTGACGTCATTTTCCAGCACGGCGCCATCACAGCGGCCAGCAAGCAATCCATCAGCAAAACAAGCATCGTTGAGGCGAGCTTAACTGTTGTTTTTGTTCAAGTGAATTTATATTAAGCTCGCCTCACACGATGCTTGTTTTGCTGATGGATTGCTTGCTGGCCGCTGTATGACTGGCCGTGCTGGAAAGTGACGTCACGTGCTGGGTTTTCGTGCTTGTTTTGTGATAAAAACCGGTGCTATTTTTTTGTTGGTTTTTCTGCTGGTTTAAGCGCAACCAATGACAAAGTCGCGTCGTTTCGTAAATACGGGCGCTACTAGGTTACGACAAGGCTAACCTGTTGTTGTTTGCTGTCAAGTAAATTTATATTATAACCGCGTCCATTTCTACAAACTGTCACTATGACAATGAAATCACTAAACCGCGTGCGCGTTAAAACTACCTTGCATTAAAACTACCGTGTGAAGCCAACGCACTGAAAACCATCCCGAATATCCAGCCGCTTGAAAGCCAGCAGAAAACCCAGCAAGCAAATCAAGCCTCGTGTGAGGCGAGCTTTATAACCGCGTCCATTTCTACAAACTGTCACTATGACAATGAAATCACTAAACCGCGTGCGCGTTAAAACTACCTTGCATTAAATACGTGTGAACAACGCACTGAAAACCATCCGAATATCCAGCCGCTTGAAAGCCAGCAGAAAACCCAGCAAGCAAATCAAGCCTCGTGTGAGGCGAGCTTAATTCCAGTTTGTGGCTTTGTTGTAGAAAATTGGAGGTTTTGCCTATACAGTATTTGAGAGGTAATAGTAACTATAATCGGAGAATGGTCGGATGACGGATTCCCCTTTAGCACAGTTTGAATTTATCCTTTTGTGACACAGAAGTTGATAACATCTGGGGTTTTATTGTTGTCAGTAAGCCAATATGTAGCCTCACCCGTGGATAAGTAGCCGAAGCTATTTTTATTGATGGTTTTCATTAGCTCTTTACCTTTGGGGTTTGCCAGTTGTGAGCCCCATTTTTGGTCTTTGGCGTTGTAATTGCCACCAGCAATGAATCTATATCCCAATGTTTCAAAAAACTTATCACATTTGTCCTTCTTCATGGTGTACTTTTCAATGTCAGTAGTCCATTGCGATCCTCAATTGTTATGTTTGCAGCCTGTATGATGTGTTCTTTTGAACTTTTTCGTTCTCAAAATGTTTCAAAGATGACCAGACAATAACTGCAGCTCCATCATAGGTAGTACCATCAGGGTATTGGGTGTGG
Source organism: Lycocerus yunnanus (assembly GCA_036346125.1). Taxonomy (NCBI): domain Eukaryota; kingdom Metazoa; phylum Arthropoda; class Insecta; order Coleoptera; family Cantharidae; genus Lycocerus; species Lycocerus yunnanus. The sequence goes on along the minus strand of JARFIX010000075.1, from coordinate 1,446,316 downwards.
TAAACCATGTAACCTGGAAATTTGAAATAACTTAATTGTGTAAAATGAGTTTCGGATATTAAAACAGCATCAATATTGTGATTTTGAATAAAATTTGTTAACTCTTGTTTACGTCGAGACAAGTTATTGGCATTCCATAATATTTAACCTGAATTAAAAACACTTGACATTAAATTAAAAAAAATTAAAAATATAAAAATGACAGTTCTATGACATGAATGTTTTATTGTAGAAAGTTAATAATAAAATGGTGTTGCGTGCATTAAAATAGTAGCCTAGTTCAAAACTTGCAAACAAAATTTTGGTTGTCGTACTGTCTTTGTACAATGTTAATTTCTTGTCTCAAATACCTAGTATGTAACTACCACCAGTTTTATTGTCCTGAATTTTCAAATTCTCGACGTTTTTTGATTACCTCTTGTAGTGTGAATACTCCATTCATTTCCGATCTTTCCTACCAAAACTTACCAACTATTCCTAAGTTTTTTTCAGTATTATTGCATTAGGTGAAGTATTTTTAAGCAGAGTCTGATAAGCTTGTTATAGTTCCCTTTTAAGCAATGAAATAACTTGCATTTTTTTTTCAAGATTTTGCAGTTTTGGTGGATCGTTAAGACATCGTCAGTTTGTTCATGCCAGTTTCATTAATTTTGTTTATGATAAAAGTTTTTATCAACAGCATAGGCCCAGACCTGGGCCAACTCTGTAAAACTTTTTCCCAAGCTTGCAAACCAGTATTGGGCCAACCTTGGTGAAAGTTTGGGATGATAACCTACTTTATGTCTCGCTTGCCAGTCAAAAATTACTTTTCTCTTTAAATCTTCTCAGTTATTAACCAATCTCAATTATTTTTACAATAAATTCATTTTGACAATGTACTACTCGTATATTGCTTTGAAACTTTAAATATGACGAACTGAATACTCAAACAAAAAAATGAAACTGAATGCGAAAAGAGGATAGGCAGCCTGGTACAAAAAATAGCAAAATAAAGACAACAGATACTTAAAGTAGGAACATGGAATGTACGAACACCGCTGAAACCCGGAAAAATGAGCGAAGTAGCGAACGAGGTAATGAGGTATGGGTTGGACGTGGTAGCACTGCAGGAAGTGAGATGGAAAGGAAATGGCGCGGTAGAAAAAAGGAAGTACACATTATTCTTTTCTGGAGAAAAGCATCAAGGTAAAATGCCATCGGTTTTATTGTGATAAATAAAAACATCATACCTAAGAATACACGCAAAAACTAACATTTATATTGTAAATGGCTATGCACCGACGGAATATGACAACGATAATGAGAAGGAAGCCTTCTACAATTAAATAGAGTCTCTCTGCGACACAATCCCCAAACAGGACGTGATGATTATACTAGGCGATTTTAATGCAAAAATCGGCAAACAAGAGCGTATTAGATCTACTGCTGGAAAACACACCATCCACAAAAAAACAAATAATAATAAAGATAGACTACGCAAGCTAGCGGAAGTAAGAAACACCACGGTCGCCTGCACTAAGTTTAGTCACAAAAAGGTACATAAAATCACATGGAGATGGCCGGAAGGAAGCGTGGAGGACAATCAAATCGATTATGTTCTGGTATCAAAAAATGAAGAAAACCTGATAACAAATGTAAAATCATTCAAAGGAGCTAATGCAGACTCAGACCACTTCTTAGTGGTAGCGAAAATCAAATAAAAACCACAAATTATAATATTCCAAAACAAAACACCAATAGAATAGCTACAGAAGTCTTAAGCAATATAGAAACAAGAGAGCGATAAAATCAAGAGGTATGAAAAAGATGGAACAATAGAACACGACCCTCAGTGAGAGTGATGCATATCTGGAAACAACCTTTTCGACAGCTGCTGAACACATAATAAGAACAAAAAGAGGAAAAACCAAGTCACAACGTAACAATAATAACAGCCAAGAATTAACAACACCAACAATAGGGGAAATGATAGCAATAATATTTACAATAAATAAAAAACAGAAGGGCAACGCCCAGAAGGGATAACATAATTAAATATAGAATTGATCAAGTGTGGAGGAGAGAAAGTATACACGAGACTGAGTCTATTGGTACAACAAATGTGAGAGGATGAGAGGATGCCAGAAAAGTGGAGGAAAGGCGTGATAATTCCATTAAAAAGAATAGTTTCTCGTGGGTGCCTCTGGCAAATGCAGTAATTACAGAGGTATAGTACTCCTCAGTTCGGCTTTTAAGGGAGATATACACCTAGAGCCGGAAAAAAGGTCATTTTGTGAATTTTTCTAGGAAAACTATTTGAAATTTTGGATTGTGAGTTTAACTATCTATAAGTATACACATTCAGGAATATTTATAATTTTTTTATTTAAAAATATCAAAAATAAACAAGGATATTGTACGATCCTTGGAGCATCGTAAAAAATTTGCGTTAACGGTAACCACTGGCGTTTCTTCAAAAATCATCTGAGAAAACAAAACAAAAAATTATTAAATTAGATACTATAATCTAGTACTTGTCATAGCCGATTTTGAAAATATTGATTTATGACAAAATAGGAGACGTTTGAACAAAAAAAGTCATTTTAGACCAAGAATTAGTAATTATTTTGCCTATAAAGCAAAAACTAAGTAACGAAAAGAAAAATCCTATGACAAGTACTAGATAATGGTGTGTAGAATAACCACAAAAATTCAATGCAATCGGTTCATTGGTTTTCTTGCAATTTTGGGTACCGATTTGAAAACGTAGTTTTGAGTAAAACGCGTTTGAAAATTTGAGAATGAATAAATCATGAAATTTGTTAATTTACATGGAATCATTGATACCAGGCCCATAGTGTAAATCTTCTACGGTCGACGGAATGTTCATAACTTCTAAATTTTGTTGTCGATGACCTATTCGACCTTCTTTCGTCTGTTCTTGCGCTTGCAGCTTGGCTTTTGCTAAGCGAGTTTCGTCTTCTTGGGCAGCGTACAAATGCGCTCCCGATCCGACCGATATTCCTAACACGTTTATGACTTCCAACAATGAGGTGACACCATTGATGAATGTGCATGTTGCAAGAAATACTGCAATGTTAACAATTTTCGCCTCCTTGTTCATCGTTTTGGAGCTATCTTCCAAATAAGTTGGTCTTCGAGACAGAAATGATTTTAAGAGTTGCTGTCTGTTGAGCCGTAATGGTAGAATGTTCCCCATATAGTTTTTCATGTCATCCTTGGAATTACAGTTTCTGCGAATAGCTAAACTATAGTAAACGCTCAGTTTATCTATAAACTTTGCCGTCAGTTTGTTTTGCCGCCGGATTCCAGGCTTATTTATCGAAATGTTGACTTGGCGTTTTTACCAGATATTCTTGAGACCTCAAGCTTCAAGAAAATGTAAAAACAAAATTGATTTTTCACCATGCTAGGTGTATATCTCCCTTAAGGTGCTGCCTACCTTGATCTACAGAAGATTAAAAATATACAAAAAATATAGTCGGTGCATACCAGTTTGGATTTACCGAAAGTAAACCTACTATAGATGCGATACACACGGCAAAGCAATCAATGGAAAAAATGTACGAACATAACATGGAGCTACGACATGGTTCGTGAGAAGACGAAAATTATACAAGATCATGGAAGAGATGAAAATCCCGTCAAAACTGCTTAAATGAAAGGTACTACGGCTTGCATTAGAACAGCAGACAGCGTGTTCGCAACACTATTTAACATAGTCCTAGAGGCAATCATAAGCAAGTTGGATGCTAAAGGACCGATAACAATCAAAGAAAAGCAGATACTCGCTTATGCCGATGACATAGTCATTCTAGCAAGAACAAGAAGTGGAATGGAGGAGATCTTTAAGAAGTTAAGAACAGCTGCAAAAGAAACAGGATTGTCGGTGAACGAAAAAAAGACGAAATATATGAGATGCAATAGCAAAACACACGACAATGCAACGTTATTATCACAGACGGCCTATTCTAGAAGAAGTAGTAGGGTGTTAGAAAAGAAGATACTAAGCGCCATCATAGGTGCAAAAAAGCAAGCGCGATCGAAGAACCCAGACAGCTGATGAACCACGAAATTATGAGAGAGGTGACAACGACATGGTAAGAAGAATAACGACGTGGAAGCCAGTGGAGGTCAGAACAAAACGAAGGCCGAAGATCAGGTGGCTAGACCACGTGGTGGACAACCTGAGGACAATGAAAAAAGAATAAACAAAAAGTCCCAAAATAGACAAGGATGGAGGAGATTGTAAAACTGCAGCAATACATGACAAACTGTGAAAAACGACATAGGAACAAAATACGCTATGAAACAAACGCTATGAAACAAAATACGCTCGCTAAACGGATTTGTAAACCCAGGAACGGGGTAGCGATGCTCTTATAAGTGTAAAGCTTTAAATTAAATAAATAACATTTGGTTACATCAAATTTATTTCAAGTTTTTTAAGGTTTGTATATCATAAAAGTTGTAAGTTTTCATCGAGGAGTCAACTGCCAGAGGAAATCGTGTACAACTAACTTCACACTTCACGTACTTCATAATAATTCTTCATACTTCTTCTTACTTCATATAATTCCGGAATTCACGTACTTCACCAGTAATTCACTGTACTCCATCAATAATTCACGGTACTGCACCTACTTCATTGTATTTCACGTACTTCATCAGTATTTTAGAGACTTACCGAGATTCCAAAATTAGTGCGCTAGAGGTGTTCCCCAGACCCCCTAGATCTAGTAGTATATTTTTATCATAAGTAAACTGAAGATTTCCCGTTGCCGAGGCACTGAAAAGTGTTCCACATCTCCAGACCCCCGGATTAAGTAGTTTATTTTTATCAGAGATAAACTAAAGACCTCCGTTGCAGAGATCCCTACTACTCCCCAGGAATGTACGGAATTTATAATTACGCAGTTTATAATTAATTGTCAGATTACGAATTAAACACATTTACTTGGCCATAGCTAATTTTAATAAACTCGAGATATGCTTAAATATTTAATTCACTTTTAATAAAAATAAATTATTTAAACCGGGGTCTGGGGTGTGGAACACCCTCAGTGCCTCTGAACGGGAGATCTTGAGTTTACTTCTATAAAATAAACTACTTGGTCTGGGGTGTAGAACACCCTTCAGTGCCTTCGCAACAGGAGATCTTCGGTTTACTTCTGATAAAAAATAAACTACTTGATCCGGAGGTCCAGGGGGTTCTACATGTTCTGCAATGTTTTTTATTCCAAAATCTGTGCACTGGAGGGTGTTCCACACCCCAGACCCCGGATTGATTAGTTTATTTTTTATCAATAGTAAACTGAAGATCTCTCGTTTCAGAGATATAACAAATTTTAAAAAGCTTGGGGATATGCTTATATATTTAATTCACTTTTAATAAAAATAAATTATTTAAACCGGGGGGTCTGGGGGTGTGGAACACCCTCCAGTGCCTTTGGAACGGGAGATCATTAGTTTACTTCTGATAAAAAATTAATTAATTAATCCGGGGGGTCTGGGGTGTGGAACACCCTCCAGTGCCTCGGCAACGAGAGATCTTCAGTTTACTTCTGATAAAAAATAAATTAATTTATTCGGGGGTCTGGGAGGTGTGTAACACCCTCCAATGCCTTTGCAACGGGAGATCTTCAGTTTACTTCTGATAAAAAATAAATTACTCAATCCAGGGGGTGTGAAACACCCTTCAGTACCCAAATATTACAATGCAGGCAAACATATTAAAAGTTTGAAAATTTAGTAGAAACTCTCAGCTACCGTTTTAATTTTTTAAAAAAATTATGAGAAATCCTTAGGGGGTAAAAAAGGATAAAGAAAAATAAATTATGTACAATCAAGCACCAACGAATATTAAGATTATTTTCAAAATTGGAGGGGGAGCTAACAGGTCTCTCCACCTCAGCTAATTTTTTAAATAATTCAAAAGCAAAAAAGGTCCAACCCAAAATAAAGAATGCACAATAGATTTAGACTTTTTTGAATTAAAAATTCGCAATGAAAGGGGATTGATGTTTATTAACTGGTGCTGTGATTGATGCTGTTTCTTTTTAGAATTTTCCGAAAAAATAAAGATTTAAAAAATGTTTTACTTAAAAAACTTCTTGTAATTGATTGTTTTGAATTTATTTTTTGTTGTGTAGCCATTTTTTAATTTGATTTGTCTTGAATCCTATTTTACCTACTTTACACGTACTTCATGTATTTTACCATTACTTTATGTACTTCACATGAGATTTCATGTACTTCATGAGATGTGTACAAAAACTTCACCAGCGGTTAACCCTCGGTTTTCATACAGGTAGAAAAGAACCAGTTTGTGACAACATTTGCTGCTTCCCTTAAACGGGTAGTTTTAAGGGAATTAAACGGTTAAAAATAATGAATGGAAAAGAATTAGGTGTTTATTGACATCAAACCTGCCATATTGTGCCAGAAGTCTATCCCATTTTTTATGCCCGATTTCTTCACTCATAGTTATCTTCAAGTTAGTTAATTTCAAGTTAAATTGACGAAATAACTAATCAAATGATTGATTTATGCCCAATTTCTTCACTTATAGTTTAGTTATCTTCAAATTAGCGAACTTCAGGCTAAATTGACGGAATAACCAATGAGATGATTAATTTATTTGTTTTGTCGTCGTCTGATTAGTTATTTGGTAAATTTAACCTGAGGTTTGCTAACTTGAAGATAACTATGAGTGAGGAAATCGAGCATTAGTTGTTTTGTTGTCGTCTGATTGGTTATTTCGTCAATTTAACTAAAAGTTAGCTAACTTGAAGATAACTATGAGTGAAGAAATCGGGCATTAGATATCGACAAATTATTAATTAACATACAAAGTATGTTTTACACATTACAATGTGTACCCGACTCTGTAAGTTTTGTCATGACATATTGTAACAAGCAGATTGCTTGTTACAATATTTTCAATTGAACAAAAATTATTTTAATGATCGCTCCCAAAATAATATTGAACATAAAAGTTTTCGAATAAATTTGTTATGTGTGATAACGCAATCTTCTATACACAGTAAGATAGAGAGGTCGAGTGAAATTTTTATTTTTAGAAAATTTTCGAAAGTTTTGGATTTTTAATATAAATTTCATATTGGATTAGATGATTATTGCAATTTTTTTTGGTCTTATGTTGGTTGGAGGATATTGATCCTGAGTTTGAGCAGATTCTTTGGAATTGACAAATGCCATTCCTGGTTGTTAATGAATCGAAAATTTCCGACCGTTTGAACAACTACTTTTTTTGGAGGTCATATGGTGCTATACGAGTTCTCTTTGTAAGATAACGCACAGTCGACGGAAAATCCCATCTGTGAAGTGTGGAATAATTACTCGACAGATGTTTAAGGAGCTTTACCTATCCCGTCAATATCAATTGAGGAACACCATCTCTAGGGCCGTAGAATCCAGGAACTTATCTTTTACGAGTGCATATCCCGTGCTGGAGTGTTAGTGGCAATAGACCCTATATGTATTACTATTTTTGTTGTGGCTATTACAAGTTGCTGCTAAGGGTATTTTAGCCGGTTTGGTAATTACTATTATAGCCAGGCATACTGTGTATGTATAGATTTACAAAGTTGTTTTTTCTAGCGATTACTATCACGCATTTGTTTTTTTTGGTTACCAATTTCCAGGGAAGACAGATCTGGATTGCTGGTATTGGTTTTTTTTTCATCCATTCAAGCCAGGTAAGACAACTGTTGATATTTTTTTATATGCATGTGTGTGCCTTTATTTTTGAATGCTATATTGTTTCAAACCATCGAATTGAGGAAAAATAACGGTTAAAATTCATCTTTGGTAGCAACAGAATAAGCAATATCGTTGTCAACTTTTGCAAGTCATTAAATTGTATGGACGTTGATTACTGTTTATTATTTTTTTTCACTTATTAATTCAGTAGTTAATCCCCTCCTGTCTGGGTTAATTACACTGAGTTTGGCGCCCTGAGGATATTCTGGTTGGTTTCAATTATCCAAAATACCGAGGAATAACTAAGCAGGAACCACGACGGTAATAAGTTACCACCACGTTCTCCGACTGTTCCTGAAAAGGTCCAGTTAGCCCAAACCAAAAGCGGCACAATTTCTGCGAGTTTTGGCACAGAAAGAATTGGCGCCCCACATTGGGGCCCACTCGCAGAAATTGTGCCGCTTTTGGTTTGGGCTAACTGGACCTTTTTCAGGAACAGTCGGAGAACGTGGGTGGTAACTTATTACCGTCTCATCTAATCATCTAATCCAATATGAAATTTATATTAAAAATCCAAAACTTTCGAAAATTTTCTAAAAATAAAAATTTCACTCGACCTCTCTATCTTACTGTGTATAGAAGATTGCGTTATCACACATAACAAATTTATTCGAAAACTTTTATGTTCAATATTATTTTGGGAGCGATCATTAAAATAATTTTTGTTCAATTGAAAATATTGTAACAAGCAATCTGCTTGTTACAATATAATATTATGTCAGTTCCATAATAATTTTACCTTCAACAAAATGGCTACTACACAAGATCAACAAAGTACAAAACAACTCAGACCACCCTAAAACAGGTCCGTTAATATTTCCAAATTACCATTTTGCATTGGTAATACTTATAGAAAAATTAATTTTTATCGTGAATTGTGTTGAATTTCTTTAATATTGTAAGTTTGAATGTTTGTTCAAATATTGTTGAAGTTCAGTAATTCTTATAAAAAACTTACAAAGCAAACTTATCTAAAGTTATTCTTGCTTTAACAGTTTTAAAACAATGTTGCTTGCTCTGTAAGGAATTGAACTAAGAAATCTTTTCAGTTGAGAACTAAATCTCGGAGATGATTGGTATTACATAATATTATAGATATTTGTAGAGCAATCAATTTCTCTAAATCTAAAGGTTTAATATTCGGACTCATGATTATAACGAATTCGTATAAATTCTACTGTTTTTAAAATGCTTTTAATAATTATTAACACAAAGGAATTAATAATTGCGTCATCATAATTTTAAGTTTGCAATCCAAATAATTGCTTTCTTCTGACGGTATTAATTTAGACAAAAGATATTATTAAATTATGTTTTACCACAGCGCTATGTATCCTCATATACAATTTTCATGTGGGTCAAGATGCACCCTAAGTCAGTTTCAAGATTTTTTTGAAATGTGAATCTTCAGATTTTTTTAATCAAATTTCTATCCACTTTTTTACAAAAAAAGTCAAGTCTCACAAATGAGCAACAAATCTTTTCAAAGTTTAAAAAAACATTCTGAAATTTTTTTGGACATTGTATTTTTCTTCCAAAGCTGCTAATGACCGCCGGTGAACATTAGTTTATTATTCAAATCCTTAATTCCAATCTTAAATCCATCAAATCTCACACCATAATCTTTCGTAATTAAACAACCAAACTAACTTTAATCTATTTAGTTTTCTTATTAAAATTACACAGCTTTTAATAATCTCAAATTTTGGAGCTAATCACATCCATGTTTGCATTCACCACAAAACTAAGTATAAAGTTAATATTTTGTAACTCTGCTAAGCAGTTGCGACCAAACTAAATTTTCCGAAAGTTATAAATATTCAAATTCAAAATACAAAACTAAAATTATTTGCAGTAAGCAACTTTTTATTAAAGCCGAGTTGTCTCAGAAAAAAAACATAGCATCGTATAAGCCCTAAGTTTATCTCTATAAAATTTTTTTAAAACATTCTTTTAAGTGCAGCCTCTCGGCCGCACTACTTTGACAATCTAGTGTCCTTCTTTAACTCTCATTTTGTTCTTAACTTTGTATATCAAGACGATCTCTGAAATTAGTTCAATTATACAATTACGATACTTTAAAAATTTGGCATGGAATATAATTTATTATGTAAAATTTATCGAAATTTTTGCCCAAAGCAAAAACTTCACATATAGTCTATTTACAAAAATTGGGGATTATGAGATCGGATGTAAAAAAATAGATCGCTAGATATGATGCTTTGCTCTGCAAAAATTTAAAAACCAATCACGACTTCAATATTTGACATCACTTTTTATATTTTCTTAAATCTTGGTAAATAAAAAAATAAAAATTTTGCAATTTTATACCAGTTGACCACTTTCTCCGCTATAAAAAACATGCAATTGTTCAATAAAATTCTTATTAATTGACACAATGAATCATGCTGGTAGTTACAACTGATTCCATCAAGTCTGGGTCTCATTGAATCCCTAGCAGGAAAACGCTGAATGACTAAGTAAAATCGATAGCGTCTATTGAAAACGCCGTTAGGGGCGCTCAAAAGTCATACATTTTCTTTATTTTCATCGTTGACCACACCAAATTAACTCGCTATTTATTTTTACAATTTTTCGGGTAAGTCAAAAATTTATAACATTTTTTATTAGCAAATAAGTGTTGTTATATCATCACTTAAACGGTGGCAAGAGTTTGTGGTTTAATCATTAAATTCTTTGTTACCTATCCATTCCCGAAATATTTGTGAAATAAAATTAACTTAAATATTTAAAAAATGCAGAGTTTGTTAATTTTTCAATTTAGTATTATTTAAAAAAGTTAAAAACTGAATTATACTGCGAATTTCCGGAGTAATTTACTTTCCTCATTGTAAAGGACGTTTATTAGAAGTTAATTACGACTCAAATTTCATTTAAAACATTTTGCATGGTTAGAAGTTTTCATAATTTAATTATCCAATTTTAATTAATTTGATGTTCGTATAATAATTATCGCATATTTATTCAAATTTATTTTTGGCAGCGTTAAAGGACCAAAACCATTAAATGTTATCAGGTGGCCCAAAGTACTTTAACAGTGATATTTACGTCACTTGTGCGACCTTTATTAAAATATCAAACTCATATTGAACTTTAAATTTGCAGCCGTGAATTTTCATAGGTTAATACATTTTTATATTTTATAAAATATCAACGTCTCAGTCAAAATTAATAGGTTTTAATATCACTCTCAATTTACTTTTTATCCAACGTGCATGGTAGCACAAGATATTATAGATTTACTCTTGTATCAACGAAAACTTGGTTACACGCACCATTAACTCTAATTTCAGATTCGTCATCTTAAACGATTTTGCATGTTTTCATAATATTAAAATACAGAATACATCCATCAAATATGAAAAATTTAACCTTTATATGGTTAACAACAGTTTGCTTAGCTCTGGGGTTAACTCAAGAAATTCAGGAAGATTATTCGTCTACTAATTGGTTACAAAGCGAAGGTAATAATAATTAACAATATAATTATTAGAGTATATAATTTGCAATCTCAAATTGGTTTATTTAGTAACCACAGATACAGCGTTTCAAAGTAGTAGTTCTCAAAATTCAGACTTAGAAAGTAGCGTTCAGAAAGCTTTATCGTGGTTGGTGTCACAAAGAGACAAAGATTGGGGATGGAGAAATGAAACTCCAACGGTACTCATGGCATTGCAGTTAGCAAAAGAATCCAAAGAACCAAATACAATTTTGCCTAATGCTTTGGAAATGCAATTATCATCCAAACAAATGGAAATTGAAATTGTCACTCTTCTTTGGAGGTATGTAGTTTAGTTCGACATGCAAATACCTTATAGCTAATTAAAAAGAAATTTTAGACACAACGAGATTCCAATTATTCCGCCTAAATTAACGCAATATGCTTTGGCACTAAGTGCATTATGTCAAGATCCGCGACAATTTCATGGTCACGATCTCATTGGTACAATACAACATCACGAAATTATTCACGATCTCGATTTTGCATATACTACGCTTGCAGCTTGCAGTGGAAACTCCCACCTAAGAAAAAAACAAATAAGAAGATTACTTGATATTGCAAACGCAGCAAAGGATCATAATATCGGTGAAGATTAAAAGGATAATTTTAGTTAACTTTATTAACTTTTTACTTTCAGATACCGTTGCTATGGTAATTTTAGCTCTTAGATGTATTAGCAAAGATCACAGGCACAGGAATCTACAACATTCGTTACGAAGACCGATGATAAGTTTAGCGCGAGAACAACAACCGGATGGTGGCTTTGGAAATTTATACAACACAGCTTTAGTTATACAAGTAAAATAACTTAATGTACTACTACATTATTAGCATAATTAAAATTTTTTTTGTTAAAGGCTTTACGAGACATAACAGACGCAAGTTCGCACTGGAATGAATCTGCTGCAAAATCGTACATTGAATCCAGACAAGATCCCGATGGAGCTTTCACTGATCCTGGATTAACGGCTAACGTCGTGCTTGCTATGCAAGGAAAGGGATTAGACGATATAAGAACCTTAGGCTGTGGAAAATCATCCCCCGATATAGAAAATCACGGTAAGCATTTTTATAAAAATAATCTTTAAAAAAGTAAAAGTAAAATTCCAGTCGAACTTGATGGATTAACTAACCCGCAATCAATTCATGGCAATGACTCTGAAATTAGAAATGTAAGCATTACGTACACGTTATGGGTTGGTACAAATGTTACGGAAAATTATACCATACCTCTTATTGTACCACGAAATACCTCTTTTTACAACGTCATGGTAATTGCTATGGAACTCGATCCACACTACGCTTTTGAATCATCTGAATGGCCTAACGGACATTACGTTCACTCTATCGCTGGGTATAAAGAAGAACCGATGGGATATCACTACTGGTTATTATATCGTTTACCAGAATTGCCAGATCCTCAAGCACCACCTGGTAATCACTTGGTAGCACCTGTAGGTAAGTTTAATAAAAATTCCTTTTTTTCCAAAAAGTTGCTGAATTTTTTTATCTAAATTGCTAAAATTAAAAAACTCGAAAATAATAGCTTCAACGGTTCTAATATTGGAACAATTATGTAAAGTATCGAAATGGAACTACTGAATGGATTATTTGGCCTTTAAAGTAAACTTCTTTGTGGCACATAGCTGGATATAACAACGTTTGACTGTGAATGCTAGAAATTAGTTGGCAAAACTTTCTGGCATGTGCCGATAACAGCTATTCACGCATAGAAAAAAGTATAATAGATTGTAAGCTGCTGTAATCACACGAAATCGTGACAGCTAAATGGCTGCTCAAAGTTGTTTCTTTAATTAAATAATTAGCAATTAAATTATATCTTTTAAAAATAAAACTAGCAGAGTTTTAAAAGAGTTTTCCTTGAGTTAATTAAAACTTTTATGCTGCTCAAGTTTAGTTTTTATTCAGGACGAAAACCATTTATTCCGTTTTGGTACACCTTCATCGTCAAGCTCTAATAGATAAACTTATTATTAAAAATAACATAGATAATTTTAATTTTTTTTAGGTGTCGATGGACTCTTAATCGAAGAAGGAGACCATTACTTATTTTGGTATAAAAAACTTTAAAATTTTTTAACTTAATTGCAAATTAGCACAAAGTTGCATTTATAATTTCACATAAACTCTGCCTAATAAATATCATTACTTTTAAAATAAATTTAGTATTGAAGCAATTCAATAAAAATTCATAACTGATAATTTATTCAAATTTTTCTTATGCCTAAAATTATTATACGTACCTATAGGAATATTGATAAGATAAATAAATTACTTTTAATTAAAGAGCAAGCAATGCTGTAAAAAATTCATAAAGTTTAAGTAAGATGAATACTTATTAAATGTTTCGTTCTAATAGAATAATTTTAGGGCACTCGTTTCATGCTTTTATTATCAAAGTTTTCTTAAATGTGACTGTTGATATAGATGAAATATTTAAAATTATAATTTCGTTTTGTGATAATAGATTTTTTGGATGACTATGATTGAATCGATTTTTACGACGGACAAGATATAGGTTACAAAGGTTTGAACAAATTTTTGAAAATGTGATTGTAGTATAGCTCTAGTAAAAATCGATTCGTTCAGTTAACCGAAACCTTCTGTTATTGAATAAGTTTAATGTAATTGTAAAAAGTTCGTTAAAAACTAGCTCTCGTACCCGGTCTCGCCCGGGACGAAAACGATAATTGTTAGATTAAAATAATTGCGTTGACCTAAAAATTCGTATTCATATTGCTAGAGAATTCCATGAGCAGGTCCTCAGTGGTAAACACAAATAAATATACAAACTTCGAAAAAAATACGTTACATTCATAATAATATAAATTCGAATGAAATATTTCAACGCATTTAATAAAATAAACCAACTCTAACTGGTTTTATCTGTAACTCTTCTCATCTAAGGTGGTTTTATAAGAAATGTTAACAAACTTTTTACATGTTCAACATTGATGTTGCATATATAATTAAATAAATTATGTGGTTTTTCTATAAGAAATTTCTAAGCTAAATAATACGCGTTTAAATTCGTTTTCGTAAAAGTATATAGTATAGACACCTACGTATACTTCTTAAACTGACTGTTTTAAATGAAATTATTAGTATGTATACTGATGTACTTACAATATTTTTTAAAAATGCATTTATGTGGCGACATTGTATTTTGTAACTAACTTGTAAAAAATTGTACTATTTTAAATTTGCTATTAACGAGGTGTTTGTGACAATATAAAATTATACACCTTCTTGTGTAAATGTCTGACATGTTAAGTAGCTTAAAATTTTATTATTTAATAAACAATTGTTAACACAAGGCAAAAATTGTTAAAAATTTTTATTTTAAGTATAATGCTTGTATTATGAGTAAAAAATTATAAACATAAACCGTAAAATTTGCTTTTTAATGACTTGGCCAATACAAATTCATCTTCCGTTCAATCATTTAATGTCACTTTCTTTGTCGCTCTATATGCCTCCCTATATAAATCATTGCAACTTCTGAAGTCGCAAAAAATTGCAGCTATTTTTTATCCACAGGAATATATATCTTTTGAACTTATTTATGATATTGAATTTATTGCAGGACCGCATCGACCCTTCTTCGTAGCTTTTAAACGATATTTCTACAAAATAATATATTATGTATTATAATATATCGCCAGAATAAAAGTGGTTCAGCATTCTAATTAATAGTAAAAGGCATTGGTCTAAAAATATTGTGCCAAAAATTAAATTTTTATATGACTCCAATAATTGTACAATTTTTGAAGTGGTTTATGAAAGATGAGGGTCTAATTTGCATATAAAAAAAATAAAATTTGCGGTCGGTCCACAAATTTTGGAAAACAACGACTTTAAAAATTCAAAATCGGCTGTGGTTGCGTTAATCAAGACTGATCTCCTGTAGCCTACGCTCTGCTCCGCTCTGCTCCGCTCCGCTTCCGACGCTACAGGCCGTTTTGAAAAACGCTTTACTCGTTTTGAAATATCCCCTAGACCGGTTCTACTTGAAAAATTGAAGACAGATAGCAAATTATTGCGTAATATTGCGCAATAATACATTTACATGTATTTCTTATGGGAAAATTCCATTTTCAAAATTAAATTGTGGCCTTATTACAAGTCCATACAACATTGATCCTCACCTTAAAGAGCTTGTATTTTTCTGTTTTTTTGCTTGGTAAAGTCATTTATATAGGAAAAAAATGTATTTTCGAACCCTAAATTCGAATTTTTACCAAATTTCCTTTTTAGAATTTTAACATATTTGATAACAATATTGATATCCATGTGCTGGATTTTAAATATATTTTTTATTTAAGTTATTCAGTTTTTGTTAACACGAGTCATTATTTTGAAAAATTTCAGATCAAACGCTGAAGCACATCTTCTTAAATAAATGGTTGTAGTGTAGTTAAATTTCATTTTTAATTTTCTTGGCTATCATTAGGTTTTATCTTTTTTTATAACTTTTTTGTAACTTTGTAAATGAAAACTTATTTAATAAAAACTTAGTTTTCATTTATATTTGTTTAACAATACAGTACTTTCAGTTTTTTGTGTTGAAACCATCGTTTCAATTTAAGTATTATGTAATAAATAAATTTAAAAAATACTGAAATAAACATAAATTATCCATTTAAACATTGGGTCAATAATGACCCGGTTTTAGTATCGAAAGTTTGGAAATTATTGGGATAAACCAAAACTCAATGTACATATGTAAACAGCTTGAAAATGTAAAGGGGCGTACAGCCTAGGGGTTCTTCGATTGGGAATTCTTGTGAACAGTCGCTAGGAATTCTTTTAGGAATACTCAGGAATTCTCAGGAAGTCTGCTTCGTATCTTTTTGGTAGGTAATAAGTTAGTAGTTTAGCGTTAAAATTTATTTCTCCTTTGTCAAAATTATCGTTAAAATTGTCATTTCTGTCTGTTATTTTTTTGCAAACATTTATTATTGCGTGAATTTTACTAAATCTCCGCCAAGAAAACTAAATTTTTCTAGTTTTTTTTTTCAAAAACGCCGAAGTACTGTTTAATTTCATTTACGGATATTAAGTCTGAAAATGCATTTCTTTTTGAAAGAGAGTTTGAATATTATTAATATTATTCTCCGTAGCTTTTATAATTATAAAAGTCGGATGTGGCCATGCCCATGACTTATCATACTTTTATTAAATATTAAAAAAATAATTTTTAATAATAAAAGAAAAAAATATTTTCCATTAACCAATGTGACCCAAAATTTAATCAGCTCTAAGTCTAAATATAAAGATACAAAATACCAACTTTAGTTTTAAAATTCTCATTAGTTTTTAAAATATATAATAAAAACTAATAATAAATAAAAGATTTAAAAAATTTAAAACCAATTTTATCCAAAATTTAATCAACTTTAATTCCTGCCATAAACATAACAAATCTCAACTTTAGTTTTGAAAATTCTGATAGTTTTAAAATAATAAATAAAGACTAATATTCAATAATAAAATTTAAAATAATAAAAAAACAATAGTTCTCATAAACCAATTTTAACTAAAATTTAATCAGTTCTAAATCTCGACATATGTATGCTAAATCCTAAATTCGGTTTTGAAATTTTTATTATTTTTTGAAATAATAATTAAAAACTAATATTAAATAATAAAATCCAATAAAAATAGTTCCCATGAACCAATTTTAACCAAAATCTAAACAGCTCTAAGTCTCAATATAATAATACAAAATCCAAAGTTTTGTTTGAAAATTCCTATTAGTTTTTGCTGTAGCTCGCACACAAAATTTGACCACACACACACACATATTTATAATTTATATTGTTTATTTATATTTATTATTATATTTATAATTTATATTTATATAATAATTTATATTGTGTAAATCGTTACAAACAAGAAAGTTTTGAAAAATATCGGTTAGAAACGTGCCGTTTTCAAATTATAACAAAATCAAAATTTTTGGTTTTTGATTGAAAATTTATTGAAAGGAACTGATGACTTCGCATTTTATATGCAACTGTTTATGACTTTTTACCATTTTTTGTTTAAAAAATTTGTATTGTAGATTTGGTTATAATCTTATAATTTGTTGAGTAAAATATTTTAAAAATTGCAAGTTTTTAACATTTAAAAATTTTCCAACTTACATTTTTGTTTTATAATTATATAATCTTATAATTATTTAAAAACGGTAGTTCTGACCAATTTTTTTTCAATACTTTTTTATTTGTAATGGCACTGTATAATTTTGGTAAAATTTACCAACTATAGTATATAACATTACTAGCAAGGTAAGAGGGTTTTTACTGGCGAATGGAGGATATAACTGACGAGCCGCAGGCGAGTCAGTTACCTCCTTGAGCCAGTAAAACCCGTTACCTTGCGTGTATTGTTTTATATTTTATTTGTTTCTCATTTGTAAAAGAGTTAGATAAATTCCAAAAAAATCTCAATAATTTGTCGCAAATGTCGTAAGCTATGGAAGCGTTGCCATGAACATGTCTGTTTATTTTTCTTTACATTTGTTTTGGCGAAAGCGAAAATGAATGTACCAAAAGAAATTATTGAGGCAGCCAGCAGTGTAGCTTCAAGTTTATTACCTGCAAAATCAGCTTCAAGGTACGAGCGAGAATACGACGACTTCAAAAAGTGGCAAAACAAAAATAGTGTGATTGGGGTAACTGAAGATGTTTTGTTGGTCTACTTGAATCAACTATCAGCTAGATTCAGCCCTAATACTTTATGGGCAAAATGGTCTATGCTGAAAAGCTGCTTGGAAATGAAAGAAAATGCCCCTGTTCGCAGGTTTGTTTTCCTTAAAAAATTTATTGAAAAATATGACGTTTAGTTGTCATTTGCAGATTTCAAAAGGTAATAGCGTTTCTGAAACGAAAAAATGAGCGTTATACGCCAAAAAAGGCCAAGGTATTAAGTAAAGAAGAGGCTGAACAATTTCTTTTACATGCTCCTGATGACCAGTGGTTGCTGGCGAAAATTGTAACAATATTTGGGATTTTTGGATGTTGTCGATGTGACGAAATTCTCTCCTTAAACATGAATGATGTAGAAGATATGGGAAAATACGTTATTGTGACATTGCGGCAAACAAAAAATTTAACAACAAGAAGATTCACCATAACCGATGATGGCTGCAGCTTCAAGCCCTGCATGTTATACAGAAAATATGTAAATCTTCGGCCTCCTGGAACAGAAAGCCTAAGATTTTTTGACATACCGACATGGAAAGTGCATTTCCTTAATGCTGGCCAGCACACTATTGGTGGTGTCCCAAAGCAAATAGCGAAATATTTAGGTTTAAAAGACCCAGAGTTATACACCGGCCACTCTTTTCGCAGAACTGGAGCCACTATGGTTGCGGATTCGGGTGGAGATATTTTAGCACTAAAGCGTGCAGGAGGGTGGAAGAGCACCGAAATTGCGATGAGTTATGTCGATGATTCGGTCAACAAAAAAAATCGAAATGTCTAGCAAATTATTTGGTAGTAAGGAGAGTACAAATGTTCTGCAGTCCTCGAGTTCAGCAGTTTCTGAGTCAACAGATGGTTCATCATCATCAGTATCAACTCTTTCATCATCAAAAATCTGTGTTACTGGAAATAACAATTGTACCATGATTTTCAACATATATGACGATAAAACAAAATTTTCTAATGTAAATAATACTACTAACTTGTAAAAATTTTGCAAGTTAACTGTCAGTTTTACAAGTTAGTGACTTGATAAATAGTTATTTATGCACCAAGGGGCGTAAGTGCTACTTTTTTGCGGTCGAGAATGTTTGTGAGCTGAGGCGGAGCCGAAGCTCACAAAATTATTCGAGATCGCAAAAAAGCACTTACGCACCGTGGTTCATACAACGTTTTTCCTAATAGCGGCCAAAAAATTTAAAATTAAATAGTTACATTATGTATTACTATAATATCCTTATGTATTAAATGTCAAACAATTAATTAATATTTTTGCATATTAGTTGGCATTACGCCTTGTTACTATGGTGTTAGCGATATAAACAAACAAAAAATTGTTGTTAATCGAAAAATATTTCAACATTTTTTATTTAACAATATTATTTGAAAAATATGGATAAAAACTCGAATGTTAGTGCAGACATAGAAGAGGCAGCAAATATCGCTTGCTATACACTGCTCCCAGAGAAATCAAAAAAAAGGTATAAAATGACGTACAACGTTTTTAAGAACTGGTGCATGGAGAAAAAAAATTAATTGTGTTGTTGAAAACGTACTATTGGCTTATTTTCTAAAAAGATCAGAGATACTGAAATCCCCAGCAAGCTTGTGGTGCGAATACTCGATGCTGAAGACAACTATATTTATCAACGAGAATATTTCGAAGTACCCAAAACTGAAAGCATTCCTGAAAAGAAAAATGATGGCTATCGGCCAAAAAATCAAAAGTATTTAGTAGGGAAGAAATTGATAAATTTTTAATTGAGGCATCTGATGATATCTACCTAATGATGAAGGTATGTAATATCTTTTTAATATTTGCTGTATAATGGATACGTAACTTATTTAATTTCAGGTGGTTACAATAATGGGATTGGCTGGAGCTTGTCGAACAGACGAACTGGTCAAAATGACGATAGATGATATTGAAGATACGAATAACATTGTAATAGTTAATATACCTGACACAAAAACAACATTCCGCGTACGTTTACTATAGTCGATAAAGATGGCGACAATATTCATTTTCTTGCAATTTTTCGAAAATATGTTGAAGCCAGACCAAAAATACTGATCTTCGGCGATTCTTTATGAGGTATCAAGCAGGACAATGTATTAATCAGCCGGTTGGTAAAAATACTTTTCAAGAATACCTAGTCAGATCGCGAAATTTCTAAATTTAAAAATCCAATGTCTTATACTGGACATGCTTTCCGAAGAACATCTGCGACATTGTTAGCAAATACCGGAATTGATGTCCTTGGTCTAAAACGGCATGGGGATGGAAATCTGCAACAATAGCGGAAAGTTATGTTGCAGATTCCATAGAAATAAAGAAAGAGGTGGCCAATAAAATTTTGTATAATAATAACCAATCAGTCACTTTAGCGGAAATGCAGCCTTCAACTGCAAATAATAATATTATGGTTCAAGAGTCAAATTCAACTTCCACATTAACAAAAAATTTGAAAAAGAAGGATTCTCTAATAAATATTTCCAATTGTTCTAATTGCTCTTTCACTTTTCATGTAAATAAATAATGTTCAGTTCTTTATGTTTAAATTAATTACAAATAATGTTTTGTTCTTTATGTTTAAATTAATTATTTATTAAATAAATTCATAAAATTTTCAATTGCGTTAATCAATTAGTTATAGTAGACTACTTTAACCATTATTGAGCATAAATAAATGTTCTGTCTATTACATATATTTCGTTATTTACTTATTTTCCCTAGGGAAAAAAAGTAAATAATTATTACCCGCTGTCCATGGCAACTTGTACATAAGACAAAAGTTCCACTTACGCCGCTCGCATATAGGTCATAATGATGCACTTACGATGCCGCTATTAGGAAAAATACTTTATCGCATTTTGACAGGTAATGTGCTATTTTACTAAATTCAAAATTATACATTAAAGTGCCGTTTTTCCGCATAGATACGTCACTTTACTTCACCACATAGATACGTCACTGTCAGTAAAACAGTTTGACAGAAGCTTGTTTCAAATTTCTAAACAGATAGTAGTCATCTGGACTAGATAGGGACGTTCTTGAGTAAAGAATTTAATAACAGCTAATAACTCAATTTTGTGACTTCTGACATCGTGATGAACGAGTGTCAATAATTATAAAAAAAACTAACTGAAAAAAAATCAATTTTTTGAAAACGAAACCGTGTCAGGTTACTAGATTACGGAAATTATTCGCAAGTACCTATTATGTAATATTTTGAATTAGCAATAACTCGAAAACGGCGATAGATATCGAAAACTGAGCAAAAATTCTCCCCTCGCCCCAGACCCTCGGTGATTTATCGGTAGGAAGGCATATGCAAAAATTTAGATCGACTGCGTGCAAAAAAAATTTACTCATAAACGTCAAAATTTGTATTTTAGATTAGATTTTTACAAAATGCGATAAAATTGTATAAACAAAACTCGTAAGAAAAGCAGTTTCACTAAACTCATATAGCTTTAAGTTACTCGCTCGCTGCGCTCGCTCGTACTCAAAAGCTATATTCGTTTAGTAAAACTTAGCTTTTCTAAACTTATTGTTTAATATACTATTAACGCATAAACAAAGTTTAAAAAGTATTAAATTTAATCAAGGCCATAATACCCTCAATATTTTGTATTTTGATTTACTAAAACAAATCAGTTTCTAACCAGAAAACCTGTGTCATGGTTGTTTTAAAAAAGTTTAACAGTTTCCATAATAACGAGATTTTTGACGTAGCCTAATACTTTTGGGCACGACTGTAAGTTTTAGGTTATTAAACGTGATCTTATTTAACATTTCTCCCGATAAATATTTTTTATATGACAATTTTTTGCTTGAGCTTGTAATACAGAACTTCAAGAAATTAACAAATTGCTGAATATTCACGTGTGGTTTTCGAATCAAGGAGATTTTATAATGATAAAAAAGGGGGGGGTCGAGTCAAGAAACCCGCGAACTGAAAAGTACATTTTTTCCTATAAAAATGGCTTTACCAAACAAAATTTTTCGAGTAGGACCGGTCTAGGGATATTTTTAATAAGTAAAGCCTTTTTTAAAACTGCTTGTAGCGGTCGGAGCGGAGGTTGCGGAATATCAGTTTAGATCAACGCAACCACGGCCAATTTCTAATTTTTAAAACCGTTTTTTTAAATTTATGGGCCGACTGCAATTTTTTTTTTAATGTGTAGAGAACGATGTTTTCTTACATAATTCACTTCAAAAATCATGAAAATCCGAATTCGAGTTTCTTGACCGTCCCCGAAAGAGGTTTTTAGTTGATGATTTTGTGAACGCTTTAAAATAGGGTCGATAAAACCTCATTTTTAGAAAATAGAAAGCATTTAAGCGCAGAAGATGCTATTCTGAATTCACAAAACTAAAAATAAGAGCTAGAGTGGGATATTGAGAAATCCAATCAAAGGATAAAATTTTTATAAATTTTAAGTAATAAGTTGCAGTGGCGCTTAGTTTTGTAGGGTGCCACCTGTTGGTAGTACTACTAAATATTTAAGATTCTCAAAAATACTTGATGAAGTCTCAAAGAATTCCCAAAGACTTCCCAAGAACTCCTAAGAATTCCTGAGAATTTCCGAGAATTTCTAAGAATTCCTGAGAAATTCTAAGAAGTCATAGCGAATTTACACAAGAATTCCCAATTTCCCAATTCCCAAAAGCGATGATTCTTACGATTCGGATTCTTACAAAACCCAATTCACTGATCAACAATTTCGATCATAAAATGAATTTTACAAAAACGTCAACATAAAATACAATAAAAAATATACCAAATCTCTAAAATAATGTATGAAATGTAGTTGATATTAATAGTATTAACCTCCTCCCCTTGAAGTAATATATCACACAACTTGGAAAGCGCACGTGGAACTGACGAAAATGGTACAATATCAAAGAAATCCTGTAAAATCTAAAGTACAACATCTACGCGAATTCTTCCTGCGCTAATAAAATTTTCTAATTGAAATGGATTACAATCAGCAAAAAAGTAGTCGTTTTCGTATTTATAATTCTTGAGTCCAAAAAGTACCAAAGGTTTTTATTTTTAGCTTTCTCAAGTTCAGAAATTTGCTGCCCACTTCATTACCATTATTATGTCGCATTGAAATGCCTAGAGCTGGGCAAACGGCGTACAGTGGTTCAAATGGTGATCCAGTGTCTTACAAGAGTGAATTCAAAATTTTTGTTTTAAAGTCTCATAAATACCATTATCTACGTTAATTCCTTTTGCTTTTTGCTGTACTTATAATTTTCCTACATTTTATACTTGGTTATAAAAAATGTGGCGTATTTAGGACCTGGGAAAGAGGGGAACCCCCCAAGGATGACTCGGATCGTATCTCTGAAGCCCTCCGCGGTAAAAATAATGTTTATTACGTAGTTTTAAAATTTAAATTAGTTTTGAATTTCTTTAATTTTTTTGATTTTTGGCTTCATGACGCGCATGAATGGATTAGCAAAAAATAATCTGGTTTGACCCCTTCATAGGCATTTTTTAAATACGTTATTAGCTGAGGTCTTGTAACGCTACCGTGTCGGACTCATGATTGTTTCGAATATTCAAATCATCAACTTTCTTGTTTATATGTGGCAGTTCGGATTCCACCTAAAAAGATACCTAAATGTACAGACTGTCTGGATAGGACTTGACGAGATATAATCGGTAGGTGAAAAGCTGCATCTGGACCGCGGTTTGTATCCCGGGTTACAAAGATCCGAACTCAGGTCTGGAACATTATAGGTCCGTCGTTTGACCTGCAAACAGAATTTAGACATTGGACCGAATGCAAGCACTGCTCCAATTCGTGTTCCTACAGTTCTGATCCGATTCGGCATTCGGCATAATCAACATTTGGAAATTCCAGTTTCAGGATCCACTGCTTAGATAAAGGGGGTTGTGGGGCTTACCTCAGATACTCCGTAATACAAGATAGTTTTTTTCGAGTGGTTAAGATTCCATGCCTTGAAAATCCACCTTTTCGAGTTCTGTTTTAACTTAGGGATGTTTTTAACAAGTTGGATGAAAATGTTTTAAAAGATGAACAAACTCGCAGACAACAAAAGAAAAAATTTTTTTGATAAAAGCAAAGAAATCTGACATAAATTTACAATAAGAGAAAATTTTATACCTAATTCATTTTATGTGATAACACCAAGTTATTGTAGAGTTTTTTCAAATATTTGTTGATTGGAATTTATCAATGGAAAAAGAAGAACGCGATAAAAGGTTGAAAGATATTTACAAAAATGACGTTGATGTGTGTACTTTTGAAGATAAATTTAACATTTTTTAATACAGTCGATTCCGATTAATAGGGCTATCGGTTAATTGGGACAATCGCTTATTTGGGGCAAATATTAGGGAACTAAACTAAGGAAATAATATCGGATGACTTCGCCTATTTGGACCAACCGCTTAATTGAGCCAAAATGTCTGCCTAATGTGTTCCTATTAAGCGGAGTAGACTGTAGTTCCTAAATCAAACGAGGAAATCATAAAAACCATACCATACATCTATTGAGTCCTCAGAGAAATGTCTTGCACATTTTTAGTTTATGAAATATTTCTGAAAAAATAACTTTGATTTTCATTGGTTATCCTGAACGGCATAAATCTTTAAGATTTAAAGAAATGACCGGAATCGCTCCATTAGATCAAATGACTATAATCAGTGATGGATTTAGAAGTGCAAAGGTCTTGGGGGAATAAAAGAGTGGAGGCCCTAATTATTTTTCATATAGGTTAAACAATTTTTACTTTCCCATTTACGTAGTAAAGGAAAGTATTTTTTATTTATTATTAGAAAATTTTACTTACAAATTTCCATTGTGGAGGCCCCAGGGCTGCAGTCTCGCCTGTCTTCGCTTAAACCCGGCACTGTATATAGTGTAATTATAGCTAAAGCAATAAAGTATGGCTCATATTTTTAGTGCACAATGTCAGTTTTATTGTACATGCAAATAGATGTAAAAATACTACTTCCAACCCTGAAAACCGAAATTAAAGTGCAAATTTAAATTAATTTGTTTGGCGGGTTATTATTCAGCGCATGCGATTTAGACCTTTACAGGAAGATTCCAGCAGGCGTCTTTATCGGTGGTGAGAGAATTTGCTTGCCAGCGATATTACAGTTAATGTAATTTTTAAATAATTATGGGGTAAGATTCAGTTTTTAACGCCTACATTTTTATATGTCAAATTCCGTTCTATTATTATTCCAAAAACTACGCATTACCAAAAATGGGGTTATGTCGATCAAATTTGTGATTAATAAAACGTTTCTTTTTAGTGATGAACAAAAAGGGTTATTGAAAATATTCCTGAAGGTGCCGTTTATTATCGAGGACAAGTCGCAAATCAAAAATCTGCATAAGGATATTGAAGCAATCCAATTGCCAAGATTGGTGTGTATAAATTAACGTCAATCTGGATAAAATTTAACCTCAAATATTTGTCATTTACAGAAATCGGTGCGTTTTTGTATCCTCCAATTTAAAGACCTTGATACGAAGAAAAGGGTTGCCAGGCATTTGAAAACTTTGAAGTTTAACAACAAGAAACTGAGGGTCAGTCGGTGGAGGAAAGGCAAGTCCTATAAGCCTAAACCGCAGTATCGAGTTTTACGTGTTAAACCCCACAAAGCTGTTGATGAGAGACTCTCTCTTCTTAAAAAAGAAGAGAAGTAAATTTAATTTTAAATAATACACTATGGTTTACCAAAACGAAGATTTTATTGGTAATCCAAATAAGTTGGATCTCGTGGATGCCGATGATGATGCAGTTGAATATTTGACTGTGGATGATTATCCTTTCGAAAATCCCGATGATCCAGATTTATATTTCTTTCATGATAATAACGATATAGCCACTGATACGGAAGAAGATGACTACGATGATGATGATGATTTTGAATATTCTCAACAGATAATCCTTTAAGTGACAGTTCAGAGATTTTGGTTCCTGCTTATGAAGACGATGAGTCATATCCTGGTGAAAGTTAGTATTATCATTTTTTATTTATATATTAATTTTAATAATAAATTGCAATATTGTCAGATATTTCTCGAGATTACCCAATATTACACATTTGGAAGAAAATCATACACGAGAATTACTTACACTTATATTAGAATCGTTCTTGAATTAAAGTAATAAATATATTTAAAATTGCGTAGTGAACATTGAATCCTCAATCTTGAGTAGCATAACTAACAACTGGCACAGTATTTTTCCGAAATAATAATTAATATAAGCAAAAACATCGAAGTCAAAGTGCCGAAGTCAAAACACCAAAAGTACAGAACATCATGTTCTTTCTCTCACCCTGTGTATAGAGGATAATATACACCTAACTCGACCAGCTCTCAGATTTGTTTGGTCCATGAAAAGAATACTTCACTATAATGATATCAATAACTTCAAAGTTAAAATATATGCTTTCATGTTCTGTTCTTTCCACTTAAAAAAGAGTCGTGATTTATTATTTTGAAATTTAGTATAATAGTTTCTTATTTTTGCTCAAAATATCTTTTATTATGTCACAAACATATTTTACTCTATAATGCTCGATTTTTTCACCCAATAGTTATCTTTAAGTTAGCGAACTTCAGGTTAACTCAACTTCAATCAGACGACAAAAAAACAAATTAATCATCTGATTGGTTATTTCGTCAATTTAACCTGAAGTTCGCTAACTTGAAGATTACTGTGAGTGAAGAAATCGGGAATAAGAGGTATCTTGCTTGGATTAGTGATACTTTTGATGTTTTTGTTTTGGGCATTTTGACTTGGGTGTTTTTGGTGTTTTAACTTCGTTAAATGTAACACTGTTTCAACATAATGCATTTGGTGCTTCCTGTTAATTCTTACCTACATTTGAGAGCTGCACAAGTCAAATGTTTAGCATTGGGTCATTCTTAAGCATTGCTGAATTTTACACATCGAGGAATGAGAATGCTAAGTATTTTCTATATCTATATTTCAATCCGACACTTGAAACTTCAACGGGGCTTTTAAAATAAGATAAACTTGAAATAAAAAGTTACAAAATTGCTTTTTGGGTAGGAAAATCTTTCACTCGTCAATTAGTCTATTATGGGAAGATCAGTCACTCAAATTATCTGACCGTGGTTACATGCAGTGGTTAGTTCGAATTAACCTTGGTTCGATTTAAGCTAGCTTGCTTTTAATTTTATCGCACCGGTGTATACCTGCTTTTATTTATTTCGAATTGAAAGCAATGTTTCCAACTTAAACTTTGTGTTAACAATTTAACAATGTTAGTATTAACTTAAAATATCTCACGTGGATGGCAGCACAGCGTATAATTTGAACTAAACGGTTCTTAATGTTCTTAATACTTTATTTCATGGTCAATTTTCGGTTTCTATAAAATTTGTTTTTATATTGATTTTTCCATTAAATTTAATTATGAAATGAGCCCTAACAGAAAGATCAAAATGAAACCAAAAATTTTAAAATCAACTTGCAAAACTGAAGTAGAAAATGTGTGCATCTATTGTCAATTTTCAAGTGAGCCTAGATTAAATTATACGAGGTGCCTACCGTGCAAAAGTTTGAACACATTTAATATTTTTATTAGATTAAAATTTTTAAAATTAAAAGGTTAAATAAACAATAAAATTAAATATTATTTGTAAGCTTTCAGCAATGGTTACTGCTGTTATCGGATGTTTAATAATAATAATGTCTAATTTTAATAATAATAATTTAATTTTAATAATAATAATGTCTAATTTTAATAATAATAATTTAATTTTAATATTGAGGTCGGATAGCCGTTCTATAGTACATTATACTGCGAAAGAACAAATTATCAATTGGTGGAGTGCAAAAAGCTTCAAAACAGTATACAAAAACTGGATTGAATACCGACCGCCAGCTTTCTGAAAGACCTAAAACTAATACTATAGCAAATCAGTTTATTGTGGTAACTTGTAATCAAAATAGACGGGTTACAGCTTCCGAAATTACCGCAGAATTAAATCAATTTAAAACGACGCTCGGATTAGTGGATATTGTGAAACGAAGATTCATCTTTTTGGCAGCGTTGTAGTGTGGAAACCTCTTCTTCGAAGGAGAAATAAACAAAATCGACTGATATGGGTTATCTAACATAAAAATTGGACAATTGACAAATTGATCTTATAGACAGATGAGTCAAAATTTGAAATTTTTGAAAACGAACGTTGAAATTAAATAGAGGAGATTATTATGAAACACTTTTACTGCACTGTGTCAGCAGGTATTGAATAATTGGTGAAGATTTTGTTTTGAAACAAGATAAAGATCCAAAACATGTCTCAAAATTGTGTCGCAAGCGGTACAGCAGAAAGAAAAGCAGGGAATATTAGAAAATATGATATGGCCGTCGCAGTCTCCAGATTCATCACCAATTGAGTTGTTCTGGAACGAATTGGATCGTCGCATATTCTACAGATCCTCGAAGTGCCCAGAATTTATGGAAGAATGGAAAGCCATTTCCAAGGCTGCAATTAGATTGAAAGAATGCCACGTATTTGCCACTTTTCCGTATTAATTATTTTTTATATTTTTGGAGACTGTCATTAATAGTCCTCTAACGTCTTCTCGCAAGGTGCTAGCAATATCTTTGAGGTATTAAATGGTTTAGTACCCTCTTGAGGGAACAGGTAAACGACGTAAGTTGTATCCTTGCTAAAAGGATGCCCGAAATATATACATTTTTATTTTTGTGGTATTGGCATTGTATTTTTGAAATAAACGTTTAATTTTGATACACTAGTGATTACTTATGTCTTTATAACACAAAACAATAATCCAAAATAATACAAAATATGGAAAATTATCAGATGTATCTGCCACTAACATAATATCGACAATTAGCATAAGTTAGCTATGTCACCGTCAAAATATCGAAGTCGTCACTTTTACAACTAATTGATCTTGCCAAATGACACATTCTAACAATTTTATAATGTTGTTCAAAGGAAGACCTGTGAAATACTTCAATGAAAATAGATTTAGCCTGCAGGAATCTTGCAAGAACCTGAATTGTAAATAAAGACAGCAGATCTGAAAAAATTATTCAAGATTTAAACATTAACATTAAGTCAGAAATAGATTTTCTAGCTGACAATGACTTCATATCAAATCAATCAAATAAATCAGCATAAATTTATAATCTGTAACCAATTCGATTTTTAAAACAGCTTTTTGACAAAGCTCGATTAAACCTTCCCATTTCTATTAATGTGAGTGATATTTGATTTACACTAGTTTGTTAAACTTATTCAAGGATGGATTTTACTATGGCAGAATATAACAGAACCAATAAACAAGTGTCAAAAGGACTTGAACCAAGATAGTAGTGGAAATGAGATGGAATATTATATTTTTCCAGTTTTAGTAATAAAAAATTTACTGGAATCTGACTAAATCCTTCAGTTGCAAAACCAAGTTTAATTCTAGAATTTCAAGATTATAACTACAATGTTTTGGTTTCTTTGTAGGTTATTGTTTTTTTCGCATTTATTGACGAGATTTTTCTTCCTTGAGAAAAATCCTCCTCTTAAACCTTCCAAGTCCATGACAATCAGTTGTAATTCAAAATTTTAAGAACATAGGATGCCTTGCAAACTGCACAATAATTGTTGATATCATTTCGATTGCCTGCTTTGAAGATTAGCATAACTTTTGAGATCTTCCATATTATGGGAAAAGAACCAATTGTCACTTATGAATGATATATTAGCTAATGGCCAAGCAAGGTCAGAGCAATTTTTGACAAATGCAGATGAAATCTTATCAAGAATTTGTGTTAAATTGTATTGCTTTCAAAAAATAAATTTTGTAAATTCAAATATTTAATATTCTGACTGATTTTGTAGGAATTTAACACAAATAAGTAATTATTTATGAAACGCTTTATTTTCAGAAAAATATTCTTAAAAAAAATGAAAGAGAAACAGTAAACCGTAGAATGAAGTAAACTGTACTCGGAGGAGCGAGTCTTTAGAAGAATTTTGACCATTTTTAGACAGCTCAAACCGTAAAGCAGCACCATACTCGGCATGCCATACTCTCTAATTTATGGTACTCAACTACTATGGCCTTAATAATAATTATTATTTAGTTAATTTTAAATTTTGTCGTTAAACTGTCTGATGGTTTCCGCATTTCCAAGGATTTTTTAAATTTAGTTTATTAAAAGTTCAATAAAAAAATCCTGGTGGTCCTCCTATGTTAATGAATTGCCATCATTAACAATATAAAATAGGGTGACAAGGACATCTGTGCCCAGCCTAGCAAGCTACTTCAGATGTAAAACAAACAATAAAGCTCACAGTACTAGCAGCGGCTTCGGAACTTGGCTGGAGTTGCTGTTGGATATTACAGGACCTAGTCCTGAGTTAAGACCAAAGACAAAAAAATGTTTGTCGACTGTAAAGCATTTACAACCCATAGTAATACTTTCCCAAATTTCTCTAAAATACAAAACCAATTAAAAATCGTTTAATTGATAAATTTTATTCAAATTTGTTAATCAAAAGATAACAATTAGGCAAAGCACGTTTTACAGCAAATCCGCTTAAGATTTAAAGAATTGATTAGAATAACCCTATAAAGGATTAACTGCAGTATAGTTTTACTAATCGGGACAGATAAAATTTTTCACCTGTCCCGATTTGTGAATTGTCCAGATTATAAAAGCATTTTATAAAACCATACAAATAACACAAGAAAAACTTTTTAATGAATTTTAACCACGTAGTATTACATATTTTTATAAATAAACAAGAAGTCTTACCAATGAATAAAATCTTAAAAAGATTTTACCAATTTATGGAGCATTTGGAGACCCTGATCTTCTTGCAACTTGATTAATTTTCCTGCTTCCGTTTCAGGAAAAAGCATTTATTCATTGTAAAACCATTGCAGGGTTCCCACTTGTATGGAAAACCTGGAAATCCTGGAAAAGTCATGGAATTTAAAACTTGTCAGGGAAAGTCAGGGAATTTTAAATTTTTAGCACCAATGTCAGGGAAAACAAAATTTTGTTAAGGAAATATTTTAATTTCTGTTTCTCAGATCAATCAATGAAAATTTTTCCTCTAGTAGTTAAAAGTTTTCTTTAGATTAGTACGATGCCAAATTTTTGAATTTCTTATTTATGCTTGTTGAATAAAATTTGAAAATGTTCAAATTGTTTTCCGTTTACTGTACTACGATTCTAAAATGTCAGGGAAAATTAAAATTTTTGTCAGGGAAAACCTGAAAAAGTCAGGGAATTTGCTTTGAAAAATTTAGTGGGAACCCTGCATTGTTAATCACATCGATTTCAAATGATGTGAGATTGAAATTTGTTCAACTGGCAATTTAATTTCTTTGATAGTCAATGATGGCTACAGGAGGAATATAGGATTCTGAAACGCCTTTTTTTAAGAATGGAAAGTGATCGAATGTTTTTTCTATTATATCTTTTTGGAATAGCTGTAGTTATTTTTAAACTGAAAATGTTCTGACTTAATTTATAAGTTGAGCTACAATAAACCTCTCTCTCTCGAGAGCTACCATTTGGCCACCGTTGTAATGCACTACTCTTATTATTATTTAACTAATAAATTCTATCAAAATAATGCTATAGGTAAATGAAAACTAATTTTAATGTCTCACAATTTTTTTAATATTATTAGGCATATGTAGAGGTTGGGTATGTACATATATCCTCTCACGTTATAATTTAAAGGTTGCGTCGGTGTTTGAATAACTATTTTTATTTAACGATTATATTTACAAATTTAATGGTTGGTTTTATTTGGAACAAAATAAGATTACTAATCATTACTCGATAAGGTATGTCGTTGTTTTTCGTACCGTCTGATATAATAAACAATAACCTCATGGTTACTGGTTACCATATCAATTTGTGTACCTTCTTTAGAGCTCCCTGATCTCTACATTTATTCTTAAACAGGCTGTGGCGTTGGCCGCCACACATATTTTATTAGGCATGTAGGCATGAACGCTTTGATTCTTGCACGTTTTAATTTTCCTGATCTGTACTGAGTTGCATTCTGGTAAATTTCACAGAAGAAGAGGAATCCCACCCCGAAGTTTTCAATAAAATTTAAATAAGGGATTTTGCTGCCCATTGCAACCGTAAATAGCAGCATTATCTTGTTAAATACAAAGTCGATTGTGTCTTATAACTCACCAAGAGCGTCATTTTAAGGGCTATCCATTATAATTAGATCATAGTTTTTCTATTAAAAATAAAGATGCCCATACCTTAACCATATAATATTTTTGTCACCGAAATTTCTGATTATTACATCTTTGGTTTTTTTTTATCCTGTCAATAAAATGTTAAGCAATCGTAACTATCTAAATTAATTATTTTCTCATGAGAAAACATATCCTTATGCCGCACAGTGGCACGGATACGTGTTTTAGCTGGCCAAAAGTTGTCCGACATTGAATTTCAAGAAAGTTGTAGTTGCACCCACAAAAAAATAATCAACTTGGTGTAAATTAAATTAATAAAAAATTTAATTAAAATATTAGATGTTTTTTATGAACTAATTTAAAATAACTAAACTTTATTTTCTTTGAAAATCCCCATTTTTGCAGTCACTTAGATCTCTGTAGCAATCCCGAATACATAAAAATATTTTTACCCATACATGTTACCATAGTTGAAGCGAAAGAAATTTGTACCAATTATGATTTATAAAAATACAAAATTTACATAAATCATTTAAAAAATTGAGCTATGAATAATATAAAAGTTGTGCTGATTTACACTTGAAATTAAAAACTTAATTAGATGTCGAATTATGTAATTTGTAGTATCTAATAATAATAAATACGTTTAAAGGAAATAAACAGAATTTAAAAGCACATAAAAAAATTATATAAGCTGATAAAAGTTTTTTTAATGTTTTTAGCAAAAAAATAATTTTAAGATATGCATGTCAAGAGCAGTTATTATATAAAAGTGAACATTATTGATTAACCCGTTTAAAATAATTATTTTATTTTAGGTCAATTTTCTGACTCGGACCAAGAGACTGCATCCTTTGACAGGGAATCAAACAATGATAATCGTGATATTGGTAACACAAATGCCGAAACTGACGAAAATATGTTGACCGAAGATAAAGAAACTGATGAAGTGACCGAGACAGAAAATAGTACTTCCTAAAATATGGTGATATTTTTTGTTTCAGTATATAAATACCTGTTATTGTTAGTAAGTTTTAATGCGGCGACATTTTGTTAACTTTAGTTTAGGTTTTTTTTGTTAGAATAAAAATATCTTAGTTATGTATTGTGTAATCTTTAGTTAATAAAATTTAAAACCAAAAAATTTAAATTTGGCGCCGATAGTATTAGGTAATGGTTTGAGCGTGCGTAGTTGGGTAATATAAACGCTACGTCAGTTTCGCCATATTGACAAGGACGGTCGTTCGTTCTGGCGTATTTTTAAACTTAAAAATTGAAAAACAGTTTGATTCTCCTATCTTGTTATCGGTTATCTTATCTTGTAATGTTCGCAACAGTGTTTTGAATTGTTTGGTTCGGTAATTTCGATGATTATTTCAGTGTGAGTATTGAAAATTTTTAATTGTTTTCTTACGTTTTTGACATTTCGCAATTCAGCGTCGAGTTTTTAATTTGTGTTAAAATTTAACGTGAATCTTTAATTTGGTTTTATGTAAATACATAATGTCGCCGACAAATTTGTCAAAATATGAATTTCATGCAGAGATGAGAAAGTGAGGTCAGTATTTAGTTTTTTAAAATTCGCTTTCACTGTCGTTACCTTCTGTAATGTTTTTTAATAAAAAAATTCATTAGGTGCGTCCTGTAACGGTCCAATTTTCCTTCGAAATTTTAATATCGGTTTAGCCAATAATAAATACACTTGTATCGGTCTTTTATCTTTGTGTATTTATTACGGAGAATACATATTTTGACAATTAATAAAACAGTTGAAAACATCAAGGTCATCCTATAATTGGCCAAGCTTAAAATTATGTCATTGAAAAGGGGTTGATTTGATTGATTGATTTACACGACGTATAACAAAAAATTAAACCGAATATAAAATTTTCGAGAACATAATACGGCAAATATTGAATTGTGTGAAAGTAGTATGTTTATGTACATATTATATCTCGCTAATTTTATGACATGTAACAACAGTCAAGGTTAACTTTGATTCAAAAAAAAGTTCTTAAGCGCTGCTTTTTTGTTTCTGGGTTATGAACTACTAGAAATCGATTCTAAAAAACAAACCCAGTTATCTACAAAATAATTGTTCTCCATGTGGAATTATAAAAATTTCTGGCAAACTTGGCTACTACTTATACATTTTTGCCTTGTTTACGAGGTCACTAAGGATTTTACCCAAAACGTGACTGCAATTATATTGGAAGAAAGCCAAAGAAACAGATCTTTGTGAAATTTTTGCCAAGTAATTCTAACCTTTAACCTAATTTTGGAATTTAGAGCCCTAATTTTATAAACAATAGCAGGTAGCAGTTGCAAATAACCTACATAATTATGTACGTGAGCTGGAGCACGTTTCACTCATGTAAACTATTTTGACTTTTTTTAGATTTGCGAATGTAAAGTCGGCACAAGAGCGGTACGATGAGTTGTGCCGATAAAAAATATTTAGGTGAAAGATATATTTTGTGATCAGCTTCTTCTTTGTGATGTGAGTTTGAACATTGTACGCACATAATTTATACCAAGTGTACCCATATTATATAAAATTTGATTAGTTCAATTTAAGTAAAACATACCTTTGGGCTTCTTTCAATCTCAAAGTAGATATTAATATTGGCTAATATTTATTCCCAACACCTCAAAAGCATAATTTCTAAAACACTTACCTCAAATAGTTTGAACCAATTGTTTTAAATATTTGTAAACAATAATTTACAAGACGACTAGGATTAAATATCAATTTGTCATATTATTTTGATCAGGTTTAAGGAAAACTTAAAATTTTAATGATATAAGTATCCTTTATCTATCTTGACCTACGTGCCTATAAATAACCTTATCACGTAAATATTTTGTAATTAAACAATAAATTTATAGAAGTTTAATAAATAGCGTTTGTCAAAATATTCAAGAGTATAAACATTCCAAAGGGGCGAACTAGCCAAATAAAGAACATGGAATAGCAGCATGGGCCTGCCTACTTGTCTTGATTATCTTACTTTAGAGTGTTTTATTAAATTTAAAAAACTAAGGGGTCAACTCCGTACGACTTACTGAGCGTTAAGGTTTGGTTTAAATTAAATTTCTTATGTTTAATTGGCAGAACAAGCTATTGGTTTTTATTCTTCTAATATGTGCTCAAGATTTTATGGTATTAATTAAAATTCTTCTTCCTAATGTGGTATTCGCGTAGCCAACGTTGGTTTTTATCAAATGCTGAAGTCAATAATATAATTTTACTGGGGAATTGTAATTTGTGGGGCGGTTTCTTGTTGCCTTTCCCCTAGTTGAGTTTGATCTTGTGACTGATGGTTTATTTATTTTATATCAAATTAAAAATTTTGAAAAATTATTAGCTGTAAATAATATAGTTACATATGGGTTTTGGTAGTTGTACAAAATACCTTATTGAAATGGCCTCAAGCACTAGCATTAATTGAGCACATTATTTCTCAATTTTTAATTTACCATCAGCATTTCTCGCACAGATCGTGTGCTTGTTTTTTCACAACTGTTGATAAATTGAAAAAAATAAAACAAATTTATTTTTGAAGAATTATATCAAATCCAGATAAAAGAAACTCGTTTTTTAAAGGAAGCTTGTAAAATATGAATTTTTAGACTTAAACAAAATGGCAGTAAAATGCTGTTGCTCCATTTCGAAGGATGGGAGATTGAAGCGGCTTCTGGATATAATCGAGGAGGAGTAAATCACTGGAAGTTTTGGTATTTTAGTGTACACAATTTTCAAAGTGACGTACCTGCATGTACAATACATGCATTCAATCGCTTTCATTGTACAACCCATAAAACCCCCCAATAGAGGTTCTCTTATTGACCTCCGAGTAGAGCTGTAGAAAAATGTTCTGATATGTACTGTTTACATCAAGGGTTATCGACAATTTCTAGTATGGTAAATTGATAAGATTTTCTCGTGTTCGTTAACAAACCGAAATACTGCTTCATTATTTAACAAATTAACACTAACTTAATTTACCTTGATTTTATAACTGCACTATTACTGTTGTAGAACCAATGTCAAGATTTTAGCTGAAGTATATTGATTTGGAATTAGCGTAGGTTACTGTCATTGAATTAGAGAATAAAAATGTTAATATTTCGTGGAACGACCAACTCCCCTTGATCTACTAAACTTAATATTTGAAGTTCGTAGTTCTTCAAAAATGTACCTATTGATATTCAAAAATTATGAATTCGAGAAATGCTATCCTCGTGAAAATAACCTACATAAATACTAGGGGGATTTCGGAGCATTCTTAAACAGGTGAAGCGCTATTGCTTCATCACACATCTGAGGGTTTTAAACCAAGTTTGCTGGAAACTGCCCGACGAGCAATTTAGCGTAGGACAGTTTTTAGGAGAACCAGTATTATATTTCCATTCGAGTTCAGAGGGAGGGCTTGTTTCGGAAAAACTGTCCTTAGACTGCGTCCGGCGGGGAGTTTCTAGTTTTTTTGCCGAAACAAACCCTGCCTCGAAAGACAGTCGGTCGGGTCGCTTTCCCTCGAAACTGCCCTAGTGAAAATTTTAATTGACAAAACTCGAATTGAAGAATACTTTTGATCCAATGGTAAAAAGTTGCCATACTAGTGATCTGATGATCATGAATTCAAGTTTCGGTTATTTCTATTAAGAACTTGTCCCGTTCCAACGAATGGAGTCTCGACCAACATTATTTTTGGAACCGTCTGTATATATTATGTACCATGGTACATAGTATACCATCAGACTCGACATTCCTGTCGTATTTAGCGGGATTCCAAATATTCTGTCAAATATGTAGAGAAATCCTTTCAACAGAGACAGCCTTTATGGCTATATGTCGGTACCTATGCATGCAGCTGAAGGACGTCTCTAACTATCCTCTTTAAATGTTAACCCAGCGGAGGAACGCATAAGTGAATCTCATGGGTTTCCTGAGAACGAAAGCTTCGAATAAGGGAAAACCCATGACTTGTTGGTCCATTACTCTACTATATTGCCATAAGACCATAATTGCTTTTTCAGTTTAAAGTCTGATAATATGTTTGTCCCAAGTTTTATTCTAATAGAGTTTTTAGCTGATAAGGCACCTTTGGCTGCACTTTATTAATTGGTCATGACCTGGTAGTTGGCACGAACAACTGCCAATACTAAAGCGCCAATTACACGATGATAGTGACTTCAAGTGCTTTCTTCATGTAAACATGTATTTTAGTACTAAATTCCAGTGGTGATTTTAGTAACAATTCCAGTTTGTTTAGTGAATAGAAAGCAATTCTATTTAATGGAACAAGTGGCTACCTCCACTTCCACTTTCCTGATGACTAAACCCGTTTAAACATATAGTTTTAGCAGCCGTTCCAGCGTTTGGTGATAGAGTTTGTGCCACAGTGAAATAGAACCGTCAATCATCGCAGGCTATAGTTGAAAGAAATTAAGATTGCAGCGCCAGTGTGGTACGATTCATAACTAATTCGTCCGTTATGGTTTCATTTGTTTACAGTGTTTCAAGTCACTGTTACCAAGTTTAGTTTCAACATAAACTTCGTGTTTCCCAGCCTCAGGAAAACGATGAAAATGTAATTCAGGGTTTCTTTTCGCTTGTAAACGACATTCGGGAACGCAATAGTAACCGATGTGTATTTGCAACGTATTTTTATTTCAAAGAAACAACAAAAAGTAAACAATATAACCACACTTAATTATTCTGCAATTCGCTAATTTTTTGAAGTTCTGTATTACATAAACGTTACAAACTCACTCATAAACTAACACTCTCATGTTGGTAAGCGACAAAATTACCTTTTCACATAATATTGTGTTTTACTTTAGAAGATCTTAACTTATCTTCATAGCAGTGTAACCCGTTGTGGCTCTACAATTTGCCTCCACTTCTTGCGGTTTTATGCGGACTCCCTCCATGTGTCCATGTTTACATGCAGCATCCTAAGATGTTAGCGCCGTCTCGCCACCTCAGTTTTGGTCTTCCAAGTATGCCTTGTGGTGCTTCGTCCCATACTATTTTTATTAGTCTTTCGTTGTCACTTCTCACTAGGTGACCTGCTCATCCCAACCTCTGTGATTTTATTTCTTGCACTATGTCGGGGCAGTTATACATTTGTTGTAGTTCGGCGTTAGTTTCCTCCATTGATCCGCCTCTGTGTCTCTCAGCGGTTCGTAGATCCTTCGCAGCACTTTTCTTACAAAGCACCTCAACCTCGAAAACCACATTGATACTTTCCGATGATCTCGTCTGCGTAACCCGTTGGAGTAGTATATTTGACAGTATTTTGTATGGGTTATTCAGGAAGGAGATGCCCTTATAATTCTTGCACACCCTTTTTGTGTATTGTGATTATTACCTCTTCTTTCCATTCTTCTGGGAACTTTTCGTTTTTTCAGATAAGTTCTATAAGATGCTGCATTACATTGACCACATGTGCTCCCCCATTCTTTAAACATTCTGCAGGAATACTGTCTTGTCCTGGTGCTCTGTTATTTTTTAATTTTTCTATTGCCTCATACACTTCTTCCATTGTCGGTGCTTCGACCAGTACTTTAGCTGTGTAAAATTGTCCGTGTTGGTCATTTTCCCGCGTCGGCTTATTCAGGAGTTGGGAGAAATAATTTTTTCCATGAGCTAAGAATCTCGGTCCTTGTTGTCACCAACGTCCAATCGTCTCTCTTGAGCATTACGCAGTTCTAGGTTGATATCCTTTCTTATGTTCTTTAATCTCCTTATACCATTTCCTTGTGTCGCCCATCTGGTGATTCCTTTCCAGTTCACATATTTTTCGTGTGCTCTCTTTTTCCGTCTAATTGTTTTAGGGTACTGGTTTCTTGCATCGAAGTATTTAGCCGCGTTCATCTCTGTTGAGCTTGGTAGCTGTTTCTTTATTAAGAGCAATACTTTTACACTTCGA
This sequence comes from Lycocerus yunnanus, assembly GCA_036346125.1. Taxonomy (NCBI): domain Eukaryota; kingdom Metazoa; phylum Arthropoda; class Insecta; order Coleoptera; family Cantharidae; genus Lycocerus; species Lycocerus yunnanus. Next base: position 1,407,093 of record JARFIX010000075.1, on the reverse strand, counting down.
ATTCATTGTTTAAAACACTACTAACTTGAGCAAGCTGCTGTAACCATGTATCACTTACTCTAATCACTTGCTTTTAATACTAGGATTTAGTAACTTGTATAAGTCACTATCATCGCGTGCATAAGGTTTAAGGGACTGGGGTCAAATCTGGGAGAGTCTAACTTTCTTATGGCCTTTCCCTTGCTTCAAAGGACACGTAAAACCGTCGGTCCCCTTTGTTGATGATTGCCACTATTGACAATAAACGCAGGGTCACAGTTGCACATTCTGCAATGCGATCTTTGTTTACAGAATTGAGTACTTAAATGTTTTAAAATGCATTATGTAATAAATATGGCTCCAATTTAATAAATAGAAAACTTAAGATTTTTAAATATATTTTGTATTTTCTTGAATAATTCGTAGAACATGTTCAATTGCACAAGATGTCCTAAATTTCTAATTATTCAAATATGTAAAAAAAATTATAGGAAATTTATATACAAAAGAAAACCCGAAGTCAATTTTTTTGCAGCACAAATGGTTTTTATAATTATACAGTGGAACCTCGCTTAACGAACGATGTTTCGCAGAACGATTGATCTGGATAGGGGAATCCCCGAATTGTGCTATGGAACTTTTCGTGCCATTGCTGTATCAGTCTGTGTTTAGAACTCATAGCATTAGCATCTTGGTTTCGCGTGTGATCACTCATTTTTCCAAACTTGTGTTAAGACATTATTTGTGATTTTTATGTACAAAGATTAATAACTTTTGTAAAAATGTCCCTGAAGAAAAAGCCGCAAGGGAGCAGCTTGTATAAATAAGAGACTAAAAATAACCTTAAAAATGAAACGTGAAATCATTGAAAAGCGAAAACGAGATGGGGAATCGGTCTTCATCAACTATTTGCACTATCCTCAAGAACAAGGACAAGATTAAGGAGGTAGATGCTCCTTAACAATTTATATGTATTTTTCTTTGAATAAAATGTTACACTTAACGTTTTTTTGAGTATTTTTTCGACATGGAACGCATTATCGTATTTTACATTAATTTATATGGTAAAAATGGTTTCGCTTAACGAGTGTTTCGCGTTACTAGTAAGACTTCGGAACGAATTATGCTCGTTAAGCGAGGTTCCACTGTATATATAAATTCGGCTTTAGAACGACGTTGTCCGATTCCCTCAAGAGGGTACTCGAGCATATAAGATGTTGCTAGCACCTTGTGAGAGGACCACCGTTTTTATGTGCCTTCCGAAGCACGGAGACGGCCTTACAAAGTGAGCCTCTCCGGACTTTCTATAATTCCCTCTTTTTAAGCGACTCGAAGCATTAGAATTATTGTCAGTCGAAAAATTGTCATATTATATAGTGCTTCTCAAGCTGTTTGCCCACTACACCAAATCTCTTCCTTTATGCCAAACACCTGTTGCACAATATAGGAGCTAAAGTGTATCTAAACAAAGCATTTATCCATTTTATGTAATATTAACAAAAAATTCATTATATATTTTTTTTATCCCAAATTTAAACTAAAATATTTTATTGAATTATACTTATTTATTGATGCTGACTACTACTATTATGTTATGTACTAGAAATTCTTTGTAATTTTATGCAATTTTTATTGTCAGTGTTTTTTCTTTCATAAGCGAAGTTAAAGCTCGGAAATGATTTCAAATTTTAATATTTTAAATGCTAAATTGAGGTCACATTTTTCCCAAGTATAGGGTATTCATTATTTTCGTAAAATGTGCAATTTGTATGGCGGCGCCTTATTGTCTCGCACAAAATTATAGTTTTTTCTTCGATCAAAATTTAACGTTCTATGAAGTGGACCGCAATATGAGATGAAATTAATTAATTGTATATTAATTAATATTATATTGATAGAGTCAACAAATTTTCAATTAAGGTCGAGTCCTCAAACTTATTGCAGTGATTAATGTGTAAACTTACAATCTCCTTTATTATTATAGTTTTACAACATCGCTCAAGATATTCTCCCCTGAGAACCATTTGGGATAAAAACTTCATAACTTAATAATTTATACATCAAAAATTTTCTCGATATGTATTATGTTAGTACAAAATTCAGGTACCTGTTTCAAATTTACATAAATTTTATTGTTTTAAAAATTAATTTCTATATTTAAGAAATTGTTTTGTTGTACTATGTAAATTGTGTAAATAATAAAAATACCACTGAACCGGCGGTTTATGTATTTGCATGTTTGCAAATAACATAACGAGTAGTTATTTTGTAATTTACATTTTTTTGAAATTGTTATTAGAAAAAACTGATACTGCTAACATTTGATTTGTGTTAGCAAGTGTGACTACTGTTTAATTTTTGTGATTATTCTTATGGTAAATAGGCAGCCAAGTCGCTACCAATACTAATTGAAGAATCGCATACCTGAAATATTTGCCAAGGTTTCTTGTAGACATAGTTAAATTGACCTTTGCTGTGGTTGAAGGTGGTTGTGCGTGACTTTGGAATTTGCGTGAATTTTTATTGTGCGTTCAAAATTGCTTCTTTTAATTTGTTGTTAATAATAGCCAAATTGTGCAAGAGCAAAAATTCCGACAAAATTCTAGGGAGAGGTAACTTAATTTTAAAGCTTCTTTCATTTTGTAATAATTGAACAATTTTCTATGAAAATCTCATTTTAAAGCGTTTGGAAGGTGGCGGTAGTTTACCCTCGTTACCTCCTGAATTTATGAGGAATATATTTTTTAATCCCGACACGTTTTTTAAAATACGTGAACTACATTTTCTGCATGATACCTTTCCGGCTTACAGCTTTGATAAAAACGAAGTGATCAATGGGGGAGGATGTCGTGCCCATTGTTTTTTTGCTTATCTTATGTATAAATCGTTTTATCACCTAAAAATTGGACACAAGGTAACTAACCCAAAATTGAAAATTATAAAATATTTCGTTATTGCAACCTTTAAAAACTTCCCAACTACAATAGCTGTACCTATTTAATTGAACAAAAAATTGTATTTTAACTTTCACTATAGTAGAGATGCAATGCAACTCGTGATTTCTTAATTTCTTTTATTTCCTGTTAGACAATAATTATTTAAAATTCTTTACTTTTTTCAGAAAATTTCTGTGTAGAGAGTTGAGAAATTTGTGCGTTTGCTAACGTAATTGTAAGTTGTTTTCTATTTTAATATGTTTTTTTTTCTTCTGTGACAGTTGTTAGTGATCGAGTACTATGTAAGGCAAAATCATTTAGATTACAAATACGAGAAAATTCGTGCCAAGAAAGTTGAAAAATTGAATACTTATTTTTTCAATAGAATATAATTTTCCCTTATAAATATAAATTTCACATTATTGGCAAAAGTTCAGTAATATTCTTGTCCAAATTATATCTACAAAAATATAAGTCACAATGGTTTTTTTTACGATAAGTGAGCAAGTATCGCGAAATAAAAATAAATATCTTGGAAGAAATCAATAATTCAATTTTAATATAATTATTAGATGTACAGCTTCTCCAGGGTGAATAGTTTTTTTTTGTTTATTAATAAATTTATGCTTTTGCTTTTGAAATATTATTTCTTACTGGTTAATGGTTCTGTTATATACTTTAATTTTTATTGTGTACATTTTGTATATAGAGGACGCAGGAGAGATGATAAGAAAGAGAGTTGTACAAGCAGACGTTCTGCTAAGTGATGTGCTATGAAATTTTACGAGAATAAAAACTTTTATACTAATTATAACTGTGTAATTATTACGTTAAAACCACTCGGACACAACAGTTATTGGCGACGAGGATTATGGTATATATTTCGATTGCTCGATATTACGAAGATTATTAATTTGAAGGTTAAGATCGATGTTCGATCACATGTACCAAGATTTTTGAAATTTCAAGAAAATTAGTGCACATTTTCGATTGTTCGATATTTACAAGTACAAGAAGATTACATCATTTTTTTCGATTGTTCGATCATACGAAGATATAAAAGGATTAAAGAAAATTTTGGTTGGTTAAAATTTCACAATGGAAACTGCGACACCTGTTACTACAACACCTGTTACTACAATACAAAATGTGTTTACCATCGAATTATTCGACTGTTCGAAGTTTCAATGGGAACGATGGGTAAAACGACTTGAGGGTGCGTTCACGATTTTCAACGTACAACATACAAGTAAGGTACCGTACTTGTTACATTACATGGGACCAGAGGCTTATGACACTATATGCGATAAGTTGGCTCCGGAAGACCCTACTACAAAAACTTATGATGAATTGGTGAATTTAATGAAAGAGCATTACAGTCCTGCTCCTTTGGAAATAGCAGAAAATTTTAGATTTCATCAGAGGAAGCAATTAGAAGGCGAAAGCGTACAAGATTTCTTAACGGCTCTACAAAACTAGCAATAAATTGCAAATTTGGAAGTTACCTGAAAACAGCATTAAGAAATCAATTTGTTTTTGGATTACGAAGTGAGCGAATACAAAATCGGTTACTGGAAACAAGAGATTTGCTTTTGGATAATGCGTTTAGCATCGCCATTGGAATGGAATTATCAGCTCGGGATGCAGCGCAGTTACACCACCGGGAGACAGCAGTGCATAAAATTGGAACGATACCGAAGTACAAGAACGCAGTACGTGGAAAGATGGTGACTACAAGTACAAATTATCACAACCCCACTACAAGTACAACCCATTACAAATCAGAAGAGGGTAATAAATTTAATTTAAAACTAAAAATGTTGTTATAGGTGTGGAAATTCAAATCATTTTGCAAACAAATGTCCAAAAATTAATTTCACTTGTAATTTTTGTAAAATCAAAGGGCATTTGCGAAACGTTTGTACAAAGGCAATCAATGCTGGTGCACATGTGGTGGATGCAGAAGAGATTGCGGCGTTGGACGATGTTGAGCACCTGGAATTTCGTGATAAATTTTATACAAACCTTATGGTAAATGATAGGAGAATTAAATTCGAGGTTGACAGTGGCGCGTCAGTTTCGGTCATGGGTAAGACTCAATTTCAATTACTTTTTCCAAATTTATCCATTGAGCGTACAAAATTAAAATTGGTCACATATTGTAAAAACATTTTAAACGTTTTAGGATATGTGCGTTGCAAAGTCTCATACAAAAAGATTTTATACAATTTAAACCTTTACATAGTTAATGTTAACAGAGAACCTTTATTAGGCCGAGAATGGATACGGCAAATTAATTTTAACCTATGGGATGAAAGCGTATACAAACTAGATTCCTTTACAAGTAAAAGTTTAGTAGAAAATTTAATTTCAAAATACAAACAAATTTTTCAACCGGGAATAGGTAAAATAGAAGGTGTACAAGCCAAATTGCATTTAAAACCTAATGTTCAGCCAATCTTTATAAAGGCTCGAACTGTACCTTTTGCTTTAATGTCTAAAATAGAGGCAGAACTTGATAATTTAGTTAATCAAGGAATATTATGTAAGGTTGGTTCGTCAGATTGGGCTACGCCAATCGTGCCGGTAGTGCGGAATGATAAAATACGAATTTGCGGGGATTTTAAAGTTACAATAAATCAAGTCATACAAATCGAAGAACATCCCTTACCTACAATTGATGAATTATTCGCGTCTATGGCGGGTGGTGTTAAGTTCACCAAGATAGATTTAAGTAAGGCTTACTTACATATGGAAGTTGCTCCTGAGGATAGGCACTTGCTAACTTTAAATACGCACAAGGGTTTATATCAATGCAATAGATTAATGTTTGGAGTTTCTTCGGCTCCATCTCTTTGGCAACGGCAGATGGAACTCATATTACAAGGTATTGAAGGTACCAAAGTTTTTATAGATGATATTAGAATCACCGGAAACAAATGAGATACATTTAAGTAGATTGGAAGAAGTTTTGAAACGGTTACATAGACATAATTTACGTGTTAATTTAGAAAAATCAACTTTTTTTGCTGATGAAATAGAATATTGCGGTTATATTATAAATAAGGAAGGTATACATAAAATGAAATCAAAAGTTGATGCAATACAAAATGCGCCTATACCTAAGAATAAAACCGAATTAAAAGCATTCATTGGTTTAATTAATTACTACGGTCGTTTCTTTTCAAATTTAAGTACAATATTATACCCATTGCATAAATTATTACATAATAAAGTTAAATTTGTTTGGGATAACAAATGTGAGAAAGCTTTTAAACTAGTTAAAGATAAAATGCAATCGTCAGAAGTTTTAGCTCATTATGACCCAAAACTGCCATTGATTTTGGCAACGGATGCATCTCCTTACGGTGTGGGGGCCGTATTATCACATTTATACGCGGACGGAACGGAACGTCCTATACAATTTGCTTCACAAACTTTGTCAATTACGCAACAAAAATATCCGCAAATCGACAAAGAAGCTTACAGCATAATATTTGGAGTACGTAAATTTTACCAATACTTATATGGTAATCGTTTTACATTGTATACAGGCCATAAACCTTTAATACAAATATTCAATCCAAATAAGGGTTTACCGGTACTTTCAGCGTCACGAATGCAACATTATGCTATTTACTTACAAGCATTCAATTACAACATTAAATACAAAAAAAATGATTTGCATTGCAATGCTGACGGTTTGTCTAGGTTACCAAGCAATTCTGAAGGTTTGACTGCTGTTTTAGATGATTCAGATCTCTTCCAGATGAATCAAATTGAAACATTACCAATTACCATTTCAGAATTAGCATGGGAGACTAAGAAGGACGTGCATTTGTATTCCTTATTGCAGGCGTTACAAACGGGAAAGAGCGTAAAAAAAGATTTAAGATTTGGCATTGAACAAAATGAGTTTTCATTACAACAAGGTTGTATTATACGTGGACAACGGGTTGTGATACCGAGGTCTTTACAAAAGCGTATTTTAGAGGAATTACATTCTGCACATTTTGGAATAGTAAAAATGAAAGGTTTAGCTCGTAGTTACTGCTGGTGGAAAACTATCGATTCTGATATTGAAGATTTAGCTAAAATTGTTCACAATGCAATAAATTTAGGAACAACCCGATAGCTGTTCCAATTCATACTTGGGAAAAAGAAAACATACCTTTCAAGCGCGTACATATAGATTACGCTGGACCATTTTACGGTTCTTATTATTTTATACTAGTTGATGCATATTCGCGTTGGCCGGAAATTATTGAGACAAATGATATCACTACAAATACTACAATTAAAATTTGCAGAGATATATTTTCACGTTTTGGTATACCCGAATCATTAGTTAGTGATAACGGTAGACAATTTGTTTCAACCGAGTTTAAGCGTTTTTTGCAGTTGAATGGAATAAAGCATTGTTTAAGTGCTCCGTATCATCCTGCTACTAACGGATTGGCGGAGAGATGCGTACAAACTTTAAAGCAATCAATCAGGGCCTTACAACCTGATAAAAAGGATAGGAATAAGGCATTAAATCAAATGTTGTTACATTATAGACGTATGCCTCATAATATTACAAAACATTCTCCAGCTATGCTTATGTTTAATCGTGAAATTAGAACTCGTTTAGATCTGATAAAACCATTACAAACAAAAAATACAAATGAGACAATGCAATCGCCCATTTCTGTACGTGAATTTAAAATTAATTCTAGAGTTTCTGTGCGTGATTATTTACATGATGCTAAATGGATTTTTGGCAGAGTTATTGAAAGATTGGGGAAATTACATTATTTAGTTAAATTAGATGACGGGAGAGTCTGGAGGCGACATTTGAATCAAATTAGACAAATTGGTCTAAATACTCCTCTGCAACGTACATTTAATTCTTCTGTACCTGCTATACAATTTAATTCAGGTGCTTCACGGCGTTCGACGTCCGATACTCTTGTTACTGCAGATGAAGCACAAGATTTACCAGTAATGATTGATGACAATCAAGGTGAAGATGGGTCTGCGAATGCACCAGTGGAAATACCTTTAGCAAATGAACCAATTACTGTTCGACGTTCTACTAGGGTTCGCAAACCAATCGACCGAATGCAAGTTAGTTAGAATTGTAATTGTTAGTCTTGGAGGAGTTGTTATATACTTTAATTTTTATTATGTACATATTTGTATATAGAGGGCGCAGGAGAGAGGATAAGAAAGAGAGTTGTACAAGCAGACGTTCTGCTAAGTGATGTGCTATGAAATTTTACGAGAATAAAAACATTTATACAAATTATAACTGTGTAATTATTACGTTAAAACCACTCGGACACAACAGGTTCTTTTGAGTTTTATCGGAGTTTTATCGGAACATAGAAATGACAGACTATTTAGTATGTACTAAGAAAATAGAATGGAAATCATCCTTCCGCTAAGGAACCTAGTATAACAATAATAGTTTGGACTTAAATTTAATTAATTGAGGAGCGGGTTAAAAGCCAAAGGGCATCCTAATAATATAATCTACATACATAACATATCTTATATTTTTATCATAAGTAACATTTTTTTAAAAAAAATTAGTTTGCACTCGGTGGTTTTGACATCGTAATGGGAGTTTTTACTTTTGACACAAATAATATGACCGTAAAAGGTTAGATGCAGGACTGGATTACAGCTTAGACAAAAAGGAAAACCTAGGACCCGCTTTTATGAGAGTACCGGTTATTAATACTGACCAACTAAAATGCAAAAAATGTACAAAAAACAAAAGTTCAATTAATATTAATTTATGATATTATTTTCTTTCACTTTCAAACTTAAGGTTACTCAAAGAATTTGCATCGTTTCTATATGTAAAAAGAACAAGTCGGCCCAGGCAATATCGCTGAAGTTAGAATGTTGACATTTAGGCAATAGGTTCTTTTTGTGACGCAAGCACCCACTAAGAAGGAATTTTGCGAAATTCAACCTCTAGAGGACGAAACGGGGCATCGAAATTTGTATTAAACCTTCTTTTGAATGGGAATTAGAACATGAAACTTGATCAATAATATCTACTAATATGTATTTGATTGTCTTAAAATTCATCCCTATGGGGGCGAAACAAGAAATTCTAATTTCTATCAATTTTCATTTAGAAATACATATTTTAAATTTTAAAACTTATCTTATCACTTTTAAAGGAATGAAAAAGGGTTTCAAGGTTTTTGAAAGCGATGACTTAGGATAAAAGTAGTAAGTTGTTAAAACATCCCATTAAGACTGGGGCTATATTGCATTGAGCAGTAGTGCAGAACTCCGGTTTGAATCCAGATTGGGAAACATTTTTTCTGAATATCATCTTGCTAAAAGAGGATGGCCGGAGGATTAGTCCCCCAATAATAAAATTGCTTCCCGAGCAACGTCTGGTATATCTGCTAGTGTAAATTATATAACTCCAACAAAGCTAACTTATTTATAATAATGTATGTAAATTAAAAAGTAACAAAACTTATACAATTAAGGATGATTAACGGTATACACGTGCTTTTGACTCGTTAGTCATTATCAGTGCCTTCGTGACGCAATGCATCAGTAAAATAGGCATAATTCAAGTTCTTCCATGTGTATACGTTAATGACGACGACTAATAAGTCAACAACGTTGCCCATCGGACTATGCCTGATACTGCTATAAAAAGGAAAATTAACAAAATTGTGTGCATGGCGAGCAAAACGACTGAAGTGAAACTTTTGTAGAATAGAATTTTTACTTCTTAGATGATAATACGTGAATTGTATTTACAATAAATTATATTGTAATACTGACACGTTTGTTTTTGGCGTGAAAAGAGAAAAAAAATGCTAAACCTAATTTTCGATGATAAACCACTATTTTTGGGGCGAACCCTATTGAGGATTGAAACCATTCGGGCCGATTCATTGCCCGCACAGTCTTCATTTGTGTTGCGAGGGGCGCGGAAAAAGGTGTCTCGAGTCGTAGGGTATATAAATTTCATGTTTGTAACCAGAACTGCAATATTTTTTCTCTTATAAATTTCACTATTAGTATCAAGGTCATAAGCATTTTTTGAAAATCTGTATGTTTTGCCATTTTCTTCAAATATTGAAAGTTTTTCATGCCTCCTTTTTTCCTTAATGCAAAACCCAATTGTTTCATTATATTAATTTATTGATTACTACTGTCGCATTACATGTGCATTGCATGTTACATCTGTTTAAGCACGAGGTCATCGACCAAAACTAAGAGGATGCCATCAGCAATAAATAATAAAAATAGATCTCTAGGACAAAGTTAATATCTACTGCATGAGAAGAAATATATAAAAAAATTACAGGTATTGGTGTCTGCAAGATCACTTTCCACAAACCGATTTTTTCAGGATTTGAAAAATAGCTAAAGAATATCTACACATTTTTAAGAACTAAAATGCAAAAAAAATCTGAAGAACCATTAATTTTACAGATATTCTGAAATAATATCTTATTATTAAATTTTACCACTTAAATCGCCAATCAAATCAATCAATCGATTACTCAAATTTTAAGTGTGATAACTAATATTTTGTTCTTGTATAGAAATTTATTAATTTCTCTGCATAGGACAGGTCCATAGGTCTTTGGAGTATTTGTGGAAAATACCTTGTTGATGATAAACATTGAATCATTGCATTACTATGTGTAGGCATAGTGTAAATAATCAATTAATAAATAACGGTATCGGTTTTCATTCTACGTTATCATTTCTAATGAACTTTAATATGTTTGTCTTATTTTCAACATAAAATATTTACAACATGTCTGTCATAATCAATGTATTATTTTTTTAAAACTAAATTTAATACTAAAAAAATACCTGTTTGTTATTGTGCTATTATTAATACATATTACAATAATCGATTTTTTCTGGTAGGATATATGTAACCGACATCAGATAAAATATATTTTTAAAAAAACCACAATAAGTGTACAAATATTTATAAAATCCAATGTTAAAATTTCTACATAATATAATGACTTGTCATATTTATTGTTATTTTTTTTTATATATAATTTCAGTGGGCAAACTGTTGTAGTTTGTTAGTATAAATTATGCATGTAAATGATTTTCTTATTTAGTACTTACCTACACATGCACATAGTTAATTATGTTATTAACCGTTTATTATTTAAATAAATTCTTACTAGCGTACAAAAAATAAACCTAGTTTTAATTTGCATTTCATTTTAGTCTTTTAAGGATCTTCGAATTAACTTAAGTAATTATATAATTTTTTATTTCGTTAGTATATGAAAAGGATAGATACTTTTAGCTTGAGTCAATAATGGATATTCAAATTTACAAAAAAAATTGTAATTACATATACAGCCTTGTGCAAAAGTATTAGGCACCCTACAGTTTTCAAATTATTTTAAAAAGGGGTTGTTTTAGGGGAAATCAAACTCGATATTTTTTATAAAAAGCATTAATTATTAATAATATTAATATTTGGTGGGTCCACCCTTGGCTTTTATAACTGCAGCAACCCTTTTAGGCATACTCGCTACCAGTTTCTCACAATCCTTGTCACTTCTTTTGTCCCAATTTTTTTTTAACGAAGTTATAAGTTGTTTTTTGTAGTAATTAGTTGTTGCCGTACCCTTTGCTTTAATATAACCCACAAATGTTCGATGGAATTGAGATTTGGAGACTGCGCTGGCCAGTCTAGCAGTTCTATCCCAACATCGCTAATCCACTTCATGCTATGTTTTGATTTATGACAAAGAGCGTTGTTTTGCGTAAATTTAACTTCCCTCATATTGGTATTACCAAAAACTTGGTTAAATGATGGCTCAATGGTAGTTTCTAGGACTTTGATCTGTCCATACGACCCTCACAGAGAGACATTTTCCCTACGCCACTGGCTCCCATACATCCCCAGATCATCACACTACCTCCTCCATGTTTTACTGTAGACACGGTTTGCATAAAGCGTTTAAGGGTGGTTTACACCCCACAACGCGAATATTTTACTCGTCTTGCAATTACAACTTGTGATTTACCATTTTTGTGTAAAATCTGTACGAGTTTCCGTTTTTACAAACTAAGTTTACTTTTTTTGGCATAATTAATTTGCAAACACTATAACAACACTTAATTTAAAAATTTTTTTACAAGTTTATCACGTGTAGTTCAAATTCAAGCATTTATAACAGAATGAGAATTATTTCTAAAACTTTAAATTTTACACAAATAGGTCCTTAATGTTTTATTGTCCCTTAAAAACAGGTACCGTCTCCTTAAATTTTTAAGAAAACTTCAAAGTAAAATAATAGCACAGGATACAAAGGATTGTAAGATTTATGGTTTATGAAATTACCTGGAAAAAGAAGGGTGCCTAATACTTTTGCACAAGGCTGTACATATATTCCATGAAATTATTTTCAATTCATTCTGTATCTTATTCTTATCCCTCCCCCTTACTATTTTGAACGAAATTGTATTTAATATTATTTTGTTAGTACTAGTATTTATTCATCTACTTATAATAGTGTACTAAATTATTAGAGTGAAGAAAATTTTTTACGCTGACCTACTAAGTGACGTTTTAAAAATTTTTTAATTATGTGGAATTTGATAGGAAATCTAATTGAATACTCTGTATCATTTTTTCAGACAATGGAGTTAAGTGAACAGCCTAATTCGATTTGTCACGTACAAGCAATCCAAATATATCAATTGCCGGGTCATAATTATAACATGGATTTACCATTTGCGTTATTAGATGGTGAAGCAGTTACACATCATGGTAATTCTGCTAGTGGTTTGATGGTTTTAACCAACTATCGATTGTTTTTGCAATTGTGTGAAAGTCAACACCACATACCATTAGGTTTAATAGAAACGGTGGAACATAAGGATTTGATTTATCTTCAAATTGGTTGTAAAGATGCACGAACGTATCGGTAAGTTTGTTTTTAATTAAAAGTTGAAAATTGTTTTTCATAATTTAATTTTTTTTACGTTAGATGTTGCTTCAGCAACAGCACTGATTGTATGGACTGGCATGGACGTTTGCTTAAAACATTTACAGTTGATCCACTCGAAAACGTGTTTGCTTTTTGTTATTATGTATTTTTTAAAGAAAATAGAAAAGAAGAATGGCTAAGATTAGAATGCAATAAACATTTTGTATACGATGAAGTTACGTTAAAAAAAGAAGTAGACAGGTTACAATTTAATATGCATGGTGCTTGGAGAATAAGTTTTCGTTAATAAAGATTACTCCATGTGCCAAAGTTACCCTCCTCTACTACTTGTACCAGCATACATTTCCGATGAAGTGCTTCAAACTGTGTCAAAATTCAGAAGTTCACGTCGAATACCAACAGTAGTGTGGAGGTACTCTCTTTGCAAAATTCAAATACTTCAAAAACAGTTGATTAATTTTTGTTTTCAACAGACATCGGAGAAACGGAGCAGTTATAGCTAGGTGCAGTCAGCCGGAAGTGGGATGGTTAGGTTGGAGATCGGCAGAAGATGAAAGCTTACTAAGTGCCATAGCTGATGCCTGCACTTATGATAGAGGAACCCAAGATATGCTAGACAATGCACCTCATTCGCCAACTTCCACAAACTCCGAAGGATCTTGCCAAATGGCTACTGCTATTATAGATAAGATTAAAATTCAGGATAAAAAAGTTAGGAAAAATTACTTTGTATTAGTTTGCCATATTTACCATTTTTTTATTATTCCAGAAAGTTCTCATTATGGATGCAAGAGCTTATACATCCGCTTTAGCAAATCGTGCCAGAGGTGGAGGTTGCGAACATCCAGATTATTATCCAACTTGTGAAATGCAATTTATGAGTCTTGCAAATATTCATACAATTAGAAAAAGTTTTAATAATCTCAGACAACTATGTATGACTCCTGCCGATCAACCTAAGTGAGTACTAAAGATAAACATGCCCTATGAACTCATAAGTTTTCATAACTCATAAAGCCCTAAATGCAAGCATAAGGCGATAACATCAAAATAATGACCCATGTCACTGATTCTAAGATCCTAACCGGTAATCAAAATTGTTTTATTACGTTTTGTTAATATTAAATCTCTGTTTTCTCAGGAAACTGTATTTCTGGCTTAAGCCATTATATCGGAGACCTTAACACCTCATCAATCTGTTTTTGCTTTCCCATTTACATAGTCAAGAATACTATAGCATTTGTTTTTTATATACATCGACTCTTTTGATCATGCAATCTGTCTTTACAATGACAATAGCGGGTTCCAATTATGTTGTTAAAGTGCAATGCAATAAAATTAATATGAAAGTTATTCTTATCACACAAATGCAGATGCACTACTGCACTTAACTTAAGCAAAGTAAATAAAAATATGTAGGTAATTCATTCAGCTTTCACTTATACATATTTATGTATTAGATTATTTTTATTAAATTGTTTTCAACACAATTCAAATGGAAGTGCAACCTATAACCACAGCACATACCTTAATATCCTTATCTATTGATAAGAATTTTCCAATGGCTGTCTACATTCTTTTCATGTAAATAGTGAAACTAAACTGATAATTGATTAAAATTAGATCATCTTTAAATTATATATAAATCTAAGCAAAGACAATTTACTCTTCTAGCTAGCGTTTCTAATAATATTCCAAATTGCAAAGCGTTTTGAGTTTTTCTGCAAATGACCAATTTTTTTCTATGTTTATATTCAGCTGGTTCAGTTCATTGGAGGGCACCCAGTGGTTACAAAACATGTCTAGTTTAATGAAAGCTGCAGTTACTTTGGTGAGAAATATTGAAATTGAAGCGAGACCTGTGCTGGTACACTGTTCCGACGGATGGGATAGAACACCACAAATTGTAGCTCTGAGCGAATTATTGTTAGATCCTTTTTATCGAACCATTGAAGTAAGTAAAAAAAAGTTACATATAAATGAAATTTATTTTTTTCAATATTTTTTTAGGGTTTTAGAATTCTCGTCGAACGAGAGTGGTTAGCTTTTGGGCACAAATTTGCCGATCGTTGTGGTCAACCACTCGGTAGTGGTGATTTAAATGAGAGGTGTCCAGTTTTTCTTCAATGGCTCGATTGCATACACCAACTTATTTTGCAGTTTCCTTGTGCATTTGAATTTTCTCACACGTTTTTGGTATACAAAATTGTTTTCCTAACTTTGATGTTTGATCACAGAGATGTTTTTTAAGGTAAAATTGGCGCAACACACTTATTCAAATTTGTTCGGTACATTTTTGTGTAATACAAAACAAGAAAGAGTTCAACGGGTTAATAATTGCACATTTTCTGTTTGGAATTTGTTTAATAATCGCCAATACAAAAATCACTTGTATTTACCACCCAATGGCAATTCTGTAAGTTTTTTCACTTAATTATAAGTAAATTTTCACTTGATCTATAAAATTTGTTTACTTTTAGGTGCTGTGGCGGCAATGTAATGTTCGTGACCTTCACGTATGGAAAGAGGTTTATTTAGGTTCCCTAGAATTACAGAGTGGACTTGAAAGTGGTTCGAACAGTTCTTCAAATCCCCCAGATGCTATGTTAAATCAAATGACCAAAACTCGGTCATATGGTGATCTCGCTTGCGCTACCGATGATGCATATTTAACGCCCAATAGAAGAAAAAGTGATCCAAATATTACTGTTGATCTTATGTGAGCAATTTTATTTATTTATAAAATATTTTATTAAAACTTACATTGTAGGAAAATGAATGGTTTAAACATCGTTCAAACTGATGTACCTCAAGATGAAGTTATACCTCAACAAGCTCAGGAGGATGCCACACTTTTAAATGGCTTCGAAACGTCTAATTCTGCAATTTTAGAATTTAATAATGTCGAAAATTTTAATAATCAAATCAACGGGAAAGAAAGTAATTGCTACCAAGATTGTATTTTTAATAAGAATAATGTTCACCTCTTAAGCGACGATTCAGTTGATTTAATGCTCGAAGTCTCTAATATAGAATTGAAGAATGGAACTATCAACGGTGGTGTACACTACGATAGTGATAAATCAAGTACCGGAGATGACGATACATTAATGATACAGAGTGGTGTTAAAAAGAAATCCAACGGTGTTAGTAACGGTTTTCCTTGTGATGAAGTAGATAATGGTTATCGACGGACATTTGAGGGTGTTTTAGAAGTATCTAGTAATGTGATAAGTAAACATAAGACTGATATGGCTAATGAAAAAGACTTAGGTATTGATAATGTATTGAGAACACTGCGTGACGTCAATGGTTTCGAAAGTGTTAGTTTACAGCCTGTTAACGATATTCCTCAAGTTCACATGAGTAATAGTGATATTAATCATAATGGAGACCAAAAATTTTTAGAAGAGGAGAATTTAGTTGGCGACAATTCCAATAAAGGTTTACCTAATTCTATTGAAGCCAGTACTGAAACTTTGACGTCCGATAAGTTATTGTGCAGGTAAATTTTATTTTTAATTACTTTTCTTTTTTCCTCTTTCTAAATCAAGTTATAATTTTTTAACTTTAAATGTTATTTTATTTAATATTACACATTTGAATTCATAATTATGGCACTAAATCAAAATTTAATTTTGTTCAGGCCTCCCAATTATAAAGTTAAATTTAAACGTCTAAAAAATGAATTAATATCAGCATGGAGAAAAACTACAAATAGCCAGGGGGGCGGATTACTGGCCACATGGAGAATGGGGTTAACCCCACCAAGGGCAGAATCCGCATGTTTAGGCACGACACTGAAAAGGCAAAGTCACATATAGGTGCATTTGTTTGTTTTGTTTAGAGTTTTTCAAATTGGCGTTTCGTTAAAAGGCATTAGTATCGGCATGGATAATTACTACAAATGGCCAGAATGTGATTACTGGCCACATAGAAAATGTTGTTAGTTCCATCGGGATTCAGACCTTTCAGGTCTAAGTTTCAATATAAAGATACAAAATACCAAATTTGGTTCTGAAATTTTCCTTAGTTTTTGAAATATTAAATAAAAAGAAGATAAAAACAAATAGTTTCCATGAATTAATTTCAAACAAAATATAATCAGCTTTAAAGAGCTTATATTGAGACTTATCTCAAGGATAAGAAATCTCAAATTTGGTTTCAAAATTCCTCTTAGTTTTGGAAAAAGGTAGAGTGCATACAAAATTTGATCACATACACACATTTTGTGTTTTAAAACATTTTATTTAGAAATAAATTTATGCTTACTTTTTTTTAAAAGGAGAATTAAAAAAGTTATGTTAGATTGGTTTAGAACAAAGAGTATATACTATCACTATAGTCCATTTGGTTTTAAGAGTGCATAACTGGATTTTGTTAAATTGTAAATTAAATTTTATTTACATAAAAAACTTCTCGTCTTCTTCTTCGAGTGCCATACACCTTAAGGTGGGTAGGTGATCAACTTAGCCGAAGCTGACCTTACTAGGGAATATAAATAATGGGGTGGTTTCCCGTTGCCTTCCCCACAGTTCAGTATTAGATTTTTGATCAGAGCAGCATATCCAACGCAACCCGGACTTGAACCACGGCCTCCAGCTTTCTAGTCGGCTGGTGTATACTTGACGCTATACTGCTGGTATAAAAAAACTATTAATTGCATTTTATTGAAGTTTATTTGTGAACATATGCGCTTTTTACTCAAAGTAGATGGAATATAGACCAACAGGCAACACTTGCCAAAAATTTTGTGAGAGTCACTAGTTAGTATACCAAGTAAAATTATTTGGTTTAGAATAAGGTTAATGAATGTAATTTAATTTGTAATGTAAGTTAGGTTTAATATATTAGATTTTTTTATGATCTAATATTTAATAAGAACAATAATAAATTTACGGTTTTAAATTTTCTATACAGGTGAGTGGAAGAAGTTTTTTAATATTAAATCATTATTGTAGAAAAGCACCTGTATGGGTCTGTGCCTAAATATCATTTTATCAGTTTCGATTTATGCCATTTTGGTTGCGCCTAAATGGGCTTACATTTTAGCATGCATGCTAAAAATCACAAAAAATCATTTCTATATTTTCATTTTCTTAGACCACTTTTATATTAATTAATGTCACTACGTATGAAATATTATGCAACTCAGCTAAATACAGATGGTTACTATCAAGTTGCACTATAATATGACTAAAAAATAATGTTGAATAAAATCTTATATCTATATGATTCTTATTTAATGTGAGGAACACCTAAATTTACCAAAACCATAAAATAAGGAATAGTTAAGGTTGAAGTAAAAAAAAGGTACTATATCTGTTCACATAACAGTTAATTCAGTTTGCCAGAGTGGAAAGTTGTATTTCTGGTAGTTCAAATCAAAATATATTTATGAAAAACTTATTGATAATAATTAGCTAATAATAACAAGTTACTCGTTATAGTCTACGAAGTAAATATTTTCTACACACTCATTCCTAAAAATATTCAAAATGTCTTTAGGGACGTCGTCCAATGAAAAAAGCCTTACTGAACGACTTTGGTTTCTTATTTGTTAAATATTACGTTTTGCAATTTCAAAAACTTTGCATTACAAATAAGTGCATCCTTGCACTGCCTAATAACTTTAAAAATAGTATTATTGTTTTTAAGGACATGGAAACCATACCCTTAATGTAGGTATAAATTAATTTCGAAAATCTGATTGTTGACCAGGTGTGTGCCCAAACTGTCGTATGGTTTTGTTAAATGTTTTTTAAAAAGAATATCAAATCAGCAATACAATTCAAAAGACTGGAATTATCTTTCAGTCTCAATTAGAAAGGACTAGTTTGACAAGTAGAACACTTGTACATTTATTAAAATTTTGATATAAAGAAAACGTTGCAGTTTTTTGGAAAAAAAAACAATTGCTAGGCTTTCATGGTAAGAACGTGATTAATTTTAATGGGCAATAATAAAGCAGCAGTATAAGCGCAAAGCACACATGGGTCGACTATGAAGCGTAAGCTTGTGGTTCGAACCCTGCTCGCATTAGGTTGGCACGAACACACTGCTGCAATCAAAAAGTCTAATATCGATCTGTGGACTATGGGGAAGGCAATGGGAAACCAGCCCATGAATTATACTCCTGGTAAATTCATCTTAGCTTCGGCCAAGTTGAATTGGCAACGTCCGGGGAACCGGATATAGCACACGAAGAAGAAGAAGAAGAATAATACACAAAATAAACGTATTAGGGTCTTTTTAAATGATTTTTATTCTTTCGGTTTTCAAAAAGTCCCAACTTGGAACTCCGTTTAAAATGAATCTAATATCTACTAATGTGGTGATCAATCTTATCTTTACATGAACGTTCATACTATTTTTTAATTAGAAAATAATTTCTGATATTCTGGAATCTTGGTATTACATTTGGGATGCTGAGGTAATTATACAGGATTTGATATTTCTCAAGTAGATTGACTTTAAATAACTTGAATACCATCAGAGATAAAATTACTTTACTCGCCATTGATCATGACGTCAAAGAGTTTATGTAAATTAAGTGTGTATCAATGGCATATGACTAATTATTGCATTGGATGTAGGCAGTGTTCAGATAGATTCTGATATCGCATTTATGGCCTGTATTATAAAACTACTGCCACCATTACGCATAAGCAGTTGATTAATTTTAGTGTTGATAAATAATATGTTCTTTGTATTGTTTGTGAAATAAAAGAAATCTTGCAAGAAAGTAATGTACGTTTTTTGTCAATCTTGCAACCTAATTTTCAGGTTGAGTCAATGGCCATCAAGAATAGTCGGCCTATACTAGATATACAAGATATTCTTTGTGCAGACCCGTATTTGCATTATTGTGCCATTAGACAATATATTTCTTCAAGTTAAAAAATGTCCTCCCCTCCTTATTACAAAAAACATAAGTTTATTCTATAAAAAATAATATTTTAAATATGCTTGATATCCTTGGACGTAATTCTCTCTAATGAAAATTATTTTGGTCTAAATAATTATTGTAACATAATAACATGTAATTTGGAAATCAAAAAATCATGGGTTTGAATTTGATGAAACCTTTATCTAACATTAGATAGATATAAATGTGCCTAAACAATTTGTTTAAAATAGTGCTTTATTACTTATATTACTAATATTGTTTAAATTACTTCCTTCGAGGCCTATGCTCTCTTTCATAAGTTACTGTTTCTTATTTCTGCTAAATTGTCACTATTAAGAGTATTGTCCAGTGCTACAATTAGTAATTTATGTTTTGGTTAGTTTCTGGTAATCTTGAATCCTTCGTTGTGCTTCCTTCTGAAAACTAAGAAAATATCTGATTTGGAGATTCTCAAATTTAGATTTTTATATTGCATGATGTTCTAATTAGTAAATCAGTTTTTTTATTTTTTACGTATTTCAAGAATAGTAGAAACTAACGATTATTTCTACAATTATTATGGAAGTTAATGACGTAGAACATTATTTACTTTGCAGTGGACAATGCTTTTAAGTAGATTTTGTAAATCATGAAATACAGCAATTTTTTATCATTAATTTCTTGTTAATAGTTCCTTGATGAAACCAATTAATGGATTTGATAAATCGTTAAATCCAGATGTATTTAATGGAAATATTAACTTTTGTAAAGTCTGTTTCCAAAACATTAAATTAATTAATGGAAAAAATAGGTAAATTGTTTATACTAACTAAATAAATAATTTAATTATACATATAATTTACATAATTTAATTTTATGTAATTTAATTTTAATTTCAGTTATAATAGTAACCACACTAGCGGTAAAAATTCGCGATATTCAACTCCGCCTTTGTACTCTCGCACTCCAAGTGGAAATGGATGGGAAGCTACGTTAAATTTGCTGAGTTATAAAAATCCAAATGTGCATAATTGTAGGTTAGAAAATGATGGTTTAATACCTTTGAGATCTGACATGCAAGAAAGGCTGTGGCAAATTATCGAAGAGCAACAGGTTGGTATTTTATGTTTATGATTGCAGTTATTTCAACAAGTTGTTTTTTGTAGCGAAGGGAAGCAATGTTACAAAAAGAAATCGAGTCGTATAAAGAAGCGTTGAATAGACACATGCACCGGCACTACGCAAACAACGAAAACGATAAAGCTGACGATGTGGTTAGTATTTTTAAATTAAAATTTTTATAAAGCTTTGAAAACAATAGAAGACAAAAAATTGATCAATTTATTTTGCTTAGTGCATCAGTAACGAAGATGAAAGTAGTTCAGTTTCTAATAATAGTTGCACGTCATCTACAAGAGATGATGACGAGTTAGTAAATGAATTAGAGAGATCTTCGAGTCCAGTTCAAGATGTGGTCAGTTTATCGGTTCCCTGTACTAATATTACAGTTTTATAAGTGCTCGATAACCGAATGCTAATTTTCTGATTTTGATAACCGGTATAAACACCACTTCTTATATATAAAATGTTTAACTTGCTTTGTGCAAACATTTTTCTAAAAGAATGTGTAAAATTTGCTTACATGGCTTTTTTATACAAATATGTAAGAAAGTAACGCATAAATTTTGTTGTGTGTATTTTTTTTACATTGAGTATACATTTTTGTAGTTGTTTTGGTTTAGCATGTTTTTTCTTTGTAGTGTAAGTTGAATTGCTGCATTTATTTGATTAGTTTATAATGGGCTATTATTATTTGCTTAGAATTCTGTTGTGGATTCAGTGTGCAGTGCCGGTGAGGGTGCACCATCAGCTGTAGAATCCTTACCCTCCGACATATCTTGGGAAGCTCTTGAAGAAGGTCCTGCTGCTGTGCAAGGGCAACCTACGCTTTGGGTACCTGATCATGCTGTTTCACAATGTACAGGTTGTCACATTCAATTTTGGGTTGCCAAACGGAAGCATCATTGCAGGTAAAAGAAATTTTTTTTTCATGAAAATATTTATCATAACATCATCTTGGTAATTGGATGCTATAAAAAAATATCAATCTAGAAAAACGTTAAGATGATTTGTCAGAATGAATTTAAAAAAAAAGTTATTTTTGCAATTTATTTGTATTTTGTGTAAATAAAATCAATATCAACTAATTAATAAAATACAACTTGGGGGAAAATGTAGAAGTTGAGAGCATTCCAAATTTTAATTATAAGCTGGAAGGGTATTGCCATAAATTTGAGGTTTTAAGTTATTGAAATATCAAAAATTCCAGAAGTCTTTTGCTTTTCCTGTGCAATCTCAATAATGGAGGTTCATCCCTAACTGCTCAGCTGTTTAATTTATTAATTATTACTCCTTAATTTGAATGATGCACCAATTTTATGAATTTTTATTTATTTTATTTTCCATATATTACAAAAATTTAAATATTATAGGAACGAGTATTTTCAATTTAAAAAAATGTAAGCATGAAATAATTTGTTTAATTGTTAATATAACTAGATAAATTCATTCTTAAAAAATTGAAATTACCTAGACCATTATTTAAATATTTGTTTATCAAAAATGTGTAATTAAATTTTGATTTACTTATTAGGAACACTCTAAAAAGAAATTTTTGATGCAATTTGATGACCTCTGTTCTGAACAAGTTCATGGGAGCATAAGTTAACAGTCCTCCTGATTAAACAACAGAAAATTTTAGAACCTCTTTTATTGTTTGATTTTATTCTGTATCAATTAAAATCTTTGTTTTACCAAATAAAATTTTTACCAAAAAAAAACTATCATTTCATACTTTTCAATGTTCGTCTTACCATTTGCTGTTTCTGCACTATCATAAAAGATACATGAATCTCCTTGAGCTTTTGCCGATTCCTTACTTTTATATCTGCACAGGATTACATTACCGTTTCATACTTACACCTTATAAAAGTAATGTATGTGTCTACTGTGATAGTGTAGAAACAGCATAAGTATTACTCTCTCCATCCAAATATAAGAGTTCCATTTCAATCAAAAATTTGTCCGAAAATAAGAGTCCCGTTTTAATTTAACAGTGTTATTTGAGCAATTTGGATTTTCTTCTTAGTTTTCCTTTTTCAAATGAGGTAGTTTATAATGATTTGCCTCATTTTCCGTACAACACAATCCATACAACTTTGCAACGTTAGAAAAATATTGTCCAATTTTTAATATATTATAATATTATACTCCAATTAATTCATTAATTATTCTAACTTTTATAGTAGATGGGTAATATTTTAATGATTCGCCAGTTTATCAAAGAAAACTTGATCCGTTTTTCCATTTTTCTACTCTTAAAATTAAAAAAACCTGAGTTTTCAAATGGGACTCTTATTTTCGGACAGAGGGAGTATTTTATATTAAGTACCTTTCTATAGGTAAAAATATTAAATATTTTTGTTTGATTATTAGGAATTGTGGCAGAATTTTTTGTGCAAACTGTACAGAAAATAGCACACCCCTACCATCGGAACAACTATTTACACCGGTACGAGTATGTACCAGCTGTTACAGTAAATTGCGTAGAGACTGTGGAGAAATTCCTGACCGATGTAAACATATAGGACCTCAAACTACTAATACCAATCCACGAATCACAGCATCTAGTAATTAAATATTTTTTGCCTTCATCTGTATTATTTTTTTCGTGTATAGTTTTGTATTATATTTGTTATTTAGTTGCCAATAATTAACTATTATTTTTCGATAGCTACAAAGGCTTTTTCTAAATTTTATATATCACATGATAACAGCAGATTTTCTTCATAATGCCAAGAAGTTTTTAAATTTTGTGATTGTGTTCGTTTTGTGCACCTAAACTTTCGGATTTTAATATTATCTTGTAATAATTTTTAATATTGCTCTTACAAAGTGTGTGTCAACATGTTTTATTATTTATTATTAATAATAATAATAAAAAATAAATGCAAATGTGCTAATTTTAAATCAATTTTAAATTGTAACGTTTATTGTAAAGGAATTGATGTAATCAGCGTTACTACTTCGGCTTTTTAAATTTCGTTTTTTATTACAAATTAACTATTAGGCTGCTCGTGGTAATTTAATTGAACTTTAAACCTTGTATAGCGTCC
Source organism: Lycocerus yunnanus (assembly GCA_036346125.1). NCBI lineage: Eukaryota > Metazoa > Arthropoda > Insecta > Coleoptera > Cantharidae > Lycocerus > Lycocerus yunnanus. The sequence continues at coordinate 1,383,149 of JARFIX010000075.1, read as the reverse complement.
AAGTATATGGTACTTCTGTGATTTTTAAAATTTTAAAATGTTTACCTCTTATTAGAGAAAACCTAGTCAAGTTTTGGAAATGCACAAGAGAAACATCTCTTAAGATTTACTTTTGTGGTTACTTAAAATTAAGTAAGAGAAATTAATCATAAATAATTACGAACAGTAATGCTGTGATGGAATTTTAGACTAAAAAATCGGGACTGTATTTAAGGGTATTAAATGCTCACTTTATTTATAAGCGTAGAAAGATACCAACCCAATGTTGTAGATTTTTTAGATCTTTTTTTTTATACTGTATAAATTTTATTGTATTATTTTTTTTATAATCTAAATAGCACAAATATGTTTTTAAAAATTTATATTTTGCTAAACAAATATTGTTGGTATTGTTATGAATTTACATATTTGAGATCATCATTTTAGTGAGAGGATCTCGCAAATCTGATTAGTTGAGATTTAAAATTATTGTTGGGTTTGTGTTATCGTTATTACTGTTGAATTCGAGACAAAATTTAAAAAATACAAGGTTTAAAAAATAAATTTTCAATTCTAAATGATAAAAACGTTGGTGCTCAATCGAAGGATCTCCCATACTGCAATTGGGCCTACCAAATTATCACAGACTGGGCATCGTTAGTATGTAAAGTTAAAAAGTTGACGTTATTTTGTGTTTTATGTAAAGTCAAAATTTGTTTTTCAAAAACTGATTATTCTTTTGTAATAGGTATAACAAAAATTGCCAGTAACTTATACACGAATCGGTAGTGAATAGGTTACGTTTGTAACTTTGATAGATTTTGCATTTACCTAGTAGACAAAAATAATTATATACAGCTATAGTAGTTAATTATAAGAAAAAATAAAAGTGTATTGTAAATTAGGTATTATGAAGATAAAAATATAATTATTTAACTAATAATTTTTGATTTTTTATTTACATATCCAGCAAGCACTTGTTGATTTTTTCATAGCAATCCTGGAGATTTCAATTTGCATTACAATATATTTATTTATACAACTTGCTTCGTAGCTTGATTGAAGTGATTTGGAAACATTTTAGTAAGATCTAGCAAGAAGTACTTTGCTCGAGGTTTATACTAACAAAGTTCGATATTGTGTGAAATGATTCACAGGGACAAACATTTTTTAATTCATCTGATTTTCTACTTTATCTCATTTTTTACTTCATCTGATATTTGTCGAACATAACAAATATTCTTTTTAGTCGTTAATTCGATTTCGAGTGTCGAGACCTCTCCCTATAAGGGGGGGGGGTCTTTCTTGGCTAATTACCTCGGTGGGTAGCCACTTCCTTCCGAGGGAATACGGTAAGAATACATTTTTTTACTCCACTTGGGCTCAAATCGTGTATCTCGGTTTGGTATTCGACACACTCAAATGCCAGACCATGACCGTCTGCTTAACAAATATATAACAAATGAATGTAAGTAAAACGACATGACTCGTACAGTCATAAATAGAAAGTGTTACCAAAATGGTTCATGAAGTGATGGTAATATGACGTCTAATGGAATATGGAATCAAGCTTATAAACTTAATTTTGTTGCATCTAGGTGTACGCCATGTTGCACGCGATAAAAATGTGTATGGGACCCTTTAGCAATAAAAAATTAGAGCTGTGATTGTGAGGTTATAATCAAATGTAAAAGTTTCAAAAACTTAATTTTTTATGCAACGGTCTTGAACTTAGATTTGTGAATAAGTATATGTAGACAAATAAAAGTTTGTATATTAAGTTAATTAAATTATTTTAATGAAATGGACAACATACCGAAACCTGTTCTTACCTTATCAAGAGATTCGACAAGTGGTGTTTCTGCTGCATGTTTTTTACAAAAAGGAGATAGAACCTATCTAGTATGTGGGGGCTCGGATAATTCTCTTTACATTTGGGACTTAAATGTAAGTATGTTAATAATTGACTCTTTAATTTGTTTTTAAGTTCCCGTTGTAGGTTAACCGTATAATTTATCAGCAATCCGTTACCGATGTAATAATATCTATTCATCATCATGAAAAAACGGCCGAGAAATTTGAAATCATTACACAGGAAAAAAATGGAACCGTAATTTTTTATTGCTTTCAAAAAACCTCCAGTTGTTGCCGCACCATTCTTTTCACTGCGGTATGACTTATTGTCGATTGATTATAGTAGATGATAGCATAGTCTTTCCACAAGAAGATGGCAGTGTCAAAGCTATGAATTTGCATACAGAAAGTATTACAACGTTGCAATTGTTTGAAAAACCAACTGGGAATACTTTAGGTTATATTATGGCTCTAGTTGATATTATAATAAATACAAAAAGATTCCTGCTTGGTGGATATGAATCGGGTCATCTGATATTGTGGGATTTTGAAACGGGAATAATATGTGCTCGGAATAGAATACGTGAAAATATTACTTCTATATTTTATGATAAAGCAACTGGGAGAATTGTGGTTGGCAATTCATCACATATTCTTGAGTTATTTCGAGTGGAAGAGGATTTGAAGATTCATGTGCAGTGCGAACTTTCTATAACAAATCCAGGATGTGCACTTGTTAAAATAAGGCCTAAAGGTCCACTTTTGATTAGTGCCGGATGGGATAGTCGTGTAAGAATATTTTCTTGGAAATCTTTGAAACCCTTAGCTGTGTTAACTGAACATTCTCAAAGTATTTCCGATATTGCCTTTTCTCCTGGTCAGGTTGAACGTTGGAAAGCACATCTTATTGCAGTAGCTTCTGCAGATGGTTCAATTACTTTATGGGATCTCTACTAATTAATTTGTGATATTGTTAAATGAAGTGGCATTCTTATTTTTAAATTAGATAATATGATAAATGTGAAAATTTAAAAACAAAACAAATTTTGTATTTTGAATAAAATTTACTCTTCTTCTTCATGTGCCATATCCGGTTCCCCGGACGTTGCCGATTTAACTTGGCTGAAGCTAAGATGAATACACTAGGGAATATAATTCATGGGTTGGTTTCCCGTTGCCTTCCCATAATGTAAAAATAATAGAGCAGACTTGCCAAAACGATCTCTTGATGTACTTTTAAAATTTATCTATTGACATATTTGTCGATGTACCACCACATGACATGCACGAGCCTGTCGATGCACCACTTTTGATGGAATTGAATCAGAACAACTGTCCGATCATTGCCATCAAGTCAAGTGCCGTTAAAAATTCCTATGGTACAATAGTAATCCTTACTACTTATCTTCCGATACATTGAACGAATCGTTGTGGTTGGAAATAATAAATCGAAAACAAGGTGTGCATGATCTACCTCATATTTATATTTCACTCTTGCAAACTTTTATGTTACGCCTCTGGATCAAGAGAGGGAATTACATTGCATTTGCAAAAATTTATTTCCGGAATACTACAAATAACTTATTCTAAACGATTAGTAGTGTACCACCCTTTGCTAGTATGTGTAAATAAATTCAATCCGAGAAGGAAAATTCATATTTTGCTAGCACCTCTCAGCAGGGTAGTCTTTCAAGGCTGACCCAACAAACTTCCGAACTGTTGGAAAGCGATTACCAGCTGCAAATGCCAAGTGTTGCAACTACGGAAACACTGATCACTACTATCAAACTTGTTTGGACAAGCAAAAAGTTTTCTGTTACATTTGTGGCATTTTAAATGTCAATTATGCCAATTCCTTCCTAACCCTTTTTAAATGAAAACCGACAATTTTGTAAAACCTAGCTTGCAGATTTTAACAGTGTACCTTCAACTTTTAAAACTTTTCGTAAAACCGTTTTGCACTGTTCTCCATTTTAGTGGGAAATATAAATAGAAGCATTTGTAATTTAATCAGAAAAATATTTATTATTGTTACATATTCTGGAAGATACCAAAATTTTTGTTTATTTCCTTTATCATTCATCGCATCGGTTGCTAGTTTAACCTTTATTTAGAAAATAGTACAATTTTACTTGGGTTAACTGGCCTTTGTTGAAAGCAGGAAGTAGATAGCAAATGAAAATAAATTTTCTCAAAATTAAAAATATGAGTGAAAAGTGGAAACCAGTACGAATATGAAGATTTGAATAATCATCCGAATCCGAAAATTTAGAATTGCAATTAAATTAGTAAATTAAATCTAATACAATAATTTGAAAACTAATAAAATTATGGCGCCTCAAAGACAGAATTTATTTTTGCATATATTTTTATTTATTATATTATATAATATGAAAAAGTAATGTTTTTGTGCAAAAAACAAATAAAGATTTTGGTAGATTTGAATTTTTTGAGATCCCATGAACTAAATAAAAATTGTCTGCGTGGCTGCGTCTGTCTGTCTGTGGTCGAATTTTGTGGGGCTCTATCTTCAAAACTAATAGGAATTTTGAAACCAAATTTGAGATTTCACATTCTTATATTGAGACTTCAACGGAAACTATTTTTTAAAATCTTATTATTTAATATTAAAAACGAATAGGAATTTCCAAACCAAACTTGGGATTTTGTTTTTTTATAGTAAAACTTATGTTAGAGCTGATTAGATTTTGGTTCAAATTGGTGAATGGCAAATATATTTTTCCTTTTTATTATTTTTTTAAATTTTTAGTAAAAGTATGACAGTCATGGGAATGATCACATCCGATTTTTAATTTTTACTGTTTTAGGAAAAGGTAATTTTGGAATTTTTATGGTTTAGGTATATCCTCGAACTAAATGTATCAAAAAGCGTTCTCTAATCGATTCATTGTTTCAAGAGCAATCGTATGCAGTGGCGTGCCCAGGGGAGATTTAGGAAAAGCTCGTTAATCGGATGTTGCCCCGAGAGTAATAAACAACTGTGAGAAATATAACCCACATCTAAATGACCTCAAAAAAATAACTTTTAACCAAAAACTGCAAAACGAAAATATTGAATTTTAAATATAAGAAAATTACATACACAAAGCAGACTATAAATTCGGATTTAAATATGTTTTTGTAACCGAAACCTCTAATAAACACACAAAATATAAAATATTGTAAACAATAAATATTATAATCACTAGAAATTAAAATTAAATATTTTCGTAACATACTGACAATTAAAAAAACTAAAATTGTATTAATGGCTTTAAATAGCGCTTTATAAAGTTGAATATGTTTTACTAACAAGGAGACCACCGACCTTACCCTCACCGATTTGCTTGATTTTGTTTTACGAGCAGGTTATGACTAGAAATGAAGGGGCCAAAATATTAGAGCGCGATATTCACCCGTTGCCGAGAAAATCTACTTTGAAAATATCGTCTTTTTCATATTTTATGGGTACGGCTGAAGGGTCTAGTAATTTTCTTATTGGTATCTGTGGATATAGGGATAACAAAAATACTATATATAAATTAAAATTATAATATATCAAGTTATACCTATATATCGTTTCGACAATGTCTGACTACAAATTCATGGAAACACTGGGCCCTTCGACAGTTGAAGAAATCGAAACCGATGAAGAATCTCTGTATAGTGAAATTTCTAGGAGGCGATTGAAAGATGCGATGGTGTATTGTCAGCAACTCCTTATTGCAAATAATTTAATGGCGCCAGAAGCTTCTGCGGTAATTAGTGAAGACGCTGTGGTAGTAGGAGAAGACATTTACCATTACATTATAACAACGTTAGGAGAAAAGGAATTGTGTCGGAGGACGAAATTTTGAAGAAGTAAAAGAAAATATGACCGAAGATTGTTCTCCAGAGAGAAAAGGATGAAAATAGAAGAAATCGATAATATTCCACTAGATTACAAAATCAAGGTTTCTAATATTGCTAGGCAACATCCAAAGTGGAGCATTAAAACTCTTCAAAAGGAGGATGTTCCGTCTAAAAGCTTTAAGGATTTGAAGAAATGGAGAAAACAAATTCAAAATGGTGGAACAAAATTTGATAAATTTGAAATTATTGACTCTTGGAGCAATGACAGGTTTGTAGAAGCTCGCAAAACTCTCAACAAGTATCAACAAGAAACTTGCAACAGTGGGCATTATCTGCAGCGGGTCAGTTTGAGAATTTTGAATTCAAAGCCTCTGAAAATTGGGTTGTTCGATTCAAAAGAAGACACCGAATTGGCCAGCGAAAAATAACCAAATTTGTAAGCCAAAGAGAAACCGCGACACTGGAGGAAACTTTGGCTGCCGCTGAAAGATTTCGAATCCAGACTCGTGCGTTGATACCGAAATTTGACAAAGATCTTGTTATCAATACAGATCAGACTGGGTGTCAATACCAGTCAAATTATAACGAACTGCGGAGCGGGATCAAAAGTTATTATTGTTAATACAAAGGACATGAACAAGGTCACCCATTCCTATACAGCACAGTATGCCATTACCTCTCCGGAAAACTATTACCTCTCGTTTTGTATGCCTACAAGAGGCGACAGGATCATTTGGCCGAGGGTTAAAATATGTTAGAAGAATATGCTAGAAAATATAAAATGTTGTTGTAACTTCTTCAAAGTCGGGAAAGTTGACAACATCTTTGTATAAAGATTATTTAACGAACGTTTTAAGCCATACGTGGAAAAGAACGTTTTTACTTATAATCGATTCTTGGGAGGCCAAACAAATCTAGATCTATACGATGAAGTATTTCAGGATGAAGAAGGTCAATCAACTTGTACGATTAAAGTAATTCCTCCGAAATGTACACCATTGGTCCAGCCTTGCGATGTTTACTTTATCGACAAGTAAAAATTTTATCAAACGTCTTCAAAATTGTGCACAGTTGATCGAGACACAACGTGAAATCAATTTCCGGAAGATTGCATAAAATACAATCGATAGTACAACATCAGTTGTCCTCACCAATTTTTCGGATATGCTGCAGTACGCGTGGTTTGCTTCCAAGCTCACTGACGAGAGAAATGTTTTAAATGTAAACCAAATGTGCTTCCCATAGAAATTTTAAACAATCCTTGCAAGTGTAAGAAAACTGCATTTATAAGGTGCGCTCGATGTAGTGTCAGTCATTTCTAGTCATAACCTGCTCGTAAAACAAAAATCAAGCAAATCGGTTAGGTAAGGTCGGTGGTCTCCTTGTAAGCGATTTTAAGACCAAAGTGGTGAGCAGGGATCACTAAACTTTTTGAGAAACGGACCGAATTAAAATTTTTAAAAACATAGGGGGGGGTCAGGACAAAAAATATTTAGAATATTAATTTACATTGCATGTGAAAACAAATATAATTCATGTTGGACTGTGTAATGGAAAATATGACCGCTGATATAGAGGATAAAATTTCCCAAAACTTTGCTTGTTGTTTCTACATCAAATTTTTATAAAAGTTTTGTATTTGATAAAATTATAAAAAAGGTTTTATAACTTACATTTAAGGGTAATGACATGGCAATCCTGCCCAATCTGTGCGGAAACTGATGCACGCCGCAATAAGTTCTCGGAGCGATTGCTATCTGACGCTGCAAAAGAGGCTCGGCTGTCGTTAAAATCAGTCAGAAAAAAATGAGCAGTACATTAATAGGTCAATTGTGTGGTGCAGATAATACAGATTAGAGGTAAATAAAAAATTTTCATCAAATAATGCTATGTAAAACTTTAAAACGCTTTATCTCAAAACTACAATTTCTAAATTGGCCGGCAACATAATTTTAACAGATCTTAACCGATTTGCTTTAAATTTTATCTGAAGCTTTAAAATTAAATTATCTAGAGAAGTACGTGGATTTGACGTAACATCGTAAACTTTTCTTGTTATAAACAATTTTTCAATAAAAATGGAAATTTGAAATCAATCGTGCACTATTCTTACAAAAAGCAATATTTTTTAATTTCCTACGTACTTCTCTAGACAATCTTATTATGAACTGAAAAATTGCTTGTTTATTGTTTAAGGTCAAAAATTGAAGGAGAAAACTTGCCGGCCGCAGAACGCAATTTATAAAGAGAGGTTTTTTGCTGAGATTTGTCGCTGCAATTTTGTAAATAACTTGAAATAAAAAATTATAAACATATGTACAATAAACCTCTTTAAACAGATTTACTATAAGGCCATAAAAATTATTAAAATTATGCTGTTTTTTGTGTCTCTAGAGTGTCGTTACCCCTTAAATTTAAATTACTTATCTAAAAGTTTTCCTAGGTTTCGATTGGCTAAAGAGTTTATGACATTAGTTTTACATGTCATATTGACAAACTTACTTCCGGTTAAAATTTAAAATTTTAACGTTGAGTTACAAAGTGGAAATTTCTGGAACGAATGTAAGAATTTATGGAATTTGTTATTTTGGCCTTCGGGTGAATAGGGATTTAACCGTACGGTCTTGCGACTGTATGATCGCAATAATATGTACATATGTGTATGTCTCTTCTGTACTAGGTATAGGTATTTATGTCGACGTGACTGAATGGGTAAGCATGAACAAAATATGTGTTCGTATGAATTTGAAGTAAAATGTCTAATGGTATTTCATTTACTCGAGGAAAACTTAAAATGGCACCAGAAGGGATAATAAATGAAACTAAACTCTTACCAACAAAACTCATCTAATATTTTTTGCCATTACATAATTGAGCCACATAATATATTGGAAAATGAAGGAATAATATTTAGACTAAAGAAAATCTATGAAAATTCATACATTTAAAATCTTTTATTTGTGTTTCCTGAAATTTTAGGATTTTGCCCATACATGCATGATATTTTTAAAACTTTGTTTCTAATAATTCTAGTATACCTCGCTTGGGATTTAAATACCTAAAGCAATAAAAAAACTTTCATCGTAGAAATTATAATTTCCGTTTTCATTAAACACCGGAATAAATTAATTGGAAGAAATTACATGTCTAATCGATTTTAAGTTAGTTGCATTCGACTATGCTAGAAAGTCGAGATTAACTTGCTGTAACTGGTATATCATTAGTACTTTTGTAATTTTACATTGCTAAGCTATTGTGCTATATTACTAACAATTACATGGAATGTATGTGGTATTCTATTCTATAATCCTTTTGATGAAAAAACATAACTTTGCTTTTAGAACAAATCTCAAGTGATTTAACAGGACGACTTGTACACAAATTAGGAAATACCCTGAAATTTATTACTGCCAGTTAGAAGTCACGAGATAGTTCGAAGGGGAGATATTACATTAAAATTTTTTATTTATTCATATTAAATGGGCAAATTTCGTGATTGCTTTCTTTAAGTCGATGTTATTTTGAATTAAAGCCACGATGTCTGCTGAGATTATTGTAGTAAATTGTTTTGAAAGCATCGAAGGTATTAAATAGATTTAAATCTTATTTAAATGCAAAACAGTTAAAATGTAGGTAATAGTTATGTATATAAATAGAAAATTCATTTAGTGAACATTTTCTAATTTTCTATAATAGTGTATCTTCTGTATAGAGGATAATTTAAAATCAACTACTATGTAATTGAGTTGGTGCAAAATAGTTTGAAGACAAAATTTAATAAATTCAGTTTTTAAGTGCCAAACACATCAAGCAAGAAAATGTGTTTTTAATCTCTTTTAGAAGGTGGTGTTAGTTAGGTTTTAACGCTGTTTTAATTTTCTTGCAAAGATTAAATAAAGGAAATCATTATGTATTACATTATTTTTAAATATTTCGGCAAAATTTCAAGTTTGTTCGTAACGGAAAATGTATTGTTTTCTATATTTATTCTATTCTGTCTTCCGTTTAATAAATAACACCGACAGGAAAGTAATTTTGATGGAATTTTGCGTAAAAATAAAAAAAATTCGTGTTGTTTTTTTAGTGAGCAATGTGTTTTAGTTAATGAATTTTTCCTTTAATAAATAAATAAATAATGAATTGGATTACTATAAATATTAATTCTGTTGGAGTTTGGTTTTACTTATTCTATTAGGTTTATTTATAGATATTGGGGGGGGGGCTAAAACGCAACAAGACTTTTCAAGACTAAACTTTATAATAGTCGTGTAGATGGTCGCATTATAGTTTTTTTTATCATATATCTCTAAAAACTTTTTGTTCTTAAATCTAAAATGCTTTTGAGGTGGGAGGGTTTAAAATTGCGTGACGTAATTTATGAACGACCGACAACCCCTGCCATTAGATCCTCGCATTGTATCAATGTGATTGTTTTCTTTGAAACTTTCAATCTTTGGTTTATTTTTCTTCAACTATTTCATGAAAAACTTTCGATTTTTTGTTATAATCGTATAATATGCATCTCAAAATTTCCAAACAGAAATTATAGTTTCAAAAATCTATATAGCACATTATACGCGTTGCTAAAACATTAGAAAAAGCAATTCTGTATTGCATTAAAGTTTTAGAGATAACTGCTGAATTGCGTGATATTGATATAGTCTTTTCGTAGGAACGAAGAGCGGAAAGAATGATTACCAGCTTTAACCAGCCGTAAGTATTCTTTTATACCTCAAGGGAAGTATCGGTATAAATTGTGAAAACAAACAACACAAAATAAAATGTTTTAGTTTCAAATAAATATATACAATTTTTAAAGATTTTAAAAAGAGACATTTTATTTGTTTGGTATTTTAATATAGTATAGGTTGGTTGTAAAGTATTTAAAGCAAAAATGAAAGAATGTAAACTTTTAAATGAAATTAGTTTTTTTATTCAATATAATCTCCATCAACTTCAATACACTTATTCCAATGATCCTGCAATAATTTTATTTCCATCTTTGTAATGATTTTCTGGAAGCTCTGCAAAATACTGTTCCACGACTGAAATAGCTTCTTCATTCGATGAAAAACGCTTTCCACGAACGAATTGTTTCAAGTTTCTGAAGAGGTAGTAGTCGCTAGAGCCAAATCTGGGAATACGGTGGATGTTCAAGCAATTCGTACTTTAGTTCATTGAATTTTGCCATTGTTAAAACACTTTTGTGGACAGATGCGTTGTCTTGGTGAAAGATGATTTTTTATGTTGCAAACCGGGTCTTTTTACGAATTTGTTCGTTCAATTGATCCAAAAGGTTACAATAATATTCAGAGTTAATTGTTTTACCTTTTCAAGATAATCAATCAAAATCCTTTGCATTCCAAAAACTGATGCCATAACCTTTTTTGCTGATCGTCCTGACTTGACCTGTTTTGGAGCTGAACAACCAGCCTCAGTTCACTGTAATCGTTCTTGTTTCAATTTAGGATCATGGTGGTAGATCCAAGTCTCATCCATAGTTACAAAACGACGCACAAAATCGATTTTATTCTTATTAAAAAGATTCAAATGATGCTGAGAAATTTGCTTTCGTGTGAGTTTTGTTGAATTGTTAACGAATGCGGCACTAACTTTCCAAACAGCTTTTTCATACGTAATTCTTTATGTAAAATATAGAGTACTCGTTCGTCTGAGATTCCTACGGTATTAGAAATTTCACGCTTAGTCAAACTTGGATCTTCACTAACAATATTATGTACTTGTTCAATGATTTCTGGTGTTGTTGCAGTTCTTGGTCGTCCACTACGTGGTTCATCTTCAACGCTTGTACAACCACGTTTAAACTCTAAAACCCATCGATGTACAGTTGGAAATGAAGGAGCAGATTCTTTTAACACGCTCACCATTTTGTATGAATTTCTGTTGTTGATAAACCTTTCAAAACAAAGAATTTTATCACTGCACGATACTCAGTTTTTCCATTGTTAAAAATACACCGACACGTCGACTTCAAATGGCTTGTAAACAATGAATGAATTGACAGATCGAAATAAAATTTTAGTAGGTTCATATGAAAGATCAAATATCAAAATACGTATGAATTTTGATTTCTAACTGCTAATAGGTGTCGCTTTCAGTACATTTCAACCAACCTGTACATATTCGGAATTGTAGAAGTACCGAACTTGGATAAAAGTATAATATTAACTTTTTGCTTAAAAAGTTTTAATTTAATTTTCGTTTGAAATTACTGTAAGTTATATGTATTACTATTTATATAATTTAGATTAGAGTTATTTTTCCAAGGCATAATTGAGTTATTTTATTTACAAAACAATTTTAACACGTCCATTTTCTCTATTTATTTTCTTGATTATATCTTTTCATTTATAACAAAAGTTTTCTATGGTTTCAACCTAACAAAAAAAATATGTAAGTTTGAAATAAAATTTGCGATTCCTTTTGTCCCGAATCTGAATTGCGAAAAATTAAAAGGAAACCATTGAATGCTTTAAACAATGCAGCAATTATAGCTTTTCATATAGTTTATGGTGATTACTTAACATGGTTTCGTCTAATAATAAAGCAGCTTGAAATTGGTTTACGATCGATTGAATTTAATAAAGCAAGAATAGTTAAGCAAAAAGGAAAATTTAAAACCAGACCCAGTTTAACTTTTGGTTTTGAGTAGGGTTAGCTTGTCCATATCGTGTCAATTTTTATATTTCGGTATAATATCGATTTCATACTTAAATACAGAGTTAGTTTTAGTTTTAAACAAACTTTACTTCAGTGACTACACATCCTTAGGCATGTACTAGGAAAACTGTTTTCCTACAATTTCATCTGGTATTCCGTCGAAATTCAAAGTTACTACTTTTACCGTACCTACTTATTTGTTTTATTAAATTTAAAAATTATAATAATGCTGATTGTTCAAGTATGTAGGTGCCTTATATATTATTTAAATTTCAGCTCATACTATATTAAATTTATTCAAATTAAGTAATTCAATATTTGTGTTTATTTAATTTTAAGCTCCGAAGGTTTCCTCAACAAGCTTTTGATTGAACTTGATGATTAACACTATGTGAGATTACATTAAAATTCAATTAAATCTTAACAAACTACATAATCTTAAAATGCCGATAATAAATATCTACCTACGCACTAGTAATACTAACTTTTGCAGAAAATTGAGAGCATTGTCTAATGCTCCTCTGTAATTCATGTTTTATGTCACTTTTCACTTAGAGAGAATATTACAATAATTTAAATAATAATAATCGTTAGTTTCTCGCAATACAGAAACATCTCTCTATGCATAATAAAAGAAATTGGTTTACTTATTTGAATTTGAGTAAAATAAAAATTAAAGTTTGAGAATCCCCGAAACCAGCAATTATTTCAATTTTTGTAATATTCTGGAAATTACAAAAGAGCCGGACAGCCACGACATTATTGTGATTATAAATTTTAGTGTCGCCAAGTATCACTTAACTCGGCCTTTAACCTCCTTTTTTCATTTTTAAGGCGTTGTTGTGGAAAACATTATTATTGCCCCCCCCGGCTGGGTTTCATGTCTCTTATAAAATTAGTATTCTTGTAATAGTACTATAACGAAATAATTATTTTACGATAAATTTAATTTAAAAAATTTTTTTTTATAGAATATCGCAAACAATAGCTGATAATTATAATCTATAATTATCGGCAAAATACTTTTAATTATTAGAAAGTTAGTAATAATAACAAAAGTTAGATCTCATAAATTGGAAACATCTTCTATTAAGTTTTGAGCGGTACGTAATAAAGACGCTGCAAAATTTGTCCAAAAATGTTGAGGCTGATGGTATCACGGTTTCATTTGCGGGTTGACTTTGATGTTCAAGACGATCTGAAACTTCCAGGAGCTATAGAACGTTTGTGGTGTTGCTGTTCCGAATTGTCTTTGTTATCAAGACCAATTGAAAAGAAAAATCCATGCTTTGTTAAACACGTTTTCCTTGTCAAGACGTCTTTAGTTCCTAAAAATAAGCTACCGAAAAGTTCCATTCCTAAGAAAATTGTCTTCGTTGTCAGGATAATTATATCCTACCTGATTAACGTAATAGTGAGAAAAAAAATATTGTTCAGGGAAACCATTTTGGTTCCACGGGTAAAAAAATTGATGGGTTAGATTCACTCTCTTTTTTGTAAGCTTCCAGTTTGCTACGGTTTTTTATTGGATCAGATTTCTTCTTTGTCGTTAACTCAATTTCGAGTGTTGTAATTCCTCCTAAAGTTTCCCACCATTTTTAAAAAGTGAAAAAGACCATGACCATATTCATTGGATCACATTAGATACCGGTAAAAATTCATTTCGAAAAAGTTAAAATTTCAAGCAGGTTAATTCAAGTTTTATTAATTGGAATAAGGCATTGTCATACTTTCGAAATCATTTTCGATAGCTATCGCCGGGGAAGCATCCTAAACATTTCAGCAGAAGGTTATCAGGTTAATCATAGTAAAAGCACCGGACTACCAAGTGCAAAAGAAATCAAATCTTATTACACACAAAATTCAGTTAAAAAGTTGACAAAATAGTATATTAATAAAAACAGTGCCGGGCAACAAGTTATTTTTGGTAGGGCAAATTGCACTTTTTCCCAAAGCAATAAACTGAAGTTTTGACATTTTTCTAAAAGTTTTACACCGTTGCGTCAGCAGCTGGGATAGTGGTTCTGAAATTGCGGCTGATAAGTTCGCTGATTTATTTAATGTGTAGCAATATTTAAAAGCTATGATAGAAACAATCGCTTTGAAAATATTCAGATAGTGGACAAATAACAATGACCTTAAAAACTTGCTTGAGGTACTCCAACTTTACGACCGGTACATATTTTTCATACTTAACTTTGTGTTCTATTGCAAAAAAATGAGTTAAATATTTGAAAATAAAGTAAATAAAAAATTTGCATCTGATAACATCGTAATTACATTTTAACCCTCGTGGTGTTAGGTTTTCGATTTCATATTTATATCTATTTACATTTATGTAAATTTCCAGGACCAATTTTGCTTATTTTATTCATGCATATTTTTAAATTTTAAAACATTTTTATCGAGATTCACTTTTTTAACAATTTTATATAATTTTTCTTATCCAGAAAAGAAAATTTATCTCAATTTTTGGCTGGCTCTCTAATTATATTATCGAACTAAAAATTCAAAATAAAAAATCTGAATTGGTTTATCATAAAAAACTTGAACCTTTTTTTTAATTAAAAAATTTAATTAAGTTTACCAGGTCAACTTAATTACATCACTCATTAACGCGAAAAATTAGGCTTTTTGAGAATTTTTATCTACATAACCAATATAGGAATCGAAGTATAGTTTTCAGGGTTTATTGTAGATATTTAAAGGTATGTAAGAATATTTTTATTTTGATTTTTCCATTAAAATGGCATTGTAGCAGTGAATCAAGTGAGACTTGATTTTTATCAAAGAGAAAAACGGTGTGCAGGGTAACAATGTCCAGACAGCAGCTAGAACATTGCAACAAATTTTTCTTATTTGATATGAGTTTTCTTTGGAAGTACCTGGGATTATTATGAAATATTAATTTTACAAATTTGGCATGCATTTAAACTTTTTTAAATTTTTACGAAAAATCGATTTTAAATTGTTTATAGAAAATGTTATTATTTATTAATCGCAAAATCGTTGGTACTTCCATAAATTATATATTTAAAGCTACAGTTAAATTTTTAAGGTAATCGGATAAAATTGCTCAAGTTATGTTGCACACCGTTTAAAAAACGTAGTTTTGAGAAAAACGCGTTTCAAGTTTTGTAAATGAAAAGTTGAATATTGCATCGGCTTGCTGATTTTTTTACATTTATTCCACTATCCCAGCACCGTATAGCTCTATTTCTAGGTTTAAATTTTGCTCTTTAGCATCCTTTCTGAACGACGTTAAATCCTTCCTCGAATCTTGTACTGACTTAAAATTATCAGTTTGACTATATGATTTCAGACCGCTGGGAGAGACTTCTAAAATGAGCTGTAAATATTTAAAAAAAAATTTTCACTTCTGAATTTGATGGAATATCATTTTTAGATAGTTTATACATTTTTTCATTCAATAAAAAAAAAATCGAAAAAATAAATTTTACTGAGTGATGTAACTTAATAACCCAAAATTACTTGGACAAATCAAAATACCCAAATTAACAATTTTTTAAATACAATGACTTTATTTTTACATTTTGATAATAATTAAGAAGCAAAACATTAAGTCTTGGGCATCTTTACGAGGAAAGGAATTTAGACACAAATGGGTTAAAAAAAAGGAAGTTCTATAAAATTTGTTCACATACGTAATTATCTCAACAGGTATGTAGTCAAAGTTTAAGCTCTGATGTATAATATATTAATACATACAAACTAATTTAAAATACATACCTACTAAAAGTTATCATCAAATTGCATAACTCTGAGAAAACAATGTTTTTGATTAAACCTTTTTTATTTTTGCTTTTATCACTAAAATCACAATGTCATGGATTGGCCGTTTCCTATGCATTTAAAATAGATATACTATGAAAAATCTAAATAGAATTCTGCGCAAAACTGAATAGGATATTTTACTGGCCCTAAAGTTTTTGAGATACAGCTACCCAAAGAACTCAGTGCTCTTATAATTTAAAAATCGTAGTAGCTTTCAATTTTTAATATAAACTTTTTTACTTTGTTTGGAAAAGTAGAATTAATGACCGAAAAGTTATTCCAAAGTTGTTCAAATAAGCTAGAAGATTATTTGTCAATAACGTAAAATGAAAGGTTGAGCAGAAACGAAATGTATTTATGCAACTATTTTGTTCCTAGGCTAGGGGTAAACCCATGGAATATTGAGTATTTTTATCTTCCCAGGAACAATTTTTCATAAACCATGAGCACCCATTTAAAAAAAATATAAGTTTTTTTTTGTCAAGGTGCTGCTTGAGAAAAAAATATTTTGGTATTATAATACTTTAATACTGATGAGACCATTCAATGTCTTGGGAGATGGCTTTACTGCAGTACCAAAAAGCCACATTAAGTACAGAATTTTAATGGGACTCGATAAACGAAGAATTAGCGACTATATTTTGATATGGTTGTTTTTCCTTATTTAGTAAGGAATAACGTAGATTGTTATCTTTGACATATAAGTCTTCAACTTGAGTTTCCATTTATTTAATTACATGTTAAATATTTGTGTGGTTTCATATTCTGGTATTTATTTACACGCCAACAGTGAGAAAACAAGTTACAATGTTGTTAGAAGGCATTTTTTTATTAACTTCTGCATGGTATCCTGCAGGAATCAATATTCTCTCGATAACGCTTGTTTTTGTTACAGAAGAATAATAGTTTTTTTGATATAATTCACGAGCAATGTAATAATGTTTTTAGTGGTTTTTTAATTTTTTACAGATTTCAAAGTTAACATTTACAATTTTCGAAGAAATTTTTGTTTCTGCAAATCTTAGTAATTATTTTAAATATGTTAAACTATGTTGTAAAGGGTTAATCAGGTTTGTTTTAAATTTTAAGAAACACATATTTTGTATGAAAATTTTCTAATTCTCTACTGAAATATGTTGTAGGGCTTGAACATTTATGAATGGAAAACAATATCCGGTAAATGTCCTCCACGACTACGTTTGCAGACGTCGATTCTTTTAACAAAATTTTCGAATACATTTTGCATAATTGCGAACTTATTTCTCGGATGACGGCTTCGATATTTGTTTTAGTTCTGAAATTGTTTGTGGATTATTCGCGTAAACATTATCTTTCACATAGCCCCACAAAAGAAGTCCAATGGCGTTAAATCACAGGATCTTGCTGGCCAGTTGACGTCACCTTTTCGCGAAATTAAACGCCCGTTAAATTTAGTTTTCAATAGTTGGATTGTTTCTCGCGCTGTATGGCACGTAGCTCCATCCTGTTGAAACCACAAGTCTTCCACACCCATATCATCCAAAATAGGCCATAAAAATTGGTTACCATATCCCTATAGCGAACTCCATTGACAGTAACGAAAGCACCAGCCTCATTTTCGAAAAAATAGGGACCAATGATGCCCCTACCCATAAACCACACCATACAGTGACACGAGATGGATGTAGTGGTTGTTCAACAACTGCTTTTGGATTTTCAGAAGCCCAAATTCGACAATTTTGCTTGTTAACATACCCGTTTAAGTGAAAATGTGCTTCGTCCGAAAAGATGATTTTTTCTGAAAAACAAGCACCACGTTCAATGATCCAATCAGCAAATCTAAGACGTTGAGAATGATCTGCTGGCTTTAATTCTTGTACCAGTTGTATCTTATAAGGCTTTAGAGCTAAATCCTTCCGTAAAATTCGCCATGTGGTCATTGTGGACAGGCCTAATTGTTGAGAACGTCGTGAAACCGATAAATTTGGGTCCTCTGTGACACTTTCACGTACTGCAGCAATATTTTCGATTGAACGACATGGACGAGCACATATTTTGTGCTTACGTTTACTACTGAACCGGTGGACTCAAATTTTCGCACTAAATTCGCAATTGTAGTCTCAGATGGACGATCGTTACAAATAAAAATATCGCGAATTTTGCGAAATGTAGTCTTCACGGATCGACCATTTTCATAATGGATTTGAATTATCTTAACACGATTTTCGAGCGAAATCAAAGGCATTATATTAAATGTTGACCTTTATTATACATATGATAAAAACTGAATAACAGAACTGCCTACTTGACCTATTTCAACCAAATTTAAAACAAACCCTGATTGGTAGACCCTTTATTAATAGAGATCTTATACATTTTCCAGTTTGAGCCTAATGTAAAAATTTAAAGATTTTTCTTCGATGCCAACCTCAAGAGTTTAAGCAAAAGTTGACAAACTTGTCCAACTAATATAGGACAACTTTGGAATAAGAAATATCTAATTTTTTCATTTTAAATGAAAAATGTGTCTCTAGCCGTTATTAATTTCTGGTACAAAATTTTGTTGTTAGTTTTCACCCAGGGGAAAGCTAATATTAAGTTTCTGAAAGTATAAATAATATGTTGTGGCTCAACCAGAGATCACATCGACCCAGCAATACTCAATAAAATATACTCATGTAGCAAATTACCGAACTTATTTTTTATTTGCAAAATTTTAATAATAAATTTTGTTTTTGTTTTTAACAGTTTCCTTTGCAGGTTAAAGAATAAAAGAACACTTGAAAGGTTAGCTTATAAATATTCTGCAGTCTTTGCTTACCGAATCACAAATTGGTTTGTTTATTATTCTGTAAGCTTTCTGTAAAGTTTGTGTATCAATAAATCAGTGTAAAATAGAAACAACCGAAACCTCGTACAAAAGAATGCTTTCAAAGCAAATTTTATTATTGCATTGTTAAATTTATTCTTTTAAACACAAATATTATATTCTGTTAAAATATATCGAAATTGTTTGAGTATACCTGAAAACGTCATACGACCTAATATTGAAAATTTAGATAAAAATTTGTTTATGCCCTTGTATTTCATTTTCGTTAAGTCAGTTAAAACCTGTAAAAAAAAAACATTAGTTCTTAGCACATTGCATTAATAATTTATTATATATCGAAGGTAGTAATAATTTTAGTGAAAACATTTTATTGGCAAATGTCTTTACTGATCGTTTTTTTCAAAAAAATTGAAATTTTGGTGAAGATAAAAATATAATCGAAATTTGTTTGATATCACATTTTAGGTAAGAATAAAAATTTTTTTATGGTAATAATGTTCATAATATTATGAATTGCTAAAAAAATCGTGCAATCTGTAGCAGTAAACAAAAAACCGTTATACTTGTTTACCTAATTATTATTAATAAGTAAAATTTTAGATAAAACACTCTTGTTTAATTTTATCAGTACTCATTTTGCGTAAAAATAAATTTAAAAAAGTTCCAAGTGTATCATAAAATTTATCGAATTAAAGGAAAAATTAATCACTTGGAAAATTACTTTACCACAATGTGTACTATGCAAAACTTTTATTCAATAAATTTTCTTGTTGCATAATTTTACCCTTCGTGGTCATGTTCGCGATTTGTATCTTTGTAAATTATTTAAAGCAATGTTAATATGGAATAGGGTTACTTGGTGAATGATTAATAAAGTAATTTATATAATTTATTGATGTAGATAATTTTCGGATAAAATCAAAATCTTAGAATATGGAGAAAGGTTTGTCAGTACAATGTATAATTACATGATTCAGCATTTGATCAATCACATTATAATAAAATACAAATAAGCAAATTTGCTCAATAAATATTTGATATACATCTCTATCTACATATTTATAAATTAAAATTGGCAAACATAAATTTTTGTTGAATTTATTTCAACTTTTTATTTAAAAAATTTATATTCTAAGGAGGTTTTTTTATTTTTGGCTATAACAGCAGTGGTTACTAATCGAATTTCAGCTAAGAAATTTCGCGAATTTTTCAAAATTGCAATTTCTGCACTGTGACTCAACAAGTCACTGTTGGAACTCATTGAGCAGTTAAAACATCCGGGGACGTATAGTTTAATCATACTTGGATATTGGAAAATTAAACATTACATGCTGTTAATAAAATAAATAAATTATTTAAGCAATTTTTATGAGTCACATATTATCTTTCTAATGAGTTATTGAAGAACAGTTCAAGATTCCATAACCAATCATGCGTTTCATTTTAATAGTTATTTCAAGTGTTTCAAGTACAGTCGTGGCCAAAAGTGTTAGGTCACTTTAAAATTTTAAGTTTTAGGGTTTTGAACGAAATCGGAAAGGTTTTTCAATTAAACAAATCAAAAGTATGCTTTTTAAATATGTTTTATTTTATAATATTAATAGTTGGTATGCCCACCATGTGCTCTAATCACATTTAGGCATAGTAGCAATCAAATCGAAACATATCTATTTAATTTTACTCTATTCTTCAAACATGACGGCTTTTAGTGCATTTTTGAAGTTTGTTTTATGAAGGGCTATCTTGCATTTTAAAATCCTCCACAAATTTTTGATTGGCAAAAGGTCTGGATTTTGTGGCGGCCAATCCAACTAGAGGACTTTGGTTCCACCAAACCACTTCATTTGACTTTAGATCCGATGACATGGAGCTTATCCTGCTGAAAATATGTAACGTGGGTTCTCATCCTCAAAGAGTTTTACGCAAAGTCGTGAATTATCCGTCCTTTAAAATTTTTACTCACTACTCTAACTGACATGAATAACATTAAACTTCCATCCGCCAAATTTTAAACGTGGTTTATTCATGTAGTCGTACTTTAACTCTCCTTTTAAAAATTTAATGGGTTACCCAAAAACTGAAATTACGTTAAATTGTAAAAAACAAAATGAAATAATTTTATTTTTTTGTTGCTTCTTGGTAGAAATAAATAATTTTTTCAATTTTTGTTCTCCTCAAATGCGGCCTAGGTTGCCCAAAGATGAAAAATTACGTTAAATTGTAAAAAATCGATGTAATTTTATTTTTTTTGCGTTGGTAGAAATAAATAATTTTTTGGTTCAATTATAAAAAATATTATGTAAAATACACACCTCTAAATTGCTTTGGTCAGGCCAAACCACTTTTGACCAGTCTTCACTGTCCGTTTTATTTTATTACAATATTGTAATTTATAATGTATTTTATAATTGTAATACTTAAATTATCTAGTATTATCTACCATATAAGCTGACCTCCTGCAACCTTCGTCTAACAGTTCTGTCTGATAAATTTATCCCAGATTGTTCTCTTAGGTCCCTACGTAAATCTCTTGAGGTTTGGACCGATTTTTTAAAGAATTTCTTATTAAAATTCGATCCTGCCTCACATTTATAACGTGTTTTCGGCCAGTTCTAGGTCGATTTTCCAACGAATCAATGTTCTTCTTCCGCTTTCCGCACAAAGTGAACGCTTTAATTTATTTGCAATTTTTCGTTGCGACATGGAGTGCAATAACACAATTTTCAATTGTCCTTAATTCGCGTCTTTTTGGCATGATATTGTGTCTTAACACTAACAAAAGTTAATTAAAACTGAAATATTTAATAATTTTCCCTTTACAAGAATTTTGAAAGTATCGCTAGGGTTAGGGAGTAAACTCACCTTTTCCACATGTAATTCGGATTTCGTCAATTGTAATTCAGATTTGTCAACTGTAATTCGGATTTCGTCAATTTTAATTCAGATTTGTCAACTGTAATTCGGATTTCGTCAATTGCAATTGAGATTTGTCAACTGTAATTCGGAATTCGTCAATTGTAATTCAGATTTGTCAATTGATATTCGGAAATCGTCAAATGAAATTCAGAAACCGTTAATTGAAATTCAGAAAACGTCAATGAAAATCAGAAACGTCAAATGTAATTCAGAAAACTTCAATTGTAATTCGGAAAGCATGATAATTTAATTAGGATTGCATATAAATTACATAGAATGAAATTATAACCAAACTGAAATAAAATTTAATAAATATTTAATAAAATTTTAAATTTTATTCATATAATAAGAATAAACCATAAATTGTTTCACAACAATTTGTTAAATCAATTTCTAGCAAATAAGTTAGCGACCGACTTGCATATCTTCCATGGATAAGGCTTTTGCTTGATGTGTCGTGCAATGTTGTGCACAGAGCACAATCGCCACCATTTACGGTGTTCTTAGCTCGATCTATTATTTCTTCTAAATAGACCAGTCTTTGTTCTGTAAGATTAGGTCCTGTGACATTGGGAACTCGAATATGGCTTTTGGCTTCTGCCTTAATTTTGACCAAATGAACTCAATTGGATTTAACATTGGTGAGTAGGGTCCTAGTCGCAACAAAATTGCTGTCGTCCCATCAAACACAGTTTCCAATCTTGAATGACATGGCGCGTTGTTACTACAAGTACGAAATCTGACAATTGATTTCCAATATCTTGCCAACGCTGCAGTAATGCCCTTACCCAATCATTTGCTAGTTGTGAAGTAAATGAACCTCTTCTGCGATCCATACTACAACACCAGCCACAGAAATTGCTCCGATTAAATGAACGTTAGGACCTCTTGCAGCTGGAAGTACCTGAACTGCTCTATCGCCAACTCTTGAACGGCCCTGTGTTCGACACAAAACAAATTAAAATTAGTTTCATCCATCCAAACAATTTGTTTTCCTTTTTGTATGTAGTTGTTCAAACTTTCAACATATTCAGCACGTTTTCTTTTATTAACAAGCGAATTCATAGTGACTGTTCAGTGTGCACTTTTTAATAGTGTAAAGCCTGTTTTGCAAATAGTTCCTATGGTTGATAACGATATCGATTGGTGAAAATCGCGCATCACATTTTCTTTTAATTGCCTTAATGTTAAGCTACAATCGTTTTCTATCCATGAAATAATCACATCAATTTGATCCTCGGTAAGTGATTTTGGCTTTATGCCTCCTTTACACATTTAACACGTCCAGATCGCACCCAGTGATGTGCTGTTTTATAAGCAATATTTAAAGTTTTGCCAACACAGTCCAGTCTTCTCCTCGATTGGCACAATTTACTACCCTTTCACGATCTTCTTTTGAATATGTTTTGTATTTTGTCCTTTCAATCGCTTCGCTGCCAGTTATTTAGGTTTAAGTAGGTTTAACTTTATTTAAAGGATTGAAACTTTAAAATTATAACATTCAAGTATTTATTTTAAAATTGTATTTTTGGCATAATTCTGTGACAGAATTATGGTTTTCTAAATTACATTTGACGTTTCCTGATTTTCATTCGACGTTTTCTGAATTTCAATTAACGGTTTCTGAATTTCATTTGACGATTTCTGAATATCAATTGACAAATCTGAATTATAATTGACGAATTCCGAATTACAGTTGACAAATCTGAATTACAATTGACGAAATCCGAATTACAGTTGATCTTTTCTGAATTACATGTGGAAAAGGTGTAGAAAATTTTTCTTTAAAATTTTCTTTTTTTGAACAACAAATTATGGTCAAATTTGAATTAAAAAGCTTTTAACAGGTCACAGGTAGGTATAATATAGAACAATAAAATTTTAAAATACCGACCTGACCTAATACTTTTCATCAAAATCCGAAGTGACCTAACACTTTTAGCCACGGCTGTATTTTATAACCTGTATAAACCGGAAATACAAATCAGTAGTGGTTTAACTATACGTAAATAATAAAAACCTACAGCTTAATGTCGGATCGTGACCACAACACAAATAATTCAGTGATAACTGAGAATCAAACCTAGTTTAATTCTGTAGTTCCCGGCGAAATGTACCCAATCCCCTGTAGAATAAGTTACTACACTACTTTTAAAAATTGAATATTTTAAATAATGAGATTTCTTTTATCTCGCGAAGCTGTGCTCAAAAAAGTGTTCATTATTAAAATATTTTTTTCGTCAGTGATAGTGAGTTAACCGAATATATGATTCGAACTCGGAACGGTTGAACATCATGAAGCAATTATTACTGCAAATCTGTTACTGAAATGCATTTCATATTAATAGCATATTACCTTGAAAATTATTCAATCTGTTATAATGGATTTAGAAATAGAATATTTGCAACGATAAATTGTCAACGTAGAATTTAACAGTACCCAATTACCTACTATATCGAACTCGGATGCTGATATATGTATTTAAATCAGGTCCTTGAATATTCCGTAAACTTTCTTCCAAATTCAATTTTAAACTTTTTTGTTGTTATTTATATATATTTATTTATACACAGGGGGATTTATCGAGCCCTACGAGAACACACATAACATTATCAATGCGTCCCATAGGTATAAAGTTTGTTTACTCTTATCGTCCTACAGTTGTAAAAATTTAGACACAAGAAAATGCTCCTAAATAGAACCTTTAATTTATTTTTTAATGTTTTATTTAGCTACCTACTAAAAAAATAATAATAAAATTATTATGAGATTACACTTTGATGTTTGCTTTGCCATGTATTATGAAAATGTAGTGCACTCTTGTTGTATACTATTATACAGAAGTAGAACGGCAGAAGGAAAACCTAAATAATTTTTAATGTCCTAAAAATTACAAAAGCAAAATAATCTCTTTTTACAAACCAAAAATGTTTATTGTATTAAAAAATTAACTAAAATTATGCCGGACTTGCGGTGTAAAGCAAGAAGAATAAATTCGTATGAAAGAAAAATAACCAACGTGGTTAAAGAAAATGAAACTCTATCTACGATTTCTAAAGCCATTAAGAGTAGTCATGGGAGAAAAGTAACGACATGAAGTGTTTGATTGCCATACAGAGTTAGTGAAGTATATGTATCAGCGATATTGATTAGTTAAAATGTTTTTGTACTTTCATAATGTGAAATGTATTTGTATAGAATTGGAGTGGTGTAATGCTTTATTCGCTTTATGTTTTTGGTTGGTTACAGTAGATTAATGTATGATTACTGCATTTAATCAAATTTACCGACATAATATTAAATAAAGTGGCGTCGGCATAATGCTTGTTAATTCACAGTACCTACCTACAATATTTTTTTCACTAATGCAAAATAAAGTGTATTTTACCCTGCTAATTTAAAAACCAGAGTTTCGAGCACGTATTGATGTAGACTGGAAGCGAAGTCTTTTCTATCAAATAATTTTTCAGTTTTTAAAAATAATTCCTGTCGCGTTTTTTAAAATATTTTCTTATTTTTTATACATATAAAAACTAGCTTGCGTACCTGGCTTAGCCGCGTTCAAACATTGCGGTTTTGTAATTTGATTACCCGGTTCAATATTTCTCTACCGCATTTATTTTCACTATTTATTGGTTTCTCCCGTCGGAAGCTGTTACAGATTTCTCCATGTTATTTCTGCCGTGGTTCAGATTTGATATTAAACCACAGGTCCTTGTTTACTTTTAGCCAGAGAGTATCAATTACAGGCTTAAAAGTCGATCCTGCCGAGCTATCTCGACATTAAAATGATAAACAAAGGTATAAGGCTAATTTTTTTTATTTTTAAACTAACTATATTTTATGAAAACGTTTAAGTGTGTGATAAAACGCTTCTTAAGAAACGGTCAACTGTTATCGATCTGGAAGAAGTGCGTTCTAATCTTGTTTTTGTAAAATTTTCAATAAGTATCTAGTTCTTTGAGAATGATTTTATCAAAGGTTCTTCTGAACCTTTGAAGTACGAATTGTGAAAGAAATTTAACTGCCACATTGTTTTGCTAAATTTCTGAAAGTTTCCAAAAAGCATTTTTAGGCGCAATAGAAAATTTAACCAATTTTCCGAGAGTTTGATTTTCTTATAAAACTTGTTTCATACTTATTTAATTTACACTCTAAATAATTTGTTGCTTTATATTTTATCACGCAGTTAAAATATTTTTTTTAGTTTCCTTACTTGAAAATTGACGATTTCTAATCTTGTGTGAAAAAGTAGACTATTTTTTATCTGCGCTTTTTAGAAAGTTTTAGTTACTTTGATTGCTTCTCCTGTGCGATTGCGTACAGAAGTAAAAAAGTACTTCGCTAAAATTAAAGAAATGAAAAACAAATTTTCATAAACTTCAATTACTTTCATATTGTGTACACATCAGGAATTCATCCAGAGGAATATTATATTTTATTATAAATTGACTACTTCGAAACATGTACTTTAAACTTTCTCTGCGACCGACGCGAAGCATAAAAGCATACTTAATTATTAAGTATTATGTTTTCTATGGAGAAAGCAATAAAGAAAAATTGTTTACATTATAATAAAGAAAGCAAAGTTGGTATTTTGTTTAAAAGTTATTGGTAATTGATCCACTTAATGTGCAAAACCGAAAGACTGTAAACAACGTGGAACTCGGATGACCGCTTCTATACAGCTACCTTTCTGGTTTACCATTCAATAAAATTTTGTAATACTGCTAATTTTTTATATGCTAAATTTATAATTTTGTTAGTAGTAATAGCCACCGAATAATCTGATTTAAAATGTAAAACTTTCAGAATGAGAATCTGGTTATTTTTTGTTAACCCGCTAAGCCAACACGATCATGGAATTCCGAGGGGTCAACCGCTAGAAGAAATCGTGTACAATTAACTTCACACTTCACGTACTTTATAATAATTCTCCATACTCTTCTTACCTATATAATTCACGGGAGTTCACGTACTTCACCAGTAATTCACTGTACTCCATCAATAATTCACGGTACTGCACGTACTTCATTGTATTTCACGTACTTCATCAGTATTTTAGAGACTTACCAAGATTCCAAAATTAGTGCGCTAGAGGGTGTTCCCCAGACCCTCCAGATCTAGTAGTATATTTTTTATCATAAGTAAACTGAAGATTTCCCGTTGCCGAGGCACTGAAAGGTGTTCCACATCCCCAGACCCCCGGATTAAGTAGTTTATTTTTTATCAGAGATAAACTAAAGACCTCCCGTTGCAGAGATCCCTACTACTCCCCAGGAGTGTACGAATTTATAATTACGCAGTTTATAATTAATTGTCAGATTACGAATTAAACACATTTACTTGGCCATAGCTAATTTTAATAAACTTGAGATATGCTTAAATATTTAATTCACTTTTAATAAAAATAAATTATTTAAACCGGGGGTCTGGGAAGTGTGAATCACCCTCTAATGCCTTTGGAACGGGAGATCTTGAGTTTACTTCTGATATAAAATAAACTACTTAATCCAGGGGGTGTAGAACACCCTTCAGTGCCTTTGCAACAGGAGATCTTCAGTTTACTTCTGATAAAAAATAAACTACTTGATCCGGAGGTCCAGGGGGTTCTACATGTTCTGCAATGTTCTTTATTCCAAAATGTGTGCACTGGAGGGTGTTCCACACCCCCCAGACCCCCCGGATCGAGTAGTTTATTTTTTATCAGAAGTAAACTAAAGATCTCCCGTTGCAGAGGCCCTGAGAATCTTCCACACTCCCCAAACCCCCCGGATTGAGTAGTTTATTTTTAATCAGAAGTAAACTGAGGATCTCTCGTTAACGAGGCACTGGAGGGTGTTCTACACCCAGGACCTCCTGATTAGTAGTTTATTTTTATCAAAAGTAAACTGAAGATCTCCGTTTCAGAGATATAACAAATTTTAAAAAGCTTGGGGATATGCTTATATATTTAATTCACTTTTAATAAAAATAAATTATTTAAACCGGGGGGTCTGGGGGGTGTGGAACACCCTCCAGTGCCTCGGCAACGAGAGATCTTCAGTTTACTTCTGATAAAAAATAAATTAATTTATTCGGGGGGTCTGGGAGGTGTGCAACACCCTCCAATGCCTTTGCAACGGGAGATCTTTAGTTTACTTCTGATAAAAATAAATTACTCAATCCAAGGGGTGTGAAACACCCTTCAGTACCCAAATATTACAATGCAGGCAAACAGTAAAAGTTTGAAAATTTAGTAGAGACTCTTAGCTACCGTTTTAATTTTTTTAAAAAATTATGAGAAATCTTTAAGGGGGTGGGGGGTAAAAAAAGACAAGGAAAAATAAATTATGTACAATCAAGCACCAACGAATATTAAGATTATTTTCAAAATTGGGAGGGAGCTAACAGGTCTCCCACCCCAGCTAATTTTTTAAATAATTCAAAAGCAAAAAAGGTCCAACCCAAAATAAAGAATGCACAATAGATTTAGACTTTTTGAATTCAAAATTTGCAATGGAAGGGGATTGATGTTTATTAACTGGTGCTGTGATTGATGCTGTTTCTTTTTAGAATGTTCCTAAAAAATAAAGATTTAAAAAATGTTTTACTTAAAACACTTTTTGTAATTGATTGTCTTGAATTTATTTTTTGTTGTGTAGCCATTTTTTAATTTGATTTGTCTTGAATCCTATTTTACCTACTTTACACGTACTTCATGTATTTTACCATTACTTTATGTACTTTACATGAGATTTCATGTACTTCATGAGATGTGTACAAAAAACTTCACCAGCGGTTAACCCCTCGTGGAATTCATAAGTAAAATTAGCAGATAATCCTTCATGTTTTCATTGGTAAGATATTTTTTAAAAATATACAAGCTTAATGAAATTTTAAAATTTTCCAACTTACATTTTAGTGTACGACCCCGTTGCGCAAAGTGGTTTTGTCTTATCAAGAACTCATCATGGATTTTAATCCATTTTCATTCATTTGAGCATAGTTTAACTGACGAGTTCTTGATAAGACGAAACCACTTTACGCAACGGGGTCGTACACTAAAACGTAAGTTGGAAAATTTTCAAATTTCACTATGCTTGTATATTTTTAAAAAATGTTATTCAACATATAATTTTACAAGTTAATAAACTATTCACATTATAAATTTTCTATATAAGAGAAAATTAAATTGCATTTGGAAGTATAGTTTTTACCTGAAAGTTTACTCTTTTGCACCTCTGATTGGTTCATTCATTTATTACCAACCCAAAAGAAAGTGTACAACCAATAAAATAATTTCATAAACATTTAAAAGCGTACATAACGTCTATAAATGTCTGTCTGATCTCAGAAATTTATTTTTTATTTTTTTTGAATATTGCAAATTTAGAGCTTTTTCGTTCTGGGACCACGAAACCGTTAAACTTTGCCTACAAGGGTAACTTTGCATCACAAAAGTATAAGCGTCAGTGACGCAATAAGTGAAAAATGGAAAATTTTGAGTTTTGGTTTGAATTGATAACAAACAAGACAATCTTTCCCATTAGCTGACGAGTGATGCTATTGTGTCATTATTTTTTTTGGTGCAAAGTTACCCCTTGGGGGCAAGTTTAACGATTTTACGGTAATCAGTTTGTGCAACAGTTTTACCGATTCTTATATTTATCATCAATAACGATCATTTACATTTGGAAAACCTCACAGTGTTTCTCAACAGTGATTTTGGTGGACATGGAACCAATTAAGTCTGGGTTGAAATATTCTCTTTATCATAGAGAATTGTTTACTCTATAATATTTTTTAAATATTACCATTAAAACAACAACAAAAATTATTTAAGTAAAAAATGTATCGAAAGAATAATTTTTTACGTTTTCATATCACACAAGAGCAAGTTTTCCATACTTAGCTGATTGTATTGCATTGCTTTCAAAAATTCTTTTATTGATCAAAGTTGATACTGATGACGATTAGTTTGGCTCATTCTATACAAATCCCCCCCCGGTTTTGAAGGAGGGTAATCACAATTTATCCCAAGTAGCATTTCTAGCTAAAAATCAGCTGCAAATTTAAATAGCTGGTTTTTTGCTTGCTGGCAGCAAGCAATTAAATAACTATTTTCCAGCCAGCAAAATAGTTGCAAATTAGCTATATAATTGCATTAAAAATAGCTTGCTGGCAGCAAGCTGCAATGACATTTTAATAATGCGACAAATAGCTTTAGAAAATAGCTTTCTGGCAGCAAGCTGCAATGACATGCTAATAATGAACTAAATAGCTTTTGAAAATAGCTTTCTGGCAGCAAGCTGCAATGATATGCTAATAATGCGCTAAATAGCTTTAGAAAATAGCTTTCTGGCAGCAAGCTGCAATGACATGCTAATAATGAACTAAATAGCTTTTGAAAATAGCTTTCTGGCAGCAAGCTGCAATGACTTCCCAATAATGCGCTATTTTGGTAGCTAAACAGACGCTATTTGGCTAGCTAAAAACACGCTATTAGCTGGCTGGCAGCAAGCAAATTGCTTTTAACAAGCTAGCTTTTTGCTGAAAAATAATGGGCCACTTTTGCAATATTGCTGCAATACGGATGCTATTTAGCTGGCTGCCGCAGCAACTATGGTGCCAAACACAGCTATTTAGCTAGCTATTAGTTGCTTTTTAGCATCAAAATGCTGGTTGGGATGGAAACCTTTTTCTGCACTTTCAGAGAAGATAAAAATTGTTACATAGCAAATCGTTTAAATTCGTACTTTTTTATATTTTTCTTATTTTCAATTTTATAATAATTTTATATTTGAATTTACATTTTATTTCATAATTAATTACAATAATATTTTATAATATAAGAAAAAAGGAGTTAAAATCATCATAATTTGAAAACAAAACGAATAAATTTATTATAAGTTACTATTTGTAACTCAATAAATACAACAATGCGGAAAAGTGGATCATACCCTCTCCATGTCTTTTTAAAGAAAAACTCAATGATACAAACAAAAATTAGGTACTGTCTTTTTTATTCGGCTAATACTTTGGCCGTCGAGAAAGTAACAGTTCTGGACCGGGATATTAATTTAGTACCGGAAAAATTAATTTTGTCACTCAAATACCCATTGAAAAATAAAACTTTTCGTACCGCAATATGGAAAAATGATAAGCATACCTGTTGCACAACACAAAACCTATTTTTATTTTTAATAGGAAAGAAAATATTTGTGAAAATCTGTTTATCAACTCTAAATTTGTGAGTGGTAACCCATTCTTATAATCCATTTTCATCTCAAAAGTCTAAACAACATCACACTAAATTCACTTTTAAAGTGGCACAACTCTACTTTTTGAACGTTTCTTGTTCATAGTACAGTCAAACCTCGGTTTTTGTATCCCAAAGTTTTTGTACGATTTGATTTCTACCAACTTCTTTCGTAAACATTTTGTTCCAAAATGCACTCGAATTTCGTCCAGTTGAAAATTGTCCGTATCAAACTCGTCGGTCTGCCTGCGTGATTCGACCACTTGTTTTCCGGAATCGAACGCTCACACAAAGCATCCCATGTTTTCGTGACTTGTCTGTCTTTAACCTCGCGCGTTCATCCGAAACATTTCGTAATATTCCATTGCTTTCTGGAACGAAAAAATTTTGGGTTTTAAACAAATATCGTTGCGATTCGGTTTTCGACAAACTTTTTGAACCGAATTAATCGCGGAAACTGATGTTCCACTGTATTTAGTGTTACATATAAGCCACACTCCAACACGGAGTAGCATTGACCGTCTTTTCAGTTTGTTAATTAGAGAGAGATTCAAAAAGAAATGTTACAAAAAATTAAAAAACAAATCTATTCAAAAGAAGCATTTTCATAATTATCTAAGAAATAAAAATATTTCTCTCACAATACAGAAACATTTCTTGAATGGAATGCTTGAAAAATCATTTTAATTGTGGATTTTTTTCAGAAGTAAACCTTATTGTCGGTGTTCATCTATCGGTCTGTCCTAGATCTGGGGTAGGGATGGGGAAATAGATTTAGTGGCAAACCGTATAAAATAATTACAACATTTAGGAGGGTAAAATAGAATTTATTATAACACAAAAATAATCAAATTTATTAATAATTTATTTGTTCATTGTATTGATCCCAGGCTGGATTTGGCCAGCGGGTCGCCATTTCCCCATCCCTGATCTAGGGCATAACCTAATTATTAACTAAAAAAATTCAAAAATTAAACTATTACTCGTAGAGTTTCCCACGTCAGTGATAGAATTTTCTTTGAATGCGAGTAGAAAAAATCTGAAATTTTACGAAAATATTCAATTTTATAATTAAAATATTTATTTATAATATTGTAGTGTTTTTAACACATCATAAATTTGAATTATTTTTATTGCTGTACAAAAAGTGTTTAATTGGTTGTTTTAAAAGTATAGAAACTGACAGGAAACCTCTTAAGTTAATTAATAAATTAAGAAACAATTCAAGTTGACTGAGATTTTCACTTAGATCTATTTTAATAATAATTTAAATTATTATTTTGAAATGTAGAAATTATGTCAAATTTACGTGCCTCAATTTATTAAACTTTATCAAATGCGGACAATATTTTAATTTAATTCAACACGTTAACAATATTTTAATAAATTATAAATAATGAACTTTATTTGAAATATCATAACTAGAATACACTTTTAATCTTATGCATGGTCAGAAAGTTGACTACCTACACGTACCTAGATAGTAACCAGCTATGTAAATCTGGTTAATCCATTCATGCGCCCGTGTGTCCACATTATTCAACAAACTAGGACAACCAGTTGTATACCAGATGCTTATCCTCGGGATAGCTGGTCCGTGATTCAAGTTCGCTGAATAGTTGGTTATTAAATTATCAACCAATCGCCGAATTTAAAACTTGGACTAAGACTAAGGTGATCCGAGGATGCACTCTTGTCATGATTGGCTCTTAATTGAAAAGTCGAACGGACAGACACGGAGCCAGATCATAAGCTTTTAAGTATACTGCGTATACGAAACCTAACAAGTTTTGCAGATAAAAATCTGTTTGTTGCAAAAAGTAATTAGCAGATTTTAACAAAATTAGCTATTTTACGATTTACGAAACATAAAGTTTAATTCTAGAATTTCAAGATTATACAACAATGTTTTGGTTTCTGTACTCTTCTTCTTCGTCAACCTTTTCCGCCCAGTGCTAGACTTTAGCTTTTTCTCTAAGAGAAAGGTTTGAAGCATTAAGACCCCACGGCGGCTTAGTGCGGGATGGGGAATGTGCCTGTAACTCTTTTTATTGTTGATTTTGGCAGTCATCATCTCAGGGAGACCGCCGGCTTTACGTTAGAAAGAGAGTCGGAAAGAAAATTTTCTTTACTAGACTCCTCCCGGGATCGAACCGGGTGCTTTTGCATCAGTAGTTGATCGCTCTAATTACTTGGCCAAGACCGTCTCCGTATATTACAGTTTTTTATATTATAGCTTTTTAAAAAATCCTCTTAAGTTGCTATTTCCACTTTTTTGGCATTTCGCTCCACTGTGCGTCGTAACAAATTTATAAAATGTACACCGAATTTTTTGGTTTTTGCAGGTTGCAAATTAAACGCCCAAGTGTTGAATATCCTTATCGTACACTGATAGGAAAAGGGATTGCTTCACTCAATGTAGTTTTTTAAGCGTTGCTAAGTGCAGAATTTTAGTTATTGTGGCTCGTAGGAGAGGTAGCGCTCACGATTCAAGAATATGGAACGCGAGTACTTTAAAATTCAGATTTGAGAATAGTGAAATAAATGGAATTTTATAGGCGGTAATAGATTTAAAGTGACGAAGCATATCCATTGTCGCCTTTCTATTTAATTCACCATATTTAAATTTGGATTTTAAGGTATCCTCGTTCTATATTCTTGAATTGTAAACATTACTTCTTTAACAATCCACAATAACCAAATTCTACACTTAACATCGTTTACATAATTATACGTCGAATGAAAATCAATAAACAGTAAGGGATTTCAACAATTGGGCAATTAATTTTCAAGTGAGCCCTATCGATGCACCTTTAGAATGTGAAAATTTTGTTTTATACTGTTTACCTCAACATTCGTCTCTGGAAAATTTATAAATACTTTGCGATGTATAGCTTTGGCTTCATCTACACGTTTAATTATACGACTTAATGTAGATTTATGGTGAAAATCATGTTTTTCGCTAATTTCGTTTTGATCTGCACCTTTAGCAAAGTACCTTAAAAAAATTCAAAACTTAAATTTCGGATCATAAAGGCCGTCTACAATTGTTGAAGTTATTAAATGGATGCTTTATTAATCTATTACAACACACGCCATTTTCTTCTTTAATCGCGAAATTTTTCATTGTCATAATCATCAACGATTTGTATGATCTACATAGATTATTGAATATAAATAAATGGATGATTTATTAAGATTATGACAACCATATTTTCGCTTCGTATTTCAATTACCATATCAATTGGATTTGTATCTCTCATATCTTGGATCTAGTAAACAGTTATTTAGCAGATATCACTAACCCGTGACGTATGCCAAATTACCAAAATAGGAATCGATATATCATACATTGTATATATGATTTATTGAGCAGTTACATTCATAGCCCTGATCGTATGCGACCTTTGAGATT
The DNA here is from genome assembly GCA_036346125.1 of Lycocerus yunnanus. Lineage (NCBI taxonomy): Eukaryota > Metazoa > Arthropoda > Insecta > Coleoptera > Cantharidae > Lycocerus > Lycocerus yunnanus. Next base: position 1,348,606 of record JARFIX010000075.1, on the reverse strand, counting down.
ACAAAATCCTTTGATATTTATCCTCGTCAAATTATACTATTATTCAATTTCACAGTTAGGGATGTGTTTTCATTTCGAATTAACGATCAATCTCAAGTACTGGACAATAACCTTGTCGCAGTTGCGGCCGGTTTGTCTCAAGTCTATTACACTGTCCCACCATCGCAATCTGGTCTTCCTCTGGTTAATCCGTCCGGTTCCATAACATCACCCTCTTTTTACTTCCTCATCGTTTCCCCGACTGTCCCAGCCATTTGACTCGTTGCGCCTTTACATATTTTACCACGTTTTCCCATTCATCTCCGTTGGATTTCATGGTTCATTCTAGGTCTATATTCACCGTTCTCCTGTATTGGGCCCAGAATGGTCCTCATAATCTTTCTTTCTTAATTATCATGCATAATTATACTTTTGACTTCCCATTTACATCAAGAACATTTTGAATCATTTCATTTTTTTTGATTTCTTCATCAACATTTATTCTATCTTTCATTTTTTCCATTACTTATAATTTTTAAATTTATTTATTTTTAATCCCTACCAAGCTATATCATACCAAGTAACAATAAATTAAAGATTAAAGTAAATATACTATCCTGATTGCAGAAAAATTAGAAAAGTTACGAAAGCAAAAAAAATTTGAAAGATACAAAAGTTTTGTAAGTTTGAAAATATTGCGGAAAATTACAAAATTTTGCATTGATTTATAAAGATTGTTTCCTTGAAAGAAAAAAAATTAATTCAAAAAAGTTCTCACCATTGCATTTTCAACAGTGAATAATAAAAGAAGTTATAAAAAGTTATAAAAAAATATTAAAATTAAAGTGCAAACAAAAATAAAAAGCCAAAGTTTTACAACGTTGGCAATTTGAAATTTAGCGGACGGCTCAGTAGCCGTTTATTTAAAATTAAAAGTTGAAATGATCTTAAACAAGCCAAGAGCAACACTAAAATTTTAGTAGCCAACCAACGATTTTAGTATTTTTGTACTAAGACTATGAGTATGGCTAAAAGATTTTAGTGGAGTGCAATTAGACGAAAAACATAAATAATTAGAAGCCCCCCCCGACATAGTTGGATTTACTAAAAAACTATTTTAATAGGTTTCTATAATCATAATATAGTTTATTGACTTGTGAAATATCTGATTTATAAAATACTAGCGGGATACCCGGCTTCGCCCGGGGTTTAAATTTATATGAAATTCTATTCATTTTGATTTCAATTCAATTTTGATTTATTTCCACCTTATAATTGCGTATCTTAAATACCTAACTGGATTGGCTGTACAATTTAAATTGTAAGTTTAAAAAACTTAACCAATAAGAGAGTAATTAGTTCCAGAATTTCAATTTTGATGTTTGTAGACATCGAGAAGAGAACGTTTCAATTTAAATTTTTATGAAAATTTTATAGATTTTACGTGCTGAAGTAAAACAATTTGCGATAAAATTTATGGATTTATTAATAAAATTTTTTTGGGAATGTGTTAAAACTGGGAGTAGCGGCGTTGACCACAGAATTTGTATCAGAATCACCAGTTAAAATTTCAATTCGTTAGAGATTTCCGTTGGGAGAATTTTATCCAACAGACATACAAACATTCAGTTTTATTAAATTGAGATTAACATATTTGACGACATCGCATTTTATCCCAATTTAGAATCAGGAAAAATCCGCATATAACACGGTGTTCTTAATACAACACGGTTTCTCTAAAGCACAAAATTTCAAAGAAAACTTGACAAATACTTTGCTTCATACAACGAAATATGGGTACAGTCAAGAATCCCGAACTCAAAAGTACACTTTTCTCTATAAAAATGGCCTGAGCAAACGAAAGAACACTAAAATGCAAGACTTTTAAGGTGAGGTAGGTTTTGCTAAGATACATGTCGTTGCCCCCTCCCCCAAATTGAATTTTTATTGAAATTGGTGTCAAACGTTTGAGCTTCGTTTGAGCTTTGTTTGAGCTTTGTTTGAGCCTCAATGAGCTTCCATTCCCGTCGTTTGAGCTTCAACGCTTCAGCTATGCCCTTTAATAAGCCCACAATTTAAATTCAAAGTTCAAAATTTTCCCATAAGAAAACATGTAAATGTATTATTGCGTAATATTACGCAATAATTTTATTAACAGTACTTGTGCTTCGATATACGTGAATAACCCATAGGGCGGGGCTAACTAGAGCAGCGTTAGGAGGAGTCAGTCGTTCACTGAAATCCGTCACATCAACTTCTATACTTTTCGAGTTGGTGGTTCTGGGGATGTTTTAGGAAGAAAATCGCGTGTCAAAACCGCTGAGCCCCGAAGCGACCCGGAGGCTCCGAGCTTCGGGGCTCCGAGCGGTTTTGACAGTGCAACAGCTTCAGAAACGAATTCACATAAAAAGTGATTTTTTTCGAAAATTTGTTGTTGTAATTTTTTATTAGCTAATTACACTATTATCTTTCTTAAATCGTTGTAAAAACCGAGATTCTGGTATATTTACTGTCGCCACAATCTATTTTAATTTTGGTGGGCGGGGTTACAGTTCAAAGAGCCAATGATAAAATTGCATTCCAAATTAATTTTTAAAGCTGTTTTTTAACCAAATTTGTAGACTGACATTTTTTTTTTAATGTGTAGAGAATGATATTCTCTTTCATAATTCACTTTAAAAATCATGAAATTCCGAATTCGGGTTTATTGACCGTCCCCCGAAATTTATAAAGATTTCTCAGTCAAACGTAAACTACCTAAACTAACAGATTTTTGCAAATAAAAAATAATGTAGCTTAAGAGCCTCATAAACAAAGAGCAGAATGTGAGTTTATGTAATAATATGTTTAATTTTTTTTATTAATTATTACTTTAATAAATAAAAATAAAAATTTCGTTTAGTTGTAAAATTAAATTAGTTATATCTTTTTAAAATTTTGGAACTTGACCCTGCTTGTTGTATTCGTTTTTTGCTTCGTATAACACGAATTTGCATAACACGGCGTTTTTAAGAACATAAATACCGTGTTATACAGGGGGTTACCTGTACTTAAGTAAAACAAATTGCGATGAAACTTATGGATTTATTAATAAATTTTTTTTGGAAATGTGTTTAGATCTGGGAATAGCGGCGCTGACCTAAGAATTTGTGTCGGGATCACCAGTTATAATTTCACTTTGTTAGAGCTTTCCGAACGGACATACAAACTTTCAATTTTATGTATTATGATTTTCAAATTTTTACAAGCCAATCATGTAATGTAATTAAAAACTTTCTCACTTTTTTGTACCCTAATTGTTCCTTCTGTTGTGCTTAAAAGAGAGAATTTTTATAGCAAATTAATTTGAAACTGATAATCCGAAAATTTTCCGTAATTTTCTTCTTAAAATAATTATCTAGAAATTTTCGTCGTCATTTATTACTCATCTAAAGCTATAGAAATAAAAATACAAAATGGCGGCTTTAAAATGGTAAAACTTTAGATAAAATAATGCAAGATTTTTTAAATGCTGTTATTCAGTAATTACATACTATGCATATGTCGAGTGCACCCCAAATACCTGAATATTGGACGAATTGGAAATAAAGTATTTTGGACAAGTATTTCACCCTGGGACGATTCCAAATCCTTTCCAAATTGTGGAAAAAAGTAAAACAGACTTTTTAATTATCAGTTTCACCTTTCCAATTTTTATCCTACTTCAAAAAAATGGAGGTTAATGCATTATATTGAGCGAAGCCATTATTTGACGATGAAAACTTTATCATATTCCATTACCAATTCTTAAAAAAAAATCTTGTTAATCCATTCATGCGTCCAACCACATTAATCACGCCGATTCGTGATTAAATCTGGTAATTACTTGGTTATTAAATTAACAACCAATCACCGAATGGTAAACCTCGGACTAAGGTGATTTAATATGTTATATAATTGAATTATGCAGACGGACGGACGGATACGGATAAAATCTATAAATATTCAATTAAAATCTGTAAAAAAATCATGTAAATAATTAAAATTTTTGTTAATTATTTAAAAAGTACTAATAAAGAAAAATCTTATGTGAAACATTTTAATTACCAAATGTCCACCTGCAGGTCTTAGCTAACACTATACATGGACGCCTAAATAATCACTTTTCCGGAATTGCCGTGTAAAAATCGGCTATTCTCATGGTTTAGAATCCACGTTAAGCTATAGGTCCACCGCGTCTGTGACACATTTTCAAGCGCAAGTGAAAATATACGAAATACAATAATAGAAATAATTTTATAATAAAATTTTCATAATAAATAGGGTACGATATAAATAGTACACATATCTACCCATTATGTATAATCGTTCTTAGCAATACTAACGGCCATGTTATTTTATTATATCAAAAATCTAAGTAATTGCACTGCTTTCTTTGAAATAAACTACGATTATATTATTTATTAACTGCTGGTACAGTTCTAGATATCCAGTTATATCACGTGAATTTATGGTAGTGTACCTGCAACCTATCATGAAAACTTAGCTGTGCAAGTTAGAATGTTTAAGGGCATATCAGCTCACAGCAATAACTTTTTAAAAAGTTTTACATTTTGCATTTTCGTGAAAAATATAAAATGCAAGTGTTTGAGCTCAACTTTTATGCTAGGTAACATACTGTGGCCGTTTTACTACAAATTTATAGCAAAAAATTTATAAATCACAAGTTTGCAAATTGCACGTCAAGCGATACCATCTCGCGTGCAAACACCCTCTTTTATTTTCAGTCCTGAATATTGTTTATATCTAAATGTCACGAAACTCAACTAACCAAAAATTGATAGTACAAGGAATGCATATAAATTTAAATTTTTAGAATTTCTGTTAAATTTATTCCAAGGAAGATATAATTTATTCTTATTCCTATTCCGTTTAGAAAATAAGGAAACCACAATCGCTGAGTGTTATATTTTACTTTATGTCGGGGTATTTAACAAGAGAAACTCTTATAATTGAATATAAAGTAAATCAAATTAAACATATACATAGGTATAGCTGGTTTAATTAAATTGCTTTTAATGTAAAATCCGCAATAATTAAACATTCATTCGAAACTCAACTTCAGGTATTTAGAGAACCGAAACTCGACGTTTAATCAAGTCTCTAAAGACTTGCTATATTCTCAACAGTCTTTTATAAAATTAAATTTTAATGCAGTGCGAGTTGAATTATGGTTCCATCAAAATAATTGCGTTGTAAATATTTTCAGAGATGTGGTTTTAGAACTTACAGAGCCTAAGCAACTGGTCTAAAAGTAATTAAATGGTAACTGGGAGTTTAAAAATTTAGGCATAATTAGGAAAAGATATAGAAATAATTTTCACAAGTCAAGATCTCGACATGGACAAATGCAGGTCTCGAGAGTCCGAATATGGATATTGGGAATATTGCTTTTCATATATTTAGCTGGCGTTTTACTCCTCTCAGCTGTTACGTTCCACGAACCAAGAAATAGTAATCGTAGTTCCAAGGTACGGTACCAAAATTTAATATAAAGTTTAAGTTCAATATTTTTTGATTTAGGTTCTAAGCGAAGAAAAACCGAAGATATCCAAAAGTAATAAAAATCTTGAATATGATATTTCAGGAATTAGACCTTCACGAAAATTTAGAATACAGTGGTGTAAAGAATTGCAATTTCATAACCCTCCAAAATTGCCTGTAGCATTAGCTTCGTTTCCAGGAAGTGGAAATACATGGCTACGTTATTTATTGCAACAACTTACGGGTAAGGTTAATTAAATTTACCTGCATTGTTGATATATTACATCTATAAATTATTGTAAACGATACAACGATGTGCTTTACCAATAAATTGATATCAGGCTTGAAAACAGTAGTTGATGTATGTACTATGTTGACATACATAATGTGTAAATCAGCTTTAGTCACAAACAACAATATAATACTTACAGTGGGGTCGTGAAACGTGGAGAAAATTCATAAAAATGCAAAACTCGTACGTGATTTTTACAGCATCTGGTTTTTCCTTTCATTTGGGGTCTGGAAGTTATAAAGTAAAAATTCTATTTGATTTTGAAAGTTAATCACATTTGTTTCTAATGGAAATGATACGCAAAATAATTAAAAAAAAAAGAACTAACCGCAAACCACTTGTGGCAATTGTGCTTGCTTAGCTTAGTAAAGGAGGTTCTTCGATGTCGGTTTTAGCAATTTGCGAGTGAAAATATGAAAAAATAATTAGGGAGTAACAATATTCCAAATTAAAGTATTATGTATTTGCTAAGGTCAGAAATTATAGATGATGTGAATGTATGTGAAATTTTTTAATATTTCGCTTTTTCCAGAAATTAAAAAATTCTATTCGCTACATGCATTTATATTTTCGATAATAATTTCTAATTTTAGATCCAAGATGGTATATATCTTTGTGTTTTGTTTAAGTATGTTTGTATATTCTAATTTTCATTTCAACTTTATTGGAGGTATTTTTAAAAAATAGCTTAGGAAAAACTTTGTAGTTTCACGCGACGTCAAATTTTGAATATTTAATTTTTGTAGTACAAATTAAATGAACCAACTTGAACTAACTCACTTGGTCACAAAAATTTTGGCATATGAAATTACTTTTGTTGAATTTGTAATTTTAGGCCCTTGATGGGTTTTGTGTTCTTCCTCGATTAATTAATCGTGTAATTAATATTGAATATTGTATCTCGGCCCTGCCTCGGTCCTGTCAGATCCTACTCAAAATTATTTTGTACATTTACTACCACTAGTGAAACAGTTCTTGTGAAATTCATATTAAATATAGAACATCTGGCAAACTTAAACTAACGACGGATACAATAAGGAGGTAAATACCTCATGATTCTTCTAAAACTGAAAAAGATTGAAAAAAATAGATAAAATTGCTACAAATTTGAAAAATGTTACCTTTTACATTTAAAATGAAAATGTGATACTTTTATATTTAAATGAAATATCGAGGGGTCAACCGCTAGAGGAAATCGTGTACAATTAACTTCACACTTCACGTACTTCATCATAATTCTCCATACTTCTTCGTACTTCATATAATTCAGCAGTAATTCACGGGACTTCAAGTACTTTACCAGTAATTTACCGCACTTCATCAATAATTCACGGTACTTCACCTACTTTACCTATACTTCATTGTATTTCACGTACTTCATCGGTATTTCAAAGACTTACCGAGATTCCAAAATTGCACTGGAGGGTGTTCCACACCCAGACCCCCAGATCGAGTAGTTTATTTTTATCAGAAGTAAACTGATTTCTCGTTGCAGAGGCACTGGAGGGTGTTCACACCCCAGACCCCGGATCGAGTAGTTTATTTTTATCAGAAGTAAACTGATTTCCCGTTGCAGAGGCACTGGAGGGTGTTCCACACCCCAGACCCCCGGATCGAGTAATTTATTTTTATCAGAAGTAAACTGATTTCCCGTTGCAGAGACACTGTAAGGTGTTCCACCCAGACCCTCCGGATTAATTAGTTTATTTTTATTTTGTTGCAGAGATCTGCCCTCAGGAGGTACGGAATTTATAATTATCCAATTAATAATTAATTGTCAGACTTCGAATTAAACACATTTACTTGGCCATAGCTAATTTTAATAAACTTGAGATATGCTTAAATATTTAATTCACTTTTAATAAAAATAAATTGTTTAAACCGGGGGTCTGGGGTGTGGAACACCTCCAGTGTCTCTGCATCTTATAAAAGTAAACTACTCGGTCTGGGGTTCTGTACGTTCTGCAATATTCTTAATTTCAAAATTTGTGCACTGGAGGGTGTTCCACACCTCCCAGACCCCCGGATTGACTAGTTTATTTTTATCAGAAGTAAACTGAAGATCTCCCGTTGCAGAGGCACTAGAGGGTGTTCCCCCACACCCCGGATTGAGTAGTTTATGTTTTATCAGGAGTAAACTGAAGATCTCCGTTGCAGAGATCTACTTCCAAGGGGATAAGAAATTTATAATTATGCCGTTTATGATTAATTGTCAGATTACGAATTAAACACATTTACTTGGCCATAGCTAATTTTAATAAACTTGAGATATGCTTAAATATTTAATTCACTTTTAATAAAAATAAATCATTTAAACCAGGGTGTTTGGGAGGTGTGGAACACCCTCCAGTGCCTCTACAACAGTAGATCTACAGTTTACTTCTAATAAAAATTAACTAAAAAGTCCTGGAGGTCTGGGGGTGCGAAACACCATTCAGTACCCTAATATTACAATGCAGACAAACATATTAAAGGTTTGAAAATTTAGTAGAAACTCTTCGCTACCGTTTTAGTTTTCTAAAAAATTATGACATATTCTTGGGGGCAACAAAAAGGGTAAAGCAAAATAAATTTTGTGCAATCATGCACGAACGATTATTAAGATTATTTTCAAAATCGGAAGGGTGGAGCTAGAAGGGCTAAATAATGAAATAATAAATTACTAAAGCTTTTTATTGAGCTACCAAACCTCTATGATATTCAATCAAATGAGCTAAAAATAAATTACAAAATTAACTAAAGAAATCTAAGTTTAATTTAATTATTTGATTACTATTAAACTAGCAACTACCAAAACTTTTAATTAGTAAAATAATGACCTCCAAAGGTCTATTCAACGTTTAAGATAAAAAATGTTAAGAAAATCTACTGATGTAAGTTAATTTGCTATCAAATAATTATTATTGAATACACGTGTCTTATCAATCATACACATTAACCGTAGCGCATGCGCATAAGCTAGGTTCAACTTTATGTAATTCGCCAAAAATTTACTAACTTCATGATACTTCACTTGTACTTCAATATTCTTAACACGTATTTTACCTACTTTACACGTACTTCATTAATTTTGCCAGTACTTCATGTATTTCACAAGTACTTCATGTACTTCATGAGATGTGTACAAAAAATTTCACCAGCGGTTAACCCCTTGTGAAATTTACTCTTCCACAGGTATTACAAATCAAAATAAGAACACAAACCTTTTAGATATTTTAGAAAAATATTAATTTATTTAAATAGTTATAGTTATCCTAATCAATTCTTTAAATCTTTACATCATAATTATAGGTATCCTAATCAATTTTTTAAATCTTAAACGAACTCGCTGTAAAATATGTTATGCCAAATTTTTATGTTTCGATTAACAAATTTTACGATATACTAACGATTTCAGTATTTCAAAATGTTTTATATTTAAGTTGGTTAAAATATCAGTAGAAAAATTTGGAAAAAAATTATTTAAAGTACTTTAGAGTCGAGAAAAATTATTTGTTGATTTTTACATTTAAATAATCTGTTAAGATACGGAAACCGGCTAGGGTTTATTTCCAATAATAACGCTACAAATCGATTTTAAAAGTCATAAAGAGCGAGAAAATTTTCATTGTATTGACGGTGCGTGTGGTTTGATATGCACGAATCAACCATAGGGCAGGGCTAACTAGAGCAGCGTTAGGAGGGAGTCAGTCGCTCTCTGAGATCCGTCGGGTCAACATCAAAATTTTTCGAGTTGGACAGTTCTAGGGGGATGTAAGTAAAGCGCTTAACAAAGCGCTAGCAGAGCGGAGCGTGCGGAAAGTGGGTTTCGATAAGCGCAACTACGTCAAGACATAAATTCACTCAAAAATTATTTTTGCAAAAATTCTTCTTAAATCGACGCGGTTCAATGTTTTATTCAAATAACAGCTCCTCCCATACGTGACGGCTGCATCAAAATTGATAAAATACATGATTTCGAGTAAAATTGCAAAAAAACAAAATGGGTGGGGCTTGAGGTACGATTTTAGCCTATCACAGAAACGTACTTTAATTTTTGATTTTTAATGCCTAAACGTGAAAATTTTCGATTCATCCTCACCTTATAATTTTTCTAATTTAATGCTCATTCATAATTTGCTTTAATTTCTATAGGAAAACTTGTATCTTCGAGCGGCAGTTAGCGAACTCTGCCCCAGAAACCATTACAAATGCTATAGGGGACAGAGTCTCCGAGTCTCGAGCTCACTGAATATGTTTAAAATTGTCCTTCCCGAGCAGTTCTTTAATTCTGTGATTTTTTGTTTATTTTTGAATTTTTTTATAGATTAAAAAATTACTAGTTTCTGTTAAATTTAAAAAGCTATTTTATAACAAAAATTCTTAAAGACACTGTAAATTCCAACAAAACACTATTAATACACTCTTTTTGCTATTTTAAATACAGAGCATACAAAAACCCAGCCCAAAATTCCACATAATGTAAGTGATTACAGACTGAACTAGCGGTAGGGTCATGGTAATCAATCTAATGTAAGCTTTCGATACCAAATTATTTTAATCAAGTCCAAATTTGATTAATCGAAAGTTATTTTAAAATAAAAGGGGGGGTCATCAATCTGATTACCGCTACACACCGCTCATGGGGCGCTTTCAGTTGTTCAATTCTCTCTTTTTAGCAATGGGGGTGTTTTAAAATAATGGGAGACAAAAAGTAGGTTGCCTTTTAAGAAATTATTGATGACATTATAACTTCAAGATAAGAAGTAAAAAAATTCTTTTAAATTAAAACAATATACTACCTGAAAAAATTGTATGTGCTGTATTTCACACTCTGCGACTCCACTGTATATTTATTACAGATTCAAATTAATTCGTTAGTCATCGGCATCACAAAATAATTTTTCTTTGTTGAAAAATATGTCCGTTCCACAGCTTTAAATTTTAAAATCTCTTAAGATATTATTTGAATATTGCTTGAGGCTTATTCTCGACACTATCACCGCTCATTGATGATATTATTTAAAATTTGAAATAGCATGGTAATTTAACACGACGACAGGCTACATTGAAAATGAAGTTGAAGAATGGGGTTTTCTCACATAAATCTGATTTTCTAATTTCCAGTCCATTTCCAACCATAATTTCCTAGGAAAGATGATTATATCACTGACGAAAACGTTATCCAATAAATTAACATTATCGATTTATTCAACAAATTATGCTATTATAGCAAATTATTTAGTCTAATTTTCTTAATAATGCAAATTTTAAAATCTGCTATCCATTGCACAATATTTTTTCTAAAATATTACTTTCATCGTGCGACAGGTTGACTCGGGAGACCAAATAACTAGAAGATTAATAAAAAAATAACATTTTTTTAGGAAACTCCTTAATTTATTAAAATATATATTTTAGGAATATATACCGGATCTGTCTACAAAGATTATGGTCTATTAAAAAGTGGCTTTCCTGCTGAAAGTATATCAAATGGGTCTGTATTGGCCGTTAAAACACATGAATGGGGTATCCAGGCTAGAAAATTATTTGCAAAAGCCATTTTACTGGTCCGTTCTCCATCGCAGGCAATTCAAGCTGAATTTAATAGACAAAGCGGTGGGCATATTGGATTCGCATCACCAGATCGTTACAAACGAACGAGAGGAAAATGTACGTTACATTGTAAAAATTTTACGTTATCAATTTAATTCAAAATTAAAATTGCGATGAGTGGCTACTTAATTATTGAATTTAAATTAAAAATCAATATATCAACCGTTTTATTTGTGAATATTCTATTACACATGCGGATTACAATCTGGAGTTTTAATGTTCTCAGTTTTGGACCATCAATTTGTTTCCAATTATAGCTGTCTAATCGGAAAGCACTACGTAGCTCTGTGGTAAACCGCAGATTTACTGAACGGTTACGTAAGTGTGTCATCTCAGCTTGCTTGTCACGAATAGGAAGTCATCGCAATATTTTAATATTTTAATCAAACAATTAAGTTACATTTACCTAAAAGCTTTCAGTATAGTTATATTATTAGCTCTCTAACGTAAATTCAATTTTGTTTGACATTTAAAGTTCCCGTATGGTCTTATTGTAACCCAATTAATTGAAAAATTATTCCATTCGCGCTCATAAAAGAAAATTCAATTTTTGAGATGTGATGTAATAAGATCTTGAAATAAAAATTTCATATTGATAAAAAATTGATGTCTCCGGTCTTTAAGCTCACATTGCTGCAGAATGTGTTAGTGCTTTTCAATATTTCAATATACTTGGCTCGGAGTATGGAATCGATATGAACATGAAGTAAAAAGTCAAAGCCGCATTGTGTTCTTTAGCTCTTTAGTTTTTGTCCTTTTTTTTGGGAAATTTTTAGTTAAATATTTTTATTTGGTTTCAGATTGGCAGAAATTTGTGACCGATAAATTAGCAGGTTGGAAACAAATGAATTTAGATTGGCTGTACAATTTTACAGGGCCTACACACGTTGTTTTTTACGAACAATTAGTCGATAATGTACAACATACACTGACAACTTTATTAGAATTTTTGGAAATTCCCATATCTAAGAGTTTATTAGAGTGTACCTTAGAACGACAAGAAGGAATATATAGGAGAAAGAAGAGGCATTTAAATTTTGATCCATTTACTAATGCAATGAAGAAGCGTTTGCAAACAGAACAACAAAAGGTTTATCAAGCAATTTATAATATCGCATCACCGGCTAAGAAAAAAAGATGATGTCGTGATTATTTTTGATATGTTAAATTTTAGTTTTATATGTTGTGTAACAACGACTGTAACAATTTAGATAATATGGACCAACACACCTGATATGTCTGTTGTAATTCAATTGATTAATTTTTAATTCGACGCAAGTTGAGGTCTAATCACATGATTTATTAATGACTATAAGGCTCAAAAGAGGTGCTAAGAGAATTTCTACATTGTTTTATACGTAAACATTAATAATGATTTCAATGTGTTTGTGAAATTATATAGATTTAGGATATTTGGGCAGTATTATATGTAGGAAATTGATGTTGAATTATTAAACATTATCTACTTAATAAAATGAAGCTCACGGCATATTTCTTTAAACGTTATTGAATACAAATTCCGCTCAATATCTACACCAATAAATCCGCTTTTTATTAATAATGTACCTAATTTATTAATATAGTTACGTGGTTGGACGTGATTACAATCTCTGTTTTATCGAAACTCAACACAATACCTACACCAATCTCTTAGAATAAATACCACAACTCACAAGTTCTTCGTTGTCTTTTTATTTTAGAATGTATTTTGATCAGGACTAAAAACTTTATTTAAATAATTAATAATTTTTTTGATTGAAGAAGTGATTGTTCACATCGTTATAAAAAATATAGGATCACACATATTATTTTTTTATTTTATTCATAAATAAAGAAAATTAATTTAAAATTTAAAAATTAAATAATAAAAAACAAATCTTTCTTAGTTTCACCAAAGCGCGTCTTGCTAATTTTTAAATTTTAATTTAATATTACTATTTAGATCAGATCACGCCCTTTTTCCTGATACCAACTATACTTCTGTAAAGTAAAGCTCTAAAAAATGATTATATTCTGATGGGAAAGGAGACATAAAAACTATTCTGATTTGATGACCATGATGGCTGGAGATTCAACAGAAACTGTTTGTTGTGTGTATCTAATTAAAGGGACGCACTTAGCTAGGGTGGATGAGTTAACAACTACAAAGAATCAGGTAAAGCAGCACGTCTTTAGATGGAAGACTTAAAATATTCGATTCACAAATGTGTTCAGATTAGCGAATCTGTAAGAAGATATCCTCTAGCCAAAAGCTGGATGTCGTCTCACAGGTTAGTACAAGTTAAAGTATCACTAAGTCAACTAGGTTTTGTAATGCGATGGATGTAAGTATTTACGGATAACAAATGCAACGATTTTAAGTCCAAGAAACTTTATGACCTTGCATTACTTCACTTTCACTTTTTTGAACTTTTAGTGCCACTCGAGCAGGCAGTAAAAGTAGTATTAAATAAATATAATAAGTAGCTATTTTTTAAGTGCGAAGAAACAAAATCTCATATTCTGAGTAAAACTATTTTTTTGTGCCTTGAACTGAAATGGAATATACAGGTTGGTTGTAAAGTATTTAAAACAAAAATGAAAGAATGTGAACTTTTAAATGAAATTAGTTTTTTTATTCAATATAATCTCCCTCAACTTCAATACACTTATTCCAATGATTCTGCAATAATTTTATTCCATCTCTGTAATCATTTTCTGGAAGCTCTGCAAAATACTGTTCCACGACTGAAATAGCTTCTTCATTCGATGAAAAACGCTTTTCACGAACGAATTGTTTCAAGTTTCTGAAGAGGTAGTAGTCGCTAGGAGCCAAATCTGGCGAATACGGTGGATGTTCAAGCAATTCGTACTTTAGTTCATTGAATTTTGCCATTGTTAAAACACTTTTGTGGACAGGTGCGTTGTCTTGGTGAAAGATGATTTTTTTATGTTGCAAACCGGGTCTCTTTTCACGAATTTGTTCGTTCAATTGATCCAAAAGGTTACAATAATATTCAGAGTTAATTGTTTTACCTTTTCAAGATAATCAATCAATAAAATCCTTTTGCATCCCAAAAACTGATGCCATAACCTTTTTGCTGATCGTCCTGACTTCACCTGTTTTGGAGCTGAACAACCAGCCTCAGTCCACTGTAATCGTTCTTGTTTCAATTTAGGATCATGGTGGTAGATCCAAGTCTCATCCATAGTTACAAAACGACGCACAAAATCGATTTTATTCTTATTAAAAGATTCAAATGATGCTGAGAAATTTGCTTTCGTGTGAGTTTTGTTGAATTGTTAACGAATGCGGCACTAACTTTCCAAACAGCTTTTTCATACGTAATTCTTTATGTAAAATATAGAGTACTCGTTCGTCTGAGATGCCTATGGTATTAGCAATTTCACGCTTAGTCAAACTTGGATCTTCACTAACAATATTATGTACTTGTTCAATGATTTCTGGTGTTGTTGCAGTTTTGGTCGTCCACTACGTGGTTCATCTTCAACGCTTGTACGACCACGTTTAAACTCTAAAACCCATCGATGTACAGTTGGAAATGAAGGAGCAGATTCTTTTAACACGCTCACCATTTTTGTATGAATTTCTGTTGCTGATAAACCTTCCAAAACAAAAATTTTTATCACTACACGATACTCAGTTTTTTCCATTGTTAAAAAATACACCGACACGTCGACTTTAAATGGCTTGTAAACAATGAATGAATTGACAGATCGAAATAAAATTTTTAGTAGTTTCATATGAAAGATCAAATATCAAAATGACGTATGAATTTTGATTCCTCTACTGCTTAATAGATTTTTGCTTTCAATACTTTACAACCAACCTGTAGCTTCACTAAAACTTCTATAAGGAAAATAATTTTAATAGTTAAAATCTCCGATATCAATAATTTTGTTTGGCTAATATCCATTACAATCATTGCATTGTAAGATAGAATAAAACTAACAAAAACAAATAAGAAAGCATTACGTTAAAATTTACTGGAGCTGACCATCATCAAAAAAATTTCTTAAATAATCAGTAAGAAATTTCAATTGTTCGAGCGAGAAATAGGTAAGTAATTAAAGGGTAGCTTTTCTTTACTATTTCGTTCTTCCAACTTTCGTTGAGTCGGAAAGAGCTTTTTCTGCAACTGGAAATAATTGCACGGAAATACGCTTTTGGTTCAATTCATCTATGTCATTTGAGATCTACTTTTTAGTTTTTCTATAATCTTTAAATTTGCATTACATGAAAAAGTTTTCAAAAACTTTATTATTTGTTTATATAAATTTTTCAAAAAATTATTTAATAAAATTGCCAAATTCCTTTCATATCCAAAATGATCTATTATTAAAATTTACAACATTTTGATTGATGTAATGCAAAAGTTCAAAAAGATATTAAATTTTAATTATTTATGGTTTTAAAGTGAAACAAGCCCAATAAGTTATTGCTTTCTGATGTTGTTGCCTACATCACGTTTTATTTCCTGTGCTACCCTAAACGACAAAACAACAACTATTCAGAATTTTATTAAAAAAATGTTTAACCTTTTAGAAATGTGGTGATGAAAACAAACATTTTGTGATACAATAGTAGTTGACGTTATTAGGACGGAAATTTCGTATGTTTGTATGTCAGAAATCCATTATTTGGATTTATTGAAACAGTTTGCAGAGTACCAACACTTAAGGGTAATTATTCACAAATTTTTTATGAAACTTGATTATTTAATCATTTTAACTTTTGGTTTGATTTGCCCACGAGGAAGAAAACTTCATTTACTTTTCAAAACTCACCTTTAGCTTTCACTACCAAAAATAGGTGGATTATGCGAACATTAGGGCAGCACAAAGCAAATTTGGGCGAAGTTTTTACTTTTCCAACTTTTCTATTCATTCGTTTTTTATTTCCAAATATTCTCAGCTTCCTTTCTTACGTTTGAGTACTTTTTTCTATCCATTTGCTGTTTTGTTCTTTTTCGTTCGTATGCTCCATGTTATCAAATTCAATATATTTCTATTTCTTTCCTGTCTCGTGTTTTTTTTGCAATTTTTGACTACCATATTTCTTTTTTCCATTTTCTCGTCAGTCTTTATTGCATTCGTCTGTTCGTTCGCCATTAGCTTTTTGATTCTTGATGTATTGCGTCCGTAAGATTTTCCACTAAAGTTTTACTTTGGCAATCTCTTGTTATAATCTTTCCCGCCAGTAACGCGGCAAATAAAACAGACTACAAATATTGCAGAACAGAGCAATGAGAGTGATATTGAGAAGAGACAGGTACAGCCGAGTGAAGGATATGATATTAGAACTGGAATGGTTAGATATAAAAGCTTTAGCCGATTATCACATACTAGTCTTTATTCATAAAGTAAAGCTGGGATTAATGCCTAAATACCTGAGTAATTTGATAAAACATTTGAAGAACACCATGCACATGATACCAGAGGAAGGAAGAAGATTGTGGTAAATCGAGTTAACACAAGTGCAGCACAAAATTCAGTGTTCTTTAACGGTGTTGTGTTGTATAACAACCTACCTAAGGAGTTGCGAGAAGGTGAAGTGATCAGAGGATTTAAAACCGGTCTTAAAAGGCTTCTCCTTAAGCAAATGATGGATGGAGTATAGTTTTTGTGCTGTTGTTGTGTCTTTTATGTATTTAGATTACCTGTTTGAATTGTTGTAGCATTTCGGTAGTTGTATTATTTGTATTATTGTATAATAATTTGTCACGTATTTGTACTACTTGTATGTATAGTCTATAGGACTAAATAAACGTTATTATTATATTATATTATTATTAAGTCCAGAAGGCTGATTTTTGCTGTCCCTCTTTTATTCTTCGGCTTTTGTTTTCGCTCTCTTCGATTTCTTTCATTACTTTCTTCTCTATTAGTGTAAGATCACTACACGTATTTTTCACTTCCCTGTAATTTATATTTGTTATTCAATAATAATTTCATCTTTTCATCCCAATTTACCAGTTCAACCACCTTTCTTTTCTGTTTTGTAATATTATTAAAGATATTCAAATTTACCGCAATATTAAATTTGTTCAATTTTAATTTTATATAATTTATTTGTCAAGCCCGGTATATTAAAAAGGGATACTTAAGATTAGTAACGCGAATAGGGGTTGTTGAAAGGTAGTTAAAATTCAAAAATATAAAATCTTTATTAATTTAAAATTAAAATTACGGTAGATTTATTTTCTTGCAAATCTTTTCTTTGCTGGCGAATTAAAGTCTGAAACAAATAAGTTTGGTAAAATGTTAAATAAAAGTAAAGATTCACTTGATTTTTGAAATTTTACTGATGATTAGATTCATTAATGCTATTAATTTATAAAAATATAATTTATAATTAATAAATTAAATTTCAGTACCAAATATTTTCATTAGATAATTTCGAAATGTAAGTTCAAGTTGACCACTGATCAAAAATGTGTACACCAAATTTGCAAAAATTTTGCAAATAATTTCAAAATTTTCAAATAATTTCAAAATTTGCAAACAATTGCAAAATTTGCAAACATTTGCAAAAATTTACAGGCATTTTCAAAAATTTACACACATTTGCAAAAATTTACCCAGATATTTGCAAACAATTTCAGACATTTACAGCCATTAGCAAAGATTTACAGGCATTTGCAAAAATTTACACACATTTGCAAATCTTGCAAACATTTGCAGAAATTTGCAGAAATTTGCAAGCAATTGCAAATCATTTACAAAATTATGTACACCAAATCTACCAGGTGGTCAACCCCTCGGTTCAATGGTAGTTCAAAAGAATTGAAATTTCACAAAAATGAATCGACAAATTTACAACAACCGAGCTAAGCCAGATAAAGCAATTGAAGACCCTTATAAAGGAAGGAGATAAGTAACAAATTGTAAAATTTTTAGGAGATGCAAAATAAAAATGTTTTAATTATTTTTTTGTGATGGTATTGCAGGAAAATAAAAAAGTGTACCGGATATTTTTGATTTTCGTTTAAATATTACTAAAACTTACGATAATATGCCGTAAAACTAATGTACGGTGCAAGAATGGGGTATATCCTTCTTCTTTGTCAGCCCTGTCTGCTCACTGCTGGACATTAGCCTCTTTCTCTAAGAGAAAGGTTTAAGCATTAAGACCCCATGGTTGCTAAGTCCGGGTTGGGGAATGTGCCTGTAACCCTTTTCAGTGTTGATGCTGGTAGTCATCAACTTAAGGGGACCGCCGGTTTTATGTGCCCTCCAAAGCACGGGAGACTGTCATAAATAGAGAGTCAGAAAAAAAATTTTTCCTTTCTATACTCCTCCCGAGATCGAACCGGGTCGCTCTAACTAACTAGAGAATGGGGTATGATAGACAAATAAGATTAAATTAAATCATGTTAGCTGTAAGAAGCGAATATGTAACACATAAGACATTTTTTTTGTACTTAAAATACACTGAATTTATTAATAAAAGTAAAACATGAAACTAATTCTTTTCCACGCCTCTGGATTTCATTTTGTTTTTCCTATTTTATTTTTCTACCAAGTGAAGAATGCTTTGTTTAGAATCTAACCCTGCAATAATCCCATTTTTCAAATTTTTGCACTTATCTCCTTCGTAAATCAAGATCTTCAATTACAAGTGCTAATCACAAATAGTTATCATTAAAAAAAAAATTATATCAAGAATGCTCTTAAATACCAAATCCTATGTATCGAATCATCTCAATAGTTTGATCCCGGCTCAACACCTCGTAAGTCTTTTAGAATTTATTTCACTGTTAATCTCGTACTAAAATAAAATTGTTGATGGTAAAATGGTTAGATTTACTTAATATAAAAGAATAATTAAAATTCTCCCAATAATCGTAGCTATTTATTACAAAACATTAAAATTTAAGAATCAAGAAATAACAGAGTGGTTCAAACGAACTACTGAACATTATTTGGAAGTTACCATTACTACTTGTTGAATGTATAATTTTTAAATATTTATTAAATATACACCGTGCAAAATTCACATTATCAGTATAAATATAAATATTAAATTTTAATAAAGTTTACTTTTAGGTATAGTTCAAATTACTCCTAGTAGCGAATTTGAACATTTCTTATTTTGACAGATTGTGGAGGTAATTTTAATTTAAACACTCGATTGCAATGCAATAATAAAATGTGTAATATAAATTTATACGATTATAATTTTCGTATAAGAAATAAATGATTGCATGTAGTTTACATAAAAAAAAAATTTACAATAAAAGTTAAGGTCACCTTTGAAATTTTTGTATGTAAATAGTTGCCAACCATTGGACGCGACCGCATGTAATTTGCGATTTATTTTGGCAATCGAATCGCAGTAGTAGTCCATTATTTGAATTGTTTATGATTTGTTTATTTTAAAAAAATCGCAAAAAGAGGTGAGTCAAATTTTCTTTAATTTCTGTAAAGCTTAATTTGGTAATTAAAGTAAAACTTTTAAATTCATAACCGCTTAAATTTCTAACCTCACAAGTTATTGGTTTTATGCTTTGTTTATTAAATAGGACATTAACCAATTTCTATCTTTTATATGCCTCGTTCCAAAATATTTGATTGGTATAATTTTGTTGAACATTTGTGGTTATTTCTTCAATTATTTGCTTATTATGTGGGTCCACTTTATGTTCGTCACTTTCCTAATTTTTGATGCGGTTTTAGAATGAACAGAAGTCAGGGCTTTAACATGAACGTAGTAAGTTGTGTTATTAATCTGATTTTAAATCACGACAACGCTTATTTGTGTTTAGACTCCACAACGCTCCAACATGCAAGGTATTGCCAATGAGACCTTTAGTATCAACGGTCAGTTAAGAAAAGCAAACGAACAAGATGGTGCTGGTGATTGCAGCGAAAATCAGTTGGACAAAACAAAACTAATTATCAACTACATACCTCAGTTTGCAACCGAAGAAGATTTAGCTCATATTTTCGGTGAGGCAGGCCAAATTGAAAATATCAGAATTATGAGAGATTTTCGGACCGGGTACAGTTATGGTTTTGGATTTGTAAAGTACACGAAACCGGAATTTGCAGCAAAGGCAATTGAAACTTTAAATGGTCTAAACTTTAGGTAAGTTATCCTGTAAGTAGATTCAAAATTACACCAATAGGCCAGTCAAATTAAACGGAGGTTAACATTATTACTAAAAGAATGATTTACATAAGTGTAAGTTAAACGTATTTAATTGACACAGATAAACACAATTTAATAATCATTTTATTAATAAATACTACAATAAATTATTTCACCGGTTTAAATTACTCCACATATTATAAAATTAACTGATCACTAGCTAAGTCTTATTTTAGGATAACATTTTATAAGGTGGTCTAAAGTAAAAGCTTTCCGATTTAATCACATCTGACTCTTTGGAAAGACAATAGGTTCAAAATACAACGAAATATAACAGTTTCAAAAGTTATATATGAAAGTAAAGATTTAAATTGGAACCAGACAACTAAAAGCTGTGTATAAATAAAAAATTCAAAAAGTCTGGAGAGTATGTACATAGTTAAATCTTCAAAGGTTAATCACGGGAAGTGTTCAAAGTCTCTCAGTTTTCGAAAATATTTTTTAATGACTGCCAGATGGCTTCTTAATTTAAATTATGCAAAGATTTATAAAAAAAATCGTGATTAAACTAGAAAATATTGAAAAACTTTTTAGGCCGGGCATTAGGTACTTTTGCATGGAAGGAAATGTACTTTAGTTTGGCATTGGAAAAAAGTTCTTAAGGTGTCTAAATAATACTCGAACTAGATGCTGGTTACATTGGTTGAAGAATATCTCAAAAATTCTTCCTATTCAACTTATGCCAAAAAGGTATTTGAATTCGATAAAATTCTAAGTTAAACTAAGAAAGAAATATTGATCTGGTTTCTAAGTTTTTGAGTTTCACGCTTCTCTCGGCCCCATAAAACCTCAATTTTTTAATATTAGTGGATCTTAATAGAGCTTCAGCTGTGATTTTCAATTGGTGAAAACACATTTGCCATGTGTACCTGACCTAGCACTTTGAGATTATCATTTATTTTGATCTTGACAGAATCCTCTTGTTAGGATGAATTTTACTTCTTTGGGGGGGATCTGTTACATCTACACCTGACAGGCGTGTTCACAGAATTTATATTTGACAGAGGTTCAACCGAGCGGAACAAGGCAAGAAAGCTTTGCAATCTTTTTTATTTGCAAGGGCGTGACCTAATTAAATGGCTCTCGGTAAAATCAAGCGAAGTAAAGTTCATCAATTTCGTTTTAGCTTGAATTGTTTCATACTCACCTTTTATATTTTTGCATTTATGCTCGATTGGACTGAATTATTTAAGTATTAGTTTATTTGATTGAATTTGTAGCTGGCCAAAAATTAAAAATTACTTTCACATAGGGTATCACACTAATTTTAATTTTCAGGAAATAGTGAACTAATAGTATACAGGTCGAGTTAAAATTTGTTTGGAAATTTTTATTGTGAGCCGATTTGTTAGTGACGTGACGAGTAAATACGGTATTTCAATATTATTAAATATAACTCCCATCTCACCCTCTTTAAATATACTCACGGATGTATAAGTAAACAGGTGAACTGACAAGCTATGTTTGTAACGCATATAAATGTTCCGAAAGTTTTGGCATCTGCGTAAGAGAAATCCGACAGATTGAAAACAACTTATTGCACGTGATGCAAATATCGTAGCGGCATAATCACGGGACACAGTGTACATTTTTGTATATCGTTGTTGCGCCTTTAAAATGAGACATGTGAACAGGTGTAATGTAATATGAATTTAATTGTTTAATATTTATTATTCTTAAATTAATAAAAATAATATTAAAGAAATACGACGTATTTCCTTAAAGTGCAAAAATGTGCACTGCGATATTTGCATCACGTGCAATAAGTTGTTGTACTATCTCTGTCTTGTAATATGTCAAAATTCAAAAAACAAAGAGTTATTACAAACAACACAAATCGACACCCCCGACGAAGAAGGATGTAACTCAAAAGTTACGTCCAATTTGAGTTATGAGCATTTCTGCAATCAGGAGAAAAAGGCAAATTGGCAAAAATAGAGAAAATAAAGCCAACAACAATTTAATAGGTGCTTCCATTTATTATATTTTTTCACGCTTAAAATAATACTTCTAAAATTTTTCAAACTTTCAAATCGCTCTCCTGAAAAATAGGTAAAAGTGTGTTACGCCCTTCTTCCTTGGGGGCATCGATATGGCATAAAATAAAATGTATATTTTACCCATTTTCAGGGTAATATTAACCATGAATATTAACAAAGCTTCAGAATTTTTAAACAATTAACTTTGTATTTACAGGTTGTATTCTTAGAAAGCTTCAATATAGAAATAAAAATTTGGTTTTTATACCCCAAAATGCGCTTAAATTTTTGTCACTATTTTTTTGTTTTTTTAATGAAAATTTGAAGTAAGTTTAGAGATCTGAATTTTTTTGAACTTGATAAACTTATATATTTATATTATATACTTATATATTTTTTAAATGCTATTGCATCGCTTTTCTGTGTGCGGCTTGGTAAACTTAATTACTATCTCCTCAGGTTGGATAAAACAGTGAATTAACTGTTGAACTTGGTTTAACTCATGATTGTACAACTGCTCCTTATGAGATACCTACAGTAGTTTTATAGGTGCAGTGACAACAATCACTGATAGCCGGCGGTTCCCCTGAGTTGATGACATCAACAATAAAAAGGGTTATAGGCACATTCTCCAAACCGGACTAAGCAGCCGTGGGGTCTTAATGCTTTAAACTTTCTCTTAGAGAAAGAGGCTAATGTCCAGCAGTGGGCGGAAAAGGCTAACAAAGAAAGAAATTGGGCCATTAGTTTTTATAAGTACAGTAGAACCCCGATTATCCGTGCGCGGATTATCCGGGAAGCGGTTTATCCATGGGCCCATTATACATCGATTACCGTCAGATTATTATGCGTGCGGCGGTAACTTTAGTAGTATACTATGCAAAATCAAATGTATAGAATTTATGCTTACTTCAGAGCTGCAATTGGGTTACATACAAAGCTGTTTAGTGCATTTTTGTAATAATTTAATAAAATCGTCAAATATTATTATCCGTGTTTTTCAATTATCCGTGTTTTTCAATTATCCGTGCCGAGCACGGTCCCGGTCGGCCCGGATAATCGAGGTTCTACTGTAGTTTTGTTTAAAAGATACAGGATTCGTAACAAAAACGAGAAAATATAACTTGCAATTTTTTAATATTTCTTTTCTTAATCTAATTCATAACTCGAAATCCATTCATTCTAGACAATAAGAGGTTATAAACTAGTTTGTATATAAGAAAATTGTCTTTAAAAATCACTAATGCATTAATACCATAAAATCTATAGTTACTAGTCTAAGATCCGAACCTAAGTCGACCTTCACCGAGTTGATAATAGAGTGAAACCTATTTTATATTAAATTTAGTATATTAGAAAATATAATAAAATGGGTTGCCTAAAAAATCCTGGACAGGCTATTTTAATATTTTTAAAAATGATTTTAATTAAATTTTGTAACATCAAGATAATAAGAAAATTTTATTCTGACTTCAAGTACAAAACGTAAAAAAATTTTTTTTTTAACTTTTGCAACAACAATATCTTACAAACAAATTGACAAATCTAAGTTGAGTAGAACTCTTTCGAATGCCACAAGTCTCGTTTCGATCGGTCAAGCTGCACATTCTATACGTTTTGTACTTGAAGTCAGAAGAAAATTTTCTTATTATCTTGATGTTACAAATTTAATTAAAAACATTTTTTAAAAAAATATTAAAAATAGCCTGTCCAGGATTTTTTTAGGCAACCCATTTTTAATATATTTTCTAATATACTAAATTTATTATAAAATAGGTTTCACTCTATTATCAACTCGGTGAAGGTCGACTTAGGTTCGGATCTTCTACTATACGGTGCTATGGCCGTTTGAAAGCAGAAATTCAAAAAATTGCTTTAAAGAGGGGTATCCCCAAGGGGTTGGACTAGGACAAAAATTTTATTTAAAAATATATCTTAGAAAAGTGTCTTCTATCGTCACCTCAAAGGTTTACCATGGTCACGGGGACACCCTGTATATGATACAATTAAATTTTTTATAATGGTGGCTTGTGGAAATTAATTTTCGGAGGTAGCTCTGTGATTTACATAATTTGCTTGGACTACTAAACAAGTATAGGTAACCCTCCTATAATACGGTATCTTACAACGCGGTTTCATTCTTGCACGATTAGAAATTTGCGAAAATCCTCGTATAACACAGCCACCTACAACGAGGTTTTGCTCTAACAAGATCAGAAATTTGCAGAACATGTTACTTCTACTACTATTTAACATATGTATTTATTTAAAAATCTAAATTACACACTATAGAAAGCACACAATTTATAATTATGAACACATACATTCAAAAATAAAATATAATTGAAGGAATACCCGACTCATATAAGACGGGATTTTCTAGAACCCATTTCCATGTTATAGGAGGGTTACCTGAAATAGAATTACAATGGAACTTTTAGTATACCTAACACAAATTTTTATCATACACGTTCCTTCCCTTTTCAATGATTTTCTATTACCGTAACTCAAAGTAACACGAGGATATTAGTGTTAGAGAAGTTTGACTGCAGTTCCATTTAAAATCCTAATTTGATTGGCTTATCAGCATGGCGTCAATTTAGACTTTAGCGATTATTTCTGTTTTTTCTTGCGTGTTTAAGAAATAAACGTTTAAAAGTTTCCTACTCCCGCCCTCCCGGACAAGATATGAAAGATTCAAATTTGTATATCACTAATTTACCAAAAAAATGTGACAGAGGAAGACATTGATCGAATGTTCGGCGAATTTGGCGAAATTATTCAAAGAACCATTTTGAAAGATAAAATTACAGGAATGCCACGCGGGGTTGCCTTTGTGAGGTAAAATATTTTCTTCTATTCGTCAAAAAATTGAAATTGTTTGCGATAATTTACCAGGTATGCGAAAACTGAAGAAGCGCAGTCAGCTATTACAACATTGGATGGCAAACAGTTGGAAAATTCGATGTTGCCCTTGAGTATTCGTGTAGCAGAAGACCATGGCCGCCAGAAAGCTCACTATCTCGATTACATGAATCATGTCTGCCTGTTTAACAATAGAGGTAAGCGTAGGTTTGTTTCACCTAATACTGAACAACAAGAGAGGAATAAATTATTTTTAGAGAATTATTGAATTATGGACACACCTTGTCATTATTGGATTTTTGTTCTGACAACATGATGTGCTTTATTTCGTAATTTGTGTGTGCTATGAAACTTACTTTTTTTTGTAAAGATTTAAAATTAAGTTTGCAAGTTTAAGTTACACTCTTGTTGAATTTTTTTAAATTTTAATGATACGCTTTGACTGCTTTCGACGTGGCAAATAATTTAAACTTTCAAGTTTAGTTTGTAATGTTGATAACTTATTTAGTAAGCTTGTGATTATTATTCTTAAAAAATGTTTGTTTTGAATATATTTTTTGTTCGTTTTGTATATTTTTGTTTTACTTTTTTTTATTATTTCTAAATTTTTATGATAAAGTGTAAATATTTTAAGATGATGGTTGATTTGTGGAGTTTGTTGTAAAATTTTATTGTGTCATCATTTTTGATTTGTTTATTACTTAAAGAAGTTGAACAGTTTTAAACAAATTTTTCTATCCATTATTAAAAATTTTTATCTAACGTTTTAAATATAAAAAATTTTAATCTTTAAGAGTAATCAAATTAACGATGTTCAATCTGACTTGTAAGTTTAATGAGCTCTATGAAATTGTCAGCAGTGTTATAGCATTGTATAGACGAGAAGTTAATTTTTTGTTATGAAGTTTTAATGATGGCGCAAGTCACATGAAATTGTAAAGAATGAAATTTAAAAATTGACAAAAATTTATTATGGGTACGAAACTCAAATATAGGAGAGGGCAAGCTCTGATTTTTAAGATTGAGATTTATTTTATATTTTGAGAACGATGAATTGTTTAAAATTCAGCAAAAACTTTTAAGTGATATTTTAACAAAATATGTTTTGAAGTCGAAACTTTTTTTTAACTGAACTGTGAAATACCATAGTTTGTTATGAATAAAATAATGTAACATGAAAAGTGAGTTAAATATTAATTAATATTAACCTCTACTAATAATTCTCAAAATTCACAACTAATTTTATTTTTTTTAAACCTTTTTCATGCAAGGTAGTGTAAATAGTGTAAATAGAATATTGGACCCAAAGGTACTGTTTAGGTCTACATAAAAATGAGAAGTAAATTTTTATATTTTGAAAACAATTGCTAAAATTCTGCAATGTATAATATTTATATCACCACTTTATTCATCAATCATCACATCTAAATTTTTCAAGAAGTAATAACACATTTCTGTTGTATCAATTAAAAATAAAACCTTTTTTAATGGTTTTTAAACTAAGAAAACGAAAAATACATATTACCCATTTTTTGTGATATTTTGAAACTGAAGGCACCAGAAAATTATATTTTTGAAATAAAGAAAAATAAAATTGCTTCAAAGAACTAGAAGACATTAAAAAGCAGCTTGTGAACTATTCTAAGTTTCAACCTCAGCATTTTACATTTCACGTAGATCTTATAGGCACCTAAATATTATATAATAATTTATATGAAACAAAAACGTTGGGACACTATTATAAGTAAATGAACAATTAAGTTCTCAAGTTCTCACAGCTGCAAGAAGAAAACGAATAGTTCGACCAAGGTGTCATATGGCCTAATGAAAATTTATATATAGCACTTTTTACATATGAATGATTTGCTTCATAAAAAATTCTCTTTTCTACAAAAACAATCTATTTTGAAACGCTCGTTCGACGAACGCATACGTTAATGTGACACATCACGGTCGTGTAATGATTTTGGGAATCTCCGTGACTAGAATTAACAAATATTCCTATTAATTAGTCAAATTATACATTTGTGTGTAATAAATATTAATTTATAATTTTTATGTTTTTAAAAATGAGTTACCATAACTCGAAAAATAATGGACAGGCCAACGACATGGCAAATTATAATAGTACAAATTTAAAAAAAAAGTGTAAGTTTAACGAACTTTTTTTTTTGAAATACTAAAGTAAGAAAAAAAGTACAATTAAATATCAGCATAGTGTACCAACCCAAGCTAACTTTTATATAAAACAAGTTAGTATGAACGAGGCAGACCAGAACGGCAAACCTTCTAAGATACAAATAAATAAAGAACGTAAACTTTATAATAAAGGTATCTTATTATAATTATTTGATTTGCCAGCATCTTCATCTCAAATTATTTATGTAGTACTAGGATGCAAATGATTTGACAGCTAAAATTAATAATGCATAAGAATAAAAATAAAATAAAAATGACAAATTTTACATGAATTTGAAAGTCGCAATAATAACCAATATAAACCACAAAATCACACATTGCACTCAAACTAAACTATTAATTTTCTTTCCAAATCAAACCATTAGTAAATCATATAATCACAAAATTTGGTTTTTGAAATTCATGTTAAGACTACAGTGATTAACGAGTGGTGAAAGTCACACCTCTGGAGCTGTTCATGTTACTCGTCGAAGTGAAAAATGTAGGTCAACCGAAGATTTTACACGTTTGCTTCTCAAAGATATATGAGTATTTCTTATCTATGAGGGGAATATTATGGGGTTACATCTAATTGATATACCGAAAAATGCTACTTTTTTGGGAATTTTATTTAAAGAGTATTAAAATAAGGTTTAAAGGGTTTGTTCTGCATGTATTGAACGGTAGCACGTCAAAACGCCAAAAACCAAAAAACACCGAAGTCTCTTGATGCTTCTTATAGAGTAAAATACAATAATTATTTTAGAAATCCAAGTATGATAACATGAAGTGTTATCATACAATCGTCTGTGACAATTTTACAAAATTTTTTTACAATTAGTTAGAGAACGTTAAAACGAGTCGAATGTACTATGGATGAATTCGATATTTCCAATAATAACGCTAAAAATCGATTTTAAAAATCACGAAAACGAGCGCGATTTACATTCTGTTGGCGGGACGTGCGTCCCGATATACGCGAATCAACGGTAAGGCGGGGGCAACTAAATATCCACAGTTTTCCGAGTAGGACCGTTGTAGGGGGATATCTTGAATGAGTAAAGTAACCACGGAAAATCTCGATTTCACCCTAATAATTATTTTCGTAAAAATATTTCTTGAATCGTAGCGGTTCAATGTTTGATTTAAATAACAGTACACGTACTCTTAACAGTACTCTATAAGAGGTATCTTGTTTGGATTAGTGGTTCTTTCGGTGCTTTTGCTTTTCGGTATATTTGTTTTCGGCGTTTTGACATGGAATCATATTCAAGTATACAAAAAAAATTGTTACGAAAAAGAAATACAGAGTGGCGGCTCAGTGGCAGCTATAGTAAGAGCATTTGGATAAAAATAAAAATGTTTTTTTAAATTTTCATTACGTTTTTCTAGAGAAGTACACACAATAGTTGGAGTACGCTAACTGGAACTTTTTGCCTGTGATTATTTTACAAATGTTTATTTAGAATTAGGTAGAGAACGTTAATACGAGTGGAATGTACTATGGATGTAGTCGATATTTTCAATAATAACTCGAAAAATCGATTTTAAAAATCACAAAATGCGGGCAAAATATTCATTTTGTTAACAGTCCGTGCATTTCAATATGCATGAATTGGTAATGGGGCGGGGCCTACTAGAGCAGCTTAGGAGGGAGTCAGTCGCTCCCTGAGATCCGTGACGTCAACTTCCAAACTTTTCGAGTTGCAGCCGCTTGGGGGATGTTTTTAATAAGTTAGCGCGTGTCAAAACCGTTCGGAGCCCCCTCCGCGACGCGGGGGGTGCGGAGAATAGGTTTTGACAGCGCAATAACATCAGAAACGAATTCACACAAAAAGTGATTCTTTTTTAAAATACTCCTTAAATCGATGCAATTCTATGTTTTATTCAAATAACAGCACACATATGTGACATCTGCATTAAAAATGTGATAAAATACGTAATTTTTAGTAAAATTGCTACAAAAAATTTAAAATGGGCGGGGCTTGAGGTTCAAATGTAGCCTATCATGGATACGTATTTCAATTTTTGAGTTTTTAATGCCTAAACGTGAAAATTTTTAAATCATCCATAATTTATAATATTTTAATTATGTTTTGTTTTATAATATACCATTTCTATAGGAAATTGCGATTTTAAAGTCCCAGTTCGCATACCCTGCCCCACACGATTATTAAGAAATCATCTTATAGATATTTATCTAAAAAATCGGTCTTAATTTATTTGTAAAAGTGCTAATTGTTAGTCAATCTTAAAATCGTGTGTACTTCTTTAGAGAATCTGTCTAATACGCTACAGTTCAATTTTCATGTAAATCCAATGAAAATTGCCCTAGTTATGCTTTCGCTCAATTTCGATAACGTGGTTTTGAATAAAATAAGAATAAAAAAAGAGAATTAAATAACTTTTGCAAAATTATACAAGAAACGCAAGTTGTCTTCAAACCAAGGTTATATGCAATTTATAAATAAAAAAAATTACATTGTAAATTCCAATTATTTATTAACCACAATCGAAAAGAAATGTGTATCAGTTTGTCTGTGGCTTCTTAACTTTCCAACGGAAACAAATTTTGTTGATTTTTTTTTTAAATGATAGAGTAGGTTGTCGAGAAGGTTTTTAGCTATATGACGATATGTATGCCGAGATGTATGACGATATCGTCATACCAACCATTTTGTTTGTCTTCAAAAAGTTGAAATAAGGTATTGTAATTGTGCAACTTGACATTTGAAACGTTTAAATACACGAAACCATCATTAGGAGAAAATACATTTAAAAAGTACAAAATAAAATAAAATTGAAAATTTTGAAAACCTTCGTCTTAAATGTATGTAAAAACTACAAAAATGTAAAAAATAATTCATTGAATGAAATCTAAAGTGGAAACAAAACTGTTGGCAAGTCAATGCTGTTGAGGTGGTACTAAGCCGGAATAGGACATAGAGGCCTAAACCGTGACCACGATGATGGTGAAATATAATGCTTGAATATAATGCAGTTCCCCGAATAGTGGTATTCTTTGATATTATTCCGATGAGTTTTCCACTTCAGATTTTATTAAATGAATTATTGTTTACATTTTTGTAGTTTTTATATACTACATTTTAGAGCTGTTTTTTTAAATTTTCATTTTAATATGAATTTTATTTTGATGATTATTAGTAATCAACCTCATTAACTAGAAATCTGAATTAATGCCCGGTTTCACAAACACTTAAACTGTGATTATATTATTTAAGCCGAAATCGCAGTTTAAATGTTTGTGAAACCGGGCATTAGTGATATTAATTTATTGCAATACAACTCAGCTTCCAACACTCAGGTAATTTCCAAATGAATATGTTGTAACTGGCTTCCAGATATATTGTAAATGTGACTGGGAATTTATTACCGTACTAATTACAGGAGAAAATATAGGTTCATCAGATTATTTTGTAGATTTTCAATGATAAATTAATATTAAAAATACGATTTAAATATTTATTGGATAAGCAAACACAATAAAATTCAAATAAATTGAAATAATTCGAAAAGGCGAAAACTTCCGAAATATTTTGAAATCTATTGCATTTGCTAGCTAGCGTGCTAATTTTAAACTATTTTAATATTAATTTTAATTTTTATATATTATAAAATCTATTAAGAAAGCGGTATTTTTTCTAAAATAAATTTTACTTTTTCTAAAACTGGAACTCTGGAGTAAATTTTCACGAAATGTACCCAAATATAATAGTTTACTTGTAGTTTTTAAATTTCTTTTACAATTATTGTTAATTGAAATATGGTGTTTTAAAAACAACGAGAAATAAATTTTAATAACCCTCCCCTCCTCCCAGCTGTGGATTTGTCGGTTGTATTATATTTTTTCTTAAGAATATTTTTAACAATGGTTGCTAAAATCTGAATAATTATCTATTTATATTTAGAATTAAAAAAAATTATAAAAATAAAAAATCTTGTTATTATTAAACACGAATGTGCTTTTTTCTTTTGTATGCCCTATTTAATTTACATAATTTGTATTTAACAAAGTAAGTGTTTTTATTAGGTTTCAATCCATGTAGAGGTGGTTTGCCATGCTTTAGAGAAATGCATTTACCAAGAGGAAATCTTCTGATGCGTGGTAGTTGCATCCATAATGCTATTCATAGTCGACGCATGGGTATGGCAGCAGGAGATAATCACTTCCAAAATTCAATTTTTTGGTAGGAATTTGAAAATTCCTAATTAAATTGTTTAAAAAACAAAGTGCTTGCAGACACATTTGTGTATAAATGGGAAGTTTGTTTTAATATTTTTAAACAGTATTGTTTTGTATGTTTTAATTGTGGTAGTTTTACTTTTTATATAAAGGAGGCTACTTTTGTTGAATGCTATTTTATCTTGTTTGCAAGCATTTTGTTACTGTTTTTTTGTTTTTATTAAAAAAGACTGTTTTAATTTATATCATGTAGAATTTATATTTGTTCAGTTACGTTTTAATGCTCATCACGGACTGCTTACACATATTTTTATAGTTTTTACCTATTTAAATATATGTACTAGATATCTATTTAAAATAATATGCAAGATACTGATTAATTTGCAAAAGTTATTTTGAATTTTCGTGTGTTTTTTTGTTCAGTTAATTTTGTGGTTTGTTTTTCACACACAGCTTGAGTTTTCGAATAAATTCAGTTGTTTTAATTTTTTATTTTGATGTTTATTTAATTGTGCATTAATCTGTATCTTGTCAAACATTTTAATTTTTATTATATCAGTACTCTTTATGAAATTCATATTTTATATTATGAAACTTTATGCATTTAGTTATAATTTTTACTGTATATTTTGTTTTAGAATTTTTATATACACTTATAAATAATCGTCCTCACATTACAAATACACATTTTGTAATTTTATATTATTTTATTTTTGTTTTATTTAATCTATATGTTTTATTGAAATTTATTTCTTCTTTGTTGTATTTTTTCATTCTTTTTTGCAAAGAAAATAAAAGTTATATTTATTATTATTTTTGTTATTATCAAATCGCTTTTTTGTATATATTTTTTAATATTATATAAAAAAATAATTTTTATTCGCAAAAAACGCATAAAAGCACTATTTGCAATACTCATTAAAAAAATTCATGAAATTTATCATAATCTAATTGGAAATAGCACTATCTTCCATATTTCTGTGAATAATTTTAGAAGAACGTAAGTTAGAGAAATAAAAAATTAGTGTATTATTGAGCATTAACAAATAGATAACATTGAAAGTTGAAACTACAAATAATATTGGTAAGAACATTTAAAAAATTTTATTTCAGAAAAAAGATTGCACGTCATTAATTAACAAAATTTGTAGTTATAACTGTATTCTTTTTTTGTATGATTGCATAAACAATGTGATTTGTTATGTTGTATTAGGTACACAATTTTTCTTGTTTAGTAATAACTACGAAGTGCTCCGGATGTAACAATTGTTTGCTCAACAGCGTGACACTGAGTGAGAGAATCTCCGTTGTGTCCAGGTAAGCATGTACAAACCGCTATATGTCTGCGTGGATTACACATTGCATTCACTCCACATTGATTTCGGCATGGATTTTGACATCTGAAACGAAATTTTGTTAAAGTTATTAAAACGGACTCGAATGTTTACTTACTTGTATTCGAAGCACGCTTGGTGATCGGGGCATTCCACATCATCTGTACATTCACCTCGAATGCAACCAGTTAAAGGATCTCCAAGATAACCTGGAAGGCATGTGCACACAGGTCTTTCAGCATTGGTTCTGTCATATCCAGGTTGACATTGAGCGTTGGAACCACATGGATTAGGGTCGCATAAATCCGCTAACAAATCATGTTTAACATGTATTAACTTGTACTATGTTCATAGAACATTCAACTAACCTTTAGTAAATGGCCTGCACGATATGAAGGGATTACCAGTCATATCTTTTGGACAAGAACAGACGGGAGTAAAACCATTTTTAAGTTCACAATTGGCGTTAGTTCCACATACACCTTCGCAAGGATTTTTGCAAGCATTATAAAAGCATGCAGGTTTTCCTGGTGGACAGTCACTATTATGAACACATTCTGGCTGACAAGAAGTTATTGGATTTCCATAGTAATTCTAAAAATATTAAGTTAACTATTGTTTAAATATTGAAACCAAAATTGTTACTCTTGGGCATTTGCAAACGGGGATGTGATTTTGGACAATATCACATTCGGCGTTTATTCCACACTGTGAACATGGATTTTGGCATTTAAAATCGATGCAAGCTAATTGTGGTCCGCACTCGGCGTCACTATCACATTCATGTCGACATCCAGAAATTGGCGATCCGTGATAACCAGGTAAGCATTTGCAAGTTGGAGTTTCGCCAATTACTTCGCATTGGGTATTTTGTCCACACGGACTGGGATGGCATAGTTCGGCTAAATATTGCAATTTAAATATTTTCAGACAAAAATTTTCCACGGTAACTTACAAGGATCAAATCGTCTGCAAGAAGTGAATGGATTTCCAGTATATCCTGGTGGACAGGAACAAACTGGTATATGGTTCCTAGTTTCACAATTGGCGTTTGTACCACAAACTCCAACACAAGGATCAACACATCGTTCATTTACACAAGTTAAATGACTTCTACATTCTGAATTATCGAAACATTCAGCACGATTACAAATCGATAACGGATCACCTATGTATCCTTTTAAACATGAACAAACTGGTCGACCACTGATTGTTGTGCAGTGGGCGTTTTGTCCACAAATGTGACCATCGCACATAGTGATACGAGTTAACGGAAGATGCGTATCGCCGCAAATTCGACCATAACATCTTGGTTGTAAAGCTAAAAATTTTAAAGATTATATTAAGCCGGAATGGTAATATTAAAAAATATTTGGAACAAGCTCAGCTTTGGGATAGATTATGAGTTTAATTCACCTTGACATTCAAGTATATCTTTTGTGTAAATGTCGTTTTATAATAATTACTAATTTTGTGCAAATCCGTTTAAAAAAAACTTTAAACAAAAACAATTATAATAAAGCAATAAATAAATGGATTTGTTTGTTTAACCCACGATCACAATTTTATATATTATGATTCCGTAGATCTAAATTGATTATTACGCTCTTAACCTTCGGCTTAATTATTTCTTACGACTACGCATTTTTAAACAATTTATGGTCTTCTTTATTTTGTTTATTGTTAATTTGTTGTAATAGCTTTTAATAATGCTTAGCAGATATTATGGAATTTTAATTCCGAGGATAATATTTTAATGACGTTAATTTTTTAAATATTAATAGTAATTAATATATTAACGATTTTATAATCAAATTTTCTCTCGTTTTTAAATTTAATTCAAGAATTCAGTCGAATTTATGTATTGAAGAGTTGAAAATAAATGAACTAATATTTTATAAAATATATAATTTGATTATAAAATCGGGGTTTACAGTAATAGCCAATTATATTTCGCAAAATTTCAAATATCCACCAATGAAAGCAGTTTAACACTAACTAAACCAAAGGTAGCTTATATTCAAATATATTTGTTTTTATTTTAATTATTTAGTATCTACATCACAAATTGTCAGATTTGAATCGCAATATGTTAATTTGATAAATTTACTGAATTTGTAAAATGTATAACTGATATTTTATGTTATGGAGTATAATTAACCAATAAGCTTGGCGAATACTGGATGTCAAATTAAATTTTAGTTAGACATTATTGTTTCAATATCAATAAATTAATAATTTAATTTTGTTAAATTTTTACAAAATTATAACATGAAACTAAAAACCTCTAGCTCTCGAATACTGATAATTGGATGAAGTCTGATATGCTGCAGAACTTCCAGCCAAAGACGTTTGACCATATTTATCGGTAATGTAAACTTCACCGTCGTACGGGTTGTTTTGGTACCGGTATTTTAAGAATGGATTGACATAATTAGAGCGGTCATAATTGACGTAATTTGACGGTGGTAAATAAGGAGAAGTAACAATTCTATAGCTAGGCGTACCTAATATCAAATTTGGTAATTGCACAGTCAATACCAAGGCAAGCACGATAACCTTCATCTGAAAAATAATAGTTAATTGTTATTGTAATACAACACATAATTTACATAATAAGAATGAAATAGTTATGTAGGTATTTTTTCCTCGAGTAATAAATTAAGATTATATATGAAAGGAATACGGTGGCACCTGTTGTAGAATTTTGAAAATTATCATTATCAATAGGTTTGGCCTTTATGAAAAATAAACATCTTCTTTTTTGTTAAAAATAATTTTCATATATTATTTAAATTTGAATTTGATTATTTAAATCGGAACGAGTTTGACAATTTCAAGTTTTAATGTAATTTATGTATAGAAGCTATTACAATAAGATTATGTAAACATGAAATACTATTATGTTTTGTTACATCTAACTCGTTCTGATTTAAAATTGTAATTAAGAACCTCGTGATATCTTCCAGATATTTATTAGATAAATTAACTATCATTTTATCATTAAATTTTGAGTTTTTAATTTGTTATTGTCTGATTGGTTACTTGGCTAACTCCTTCAATAAATAGCTTTTGGAAGATATCTAATATTTCGAGGTGAATAAATAAATACTTAATTATTACTAAATTAATTAATGCTATTCCACCAGTGCCTTGTTATCTTGTCAGATGCCAAATTGAATTACACTATATTAAAATCTTAAGATTTACATTATCAAAAAGTGAATAATTGCTATAATATTCGAACAAATGACATAATAATGTAATTAAATTAAAAATACGTATTATATCAAGAAAAATGATTTCCCAAAAAAAATGAAGTACAATGTTTATGTAGTTCAAATAGTTACTTTACTTAAAAATGAATTAAAACATAAATTATATTATAAATTATTTATTTGAGAAATTAATATTAATTAAAATTCAAAAATTAATTACGTATAAATAATAAAACACAAATTATTCATATCTTGTTACCAGCATCTGATGAAAACAACTAAGTGCTGAGAGCTTTATGAAAATTATTTCATTTTATTGTTTGATTAATTAAATTTGAAATTAATTATAACTAAAAAACTTAAAAATGAATGAAAATTTTGATTCTTTAGAATATTTCTAATTTTTGCCCTGTTTTTATTCAAGCTCTCTGTTGAAATTAATTAATTTTAATTTTTGAACCAATTTATTTTTAACAACTAATAATTGCTTAAAGCTTCATAAAATTTATTTAATTTTACCGTTTTGCTTAGCTATATTACAAATTAATAAATGAAAATTGATTCATAGGAATATTTTAATTTTTTAGTTTGGTTTCATTTAAACTCTGTTAAAATTAAGTAATTTTAATTTTATCAACTAACTACTTGAAGCTTTATAAAAATTATTCAATTTTAATGTTTGTTTAACTATATTTTAAATTAATAAAACTTAAAAATGAATGAAAATTTTGATTCCTGAAAGCTGCATCAAAATTTTTTCATTTTATTGTTGATTATCTAAATTTTAAATTAACAAAATTTAAAAATAAATGAAAATTTTGGATATGTGAAGTATTTCTAATTTTTGGTTTGTTTTATTCAAACTCGATTAAAATTAAGTAATTTTAATTTTTGAAACTTTAAAAAATTATTTTAATTAAATTTTCTTAAATAATTATTTATCTACCCTATAATTAAAAAAAAGGTTCGGACTACCCTATTTAACCTTATAAATTAAAAAGTCTTACTTTTATGTTCTCGTTCTACTTAATTAGTTAATACACAAACACACACTGATCTTGAAACAGTTTATGATATTTTTTAAAGTTATTTTTAAATATTTAAAAAATTATTTTAATTAAATTTTGTTAAACAATTATATATTATCTGCCCTATAATTAAGGAAAAAAGTTTGGACTACCCTATTGTAACTTATAAATAAAAACAGTCTTACTTTTATGTTCTCGTTCTACTTAATTCGTTAATACACAAACACACACTGATCTTGAAACAGTTTCTGTTGGATGAATTTTAAAAAATGTCCCCTCTAAATTTTGAATTTGAATTTTGGAACCTTGGAAATACATTTATATAAAAAGTAGAGGTGTGTAGGCTTCGATTAGTATTAATTGTGTTATTGCATCACAAAAATATTTTATGCAAATTTCTTCAACATTAGTTTGTTTATAAGAAAAATCGCCTGTCGACTTTATAGGTAATAAAATTAAGATACTGGAAATGGCCTGCATGGAACAAGTTCTATTTTAAAGAATCGTTTATTTAATATTATTCCTAGTACCATTTGACTTTTGAAGAAACATGTTTTACTTGTTAAAACAAAAAAATTTGCAGACGTTGGTTAATATGAGTGGGCAGAGATAGCTTTTCAAAATTAATAGAAATGGGATCTAATTCATTGATAAAAAATTCAAATAGCTTTTTTAATTATTTAGAAGAAGCCATCAGCATCATCAGCAACCTTGTTTTTTAATGAAGGACGAAATCCAACAAAATAAGGAGTGAAAGTATTTCAATGTTTATGACTGATTCCAATATTAATTATTGACCAAACTAATTTAATAATATTAATAAAAACCATCATCAACGACAGAATATTAATATTATCTTTTGTACTGAATATGTATCCTTAGCCTACTATAAGAGCAAACTAATTTAAAACACGTGAGTAGAAAAACCTCGTAGTTTTCTATGTAATACTAGGATCTGAACAGGGGTAAATTTACATATAGGTACTTATAGGAAATAATCACTACATAGATAATATTCTGAGTACAAAATTAATAGAAATATCTAATTGTTATTCTCATTTAAAAAAAAACTTAATTCTCAATTTTTGAATTTTTACGTATATAACATAGACCACTTCAACTTCTTAAACTGTGGGTTGCGATCCACCAAATAGGATTTTTTAAAAGTATCATAA
Source organism: Lycocerus yunnanus (assembly GCA_036346125.1). Taxonomy (NCBI): domain Eukaryota; kingdom Metazoa; phylum Arthropoda; class Insecta; order Coleoptera; family Cantharidae; genus Lycocerus; species Lycocerus yunnanus. The sequence goes on along the minus strand of JARFIX010000075.1, from coordinate 1,310,082 downwards.
ACTCAGTAGAAAATTTTGTTATGGTAATTTATTTAAAAGTAAGAAAAATTTTTTATTTGTTTTCATTCTAAAGAGAACTATAAAATTGCTTCCACAAATGTTAACCTAGATCAAAAAACGTAAAAGTTTTTTACGTGCCAAAAGTTATCAAAGAGAAAATTTAAATTTAATTTGAAAATACCATTTTTCGAAAAATAGTGCACATTTAAAAAAAGGTTAATTTTTTACCCACAAATTTTACTTTTTTTTATTCTTAAAGCTTTAAGTCAAAACTAAAAATATTTTTTTGAAAATTGTGAAGTGGCCTTACATGAAAGGTAAAATTATATGTTTTACCTATATTTATCCTCAAAGGTTTACGCGCTGGAGGCATTCAAAGACGCACATTTTACCTTTTGGATTGTTATGTCCAGCTTTGAAATGTCTTTCACGATTTAATTATTACAGCTAAATTTTATAATAATATGCTGTCGGGAACTTCCGTGTAGGAAATTTAATTTTCTAAAAAATTGTTTATGTACAGGGCGAGGCGAACCACCCAATGCAGAATGATTGGCATTACATAGCAGTTTCCCTTTCACAATAAGAGAGTCAGGGTGGGTGGATTAGAAATGCATTAAAATATAAGAGATTTAAGAAAGCACAATGGTGTGTGGTGGAAAAATGGATTTGCCTTAACCCGTGGAAGGTATCGTATCGAAGGTGTCGAGATTTAATAATCTTTGGAAAGATTTCTTCTAAGAAAGAAAGACTCTAATTTGGAAATAATCCAAATTAGTTATACCAACAGTGTAGCGTAAAGCATACACTGGCCGACTGGAAAGCGGTAGACCGCGGTTCGAGTCCTAGTCGAGTCGGATACACTGCTGTGATCAAAGGTCCAATATCAATCTGTAGACCATGGGGAAGGTAACGGAAACCACCCCATGAGTTATACTCCCATGAAAATTCATCTTGGCTTCGGCCAAGCTGGGTCTGACGCTTCTGACAAGAAGCAAACGATCAAGAAGAAGAAGAAGAATGAGTTTGCTGTATGATTTAGGTAATCTAGCGATCTCGTATAAACAAACGACACCAGAATGAAACAAGGTGGAAGAACTCGGATAACCGCAGTTCCTAGACTTCTATATAGCTATCTTCCTGGTTTACAATTCATATCATAATTTCATGATTTACAATTCATCTCATAACCTGCAACATAAGCAGATAATCCTTCTTTTTTTCATTGGTAACATAATGCTTTGGTAAGTGTAGTTTTACGTGAAAGTTTACTCTATCATACCTCTGATTGGTTTGTTCATTTATTGCCAATCCACAAAACAGTGTATGACCAATAAACTAATTTCATAAACTTTAAAATCGATTTTGTTAACTTTATTACTGCCAAGAATACAAAAAAAGTTACGCCAATTACAATTAATTAGCTAATAATCTTAACAACGAGGTTTTGTCCAAAAGAAATCACCAGATATACTATTAATTTTATGAACTAGCTAATACATTATGTGTTCATCATCATCATGTATTTGCAGATCCTGCTTGAAACAAAGTGTGTACCCCGGCTAGCATACGGAGATGTACAACAAAGGTCGTGAGCCACGCGATGTTCTAGGTTATTGCTAAAGAGTATTATTAAACCATCAACGATACGTTTAACAGAGGTTTATTTAAGACTATATGTACAAAACCCAACAAAATTAAATGGTAACAAACGATAGCTTAGTCTAAATTAACTAAATTACAAAGACAATTTGGTTTACAAAACTATACGGCTTACCGCCAATCACCCGTTACTGGTCCTTGCACTGGATGCGGTCCTTATGTTTTCTTGATGATTTTTTGAGTGGTGTTCAGTAATGAGGATAACCCTCAGGTATTAAGACAAATAATGACAATGGTTCATCAATCACCGTTTTACGATAACGTACTAGTCTGATATTTCTTATGAACAAATACACGTGCCAAAGGTTCTTGGTCTTCTTCCAAAGTTGCGATAAGGCAAGACACGATAAAACTCTTCACAAAGGTAAAACCCGACGGTTTGACGATACAGGTAACAAGATACAACTCACAGATACAACACACAGCTACAACTAGTTTTAAGGTAAAGCCAAGACCAGACTGCCTTCTTTTTCCAAAAAACACCCCTTATATTGCCTTCCTCGACAGCCTGGTGCTGCCATCCCTTTGTTAGATAATATAGGGTTTTTGGAAAAAAGAAGTTCAAAGAAAGGGTTTAGGGTAAATTCCCAGAACCAATTAACAACTGGCCAGGCAGGCCTAATGTGGTTGAGAGCCGCATTGAATTCAACAATACCTGGTACTTTGCGCAACAGGGCAGTACTAGGTAAATTTAGGAATTGTACGTTTCGATAACGTGCAACGAGTTTCGTTACATGCTAATTCAATTCCTCCCAAAAATTAACGAAACTAGAACAAATAAGACAAATAAGTTAAGGTAGATTAATTACTATCACTGCTAGCTAATGCTGCAATACTGAGCGCTGTAGAAGAAATTTCTCTGGCATCTCCTCATTTCTCAATTGCAATAATTACTGCAATTAAATGGCAAAATTCAAATTCAAATCCTCCATAATGTTTCCTATTCCAGGGCAGAAATCGTCTCGGGGTTTATTTTCCGTTGATTAGTCGTCTGGCTTCAATTCAATGCAATTTCAAGTTAGAGAATGAATATCCTAATGTTCCCGAATAGACGTTGTTATAGCCATCCTCCTATCTGGAAAAGTTATCGGAATTGAAAATTAAAAATTAAAAATCCTATGTTTTTTACCTGAACAATCCAGTTACCTGAAGAACGTCTTGATGCTTCCCGGGAATTGACGGCGATAAAGCCACCTTGCTTTATTGAAAGTCGGCGCTAACTTTGTGTTTTTAAAAATTTCTGGAATAAATGATCTCAATTAATTAAAAAATAAAATGCAATAAAATCAAAAATTATTTTATTACCTCAAGTTTTCTGGAGAACGTCGTGACGTTAATCGAACCCATTCCAACTCGGCTTGCTCATTTCTGCAAGACGTCACCGTCGGATCTTAATCCAAGTCCTAATATATTCTTCTGCATTTGCCATTTCATTCTGGAACAAAATTTTAATTTAAAATCCGAATATTGAAAAGAAATGTCGTTACCCTACATTGCAATTTTTGTATAATAACAAACTTATTAAATTCCAAGCAGCACATTTAAATTGAATTCTTACCTGAACTGCTCCTCTAGCCTTAAAATCGTCGTGCGATCGAAGAACGCCGGTTGGACTTCCCTGGGATCTTTAATTTCAAAATTTCGGTAATTTAATGACAAAATTAAAATCCAAAAATTAAAGTAAAATCAAACGAATTCTTACCTGATTTTCCTGAGTCGTCGTAGGCGCCATAATTATTTGAACTTTGACATTTGTATTTCTGAAACAAACTATTAGAGTTTTAAAATCGGCAGTGAAATGTTAAGATGTTATGGCAGATTAAATCCGTGTAGCCGCTAATTACAGGGACGGCTGACAAAAAAAGATTTGCCTCTTTGCTAGCTCGTAGAGGGAGGAAACGCTAACGATAAAGCACAGGATCGGTTCTTCCTTTCGATGGTGCTGAGTTACATGGGGCGCTCACTGATACTCTCCGAAGAGCAAGTCGGAAAGAGGTGGTTTGGGCGCCACGCAGCTTAAAACCACCATAGCTATTATATACCTAACAACGAGAATTGTTATGGGGAAGTGAGGAAAGGAAAGGACCGGGCCTAATGCCACAAGTAACTAAAGGTGCTGATTCGTTCTAACTTCAGATTTAATAATTGAGTTCAAAAAATACGGTTAAGTGCAATATTGGTTTACCTTTTTTTTAAATACGTAATAAAATTACAAAGTTAGTAGTTATTAATGTAATACCTAATACAATATATTACAATATATAATTAATTATTGATCTTAACAGTATAGCAAAATACGTTTGGAAGAACGATCCCATGAGATACTTGGCGCAATATAAATAGCTAATGATTAATATAAACATCAACAAATAAAATCTGAGACGGCACAAACAAAGATCTTAGTTTGATAGAGCTAAATTTTTTCTTAAGGAAATGAGCGGTAACGTTACGACTGTCATGGACAATGATGGTATACCAAAAGTGGTACTGGTGATCAAAAACAAGACGATAAAGGTAAGCCAAAATAACACCTTTAAGATGTCGGAAAGGTTATGTGTATAATACTTCGAGGGGGTATAAAAAGTAAACGGACTGATAATCCTTTAAACAAAAATTAGATTATTTTTTCAAAATTGCTTACATATTATAAGTACAGAAAGTATCTCAAAAATCCAGAATGTTCAAAAATATAATATCGATTTTAGTGCCGAAGCAGCATTTAAAGCTTTGAATTTCCAAAAACCAACCAAACATTAATCCAAAAGACGGAATCCTAGACAATGGCCAATAAAAATCTCAAATACATGCTTTGGATTGAAAAAAACTCAAAGTTGAATAAAAAAATTGGATCATTGGAATGTCGAAAAAAAATAGGTTTTTGTGTAAAAATTGTAATACCTACATAAATGTTTTGGAATTGTAAATTAACAGTTGACATTTTTAATCTTGAACTGCACTGATAACCATATTATATGGAATTAAATATAAAATTAAAATTATGTTGCCACATATGAGAGTTTTATAGAATTAATTTAAAGAAATCTTTAATTAATTAAAAATATATTCACTCTTACATTAACATTTACTCAAATTGATAAAATTACACTGCTATTAGACTGCTAATTCTATATTATGTGGTTCCACATGAATGGAACCAAAAATTGTTATTTTTCCACCAATTTTATTAACAATTTGATCAATTATTTGCACAACATAATATTTGCAGTCGAGTTAATATTATTAACTCGACTGCAAAACAAAACAAACTACATAAACTATGGTAGGTACCATAAACGAAAGTCGTGTTACATAATATGCGATTAAAAATTTTCAAAACTGAGCCATTTCGTGACGAAAGGTTTTAAACTTACACACAATTTTTTGGAATATTCCTTGATATTACTGCAAAGAATTCAAAGCGAGTTCTGCCACTGAGCAGTGATTAGCTAACCAACCTCGTTTACACATTGCATATTACCAATACGCCGCGCACTGTAGGAAATACCTATAAAAACATTTTCAATTTTTGAAATATGTACCTGCCTGGTTTTATAATATATTTGTCCAGCCGTTGAGTGTATTTTTGTGTGTAATAATAATATAAAAATAATATAATATAACAAATTCTTATCTGCTGGGTTATACAGACTTGTTGAATTCCGTGCTCGATTTCCTCCTTGGTTCTCAATTGTAATAATTTCAGTAATTAAATGACAAAATTAAAATCAAAAACTTAAAAAGAATTTAACGAATTCTTATCTGATTCCTCACACAGACCTAAAAGACGCTGTGCCGTGTTTGAATTCTCCTGAAGTCTTCCTAGATCCTTATTTCCAATATAATTTAAAACACAAAAATATAAATAAAATTTAACTAATTCTTACCTAATGGCTTACCGAACACCGTGTTCGGTTTCCTCTGCGGCAGGTAAAATGTCTTTAATAAAATGACAAAATTATTATCCAAATTTTAAGATAAAATCTAACTAATTCTTACCTGATTACTCAACCAAACCTGGAAGACGCTGTCGAACAGTGGTTTTGTTTCTCATTTGTATACATTTTTTTATGATAGAAAATCATGTACTGAATAATATTTTCACATAACTTTTGGCCAAAAAAATTACTTTAGCTAACAATATTTGAAAAAAAAGCACATTTTCGAACTTTTTCGAGGAATTCAAAAGTGTAGGTGCCAAAACTGCACACAATGTTAGAAGAAGTTATTTTTCATACCACAGAACAATAATCAGATAAGAATCTTTGCGGTTTTGGTATTTACAGACGTTCAAAGTTTTCTCAGGAATTAACCCACTACTGATCTGCACCTCATAACAGATTATTATTGATACTTTACAGTTATTTGTTCATTTCACTCGTTATAAGATTTAGCAAATAATGATTATTGCCTTTTTATACTACAAAGGAAGATTCAGAGATTTTTAAATAAAAATTTATTTAAAAAAAAACTGAAATAATTACTTTCAAATATTAATTAATTAATTTCGTTTTATTGTTCATTTAACCTTATAATTTTAAAAATTTGAATCAATATTAAAAGTACATAAATTAAAATTTTTCTAGGTTATTAAAATCTTTTTCCACTAACAAATACTCTGTTTTAGAAAATTATTAGGAAGTGTATTGATCTGAATTTGAATTTAATTAATAAATTATGCAGCACATCTTCATTCGTCTTTACCCTTTCAATTGTTCTGGTGCTAATATTTGTTCGTACATGTCAAAAGTCTTTATTTTGGCCTTTAGATACCTCCTCCAAGAGCATTCAAATAGAGGGATAATATTTGCAAATTTCAAAACTATGAATAATTAGCAACTTATGCACCCTTGTTGGCATATAGTTCCAGGGGTATAGGTGAGCATATGTACATAGTACAATTCGGCTGTTTCTTTGCAATAATCTTTAAATTCTTCCATTTTAATTGTTCTGCCTGAAGATATTACTTGTAATACAACAAGAAACCTTTTTATTAAAATTGCATTAATTCCACTTATTTAGGCAGACATTTGACAATCTCTAAAAAATCTCCGAACTGTGGTCGCATCATTGGTTATGCCAAATCCTTGCCTTACCATATAAATTAAGAGACTAGTTTGTTCTCAGAATTTTTTACCACTTTAGAACTTGTATTGAATGTACTCCACTGTGTGAAGTCCAAATTATCTTTATTATATTTAAATAATATTTATTATTATTTTTTTTGTTATTCGCAATAAAAATTAAATTACAAATATAAAATAGGTACTATAATATAAAATACTATTTTTTTTATCTTATTAAAACTCATCTGAAATAAGATTTTTATCAAAATGAACTTAAACGTATACTTACTTCTTATATTCGAAGCATGCTTGATGATCGGGACATTCTATATTATCTGTACATTCACCTTCAATGCAACCAGTTATAAGTTGCCAGTCATATCTTTTGGGCAAGAACATACGAGAGTAAAACCATTTTTAAGTTCATAATTGGTATTAGTACTACATACACCTTCGTAACGATTTTTGAAAGTATTATAAAAGGATGAAGGTTTTCTTGGGGGACAGTTACTATTATGAACACATTTTGGCCGACAAAAACCTATTGGATTTCCGAAGTAATTCTAAAAATATTAAGTTAACTATTGTTTAAATATTATTTAAACCAAAATTGTTACTTTTGAACATTCGCAAACAGGGATGTGGTTTTGGACAATATCACATTCGGCGTTTATTTTACTAAAGCTCAACTGCGCTACCAAGTCCATTTTAGCCTTGGTGATAAGGCAGCTAGCTTTTTATCCTCCGCTTTGGAGCTCGGGATATTTGTGAGTTCAAATGAAACAGGTGCTTCTACAGCGATCAAAAAAATAACTGTTGGGCGCCAGGCGTCCAATAAAACGCTAAACAAAAAATTTTAAATGTTTTATTATTTTCCTAAATGAAAAAAAAAAGATTAAAGGTAAAAACGCACTCACTCAAGTAGCCACCAATTTAAATACAAATTTTATCAATTTGAAGCCAAACAACTAATGGTTTGAAGGACAAACAATTATTCATAGATTTGACTAAAGGTCCATCATCTTGGGTCTAAATTGACACTTCTACTCCTGAGAACTGCAATTGGCGACAAAAAAATGATAAACTGCTTTACAGCCAAAAGTGACAACAAATCAATCTAAAAGTAAAAAACAGCTTGTAATAAAGGATTGATGATAAGTCAAAATTGACGGGCTTTAATCCTCAGCTTATCGTAGGTGAGCTCGCTGTAGACAATCTATTGGCCCTTGTCCGGAATAAAACTAAAAGCAAAAAAAATTTAACCGTTACTACCTAAAAATATAATAAGCTGTTTGTTATCTGAACAGGTTACTACCACTTTTGTCGTAAACAGAAACTTTTGACTATGCAATACTCAGCAAAAACAACCTGGTGCTTTCCTGAGAATTACCAAGAAAACAAAAAAAACTCCTTGGCCTCAAACGTTTGTGTAAATTCTCACTGTGATGTCTGTGATTAGTACTTCTAATCTTATAAACAACCTTGCTTCAAAATCTTGGACTGATAACTCTATAGTTCTCCAAAAAAATTAATTAACTAGCTTATTCAAATTTATTACCAAACTTTTTTCGACTGGCAATCTCGATAAATAATTCAAACGGTAAATCCAAATTCTAAATTTTTACCGGCAAAATCCAATTCCAATATTATCTAATTTTTCAATTAATTCTTTTACCCAAATAATTTTCTAAACTGCCCCTATTAAAAATTTTTTTTCCAATTTTAAAACTCGCAAAAATTAACATTATTAAAATTTTCGCTAATCTCTCTGCTAACTTTTTCGCCATCTCTCTTCACCACCTTTTAAAAATCCTACAACTTTGTTCTCTAAATGGAGGGTACAATTAAACTGTCTCAAACAAATAGTATTTATTGCAATTGTAAATAATTACAACTTGATTATTCAAAGTTAAAATTAATAATTAACAATTCAATGGTTACATTGTGCAAGAAACGAATGGATTTCCGGTATATCCTGGAGGACAGGAACAAACTGGTACATGATTCCTCGCTTCACAATTGGCGTTTGTACCACAAATGTCCACGCAAGGATCAACACATCGTTGTTTTATACAAGCTAAATAACTTTCACATTTTGAATTATCCGAACATCTTGATTCCAAAGCTGAAAAATTTTAACGATTATAGTATCCAAGCTCATGGATTAGTAATCCAAAGCTCAGCTTTGTTAAAAAAACTTCAAATAAAAACAATCATAATAAGGCAATAAATAAATGGATTTGTTTGTTTAACCCGCGATCACAATTTTTATGCATATTATGAGTCCTTAGATCTAAATTGATTATTATGCTCTTAACCTTTGGCTTAATTATTTCTTACAACTGACCATTTTTAGACAATTTATGGCGTTCTTTATTTTTTGTTAATTTTTTGCTACAGTTTTTAAGAATACTGATGAGTAGAAATTACGGAATTTTAATTCCAAGGATAGTATTAATGCCTTTAATTTTTCTAAATATGAATAATTAATATATTAATGATTTTATAATCAAATTTAATCTTGTTTTTAAATTTAATGCAAGAATTCAGAATTCAGTTTATGTGTTAAAGAGATAAAAATAAATAAACCAATGCTAGTTGAATTTAAATATTTCATAAAATTTATAATTTGTTTATTAAATTGAGTTTTATGGTAATAGCTAATTATATTTTGCAAATTTTCGAATATCTAGCAATAAAAGCAGTTTAACACTAATGTCTGGTTACACAAACGTTTAAACTGCGATTAAATTATTTAAGCCTGAATTTAAGCCGAAATCGTAGTTTAAATGTTTGTGAAACCGGGCATAACTGAACCAAAGGTAGCTTCTATTAAAATATATTTGTTTTTTTTTTATTTTAATTATTTATTATCTACATCACAGATTGTCAGATTTGAATTGAAATACCTATAATGTGTTAATTTGGTAGTTATTTTTTGTTATGGAATATTTAGTACCAATAAACTTGGCGAATACTGGATGTCAAATTAAATCTTAGTTAGAAATTATTGTTTTTATTATCAATAAATTAATAATTTAATTTTGTTAGATTTTTACAAAATTCGATCATGAAACTAAAAACCTCTAGCTCTCGAATACTTATGTATAATTGGATGAACTCTGATATGCTGCGGAACTTTCTGCCAAAGATGTTTGGCCATATTTATTGGTAATGTGAACTTTACCGTGGTACGGGTTGTTTTGGTACCGGTATTTTAAGAATGGATTGACATAATTAGAGCGGTCATAATCGACGTAATTTGACGATGGTAAATAAGGAGAAGTAACAATTCTATAGCTAGGCATACCTAATATAAAATTTGACAATTGCAGAGTCAATACAAAGACAAGCACGATGACCTTCATCTGAAAAATATAAATTAATTGTTATTGTAATACAACACATAATTTACATAGTAAGAATGAAATAGTTATGTAGGTACTTTTACTTAAGTAATAAATTAAGATTATATAGAGTGAATGTGCCTGTTCGCGGTCTGTGTCAGTCTTCGGCATAGGAAGGATAACAGTTAAATATCAGTAAATCCATAAAAGAATAGTTTTCAAAAATCACAGTAATAGTTTTAGGCATCAATATTTAATTAAATTTAATTACTTCTTTGTCTAGTTAACCAAGTATAAACGAATGAACAATGTTTAACTTTGACGACCGTTAGGATTTATGAGTAAAGTGAAGGATTTTAACCAAAAAACTAGTGCATTATGATTTCGTGTAAGCTAAGAAAAGATTTTAAAATGCTTATGACATACATGTTAATTGATTATTTATGATTAAAATGATCTTCAAACTTTGTTTTAAGAATTAATTGAAGTCGCAATAGTTGCAATTAAATTAAAAAGCAGGTGGCCAGTAGAGCAGTATAAAATTAAATTTACGTTCTACATTCGGCCAACATGGCCAAAATTAAAAATAATAACTATTTAATATTTTGATGTTTTGTTGTATTTCAAAGTTAAATTATGCTTATAATTATTATGACTATAGTTAGTTAATAATAGTATTAAATAGCTAAATGATAATTACAACTCTCGAAATTAAGATTTTTTTAATTTATTGTCTGATTGGTTACTTGGTTAATTTTTCTAATAAATAGCTATCTAGAAAATATTTAATATTTCAAGCTGAATAAATAAATACTTAATTATTTACTTAATAATCATTCAGTAAGTTGTAGAAAATATAATTTTGTTTGCTATTTCTTTTATGTTATGAAAAAAGTGTCAACTTGTTAGATTTTCATTGGCCTATCATCTCAACTATATTTTCTTTTCAATACGTACATAATAACTTAAATTATTCATGTCTTGTTACCAGCATCTGATAGTAACAACTAATTACACGAAGTTTCATGAAAATTATTTTATTTTATTGTTTAATTACCTAAATTTAAAATTAATAAAATTTAAAAAAGACTAAAAATTTTGATTTTTTGGAGTATTTTTAAATTTTGGTTTGTTGGCATTCAAACTTAAAAATTAAGTTATTTTAACTTTTTAGCTTAATTTTAATTTTAAGTTATTTTTCTACGTCTTCTTCTACAGGCCCATTAATTTCAATCAGTAACCTCGGCGAAGTTCCAAAGCCACTGTTAATAATATTATTTAGTTTTTTTATTTTTTTATTATAATTCCCAGAATACATTACAATCTACCCGAGGGTATTTAGTAATTTTTTGGCGTACAATTTTAGATGACATACAAGAGATTTAAACATGTGGGAGATTGGTCATTACCAGGTCTCCCATTACAAATCAATTAAATAATTAATTGTTGTTGACCACTGGGTTCTCAAAAGGTTTTACTTGAATCTAGTAGTTAGGTCTGCAGGATTAAATCTCTTCAGTCTGAGATTACTAAATGGACTCTTACAAAGTCTTTCCGCGAGTTGGTTAGGATGAATGCTAAGACGTTGCCCGTAAGTAACACTGTAGTTTGTAATTTCGTCCTTAACACTTGACATTTTTAGATCGCGGCGAATAAGATCGTTTGGTACATACCACGGTGCGTCCACTATCATTCGCAGCACCTTAGCTTGGAAGCGTTCCAGAATTTCCACGTTTGAATTGGAAGCCGACCCCACAACTGTATCCCGTATGTCCACACTGGTTTTAACATCACTTTATATAAGAGGGTTTTATTCTCGATTGTTAACTGCGAGTTTCTACCGATAATCCAGTGCAATTTTCTTAGTTTAATACCTAGTTGTTTTCTTTTCGTGAAGATGTGCGAACGCCATGTCATGCGGCGATCCAGGTGCATGCCCAAGTATTTGGCTGAACAGGAATGGCTGAAGAAATGGAGGATTAAAGCCAATGAAACCAAGAGTGTACAAGTAACCTTCACTATGCGTAGAGAGGATTGCCCTCCTGTTTACCTAAATAACTTGCAAATACCTAAATCTAATATTATTTAGTAGAGCATATTATTTGTTTTACATCTGAAGTAGTTTGTTGGGCTGACCTCAGATGTGCATGATAACCTATATTATTGTTCATTATTTAAATACAATTAACATAGAAGAACCACCGACTTTATGTGCTTTGAAGCACAGACACGGTCACAACAAAGTCAGCTCCTATCCGGATTCCAACTGGGAGCCTTAGCGTTAGTAGTTAATTGCACTAACAACCAGCCAAATGACCGTATCATGTTAGTTTTGAATTAAAAAAAAATTATTTTAATTAATTTTGTTAAATAATCACGTATTATGTTCTGTGATTAAAATAAAAGGTTTGGACTACCCTATTTTATCTTATAAATTAAAACAGTCTTACTTTTTTGCTCTCGTTCTACTTAATTCGTTAATACACAAACACACACTAATCTTGAAACAGATTCTGTTGGATGAATTTAAAAAAATGTCCCCTCTAAACTTTGAATTTTCAAACCTGGAAAATATATTTTTATATAAAAAGTAAAGGTGCGGGTTTCGATTAGTATTAATTGTGTTATTGCGTAACAAAAATATTTTATGCAAATTTCTTCAACATTAGTTTGTTTATAAGAAAATTCGCTTGTCGCCTTTATAAGTAATAAAATTAAGATGCTAGAAATCACCTGCATAGAGCAAGTTATATTTTAAAGAATCGTATATTTAATATTTCTAATACCATTTGACTTTTGAAGAAATATGTTTTACTTGTGAAAACAAAATTGTTTTGCAAACGTTGGTTAATATGACTGAACAGAGATAGCTTTTCAAAATTAATTGAAAAGGGATCAACTTCATTGATAAAAAATTCAAATAGCTTTTATAATTTTTTTACAAAAGCTATCAGCATCATCAACAACCTTGTTTTTTAATGAAGGACAAATCAAACAAAATAAAGAATGAAAATATTTCAATGTTTATGATTGATTCCAATATTAATTATTGACCAAACTAATTTAAAAATATTATTAAAAAATCATCAACAACATAATATTAAAATTATGAAATGTACTGTGATATAGGAACTATTATTACTGACGATATGACACAGTTTTTTTATTGTAAACCATGTAATATCTGACTATCAGCATGGATTCGCTCAGTCATAACCAATTTGTTAACATGTGTTTATGACTGGAGTTCTCCTCTCGATCGTAATAACTCAATGGACATAATTTATTAAGAATTTTCAAGAGTCATCGATAGGGTGGCTAAAAAAAGACTCCCAAAAAAGTTGACCCATTATTTTGGTATTCGGGGCAGATTATTGCAATGGTTGGCCGCGTTTCTTAATAATAGAACCTTTAGAGTTCGATTTAGACAGACATTTTCCAGCGATGCTTTTGTTCTTAGTAACGTCCTCTTCAAGAATCCGTGCTTGGTCGATTATTGTTCCTTATTTAATGTGCCGATATACCATCTCTGCTCTCATCTTTGATTTATTCCTATGCCGAAGACACCGGTTTATCTTAATTTAAATTTCTCCATGATGTACTACAAAGTGATTTAAATAAAGTGACGATGTGGTGCTCCAGTGATTGATTCCCAATGAATAGTGATAAGTGCGTTGTTAAGCATCTCAGGAAGAACAATCCCTGGTTGGCGGTTTGAAGTTGAGAGTTGTTGAGTCGTACAACAATCTTATAGTGTTCATAACTAGTAATCTCACGTGGAGCAGTCATATTATCACAATCTGCGGTAGAGCAAGAATAATCCATTATCTTCTTTCGCAAAACTTTGAGAAGCCTAGGATCCCCAGTTGTTAAAAATTATTCTCAAGTTTGCTAGTCCAGTCTGATGTGCAGAGTTGATGTATGATGTAAATATTATTGAATCCGTGCAGAGAACAACAACATGAATGGCCTTTCGTTACTGTAATAGACCACCTTACGGGGAACGTTTACGCATTCTTAATTTGAGACCTATTCGGCAACTTTTTTGAGCACTCAATCCTCGACTCAATTATATTTTTCCATTGGATTTGTCTCGCCTCTTGGCTCTCAACTTGGACAGTCCGATTGTGAATTCGTTCAAGAATCGCTGGAATTTTCTGCATCGTGTGCCTTTGTGAATTTATGCTGTTCTCATTTATTTGTTTGTTTTGTTTATTGTACTATGCAATTTAATTTTGTAATTTTTAGAGTTTATAGGATTGGTTCCCAACTCTCCTAATGTTGATAAATAATTATAATCTTAATATAGAAAACCCAAAGTTTGTATGTACGTATAGTATGTCCGTCCCATCAAAATCTCCGGAACGGAAAACTCTAATGAAGTGAAATTTAAACTGGTGATTTTGTTATAATGTTTAAGACGAACGCCGCTATTCTTACTTCTACACAATATAAAGAAATATTTCCAAAAAAAAATTAATAAATCTATAACTTTCTCGGAAAATTTTTTACATAAAATCTATAAAATTTTTATAAAAATTTAAATTGGTGCCAATGAAGTTAAGAAGAGAATCAAGTTTTCTCAAAACTGTATTTTTGATTTTAGCAAAGAGCATCCAAATAATATTTCTGTTTGTTTATTAACTAATCTTACTATTTTTAACTATTTTTGTATTACTAGGGATGTTCAAATAAATATTTTAGTTGAACCAACATGTGCTGTTTATAACTCTCCTCCACCATTGAAAAATTCAAAATATATGAGGAAGCTATGCAGCAAACTTGTGAAAAGGTTAATGCGGCATGTCCTATTGATATTATTGATTTTATAATGTTAATAAATGCATATATCGAAAAATTGAAACGATTTTTTCATGTTTTGTTGCAAAAGAGGCAGAGCCAATTAATTTTTGTGTGTGTATACATATCTCTTATTGGAAGAAATATTTGTTTTTGTCGTCCGCAAAAAGAGGATTTTTAAAACGTTTTTCTCTTCTTTCTGAAAGGTTAGTCAAAATGGATCTGTCTCATTTTTGCTTCAATGTCTTCAACTTATATAACAATAAATTTTAATAATTTTTAAGTTTGTTATAAATAAAGGTTTTAGGGACATTACCTTTGGGACCTTATCAAATATCATTAAAAGCTTTAATTTAAAATTACAATTTTATTTGCTTCAAAACTTCTATTTTCTGCTTTTTAGTGATTTTTAAGTGAAGAGGATTTGAATATCACTAATTCAAATTTAGTTTAAAATAATAGTCAATTCATAAATACGTCATTTAAAATAATTTGTGATGCTTTAAAAGTTGCAAACTTTGATAAAATCCAGTTTTAGAAGAAATCATCTGCAACATCAATGACCTTAACTTTTTTAATGAAGGACAGATTCAGACAAAGTAAAAAATGTCAGTTTTTAAGTTTATAGTATATGACTGATTTTAATATTTCTAATTTTAATTAAAGAAACAAACTAGAAGTACAAAAAATTCCATAAATAATAAAATATCAAAATTAATAAAAATGTTTAAATAATAGCTTCAAATATTATTACCAATGGAATTGTTTATTGGAAATTAAATTAAATAACTTGGTAACAAGAACAGCAATTCAAACCATCATGTGATTTTGTAATCTATGAGGGTATTCTGAATTGATTTTTCATTGAACTGTATTTTTAAGATCATTTTTAAAACTCTTATTTTGAAACCTTGTGGTAGCCTTGTTTAATTTTGTAAAATAAATTGTTGTAAAAATTTTGTTAAAAATTTATTATGATAAGATAGCCAAACCTCGAATTTGTTGTTGTTTTCAGTAATTGATTACTTCTGTAAAGTAATTAGTGAATTATAATATTCAATGTGGGAGTTATTAGTTTGTAATTATTAATTAGTATTATTAAATAATTTCATTTTGTCCTAAAAGAATTCAAAACCTATCCTACAGCACTCGCTCTGAATAAACAATTATAATTATTTTAATTAAGCATTTTATAAAATGATTTAAAAACACATTAATTTTGATTTTGTATTATCTTTTTTATGAAAACAACCAATTTTGGGGGACATGGAATTCGAGCCCACGACTGCTATACGCTGGCGTAACGTTTTCCATTATGGCTCTCGAGAAAAGTTTTCTCGATGTCTCAATTTGAATTTTGGCATTGTAACATTTAAATATAAAATGGTAGGCAACCTTAACCTCATCGAACTATAATAACTACTATTTTAATCAAAAAATTTAATAAAAAGTAAATTAAATTACGGTTCTATTCAACATTGAACCGATTATTAAAGAAAAATTTATCTTCCTGTTAACACTAACGTGCAGAGATAAACATTAAATAAGTATCTTTTTGAACTTAAAAATGAACATCGCAACTGTTAGTGCGAATATCTAGCTATTATCTTCAATCATATCTACGTCTTATAAACTTTGTTTGTAATTTCTACTTGTGCAATATGCAAAAAATTGTCTTCACGGTTCAAAATTTTTGTCAAATACTATCAATCATGTTCCGTCAATTAAGTCGAGCGCAGCGAGATTTCAACTTATACGGTTTTTATATTTATATAATATTTTGTGGTTAGGTAGAGTGGTTTCCTTCTGTCATAAAATCTAAATCACTAAATTTTGTGTAAGATTTACGACAGGGGAGAGGAAAATGTTGGATTTATACGAAAAAAGAGGATACGGAATTGAACTAATAAAAATAATATTTTTTAAAACCCACGCGTAACTTTGCCGAGGTTGCAGAAATGTGTAAGCGTGATAAATGTCAAGAAGAAATACAAACTATAAAGCCTTAATGAAGTTAATTAAATTCTTTGAATCAGAAATTCAAAAATATTAATTCTGAACCCCAATTGATAATTAGAATAAAAACAGGAAATGGGCTAAAAATTTACAATAATTTTTTAAACTAAAAAAATAATATACAACCAATCCGTAGAAAATGTCATAATAATCTCAATCGTTAAGCTTTGAAGAATAATCTAATTCTTCCTACCCTTTCTGTAATTATTTTACTACAGTTTTTGGTTTATTTTTGCTATCAGTGTAACGTCATTAGCAATTTACAGTAATTTAATGTTAATATAATTAAATATTTTATTTTATTGTGTTATTGCCAATTCTAATACTAAATGGAATAGCGAAGCAATATTATTTTCATTATAATTTTCTCGAGATCTTTTACTTTATTTTCGGTGTTTTACAAAGGTATTTTTACTAATCTCATGGGCTTGGTGGATATATTCAGTTCCTGATAGTTAATATCTTATGAAGATGTTTAACATCCTTAAACTTTTTCGTGTATTTAATGGATTGGGAACATCCGGCAAGACAATTTGCCTTGTTCAAAATTGCTGTTCTTCTGTAGATAAGGTATTCCTTCTTATAATATGCAGAATTGAAGTTTTTAAAAATTATGTTGCAAGAACAGTTTTATTTATATTTGTTTTGGTTTATTTAGGTTGTGACCTACATACCAAAAAGTTTTGCAATTGAAATAAAAAAAGTGGCACGTGAATTAAAACTTAATTAAGTACCCTCTTTTGGGTGGTCTGAGCATTTTCTTATTGTATTTTTGAACCTTTGGATATCCTTGTAGAGCAACCATCTAGATTGCAGTAGAAAACTTCAATTTTACGCTTTCTGAGACCAGACAGACCAATGCAGATGTAGCATACTCTATAGATGTCAATGTGACCTAATTATAAGCTTTGTACCACATGGCTAAGAAATTGTATATCGTAAATATTGCACTACAACAATATCAGGATGCAAAATCTCTCGTGTACCAAAAATCCAATTGCTAAATTTAATTTAAAGAAAATTCACTTGAACTCTTAAAAACCCATATTATAAATGTATTATGTTGTTGTGCGATTACGAGTGATATATCAAAATAATAAATTCATTGCGTGATTATTAGATAACCTCTTTTCTGATAAGCTACCGCATGAATTTGAAAAAAGAGGAAGCTGAGAATCGATGTATAAATACTGCTAAGATAATAAACAATGTTTATAAAATGAAGAAGATAGAAAGAAATTTGAAAATAATATTAATTAATATTTGTAGATACAATACATCAATTAAAAATGCAAATTTGAAAACATTCAACCTATAGATTCTATAGTCCAAAATACAATGAACTTTTGTGTAAGAACGAACCTGGGGAAAACGCTATGGTATATAGCGTCACACAATTTATCATTATCGTAGTTGATGCAAACTACGTCAGATGCTGGTTTATAATATTTAAAATAATTAGTAACTCCTCATTTATAATTTATTTAACGTTAAGTGAAGATAATTATGTGAAATTTGTTTTGTGCTCCAAGTGATTACTTTATACTTAGAGTCTTTTCTTATTTTGTTCCAATAGTTGGCTATTTACCTTTGATGCTTTGAATTGTATTACTTATTTAATTAAACATGAGGGGTGAGTAATTCAATTTTTTTAGAAATTCATTTGCAACAGAAATTTATGCAATTTATCAATTTAAGTACTTCTTACACATCTGTTAATTTTCTCAAATTTTAGATTTAATCCGAAATTACAAAAATATAATTAAAGGACGTGATGAATCGACAGATTCCGATTCCGAATCTCAACCTCTTTTAAGTTCTGCTAGTTCGCATGCAAATTTTAGGTAACAAAGAATCTTTCTTATACCATGAATTATTTAATAAGTTAATTATTTTTTAATTTTAGTGCCACTGAGAACCCGTGCATGTTTCACGAATCAGATACAAGCGATCTTGAAAGTGGAAGTGTGGAGAAACCAATTAATACCAAAGCAGTGTTAGCAAAGCAAACATTCATGAGGTAGGTAACATTTTATTTCAAAGTGAAATTATCATTTACTTTTAATCAATCTAAAGTCAAATTTTGAGAAAGTCACAAAATTTTGTATAAAATCCCTGTTGTTTTTTTAATCAAATTCCACGTATTATGATAAGATTTAAATGTTATATTGGATGACTATTCTGTAATAATAAAAATAATAATAATTAGTATCTCTCTAAGTTTTGTTTACGTTAATGAGGTAGATTTCCTGAGAGAGATCTTCCATGTGTCTAGTTTGACGAAGCAAGTTTGAATTCTTTATTTTAATGAAGAAAACACAAACGTATTTAATAATAATTAAGTTTTGTATTTTATTAAAATAACAATAAACTATATTTCATTGTATTTTTAGAAGACCGTTTTGCTTTCCGGGAAATTACGAAGCACCCACAATAGATATATTTGCATACGAAGAGAAAATTGGAGACAGATTTAATCATTTTTCAAAAATTAATGGAATTTTAAAAGTTAGCACATCGTCATTGGTGAGTATTTTTTTAATATTTTGATAACGTAATGAGTAACAAATGGCATTAAAATTAAAATAGTAACACTTATCGTTTCTATATATAGTAAGAGTAACAAAATTTCATTTTGATAATAATTTGTTCCATAAACTTGCTAATAATAAAAATTGTACTAGATAAAATAATCTTAGTTATGCTAACGTAAAGAAGATAGTCGTTAAGCATGGGAAAATTAAATATAAATGTTTAGTTCCCTTACTATTTTGATGATTCTTTTTACAAAAATATTGAGATTTTCGTATTTTCAGATCAAAAGTTGTAGTAGTAACGAAAACATTGCTGAATCTCAACATACACAGAATTCATTAGTAACAATGTAAGTATTACAATAACTTATTGTGTTTTGTTAAATAATTTGCTAATTGTTTGTGGGTAAATTTTAAGCTAACATTTAAGCTAGCCAAAAAAGCGTAATAAAATATGCGATTGTATTTTATTGTATTGTATTGGAAGAGCTAACAAAAATATTTTCACTCTCTCTCTTTCTTGCACTGTAATTTGATTAATTAAAGCAACCAAAATTTTATCACATTTATTTTGATGTGCAATATATTAAAATAATAATAATAATAGTTATACTATATTTAAAAAAAAATGTTATCTCTTTTAGCATAATATCCTAAACTATCATTATAGTTTTGGCATCAGAAAATTATTTTAAAGTTAATCCAATTAAGTTTCAAGTCAATTAGAGTGATCAACTGCTAATGTTTATCGGGTTTAAATTTGGGGAGAGTCTAGCTATATTATGATCGTCTCCGTGCTTCGAAGTGCATCCAAACACATTTGTTTTCTTTTGTTAATGATTTTCCACCACTAGAAATCAAAAACCAAGTCACCAACATACCTAAGGCAAACCTAGCAAGCTACCTCAGGTGTAAACAATCATTGATATGCTCATAGTATTGTGACTTTGAAGCATCGCCGAGGTTACTAGACAAATTTGTATAAATCTAAGCATAATGTAAATGAAGAAGTAAGACTAATCTATTACAGATAGATCCTTTTTTCACAATCATACCCAAAGCTTAATGCAAAACTAATCCAGAAATAAATACAGATATAATTCAAAATATGGGTCACCATCATCAGATACACACTAAATTGTGCAAACACCAAGTTTCATTTTATTAAATTACTTAAATATTCTTTTATGCGAACCCTGTAGGTGCTACTTTTTAAGCTAATAAGATTTTCGAGGACAACTAATTTATTATGAAATAAAAGATAACCGCACATTGTTTTGGATACGATAATCGCCGAAAAGTTAATGTTGATTGTAAAGACTCAATAATTACCCAATTTGTTGTCTAAATATTTTATATTTTTGTTTATTTTTGATAAGGGGGTATTGTCATTTTTCGTAGAAGAGCTCCAAAAATGTTGGAACGATTAATCATAATAAAAAAAGGTTTAAATTTCCCAGATTTCATCTCGCGACCTTACCAGCATGGAAAGTTTATAAAAAAACCTCAAAACATAAGTATTATAATATTATAGGTACAAAAATAGCAATTTTATCAGTAGTAGTAAAAATATTTGTTAATTTGTTAAGTAATAATAAACGAATTACTTAATTGTAATTAGATAATAAATTTGCGTAAAAATTAGAATCAGTGCCTTGCAAAATTTATAAGCGTTAATCTAATAATTTGATTAACTTTATAATAATAATTATTATATTGTATATAAGTTGTTTAAACAATTTGTTTAAGAAATCGAGATAAAATGAGATAAATTTAACATTTTTTTAGGCATAATATTTGTTATTTAGTACATACGTATTTCGATGTAATTGCATTTATTTGAAAGTCATTTATGTATTTATCAATAGAAACGTTCTTTTAAATTCAAGAAGAAATAATTAATATATTAAGAGCTTAAATTTATCTGTCTACCTATGTATCTATGTCTATGAATATATATTGGTATGTACTTATGCACTAAATTACAAATTATTCTCTCGAGTGCGGCCTTCAGGCTGCAAAACTGCAAGAAAACACTAAAACAGCAAGTAAAACATGGAATAATTTAAATTTTTACATTATAGATTGCAAAAAATCATAAGTTAATATTTATTATTTATTTGAAAAAACTGTAACGAAAAGTTTTCTCGTGTAAATTAGTTACATATATCCGAGGGTTAACCGCTGATGAAGTTTTTGTACACATCTAATGAAGTACATGAAGTACTGGGAGGTTGTAGAACACCTTCCAGTGCACAAATTTTGGAATGAAGAACATTGCAGAACATGCAGAACCCAGACCGAGTAGTTTACTTTTTATCAGAGTAAACTGAAGATCTCCGTTGCAGAAGCACTGGAGGTGTTCCACACCCCAGACCCCCGGTTTAAATAATTTTTTTTTTATTAAAAGTGAATTAAATATTTAAGCATATCTCAAGTTTATTAAAATTAGCTATGGCCAAGTAAATGTGTTTAATTCGTAATCTGACAATTAATTATAAACTACCTAATTATAAATTCCGTACTCCTGGACCCTGCAACAGGAGAGTTCAGTTTACTGATAAAAATAAACTATTTGATCCGGAGGGCGGGGAGGAAACACCTCAGTGCCTCTGCAACGGGAGATCTTTAGTTTACTTCTGATAAAATAATCTACTCAATCCGGGGGTCTGGGGTGTGGAACACCTCCAGTGCTCAAATTTGGTATTTCTGTAAGTCTCTTCTGTAAGAAGTATGGAGAATTATGATGAAGTACGTGAAGTGTGAAGTTAATTGTACACGATTTTCTCTAGCGGTTGACCCCTTGCATATATCGTAACAATCTTGTAAATCCGTCACAAAATATTTAAATAAATTTAATTAGTGTGACTTTGTATAAATTTTAACCAATCGTATTCGAGGTCATCAGTTCAGTAATATTTAGTTCTGCACTCTCTAGAAAATTAAAAGTGTTATTTCTGTAATCATAGTGTGAGACAACAGCGAAAAACCTTTTAATTATTAATTAACAATTATTACCAAAATATATTAATTAATTTATTTAAAAAGAAGGAACTATCACGATTAACTACTAAAAAAGGAAATTAAAAATTCGCATTATTGATATCTGGTGGAAAAATACACAATAAATTGCACAAAAATATTATCTTTATTATATTTGGATTGTTAAATAATATCATAAGAAAAACAATATTATATTTCCCAAGTCATAATGGAATAATACAATAATTAAAAGTTTTGTCTATATATCCGATATTAGTGATAGGGATAAGCGCAGATGCACTGTTTATAACGATTGAGGTTCATTTCCTTCACTGCCACTTCATACAATATAATATTTATTAATTATTTTTTCTTTAAAGTAGTTCAATGTTAGAGATATTTGCTTTATCAGCAGAAATTCTAATAAATCAAAGACGAATGAATTAATTTGTATATTTGCCCTTTCACCACCGAGATAAAAATTTATGTGATTTAACTCTCAATTTTATTTCGTCATCTTAAATTTTTGTGTTGCACTTAACATTGTTTTTGTTTACATTTTAGATTTGTAATATGGAATACAATAATTGGTTCTTCTTTGTTGGCCATGCCATGGGGTTTGGAAAAAGCAGGACTATTTCCTGGAATTTTTCTCATTATTCTTGTTGCCGGAATTTGTCTATACACATGCAATGTTTTTCTCCAAGCTCATCAAGAACAAGGTGAGAAAGATTTCAAAAAGAACTATTAAAAATATAGTTTTCCTTTGTATCACTTTCTACATCTAATAATCAGCTGATGTATTATTTTAAATTTATTAATTTTAGGATTCTTGTGCAATAATTACGAAATTAGTGATTTATGCAGAATACTGCTTGGAGAACATGCCGAAGTACTAGCAAAAGTGTTTTCACTCATAGTATTAATTGGTTCAACTATAGTTTATTGGGTGCTCATGTCCAATTTTCTCTATCACTCTGTACACTTTTTATATGGTAAGTAACTTTCATTAATGCCAAAAATCAGGTGTGATTTCACACTACTAAACGAATTTAATTTTGATATTAAAGTTTGGAGAGAGTCTGTCAACCCTGATTGCGACTTTCACCATTATTTTTGTAAATTATGAAAGATAACTATGCCATACACATAAAAAAATAAAATTTGCGGACGGTCTACAAATTTGGTTAAAACGGCTTTAAAAATAAATTAATTTGGAATGCAATTTAAATTTAAATAAGTTTAAATTTAACCCTCAAAATTTAAATAAGTTGGCGACAGTAAAGATGCCATAATCTCGTTTTTTACAACGAATTATGAAGGGTGAGAGTCTAATTACTAATAAAACAATTAAATTTGTGATCGGACAACAAATTTCGGAAAAAAATCACTTTTTGTGTGAATTCCACTCTTGACGTAGTTGCGTTTATTAAAACCCGCTTTTCGCACGCTGCGCTTTGCTCTGCGTAGCTCCGGGCGCTACAGGCGGTTTTGATAAACGCTTTACTTACTAAAAACATCCCCCAAATACCTCCAGCTTGAAAAAGTATGGATGTTGACGCGACGGATCTCAGGGAGCGACTGGTATCTCCCCACCACTAGTCACTGTCAACCGAGGGGTCAACCGCTAGAGGAAATCGTGTACAATTAACTTCGCACTTCACGTACTTTATCATAATTCTCCATACTTCTTCGTACTTCATATAATTCAGCAGTAATTCACGGGATTTCACGTACTTTACCAGTAATTCACCGTACTTCATCAATAATTCACGGTACTTCACCTACTTTTTCGATATTTCATTTGTATATCACGTACTTCATCAGTATTTCAGATACTTGCCGAGATTCCAAAATTTGAGCACTGGAGGATGTTCCACACCCCCTACACCCCCGGATCGAGTAGTTTATTTTTATCAGAGATAAACTGAACTTCTCAGGGGTATGAAATTTATAAATACGCATTAATTGTCAAATTACGAATTAAACACATTTACTTGGCCACAGCTAATTTTAATAAACTTGAGATATGCTTTTAATAAAAATTAATTATTTACACCGGGGGTCTGGGGTGTGGAACACCCTCCAGTGTCTCTGCAACGGGAAATCTTCAGTTTACTTCTGATAAAAAATAAACTACTCGTTGTGGGGTGCTGGGGGTTCAGCATGTTTTGCAATGTTCTTCATTCCAGAATTTGTGCACTGGAGGGTTTTTATCAGTAGTAAACTGAGAATCCCTCATTACAGAAACACTGGAGGGTATTCCACACTCCCCAGACCCCCGGATCGAGTAGTTTATTTTTATCAGAAGCAAACTGTGATTGCCCCAGGAGGTACGAAATTAATAATTTCAGTTTATGATTAATTGTCCTATTATAAATTAAACACATTTACTTGGCTATAGCTAATTTTAAAAACTTGGAATATACTTAAATATTTAATTCAGTTTTAATAAAATAAATTAGTTAAACCGCGGTCTGGGAGTGTAAAACTTCAATGTAATTAATTAATCACGGCGAAACAATAATTACCAAAGCATATTATTGAGCTACCAAACCTCCATAATATTCAAACAAATGAGCTAAAAAAATTACAAAATTAACTAAATAAATCTTAGCTTAATTTAATTAATTGATTGCTATTAAACTAGTAATGTTAAAATGTTAAGAAAATCTACTGATGTAAGTTAATTTGCTATCAAATAATAATTATTATTAAATACACATTGTCCGTAGCGCATGCGCATAAGCTACGTTAAACTTCATGCAATTCACCAAAACTTCATGATACTTTACTTGTACTTTAATATAATTAACATGTATTTACCAGTACTTCATGTTCCTCACAAGTACTTTATGTATTTCACAAGTACTTCATGTACTTCATGAGATGTGTACAAATTACACGTTAACCCCAAGGGTCAACCGCTAGAGGAAATCTTTACAATTAACTTCACACTTCACGTACTTCATCATAATTCTCCATACTTCTTTGTCCTTCATATAATTCAGCAGTTCAATAATTCAGCATAATTCACATCGATACTTTCAGTATCAGAGACTTTCAATTTCTGAGACTTACAGAAATACCAAAATTTGAGCACTGGAGGTGTTCCACACCCCAGACCCCCGGATTAAGTAGATTATTTTTATTAGAAGTAAACTAAAGATCTCCCGTTGCAGAGGCACTGAGGTGTTTCACTCCCCAGCCCTCCGGATCAAGTACTTTATTTTTATCAGAAGTAAACTGAACTCTCCTGTTGCAGAGATCTACCTCCCAGGAGTACGGAATTTATAATTAGGTAGTTTATAATTAATTGTCAGATTACGAATTAAACACATTTACTTGGCCATAGCTAATTTTAATAAACTTAAGATATGCTTAAATATTTAATTCACTTTTAATAAAAATAAATTATTTAAACCGGGGGTCTGGGGGTGGAACACCTCAGTGCTTCTTCAACGGGAGATCTGCAGTTTACTTCTGATAAAAAGTAAACTACTCGGTCTGGGGTTCTGCATGTTCTGCAATGTTCTTCATTCTAAAATTTGTGCACTGGAAGGTGTTCTACACCCCCCCTCCCCAGTACTTCATGTACTTCATTAGATGTGTACAAAAAACTTCACCAGCGGTTAACCCCTCGGCTATTTCTATAGAAAAAGGTGTTTTTTTGAGACAGGGTTAACGAACTCTTGCCTAAAGTTCCTGCTGGAGAACGATAAAAGATTAATATCTATGCAAGAAAATAATAAGTTAAATTAAATTATATCTTAGAAATAGCTTGGAGCAAAAGTAAAAGTTAACCAAGGTTATGCCGACAAACCAAACTGCTATGGAAAGACAATGGCAGCAATTTAATCCACTCGCATAGGCGAAAAACCTTTAAACTTTCAATTGTGACTGTAAAATTTTTTTGTCAGAAAAACAATATTACCTCTTATTGGTGACTCCAACAATTCAGAACCGTAACAACAATGACACACCCACATTATTAATAAACATACAATTTTAAAGTTTTACACCAAATCCATAACTTATATTTACTATGTCATACATTTTAACATTTTCTATATTTACTTATCATCTACATTTATTTCAGAATATAAAATTATATATTTATTTATTTCACAGGTTATTTCATGTCCCTAAATACCTTACCAACAAACGAAACGGTAATATGCTTAAGCGAAAGTGCTGTAAATCGCTCATCAATAATTACCAGTATGAAAATCGATTTAGACATCCACGAAGTAAAATTTGACAAATTATGGGACCTCTACAGTACCGTTCCTATAGTTTTAGCATTTCTTATGTTTCCATTGTTAAATTTCAAGAACGCCACCTTCTTCACGAAGTTCAACAGTTTAGGTAAAACGTTTGATTTTTTTGTTTTTTTTCTTTATTATTAATTTTTAAAATTTAGGAACTCTCAGTATTGCGTATCTGCTCTTTTTTACGGCATCGAAAGGTTATTCGTGGGGAATAAATATGAAAAGTTGGGAATTTGAATTTCAACTGAAACCCACATTTTGTGCTCTAAGTGGAATGCTTTCACTCAGCTATTTTATCCACAACATGATAATTTCAGTAATGAAGAATAATAGGAATCAGTATAACAACGTAAGTTCTATATATTTTCAAATATTCTCAATAATTAATTCCATTTTATTCTTTAGGGGGCGAGATTTAAGTATAGCATTTGTACTAGTCGCATTTACATACACATTTATTGGAGTTACATTTTACGTTTGCTTTCCTTTAGCTAAAGATTGTATTCAAGACGTAAGTACCCAAAAAAAGTAAAAAATTTAAATTTTAATTCTTTATTTTTAGAACATATTAAACAATTTTGATCGAAACGATCCCATGACGGTGGCGGCCAGACTATTGCTATTATTTCAACTTTTCACAGTTTTTCCGTTAATATCGTACGTTTTGCGTTTGGATGTATTTAACAACATAGGCATGGTGTATAAAAAATTCAATCCCGAATTTAAATATTCAAAAGTTATAACCGTAAATATTTTTGTTGTTAGCTGTTGTGTATTTTTTTCTTGTTACTTGCCAAGAATTGGAACTTTAATTAGGTATACAGGATCAATTGGAGGTTTAGTTTATATTTTCTTATTGCCTAGTTTAATCAAAATAGCAATGTTAAAAAAAGAAAAGGCACTTACAAAATTTAAGTTAATACTTAACATTTCTATTATACTTTTTGGTGTATTAAATTTATTGTCACAGTTTTTTATCGAAGATACCTAATAGATCTTCTTAGGTGAAAATTGTAATTAAGTTTATATAGGTGCTATATGCCTATTAGCGATATCGCTTCATCGGTTGTTGTTATTTAACTGAAAAGTGACTTTGAAAAAATGTGTTCGGATAGATTTTAATTTATTGACTGTTATTTATAGAATTGTTTATGTAATTAATAACAAAATTATACAAATATGTAATATAATAATTTTAATATATTATTATACTGTTTTTTAAACATTCTTTTATTACAAGTAGGTTTATTTCTATTTCCTCTTGGTGTTGGTGCTTCTTTAAATTTGCTTTGTGATCTAAAATGTTACTACTTAAAAATAATAGAAATAAAATGCTATGTTTTTCTGCCAAAAAATTACAACAGTTACCATTTGAAATAATTGTGATGAAATGTTTACCGCTTGCCAAAATTCTAATATTAAACTTTTTTTAAATTCAAAACATGAAGTACTGACAATATCAATAAAAATACTTAATTGACATAGTACTTAATTTTAATAAAAATTTAATCTTGGTGTCGATAGGATGAGATCACATAACAATATTACTAATTGATCTGATACTATAAATGTCACACAAAAAAGTAATATTTACGTGTAAGCGTTAGTGCATCAACAACCGTTATGAATATTACCAGAGCTTCGGTAATTTTTGTGTAAAATATTTTAAGTTATCGATAAGTTTAAAAGTGCTAATCATCTCTTCAGTTTGACGTAAAAATGACGTAATTTTGTGAAAGAATAGATAGTGAAAAGTATGAAACAGCTGATTTCAATATTGACGTTTAACATATTTTAAAAAGGTTGGTGAAATTAATAGGTATAATTTTTAAATTAAATTAATAATTATATATGTACTACATAATAACAGTAAGATCGTGTAGTATTTTAAAAAAATTTCAAAATTAAACACTGGAAAATTAGTTCAAAGGAACTCGCGTAACCTTGACGTAATAACATATTGATTAAATATAGATTGCAATATATTGTGTTTACATAAGTTATTTTACAGATATTAAAAATTTATTTATTTTAGAATTTCATAGATGTCGTTTGTATAATTTTTTTCGAATGTTTTTGAAAAATACCTTATGAATATTAATTTGAGCATCATATTATTATGAAACCTTGCTATATTATAGTGTCCTTGATGTAATTTAACAAATTGCAATACCAAATATTTATAATATAAAATATTTGTCAACATATTATTGCAACGTGATATTGCTACGTATCATGTTAGAAAACTTCCATTTTAATAATTTTTATATTAATTAAATATTTTAAGGTCGTTTCGACCTTAGCACGTACTACTTCAATAAACTAATTATTGTTCTTATCAATTAAATTTTCAATAAGAAATATTGATGTTTTGCTGTCAACAAAAAAATTTAAAGTGTTTGAAATAGTATTTGTCATAGGTACAATTTAAAAGTATTTTTTTAATTTGTTTAATTCTATATGTTTAAAAACATGTAATATGATTATAAAAGATTACGAACACGTGATTTAATTTAAACGGAAGCAAATTAAACTTTTAACAATAAATGGTATAACTCGGTTCGTGTATTTGTAATTCTCAAAAATCTGAATAATCTTTAGTATTTTTGTATATCTGCATGGTACCATCTGATCCTGGACAAATTTATCAATTGTAAGTACTTACCTACTACATACTACAAAATTGATAAAGTATTTAATTACTAATCTATTGTAAAATTCTACATTTTATTCTTTGATTAAGATTTAATTTTTAGTTAAACTAATTATCGAAATTAGAATGAAATTAACGGTCGATTTGTTCAGTAAAATACTGACCGGATCATAATAACATATGTAATCTATTACGGATTATAATTGTGCAAAAGTTGATATTTTAATATATTTTAAGGTTTTTTAGGCCTATGAGCTAAAAATTATATTTTATGTATATATACCTACATAAATACAAATATTACAGAACAAAATATAAATGTTTAATATAATTTGTATATGTATATTATTAGTATTTACAGAAAAACATAAACAGTTTTCGTTTATATTTAAATACTACATTTTGTTTCTACACAGATGTAAATTTAAATTACATGTTCGGTGTAATATTACAGGATCACACTAGAGCACCTAATACGCATAGGTAATACGTTAATATATTATTTTAAAATTATATACATATATTATTAACCTTTAAAATTAATATTATTTAACCTATTAATTTTGAAATATAAGTATAAATCGTAATTTTATTATAATTGAATAATGTATTAATTTCAATTAAATGTTTTAAATATACAAAGCTTTCTCAATATTAAAAATTAAAAATTTGACATATACTATACCTAACTATATAATGTAGGCTTAAAAATACTTAACTGCACCCCCCCCCTCCCACTATTTAAGCGAGGTTTCCATTCTCAAAAACTCTCGCGCAGCCACATAAAATTCGACGAAACCTAGGAAACAATAGGAAAAAGAGGGTTAAATTTTAAAATTTGTCCAAGACTTAAAAAGTTTTATTGGTAATAATAGTAATTTTACGAAATTGCAGAAAAGCTATTTAATAAAGTGAGATATTTATTTGGTTTATGTCATTTCGAAATAGAACTCTGTATATGAATAAGAATTGTTTGCTGTAACATGCGTAAACCACAATTAGGCAGAGGTAAACAACTACTGTCAATTATTTTTACTACGATAATAAACCGGTAATAACTTAATTAATACAAATACATAATGTTACAATGTATAATGCACATAATTAAATATGTACATATATACATAGTTAATCAAAAAATAATCAAGTTTGAAGGTAGATTATAATACTCTAGTTTTAATTATAAACTTTAATATAATTTAATTTATTAAAGCATTACGAAATTTCAAATTCATAGAACTGAATTTTACCTACACAAAATACTGGCGTCAAAACCTAATCCGCGTAAACAAGAGGCGCGTATATTAAGGCATCAGGAAATACATAAAATTCAAAATATGTTAGCTGAAAATAACTTCTATGTTAAACTTCACTTTCTATAATATTATAGAGCGTATTAGTCATTTAAAGTCTCAAATGGTAATTTTACAAATTGAAATGTATTTGAAAAGAATCTCATTGTGAGCAAATTGTAGGAAATGACGAAAAAATTTTTCTCGGAAAATATAAATATTTTGAAACTAATATTTATAGATATTTAATGTTATTTAAAAAAGAACTTGTAAAAAAGAATACCCATCTCGATGCAAAAGACAATTCCTCATGCTTACCCGGCTATAGATGCATTATATACGCCCTCCATTTAGAATTTTTATTCAAAATAGTCTAAATCGTTTGTGCATGATTGTGCATTCTTTATTTTCGTTTGTACCTCTTTCGTTTTAGAATTATTTGAAAATTTAGTTGGGGGAAGCTGGAGACATGCTAGCCCTCCCCCTCATTCAGAATTTTGGTTCGAAAATAGTCTTAATTGTTTGTGCATTGTTTATTTTCCTTTGTACCTCTTTTGTTTCCGTGTAATTGAAAAAGTTTTGGAAGTGGCTGGAGATAAGCTAAATTTAAACTTGGTATTTTGACGCAATTCTCAAATTCAAAAAATTATATTTCCGCCAAAAGCGACTAAATTGACTAACCAAAAAATACGAGTTTTCTTATTTTTCATTGCTTCGTAGTTTTCAGAAATACAATAGCTATATTAATACCGCGAAGATTATTATGATTTTGATAATAACAAAATTTGAAACTTAATTGAAATGCTATTGTTTAAAATTAAAAGTTTAAGCAATTATCTAATAAAAAAAAATAGAATGGTAATTTTTGAATAACGTATGTGCTAGATTCTCTATTTAGCTTCCAGAATTATAAAATCTTGTCAGCATAAACATGATATTACAAATCTGTTTAGGAATTACTTTTCAAATTCTTGCTAATTTTATTTTTATTTTAATTAGTCTGAATAATTTCAGAGGGTATATTTTGCTGATTACTCCTCTCCCTCCTGCCCTATAATTCTTTTTTGTTATTATCGAAATCATAATAATAATCTTCGCGGTATTAACATAGATATTGTAATTCTGAAAACTACGAAGCAATGAAAAATAAGAAAAGCCGTATTTTTTGGCAGTGCACAAGCGATGCACAAACGATTAAGACCATTTTCGATCTAAAATCGATTATCTGTATATCAAAGAACTGGTTTTTCGGTTTAAAAAAAATACTGGGAATCTGGGTAATCTTGCTGCGCGTCAATTTAGCTTTTGTATTTATTAAAAATCTCGAAACGAGAAGAGGTACAAACAAAAATAAAGGTTGCACAAACAAGTACATACGAAGAACAAACGATCTGAACAATTTGGAATCCGAAATTCAAAGTTCAAATTTAGCATGTCTCCATCCCCCTCCCCAACTTTTTTCAATTACGCGAAAACAAAAGATGTACAAACAAAAATAAACAATGCACATTTATGCACAAACGATGCATAAACGATTAAGACCATTTTCGAACCAAAATTCTGAATTACAGTAAACTTTATTACTAAATTAAAAAGAAAATATATTTGAGGTGATAAGCCAATGAAAATCTAACAAGTAGACATCTTTATCACAACATACCAACAACGTAAACATTCAAAAAAGCAGAGTCGCAATCAGCAACATCGTCGAATGAAAAAATAGCAAACAAAATGCTGAATGCGACTCTGCTTTTTTGAATGTTTACGTTGTTGGTGTGTTGTGAAAAAGGTGTCTACTTGTTAGATTTTCATTGGCCTATCACCTCAATATATATTCTTTTCAATTTATAATTCAGGTCAACCATGTGTGTCTTTTCTTGCATTTCTAAAAATTTCCAAAATTATTTTAAAATTTTGTTTTAATTAATTTTCTAATTTCTCCAAATTCAAATTTTGTAATCGTTTATTATTGAAAATTTTAAAGTAAAATTTAATGCTCTCAGTGTAAAATTGTAGTTTATTCTAGATTATTTTGTTCAAAACAAATTTCTCTGGAGCTTTAGTGCAGAATAAGTTAATTGTTTGCGTTATTGTTATGTACAAAATTGTGAAAAAATTTTAAGCTGATAGTTTTTTTGCACAATGACATGCATAGTGTGATATGATCATTACTTAATAACTAATAAGTGGCACTGCTATACACTTCCTGTGGTATTAAGTTTTACTATAATTGATAGTTTTATTAGCTTCACATCATAGCAACTATTATTTGTTATTAACTTGTTATTTATTATCATACTCGATTACTTAAGGAAAATTTGCTCGTGTCAAACTTACACTGCAAACTAGCAGTTAATTTGAAATTGATTTCTGAATTCTTTATCTTATTTGGCTCTTATGACCTTTAAAATCTAATACTAACGTGAAAAGTAAAACCTAATAAATTGCCATTATCGTTGCTTCGTTGCAAATTTAAATAATATTTTACCAATTAGTTCACGTACAATTTATCAGTTACAGCCGGTATAATAATGATTATTTTTTTTTTAATCTCTAAGTTGACTACAGTATGTAGTTATCCTTATCAGTCACATATTATGTATTTGAAAAAATATTTACAATTCAGATATCCATTGTCGTTTTATATTTTACAGCAATAAAACATGTGGAAACAGCTTACGACTATTATAAAATACGTTAGATGGAACTGGAAATTATTTGAGCTTATAAAGGTTATCTCAATAACCGTTTTTGACTTATTTTAAGTCCAAATGTGAGAATTTTGATAACCCAATTTAAATTGCATTAAATGTGATTAATAAAAAGAGAAAAAAAATGAAATTCGTAGGTACCTACATTAAATCTACATATCTGCCCTGTTACGGTAAAACGGCGTATCTTAAGATACGCTGTTTTACCTTAACAATGCCGAAAGTGTTCTCATAATGTCAATTAATGATATGGCATCATCAAAATTCATGAATTTTTATTAATTATGCCAATAATATTAATTAAATTAGCACATAAAAAACGTATCTTTTCGCCATGAAAATGAAAAAAAACCATTTTTTAATCGGATTAAATTTATTCGTCTTACAGCGATAAAATATTCTTCAGCTTTATAAAGAATTTCAGAATTGTTACGGTAAAACGGTGTAACTCATAATTTTAATATAATCAATTTTTAATATTGTAATATTTACAAAAATTTTGTCACGGTAAAACACCGTATCTTAAGTTACACCGTTTTACCATGACAGAAATGAATTTTTGTCGAGACTACTCGAATCAGTTAAAACTTTGAACGCTATTTTCTCAAAACTATAATTTTCGAGATACGCCGTTTTACCGTAACAGGGCAGATATATAAACATCTACGGATGGGAACATTTAAACACAGATTACGATGGCATAAAAAACAACAAATTATTCACGTATTATTTGTTCGGACTCCGGCACTGATTAACTTAGAAGCATTCAATATAGGTTAAGGTTAACGGTACATTATATCATAATGTACGTTTAAATAAATCTTCAATAAACAGCAGACAGGGCGAGAAATATAAAAAATTTATACCGGATGTTCATTTCAAAAGCAGCCAGTCGAAATAAATTTTGCTTTTAAGTAAATATGAAAAAGAAAAGCAATAAGTCGATTTAAATGGCTTTTTAAAATTAAATGTTTGAATTTTAAGTTTAACCTTCGCTTTACCACCTACCCCTACTTTGAAATTTTAAACATTACCTCCGCCTTGCGATACATCATTTTAAAAGTAAAAAAATTAGATTTAGTGGATTTGTTTATGAGCCTGAATAACCTAAAATAATTTTATTCGAAAATTATTTTATTTTTACGAAAATTACGTTAGCAGTGGTAAACAAACTAAAACAATACATTTAAAATCAATTATTTGAGTTTTAACACTTGAAGGTCGTCCTGTAATGTTGAAAATAAGAGTTGTTTAAATATGGTGAAAATTTCAAGAAAAAGTAAAAGTAATACATATTTATTTACGAGGCGGAAATTTTTGTGCTTGTGTCAGTGCTCGAATTTTCAGCGAAAACCACTCTGAAAAAATGTAGGCCACCAGTATGTGATAAAGTTAACACGAAATTTGAAGAAACCGGTTCTGTATGCAACAAAATTAATAATCAATGCAGAATTTTGAATCCAGTTTTGCAGTAATTACTGGATCATTTTGCTGCGAATCCTAGCATTGCCTTTTAAAGGTTGCTAAGTAAATAAATATATAGTACATAAAATGCTAAAGGTCAGCACATTTCTTCTTCAAATTTCTGACTCGAATTTGTTAAAAAAATTTGTTTCAGCTACAAATGAAATTTTTCTTGGGCAAATTTGTCAACAAATACAATTGTAGGTATTGAAATAATAAAAATCCGCACGTGTATAGAGAAGATCATACGCAGTATCTTAAAAGGTCAATGTGTAAGCTTGTATGGTTGGAAATTACATTATTGGATCAATTTTTATTAAAAGAAACTTGACAGGACAAATATATCACAATCTATTACAAAATGAAACTGTTCCATTTATAAAGCAAGTTAATGGAGGAAGAGATATTTTAGACTGCTAGATGAAGAAAAGGTATATTTCCTATAAGACGCATCACCCTTAGGCAATGGTTGGATGGATTAATAGGAGAGTTTCGATAGATTTCAACTGCAGGCAAGATCCTCAATTTTACTCCTCTTGATTTTTTCCTCTGGGGTCTTTTGAAAATTGTAGTTTATAAAACTCCTCTCGAAAATCTTCAAGAACTGAAAAATAGAATAACCCAAGAATGTAGGTGGATTAATCCAGAAAAATATTAGGAAGTCCGCAAAGAACTCCAAAATAGATAGTTCTATTGTTTAGCTTATGATGAAAAGCGTTTTGAAAATGTTTTTTTATGAATTTTCAAGAATTTTAATAAAAATTACTTTTTATTTTAATCGCTACATTCAATTTTTTATCGTCGATGAACGAGAATTTTTTCTACCTTTAAAATTATGTATCGCAAGGCAGGAACGCTATATAAAATTTTGAAGTAAGGGTAGCTAGTAGGAAGGGGATTAAACTTAAAATTCAAACAGGATTGGTTTTGAACATCCCCTTTGCCATCTAAATCGACGTGTTTTTCTTTTTAAATTTACTCAAAACAAAAGTAAATTCAATTAGTTACTTTTAAAATGAATATTTGGTATATTAGTTTGAATTTTGCATTATGAGCATTTCGCGCCAAATTAACCTGGCCCATTTCAGTGAAAGTGGCTCCTAAGCAAAGTATAATAATTCAACCCCCCTCTCGCGTACCAGTGAACGAAATGAAAGCAAATAATTTTATGTCCATTCCTCCAGACCTTGACCCAAATGCTAAACTAAACCACATTTTCTCATTAATATCTGACCGCTTGGGCATGTGACTGTTTGGAATGTATGCAAATAATCAATTTAAATTTATATTTTCTACCACATTAATATAAGAATATAAATACAATTATTAGAAATGCCTCTACCATAAAAGTTTCCTGTTGTGGTTTTTCATCCTTGTGGTTTAAACTAGAAAAGAATGTACTTGATTAAACTATAAATTTAAATATGAACTCAATCTATTGTGAAAATTTGCATCGGCTATGCGTTTATTTTGTATCTTAAAAATTTTCATATTACAAGAATAAATTACATCTTATATATTACGTGTTTGAAAATTATTATTAGAATAACTAAAAAATAATGTTATAAAAATTTAAAAATTTAACCTTCAAACTATGCATTTAATGAGTTGCGGTTCGTAGTTTTTAAATTGGCGAAGCAACAAAAAATATAATATTTAATATCTCTTCTTTTAATAGTTAACTATATTATTTATTAAATATTTCATTTTTTAAATTTTATTCTCTTTAATGTTCGTTTTTCTAATTGGCTGCAACAGTATCGCTTCTCAATTTTAGTAAATTTTATATTATTCGTTGTTTTATTCCCCTTTAAAATTTTCTGCAAATATCTTAAAAGTATTTTTTGATTGAAGTAGTCTACCTTTTCAATATCAATTTAGTGTTTGTATAAACACTAATATGATAACAATCGTTTTATTTTTTTATAGCAGTCGTTAACCTAGAGAGAATGCATAATATCGAACCATTGATAACAATCTAGACGATTTCGTAGTTAACTTGTGCTATGTATATCTTTGGAAACTTATTATTTAAAATTGTTTTCAATATTTCAAATGAGCCATATCAAAATCATTATTATGACGAAATAATTTCGTATTTTGTTTTTCTAAGTTTTTTGAAGAAAATACATTTTGCAATTTATATATTTTTAATTAATTGTTTCATAATTGGCAGTTAAATCAACATCTGCATATTGAGAAATATAAGCATTTCGATATTCGTATAATTTCTATGCGTGATTTGGTATTTGGTGCTGCACTTTTTCAAAACAAACTTCCCGTGTTATGCATTGGGAAGTACAAAATACCTGTATTACCTATATGCATGGTGCAAATGGTGGGAAAAGCATCGTTTACCTTGAAGTTTACGAACACAAAGCGTTGATACTATTAAATTTGAATCATTTACTCTGCAGTTTTTAGTAATTCACTTTGAACAGTATGAAGTCGCTGACATTTTACGTTGTATAGGTACGGAAATAAAATTTATAAGTCATCACTTATCAGTATTTCGTTCAAAATTTGATAAAAAGAAGTTGAATGTACTAATATGTCGCTTATATGTCATGTAATAGTTTTATAGTAATCAATCGAGCAAGTGTTTTACGATAGCAGATTTAATTTAATCAGGAGATATTTATAAAACTGTATGAAGAAAGAGGACTGTTGTGATTATATTAATTACGTCTTAATAATTATCATTAGTAAAATTCATAGTGTGCGGTAAGTTTTACAAAATGATAAGCATCCCAATTTAATTACTACCACCAAGCCGTAAAACGCTGTGGTCGCTTTAGAGTGCGCGAACAAATAATGCAATCAAGTGTTTATAAAAATAATCATTTGAATAAATTAACATGAGGAAGGATAAAAATGAAGCTTTGTTGCCGTTTGCAATTAACGGGTGAGTTATGTAAATTTTGTTAAACCTTGTGTAATAGTGTAAATACATATATTTTACATAAATTTTTAAATGAGATATATCATTACCAATGATTTTTTTTTGTTTCTACATAAGCAATGCAGACAAGCACATTATTTTTCGAGTATGACAACCAAATTTTTAGACAATGAATATTAATAATTTTTTAATTAGGTATAAAGGTATACCATTGTTAATTTATTGTTACCCATAAGTGCTATGCGATATTGAATATTTTAAACAATATTTAATTCTTTTATAAGCTAGATAACTTCAATTAAAAACTTAATTTTTGTGCAAAGTAAATAATATGTACATAATATAAGACATTTTTATATTATATTATATTAAAAGAGACATTTATTTTATCCTTAATTGAATGCTTGTATTCTAATTATTTAAAATATAGCATACCATAAATACCATGTAGAGATAACATTGAGGTTAAGATTTATTTAACAGATTATTTTATTAATCGAACAACATTAACTTATAAAAAGTAATTTAATTTTACTATTTTTATTATTAACTAAATTATTAATAGTATATCAGAAGTGTAGGGCAAAGATTGCAGTAATGTAAATTTATTTATTGGTGCAATTTTGCAGTTTTAGCTACGCAAAAATCCTAAAAGTTAAGTAAAAATTTAATAATTTAGCATGGTAATTACTTGATTGAAACACAGAAAACTAATTTACTTAAACTTTTTATTTATCTTATCTGCTGTAGTACTGTTTCTAAAGTAATATGCAATTTTTGAATGTTAAATAAGTCAAGTTGAAGGATAATATTGTACTCGTGATAATATTATTTAAAATAGGTAATATTGTCAATGTATTAGATACATCACTGTCTAAAAATATATCTCGAATTTCTACTCTAATGTTCTTTTTTTCCGCTTCCATTTTTGTTGTAAATTTTACGGAACGAATTAATATTTTATCCGAGGGGTTAACCGCTGGTGAAGTTTTTTGTACACATCTCATGAAGTACTTGTGAAATACATTAAATACTTGTGAAGTACATGAAATACTGGTAAAGTACATGAAGTACGTGTAAAGTAGGTAAAATACGTGTGAAGTATATTAAAGTACAAGTGTATCATGAAATTAGTAAATTTTTAGCGAATTACATGAAGTTGAAGTATCATAGCTAAGACATGTGTTCAATAATAATTATTTGATAGCAAATTAACTTATATCAGTGGATTTTTTTAACATTTTTTTATCTTAAACGTTAAATAGGCCTTTGGCGGTCATTATTTTACTAATTAAAAGTTTTGGTAGTTGCTAGTTTAATAGTAATCAGTTACTTAAATTAAACTTAGACTTCTTTAGCTAATTTTGTAATTTTTAAGTTCATTTGCTTGAATATCATGGAGGTACGACAGCTCAATAAAAAACTTTGGTAATTCATTTTTTCATCGTGATTAATGAATTACATTAAAGCGAAAATAAGGCGCTTGTCCCGCTTTTACAAAGACGGCTCCAGAATGTGATAATCTAATTTCAACTATCTTCTTATCCCGATTTACTAAAGTTGAAAAAATCGATTATTATCTATCTGTTTTCTATTTACTGTCACCTATCAGTTAAAATACATTAAAGTTAAATTGACAAAATAACCAATCAGGTGTTTGATTTATTTTTGTTTTGTTGTGTGTTTGGTTACTTCGTTATGGTCTGATTAGATGGGATTGAATAAGGTGTATGTCCTCAGCCTCCTCTATTACAAATTTTTAATTCAAAAAAATCTAAATCTATTGTGCATTCTATATTTTCGGTTGGACTTTCTTTTTGTTTTGAATTATTGAGAAAATTATTTGTTAAATTTGTGAAAATTAATTATTAAAATTAATTTGGGGGCTGTACACCTCCCAAACCTTCTAGTTTAACTAATTTATTTTTATTAAAAGTGAATTAAATATTTAAGCATATTTCAAGTTTTTAAAATTAGCTTTGGCCAAGTAAATGTGTTTAATTTATAATCTGACAATTAATCATCAACTGTATAATTATAAATTTGTACCCCTAGGTGGTAAATCTCTGCAACTGGAAATTTTCAGTTTACTTTTGATAATAAATAAACTACTCAATCCGGAGGGTCTCGGGATGTGAAACACCCTCCAGTGCTTCTGCAACGAGAGATCTTCAGTTTACTTTAAAAAAAAATAAACTACTTAATCCGGGGGGTCTGGGGTGTGGAACACCCTCCAGTGCACAGATTTTGGAATGAAGAACATTGCAAAACATCTACAACCCCCGGATCGAGTAGTTTATTTTCTATCAGAAGTAAACTGACGATTTACGTTGTAGAGGCACTGGAGGGTGTTCCACACCCCCAGACCTCCCGGTTTATTAATTTATTTTTATTAAAAGTGAATTAAATATTTAAGCATTTCAAGTTTTTAAAATTAGCTATGGCCAAGTAAATGTGTTTAATTTATAATCTGACAATTAATCATAAACTGATAATTATAAATTCCGTACCCCTGGTGGTAAATCTCTGCAACGGGAAATTTTCAGTTTACTTCTGATAATAAATAAAATACTCAATCCGGAGGATCTCGGGTGTGGAACACCTCCAGTGCCTCTGCAACGGGAGATCTTTAGTTTACTTCTGATAAAAAATAAACTACTCAATCCGGGGGGTCTGGGGGGTGTGGAACACCCTCCAGTGCACAAATTTTGGAATGAATAACATAGTAAAACATCTACAACTCCCCGGATCGAGTAGTTTATTTTCTATCAGAAGTAAACTGACGATCTACCGTTGAGAGGCACTGAGGGTGTTCCACACCCAGACCCCGGTTTAACTAATTTATTTTTATTAAAAGTGAATTAAATATTTAAGCATACTTCAAGTTTTTAAAATTAGCTAGGCCAAGTAAAATGTGTTTAATTCATAATCTGACAATTAATCATAAACTGCATAATTATAAATTCCGTATTGCAGGGGTACGGAATACAGCATTTTATCATTTGTTTGGTTGTTTTCTATTTTATTCAACTTCCTTGCATCGCAATAATGACTATAAAAATGTCACGTTACCATAGAAACGGCCAAGAGAGTATTCTGACATTTCTAAATAATTATTATTAATTATTCGTCATAATAATTATCCCATTAATCGGATTCGCTACCTGTGCCCGTTACGTTTTAAAAATTGTGACCAACACAAACGACACATATGTACAACATATACATAATTAACATTACTTTTAGTAAAATCGGTAATATTTTTAACACGTAAGGTCTGTGAAATACCGATGAAGTACGTGAAATACAATGAAGTACCGATAAAGTAGGAGAAGTACCGTGAATTATTGATAAAGTACTGTGAATTACTGATAAAGTACGTTAAGTCCCGTGAATTACTGCTGAAGTATATGAATTACGAAGAAGTATGCTGAATTATGATAAAGTACGTGAAGTGTGAAGTTAAGTGTACACAATTTCCTCTAGCGGTTGACCCTTCGATTTTATCGATTTTAATGGTAAATTATAAGAGGCAGAAGGTATTATAATTAAATTATCTTTTGTTTAAGACAAACCTTCTTGAATTTGGTCAAAATTTTTTTTTGAGCAAAGATATAGTAACTATACCACAGTATAGTGTGTGAAAACCGATATACCTTGAAAATCTCATTTACTCTAGGTTTCAAAAATAAAAAAATTCTGAAATGTTTTACAAGCAAAAAATTAACTCTCTCAAAAACCTTTATGCTATAATATGAAAAAAAAACATTGTGTGCTCTATTAATTATTGTGTAACTATGCTGAGTGAAGGTTAAAAAAAATATTATTTTGCGTTTCAAAAGGTTGAGTTCCACTGTTTTAAATCAAGAAACATTTAAAGAGATAAATGAGTAGCTAAAACTTCTTAAATTTTTTTTAGTATTTGGTCTGGGAACATAAATATTTACAGCCAACGATTAACTATTGTTTATTGGGTATAAAAGATAATGTTGTTTATCGAATTTTTACACAGCTGTAATTTCGTCTAGGAACATTAAATGTGTGAGAAAATCAATCTAACGAAAGAAAATTTTGCTACCTTTAAAGTATACCCGCACGTCTTTTTTCGTAAAATTTTTGAAATATTTGTAAAAAACTGAAAATTCAGCAAAAATTCCCCAAAAAAAGTAATTTTTAATAAATTATGTGAATCTAAGAAACAAAGTATTGGAAGAGATAATCCCTTTGTGATCATTTATTATCTGTCGTACTTTAAGATAATAAATTAATGCTTTTTTGCGCATTGTATATTATGTATAACTAAAATATATAGTTATATGTATAGGTATATCTGTGATAAATGTATGATAAATGTCTAGCTGATTGTTTAAAAAAAATAATTACAATACAAAAATATTTCATAAGAGAAATTTGACAAATTTTATTAAATTAAACATCATAGATTTTCTTAAAAAAATGTTTTTGAGCAAAAAATAAATTGCGAATTTTTCTAAGAATGCATTTTTACTTTATCATATGTAATATGAGAAAGTATTGTTTTCGTGCAGAAAAAAATTTGAGATTTTGATGGATTTACACTTTTGAGGTCCCTGAGTAAAATAAGACGATTTCAAAAATGTCTGTGTGTGTGTGTGTCTGTGTGTGTGTATGTGTGTATGTGTGTGGTCAAATTTTGTGTGCGATCTACAGCAAAAACTAATAGGAATTTTCAAACAAAATTTTGGATTTTGTATCCTTATGTTGAGACTTAGAGCTGATTAGATTTTGGCTGAAATTGATTCACGGGAACTATTTTTTTATTTTTAAATTTTATTATTTAATATTAGTTTTTAATTAATATTTCAAAAACTAATACGAATTTCAAAACGAAATTTAGGATTTAGCATACTTATGTCGAGATTTAGAACTGATTAAATTTTAGTTAAAATTGTTTTATGAAAACTATTGTTTTTTAATTTTTTTAAGTTTTATTATTTAATATTAGTTTTAATTAATATTTCGAAAAGTAATACGAATTTCTAAACTAAATTTAGGTTTTCGCATATTTTAATCGATATTTAGAACTCATTAAATTTTAGTTAAAATTTGTTTATAAAAACAATTGTTTTTTATTATTTTAAATTTTATTATTTAATATTAGCCTTTATTTAATATTTTAAAAAGCTAAAAGGATTTTCAAAACTAAAGTTGAAATTTGTTATGTTTATGGCAGGAATTAGAGCTGATTAAATTTTGGATAAAATTGGTTCATGGAAGGAATTTTTTAAATCTTTTATTTATTATTAGTTTTATTAAATATTTCAAAACTAATGAGAATTTCAAAACTAAAATTGGTATTTTGTATCTTTATATTTAGACTTAGAGCTGATTAGATTTTGAATCACATTGGTTAATGGAAAATATTTTTTCTTTTATTATTAAAATTATTTTTAATATTTAATAAAAGTATGATAAAGTCATGGGCATGGCCACATCCGATTTTTCTCCTTCGGATGCT
This sequence comes from Lycocerus yunnanus, assembly GCA_036346125.1. Taxonomy (NCBI): domain Eukaryota; kingdom Metazoa; phylum Arthropoda; class Insecta; order Coleoptera; family Cantharidae; genus Lycocerus; species Lycocerus yunnanus. The sequence goes on along the minus strand of JARFIX010000075.1, from coordinate 1,266,888 downwards.
TTACACTAGCAGTGCATTGGCAATTTTTTCTGTTATATTTGAAGTGTACGTTAGAAGTTTCTTTACATACATAGGGGACCTACTGTTTAACGTAGAATCTGAACCACAAAAAATTTATTTTGAGAAAGTTTTATTTAACAGATTACACCTCAGTTATTTGCAATTGCCTTCCGACAGGAAATGATTAAAATAAAGTTTTTTCTTTGCTCGGAGTCGAATTAGGCATTTTGGTAACTTTTAATAAATTTTTGTTTTTCTAAAAAATGGCAAAATGCAAATTCTAATTTTACTTTTATTATGGGGTAAAAAGCATCAAACATTTAAAAAATCATATCTCGGGTTATTCTTGACCAAATTAGACGAAATTGGTGTAATATCAAAGATAATTAAATTTAGAATAAGGTTTGCCTCTTGTGATTTTAAGAAAATATCTAAGAACTAAAAAAATCTAAGATAAATTTTAAAATCATAAGGAGGTGGCACTGGATATGAACAATGTAAGATCACATTTGGGAAAATATAATTTTTGACGTAAATTTTTAAAAAGCACCCAATTTTGTCAAATGAGCAATACAAATTAGGTTCGTTCGTTTGACTTTTTCCGAACTGCTTTGAACGGTTTCTGATTACATCACAGAGTACAACTGAACAGTTTAGTGCAGCTGTTTAGAGTAATATCCAAAAAACGGTTTTAGAACAACTTGTTGTTGATGTAAATAAGCGAACCTCAAAAAATTTTGTAAATAATTTGTCATTACGTTGTCAAAATCGAATAATGTAATCTACCAGATATTGATTGCTACCTGAATTGCAAGATGAAGGTAATGATGTAGAAATGTAGATTTTTGCGATTTTATTTTTAATTATTGCGAGGAAGTAAGTGTGGATTTTTAAATACATCGATAAGAGAGGAATTAAATAATAAAACTGAGTATAGAAGAACATAAACAAGCTAATAATGAGAGTGTACAATTAAGTATACCGTCAGTTATACAGGGTGAATGAGACCACCCGTATCAGTAATTTTTTCAAATTTTTTCGAAAAACTTTTTATAAAGAATCGAATGGTAATATTATTATTTCCCGGAAAGGTCGGCATTGCGATTAGTTTGCTCCAAAATGTCCAGAACTTCAGAATTTTAAATGGCACCGTAGGTCGAAAGTTATTTTGTTAAAAAGATCTTATCTTTAAAGATCTTAAGATCTAAATTATTTTATTACTGTCACTATTCGATTGAAGTTATTACATTTTATTTATAAAATATAACCAAAAGAGCTCAACAGTGTTAGATCCCCTGCTAGAAATGCAAATGACTAACGAAAGTCACGTCAATCTAAAAAACTCCTTTAATTCTAGGAAATAATGTTTCATTGTTTAATGGTTAAAAAACAACATGTTTCAGTTACAGTTACAACAAATTAATGAAACATTATTTTCTGAAATTAAAAAAGTCTTTTAAATTGATGTGACTTTCGTTAGCATTTGCACCCTCAAAAAGAAAAAGGTGTAAGTCTGAAAACGCCATTTTGAGTTATAGCGTTTTAAATATTTGAACGTTTATAAAAAAATTGCATTTATCTAAAAGAGAATAACAATTTATTGATAATATTAATTGGTAGGAATTATTTTATTGTAACAAATATAGCAAATTCAGTTAAAATTTATTAATGCTTAATGAGAGTCATTAGAGATTAATGAGATCACCATTATCAGATGGAAAGCGAACTTGGCGATTTTAGCGGCAATAATTGGACTATCGATAATATGATTTTTACAGATAAAGCTTGAGGAAAAGAATTTTTGGTATATTTATCTTAAAAAGTCACTTTTTGGACTTCATTGCGTATTATTTGCACTAACGTCTTGACGATATAGTAAAAATTAATTTAAGTTGGTATATAAAATATTACAAACTCTAATTTGAAACATCTGGAACAAATTTGTAACAACTTACTTCTGGTATTGCTTACGAGCAGGTAGAACAGAAATGAATAGTTCTGAACAAGTTGCACTTTCCAATGAACGTTTTTCGAACACTTGTTCGATTACAAATAAACGTTTTTATTGCTTGCGAGCAGTTAGAATATAAATGAACAGTTCTGAATAAGTTGCACTTTTTCCAACGAATGCTTTTATTTCTTACTCGACGTGTTCCGAACAGTTCTGTTAATTAGGACCCGAATATCCAAGTTCATACAAATAATCAGCTAATGCACAATGCAATATAATAATTGCATTGTATCGTATGTTTATGTAGTTTAAAAGTAGTTAAGGACTATGTTTAAAATATATAAGTATGTACTTCTCTCTCTAATCCTTACTTCTTACTTACTTTATTGACTTGGACAATATCCAGACAAGTTGTTATTACTATAATACTACATTTCACCTATCAGTATTTGCCATTATTTAAAAATGAATAAATTAATGCCCGGTTTCATAAAACATTTAAACTGCGATTTCGGCTTAAATTTCGGCTTAAATGTCAAATGGGTTTCATAAAACATTTGGCTTATCCAAAATATTTAAACCTCGATATAAACTACGATTATAACACATTTGGGTTTCACAAATAAATTTAAGCCATTTTTTTTAAGCCGAGATGTCAGTCATTTCGCCAACTTTATAACTAAAAATTTGTCATAAATATTAACATGAACTGCAGTAGCACGCTATATTTTTATAAAAATTAGGATTACTATAAGCTTATTCTAGTTCAGTTTGGTTTCGGTTTCACAAAAAATTAAGGCTCAGTTTCTATGGTTTAAAGTAAGCCAAGATTTAAACAGTCAATTTTGTTGATTTCAATAATATAATCCGTCGGTTTTAAAAAATTTTAATATTTGTTGTGCTATTCTTGGTTGGGTCGCCTGTAATGTTGAGATCTCTAGTTAAAGATCAATTTGTGAGTTATGGGAAAGATAATAGAAAACCACCCATTAATTAAATATTTGTAGTAGTCAACTTGGCTTTTATCACGTTATTTTTCTGCGCACTTTATGTTTTTGGAACACGAAGAAAAGCAAATTTATAAAAATTAAATCTAAATTTACTTTGAAACATGTTTTTGCATACTTGTGTAAATTTAAAAAATTGATATGATTATATTGACAATCCACTATAACAGAAGAAATTCAAAAATATACTATACATTTTAAATACCTTTTGCAATTAATTGCTCTTTTCAAGTCAACTTTTTCCATTTGGCAAATTTTATTTAAATTTACGTAAAAGTTGTGGTGTAAATCAGGCATGTCATTTAAACTTGACACTTGCAAAAAATTGAGAAATTTTTGTGAAACCCGAAAAAATATAAGCCGTTTTTTACAAAATTTAAGCGGTGGATATCTAGATTAAAAAATTATTTGTATTTTGTCAATGTCAAAATGTTATAAAAGTAATTTCTATAACAAAATTTATAAATCAATTTGCAAGGGATATTCTACTTTATCAAATAACTACCGGAATTGTTCAATGCAGCACAAAATATTAGTTTAATCATCGAAATTTATTTTTCACCTTCAAAGTAAACCCGATTTGATGCGATACTTTAATCCACAAAACACCTCCTATAAGCAATTTTGGCATGATGTCGAATCGTGATCGGCGCATTTTCTTTTATAGATTCCATAGACTTAAAACATTTTCCACGAAGTGGTAATTTAAGTTTGGCGAAGAGGAAAGGTCGCACGAGATCATATCTAGTAAATACAGTGCTTGGTGTAGAACATTAGTTGAATTTTGAACAAGAACTCCCATACAAGATGCGACCTGTGAGACGGCGTATTGTCGTTGGGCAAAACGACGACGACGTCATTCAACAATGGCAGAAGAGGTTGACAAAGCGCTTCAAAGTTGCAGACACGACCTAGGACACATTATTTTTTGCGGTTGACCAAACACTCCTTGCGGAACCAGAAGACGACCTCCAAAGGGCAACTCAACAATGTCGCAAGAACGCATCAGCTGTGTATATAAAAAAAAAGTCGAAAGCACTGGCATTCAGACGTTGCGACCATCTAAGAGCTAACATTGTATTAAATAATTGAGCAAGTGAAGAACTTCGGCTACCTTGGATTCAATGTATCATACCAGGACAATATTACAGATATCGAACAAAATTGAGCAGATTCCAACAGATATGTGGGTACTACCATACAAACTTTAAAAGGTACAAATCGAGAAACTCTGCTGCGATTCTATAATGTTATGGCAATTCACTCTATGGTTGCGAGAATTGATTTATGACTCGAGACTTGACTTGTACTTGACAGAATTTAAAAATTTTAGTACTCAGTGAACGCAGAATTTGATGATCTACAAATATGTTTTATGGGGTTTTCCTTTAGAGTACTCATTTCCAAGCTGCACACCTACTATATAATATACTATATCTCAGGTTTTCACAAAGTTGCAAAAAATTGTCGTGTTTTTACCGTGGTTTTCGCCCATACCACTTAACGTGAACTTTTTCGGTAAGATGCCTTGATTAGGAGGTGTGGACAAAAAACCAAAGTAGTTCTAAACTTTCTACATTTTTTTGGCTGCCAAAATGGCCGGGTGACCATAACATATTTATTTATCACATGTTTGCACCCAAGTTAAAAAAATAAAAGCTTCTACACCACTTTTGGCATCATTTACCTTTTAAAATACCTCTACTGATTGTTGATTGCCCTATAAGACAGATGTCAAATAATAATTTTTATTTTATTACAACAAAAATCAAGTTGTGATTTAATTTTGTTCGATTTACGTAAAAATTCTTCATGTAAATCAAGTTGGGATTATATAGATGGATTACGTAATCTTAAAAAAAAATGCGTTTGTGAAACGCGATTTTTGGCTTAAATATAATCCGAGGTTTTTGAAATCTCGGATAATAGCAACTTTTGTGAAACCGGGCATAAACGTTATAAAATTATTTGTATCTAAATTGCTCGAAAGGCATGACGTAGGTTGATTAAGTAAAAGTAAAAGCTACAATAAAGTAACAATTAAAAAATTGTTGAACTCTTCAAATGTGGAACAGCTAATTATCTTGTGACAAACAGCAATTTAGCTTCAACTGCACAATAATTATTCTATCGTAAAAAATATTTTGCAAATATCTCCTGCGTATTGGAACTGGGTACAGGTACTGATCATTCAGATCAGTTAATTTGTCAAGATAAAAAATGAGCGCTTCAAGAAATTCTAAAAATAATTTTTATTCACCGGCGCCGGCTTAGACGGTAGAAAAAGTCATAATTTTATAATACCATAATAATAATTAAGTAATAAAAATTAGATTAATATTTGGTGTTCTCAATTATGTAGTATTCTTATATCACATGTATGTAAATAAGTTTTACATATTATAATCAATCTTTTTATTACTTTCTCTGCATTCACAAAATGTATGCCAAGAAACTTCTATTTATTCAAGTTTAGACAATATTATATTCCGGTAATGGGGCTATAAAATGAGACAATAAATTAAAATAACATCAAATTAGTTTTATTTTTATTCTAAGTAATATTTACTAACTTTCTACGTTCATTCGTATTGCCGAAAAGTTTATCAAAACAATCGCCTAAGACTCAAAAAAATAGCAACCGTTCGAGATGGAAGAAGTCGGTTTTGGTAGGTAAGCAATCCCTGCAATATCAATATCAAGATCAGGAAGGTTTGTTTGTTCGAATTTAGATTAAAAATTAAAGAACGAAGTTTTATCTTTTTATATTAGCTTATTCCACTATTCCTTCTTTTTTGTTTAATTGTGTATGGTCCTACTATATTCATAATACCTAGTCATTTTTAATACATTAAAAGCTGCATTTGTTTAATTTAAAATTACGCAATAGATTAAATAAATATTTAAAAACAATAAATTGGCTCATTATACACCGCAAAAAATTAAAAGCAACGTATATATTTATCAACAACAATATTATTATGGATGTATTAGACAAAAAAAATTATTACTAAAACTATTACTAGAATAATTATTACTTTACAATGTAAAAGTAAAATAAAAATTGCAATTTAAATGATAGGAAATAATTACGTAAAATCCAAATAACTCAATATAATTGAATATTGCTTTTAAGTAATTTTGGTTTTTCTTTTTATTAGGTTTTCGTCCATGTTATCTTTGGTTGCCATTTCATCGTTTGGTAATATTATCGTTCCACTTCTTCGTGCTCTTCGAACACTTCTTCAGCGTATCTAAAAAATTTTTCTCGCTATCCTTACCATACTGACTCTGCCATTTTAATTATTATGTTAATTCCAATCCTTTTTTGCCAATTAATTATCCAAATATGTGAGATATTATGTGAGTCACATTACTAATTGGATTACAATTCTACTATCCCCATCTTACATTTAATTGATTCTGCAAATATCAACTTACATTTAGCTTTTTTAGTCAATATTACCATAGTAAATATTTATCTGTTAGATTGCAGATAACCTCTGCAGATTTTTTTGGTTTTTAAGTCATTTGACTAACTTAATCCTTACGACTGGCTGTCTTTTGCTGCGCCCAACGCACCTCTATTTGATCCAATTTTGTTATTAAAAAGTGTTTAAAATTAATTTTGTTGATTCATTTAGATGTCCCAAATAACGATTACCACACGACGTTAATCAATTATGTAAAACTAGAAATTTAATATGTACTTTTATTTTCACTTATTTATTGTTTTGTACTAAGAAATGGGAGGTTTTGTTTGTTTGTTTTCTTATCTTGATAAAAAACAATCCATCTGATTTTTCAACAGTTACCAAATTAAACTTTTTAATTTGTTAAGAGATAAGCTTTTCATTGGACATAGCAACGAGTATCTAATTCTCGTAAAAGTTTTCATAATGCTATGGTGTCATAGGTGATATGTATCCCATATGCCTTAAAAATAAAATATTGGTGATCTCATGTACTTTTTGGTTAATGTAAAAAATTACTGAAAGCTTATGAAATGAAGCTTACATTTGCTTATAATTATTTTATTTTAATATAAAATACTGATAAGGTTATTATAGATTTTAACTACCTAATCCACGAATCTATTGATTATGAAAACTATTAAAACTAATTGATAAGATATAAAAATAATTTTAACTAGTGAAGAAGCAAGCAGTGCATATTATTTACTAAATTTTGGGTATAATTTTTCAATAATTAAATTAGTAGGTTAATCGAACACTACCTGCAAATTTCTTTAAATAAATTTCATCGATTATATTTTCGAGTGGCGTAATTCCATTTTGACGCAATTCAATCCAATTATTCTTCAAATCCAATTATTGACAATTTGTTCGAGTTTTGAATTCATATTCAGGAATTTCTATTTTGTGTAACTTGAAGGTATCTTGCCACTTTTCTATCTTTTTAATCTATGAATTTAAAAATTGTGATTAGTTAATAGCATTTTTGTAGCTGACGTTTAAAAAACTAGATATGACATCGATAAGTTTATGTCGCATATTCTGTGGAACAATTTGAATATTAAAAAAGAAAATTTAAATTATACTCGTTCGGTTTTTCATTTGAGGTACACGTTTTATATTAATAGAATCGCCAGAATCGCTTTGCGCCAAATTGTAAACAGCATGTTTTACTTCCGAAATTCATTAATTTTGCGTTTTTCCAATTTATATCATGAGGAAGACGCGGAGAAATAGGTAAACTCAAATTAGAAATGTTTTTCTACGCTTTGTTAGTTTCATACACATAACTTTATTTAAACGATAAAATCACTGTAAAAAGAAGTTATTTATTTTTTGGTTAATGACGAACTATTTCACCCGCGATATTTTTGCAATTAAAAAATTATTTATCTCTAATATATAACTTGACTATCTCTATACGACATATCCACTAAACTCATTAATTTTGAATATAAGTTATATTATTTACATTATCAACAATTTTAAGCAGCTGACTACAAATTATCAATTTTTAGAACTTTTATTCAAATAATTCAAGTATACGAAGTATATTGGTAAATTACATAGTACAGACCAAGATCAAAGTAATTTGTGTGAACGACAATACCAATATTTATTATCATTTATCTATAAGTAGCTGCAGTTATCGAAGTAGTCAGATTAAAATTCTTGTTGTTTCACAGTGAACGTACTTTAAATTTTATTTTAAAAATGAGTGAAAATACTCCACTGATTTCGAGCTACAATAGTTCATACGACAAGTATAACACATTTTTCTCTATTTATTTGCAATTTATTTAATATTAACATTTTTTCTGTATATTTTTTTAGACAAATGGGAATAGATAAGACGACAAAGGCGACAACGTCCTTACGCGTAAATCGACCGGTATATCAATTGGATGAACTCAATACAGCTACAGCCTACAATTATGAACCAAAATCTTGTAACTAAAAATTTTTATTTTAAATAATATCACTGTTTTTTCGTCTTGTAGTCAAAAATGATTTTAAGAAAAAACTTAAACGATTCAATGGATTGTCGTTTTTATACAGCGTTATTCCCATATTGTATTGGCTTCCACGATATTCATTCAGAAGCAGTATTTTTGGAGATATTGCCAGTGGCATTACGGTAGCAATAATGAATATTCCTCAGGTAAATTCAATTTTTTTCTTATATATTCTAGTAGATGAATATAAAATTGTTTATTTTAGGGCATGGCATATGGGCTACTAGGAAATTTAAGCCCCGTGGTTGGAATTTACATGGCTTTTTTTCCTGTCTTGGTATATTTTATATTTGGAACGTCAAGACACGTTTCAATAGGTTGGTATTATTTTAATTTTATATAGTATTGTGTTGTATTGTGTAAATTTTGATTTACAAATACAGCTTATGCTGTAGTATTTTATTAGTATAATATAACCTCACATAAATTGCTAATTGTAATTGATATAAATATATTCTACTTGGTATGATATCATTTCAGGAACTTTGCCATTGTATGTCTAATGACTGGTAAAGTTGTTAGTCAGTATTCATATGAGGAAATTTCATATAATGGTACACTGTCTAGGAGTCTAGAAGTACACAATGATTCTATTCAATTAAGTAGTATTCAGGTAGCCACTACTGTAACATTTACAGTAGCTATTATTCAAGTAATGAATTTATCGCTATTTTGTTTAGTAAATTTATAATTTAGTTTATAATATTTTAGATAATTATGTATATATTTCGATTGGGAGTCGTTGCAACGCTTCTATCCGAAACTCTAGTCAATGCATTCACGTGCGCATGTGCATTTCAAGTTGTAGCAGAACAAATTAAAGATTTATTAGGATTAAGATTACCTAAATTACCAACCACGTTTAAGCTACCATATGTAAGTATCTTTTGGTTTATCTTGTAACTCCATAAATTTGGGTAGGCCAAAGCTACCTGCAAGAACTCTAGCTCCAAGAACATAATATTCAGTTCATGACCCGAAGATCAGATATAATATTTTCTCTGCTCCCTCGAATTTTGTTATCGTTATGTCCTAAAATTTCTTCTAACGAACTTTCTCTTAAAGTATTTCGTTAATTTTTCATTGTTTTATTTCCACAAGCCAGTCGGCCGACAAGAAGTCGGCCGTAAGCCAAGTTCAATCTTGGTGTCCTTCCCGTCGTCATAACAAAGGCTGATAATATCCGAAATTATTGAGGTAAAAACCAACCGAGTGTATAACTTGTTTGACAAAATAACCACCCGGTTATTAAAAATGTTTTTGCCCGCTGAATAATTAATTATGAAACCACATCATAGTGCTTATCAATGTTTATCCTTTGTCCTCCTGCCTTTAACCTATTTGTTCCATTACCCAAAGATAGGAGGAGGTTCGCCCAACCAAGCATTGGCAAGTGACTAGTCATCATTAACATCTTATTAACCCAATCGACCATACCCAAATAACCCAAATTTCAATACCTTTTTTAGAAATTCAACATGCCCTAATCCTCGAGCACCTTTCTGAATTGCAAAGGTATCGGCATATAAGTTAGGCAACACAACATACATTATAATACACATTATAGTGAAAAACCGTGCAAGAACAAGAAAACGCACAGTACAGTGAAGAACCATTTTCGAAAATAGATAATTATCAAATTAGAAATAAGTCGAGAGTAATGCAGTGATGTTTTTCAGTGTCACCATGTAAAATTTTAATTTATGTTATTCTTCAAAATATTGTTTATTATTTTTACGAATTCCCATAGAGAAGAAATTTAAAGTAATCATTCTGAGCAAAGCTTACAGTGGATTTTATAAACAAAAATTTATACAAGTGAAAAATCATTACAAATTGAAATCAATATTCACATTCACAAGAATGTAGTTGTTTGGAGACTCTTAAACACATAATTTTTTTCTTGTTGCTCGGATCAATGTACAATTTAAAATTTGTTTATTCAGAAGGATTTTTTTGATCAGCTAAACACGAGGAGTTAACCGCTGGTGAAGTTTTTTGTACACATTTCATGAAGTACATGACATCTCATGTGAAGTACATGAAGTACTTGTGAAATACATAAAGTACTTGTGAAGTACTGGTAAAATACTTGAAGTACGTGTAAAGTACGTAAAATACGTGTTAAGAATATTGAAGTACAAATGAAGTATCATGAAATTAGTAAATTTTTGGTGAATTACATGAACTTGAACCTAGCTTATGCGCATGCGCTACGGTCAATATGTATCATAGATACGACACGTGCAATCAATAATAATTATTTGATAGCAAATTAACTTACATCAGTAGATTTTCTTAACATTTTTTTATCTTAAACGTTGAATAGACCTTTGGCGGTCATTATTTTACTAATTAAAAGTTTTGGTAGTTGCTAGTTTAATAGTAATCAATTAATTAAATTAAACTTAGATTTCTTTAGTTAATTTTGTAATTTTTTTAGCTCATTTGTTTGAATATCATGGAGGTTTGGTAGCTCAATAAAAAACTTTGGTAATTCATTATTTCGTCGTGATTAATTAATTACATTGATCCCCCGGATTTAGTAGTTTCTTTTTTATTAGAAGTTAACTGAAGATCTCCCGTTGCAGAGGCACTGGAAGGTGTTCCACACCTCCCCAGACCCTCCGGTTTAAATAATTTATTTTTATTAAAAGTCAATTAAATATTTAAGCATATCCCAAGTTTTTTAAAATTAGCTATGGCCAAGTAAATGTGTTTAATTCATTTAATTTGACAATTAATCATAAACTGCATAATTATAAATTCCATACCTCCTGGGAGGTAGATCTCTGCAACGGGAGATCTTGAGTTTACTTCTAATAAAAATAAACTACTCAATCCGGGGGGTGTGTGGGAGATCTTCAGTTTACTTCTAATTGAAATAATCTACTCAATCCGGGGGGTCTGGGGGTGTGGAACACCCTCTAGTGCACAAATTTTGGAATGAAGAACATTACAGAACCCCAGAACTCCCAGCTCGAGTAGTTTACTATTTATCAGAAGTAAACTGAAGATCTCCCGTTGAGGCACTGGAGGGTGTTCCACACCCCAGACCCCCGGTTTAAAAAATTTAAATTTTTTATTAAAAGTGAATGAAATATTTAAGCATATCTCAAGTTTATTAAAATTAGCTATGGCCAAGTAAATGTGTTTAATTCATAATCTGACAATTAATCATAAACTGCATAATTTTAAATTCCATACCCCCTGGGAGGTAAATCTTTCCAAAGGGAGATCTTCAGTTTACTTCTAATAAAAATAAACTACTCAATCCGGAGGCTCTGGAACACCCTTCAGTGTCTTTTCGACGGAAGATCTTCAGTTTACCTCTAACAAAAAGTAAACTACTCGATCCGAGGGTGTGTGGAGATCTTCAGTTTACTTCAAATAAAAATAAACTATTTGATCCGGGGACGGAGGAGGAGTAGAACACCTTCCAGTGCCTCTGCAACGGAGATCTTCAGTTTACTTCTGATAAAAATAAACTACTTAATCTGAGGGTGTGTGGAGATCTTGAGTTTACTTCTAATAAAATAAACTACTCAATCCGGGGTTTGGGCTATATGGATCATCCTCCAGTGCACAAATTTTGGAATGAAAACCATTGCAGAACCCCCAGAACTCCCAGACCAACTAGTTTACTTTTTATCAGAAGTACCCTGAAGATCTCCGTTGAGCACTGGAGGTGTTCCACACCCCAGACCCCCGGTTTAAATAATTAATTTCTATTAAAAGTGAATTAAATATTTAAGCATATCTCAAGTTTATTAAAATTAGCTAGGCCAAGTAAATGTGTTTAATTCGTAATTTGACAATTACTTGTAAACTGCGTAATTATAAATTCCGTACCTTCTGGGAGGCAGAAGTCTCTGAAATACCGATGCAGTACGTGAAATACAATGAAGTATCGATGAATTAGATAAAGTACCGTGAATTATTGATGAAGTACGGTGAATTACTGGTAAAGTACGTGAAGTTAATTGTACACGATTTCCTCTAGCGGTTGACCCCCCGGCTAAACAGGTGTTGCCCAAGAAAAAATTCTTGTATTATAAATTTCCTTTGCCATTATTCTTTCTAAGGTGCGAGTAGTGCTAGGGTGTAATCAAAAAAGTAGGAAAAAGTGGGCTATACTGCTTCAGTTCTTCTCCAAGAGATTTCTACCCTTTTAGTAAGTGAATAATTTGGAACTTAGAGATAAAGGACATAGTTTTGATTAATATTATAGATATTTACAGCAAAATTGATCTGTCGCACCATTACAATTTTTTCATTTTTATAATTTTTAGACGATATACACAAGCTGTGCAATGCTACCTCAAGCTAATGTAGCTGCAGTTATAACTTCCAGTGCCTTTATAGTAGCGATGGTTATAAACAACATATTTCTCAAAGTAACTATTTTGATAATGTCGATTTCGTTTATATTAAACGTTATGCTTTTAGCCTCGATTAGCAAAGAAGACAAAATCCCACTTCCGATTGAACTGATTGCAGTGGCAGTAGGTACAATCCTTTCTACCTTTTTACAAATGAACGATAAATATAATATTGGAATAGTTGGCCATATACCAACAGGGTAAGTTTGATGATTGTACATTTTCAAGTATTTACCACTTGTCTATAATCCAATAAAAATATTTTTTTTCTTTAAGATTACCTCATCCGACTATTCCAGTGTTTTCGTTAATACCATACATAATAATAGATTCATTAGTTATTACAATGGTATCTTATTCTATTACAATATCGATGGCCTTAATATTTGCCCAAAAAGGTCACTACGAACTGGATTCAAATCAAGAACTGTTGGCATTAGTGAGTATTATAAAAATATTTTCTTGAAGATTTAAATTAATAAATCGCAATTGTTTTAGGGTTGCAGTAATATTTTGGGTCGTTTTCTTCGTGCATGCCGGTAGCGGCGTCTTTATCGAGATCATACATACAATTCTCAGTGGGAGGTATTTCTCAACTAGCATCGATAGTGTCCTGTTCCATATTGCTATTTGTACTTTTATGGATAGGCCCAATTTTTGAAAATCTTCCACGTGTAAGTACGTAACTGGATGATAAGTATTTCGTTATTATTAATTTTCATCGATTAGTGCGTCTTAGCGAGTATCATCGTGGTAGCACTTGAAAAAATGTTGATGCAATTTAAAGACTTGAAGAGGTATTGGAATTTAAGTACATGGGATGGTGTGGTTTGGATAATTACGTTTCTTACTACTGCCATCGTTCGAATAGATATTGGTTTAGGAGTGGGAATGCTAGCATCCATATTTTCCATTTTTCTTCAAGGACATCGGCCATACACTTGCTTATTAGGTGCTGTGCCTAATACCGACCTGTACCTTGATATAAACAGATATAAAGGAGTACGTACTACTTTTTTACAATAATATTTTAAGTTTAAGAGAGTAAATTTAATCTGCATTTTAGGTGGAAGAACTAAGTGAAATTAAGATCTTCCATTACAGTGGTTCCCTAAATTTTGCATCTAGGGCAAACTTTAAAACATCTCTGTTCCAATGTTTAGGGTTTAAACCGTCCGATAATTTGAAGAAAATATACAAAAGTAAAGATGAGAGTAGTACTTCATCGGAGACTGAAGATTTATTATTTAAATGTCTTATACTTGATTTCGCATCATTAACATACATCGATCCTTCGGGAGTAGATATGTTAAGATCTTTAATTGAAGAGTACAAACAACTTGGAGTTCAGGTTTACATAGCTTCATGTTCAGGTAAAATATTATTTATTACATTAATTTGCGTCATTTTATTTTTTAATTTTAGGTCCAGTATTTGAAACTCTTAAAAGATGTGACACTTACGATGGAAAAAGTGGAAAGTTTATTATATTTCCCACGATTCACGATAGCGTACTTTATAGTCAATCAAACACTTTAGACAGCAAAAGTTCATAATGAATACATTAGATTAGGAAATTAAATATTAAACGATTTAGTAAAAGTTAGTTAAGAAACAAATTGTTTATTTATTAAAGTTTTATATAATTCAGATGATGTATTTACGTTGTAAGAGCAAATTATGTATTTTAATATTTATGTATATATACCCATGTCTTCCTTTATAAATTGGTTACATGCAATATTGCGTATTGTACAATTTATAAATTATATCAATAGTATAGGTTAATAAAATTTTATATTTTAAAATCAATTAAGTGATTACCAAAATATTGATAGTGATTTTGCCGTAATACATCATTAACTTGGAAAGAGTATGAACATATTTTTAGTGTAATTTAGGTGCTCGTTCGTTCGTTTTGATGATTTAGATGTAAAGTATTAAAAGCAAAAATGAATGAATGAATGGAGGAATCAAAATTCATACGTCATTTTGATATTTGATCTTTCATATGAACCTACTATAAATTTTATTTTGATCTGTCAATTCATTCATTGTTTACAAGCTATTTGAAGTCGACGTGTCGGTGTATTTTTTAACAATGGAAAAAACCGAGTATCGTGCAGTGATAAAATTCTTTGTTTTGGAAGGTTTATCAGCAACAGAAATTCATACAGAAATGATGAGCGTGTTAAAAGAATCTGCTCCTTCATTTCCAACTGTACATCGATGGGTTTTAGAGTTTAAACGTGGTCGTACAAGCGTTGAAGATGAACCACGTAGTGGACGACCAAAACTGCAACAACACCAGAAATCATTGAACAAGTACATAATATTGTTAGTGAAGATCCAAGTTTGACTAAGCGTGAAATTGCTAATACCATAGGCATCTCAGACGAACGAGTACTCTATATTTTACATAAAGAATTACGTATGAAAAAGCTGTTTGGAAAGTTAGTGCCGCATTCGTTAACAATTCAACAAAACTCACACGAAAGCAAATTTCTCAGCATCATTTGAATCTTTTAATAAGAATAAAATCGATTTTGTGCGTCGTTTTGTAACTATGGATGAGACTTGGATCTACCACCATGATCCTAAATTGAAACAAGAACGATTACAGTGGACTGAGGCTGGTTGTTCAGCTCCAAAACAGGTGAAGTCAGGACGATCAGCAAAAAGGTTATGGCATCAGTTTTTGGGATGCAAAAGGATTTTATTGATTGATTATCTTGAAAAGGTAAAACAATTAACTCTGAATATTATTGTAACCTTTTGGATCAATTGAACGAACAAATTCGTGAAAAGAGACCCGGTTTGCAACATAAAAATCATCTTTCACCAAGACAACGCACCTGTCCACAAAAGTGTTTTAACAATGGCAAAATTCAATGAACTAAACTACGAATTGCTTGAACATCCACCGTATTCGCCAGATTTGGCTCCTAGCGACTACTACCTCTTCAGAAACTTGTAACAATTCGTTCGTGGAAAGCGTTTTTCATCGAATGAAAAAGCTATTTCAGTCGTGGAACAGTATTTTGCAGAGCTTCCAGAAAATCATTACAGAGATGGAATAAAATTATTGCAGGATCATTGGAATAAGTGTATTGAAGTTGAGGGAGATTATATTGAATAAAAAAACTAATTTCATTTAAAAGTTCACATTATTTCATTTTTGCTTTAAATACTTTACAACCAACCTGTAGTATTGTTGATTTACCTTACTGAACTATTTTCAGCTAATTCTCCAGTTTTTTAAATCTTAGATTTTAAAGGGATCCTAGCTCCTGATTTACATACAGCTAATTTTTACAAATAGGTTTATTGTTTTTGATGAAACAATTTATATATTTTGATATATAACATAAAATGTATATAACATTCAGTATTTTTTGCACCATTTAAAGAATTGATTAACTACAAAATATTTTTAATTATATAATTTAAACATGTTCCCCAATAGGTCGAATCATTAATTCATGAACCTAAAACAAAATAATTTAAACAAATTATTAAAATACAATACAAAGAACGTACTTGTAGATGGGGTGGTGTTGAAAGAGCATAAACAACCGCATCGGCGACATCTTCACCAGTTAGTTTGGGTATAGCTTTGAAAAATTTTTGAAATTCATCGCTGTCTTGTAGTTTATTTGCAGTAGAAAATTCTGTGTCAACTGGACCAGGACTAATGCTCTGTAAATGGCTCAAATAGCATTAAAAATATATTTTTAATAACATTTAGTACCGTGATTTTTATTTTGCTGTCAATTAAATTAAGCTCCTGTCTTAAAGTCTCGGTTAAGGCTGTAACTGAAAATTTGGAAGCTGGGTAGACATTTAAATCAGGCACATGTGCTACGTAGTGTCCAAGAACACTGTTAATATGAATTACATGACCATTGATATTATTGCTTCTCATGTCGCTAATTGCTTCTTTCGTAGCCAATGAGAGCCCCAATACATTTACTTCAAATATTTCTCTCCAATCTTTTATATCACCGTCTAGAAGTGTAGCTGGCTTAGAAATTCCAGCATTGTTGATTAAAATGTGAATGGGACCCAAATTGTCTTTAATCCATTTAAATGCAGTTAACACGTCGTCTTCTTTACTAATATCTGCTCTAAGAGCATATAATTTACCCGACGATGACGTTAAAGTTTTGCTCAATTCTTCAATTTTTTCTTTCTACGAGCTAAACCGACAACCTACAATAATTAGAATGACGCACAATAAAAGTTAATACTTTCACTTTGATATTATATTGTTAATTTCTAGTTAAAATAATACAAGCAAATACAAAAAAATGATTGTTTACAATTAATCCAGATTCAGCTAGGGCTACGGCAATTGAAGCACCACATCCTGCACTAGCACCAGTAACAACAGCAACTTTATTCTTCCAACGATCCAACGAAAGCACCATGTTCGAACGCTAAATTTTAAGTTATAAAAATTTCTCATAAATGTATGTTAAATGAAGTGAAAGAGATTGTTGAACCTTGCTGTTGTTTTATTGAAAAGTAGATCACAATCAGGGCCGCCGTTTGGAGATTCGCGCACTTCTACAAATTTGAATTTATCGCTTCAATCAATACAGTAAAAAGATTTTATGAATAAAAAGAAAATAAAAATTCGATATTAGAATCATAAAATAAGTTAGTACTTTTAATTATAATTAATTAGATTTTTTAAATCATAATTTCACAACACATTTAAAAACACACTTCAATTTTAAATTTTCTGTTTTTATTGTAAAATCCTAAGAGTAAAATTATAGGAAATTTTGCAATTAACATTTTTTGATTGAAATAGTTTTTGATAACATGAATGTAGTTTTCGAAATAAGTGGTAAAAATAGATGGCGGTTAAAGCTGCAGTCTGGAAACCCAGGACTGCACTTTCCATAACTTCAAGAGTCTATGCTGCATACTAACAATCTTGAGCACTCAGCTGAAGGCCTCTGTAACGATAATCAACAGATTCGACATATTGTTTTGATACGTAAATCAAAATTAAGTAAATTTGGAATAATAACGTTTGGACTTGGACTTGGAAAATAAAAAAAATTTAATAACTACCTTTTTTAATTAGAAAAATTGTGATAAATGTTTTCTTCCTAGATGACAAATATTACCTTTGTAATTGGCATCAAAATTAAAAAATATTTATAATCTTATTACTGCTAGACGATATTTGACCTCATAAAATTATTTTTCGATTAATCCTTACACGTCAAGGGTTTTCCAACAACTTTCGTTATATAATAATAACTCAAAATGTATTTAAAGATGGAAACTATAATTTTAGCGAATAAAGTCCAAATCAAAAATTGTACAGCTTTCAATTTTCGTATATAAGCTCACACCAGCCGAGAGGTATGCATTAGTTTTGTAAAGAACCATCAACATACCAAGATGAAACTTTTAATTGTAATCTCATGCTTGATCGTAGCATCATATGCCGTAAGTTGCAATTAGTTTCATTTTGAATATTTTGTAATAATTGTTTTTGTTATCTAAAGGGCACTAACGAAGTAATAAACGAACTTGTCAATTCGTTCAAAAAAGCTGGGTTTCAATGTAAAGGGGAAGTTGGAGCTACCGACGGTAAGTGCTCATATTTGATCAGACTTTTTTACCACAAAATATTTCAGACGATGTTGCAAATATGAAAGCTCATCAAATACCAACTACTCCCACTGGAAAATGTTTTATAGCTTGCGTCTACAAAAAATTAGATTTTGTTAGTATAAATTAGGTAATATTGCGGTACAAATCACATCAATTTGTTATTTTAGATGACCGCAGATGGTAAATTTATCAAGGAAAATGGCTACAATTTCATTGCAAAAATGAAAGACATTGATGCAGAATTATACGGAAAGTTCATGAAGTTGGCCGATACATGCTACGCTGAAGGTAAGTTTAAAATACATTTATATATTATGTATAACGAACTATTCTTATGTTAACATTTTTATTCTAGTGGAGGAATTAACGGATGCATGCGAAACTGCAACAAATATGTTAATTTGCGTTGAAAGGGAGAAGGAAGTTGTAAGTAGATAATTTTTGAGTAAGCTAATTTTTGTTGATAAAATATTTTATTTGCTTTTAGAACGCAATTCCCCACTTAGATATTTAACCAAATATGATTTAACAAGAAAACACCACCAAAGTGCATTAAATTTATACTTATGAATTGTAATTAGGAATCTTTTAATAAATATTTTAATAAATTTTTATTAAAATATTTAATAAATATTTTGTATATTATAAATATTATAAATATATTATATTATATATATATTATATTATATTATATATATTATAAATATAAGTATATTATAAATATTATTTATATTTTGAAATATAACTTACTATCATTTTATTTATTAAATATCTTTCTATTTACTAGAAATGCTAGTTATTTATAAATGAAGGCTATATGAAGACCTTTTTGGCCCAGGTATTACTATACGAGAGTTTGAGATCCGAATGTGCTATACGATTTAAAACAGGTGCTTCCAGTTTGTAGAATGGCAGAATGTCCAAAAATGTTCCTGCTTTTGGCATATTTCTGTAAAAAATTAAAGACAAGAGAAGCTTTCTATGTCTGAATATTTCATACCAAAAAACAAAACGTAAATGTGAAATTAAATTGAAATAAGAACTTAAAAATATTTAGTAAGAATCTAATTAAACAAGTTCTGCTTGAAGCTTTAGACGATTTATATTCCCAATAAATTTTGTAGGATTCATTTTTTGGTGAGACCGTCATTAGCCTGGTAGTTGACATGATCAACTTTAACACTAAGGTAATAGAGGATGACTTTGCTGTGACTGTCTCCGTGCTTCGAAGGGCACGTGAAATCGGCAGTCCCTGCAGGGTTGATGAATTGTCATTTTTTTCTATTTTTGGGCTGCCTTCCGTTTGAAATATGAACAATTTTCTCCATAAAATCAATTTTCTTGTTTGTTTTCGTTTTTTCTTTGGCTTTACATGCGTTCTTGCTGCTCTGGTCACGATTCACGATATACTTATTCCTATCCATGTTTAAAATGCTTCAATTGTGTAGATGATGAATCTTTATCATTAACAATAAAACCGTCACAGGCACATCTGAGGTCACCCTACCAAGCTACCTTAGATGTAAAAGAATTAATTTTATGATTACTGTTATTGACATACAATCAACATAATAAATAAGAATAAATTTCATTTTATTCTGAGCCAATCTACAATCTTCTTTTGCCAACTTTTGTATTTAATAATTTTATTTATTGCTCGGAGTGACTTTTCCATTCATTTGTTTTATAGGATAATCTGTAGAATAATCGACAAGACGAATTAAACTAGGCGTCGACATATAACTTTCAATTACACAAAATATTCTGGTATACGTTGTCACGGTTGAAAATTGGATTTTTATTAATTTAAATTTTAAAGTGCGACTCTGTTCCTTTTTATTACTTGCAATCGTTAGACCATAAAACACATTATCTACAACTAAAATTTTTGAAGGTATTTTTTGCAACTTAATTGTTGGTTGTAAAGGTTGTAAAGGATTAGATCATCTGAATATTTTTGTGACTCGGCATTAACCAAGTTCAAAATCTTCATTTAAATTATACCCTCGATTACATCATCTACGAGGGTCCTTCCCTTACTCAATATCAACCAAATTTCTTTAATTGAGCTGTTCGATTTTGTGGATGTGAGATTTGGTATCTTTTGCTTTAGAGTACTATTGTAGTTTTAAGCATTTTTTTGTTTTTTTTTATTATTGGTGCCGTGCATTGTTATCAAGCTTTCCTATTGTCCTGTTTAATTTAAAAATTTCATTTGGAGGAAAATTAATATTTCAACTTCGGACAATTGCCATCAAAGACTGCTAGATAAGTGTTTTGTGCTGTCTTTATATTGTTTATTATAATATTGCGTGGAGATTGCGCTATAATTTTGATTGTGAGTTAATTTATTGTTGTTGTCAATTTTATGCTTTGTGTACATATAATATTATACCATCATATTGGGACCCTAAATATAGCTATATGCAGGGAAATCTTGCTTTCTGGAAGCACGGGAGACGATCCTAGATAGAAAGAAAGTCAGAAAGAAAATTTTCCTTCCTAGACTCCTCCCAGGATTGAACCGGGTGCCTTTGCATCAGTAGTTGATCGCTCTAACTACTAGGCCAAGACCGTCTCTAGGGACCGTCGGAAGGAGTCTAGTAAGGAAAATTTTTTTTTGACTCTTTCTATCTATGACCGTTTCCCATGCTTCGGAGGGCACGTAAAACCGGCGGTCCCTCTGAGTTGATGACTGCCAACATCAACAATAATAAAGGGTTACAGGCAAATTCCCCAAACCGAACTAAGCAGCCGTGAGGTCTTAATGCTAGAAACCTTTCTCTTAGAGAAAGAGGCTGATGCTCAGGAGTGGGCGGAAAGGGCTGACAAAGAAGAAAGAAGAAGAAGAGAATGAGAGAGAAACATAATTTAAGATAGGATAATAGCTGGAAACAAAGAGTTTTACTGCAACACAAAGCTAATTATGAGTAAATAATTAAAAAAAGAAACAAAGATAAAATTGTAAAAGACCATGTTAAGATCCTTAGTAACATGTGGAAGTGAGATTATGTGCCTGATGAAGAACGAAGAAGAGAAACTACGGGTCTTTGAGAGAAAGATAATAAGGAAAATACTGGGTTTAGTGATAGTCGGAGCGAATCAATACCAACGAAAAACAAATAGAGAAATAGAATATGAATTGAAAGGTCGAAGCATTGTGAAGCACGCTAAATCGATGAGATTGAGCTGGTTTGGGCATGTGCTGAGATTGTACGAGAACAGCGGAATCAAGTGTGCGATGAGGTGGAGACTAGATACGGAGAGACCGAGAGGAAGGCCGAAACTGATATGGGAAGACGAGATAATGAATGATCTGAGAGTGATAAAGATCATGGACTAGAAGACAACTGCCCTGAATAGACAACAATAGCGAAGGGTCGCAAAGAGGTTAAAATATAGAGAGGGCAATAAAAACAAGAATATTGAATAAAAATGGATAAAAACAGGGACTAATTCACCCTGAAAAAGGGCTTGAAAAACTTCCAACGACGTGGAGATATTTCGACAAGGAGTGGAGTGCCGTGATGATAAAGATGATTTTGGTATACTTCGATACACCGGCGGTTTCACGCGTTTTTAGAAATTTGGTTAAATTTACATCTGAACTTGCTATTTATTTGATCGCAGACATGAATCGCTTTTTTCTTGAATTTTTCATATTACATTTTAAGAGCAAGGTAATTTATAAATTTTTGGGAATTTAAATAATCAAGAGTAGTCAGTATAAATGGTAAAAAATTGATCAAAAAAATTTGTCAGTTATATTAAGCAAAACTATTAAGAAAGAAAGCATCGTATTAATTTCTATAACAAAAATACTAAAAAGATGAGCTGAAATGTTATCAATTCCGAAAAGAAAAGTAAGTGACATTAGCAAGCAGCTGAAGGCTACAGGTTAAAATAATGTAACTAACAAATTTAAAATGGTAATCAAGACAATTATTATTTATAATCAGTTTCAAGTCTGCACACAAAATATTTTGCATTGCTGATCGTAATGAGTACTTACTTCATATTTTTATGTTGACTTAATTAGTTAGAACAGTTTTGTTTATCTATCAATTTTGAGTATATCATAACAAAAAATTGAGAAAAACCTAAAAAGATTAAAAGAAATCGATAATTGGAAGTTATGATTCTTACGCAACTTTGTTTAATACATTTTAGTTAAACGGACATATCCTGTTGATTCATAGCAAACTTGCCCATCATTTTCTAAAATGCTTAGTAATTTTAGAATCTACGTAAATTTTTTTTACTATGGCGAAGGCTTTTTGCTTAATTGTGGTGACTAAAAGAGTCTGACAAGCGAGACGTACTGCCAGACAAATTTTTTTTTTTATTCAAGACATAAACGAGTAAAATGGGTTGAAATATCAGAATAAAAATATTTTGATAAACTGCAGCTGATTAATCAAAATATAAGTTTTTAAAAGTTAAAATTCTTGATAACTACTCATTTAAGAAATATGGAAACACGAATGGTGCCTCTTCTATCTCTTTTTATGGGAACATCAGAATTCGTTATCTTTTTTGTTTTCGAGTTGTAGGCAAAAGTTTGAATTTTCAACTTTTCGGTAAATTGAAGTTACAGAAAAATATTAGTATGTTCTTCAGGCACTTTTTAAGGGCAAAAATGATTAAAATACTTACTAAACTTAGTTTAATTTTTGTTATTAGTTAAAAATGTTGTTCTGATTTACTTAAAAATTTTATCTAATTTTTGGGTTTTATTTTTTTATTTAATATTTTTTAATAAAATGGGATAAAACAAAAATAATAGACCTCACATACAACCTTGGGAAATCGTTTTGAGCCAATTTTAAAATATGGTAATCCGAAAACCGTTAAAGATTTTTTGAAAAGGACCTTAGCACAACCGTCCTGGCAAGAAACTGGTTTTTATTGTTTTAGTAAAGCAAAAATACTAAATATTAAAGGAATAAGGGCATTGAATAGATTTTAGCTTTTTTGACCTTTTTTATATGCTAATAGCTGGTAAATTTTATCAAAATTATAGAGTACAAAAAGGCTGGAAAAAAATCGGTCAAAAACGTACTATTTTTAACAAAATTTAAATTTTTTGGTTTATTGAATAAATCTGCTGATTTTACATTTTTACAAGTTCAAGTTGTAGTGTTCTTAAAATGAACAAAATTTTCAAAACAACGTAGTTGTAAACTCAATTTTTTTATGCCTATTTAGCATTTTTACCATTGTTTTTGAAAAATTTGTGATTTTTATTTGGTTATACTACGAAAACTCTACGTTTCCATGCAATTTTTTCAATACATTTTTGTTTTTAATTATGTAAATTTGTGTAACTTTGATAAAATTTACCAACTAATTTAGCGTATTAAAAAGGTCGAAAAAGGTAGAATTTAATCTAGGCTGTAATTCCTGTAATGCCCATAATATTTAGTATTTTGCTTTACTAAAACAGTAAAATTAATTAGTTTCTCTTGCCAGGAAGGTTGTGCTAGAGTCATTTTCAAAAATCTTCAGCGGTTTTTGCGATACAGTGATATTTTAAATATTTTCTAAGGATATTTTATAATATCATCGAAAAGAAAATAAAAACTCTATTACAATATGTCATTCAAATATGGTTATTGCTTAAAAACAACGCAACTTTATATTATAACTCGAAAACGAACAAAGATATACAAAATATATGATTATACTTAAGAAAGTGTTTGAGAAACGCATTAATTTTTTTTCTATAATTTTAAAAACAACAAAGTAATTGATTTTTATCGAAACGTTGAAAAATCGAACTTTGCTTATATCTCAAAACATAAAAAGACAGCAAACTCGATTTTCGCCAGTAAGTTTCTGTCAAAAAAAGAGATCGAGGATGCGCAATCCATTTTTATATTTTTCTAGTTATCGATTTATAAGAACCAATTGGCTCACCCTGTACCCCTTCAAAACTAAGAAAAGTAGAAATTGATCCCAAAACTATTTTTTTTAATATATTTGTTAATTTATATTCGCACCACCATTATATCATAAAATAAAAGGTAATTTGACAAGTTTGGTCAATTAGAAAATTATAATAAACGCTTTCTTCCTTTTGTAAGAAATTAAATTTTAAATTAAAAAATATTTAAAATGCTGCGTTACTAGACAATACTTAACCTCATAAAATTATTTGTCGATTAAGATCTTTGCACGTCATACATTTTCTGGTAGATCCTTTTAATTATGATATAGAAACAGTTTTGAGCGTTAAATTAATTTTTTTAATTTCTGTAATATTCTGGAATAAAGTCCAATGGAAGAATTGCACCACCTTCAAATTTCATATATAAACTGACAATTTACCATCGAGTATCACTTTCAGTTGTATTGTCAATCAACAACTATACTTCAACATGAAATACTTTGTTTTAATCTCATGCTTAATTGCATTAACGTATGCAGTAAGTATTAGTTTATTATTTATAATTATATCATAATATATTATTTTTTATCTAACTTTCAGGGTACGAACGAAGTAATTGACGGTCTTATCGATTCGTTTAAAAAAGCTGGTGCTCAATGTAAAGTGGAAGTTGGAGTTACTGATGGTAAATGTATACAATTACTGCAGAAACACTTTAATTGACATTTTTAATGTTTCAGCCGATATTGCCTCATTGAAGGCTCACGAAATTCCAACATCTACTAGCGGAAAATGTTTTATCGCTTGCGTCCATAAGAAATTAGACTTTGTTAGTAGAAATAAAATAATACTTAATACATCTAAAATCTTGCTATTTTAGATGACTGCTGATGGTAAATTCAACAAAGATGCAGGCTACAAATTTATTGCAAAAATGAAAGACATAGATGCAGATATGTATGGAAAATTCATGAAAATGGCCGATACATGCTACGCTGAAGGTAAAGATTTTAAATGTTGAAAATAAGGAATATAGTCATATTTTTATTGCATACTTAAATTGTCTTGATTTTAGTGAAAGAATCAGATGATGCCTGCGAAACAGCAACCAATATGTTAGTGTGTATTGAAAGGGAAAAGGAAGTGGTAGGTCGATGATTAGTTGTAAATTATATTTTCTTACCTTTTCTGTTTTAGAATGGTATTCCCCACTTTGATATATAAACCAATTTGATGCTAATCTAAAATATCGAAGCTGATTGAAAATGCTATGTAAAATGATAAATTGTAATAATTATAGATGTATCTCTGAATAAATGCGTTGAAGTATAAATAAAGTTGTTATATAAAAAATAAATATCTACTACTATTAACTATTAAAATTATAAATAGAAGTTCAGTATTTAAAATACTTAAACGCATATACCAAATTGCCCGATTTATACCCAAACATCGAAAAATATCTTGGTCCTTAATTTCTTGATATGCTAATATAGCTAATGCTATCAATCGAAAGAAATTTTTTAAATTCCTAACACTTCACATTTGTCCTGTAATTTTAAATAAAAATTAAAAAATAACACATTATAAAAACTTTTGAGTTAAGGGCGATTTTGAATTTTTAATGATGTGCAACTGAATTAATTTACAATGCGATTTGATAACATCTCAATTGGTGTGCAAATCGATTGGTTTACAACGCAATTAGCTTGTAATCGGATTGGTTTTGCAGGTGGATTTGTTTTGTACCCGATCCGCGTAAAACTGAAGATTCAGTTGTTTCCGCTGTTTAAGTTGGCAATATATGGCAAAAAAATAACTGATGTGTACTCGGTTCGATTCTATTTTGGCTATTCCTGCCAGAATGACATTTGATAATGTTCTCCGAGACCAATTAATTAAAAGAGTTTTTTTTAATTTTGTACTTTTTTTTGAACTTATAATTAAAGAGAAATAAATATAAATAAGCATTAATCACATCTGTATTTTACAGTCACAAAAAATGCTTAAAATACTTTTCGTAATTAAATGTATAAACATATAATGAAGAATCATTACAATTAATGGGAACCACTGATTTATTTCTTAATTTTAAGAGATTGGATTGGGAAAAATATTACAACAAACTAAATAGATAAACCGCAAAAGTGATTTTAATTTTACATTCAGCTGCAATTGTAAATAATGTTATTAAACTGAAGTGGATAAATTAGAGTTAGTATATTTCTGATGAACATAAATTGATTTTTATGAAATTAATGCATCAAAGTTAACTGCCATTTCAACCAGAAAATGTCAAATATACATATGCGTGATATATTTTTAATTAATTTTTTTTTATTTAATTTAATTTAAGATTAAATAATACGAATGAAAATCATTATTGATTAATTAATGATGATCAAGGATTATCTGAAAATCACAAATTAAATATTACAATAGTATATTATACACCAAGGTAGTGAAGCATAGTGTTATAACCCTAGCGCCAGATTAAATCCCAAGGTGCGTAGCACGCGGGATTTAAAACGCGCGGGTTAAACACGCTTCACTACCGTGGTTTATATACAATTTTTCCACTACTAGGATTGTTTACTCTTATAATAATAATTGTTAATGAATAAAGTAAATCGTTTTAATTATTTATTTCAAATTATAAAACAAATGATAGTTTTTGTTTTGATGTTGACACTTGCTTGAAAATGTTTAATTAATTTTGACATAAAGGTTACATTAAATATTTTGATATTTGTAAGTTTTGCGAGTATATAGTTGACGAAAACTATTTTGTCAATAAGTGTACTATTTGTAACGATAATTGATTGTAATAATTATTAATAATCGATTTATAAAGTTTCTAGTCATAATTAGCTGTCATAATTAATTCGTTTTCTCATTTCGCCTAATTGCTAAACGTCACAAAATTCCAATTTAATCAACATTTTAAATATCAAATTAATCTTATTTATAGACCGATTTTAATTATTTAAACACTATTGATAGAATTTCTTGGTTATGCTAATTCGTTTTACACATAAATTTTCTTTCAAAATGGCCCGAAGTTTCCGGACTACGCATTTATGTTCATTATTAACTACTAGTGAATAATAAAATATTATTCACCTCAGGTGACAGAAGGCGTGGTTCACAGTTCGATAACTTACGTTGAAATGATAGTGTTTATGGCTAGTAGTGGAAAAACTATTTTGTTTGTGACATGCTCTTTTTCCCTTAATCTTAATACTAATACACCAAAGTATAATCTGACCTTGAGAAATTATTTATCGATTACGGATTTTTCCGTGTCAAATGGAACATATTTGTTAAAAAGCAAAACTATAATTATTACGTAGTTAAATTCAAATTACTAAATAATTTTTTGTCTAGAAAAATTGATATAAAATCTGTACTCTCTCAGAAAGTATTAGTGTTGTTCGACAAAAATAACAGCAAAATGAAGTACATTATTTTAATTTCGTGTTTAATTGCAGTAACTTATGCGGTTGGTTCTAATTTTGTTTGTAAAATGATTTTACAGTTCATTAAAATTTCAGGGATCGGAGTCAATAATCGCTAAACTAATAAGTTCTGGAAGAGCAGCCGAGGCGGATTGCCGAGCTGATAGTGAAATCACCGATGGTGAAATCATATTACAAATTTTGCTCTTATTTTGTTAACGAGTTTAATTTTAGATGAAATTAAGAGCATGAAAAAATTTGAAATACCCACAACGACAGTTGGAAAATGCTTTGTGTTTTGCATCATAAAAAAATTAAATTTTGTTAGTGAAAATATTATTTTTAAACAGTTATATTTGACTAGAAATAATTTTTTTAGATGACTGAAGATGGGAAGTTTATTCAAGAAAATGGATACAAATTTATTGACCAATTAAAAGAAGTGGATCCAGAGCTTCATAAAAAGCTATCAAAAGTAGCCACCACGTGTTATGCTGAAGGTAAATTTTTAAAATATTCTGTTATATGAGATAATTTAAAAAATATCAATAAATTTTGTTTTCTGTAGTTGAAGAATTATCCGATCCATGTGAAACAGCAACAAATATGCATATTTGTGTTGAAAAACAAAAGAAAGTTGTAAGTTAACAATAGGCTTTTTATCTAAATTTGATATATCATAATAATATATTTTTTTCAGAACGGAGTTCCCAACTGGGAGATTTGAAGAAATTTATGTAAATTTTAAAATAGAATTGTATTTTATTTAAGATTTAATAAAAATGTAAACATACCTAATATATTTTTAATTAATTTAAAGACTAAAATTATTAAATATATTCGATGGTCGTGAAAATTATTAATAGAGTTTATCAATTATTATTATACTAATTAATATAAATGATTATAAATAGTTTATTAACCTGTGAAATATATGTTTTATAAAATTTTTAAATTTTACAATCTAAGTGAAATATTAAAAATTTTCCAATTAACATTTTTAGATTAAGACACGGTTGTACAATGTTGTTTCGCCTTTTAAAATCTCATCAGTTAAACTAGCCCTAAATGTTGTACAACATTGCACAACGGTGTCTTAAACTAAAAATGTAAATGAAATTTTTTTTTAAATTTCACGACTTTGTAAAAATTTGAAAACTTTTTTATAAAACAATAATATAAATGTACAATTATAATTAATTAGAATCAATTTATTATTTCTGGCGATAACCGTTACATTTTATTCATCGTCAAGTAAAAGATTTAAAAACAGAGAACAACATTATCGTACATATTTGTCAAATAAATGAAATTCTTGCAAGACTTGGTCTTATCAATTGAGATAGTTTTATCAATCATTACCATAACCACAATTTTATTATCTCTAATAGCATTTTCATAAAAAATGCTTGCAATAATTTCATCTTGATATTTGTGCTTAAAACAGTAAGTCCCAGATGGAAGATAGTATCAAACATATGGAAATTTAACATATGGAATCCGGTTCTGTGCTGAAATAAAAATATATACCATAATATTATGTTGGCCCTGTCGATTAGTGCCAATAACGAAAACATTTGTTTAAAACAAATGATTTTAAAAAATCAAAAATAAAAATTTGAATAAATCCTAGTTAATTCTCCATAAAACTCACTTCCACAAAAATTGACCGCCCAACTCATTGATCGAGTTCTTAGCGAGTTTATAAACTACTTCATGGAAATAGAATAGTTGTAAAAATGTGATATACAAGTGATATTGCAATAACCAATACAATTTTAAAGCAAAATTATAAAAAATTAAAACTACATTAAAAGCCCATCCATACAAAATAAGGAGTAAACTCCAACAAGACAGTCCCGCTAAAAATTAATTTGTTAAAACAAAATAAAATAATTGAGTAATATGAGATTTTAAGGGGATCACTTTTATTACGCAATCATTCATAATTCAATTACGATTACGATTCAATTTCGGGGATTCGCTGCAGCATGATTTGCTGGAAATTAGTAAAAGAAAGTATCTATCTACCGTTTTAAAATATATTTTGAAATTTTATATCGAAAACTGCCCATATCAACTATATTTTAGCTTTTGTTGAACTGTCAATAAAGATTTATTATTAATTTTATACAAATCTATAATTTAAATTTTATTAAACAAATCAAAAAATGAAGGTGACAAACAATTTCTTGGATTTTCCGAAATTCCTTTAAGTTTAGTTAAAGACTCACTAAGTCACTGGTAGAAAATAAAAATAAGTACTTAAACAAATACTTAGTTCTAATTCAACACTTTGTTAAAGTACTTTATGCTGATCTAAAGTAATTCAATAAAGAAATTTTATAAATTCGTCAATTCATTAAACTAAAAGATGCCGGCTAATCGTGCCCCGGCGAATTGTACCCATCGACAAATTGTGTTCTGCCAATCATTCTACGGCAAAATTATTGATCGAGGTCAAACTGATCAGATTCAACTTAAATCAAAATATATTTGATTAATTACCTTATATCTTAAACTAAAAATTTGTTTAAAATAGTAACTGGAAAAATATCCTAATTTATAAATTTAATTAAAATTTTACTTAACCTAAAAATTATTAAATTCATTTTTAAAATAATATACATAGGCATTAGAAATACAATAAATTATGAATATATCTGACACACTTTTATTTTACATTTATTTCAAATTATTTAAAGATTTCAACTTCTTTTAAAGTTGGAAAGAAAAAAAATTTTCTAGTGACAGAAAAAGACAGAAAGACAATCATAATAAAACATATGTTATAAGGGAAGAAATATTCATCACACCAAAAAGTTACTATATTACGTAAAAGCAACGTTTTGAAAGCCGAAGCCTTTTCCAAATTGAAATTTTGGAAATTTCCTCATCTGTAAGCGTTAGAAAAATTATTAATTTTTAAAATTATATTTACATATTATTTGAATGATTTTGAATTTATTAAGCATTTTTAATTTCTTCTTTTGTTATGCAATTATCATAAGGTTTTAAATACTTATTTCCGTATCAGGTTACTTCTATCAAATAAATAAGTACCTCCCTAAAATTTAATTTTAAAATTTTATTGTTTTTAAATATTAATTATTGTAAAAAGTTATTATGCTAACCCTGAAGTTAATATATCAATTATATTAATTTCAAAATTTTAAATAACGTGCAATTCTTCCTTTATAATTTCAATTAAACAGGTCAATTATGTTAAAAATTCTTATAATTTACCTAGTACATAATGCAAATTGTGAAAAGTTTTTATACTTGGCGACAATTTGGACTTCCCAGTATTATTTGCCCATTAACATCTCGGCACGTCATGTTTTAAACGTTAATTTATTGTTAATCATTGTTTACAAGTAATCTTTGAGTTATAATAACACCTCAAAGTTGTCGTAAATTACAATTTGGTACAATAATATCTAATATACCTAAATTTTAAAATTAATGCACAAACAACCTTCAAATTATTATTTCATATAAAAACCACAATCTTTCAGAGAAGCATCAGTTCCATTTGGCTTGGTAAACATTAACAATATCAAAATGAAATACTTTGTTTTAATCTCTTGCTTATTTGCTTTGTCGTATGCGGTAAGTTTTATTTGCTTAATTGAATAATTCGACTTTTATGATATTTATTCTCAGTATGTTGCTAAAATATAAACAATCGAGAGTTCTTCACAAACTTACGAAAAATTATAATATTAATTAAAAATAAAAATTTGGGAATCCCCGAATTTTAGCTATTTTAGTGAATATTCAAAAATCAATTTTTGTTCTGTTTATACTTAACGTCCCAGAAATTTATCAGTGTATGCCGTTTTTAAAATTCTATAATCTTTATTATTGTGAAATTTTTATGTAACAGAGTCCACCAGAGATAATTGATAAACTGTTCGACAGCATCAGAAAAGCAGGTTTTGAATGTAAACCAGAAGTAGGAGCCACCGCTGGTAAAAACATTATTTATTTTTTATTACTTCCTTTTTGAACCTGTGAATTTATTACAGAGGATATTGCTGCAATAAAAAGTCACCAAATCCCAACAACCACCACCGGAAAGTGTTACATTGCTTGCTTAGGAAAGAAATTAGATTTCGTAAGTAAATTATGTTACAACGTTTTGGGTTCCTTTATAATTTGACTAAAAATTTTAGATGTCTGCAGATGGAAAATTCAATAAGGAAGTTGGATACAAGTTTATCGAAAAAGTTAAAGATTTAGATGCTGACTTATACGGTAAATTGAAGAAACTAGCCGACACTTGCTACGCTGAAGGTAAATAGCCAGAATTTTATTTCCTTTAATGGCATTATTAACCAGGATAAATTTTTAGTTACAGAAGGACCTGACGCTTGCGAATCTGCAGCAACTATGTTGCAGTGCATAGAAAAGGAAAGAGAAGCTGTAAGTTTTTACATAAGTTATTATTCATTAATTTATTAATTATTCTTACTTCTTTAATTCATTAATTTCATTAATTATTTTTAGAACGGCATTCCTAACTGGGAACTTTAAATATTTCTTGCCGAAGCAGAAATTTACCACGAGAGCTATTCGCGATACTTGAAAAAACAATGGATTTTATCCAAACATTTTTAATTACTATACGATACATACATAACTTTTAATAAATGTTATCAAAAATATTTTGTTTTGTCTTACTTATAACTCATACAAAGAAGATTACTAAAACATTCAAGTTCTTCTTGATAAATCAACCATGTTTATCAGCATTGTCAGAAGTAGCAATATTATGAGCTGATTGATTTTTTTCGTCTGATGCAGTTGATGTGCCTGCGGTTTCTTCACAACTGCACTGAATACATTTCGTTGATTGATTTTTAACAGCTTCATGTGCAACAGATTCACTTGGACCTCTGATAGGATCAAAATCTAAATTCAGTGAAATATTTTCCTTCGAGCTCAGTTTTTCCGTTGAAGATGAATCGCTGTTAGTTTCAAATCGAGCAGTCAAATTCAATTGCGCATGTTTACATGTAACGCCATTAGTAGCACCAGTATAAAATTGTTTTCTTTTGGTGCGTGATTTATTATTATCAAGCGAAATATTATGTAATTCAGAAAGACAACAACAAATACTCGAAGACTCGGTTTTAAAATTATCATCGACGGACAAAATTGTTACACTGCTTTGAGTTGGGTGCTTACTAAATATACTGGAAGTGTAATTACCATTACTTTTATCGGTGCCAGTAATTGATGTGTCTGATAAAGTTTCATTCGAAATATTTCTTGTAATTTTGGTTACGTAACAACAACAAGTATTAATTTGAGAAGGTCTAGATGGTTTATCCCTAAAACTTGATCTACTGGCATCAGTTTTGTTTACGAGACAACAACAACAAGTATCATTTTGAGAAGACCTAGATGGTTTAGATGGTTTAGGTTTAACCGTACAACTTGATTCACTGGCATTAGTTTTGTTAATGGGACAACAGCAGCAAGTATTGCCTTGGGAAGATCTAGATGGTATAAATGGTTTAGGATCAACTTGATAGCTTGATTTACTTTCCTGATTTATGTTTTCGTGACAACAACAACAAATATTATTTTGCGAAGACCTAATTGGTTTGGGTTTAAATCTACAACTCGATCTACTATCATTAAGTTGGGTGGTCCGAATTAATTGTTCATTTTCAAAGTTACGATAATTTTTGTTAATTTTCATAACGCTGCTCAAAACGCAAGATGCGTGTTTGCTAACTTTGGCTGAATCGGCACTCTTTTTTAACTGTCTTAACCCTTTTACAGGTATAGATTTCATAACGTGGTTCATGTAAACTTCATCCGATACACCAGTAGTAAGAGAAGCCAAAATTCTTAAGGCCAAAATAATAATGCGTTCAGAATTTGGTTTATTTGTGCATTTAGCTACGTTTGACAACAACAGTTGGTTACGTTTGGCATATTCTTC
This sequence comes from Lycocerus yunnanus, assembly GCA_036346125.1. NCBI lineage: Eukaryota > Metazoa > Arthropoda > Insecta > Coleoptera > Cantharidae > Lycocerus > Lycocerus yunnanus. The sequence continues at coordinate 1,233,113 of JARFIX010000075.1, read as the reverse complement.
ACCTTCTTTGCACACGAGCATGTTGTGTATTACGGTCAGCATTATCCATTTCAAAGACTCGGCGTTTGGAGCACGAACTCTTGGTAAGCTTTGAATTATTTCGTTAAGCACGGCTTCGCCTACAATGTGATTGATAATAAAAAATCTTCCATCCGGAACTGCCGACACGTTACTAATTGTTCCAGCTAAGCACAACACGAATTGATATTCAGGAGATGTAGATTTAGGCATTTTATCCCGATACGTTAACGTAAACGCTTCTAAACAATTCTTAAATGTTTGGAAAATTCCTTGCGTTAAAATCTCATTCAATAATATTTTGTCTAAAAGATCATTTCGGTTGCTTATTTTCCACAGCATTTTGCTTAAGGTAAATCCTTGCGTGGTACAATAAATACTTTGGTTTTCAAGTGCGGTATCCTGAATATGCACCTTATCCACTAATCTGCTTAAATGTTCCTCTTGACTGTACCATTCAATACGTAACTTATCGTGCATTTTCTTCTCGCTTACCAAATCTTCTTCTAACGTTTCTATTTGAACCGAAATACCAAAATTGCTATCTAGATTTTCTCTTAAATTGTTTTCATCCTTTAAATCGTTGTGTATATAAACTACAGCATTTTCAATGGCTTCCAATTTTACTAAAATTTTTTGAAATTTTAAATCTCGAGTTTCTTGATCTTCGCATTTTTCCAAATCTTGTTGCAATTCCATATATAAAGCATTTAAGTCTTCCAATACATCATTTGTTAACTCATCAACTTTTTGACGATTGAAGTGTAGTTCCATGCAATTCGTACAAATGCATATGGAATCATCGCTATGAGAATCTAACATGGTGAAAAATTTACTTAAAATTTTGAGTTAAATGCCAAAACTGACATTTACTATTGTGCAACTTTGATCTCTAAACTTGTCTAAATGTAAAAACGATTGGTATTTGATCTACCTATGAATCTATCGTTGCTTATTATTGTAGATGGTGGGGAAATTTTTACTTCTATCAGACATACATAACTTCCACTGATTGAATTTACAAAGTTCAGAGGAGTTAGTACAAGGACAAGTTCACGTGCATAAATGCTTTGGGTTTAGTGTCTCCAAAACCTTCCGTAGAACTTGTACATAATATCGAAATTCAATTTATGTAAGTTATCAATGTTGTTTTATAAAAGACGTCTTGTAGTGACAGATTTAAAAACTTTTTCTTTATTATTTTAAGGATCACAACTACAAATCATTAGTGCAACAAATAAATATGGATATACTACATAATATAATATATACTATGTATATAAAAATATAAGTATGAAATAAAAAATATGAGCACCTAAGCGTTACGTATGCACATATAATTTATGTAAAATATAATAATGTGAATTAATTCCATATAAAATTAGAAAAAACTTGTTGTTGTTATATCAACATAATACATAACACATTAGATGATAATTTATCAAATTTATATTGTTCACAAAAGTTATTTATACGTTATTCGATAAAGTTAATATTAGTGATAAAACTTCAACAATTTATTTAGTTATTATAGAATTTTGTGTTTATTATACAAAATGTTTTTAGTATCTGTAATAACCATAAATAGTGTTTTATTTTCACTTGTAATATTAGTGCTTACATTATATTTATATTTTAAATGGTGTTATACTTATTGGAGCAGTAGAGGAATAAATACACCTCCATGTATTTTCCCTTTCGGTAATACAGCGGATGTCGCTTTAGGACGAGTATCAGTTCAAGAAATGTTCAAAAACTTGTACACGGATTTAAAATCCAAAGGAATCAAGTACTCCGGTTATTATTTTCTTCACAAACCAGTGCTAGTTGTGGTTGATATGGAATTAATTAAGACAATTATGGTTAAAGACTTTTCCTATTTTACCGATCATGGGTTATTCAACCAAAAAGATTACGATATCTTCAGTGGTCATCTCTTTTCTTTAAAAGGTGCGGAGTGGAAAAAATGAGAGAAAAATTAACGCCTTTATTTACCATTGGGAAACTCAAAATGATGTTTTCCACAATTGAAAATTGCAGCTTAGAACTAGTAAACTTGGTAGATCTAGCAGTAAAAAATTCTGAAAAACTCAACATTCAAGATATAGCGGGCAGATACACAACAGATGTAATTGCATCCATTGCTTTTGGTATCGAAAGTAACACTTTGAAAAATCCTATTTCAGATTTTCGAAAATATGGAGAACGTGCAGCTGGTCATGAAAATGCGGTGGATGCATTAAATTTAGTTATGCAAGTACTTATACCTGATATATTATCTTTTTTCAAAATTCCTTGTTTTTCTAAAGATATTACAAACTTTTTCCTTAAAATTGTGGAAAGTACAATAAAATACAGAGAAGAGAATTGCGTGACACGAAAAGATTTTATGCAACTTATGATTCAATTACGGAATGATATTAATATTTCTGATGAAACAAATGATTCTTTCGATATGGAAGAGAGCAGCAATACTTTCAGAAAAACGTTAAATAGCAAAAATTCATGCTCATTATCAATTGAGGATGTTGCAGCCCAATCAATTCTATTTTTTATAGCAGGCTATGATACTGCATCTGTTACCATTGGACTTTGCATGTACGAATTATCAAATCAACAGGACATTCAAGAAAAAATAAGAGAGGAAATAAAAACTGTTTTGAATGAGCACGAAGGACATCTTTCATATAACGCAATGATGGAAATGACTTATATTGAGCAATGCATCAAAGGTAATTTTAATTATTATGTAATATGTTCTGTAATTTAATGTATTTTAATGTATTATTAATGTAATTTGTTCAATCATATTATATTAAGGTTATGTCGAATTTCAGAAACACTTCGAAAGTATCCACTAGTATCAAGTCTGTTTAGACAATGCACAAAAACGTACAAAGTACCTCATTCTGATTTGATAATTGAAAAAGATATGATCGTAATGATTCCTGCTAACGAATTACATTACGATCCTGAATATTATCCTAATCCAGAAAAATTTGATCCCGAGCGATTTTCTAGAGAAAACATAACAAAGAGAAATACTTTTTGTTGGTTACCATTTGGGGAAGGTCCTCGTACATGCATTGGTAGGTTTTCTTATTATTTTCAAATAGATTTTATTAACTAATTAATGATTTTTAGGTGCACGACTTGGTATAATGCAAATAAAGGTTGCTTTAATTAAATTATTAAAAGATTTTCGATACAGCCTTGATTCAAAAACAGTGTATCCATTGCAGAGAGCTCCTAGAAAATTTTTTGTAAGTCCAATGGAAAAAATTCAACTGAATATTAAAAAAATTATGGATTAGTTTGCTAATTAAAATTAATATTATAATTATTATAACGAGAATGACAAATTAAAATATTTTAATCTTTAGAACTTGTGTATATTTGGTAAATTATCACTCCATTTTTGTAAGATATTCACTCCGCTGGAGTTTGAACTGGGTATGTTGTCTTAGTAATCGACACATTTAAGATAATTTATTGAGATTGCCACACTTAAATATTTTGGTAAAGTCGTACAAAACAATAGTTCAATCAAATTCTACAGTTATGTTAGTTATGTTGTTCGATGGGTTATTAATTTGCACAAAATCACCAATTTCTTCTTCTTCTTCTTAAAATCTCATAAAACTCTCAAATCTCATAAAATTCTTAAAATACTCATAAATCTTCATAAAACTTCTTTAAATCGAATGTTTGTACAGGTAGTGCAAGTTCTTCACAAGGTTTGTCATAATCAGCATATACAAATTTACGACAATGTGTAAAGTTTGTGGTTTATTTTCTATTAAATTTAATAACAGTGATAGCAAGAGCTGTTTTGAAATTTTTCTAAGTGTTACCAATTTTAACACATAGAAAACATGAAATATTTATATAAAGCAATTTGATCGTGATTGTTTTGAAGAGACAAATCAATATTTTTAAAACCCGTTATTTAATATTCTGTTTTTATATTTTTAGTAATAATAAAAAACAAAATCGTAAATGATGTATAACTTTAGATGTGGGAAAAATATTTTTTGATTGATATATTTTCCATTAAAATTCCTTGTAATAAATGCAGGAATTTAAAAAATTTTAATTTCCTATGTTTATTCAATAAACCAATTCCGATGTTTCTTATGGGGAATTGGATAAACTGAAATAAATATTATCTAGTTTTTAAGTAACTTTAATTGAAAGACACAAACTTATGTGTTTTGCCCCTTGATGGTCGTTTCAGCTTGCTCCTGTTTTTGTGTGGTGGCAAAGAGGGTTTTCTTACAATTTTTTTTAATTCTTACAATGGTAAGAAAATATATAAATGCTAATAGATAGCAGCGCCAAAATTTGAATTTGGAAAAATTAGAAAAATTAATTAAAAAATTTAAAAAAAATTTTTTTTTAAATAATTTTGGAAATTTTTAGAAAATTGTGAAAAAGGTGTCTACTGGTTAGACTTTCATTGGCCTATCACAGCATCAGAGCATCGTATTTCAGATTTGTGTAATTGCCATTATATATAGTTTTTCTTGTCGACTCTTGTAGAATTTTACCATTGATCAGGTCGAATCTTGGCGCTTTCTTTGGATTAACTTCATCAACTATGACCGCTCTTACTTCCTTCATCTTCAACGCTTTGATAGGTAGATCCATTTGATATGGTATTTCTAGGTAGTTTTGAATTTTTTCGTCTTGATTTTGCAGTTCATCAGGATGGAAAGGTTGGAATACATTTGATAGATGGAATGCAAAAGCAGCGGCCTTCTCTTTGCCATTTTTTGCCCATTTTCCGTTAGCATCCTTAATAGGTGGATTGATTTGTTTTAGCCGTTTAATGGATTTAGTCGCTTTCCAGAGAGAGATTTGATTCCTTGTGTATGTTGGCACAAGTCGTTGGCGTTCTAGCTTAATTAGTTGAGCCATTAATGCCCATTAATGGGTCATTAATGCCTATTAATGCTGTCTGATGACAGCAGTAACCATTGCTGAAAGCTCACAAATAATGTTTTGTTTTATTGTTCATTTAACCTTATAATTTTAAAAAATTTGAATCAAATATAAATCATTTTTACTTTATCTTATGAAATATAAGAAAGTATTGTTTCCATGCAAGAAAAAATTGAGATCTTGATGGATTTATACTTTTTGAAGTCCCATGAGCTAAATAAGACAATTTCCAAAAAAATGTCTGTGTGTATGTGGTAAATTCTGTATGCTCTCTACAGCAAAACTAATAGAAGTTTTGAAACCAAATTTAGGATTCCACATACTTGTATCGAGGTTTAAAACTGATTAAATTTTAGTTAAAATTGGTTTATGGAAACAATTTTTTTTAAATCTTTTTATTTAATATTACTTTGTATTAAGTATTTCAAAAACTATTGAGAATTTCAAAAATAAATTTGGTATTTTGTATCTTTGTATTGGGACTTAGAGCTAATTATAGTTTGAGTCAAATTGGTTAATGGAATATATATTTTTTTTTGATATTAATAATTATTTTTTTTGTATTTCATATAAGTATGACAATGATTACATCTGATTTTTTTTCATTCTTTAAAGGATTATAATTATGCATAAAAATATATTAAAAATGTGAAAAGTGTAACGTTTTATTTTTTCTTGTTGAGTTAGTTATAGTTCTCCTAAGTTATGTTTCGGCGTATTAGAATAATTTATGAGTTTAGAGCAGCAAATATTTGTTGTTAAAGATACGGTCCGCCAAATGGTCCAACATTAGTTCGAAATACACGAAAATTTTTAGAAACGAACTAAATTTTAATTTAATAGAAGCCGACCATCTGGTAAATAATTTTTTTATTTAATTTCGTCTCTCTAATTCCAATCAACATTTTAGGCTTTCTGTATAACTCCAACTTTACGTATAACTTCAAGTTCGAGTATAACTTCAATTTTGAGTATAATTTCAATTTTGAATAAAATTTCAATTTCGATCGGTCCCAACATGGTCGTTCAAATTTGAATCTTCAAGAGATCAAAATTCAATGTTTTGATTCTGGCGTTCGAGGGAATAGTTTTGGAGTTTTGTTGCATTTTTTAGAAAATCCTGAGGACCAATTTTATTTTCTTGGAGGTGGAAAGTCACAGCTAATTGTTTGAAATCAACCACTCATGAATTAAGGTCAAATATTTTTGTTAATTATTTAGAACGCCAGATATTTGCGTTTCTTATCGTCCAAACATAAGTACGTTGATCGATACGTTACCGGAATAAGATTTACCGGAAGAAAGCAGCTTCCAATATCAGTCAGATTTGTTCAAGTTATTTAAAGCAAAAACTTTCGACTTAGTTATTTTGAGTGCGTATTGTTCAATGAATTACCGTGTAAACGCACAAATACATATATAGCTAAATACGCGTGGGTATAGTAACACTTAAAAAAAAAATTTTATAATAATATTGCCATTTTTTTTATAAGATTGATCTCTTTAAGAACACAAATAAATTTGATTGTAAATTTTTGTTTAGTAAACTTTTCTATTTTTTTATGTTTATTAAAATTAATCACTCCTTCGGTAAATTACGTTTATTTAAAAACTGCTGGCGTCTATTAATTTTTTATTTATTTGAAAGTGATCCACGACTTCCTCTACGTTTTTCTATCGGGGCTACCGTTCGCTGATTGGTGTAAAAGTCTTGGAGAATTAAAAACCCCCTTAAACGGTACAAATAAAAAAATATAAATATCTAAACCTGACATTAGTTAATATGTAAAAATAATTATCACAATATATAATAATGCGAAAAATAATATAAAATAAATGTGAAAAATTATTGTTGTCATTATAATAATACTAAATTTATTTATAATATTACATCATTTATTTATAATAATACATAATTTATATATAATTACATAAACATAACATAATTTTCTAAATTTATTTCGTTAAAACGCATTTCCAAAGTTAATAATAGTGATACAACGTCCATTCGTTTAACTATTAGAGAATTTTGTGTTATTATACAAAATGTTTTTTGCATCTGTAATTACTAAAAATGGTGTTTTACTTCTATTTTTAATTTTAGTGTTAACATTATATTTATATTTTAAATGGTGTTATACTTATTGGAGTAGTAGAGGAATAACTACACCTCCATGTATTTTCCCTTTCGGTAATACAGCGGATGTCGCTTTAGGACGAGTATCAGTTCAAGAAATGTTTAAAAAATTGTACGCAGATTTAAAACCCAAAGGAATCAAATACTCCGGTTATTATTTTCTTTACAAGCCAGTGCTAGTTGTGCTTGATATGGAATTAATTAAGTCAATTATGGTTAAAGACTTTTCCCATTTTACCGATCATGGCTTACTCAACCAAAATGATTACGATCCTTTCAGTGGTCATCTATTTTCTTTACAAGGTGAAAAGTGGAAAACAATGAGAGAAAAATTAACGCCTTTATTTACCATTGGAAAACTCAAAATGATGTTTTCCACAATTGAAAATTGCAGCTTAGAACTAGTAAACTTAGTAGATTTAACCGTAAAAAATTCCGAAAAACTCAACATTCAAGATGTAGCGGGCAGATACACAACAGATGTAATTGCATCGATTGGCTTTGGTATCGAAAGTAACACTTTGAAAGATCCTATTTCGGATTTTCGAAAACATGGAGAACGCGCAGCTGGCAACTCAGGTGCTGTGGATGCATTAAATTTAGTTATGCAAATACTAATATCTGATATATTATCTTTCTTTAAAATTCCTTGTTTTCCTAAAGAGGTTACAAATTTTTTCCTTCAAATTGTGGAAAGTACAATAAAATATAGAGAAGAGAATTGCGTGACACGAAAAGATTTTTTGCAACTTATGATTCAATTAAGGAATAATATTGATGTTTCTGATGAAACAAATGATTGTTTTAATATGAAAGAGAGCAGAAATACTTTCAGAAAAGCGTTAAATAGCAAAAATTCTTGCTCATTATCAATTGAGGATGTTGCAGCCCAATCAATTCTATTTTTTATGGCAGGCTATGACACTTCATCTGTTACCATTGCACTTTGTATGTACGAATTAGCATATCAACAGAAAATTCAAGAAAAAATAAGAGCAGAAATAAAAACTGTTTTGAATGAGCACAAAGGAAAGCTTTCATATAACGCAATCATTGAAATGACTTATATGGAACAATGCATCAAAGGTAATTAATTAGTATGCCATTGTATAATCATGTATTAAATTTTTGTCAAATTTTAGAAACACTTCGAAAGTATCCATTAATATCAAGTCTGTTTAGACAATGCACAAAAGAGTACAAAGTACCTGATTCCGATTTGATAATTGAAAAAGATATGATAGTAATGATTCCTGCTAACGAGTTACATTACGATCCAGAATATTTTCCAAATCCAGAAAAATTTGATCCCGAACGATTTTCTAGAGAAAACATAACAAAGAGAAATACTTTTTGTTGGTTACCATTTGGAGAAGGTCCTCGTACATGCATTGGTAGTTTTTCTCATTATTTTCAAATAGATTTTATTAACTAATTAATGATTTTTAGGTGCACGGCTTGGTATATTGCAAGTAAAGGTAGCTTTAACTAAATTACTGAAAGATTTTCGATATAGCCTTGATTCGAAAACAGTGTATCCACTGCAGAGAGCTACTAGAAAATACATGGTAGGCCCAAAGGAAGAAATTCATCTAAATATTGAAAAAATTAATTTTAAAAATTAGCCTAATAAAATTAATATCATAATTATTATTATAACTATAAAGACAAATTAAAGTACATCAGGGCCTCGATTTGCATCGAGATACGTTTTGTAAAAGTGCTACGCAATTTGCTTTGAATAAATTGTTTTCACAAGATTGCATAGTAATTTACAAAATTAATTTTGCAATTATTATGAAATTTTTTTACAATGGCAACAAAATAGTATAAATCTTAATTATACAAAAATTTATAATTTAATAAATATAAATAAGAAATGAAGTCAAGTTATAATTTATTTCGTAATAATAAAAATTTCTTCTTCTTCTTCTTGTGTCATATCCGGTCCTCCGAACGTTGGCGATTCACTTCGTCGAAGCCAAAATGAATTTACTAGGGAATATAATTTATGGAGTGGTTTCCCGTTGCCTTCCCCATAGACCACAGCTCAATATTGAAGTGTTTGATCACAACTGCCTTATTGAAAACCCGGAAGTAGTTTTTGGTTTTCCGGATGGTCGTTGTGGGTTGAACAATACCAGATGTGGTCATCGTAATTCAATTATGTTTTATGCAGCATATGATAATGATTTGCTCTGTTCTCACGAATATTTTTTCATTAAGACCGATTACAGGTATTTTTGATGTGTTTAATAAGATTTTTGTGCGTTCTTTACTTTTAGAATTTTTACTATGCAAAGTTGGAGTTCGTTGACATCGACCAAAAATATACCAAAGTTAAAAGGATTCCCAATGATAAAAGATATTTTTCACAAGAAGAATACGATTCTTTAGTGTGGAGTGGGGTGAGTTTTAAAGCTTTAAAATCGTGCAATGCTTGTTATTTACTGATGAATCGTAGCATTTCATTGTCGTAGCGTAGCTTCCTTTGATTGTTTGTTTTTCCCCTTCAGGGAAACTAAACTGTATTTTTTTGATGTTTGAACTCGTGGACTCTAGGTTTTCAACCTAGGTGCACTTTTACTTGCCTTATTTTATGTTTTGTGTTTGTATGCCGCATATTCTGATAAGTCTACACACCTCCCATTTTTTTTTTTTGGAGAATAAATTTAAATTTTTAGATCTAGTGTTTTATTATTCTTCCATATAGATTACCTGTATGGATTCGCGGCCCTCGCATATCTTCGGAGCTTAGCCAATGCAAGGACAGGGGTTTAACAAATTTTTTTAAACATGAGGCCTCACCTCTTGGTTTAACGGTTTTCTCCCGGACTACCGATTTGTTGAGAAAAGAGTAAAACTGTTTTACAGCATAAAAATCTAAACACACTTGCACAATTATTATTGTGCATTATTGCACAATTGTTTAGTCGCAAAATGAAACTTTCAGTTTTAAGTATGAATGCATGCATAATATACGACAACATCTTATGTTTGTACAGCTACATAAGTTTTCTATGTTTATACCGCGCAATGACAATCACAATGTCCGGACATAAGACGGAGCGGAGTACAATGGAGACAAAGCGTGGAAGGTTTAATGATTACTACAATATTTTCTAGAAATAATAAGTAATAGAATTTATTTTAAGATTTGATAAATTAAATATTCATAGGGCTTTTTGAAATTGTTAATTATTTCGCTGACCTTAACTTATAAAAATACAAATTGACGCTTCAATATGAGTTTTAGAATTTTGGGACACAATTAAAAATTTAGAATTTACATCTTTAATAAATTAAGTATTTTAAACCAAAAAATATAAATACATACGCCCAATATTAAATTTTTTTTTTTGAGTTTTTCAGAAAAAATAAAGTAAATTTTTCTTGCCAACTTTTGCAAGCCTCGTATGTAGTCAAGAAAAAGCAAACTAAAGATTATCTTAACAGATTTTAAAATATACATTAATTTTTTATCTTTAACTAAAATATTTGCAAAATACTGAAAATTTTGACAAATTTGATTTGAATGTACTAGTTTACCTTGGATTAAATCTCAAATTTGATAAAGTAAATAATAATAAAAGTTAATTATGCAGAACAATTTTATATAAATTTTAAACAGTTTTTGTTATATTAACATATTCCATAATACATTATGTCAGTGGTTCTCAAAGTGTGCACCAATATGCTCTGGGAAGCCACAGCGTCTTCATAAAAGAGCAAAAGCTTGATAATTATTTTTGTTATTTTTTCGATTTATATTCAATTAGTTATCGAGGGACTCATCCGTCCCATTAATATAATGTTAATAAATAAATGTTAAAATGTTTTTCTATAATGCCGCTATTTCCTTTTATTTATTTATTTATTTTTACCTCTTATTTACGCATTAGTCGTGTTGTGACCTAGGATACTTTAAACTAAAAACTTTAACTCTAAAAGAGCGTCATCAGCCGAAAAAGTTTAAGGACCTCTGTATTAAACCATTTTTCAAGGTTATTTCGTTTATAAATTTGACCACTATGTTGTATGTTATTTAAGAAATAAAAGTATAATAGTGATACAACATCAATCGAATTAATTATTTTAAATTTATATGTTCGTTCGACAAAATGTTTTCGATATCTGTGATTACTATACTACATGGAGTTTTGGTTACAGTCATAATTTTAGTGCTTACATTATATTTATATTTTAAATGGCGTTATTCTTATTGGAGTCGTAGAGGAGTAAATGCACCCCCATGCACTTTTCCATTTGGTAATGTAACAGATGTCGCTTTAGGACGAGTATCAGTTCAAGAAATGTTCAAAAAAATATATACAGATTTGAAGCCTAAAGGAATTAAATATTCTGGATATTATTTTATTCATAAACCAGTGTTGGTTGCACTTGATACAGAATTAATCAAGTCAATTATGGTTCAGGAATTTGCTAATTTCGCCGGACATGGTTTATTCGAACAGAAAGATTACGATCCTTTTAGTAGTAATCTAGCTGCTTTAAAAGATACAGAGTGGAAAAATATGAGAGAAAAATTAACGCCTTTATTTAGTGGTGGAAAAATAAAGACGATGTTTTCAACAATTGAAAATTGTTCCATTGAAATGGTAAACTTAATAGATCAAGCTGCAAAAAATTCTACGAAGCTAGATATCCTAGATTTAGCAAGCAGATACACAACAGATGTAATTGCCTCTGTTGCTTTTGGTATTGAAAGTAACACATTAAAAAATCCTAATTCAGAATTTAGAAAATATGGCGAACGTATAACTGGTAGTGCTGATACAGCAAGTGCATTAAATTTAGTAATGCAGGTACTTATACCAGATATAATTGCATTTTTCAAAATACCTCTATATTCTAAAGATATTACAAATTTCTTCCTTAAAATTGTGCATAGTACAGTAAAATACAGGGAAGAGAATTGCGTAACACGAAACGATTTTATGCAACTCATGATTCAATTAAGGAATAATATTGATGTGTCCGAGAAAAATAATGATTTCTTTAGTACAGAAGAAAATAGTAATATTTACAAAAATGCATTAAATAATAAAGATTTCTGCTCGTTATCAATGGAAGATATTGCTGCCCAAACAATTCTTTTTTTTTTAGCCGGTTATGAAAGTTCATCTATTACTATTGGACTGTGCATGTACGAATTAGCAAATCAACAGGACATTCAGAGAAAATTAAGGGATGAAATACAAACTATTTTGAATAAGCATGGAGAGCTATCTTATCGCGCAGTCATGGAAATGACGTATATGGAAAAATGTATCAAAGGTATTCAGAAAATCATGTTAAAATCATTCGTTAAAATTTTTTTATAATTCTAGAAACACTGAGAAAGTATCCGATTGTATCAAGTCTATTTAGGAAATGTACAAAAACATATAAAGTACCAAATTCTGATTTGATAATTGAAAAAGATATGTTAATAATGATTCCTGCTCAAGAACTTCATTACGATCCAGAATATTATCCAAATCCAGAAAAATTTGATCCCGAACGATTTTCTAATGAAAATATATCGAAACGAAATACATTTACTTGGTTACCATTTGGAGAAGGTCCTCGTAAATGTATAGGTAAATTTTAACAATATTAACAAATTAATACATTTTATTATATAATTTATAATTTTTAGGTATTCGGCTTTCCATGATTGAAGTAAAAGTTGCTTTAATTAAATTACTGCGAGATTTTCAATACAGCTTAGGTTCGACAACAGTGTATCCATTAAAAAAAGCTGTTAGAAAAGTTTTTGTAACTTCAGAGGAAAAAATTCTGCTAAATATTGAAAGAGTTATGAATTAATTTAATCAATAAAATATTTAACATACTGAACACTATTTTATTATTTGAAAATTTTTCCTAAAAAAGTGTCCTTTATCACCACCTCAAACGTTTTCCACGATCTCGCGGATACCCTGTAAATCTTAAGGGCCTATAATGCCCATAGGTATATTACGCATACTCAGCAAAAGTTACAATATTAAATAAGAATATTTGTATAAAGTAACTCGATGAAAATTATTTTGTATAGACAAATCAATATTTTTAAAAATTTGTTATTTAAAATTCTGTTTATATATTGCTATGTTTTTTTTTTGTGTGGAACAATAATTTAAACTCCTGCTTTTCCAAGTTAGTTTATTTTGCATTTTGTTTAAAATTCACAACTTTATTACTGTTCACAGTTCATCTTATGCTTCTACTAGTTAGAGTTGAGCTCTTGGAATCCACTAACTAAATATTTGCAAAATGCTCATTTTTATATCCATATTTGTATACCTCCTACTACTGCCATGCAATATTAAAGGTTATTTTCTATTCCCGCGTATTTTTCTAATTTTTTTATTAGGCCACCTCATCACGTCACTACATGAACGGCGAATGAAAATTAAGCGTCCTCGCGCGATAATAAAGACCATTTTATTCTCACGCGGATTTTCTTTTCTCTTTTTTTATTTTGTTAAATCACCGGCCAACGGTAATTTTATTTTTCGCGTATTTTATCTTCGCTCTTTTTCTATTTGATCAACTCTTCCCGCGAATTTTTATTTTTTTTCTCTTAACTCATCAAGTCACGACATGAACGACTAATTAGAATTAAGCATACAATAACGGTCAATTTTGTTTCCTCGAATTTATTTCTTTTACCTTACCATTTCGTGAAAACTTAATTTTCCGAAAGTTTTATTTATTTGATCATTATTTCGTCTTTTAATTAATGATTTTGTCGCTGAATTTTTGTCCACTTTGATGTTTTCAGGCACAAATGCGTTGTTACTCGATTCGCTGGCTGTTGCATTTTCTCGTTAATGTCTTTTTACCCAAGTAAAGTTTCATTAATCACGATCACCAAAATTGTTTAAGACTGCATTTTGATTAACTCGAAATATTACTGTTTATCTTTCTGTAGCACTATTTTTCTTGGCAACTCAACTTGCTTATCTAAATTAAAACTAAATATTTACAATAACTTGAATGAATTATTTGTTTGTGTGATAGTTAACTTAAATCTGTTTTTTATAAATTAAATGTGGTACACAAAATTGCCAATATTAATAACTTTTTTTTACTTTTCAGAAATGTACAACAAGAATCTCATATGAGTTAGTAGAGGCATTTCTTTAGAGACAAAAGATCAATAAACTCTTCACCAAAGATTGAAATATCAACCATCGTTTTAGTAAAATAAGTTTAATTTTTAAGTTAGCTTTTCTTTGTTTTCAAAATTTTCAAAAGTGAATTTATTTAAAATTTAAGATTGTAATAATAAATTAATAAATAAATATTTATTTTTAACAATAATTAAAAAACAAAATACCAAATGGTGCAAAAACTTGAGACTTGGGAAAATTATTTATTTTTTTTTAATATTTTTTATTAAAATTCGTTATACTTAATAATAGCAGAAATTTAAAAAAAAATTAATGTTAAAAAACTATGTTCATTCGATTCGGTTCTTACGGAGAATAGGATAACTATAATAAATAGATATGGAAAATGGATGGCGCATCTTCTATATCATGTTTTAAGAGCAATTCAATGGCGTAAATCGAAATTTGTTTTTTTTTGTTTTCGAGCTGTAGGCAAAAGATTTTTTAATTTTTCTATGCATGTCGATATTTCGGTTGTTTTAATGTTACACAAAAAATATTAATATATTTTTCAGACATTTTTTTAGAGCAATAAAATGAACTAAATGGAATTTATAATGTTTGTTATAGTTTTCGAGTTATAATATAAAGTTTGTGTTTAAATATAGTCCTAGAGGCAGAAGAAATGTGGGGTGCTCAAAAAAGAGATGGAGCGACCAAAGAGTGACGGCAGCTCAAAACGTGCAGACAATGATGATGATGATGACATAAAGTTGTGTTTCTTTGAATAGAAAACCTAGTTGAGCATGGCACAATAATATTAGCATTATATATGTATAAATAGAGGTTTTTTATCGTCTTTTCAGTAATATGTAAAGCTTGTATTTATTTAGTCAGCATTTTAAAATGTTTTCGGTCAGTGTTTTAATGAAATAGTCAGTATTTTAATTAAATGGTAAGTATTTTAAATAAATGATCAGTAGCTTAGGTAATATAATCGGTAAGTAGTTTAGGTAAATGTTCGGTATTTTAAATAAATGGTCAGTACTGTAAACATATCAGTACATAGTAATAAAATCTGAAATGAAATGAAAAAATGTTCATGCTGGTACTTATTTGTTTTTTAAACAGTTAGCATGTAAATTAATATTTATCTGTAATATGTGTTTGCCATTACGAGTGCCACTCGTAAATACAAGTTTTCCTACAGAAATAAAAATAAATTATGAAGAAGTCTTAAATTATAATTACAGGGCGAGGATGAATCGAAAATTTTGAGGTTTACGCACTAAAAAATCAAAAATTGTAAAGCATTTCTACAATTGAATTTTATTTGAATTTTACTTAAAATCATGTATTTTATCATTTTTTTGATGCGTCCGTCACGTATGTGTAGTATTATTTGAATAAAACATTGAAACACGACGATTTAAGAAGTATTTTACGAAAACAATTATTATTAAGGTAAATTCGAGATGGTTGCGTTAGTCAAAGCCGACCTTCCGCAGCCATTCCTTTGGTATCCTTTACTTCGATCGCTCCAAACCGTTTTGAAAACGCAGCATTTTAAAGATAAATCTTGTATGCAGCACTCGTTGAAATTGATTCTGCAAAAGGTATGAAAAAGTAAAAAAATAAATACATACGCCCAAAATTAGCCTATTTTATGAGTTTTTCAGAAAAATAAAGTAAATGTTTCTTGCAAACTTTTGCAAGCCCGTATATAGTCAAGAAAAATCAAACAAAAGATTATTTTAATAGAATTTAAAATATACATTAATTTCTTACCTTAAAATCTACAATTACTAAAATATTTGCAAATACTGGAAATTTTGAAAAACTTGATTTGAATATACTAGTTTACCTTGGTTAATCTCAAGTTTAATAACCTGAATAATAATAAAAATTTTAATTATTTACGCATAATAATAATTTCATATAAATTTAGCTAAAAGTTGTTGTCATTAAGTCAGTGCCTCTCAAAAGGTGCCCCGCTGTGTTTAACAATGTCCTGGTTTGAATTGTTTGTTGTATGTCAATTGGTGTTATACGTGTTTTATTTATTTCTCTTTAGTCTTACTTACTTACCTACCTTTTACTTCTGCATTAGTCATGTTGTGACTTAGGGTAGCATGCCATAAAAAAACTTTCGTTCAAAAAAGGCGTCATCAGCCAAAAAAGGTTAAAGACCACTGCAATAAGTTGTTTTTAAGTTTAAATCGTTCTTTAATTTGATCACTATATTGTAGGTTATTCAAGAAAGAAAAGTACTATACTATTAGTGATACAACATCAACATAAGTTTATATATTTGTTTTACAAAATGTTTTCGTTATTTGTGAGTACTATACTACATGGAGTTTTAGTTACATTCATAACTTTAGTGCTTACATTATATTTATATTTTAAATGGCGTTATTCTTATTGGAGTCGTAGAGGCGTAACTGCACCCCCTGCACTTTTCCTTTTGGTAATCTAGCAGATGTCGCTTTAGGACGAGTATCAGTTCAAGAAATGTTCAAAAAATTGTATACAGATCTGAAACCTAAAGGAATAAAATATTCTGGATATTATTTTTTTCACAAGCCAGTGCTAGTTGTGCTTGATTTAGAATTAATAAAGTCGATATTGGTTCAAGATTTTGCTCATTTTACCAATCATGGTTTATTAGACCAGAAAGATTACGATGTTTTTAGCGGTCACATTTTTGGTGCAAAAGGTGTGGAGTGGAAAAAAATGAGGGAAAAATTAACACCTTTATTTAGCAGTGGAAAATTAAAATGATGTTTTCAACAATTGAAAATTGTTCCGCGCAACTAGCAAGCTTAATAAATTACGCTGCAGAAAATTCTGAAAAACTAAATATAAACGATATATCAGGAAGATACACCACCGATATTATATCATCCGTTTCTTTTGGTATTGAAAGCAACACATTAAAAAATCCTACTTCAGATTTTCGAAAATATGGAGAACGCGCATCTGGAAATGGTGATCTAGTGGGTGCATTATACTTAGTATGCCAAGTACTTATACCCGATATATTTTCACTTCTCAAAATTCCTATTTTTCCTAAAGATGTTACAACTTTTTTTCGTAACATTGTACAAAGTACAATAAAATACAGGGAAGAGAACCAAATAATACGAAAAGATTTTATGCAACTTATGATTCAATTAAAAAATAATATTAATATTTCTGACAAAGTAGATGGTGGTTTTAATCTAGAGGCAAATAGTAATAGTAATAAAACAGTAATAAATGATCAAGATAAGTACTCTTTATCGGTTGAAGATATTACTGCTCAAACTCTGCTATTTTTTGTAGCTGGCTACGACACTTCGTCGCTTACAATTGCATTTTGCATATACGAATTAGCACACCATCAGGACATTCAAGAAACGTTGAGGAATGAAATAAATACTGTGTTAAACAAACACGAAGGATTACTTTCCTATAACGCAATTATGGAAATGCCATATATGGAGAAATGTATCAGAGGTAGTTATAAATAATTCATTGCAATGATTAATTTTGAAACTTTTTTTATCTATCTAGAAACACTTAGAAAATATCCATTATTTTCTAGTCTGTTCAGAAACTGCACGAAAACGTATCAAGTACAAGATTCCGATTTAATAATTGAAAAGGATATGATAGTAATGATTCCTGTACAAGAACTTCATTACGATCCAAAATACTATCCAAATCCAGATAAGTTTGATCCAGAACGGTTTTCAAATGAAAATATATCGACAAGAAATACGTTTACTTGGCTACCATTTGGAAAAGGACCTCGTGAATGTATAGGTATATTTTTGTGTGTAAAGGTTCAAGTAAATATTATTTTATGAGAAACAAATTTTTAGCTCGTCGGCTTGGTATGATTATAGTAAAAGTAGCTTTAGTAAAGCTATTGGAAAATTTTCGATACAGCTTAGATTCGAGAACAGCATATCCAGTGAAAAAAGCTACAAGATCATTTGCAATAGCAGCCGAAGGAGGAATTTGGTTAAATGTAGAGAAAATTGTAAACTAACTGAAGATTAATTCAAATAATTTGCAAAAAAAGAATGCATTTAATTTTACTCGGTCTATAGTTTTGTGAAAGTTTTGTAAAAAATCGGATGTGGCTATGCCCATGACTTGATCATACTTTTATTAAATATTAAAAAAATAATTTTTAATAATAAAAAGAAAAAAATATTTTTCATTAACCAATGTGACTCAAAATCTAATCAGCTTTAAGTCTAAATATAAAGATACAAAATACCAATTCTCGTTTTGAAATTCTCAGTAGTTTTTTAAATATTTAATAAAAACTAATAATAAATAAAAGATTTAAAAAAAATTGCTTCCATGGACCAATTTTATCCAAAATTTAATCAAGCTCTAATTTCTGCCATAAACATAACAACTTTCAACTTTAGTTTTGAAAATCCTATTAGTTTTTAAAATGTTAAATAAAGGCTAATATAAAATAATAAAATTTAAAATAATAAAAATCAATAGTTTTTATAAGCAAATTTTAACTAAAATTTTATCAGTTCTAAATATCGACATAAGTACGCTAAATCCTAAATTTTGTTTTGAAATTCTTATTAGTTTTGAAATATTAATTAAAAACTTATAATAAATTATAAAATTTAAAAAATAAAAAAATAGTTTTCGTAAATCAATTTTAGCCAAAATCTCTAAGACTCAATATAAAGATACAAAATCCAACATTTTGTTTGAAAATTTCTATTAGTTTTTCTGTAGGTCGCACACAAAATTTGACCACACACACACACACACACACACATTATTTGGAAATGGTCTTATTTTACTCAGGGGACCTCAAAAAGTGTAAATCCATCAAAATCTCAATTTTTTTTCTGCACGAAAACAATACTTTTTCATATTACATATGATAAAGTAAAAAGGTATTAATATAATTCGATTCATCAGATTTACATTATTACATATACTATGTAATACTAGCTGGATACCCGGCTTCGCCCAGGGTCTCCTTAAAAATAAAATACTTTGCCTTTGTTTGAAGTATTTTAATTTTGCACGGTTGCTTTACCAGTATTCTTCTCCAGTATTTCAAAACGGTTTCTAGTCTTGCTTCCCGTTGTCCCTTGGTTGCTATAACTTAATTTATTTCGTTAAATATGATGCTATTCCAAGAAATTGTTAAAATTGCAAAGAAATTGCTGGTACTTATACACCAAAATTGTTTAGTGGTTAATCCCTCGGTAGAAAGATACCTAAACTTAAAAACAGAAATCACTTATAATAGTGTAAAGTATTATAGGGTAAAGTTGGAATTTCCAGTTTTTTTTGCAGTTAATTACTAAGATATGTTATTTGCAATTGCTCTTTTGCTTGTCAGACTTTTTAACATTGATATTATATTCGTTGTGGAACTATTCAATTGCTTGATTGTATTTTTTGTTTGGTTTATCCCTTTAAGATACTTCAACTTATTCTTTTTTAATTATTTCTTCAAAATGATTTGAAATTTTACTTGCATTTTTTTTAGTGGGGCGAGAACCTTCAGTTCTTATCACCATTTTAACTGGTTGTTTTTGTTGTTTGTTCTATGTTTGTCTTGTGTTCTGGAATTTGAAATTTCATGCCACCCCATCTTTTTGTTTTCTATTCTTTGATACAATAATAAAACAACCTCTTGTTTTTTATTTGTTTTATTTATTTTATCTGGCGCCCTTACATCAAAGTATTTTAGTTTCTCTAGTTAGTTGTTACACATGCACCTGAGCAAAAGAACACACGAGATCCTGGATCACCCGGCACTCTGAACTGGCAGAGCTAGTCGCGGCTTGCACAAGCTGTTTAGGGAGTACCAAAAATGCAAAAATAATGAATATTTCTGATATAGTAAAAGGCGACTTTAATTTGGTAGCAAAAATAACAGTAATAATATAAACTGTAATATAACTGTTTTCAAGATTTTTGTTCTATATTGAAGATATTGCCCTCAAACTGTATTTTTTTATAGCTATGATAGTTTGGCTGTTACAATTACATTTTGCATGTACGAATTAGCATTATTTCAGCAAAACATTCAAGAAATGTTAAGGGAGTAATAAATACAAACGTTAAATAAAATTAAATAAAGACGAAGGAAAACTTTCTTACAGCACAATTATGGAAATAAATTTAAGAAATGTATCAATGGTAATAATTATTAAAAATTTATTTTAATAGTACATTAGACCCACGGTTAATTTGAAAGCTTTTCTGATTTTTTTGAAAATTTTTAATTAGAAAAGAATTTGTTCAGAAAATGCACTAAAACGTATAAAATAGAAGATTGATTGTCAAGAAAAATCTATACTTACAAATTTTCGAAAAAATTGTATTAATGCTAGAAAGTCATAAACAGTTGAGTTTTCAACTGCTGCTTCAAAAATGAAAATGTTACTTATTTTTTTTTTTTTTATTGTAGTTAATACTAGATCAACAAATTAGTTTGTTACACATAGTAGCTTTAAATGATTACACAATAGCATGAATAAATAACTAATGAGGTCATGTACCTCGAATATCATATATTTTTGTAAAATAATATTTTTCAATTTAAGTTAAGTTAAGTTGAGTTGCTAGGTCGTAGGTGTTTGTCTTGAGGGAGACGCCTTTTGAGTCTCTGGTGTATTCCTGTCGCTCCTAGCGAGAAATGTTGAACACTTGAGCAATTATGCGAACTAGCATGGAAGTTGATGGTGGTCGTCTTGATAAATTGCTTAATAGTTGGACAGTTAAGCTCGTAATGTAAAGAAGAATTCCTCACAAACCATGGAGCGTCTACCGCTATTCTCAGGATCTTGTTTTGATAGATTTGCAGCTTGTTGATATTGGAGTCGCTTGCATTGCCCCAGATTGCGCAAGCATACATCATCGAGGACCTTATAGAGATTTATATAGGAGAACGCTGCATGCATGTTTCAGTGTTGATTTTCTATTGATTAGAGGATAAAGTAGTTTGAGTTTTACGTGACACTCTACTAGTTTTTTTCTGGATATGTATTCTCCAGCTTAGTTTAGTGTCTAGTTGTACTCCGAGATATTTAACGGCGCAGTTTGCCGGGTTCCAAGAGATTAATTCACCGTTTAAAGACAGTTCTGTGGGATCATCGATTTTTCTCAATGTGAAAACTTTGGCAACGCATTTTGAGCTGTTAATTTTCAAGTTCCATTCGTTGTACCATTTTAGTAGTATATCAGTAGCTGCCTGTAGTTGTTCTATGGCATTTTCGAAATTTGTGCTGGATGTTAAGATGTAGGTGTCATCAGCGAACATGCCTAGCTCAGCTGTTGTGGATGGAGTATCGTGGGTGTAAATGTTGAACAAATCGGGTCCCGGCACGCTGCCCTGGGGCACCCCAGCGTTTATATATTTTAATGCAGATCTGGATGTGTGAATTTTAACTTGGAAGGATCGTTTGGTGAGAAATGATAAAAGGATTGTCTTGAGATACTCGGGAATTGGTAAGCGAAGGATTTTGTATTTGAGACCTTCTAACCACACGCTGTCAAATGCCTGCTGGACATCCAAGAATAGTATAGTTGTAAATTTTTTTGCTTCGTATCCTCGCTCTATTTCTTCGGTGATACGTAACAGCTGGTGTGTGGTAGAAAGTTTTTCTGAATCCAAATTGGTACGGGGTATAATGTTTTTTCGTCGAGGATTTTTATTAGTCTGGTGTGATGACCTTCTCAAGTAGTTTGGATAGAGAGGTTAGTAAGCTTATCGGTCTGTAACTGGAGAGCTCTCGTTTTGGTTTACCAGGTTTTTTAAACATAATAATAATACCGTGTTTCCATTTAGTTGGGAAATGTCCAAGTCTTAAGCAGGAGTTTAATATGGTAGTTAGAAGAGATAGCGTTCTCTTGCTTAAGTTTTTTAGAACTATGTTGGGTATTAGATCTTCGCCTGGAGCTTTGTTTATGCTGAGAGATTTTATTATTGAAGATAGTTCGTTGGGCGAGGTTGGTTCCATATCGATCCCTGGCGATGGGAGGTTCGTCTCGATATAGTTTCTTACATATAGACCGTGACCAGGCGTGCTCAATAAGTGAGGTTGAAAGGTTTTTTCTAGATGATCCGCAAACAGTTTTGATTTTTCTTCATCTGAATAGTGTGTAGAACCATCTTTTTGCAATGTTGGAATTTCTTGAGGTTTACGTAAAATCCTTCTTGTAGCCTTCCACAATCCCGATTCACCAGGCTCCAACTCGCTGACATATTTCTTGTACGAATTTATTTTATATTTTTCTAGTTCTCTTTTGACTCGATGAGTAAGATTGTTTAATTGATTTCTAATGTTTGCATCTCTGGTTCTTGACCACAGGCGTCGAATTTGATTTTTTTGTTTGATTAAGTCGAAGATAAACTTAGGTGGTGGGTTTAATCCGGTTGCTTGCTTTTTTCTTGGGAAAGTTTTTGTGATAGCGGCTTTTACATTGAGGGTAATGCCCTCAGTTATAGTTTGAATAGCGTCATCTACATTTGCTACTGTTTGGATATAATTGGGTAGTTTAAGATTGTTATCACAGAGATTTCTGAAATTTTCCCAGTCGACGATTCCATTAATTAGTCTAGGTTCCTCCCGATATTGGATTGCAGTTGATTGTAGCGATATTATGACTGGAGCGTGGTCGGAATCAATTTCCCAAAAAACACTTCTTGAGTGAGTGCTTTGTTGAAGTTTTCATTACCAAGATGTCCAAAATATCGGGTTGATGATCTATTCGATATGGGTAGTAAGTGTTGTCCGTTGGTGCCATTACAAGAAGTGCGAGTCGCGAACAGATGTCATTTAGTTTGGATCCTGATGGATTTGAAGTTCTACATCCCCAGATTTGGTTCTTGCTATTAAGATCTCCTATTACAAGAGTGGGTTCGTTGTTGTTAAATAATTTTACCATGTCGCTTTCAAGTAATGGTTTGTTTGGTTGTTTGTAAGTGCTGATTATTTTAATGTAGTTGTTTGGGTCAAATTTTAATTTAATTGCTACCGTTTCTAAGTTGGTGGTATCCGTTGGTAAGACATCATGGTGTATGATTTTGTTTTTGATGAGTATACAGACTCCACCTGCTGCATAATTAGCATTTCTATCTTTACGGTGGACTCGATATCCTGTTAGCTTAAATGGTTCGTTTAGGACAAGATGCGTCTCGGTAATACAGGCGATGTCAATGTTATGCCGAGCTAGGAAGGCAGCGAGAGTTAGTTTGTGATTATTTAAGCCATTAGCATTCCAATTTAGGATTTTTAATTGAGACAATAGACAGTGGTTATTATGAACCATTGAAAAGCAATGGTATAATTTGGGTTATAAGAAATTGTTTAATTTGACCTAGATATGGGGTTAATAAACTCAGTAGAGAATGTAGAAGCTGTTCGATCATGGATGATGGTTGGGTAGATTGGTTCGTACTGGGGCCTGTTGGTGCATTAGCCCTATTTTGATTGACGAACGCTGCGAGTAGGTTTGGTATTTGGTTTTGATTGGTGTTATTTGGGTTTATTCTTTGTGTTCTTCCTGTTGCCTGAGCGTAGGATCTTGTATCCGTGGTATTTTTCTTTCTAGCATATATTTACAGCCTCTATAGTTTGCGGGGTGATTATCTCCGCAATTTACACAGACCGGGGGCTCGATTTTGTTCTTCTTACATTGGGAATAGAGATGATCTCCATTACACTTGACGCATCTAGGTTCGTGAGAGCAATAATTTTTGGTGTGTCCGACTCTCTGACAGCGGTAGCATTGGGGAATTTGATTGTTTTTACGTCTGGGTTCGACGATTACTCTGGCTTCCCATATTTTCTCGATTTTAAAGATTCCTTCAGCTTTTTCATTATCTGTTAATTCAACGATGCAAACAGGCATGGGTGTTTTGTCTTTATATAGTAGACGAGTGATTTTTAAGATTGGTAGGTTATATAGTTTAAGTTCCTCTTCTAGTTCGGTTTGAGTTAGAGAAATGGGAACATTTTTGATTGCTACCGAAATTGGTTTTGTGCTGGGATCTTGATATGTATGATATTTAATTGCGTTATCTTTGTAGAATTGAGACAGTTTTCTGTAATCTTCTATGTCCTTGGTATTAACTTTAAGGAAATTTTTTGAATAAGATGTCTCGAATTTATTTTGACAATTGATTTGATATCGGTAATGACCTGAACGTGGTTTAACGGACCTGATAAGAAAATAGGTGGGATCTTTATTTCTTTTGTAACTTGAGATGTAGGAATTGGTTGAGGCGATGATTGCGTGATTTCAGATGCTGGTTGTTCAGACCCTTCCTGTGAATCAGATACACCGGGATCTAGATCTTCCGGCAGATAAAATTTATTTTGTTCTAAGATAGGTGTGGGAGACCATTGGTACTTTTTTTGAGTTGGGTTTATTGGAGGCGATAAAACAGCAGCTTTACGTTTGATAGGGGGCATTGTTTTCTAGATTTGTTACCCCCTATTACAGGGGGTAGAATTCTACGTCCGCACTCATTGAGCTCTAACTCGCGAATAACTTATTTTAAAAACACACACAACTTGAACTTCTAAAATGTCAATTCCGTAGTTCTTTTTAATAAATTAAAAAATTTTTATTTTGTTATAATTCTATACGTTTATGACCGACTTTTTTCAAGACTTTTTGCCTGTAATTATTAGTACTATATAATTTTAATAAAATTAATCAGCTATTTTAGTATATACACGTAAAAGAAATTGAAAATGCTTCACGCCAATGACCAAGGCTGTATATTAAGGAACCAAAATATTTTGTTATTTCATGCATTTTTTTAAACATACGTTTTTCAAGTTAGCCGATGATTTTTTGCTAAAATTGTTTATTCCCAGTATTTAACTAAATCAACAAATAGCAGTAGCAATCATTGCAATTTGTAATTAATTCTATCCAAAAACACGCAAGAGTTATTACGTAACTATTTGTGTAATAATAATAAAATAGTATAATAGTATTTTATGTACCTAGGGCGATATGAGGATGTTTATGCCCGCGGGCGACGAATTTCAGCACGAGGGCCTTTGGCCCGAGTGATGAAAGTCGCACAAGCATAAACATCAATATCCAGTGGTGCATATAACGTTTTATTTTCACTTTGAAACTTAAATATCAACAGCCTTATGCATAATCGTGCTCTTAAAATGGTTTTAAAACGATACTTCTTAAAAGCGTGTAAAGCCGTTTTAACTTTTTGGTATGCATAGTCCTCTTAATATGAAACTTAGTAACATTTTAGTTAGTTTCATTTTATTGTACCTTTTGCTAAGTATTTATTTGGCAACACCGTAAAATAACTATCAGCTGTTATTTATGTATGATTTTTAATGGTTATGTTATGTTATTTTCATGTCGGATTTACATTTATTTTATGTGTATGTTATCTACAAGTCAAATTTAATTCATATATTACTTATAATATAAAAAACTAAAATTATGTCGGTAAGTTATTATATAAAAATTATTATAATGCAGTAATTTATGTACTCATGTTACAATGTAGTAATAATACCATTGTTTTACTTTAGATTGAAAAGGCAAAGGGCGTCAAATTGGGATGATCAGGAAAAAAAATATTCATAGTGGCTGTAAAGCCACATCTAACGATGATCGAAGATGAAATGAAAATACTAGTGGTATTCGTAAGTTGTACTATTTTAATTATTACCCATTTCAAATCTTATCGGACAACCTTTTTATGTAGAAAAACTAGGTGAAAGATAAATTTACAGGCACACGAGGAGTATATGTAAATGAAATTAAAATCGAGCAAGGAAAGAAAAAAAGAAAAGTAAGTTATACTATTTTAATTATTATTCATTTCAAATCTTATCGAACAATCTTTTTATAGGAAAACTAGATGAATTAACAGGCATACGAGAAGCAGATGTAAATGGACGTAAAATCAAATAAGCTCTGAGACACAATTGGACGAAGTTCATATATTAAAAAGAAAATAGAAGAATAGTTGTTATACGATATATAACATTTAAACAAGAAGAAACCTCTACGATTTAAAAATTAAATATAAAATTTATTTATACAATAAGAAAAATTAACACAATAAAATATTTTATAAAATTTCTATGAACTTTTTTGTTGTTGTAATCTTAATACAATAATGAAATTATCCTAATATTGAACTATACAGCTTTGCCAAAATATTTTATCCCTTATATTTGGTGGCATCAAAATTTATTTATATATTGAAATATTAGTAATACGGGTTCAAGCATATTCATTAACACCCGATAACATTCCATTTATTTAATTTTTTCAAATTTGAATTTTCAATAATCTTCCATTCGATATTCTTTAATTGTGGACTTCATCTTTCAACGGTTCACAATATCCAAAATTCTGCACTTCACATCGTTTACAACTTGTTTGTTGAGAGTGACTCTTTCTTATCAATAAGGAGAGTAAGGAATATTCAACACTTGGATATTTAATTTTCATAAGAGTCTCATCGATGCACCCTACTATAATGAGACAATCTGTAAGAATGTAAAATCTGGTTTAAACGGCTTTAGCTCAGCACCCGTCTCTAGAAATTTTATACATTTATTGTGATGTACAGCTATAATTTCAGCAACAGGTTTAATTTTATACGAAGATTAAAGTAAATATGCATGGTAATAGTAACCCACTCAAAATTTTCATAATAATTATTTTTAAATTATATTTCATATCAATTATTTCACATAATTAGGTATTTCAAATATAATCATTTCATGAAAAAATTTTATAATTTTTTTATTTTTTTATAAAAAATAATTATTATTATGATAAATGTTATTTGGAAGAATAATGTAACAAAATTTAACCTTCAAAATATACAAAATTGTTTACTTATATTTAAAAATAAAGCTTAAAATGGTCTTAAACATGCCCAGGAGTGTCACTAAAATTTTAGCAGCCAACTTGCAATTTTGGTATTCTGCTAACGATAGTACCCTTTTTAACGCGACTATGCATACGGTTTACACAGTTGGCTACTAACTAGTTAGTTAGTAGCGCGCTAAAAGCCAACTTTCTGACTATGCATAAGGCTGCAAATGTTTTATTTTGAAATTTAGTAGTTAAATTTAATTTTTTAAAAACATACATGGCTTTGCCGATATTGAATTTTTTGTATCTATGACAACAAGACGATTTGTTTATGTGGTGAATAATTTAGTAGTGAAAATAAAATATTAATTTAATCGAACGCCTTATTATGATACAAAACGAAATTCCTGATGTAGTAATAGAAAGAGCTGAAAGAGCCAATAGTGAATTGCTACCTAAAAAATCGCGTTCTTTGTACGATAAGGAATTTGAATTTTTTTATATTTGGTAATATGAAAGGGCATAATGAGCGGGCGTAATCATAACGCCCGCTCATTATGCCCTGAGGCGTTATGACTTTGTTTATATGTCTCCTAGCACAGATATAAATGACAAATAATAGATAAGTGAAATATAAAGTATATTAAATATTTTATTCATTAAATTAATTCATAACTCTTTCAATATTTAGCAGAATTTTTCCTCTTAAGTTACAAAAACTTTTCTAGCAGCTCTTTTAATGGATACACTGTTGTCGAATCTAAGCTGTATTGAAAATCTTGCAGGAATTTAATTAAACCAACTTTACTTAAATCATGGAAAGCCGATTACCTAAAATTTTTAGACTTTCTCAATGTTTCTAGAATTACTAAAAATTTCAACGACTGATTTTATTATGATTTACTAAATACCTTTGATACATTTTTCCATATACGTCATTTCCATGACTGCGCGATAAGATAGCTCTCCATGCTTATTCAAAATAGTGTGAATTTCATCTCTTAATTTTCTCTGGATGTCCTGTTGATTTGCTAATTCATACAGGCAAAGTGCAATAGTAATAGATGAACTTTCATAACCCGCTAAAAAAAACAAAATTGTTTGGGCAGCAATATCTTCAATTGATAACGAGTAGAAATCTGTTCTGTTTAATGCATTTTTGTAAGTACTATTATTTCCTTCTATACTCAAGGAATCATTATTTTTATCGGACACATCAATATTATTCCTTAATTGAATCATGAGTTGCATAAAATCGTTTTGTGCTACGCAATTCTCTTCCCTGTATTTTATTGTTCTTTGTACAATCTTAAGAAAGAAGTTTGTAATATCTTTTGGATATAGTGGTATTTTAAAAATGTATATAGATATCTGCTATAAGTAAATCTGGTATAAATATGGTCAGTATTTTAAATAAATGATCAGTAGCTTAGGTAATATGTTCGGTAAGTAGTTTAGGTATGAAATGGGAGCTTGGGGTAATTTAGAATTACCTTTGCCCAAAATTTATACAAACGTGTTTGCCCTTGATCTTCATTTTCGACAGGTCGTATTGTAGCGGATGCAAAGGTCTAGATTCGAATTGCCTTTGTTGTCCTTTCGCTTCTTTAGAAATTAATGAGTAAATCAAACTTGGAGTAAGAAAGCAACAACGTTTATTAAACAAAATTGAATTTGTCTTTGCTCTGCAGGGTGTGTATAAAATTGTAAAATTGAAATGGGCAACAATAAACAAAATTTTAACAATTTCCTGTTATAGGTAAATGTACGGTACTTTAAATAAATAGTCAGTATTGTAAACATATCAGTACATGGTAATAAAATCTTAAATGAAGTGAAAAAATGTTCATGCTAGTACTTATTTGTTTTTTAAGACAGTTAGCATGTAAATTAATATTTATCTATATGTGTTTGCCATTACGAGTACCACTCGTAAATACAAGTTTTCCTACAGAAATAAAAACAAATTATGAAGAAGTCTTAAATTAGAATTACAGGGCGAGAATGAATCAAAAATTTTGAGGTTTACGCACTAAAAAATCAAAAATTGTAAAGCATTTCTACGATTGAATTTTATTTGAATTTTACTTAAAATCATGTATTTTATAATTTTTTTGATGCATCCGTCACGTATGTGTAGTATTATTTAAATAAAACATTGAAACACGACGATTTAAGAAGTATTTTTACGAAAACAATTATTAAGGTAAATTCGAGATGGTTGCGTTAGTCAAAACCGACCTTCCGCAGCCATTCCTTTGGTATCCTTTGCTTCGACCGCTCCAAACCGTTTTGAAAAACGCAGCATTTTAAAGATAAATCTTGTATGCAGCACTCGTTGAAATTGATTCTGCAAAAGGTATAAAAAAGTAAAAAAATAAATTATGTATATACGCCCAAAATTAGCCTATTCTATGAGTTTTTTTAGAAATATAAAATAAATGTTTCTTGCAAACTTTTTGTAAGAAAAATCAAACAAAAGATTATTTTAATAGAATTTAAAATATACATTAATTTCTTACCTTAAAATCTACAATTACTCAAAGATTTGCAAAATACTGGAAATTTTGAAAAAATTGATTTGAATATACTAGTTTACCTTGGTTAATCTCAAGTTTAATATCCTAAATAACAATAAAAATTTTAATTATTTACGCATAATAATAATTTTATATAAATTTAGTAAAAAGTTGTTATTATTAACATATTCCATAATGCATTAAGTCAGTGGCTCTCAAAGGGTGCGCCACTGTGTTTAACAATTTCGTTGTTTGAATTGTTCGTTGTACGTCAATTGGTCTTATACATGCTTTATTTATTTCTCCTTACTCTTACTTATTTACCTACCTTTTACTTGTGCATTAGTTATGTTGTGACTTAGGGTAGGATGCCATAAAAAAACTTTCGTTCAAAAAGGCGTCATGAGCCGAAAAAGTTTAAAGACCACTGCAATAAGTTGTTTTTCAAGTTTAAATCCTTTATTAATTTGACCACTATATTGCAGGTTATTCAAGAAAGAAAAGTATAGTAGTAGTGATATCGAATTCTTTATTATAAATTTATATATTTGTTATAAAAATGTTTTCAACATCTGTGAGTACTATACTACATGGAGTTTTAGTTACATTCATAACTTTAGTGCTTACATTATATTTATATTTTAAATGGCGTTATTCTTATTGGAGTCGTAGAGGAGTAAATGCACCCCTATGCACTTTTCCTTTTGGTAATCTAGCAGATGTCGCTTTAGGACGAGTATCAGTTCAAGAAATGTTCAAAAAATGTATACAGATCTGAAACATAAAGGAATGAAATATTCTGGATATTATTTTTTTCACAAGCCAGTGCTGGTTGCGCTTGATACAGAATTAATCAAGGCAATTTTAGTTCAAGATTTTGCTAATTTTTCTGGACATGGTTTATTCGAACAGAAAGATTACGATCCTTTTAGTAGTAATTTGATTGGTTTAAAAGGTGAGGAGTGGAAACTCATGAGAGAAAAATTATCGCCTTTATTTACTGGTGGAAAATAAAGACGATGTTTTCAACAATTGAGAATTGTTCTATTGGAATAGTAGACTTGATAGATCAAGCTGCAAAAAATTCCGAAAAACTAAATATCCAAGATGTAGCAAGCAGATACACAACAGATGTAATTGCCTCCGTTGCTTTTGGCATTGAAAGTAATACATTAAAAAATCCTAATTCAGAATTTAGAAAATATGGCAAACGAATAACTGGTAGTGCTGATACGGCAAGTGCATTAAATTTAGTAATGCAGGTACTTATGCCAGATATATATACATTTTTAAAATACCCTATATCCGAAGGATATTACAAACTTCTTTCTTAAGATTGTACAAAGTACAGTAAAATACAGGGAAGAGAATTGCGTAGCACAAAACGATTTTATGCAACTCATGATTCAATTAAGGAATAATATTGATGTGTCCGATAAAAATAATGATTCCTTGAGTATAGAAGGAAATAATAGTACTTACAAAAATGCATTAAACAGAACAGATTTCTACTCGTTATCAATTGAAGATATTGCTGCCCAAACAATTTTGTTTTTTTTAGCGGGTTATGAAAGTTCATCTATTACTATTGCACTTTGCCTGTATGAATTAGCAAATCAACAGGACATCCAGAGAAAATTAAGGGATGAAATACAAACTATTTTGAATAAGCATGGAGAGCTATCTTATCGCGCAGTCATGGAAATGACTTATACGGAAAAATGTATCAAAGGTATTTAGTAAATCATAATAAAATCAGTCGTTGAAATTTTTAGTAATTCTAGAAACATTGAGAAAGTATCCCATTGTATCGAGTCTATTTAGAACATGTGCAAAACCCCATAAAGTACCAAATTCTGATTTGATAATTGAAGAAGGTATGTTAGTAATGATTCCTGTGCAAGAACTTCACTACGATCCGGAATATTACCCAAATCCAGAAGAATTTGATCCCGAACGATTTTCTAGTGAAAATATATCGAAACAAAAGACATTTTCTTGGTTACCATTTGGAGAAGGTCCTCGTAAATGTATAGGTAAATTTTAACATTATTAACAAATTAATACATTTTATTATTTAATTTATAATTTTTTAGGTATTCGGCTTTCCATGATTGAAGTAAAAGTTGCTCTAATTAAATTACTGCGTGATTTTCAATACAAGTTAGATTCGACAACAGTGTATCCATTAAAAAAAGCTGCTAGAAAGATGTTTGTAACTTCAGAAGAAAAAATTTTGCTAAATATAGAAAGAGTTATAAATTAATTTAATGAATAAAATGTTTAACATACTGAACACTACATATTTTATTATTATTACACAAATAGTACGTAATAACTCTTGCGTGTTTTTGGTGAGAATTAAAATTACAAATTGCAATGATTGCTACTGCTATTTGTTGATAATAGAGAAATACAGGGAACAACCAATTTTGGCAAAAAAGCATCGGCTAACTTGAGAAACGTATGTTTAAAGAATGCCTGAAATAACATAAAATATTTTGGTTCTTTAATATACAGCCTTGGCCATTAACATGAAGCCCCTTTTAAAATAGCTATTAAGTATATGCAAGCTGTCGAATATTTTTTGAAAACGGCTATAGCACAACCTTCCTAGTACGAAACTGATTTATTTTACTACTTTAGTAATGCTAAAATACTAAACATTAAGGGCACCAAGAAAACAAGAAGCTTTATTATTTTTGTATCAAAGAATGGAAAACAAAAAAAAATTTGGTGGCATGAAATTTTAAATTCCAGAACACAAGACAAATATACAACAAACAACAAAAAAATCAGTTAAAATGGTCATAAAAACTAAAGGTTTTCACCCCACATTAAAACAAAAACATTCAAGTAAAATTTGAAATCATTTTGAAGAAATGATTAAAAAAAAAATTAACAATAAGGTTAAATATCCTGAAGGGACAAATCAAACAAAAATACAATCAAGCAATTGAATGGTTCCACAACGTTAAAAAGTCTGACCAGCAAAGGAGCAATTACAAATAAAATATCTTGGTAATTAACTGTAAATGAAACTGTAAATTCCAACTTTACCATACAAATTACTCAATCCAGAGCGAATTAATCAGGGATTCCGTCGAGACTCTCATGTTGAGCCAGACTTCCTTGACTAGTTGAAATGCAAAAATAAGCTAAAACTCACAATATTGATTACAGAAAAAAAAGCAAAGTTAATCACTTGCAAAGCTCACTACATCCTCCAATACCTAGATGAATTTTGATTACAATTGAAACCTTTCTACCACCATCATTATAAAAAAAAATCTATTTCGTCTATGCGTCTAATGCGGTTTAATAAAACGACCAGATGTTATGGTAATTTCACACGTGGTATGGACGAGGGGTTAACCGCTGGTGAAGTTTTTTGTACACATCTAATAAAGTACATGAAGTATTGGGAAGGGGGGGGGGTGTAGAACACCTTCCAGTGCACAAATTTTGGAATGAAGAACATTGCAGAACATGCAGAACCCCAGACCGAGTAGTTTACTTTTATCAAAGTAAACTGAAGATCTCCGTTGCAGAAGCACTGGAGGTGTTCCACACTCCCAGACCCCCCGGTTTAAATAATTTATTTTTTATTAAAAGTGAATTAAATATTTAATCATATCTCAAGTTTATTAAAATTAGCTATGGCCAAGTAAATGTGTTTAATTCGTAATCTGACAATTAATTATAAACTACCTAATTATAAATTCCGTACTCACTGGGAGGTAGATCTCTACAACAGGAGAGTTCAGTTTACTTTGATAAAAAATAAACTACTTGATCCGGGGGCTGAGGGGGTAAAACACCCTCTAGTGCCTCTGCAACGGGAGATCTTTAGTTTACTTCTGATAAAAATAATCTACTCAATCCGGGGGGTCTGGGAGGTGTGGAACACCCTCCAGTGCTAAAATTTTGGTATTTCTGTAAGTCTCTTCTGTAAGAAGTATGAAGAATTATGATGAAGTACGTGAAGTGTGAAGTTAATTGTACACGATTTCCTCTAGCGGTTGACCCTTTGGGTATGGATGACTCCACAAGCTGGAAAACCAAAAAAATTCCTCTTCAATTGTAAATTCGGCAAAAAACTATTTGCAACTTGACAATTTAACGAGGCATTCTAATAATTCCCATGCGGCTTCTTTGACCTTACAAACGGTGTAAATTGTAATCTTTGTTCCCATGTTATGCGCACATTTCCAAAGTTTCATGGTTAAATAAATTAAAATTGTAAATTAAAATTATCAAATCTCTCTCGAAGTTTTCAGTCAAATGACTGGTTTGAAGCATCTATGCACTCTTCTCGGTTGAAGTGAATGATAACTTAACTTTCTTATTCTAACTAACCAAAAATTCTGAAGCAACTAAGTTTGAATGTACATAACGTTATAAAATAAACCATGCGATTCAAAATTATAAAATATGAGAGGTGGAAGTTTGTTAACAAAAAAAAAGTAACGCACGTTTAAATGCAAACTTCCCGTTACATATTTTTTAATTGAATCATCAACTGCATAAAATCCTTTTGTATTATTTGATTCTCTAATAAAATGTTAAAAAAAATTTGCAATATCCTTGGGGAAACTAGGAATTTGGAAAAATGAAAATATATCGGATACAAGTATTTGGCTCACTTGATTTAATGCGCCCACAATATCACCATTTCCTGTTGTACGATCTCACTATTTTCGAATACCTAAAGCAAAATTTTTTAGTGTGTTGCTTTCGATACCAAAAGCAACCGATGCTATAATATCTGCAGTATATCTTTCTGCTATAACTATTATTTATATTTAGTTTTTCAGAATTCTCTACAGCGTAATCTATCACATTAGCTAGTTTGATAGAACAATTCTCAATGATTGAAAACATCATTTTTAGTTTTCCACTGCTAAATATTAGTGTTAATTTTGCTCTCGTTTTTTCCACTGTGCATCTTTGAAAGAAAAGACATGACTACTAAAATGATCGTAATTTTTCTTCTCGAAAATACCGTGATCCATAGAATGGCCAACATTTTGAACCATAATCGATCTGATTAATTCCAGTATATCAAACACAATTAGCACTAGCTTATAATGAAAATGAAATTCGGAGTATTTTACTCATTTAGATTTTGAATTCCTGTACATTGTTTGAAAGATTTATTGATATGATACTCGACCTAAATCTACCTTTATTAAATTACTTAATGAAAATTCACCTGGTGGTGATGTTATGTTGATGTTTTAATATATAATATTAAAATTAAAGTTATGAGCAAAACGCAAACTATGGTAATGGTACTCGAAGTTATACAATTCATTTTGTAGGTTACACTCGTAAATTTACGATTAATTGAATTAATTGGTCTATAATCACTTTCACTATTTTAGAAGAAATTCTCTTAAAATAAAATATTAGCTATGAATGCTAATAAAACAATTCACTTAATGAAGGTTATTTGTAATTTATTAAACAGTAAACTCGTGGTGAGCTATCGACAGAATGTAAATATTTGAGCAAAAATAGCTTAGTTTAGACGACATGAGTTTTATTAGCATTCCTTCGAAAAGGTTTACATTTCATTTTCCGGTATTGATAAGGTAATATGCAAGATTAGCATAATTAAAAACAAAACATAAATTTAATATTATCATGACTTTAATCAAAATAAATGTAGGAAATGAACCAGAAAATGGTTCCGAGTTCAGAACAGAAAACCAAAACTTTGCAAGAGTGAAAATTGTCCACTTAGCAAACATCGCAAATAATCAAGATTAAACACAAAAAGGCAATTTTTATTCTCTATTGTCAACTAACAATGTTGCCAATTATTTGATAGATTGACTGTTAGTGTACGTTGTCTAGCTAACTGATAAATTCATGTATCGCCAAGAATGAATGAGATTATCGAGGGGTTAACCGCTGGTGAAGTTTTTTGTACACATCGCATGAAGTACATGACATCTCATGTGAAGTACATGAAGTACTTGTGAAATATATAAAGCACTTGTGAATTACATTGAAGCGAAAATAACGCGCTTGTCCCGGTTTTACAGAGACGGCTACAAAATGTAATAATACAATTTCAACTATCTTCTTATGCCCGATTTCTTCAACTAAAGTTATCTATAAGTTAAAATACATTAAAGTTAAATTGACGAAATTACCAATGAGGTGTTTGATTTGTTTTTGTTTTGTTGTGTGTTTAGTTATTTCGTTGTGGTCTGATTGGATGGGATTGGATAAGGTGCATATCATCAGTCCCCTTCCATTGCGAATTTTTAATTCAAAAAAGTCTAAATTATTTTCAGTTGGACCTTTTTTGTTTTTGAATTCTTTAGAAAATTAGTTGGGGCTGGAAATCTGCTAACTCCACCCTCCCGATTTTGAAAATAATCTCAATAATCGTTTGAGCATGATTGTACATAATTTATTTTCGCTTTACCCTTTTCTGTTGCCCCCCTCCCAATGTGTCATAATTTTTTTAGAAAACTAAAACGGTAGCGGAGAGTTTCTACTAAATTTTCAAACCTTTAATATGTCTGCCTGCATTGTAATATTTGTGCACTGGAGGGTGTTCCACACCCCCCAGACCCCCCGGATCGAGCAGTTTATTTTTTATCAGAAGCAAACTGAAGATCTCCCGTTGTAGAGGCACTTCCACACCCCCCAGACCCCCCGGTTTAAATAATTTATTTTTATTACAAGTGAATTAAATATTTAAGCATATCCCAAGTTTTTAAAATTAGCTATGGCCAAGTAAATGTATTTAATTCATAATCTGATAATTAATCATAAACTGAATAATTATAAATTCCGTACCCCTTGGAAGGTAGATCTCTGCAATTGGAGATCTTCAGTTTACTTCTGATAAAAATAAACTACTCAATTCGAGGGGTCTGGGGATGTGGAACACCCTCTAGTGTCTCTGCAACGGGAGATCTTCAGTTTGCTTCTGATAAAAAATAAACTGCTTGATCCGGGGGGTCTGGGGGTGTGGAACACCCTCCAGTGCACAAATATTGGAATAAAGATCATTGTAGAACATTCAAAACCCCTCTGAACCCCCAGAAAATCTTGAGTTTACTTCTGATATAAAATAAACTACTTAATCCGGGGGGGTGTAGAATACTCTCCAGTGCCTTTGCAACAGGAGATCTTGATTAAAATAAACTTGATCCGGGGGTTCAGAGGGGTTTTGAATGTTCTACAATGTTCTTTATTCCAAAATTTGTGCACTTTTATCAGAATTAAACTGAAGATCTCCCGTTACAGAGATCAGAAATTTATAATTATGCAGTTTATGATTAATTACCAGATTATGAATTTAACACATTTACTTGGCCATAACTGATTTTAAAAAACTTGGATATGCTTATATATTTAATTCATTTTTAATAAAAATAAATTAGCTAAACCGGGGGGTCTCGGGGGTGTGGAACACCCTCCAGTGCATTAGGAACGGGAGAACTTTACTTCTGATAAAAAATTGATTAATTAATTCGGGTGGTCTGGGGTGTGGAACACCCTCCAGTGCACAAATTTTGGAATGAAGAACATTGCAGAACATGCATAACCCCCCAGACCGAGTAGTTTATTTTTTATCAGAAGTAAACTGAAGATCTCCGTTGCAGAAGCACTGGAGGGTTCCACACCCTCCAGACCTCCCGGTTTAAATAATTTATTTTTATTAAAAGCGAATTAAATATTTAAGCATATCTCAAGTTTATTAAAATTGGCTAGGCCAAGTAAATGTGTTTAATTCGTAATCTGACAATTAATTATAAACAGCGTAATTATAAATTCCG
This sequence comes from Lycocerus yunnanus, assembly GCA_036346125.1. Lineage (NCBI taxonomy): Eukaryota > Metazoa > Arthropoda > Insecta > Coleoptera > Cantharidae > Lycocerus > Lycocerus yunnanus. The sequence goes on along the minus strand of JARFIX010000075.1, from coordinate 1,195,696 downwards.
CACCCCCTGGGAGGTAGATCTCTGCAACGGGAATCTTCAGTTTCTTCTTCTTCAGGTGCCTATCCGTTCCGGATGTTGACTATCATTCTGGCTCTCATGATTTTATTAACCGCTGTGCGGAAAAGTTCCGTTGTCGTCATTGAAAACCACGTTCTTAGGTTTTTAAGCCAAGATATTCTTCTTCTCCCGACACTTCTCTTTCCCTCCATTTTTCCTTGCAATATGCACTGCAGAAGTTGGTATCTGTTCTTGTTTCTCATAATATGTCCCAAATATTGCAGTTTTCTCGCTTTGACCGTGTCAATCACCTCTGTCTGTTTCGCCATTCTTCTTAGTATCTCTGCATTTGTCACGTGTTCCACCCACGAAACTCTCAAGATTCTGCGGTAAATCCACATTTCGAAAGCCTCCAGTTTTTTCGTCATTGCTTCCGTTAGTGTCCAAGACTACTCCATAAAACAGCACAGGAAAAACGTAGCAGCGTATCATTTTTAATTTCGTGTCTAGTGTTATGTTATGACTTTTAAAAAGTTTTGTCATTCTGGTAAACGTGCTTCTTGCTTTTTCTATTCGAATCTTTATTTCAATTGAATGATCCCACTGCTCGTTAATATTGGTGCCAAGGTATGTATATTTGCTGACTCTTTCTATGTGCTGGTTATTTACCATCAGCTGACAGTTTGGTATATAATCCTTGCTTATCACCATTAGTTTTGTTTTGCTTAGATTTATTTCTAGTCCATACTGGTTACTAATTTCTGTCACATTTCTCATTAAATTTTGTAGGTCTGTTATGTTGTCAGCAAAAATTACCGTATCATCGGCGTACCTAATATTGTTTATACATTCTCCATTTAACACAATTCCGGCATCTACGTCATACAGTGCTTCCTTAAATATTTGTTCGGAATAGAGATTGAATAATAAGGGGACAAAACACCCCCTGCCTCACTCTCGCAGAATCTTTACCATTTCCGTGCGACCCCCGCCCGAGTCGCAAACTTGCTTCTTGTCTCCGTTAATATTGGTGCCAAGGTATGTATATTTGCTGACTCTTTCTATGTGCTGGTTATTTACCATCAGCTGACAGTTTGGTATATAATCCTTGCTTATCACCATTAGTTTTGTTTTGTTTAGATTTATTTCTAGTCCATACTGGTTACTAATTTCTGTCACATTTCTCATTAAATTTTGTAGGTCTGTTATGTTGTCAGCAAAATTACCGTATCATCGAGTACCAATATTGTTATCATTCTCCTTTCAATTCGGCATCTACCGTCATACAGTCTTCTTAAATATTTGTTAGAAATAGGATTGAATAATGGGACAAACACACTGCCTTGTTCCATTTCCCGCATCCGTTCAAACTGCTCTTTTTTCCCATTAGGAATTTTGTCAAGTATACTATCATTTTTCAGTTTTACTCTATCAAATGCTTCTTGGAAATCGATAATGCACAGAAACACATCGCAAGTTACGTCTCTAATCTCTGGATAAGGACCTGAACTGAACAGGGCTTCTCGCCAACTGCATCCAAATCCAAACTGTGTAGGTTCATTTGTTCTTGCACACCCTGTATATTCTTTTGGGGTATCTTTAGAAATATTTTAAAAATCTCTAGTAATTTTTCTATACCCCATGTTTTAGCCCCTTCAATCTTGGGAATTGCAATAAACTCTGATTTCGCCACTCATGCGGAATGCTTCCGGAGTTATTGCTATTAAATATCATAGTTTCATTCTAATCCTTCTTCGTCCTGAGTTTAAGAATTTCCCGACCTGGTCCTTTCCCGGAATATCTTCCTTCATTGTTCTAGGGCAGCTTTTCCTGTTTTAAAATAAACCCTTTTTGTCTTCTATTCTTGGCCATCCAATCTTCATCGTGGAAAAGTTTTTCTATGAATTTTTCCCATTCTTTTGCCTTTTTTCTATTATTTTTTTCCTTTTAAGAATTTTCCCACCTTTGTTCGAACCCTGTAAGTTCTTGATTTCGTAATTAATGTCGTTTTAGCCTGTCTCTCTATTTTTCGCATTCTTCGCCTTTTCCCTCTTTTGCTTGTCTTATCTTTCTAAAAATTACCTTGTTACCGCTTTATATTTCTTTATTGATTTTTTCCCAGGCTCTCCTTTTGCATGAGTTCCATAATTCATTTTCATCCAGGTCTTTTTTTTATAAAGCTTGTCCTTTTTTACAATTTCTTTTGTGTTTGCTTTCCACTCTCGGCTGTTCTAATTTCTCAACTCGTCATTTTTAGGTATAAACTTTCCTTTTAGTTCTTTCTGGATATTGGCTTCACTTTTTCAAGTTCCACTCAGTTTGTCTTCAGTTACTTCAGATAAAAAATAAATTACTCGATCCGGGGGACGTGGAACACCCTCCAGTGCACAAATTTTGGAATCTCGTTAAGTCCCTGAAATACCGATGAAGTACGTGAAATACAATGAAGTATCGATGAATTAGGTGAAGTAGCGTGAATTATTGATGAATTATATAAAGTACGAAGAAGTATGAAGAATTATGATGAAGTACGTGAAGTGTGAAGTTAATTGTACACGATTTTCTTTAACGGTTGACCTCGGAGATTATATTTTGCTAATAGCAACATTGGCAGTGTACTGAAATTACAATCAGTTCTATGAGCCAGGATAGCATCAGATGTACCTGTAAACCTGCTTTTTAATGTTAATGATGGTGATTCATCAATACAGGTGGACTACCGAATTTACTTCCTTCCGAAGCGCAGAGACGCCTATAAGATAGTTAGTAACTCTTTCAGGACTCCAGCCTGAACCTTTGCATTAGAAGTTCATCGCACCAGACATCGCATTTCAATATCAGCCACTGTTTATATTACTACGGAAATTATTACAAAGATGTTTTTAAGTTGTGATTTTGTTGTAATAAAAAATTATGATAAACTATTGAACCAAATTAAAAGTGCTCATAAATACGAAGAAATACGTAAAACACTGCTAAAAAAATAATTTTAAAATTTTCTAGTTTTCAACAGTTTATTTTCTTAATAATTTGTACAATCTGAATTCCCTATCTTTAAGATAAATTATCTATAAGTAACCAATTAGACAGAAAAAAATTAAAATCATGGAAAAACAAAAATCAAAATATCTTGAACATATTTTGAGAGGAAAAACAGGGCACAAAGTAGTTAATTATGTATTTGTCCAAGATATCTTCACTTTCACATTACAGCATTCACATCACAAACACAACCATACTACAGCATGAGCAAACAGTGGCAGTTTGTATTAAAATTTTAAAGGTCACAAAATTGTTGTAATTAAATTGGCTAATACCAATCATAAATACATCTACATTAATGTAGGTTTAATTTCAATAATTAATATGAACTCATCGTTTATTTACAGTAAACCTACAGACTGCCAGCCTCTCTCGGAGGAAAATTCCTGCCTCAATTTTATTTAGGTACCATCATTACATACAAAACTGTGTTCGAAATAAAAATAATACGATGATAAAGATAAAAAATAAACTGTAGTTTAATATATAAGTAATAATGTAAATCTGATGCATGGAATTATAGTTATGAATACCTTTTTTTTTTACAAAACTTTTAGTTATAGACAGTAAAATTAAATGCATTCTATTCATGCAAATTATTTGAATTAATCTTCAGTTAGTTTATAATTTTCTCTACATTTAACCAAATTCCTCCTTCGGCTGCTATTGCAAATGATCTTGCAGCTTTTTGACTGGATATGCTGTTCTCGAATTTAAGCTGTATCGAAAATTTTCCAATAACTTTACTAAAGCTACTTTTACTATAATCATACCAAGCCGACGAGCTAAAAATTTGTTTCTCATAAAATAATATTTACTTGAACTTTTACACACAAAAATATACCTATACATTCACGAGGTCCTTTTCCAAATGGTAGCCAAGTAAACATATTTCTTGTCGATATATTTTCATTTGAAAACCGTTCTGGATCAAACTTCTCTGGATTTGGGTAGTATTCTGGATCGTAATGAAGTTCTTGTACAGGAATCATTACTACCATATCCTTTTCAATTATTAAATCGGAATCTTGTACTTGATACGTTTTCGTGCAGTTTCTAAACAGGCTAGAGAATATTGGATATTTTCTAAGTGTTTCTAGATAGATAAAAAAAAGTTTTAAAATTAATCATTGCAATGAATCATTAATAACTACCTCTGATACATTTCTCCATATATGGCATTTCCATAATTGCGTTATAAGTCAGTTCTCCTTTGTGTTTGTTTAACATCGTATTTATTTCATCCCTCAACGTTTCTTGAATGTCCTGATGGTGTGCTAATTCGTATATGCAAAATGCAATTGTAAGGGACGAAGTGTCGTAGCCAGCTATAAAAAATAGCAGAGTTTGAGCAGTAATATCTTCAACGGATAAAGAGCACTTATCTTGATCATTTATTACAGTTTTATTGCTATTACTATTTGCCTCTATATTAAAACCACCATCTACTTTATCAGAAATACTAATATTATTTTTTAATTGAATCATAAGTTGCATAAAATCTTTTCGTATTATTTGGTTCTCTTCCCTGTATTTTATTGTACTTTGTACAATGTTACGAAAAAAAGTTGTAACATTTTTAGGGAAATTAGGAATTTTGAGAAGTGAAAACAAATCGGGTATAAGTACTTGGCATACTAAGTATAATGCACCCACTATATCACCATTTCCACTTGCGCGTTCTCCATATTTTCGAAAATCTGAAGTAGGATTTTTTAATGTGTTGCTTTCGATACCAAAAGCAACGGATGATATAATATCCGTGGTGTATCTTCCCGATATATCGTTTATATTTAGTTTTTCAGAATTTTCTGCAGCGTAATTTATTAAGCTTGCTAGTTGCGCGGAACTATTTTCAATTGTTGAAAACATCATTTTTAATTTTCCACTGCTAAATAAAGGTGTTAATTTTTCCCTCATTTTTTTCCACTCCACACCTTTTGCACCAAAAATGTGACCGCTAAAAACATCGTAATCTTTCTGGTCTAATAAACCATGATCGGTAAAATGAGCAAAATCTTGAACCAAAATCGACTTTATTAATTCTAAATCGAGCACAACTAGCACTGGTTTGTGAAGAAAGTAAAATCCGGAGTATTTGATTCCTTTAGGCTTTAAATCGCTATACATTCTTTTGAAGATATCTTGATATGATATTCGACCTAAAGCCACATCTGTTAAATTACCAAATGGAAATCTGCATAGTGGGGCGGTTACACCTCTGCGGTTCCAGTAAGTATATAACCATTTGAAATATATATATAATGTAAACACTAAAGTTACGAAAACTATATTAATGGCAATCAAACTTGTGTAATTCATTTTGCAAGATACACTCTTAAATTTACAATGCACTTTTTGAACTGATACGTAACTATTATAATTAATCAATGTAATGTTATTAATATATAATCTTAGCTTAATTTGTTTGAGATGTTAGGTCACTTAAATAATACGATTATTTACTAGATACCAAGAGATTGCTTTACAGAAATTAAATATTGACTTCTAACAGCTATTTCTATTGGTGGCAGTAGTCCTAAAACTTTAATCTAAACATAGATAACCTATTTTTGAAGAATTTGTTAGATAAAACGTTCAAAAAGTTATATATCAATTGATAATTATTGAAATATGTAATAGAAAGTTATAAATTTGTAGTTGATTATCTCTTCAATTAAAATTAAAGATTATAATATATTTAATTTCTTTTGAATGTAATGTTAATAAATTATTTAATGATACTAATGAGATATTAATGAAATGAGAAGGTCATTGGTTTGGGTGTTACCATGATAAACTGCTAATATAAGGCGCCCCCGGTTCAAATCAGGATAGAGCTCACTTTGCAATGCCGTCTCTGGCTTCGGAAGGAACGTAAAGACGGTGGTTCTTCTATGTAAATGAATTGCCAGAATTAACAATAAAAAATAGGGTAACAGGCACATCTGAGGCAAGCCTAGCAAGCTATTTCAGATGTTAAACAAGTAATGCTCACAGTACTAGCAGTGGCTTCGAATATCGCCGATGCTGCTATCAGAATAAAACAGGACTTGTCCTAAATTAAAGTTAAAGAAGAAGAAGAAATTATTTAATATTCTGCTGTATGAATTACTAATTCTAGGACCGCTGCAGATTTTAAGAATTATTGTAGTTGTAACGGAATTTTGTTTAAAAAAATATTGTTTCAAGGTATTATTTTTTTACCATACCATATCACCGTATTATATTGTTTTGTTTTGATTTTAGAGGTTGGGAATTCGTGGTAACTTGAGTGGTTACAGAGCGAAAAATCATGGCTTTTTTGTTTTGAATAATTTATTTGTAGTATACAATAATATTCGTCGAGTTACTGATTCGATTTGAAGATTTTTGGATGTGGCTAAGTTTTTTACAACTGTGGAAGTCAAAGCGTGCAAGTTCACATTGTAGTTAATATTAATGCATTTTATTGAGAGAATTGTTTAGATTATTTTTGAAAATGGATGAATTCGATTTTATACTTTTATACATACAAATATTTATTACTAAGTTGTCGAGCGTTTCGGATTGTTTTTATCAATTAGCTATTGACTATTAAAATCGTATTGTGTAAGATATATCCCTGAACTCTTAATGAAATCTGATAGGTAAGACTTTTTTTAATAATGAAGCCTACGTTCATAATAAGGTTGGTAATATGGAGCGAAGAATTGCAAATGAAATGTCTTCTTATCGTGAATATTTTTGAGCTGCTTTGCTGCACAATTACTATCTTTAACAAAAACGGAAATATAAGAATCAATGCATTACTAATCGTTACCTTACTAGTATCGTTGCTCTTATTAGTACAGCTTCAATATACCCTTATTCCCCTTATTCTATTACCTTTATTCTACGTACATACATATATCGTCAGTAAAATCGTTAATATTTACTTAATGGTGTTTAACTTGACGATTTGATTGACACTTCATAATTTCAGGATTTTCAAAACCTTGTTATGAAAAGTGTAGGATTCACTGCTTTGTATTAATGGAACAATCATCGCTTTTAATTGGGTAGTGTTATACTGCTACAATTATAGAAAAATATGCTATTTAATAATATTTTTTAATTATTATTTACAATAAATTTGTTATTTGCAAAAGAGAACCAGATATTATGTACTATTCTTTACTTAACCAATGTTGAGTTTAGCTAATATCTTAGTTCTATGATTTTTAAATCACTCTGATGAAGGCGTAATAAAATGACAATTCGATTGTAACTTAAAATAAATTTTCTGTTCTTATGTATATTGTTTATTTTACAAATTTTTATATTTGATTACTTCCGCAACGATCTGTCTCTAGTACACTACTATGTCCTTACGTCTTGTCATCCAGTTTTTATCTCCTATTATTATTAAATCATCCATTATTTAATCCATACATGTCCGTGAAGTTAGCCCCCATTTTTTTAAATCAAAGAAAAATTGATTGTATTGCGTTGTTTTTAATTTGTTTTCGGTGTTTTTGCTTTCAAGCGATAACTGACTAAATATATTACCCGTAGATGTTGTTTATAACGATAATGTCTGTAGTAATAGAAGGTACGGTACATTAAAACTTTATTGTTGAACTGACGAAGTTTTCCAAGCGTTGTATGAAGAAACAAAGTTACCATGTGCCATTAAACACCCCTAGACGGTGCACTATATCTGAAACAGGTTACTTCATAACAACTACAGGAAAATGTCAAGAATGTGGTGGTTTACTTCTTGGGAACATATTAAACAAACCTGCAGAACATTCTTCGATAGTCATGGAATGTTCCATGCAAAACTTTAATTTTTCTTTACCACATATCCAAAAACGACATCTGAAAGGGTAATAAGAGTCCAAGTTTCTAAGTCGATGGTTTAAAGCAATCTACAACCATGTATCTGGCGTCGAAATGAAGCGGAAAAATTAATGAAATTAGGTGATTCGGAACCACCACATTTGCTTAAAATTGGCACATTGCGTAAAGCAAAACAAGAGAAGAAGGACCAATTGTTGGATTTAGTGAAAAGCGTAAACCCTATTCAAACTATTCTTCAAATGAAATACGAAAGATATGCCGGAGCAATTCATGGTATCGGTTTGGATCCATTCTTTGTACATTATTGGACATTGGTAACATATATTTTGCATTCTAACGTAATTTATATAGATGCCACATGATCTCCAATTCTGTTCCGGCGTTAATTATAAATTTTCGGATTCCAAATTTATGACTGTATCGGCAACTTCATTAATGCGATTAATATTTTACGAAATATTTATGTGCTTACTTACCAAAGTAACCACATTTAGCAATTTTCAAAAATTAATTAAATCGCTGATTATTTTTTGCACAAGTGAAACATCATCTGGAAACACCTAAGATGGAGAAAATACTTGAGCTGAAAATGCACTTATTTATATTTGTAAAAAGATCAAAAGAATTCCAGACTTTAATAGCATATACGAAAATCTACAATCCGATAATGAAAAAGAAGATCATGAAGACGAATCAAAACAGTATGCCAATGAAAACGAAAGGCCTATTGATTCCTGGGCTCATAATTTCTTTTTGAATGTGTAATGAGGCTAAATCAGCTGAAGCTGGAATTAACATTAAGAAAAAGTCAAATATGTGTTACCGTACTTTCCGCTTTATTCTGGAGTAATGATTTCAGAGTTTAGATTTGGTGTCATAAATGCAAGCTCGGCAGCAGTGGAGAGCAAATTTAATGATTTAAAACACCGAGTCCTACGAAATGAAAATCTGCCTATGCGCGTCTATAAATTTTTAATAACGATTTTAGGTGATTTTCTGGAAATGCCAAATTAGCTGTGGAAAACTCAATTGGAGCAGATAATGACATTATAACCAACAATACCCAATCCGAACTCGATATGATCAAAAAATCTTCTAAACGTATTAATGAAGTTTCCGATAGAGTCAAAAATTTGGAATCCGAAAATTTAGAATTAACGGCGGAACAGAATTGGAGAAACAAAAATTCGAGTAACACTGGAAAACGCTTGTAATTCGATGTTTATCCCGATTGGGATGTTATTGAACACAAAAGACAAAACTTGATATTGGTTTGTTAGTTAATGGTAATCTCTGTTCAATAATAAAAGGAAAACGTGAAAATACTGTTGTTACAAGTACATGTGGATTTAATAGCATAATTCAGATATTGGCTATAGCGTGTAAAAGGAAATTTTTAAATTTGTTAATGACAGTAAAACAAAAACGTTTCTTTCCTCAAGTGTTTTCTAAAGAATGGTCCATCATCGACAATTTATAAACTGCGCGCCAAAATATTGCAAGAGATTAAGTACTTGTTAGTAGGGAAGAAATGTCTGAAGTTATTAATATTAACGCAGCCTCAAATGTAATTAATCTCTGTGAATATGTTTTTCATCTCGATTGGAGCATTATGAAAAATATTACGAGTGATAAATGCCAGAAACCAAAAGTGTTTAAGAAACCTGTAGCTCATATAAATATAGAAATTGTCGAAAAACATGGTTTTGGAAAATTAGAAGAAGTACTGAAATATGGAGGGCTTTCAACAAGAAAATGTTGTGGTAAGTTATTCGATGTTACTGTAACGTATGGTGCACACATTTTTATTGAATGCGGATTGGTTAAAAAATTTCTATTGAAAAATTTCCAGATGAAATGCAGGTAAATAACAAACGATATGTACTTGCTAGAATTGTTATCTATAAAGCAGCACTGATGTTACTTCAATTGGTCATTATACAACCGGCATTTCCACGGAACCCGACATTGGAAATTTCCAAAATAAAAAGTACAGGCGTTTTGCACCAGTTTTGCACCACCTTGAAGTTGTCCAAAACTGAAGGCAAAACCGGGTGCTGTGGAAATGCCTGCACCACGACATTGAAATTTTGAAAAATTTTATGCACCCATTTTGCACCAGTTTTGCACCGTTTTGCAACACCAATAAAAGTTTTGCACTACCTCGGAAGTTGCCCAATCGTAGCCCAAAGTTCAGGTGCTTGAATCCCGACATTGAAATTTTGAAAAATTTTATGCACTCATTTTGCACCAGTTTTGCACCGTTTTGCAACACCAATAAAAGTTTTGCACCACCTCGGAAGTTGCCCAATCGTAGCCCAAAGTTCAGGTGCTTGAATCCCGACATTTAAATTTTTGAGAAATTTTATGCACCCAAGAAGTCGCCGATGCATCTACAGTGTGCAACGAGCTTCAAAACAAAAAAATTACGCATTGCAAAGGACTTCGCAATAGGAAAATGGCTCTGTCTGCTTCTCATTTATTATTAGAAGTAGTTGATGAAAATTCTAGTAGACTTCTTCAGATTCAATGCAGCCTTCAAGACATACCCACGGTTATAAAAGCAGGAAATTTGACTTATACATTGCGCGGTATTGCAAGTTTTCTAGGGACCGATGATGTTTCTCACATAGGCCATTATATTGCTTTATGTAGACGACACCATGGCATATGGGAAGAATACAACGATTTACAAAACAAAAAAATCAACAGAAATCCGAATATGAAAATCACCAGCCACGCAATATATTATTCTCTGTAAATAAATATTTGTAAATAATTTTTAGGCGTACCAACTTAATAAAAACAGTTACTATTAATAAATTTTTAAGTTTCAATTTTTCCAATGTATAATATATTCTACTATTTTTGGTAATTGTATTTTGTAGTGATACAATTTAATTGTCTAAAGTATTAAGATTATCTGAAGGCAAGCACTCGAACTTTGGGCTAAGATTTTGGCAACTTCCGAGGTGGTGCAAAACTTTTTATTGGTGGTGCAAAACGGTTCAAAACTGGTGCAAAACGCCTGTACTTTTTATTTTGGAAATTTCAATGTCGGGTTCCGTGGAAATGCCGGTTGTATAATGACCAATTGAAGTAACATCAGTGCTGCTTTTATAGATAACAATTCCAGCAAGTACATATCGTTTGTTATTTACCTGTATTTCATCTGGAAATTTTTCTATAGAAATTTTTTAACCAATCCGCATTCAACAAAATGTGTGCACCATACGTTACAGTGACATCGAATAACTTACCACATCATTTTCTTATTGAAAGCCTTCCATCTTTCAGTGCTTCTTCTAATTTTCTAAAAAAAATTTTGTTTTTCGACAATTTCTATAATTATATGGGCTACAGGTTTCTTAAACACTTTTGGTTTCTGGCATTTATCACTCGTAATTTTTTTCATAATGCTCCAATCGAGATGAAAAACATATTCACAGAGATTAATTACATTTGAGGCTGCGTTAATATTAATAACTCCAGACATTTCTTCCCTACTAACAAAGTACTTAATCTCTTGCAATATTTTGGAGCGCAGTTTATAAATTGTTGATGATGGACCATTCTTTAGAAAACACTTGAGGAAAGAATACGTTTTTGTTTTACTGTCATTAACAAATTTAATAAACTTCCCGTTTTTACACGCTATAGCCAATATCTGAATTATGCTATCAAATCCACATGTATTTTCACGTCTTCCTTTTATTATTGGACACAGATTCCCATTAACCAACAAACCAATATCAAGTTTTTTCTTTTTGTGTTTAATAACATCCCCGTCGGGATAAACATCGAGGTACGAGCGTTTTCCAGTGTTACTCGAATTTTTGTTTCTCCAATTCTGTTCCGCCGTTAATTCTAAATTTTCGGATTCCTAATTTATGACTGTATCGGCAACTTCATTAATATGTTTAGAAGATTTTTCAATCATATCGAGTTCGGATTGGGTATTGTTGGTTATAATGTCATTATCTGCTTCAATTGAGTTTGCCACAGCTAATTTGGATTTTCCAGAAAATCACCTAAAATCGTTATTAAAAATTTATCGACGCGCATAGACAGATTTTCATTTCGTAAGACTCGGTGTTTTAAATCATTGAATTTGCTCTCCACTGCTGCCGAGCTTGCATTTATGACACCAAATCTAAACTCTGAAATCATTACTCCAGAATAAAGCGGAAAGTACGGTAACACATATTTGACTTTTCTTGATGTTAATTCCAGCTTCAGCTGATTTAGCCTCATTAACACATTCCAAAAGAAATTATGAGCCCAGGAATCAATAGACCTTTCGTTTTACTGGCATACTGTTTTGATTCGTCTTCATGGTCTTATTTTTTATTATCGCATTGTAGATTTTCGTATATGCTATTAAAGTCTGGAATTCCTTAGATGTTTTCACAAGTATGTATAAATAAGTGGATTTTCAGCTCAAGTATTTTCCCCATCTTGGTTGTTTCCAGATGATGTTTTACTTGTGCAAAAAATAATCAGTAATTAAATTAATTTTTGAAAATTGCTAAATGTGGTTACTTTCGTAAGTAAGCATATAAATATTTCGTAAAATATTAATCGCATTAATGAAGTTGCCGATACAGTCATAAATTTGGAATCCTAAAATTTATAATTAACGCCGGAACAGAATTGGAGATTCTGTGGCATCTATATAAGTTACGTTAGAATGCAAAATATATGTTACCAATGTCCAATAATGTACAAAGAATGAATCCAAACCGATACCATGAATTGCTCCGGCATATCTTTCGTATTTCGTTTGAAGAATAGTTTGAATAGGGTCTACGCCTTTCACCAAATCTAATAATTGGTTCTTCTTCATTTGTTTTGCTTTACGCATGTGTCAATTTTGGGCAAATGCGATGGTTCCGAATCACCCAATTCCATTAATTTTTCCGCTTCATTTCGACGCCATATACATGGTTGTAGATTGCTTTGAACCATCAACTTAGAAACTTGGACTCTTCGTTGCCCTTTCAGATGTCGTTTTGGATATGTGGTAAAGAAAAATTAAAGTTTTGCATGGAACATTCCATGACTATCGGAGAATTTTCTGCAGGTTTGTTTAATATGTTACCAAGAAATAAACCACCACATTCTTGACATTTTCCTGTAGGTGTTATGAAGTAACCTGTTTCAGATATAGTGCACCGTCTAGGGGTGTCTAATGTCACATGATAACTTTGTTTCTTCATATAACGCTTGGAAAACTTCGTCAGTACAACAGTGACGTTTTAATGTCGGAATGGGACACTTCGCCGTGGCCGTTTCGCCGTGGCCGTTTCGCCGTGGCCGTTTCGCCGTCGCCGTTTCGCCGTCGCCCATTTGCCGTGGCCGTTTCGCCGTCGCCCATCTCGCCGTCGGTATTTCGCGTTCAAATATTTCAAAGTTCATTGCCCCATTTGATAATTGTGAGCAATACCACGAAGGTATTCTACAACGTCATCGTATTCTTCAAAACGGCTAACTATACGTAAGATTCTGGCATCCGCGTCTCTATATTTTTTTAGGAGGTTCTATGCCAGCTACGAGCTGTTCATAATAAATATCCCGACTTTTTTGAGCTGATCGAAGACCATCAATAAATCGCCACAAAGTGGGATGTTCGACGCCTAATTCCGCCTGTAACCGGCGGTGGGCTGCTTCGGCATGGTTGTTTGTACGATCTTCACCATTTATAGTTCTTTCGTACAAGTTCCACATGGCCACTTGGAATAACGGATCTCGCCGACCATCTCTTCCCCGGTTTAATCTGCCTACGTAATTATCTTCGAACCATCCTAACAAAGGCTCCAATTCTGCACCTATAACGTAACCAAGCGCATCAATAGCTTGATCCAAATGTTGCGGTGGTACAAACGCTAAAGCAATTACCATCTTCGCGTTTAAGGCAAATTCTGCGTTTTGATTGTAGGTGCCTATTGATCCCAACTCGGAAAGCTTTCTTCTCATGTTTTGAGCAAGGTGAAAAAAGCAACCCTTGATTGAAACATTTGGAAAGCATTCCTGCATTGCCAGAAACGCAGCTTGCTCGTAATCGCAATTTATGATTCTTGGATTTACATTTGGTTGCAAGTTTTTAATAATTTCGAATAATCGTACATATGTTGTTTTTTGCTTATTTGGAAGCAATGCATATAAAACAGGATGCACGCCGTTGTGATTTTTTGTCATTATAACAAAAACTTGGGCGTACAATAAGGGTGATATTTTGAATGTGCCATCAACAAACCACGTATCCGATGTTAGCAGTGGAAGCCAGTTTTCTGCCGAAAATCAATATATCTTTTCTTTCTTCGTATAGTAAAAAATTTTCAAATATTCCTGGCTCGGTTTCGTATGTTTTATACTCATCTGGTATAACCAATTCGTCAATACTTGTAGGATTTGGAGGTGGCTGATTTATTTGACTACGTTGTCGTCGAACAATTTTTTTTAAAGCACTACTAGTGGGCAATGAAGCTTGCGAAGCTTGAGTTGCATTTGCTGTACATGTATTTATTACTTGGCTTGTTTGCTCCATTGTTTCTGTGGCTCGCTCTTTAATATTAGTTAGGATTATTCCAACTTCTATTCGTGCGGCGGATACGTCATGTGAGTGTACATTTATTGTTTTAATAACTTCTTCTTCTCGTGGGGAATTCTTGCTTTACATCGACCACGTTCTTCACAACGCCAAAATTTAACGGATTCGTCAGAACTTGATATAGCATCAAAGACGTATACGTAACCGTCGTGTGAGAATTTTGGGAAAAACTTTACCTCTAATGCTAAGGAAAGTATTTGCCATAATAATTGTTCCTTCGACTGATTTTTTTGAGAATATTTCTTGATTTTAATTTATAATTAATTAATTTCAGCTACTGCTTATATAGTAAATACTAAATAAATAAATTATACCAATTTAAAAAAAAAGGTTTTTTACTGTCTTGGGGGACTGTGTACTAGGATTAGTGCTTGATTAATCTAGAGAATACAGAGGAGCTCAAAATTTGACGTTTATTGATGAAGAAGATTGAAAGAGGGCGATGAATACAGAGGCTTGCAAAAATTGTAGGGGAGATTTGAACTGAAACTAGACTAACCTGAATTGAACTGAAAATGACGCACTTAAGGATATTATCACTAGCAGTATAGCGTAAAGTATACCGGCCGACTAAGAAGCGGGAGACCGCGGTTCAAATCCTGGTCGCGTCGGATACACTGCTGTGATCAAAGGCCCAATATCAATCTGTGGACCATGGGGAAAGCAACGGGAAACCATCCCATTAATAATATTCCTTAGTAAAGTCAGCTTAGCTTCGGCTAAGTTGATCGCCTACGCACTCTGTAAGTGTATGGCACTCGAAGAAAAAGGATATTATCACTTTTTATACTATCACTTTTACAATCTTACAATATATACGTTTACAATTTTAAATATAAATCATAACATTTTTAACACTATTTTTTAAGGAATTTATCGTGAAAAGAAAAGTTAAAAAATACTTTAACGACGAAATACCGACGGCGAGATGGGCGACGGCGAAACGGCCACGGCGAAACGGCCACGGCGAAGTGTCCTAGACCGTTTTAATGTACCGTACCTTCTATTACTACAAACTTTATCGTTATAAACAACATCTTCGGGTAATATATTTAGCCAGTTATCGTTTGAAAATTGTAATGTAAAATCTATATCTTCATAAACGCTATCATCAGTTGCACCGCTTGCTTCAGTTTTGGAGTTATATTCTGTTGAAATTCCTTGAAATTCTAAGATGTTGTAACGGTTACTTTTTATAATCGGGTATATGTAGGTAGGTTTTATGTATTTCGTTATCTAATTTTTTACTCATTTGTTTAAATACATCCGAGTTAGGGAAAGCAACCTTTCCGTTATCATCAATTATATTGTTAAATTCCGGAGATAAAACTATATCAAGTAGAGGTTGTACATATTTCGACATGATTCTGATTATTTGCTTTCGTATTTTAATTCTACTTCTATCTATTTCTCTATCTTCTGTCTTCTTGTTCTGTATAATCTCTCTATGATATCATTTTCCTTATATATTTAAAAAGGTAAAATACCAATCCAAAACACAAAATCAAAAATTTTGGTTTTGTGAGCATTTGATCTAATAAAGTATTTTGCAAAAAAGTGTCAATCCACAATTCAGACATTTACGGCTATTAAATGACCAAAAAACCAACCAAGATTTGTCAATAAGCGATAAAAGTTATTTTAGAGTGGGTCCAAGTGGTTTGGTTTCATTATGCAAATGATACTATATCAATAATTGATTCCACCAGGTTCTAGCCAATAAAGCATATTAGTGTTTTAGATTTTTTTCTTATACTTTCTATTATTGATAGAACACCTTAATGGGGGCACTTCTGTACTATAAATAATATATCCATACGCAACCGTTTAATACGTTTAATACAGGGTGGCTCAATTGATACTTTTTTCAAAATATTTTATTATATTTAGGATCAAATGCTCACAAAAACCAAGTTTTTGATTTAGTGTTTTGGGTTGGTATCTTACCTTTATGTATTTATATATAAATTTAAATGTTTCATGTATTTGTAACAATTATTTACTACATATTATAATATGCAAGAATAAAACATATTTGCATTTACTCTGGTTTTAGTTATTTCGCCACATCTTGTACTAATACTTTACAGATAAAGCCTATTTTTGTATTTATTTTGCAATTTACGCGGTTAATAGTAGTAATTGTTTAGAACTTAAATTTTTAACAATACAGAATGAATACAACATAATATAAAAAAAAATTTCAAATTCTTGAAAAAGGGGGACAGGCGCAAAATTTTGTATCGCAATTTTCGCGGTTATTATTAAATTTAGAACTGAAATTTTTAAGAAAACATCTAAAACAAATTGAAAACAACACAATACAAGAAAAAAGCAATAAATTAAAAAAAAATTTACAAAAAAAATTTGGAACAAGGTCACTAAAATATGGTACAATAGGCAGCAGAGGGGAAAGAAAATTTTAAATGTTTATTTCAATTTATTGTTTATCCAGCTTATTCAGTGTGGATTACAGATAAGAGCGTAAAACCATATGATTTTGAGGTAATTCACCGAAAAGACATATTGATAATTCTCGATTCGCATAGATTAAAAATAATGATAAAGTTTGTTGTAACAACATAACAAATATTTTTATGCCAAATTTTAATTCTTCAAGTTCTTACAAAAGATTCACTGGCGGTGTGCTACACGGTATCACTAATTTTATAAAAATTATAATCATTTTATAATTTTTTCTATGTTTAGCCAAATTCCTCCTTCAGCTGATACTACTAGTGCTCTAGTAGCTCTTTTTAATGGATAAGCTGTTCTCGAATCTAAACTGTATCGAAAATCTCTCAGTAATGTAGATAATGCAATCTTAATTTGAATCATACCAAGCCGTGCGCCTAAAAATTTTATTTTAATTAATTTTATTTGACCAAAAGTAAAATCTACCAATGCATATACGAGGACCTTCTCCAAATGGCAACCAAGTAAAAGAATTTCTTGTCGATATATTTTCACTTGAAAATCGTTCGGGATCAAACTTTTCTGGATTTGGATAATATTCTGAATCATAATGAAGTTCATTCGCGGAATAAGCACTAGCATATCTTTGTCAATCATCAAATCTGAATTTGGAATCTGATACGATTTAGTACATCGTCGAAATAAGTTTGGTAATATGGGATATTTTCTAAGTGTTTCTAAAATTATACAATTTAGAGATTTACTAAACGATTAACTAAACAATACCTTTTATGCATTTGTCCATGTATGTCATTTCCATAATTGCGTTGTAAGAAAGCTCTCCTTGGTGTTTATTTAACACAGTTTCTATTTCATCTCTCAACTTTTCTTGAATGTCCTGATGATGTGCTAACTCGTACATGCAAAAGGAAATAGTAATTGATGAAGTATCATACCCAGCTACAAAAATAGTATTGATTGAGCAACAATCTCTTCAATTGACAACGAACACGCAGCTGCTTTATTTCCGATATTATTATTTACTTCCAAATTGAAACAATCGTCACCTCGATCAGAAATATCGACATTATTTTTTAATTGAATCATTAGTTGCATAAAGTCTTTTCTAACTACCTTATTTTCTTCTCTGTATTTAATCGTATTTTTTACAATTTTATGAAAAAAGTTAGTAACGTCAGTAGAAAATACGGGAATTTTGAAAAAAGCCATCAAATTAGGAATAAGGAATTGCATGGCTAGACGTACTTCAGCGCCAGTTTCTGAATGACCACCAATTACACGTTCTCCGTATTTTCGAAAATCCGAATTTGGATTTTTTAAACTGTTACTTTCGATTCCAAAAGCGACAGATGCTATAATATCTGTAGTGTATCTACCTGCTATATCTTTAATATCTAACTTTTGGCAGTTTTCTGCCGCTTCAACTAGCAAGTTTGTTAATTGGATGGAACAATTTTGAATTGTTGGAAACATCAGTTTTAGTTTACCACTGGTAAATAGGGGTGTTAATTTTTCTCTCATATTTTTCCATTCGACTCCTGTTAGAGAAAATAGATGACTACTATAAACCTCGTAATCTCTCTTATCGAATACACCATGGTCGGTAAAATGGACAAAATCTTTAACCAAAATTGACTTGATTAATTCTAGATCAAGTACCACTAACATTGGTTGGTGAAGAAAGTAATATCCAAAGTATTTTATTCCCTTGGGCTTCAAATTTGTGTACTGTTGCTTGAACATTTCTGGAAGGGATACTCGACCTAAAGCGACATCACTTAAATTTCCCAAAGGAAAGCTACAAGGTGGTGTAAGAACTCCTCTACGTCTCCAATATGTAAACGACCATTTAAAATATAAATATAATATTAGCACTAAAGTTAGAAATAAAACTAAAACGTTATTAATGGTAAACACAGTTAAAAGTGACATTTTATTATGTTATGTTGCACTAACTTAATTGGCTTTTTAATTTCTTATTAAATAGCTTACTGGGAAATTACTTTTACGGTTTTTTTTAAATAATAAATCGTGTTGATTTATGCTTATATAATATAAGGAACCAATCTAATCTTATTTTAATCGCGCTGTTGGTGTTTATTGTTGGAGTACAAATTTCATTAATTAATCTGATAAGATTTTGCGAAAATTAGTATAGAAAATTTTCGATAAATTAAAAATGAGTGATGGACGTATAATTGTGATAATATAATTCAAGTATATTCATCTGTATACGGTACCGATGACGTCCGTTAAGATAGAAACCTATGTCTATCGCTCATTTTTGAGTTATGTAAACTTTTTACCCAGGTTTAACGTTTTTACGACATGTTTATTGAATCTTCATTAAGCTTATCAGGTATTACACACTATTGTAAAATTAGAGTTACTTCACGATTTTTTCTACATTCAACCAAATTCCTCCTTTGGTCGTTAACAAAAATGACCTAGGTGCTATTTTTAATGGATACGCTGTTTTCGAATCTAAGGTATATTTAAAATTGGTAATTAATGCAGTTAAAGCAACTTTCATTTTAATCATAGCAAGTCGCATACCTAAAAAATGATTGATTATTCAATACAATTTATTTGACAACAATATAAAATCTTACCAATGCACAAACGGGGACCTTCTCCAAATGGTATCCAAGTAAAATGCGTTCTTGTTGATATATTTTCTCTTGAAAATCTTTCGGGGTCAAATTTTTCAGGATTTGGATAATATTCTGGATCGTAATGAATTTCTTGTGCAGGAATCATTACTATCGTATCTTTTTCAATTATCAAATCTGAATTTGGAACTTGATACGTTTTAGTGCATCGTCTAAATAGACTAGACACTACAGGATACTTTCTGAGTGTTTCTAAAATTGAAGACAATTTAAACAACGTTCGACTAAATAACTACCTAATGCGTACCTTTTATACATTTATCCATGTATGTCATTTTCATAATAGCGTCGTAAGAAAGCTTTCCTTCGTGCTCATTTAACACATTTTTTATTTCATTTCTTAATCTTTCTTGAATATCGAGATGATGGGCTAATTCGTACATGCAATATGTGATGGTTTTTGATGAAGTATCGTACCCAGCTATAAAAAATACAAATGCTTGAGCAGCAATCTCTTTAGTAGATAATGAAGAATAATCTTGTTTATTTTCCATATTAATTTTTTTATTATTTTTGTTTACTTCTAAATTGAAACAATCATCGTCTTGACCAGAAACATCAACGTTATTTTTTAATTGAATCATTAGTTGCATAAAGTCTTTTCTAGATACATTGTTTTCTTCTCTGTAGGCTATTGTACTTTCTACAATTTTAAGAAAAAAATTTGAAATATCTTCCGGTGTGAATGTAAGTTTAAAAAATGTTATTAAATCGGGCATAAGGAATTGTAAAGCTAGACGTAATTGACTGGCAGTATCCGTATTCCCAACCGCACGTTCTCCATATTTTCTAAAATCCGAATCAGGATTCTTTAAACTATTCACTTCGATTCCAAAAGCAACTGATGCAATAATATCTGTGGTGTATCTACCTGCTACATTGTTAATATCTAACTTTTGGCAGTTTTCTGCAGCTTGATTCATCAAGTTTGCTAACTGAACAGAGCAATTTTCAATTGTTGAAAACATCATTTTCAGTTTACCACTTGTAAATAAAGGTGACAATTTTTCACGCATTCTTTTCCACTCGGTACCTTTTGAAGAGAAAAGATTACTATCAAAAGTATCGTAGTCTTTTCTATCGAATATACCATGGTCGGTAAAATGGGCAAAATCTTTTACCATAATTGATTTGATTAATTCTAAATCACACACAACTAGCACTGGTTGATGAAGAAAGTAGTATCCAAAGTATTTTATTCCTTTTGGCTTTAATTTGGTGTACATTTTTTTGAACATTTCTTGAACTGGCACTCGACCAAAAGTGACATCATTTAAATTGCCCAAAGGAAAACTACAAGAAGGTGTAATTACTCCTTTACGACTCCAGTAAGTATACGACCGCTTGAAATATAAATATAATATAAATATTAAAGTTGAAAGTAAAACCAATAACGCATTTAAAAAAAACATTTTGTTAGTGATTTAAATTAACTACTATTAAATTTGCTATTTCACAATTTATAATAATTATTAAATTTTGGTAATTTTTTTATACTTATATAAATATCGAAGCAATCTAATCTTTGAAAATAGTTTAATTTTATTGCGAGGTAGATAATTTTGTATATTTTTGGAGTACAAAATGCAATAATTAACAAGATAAGATATTGAGATGTGTTTGATGACATTTTTAATAATTTTAAATTTTGATTGTAATATTTGCGTTAAAGTAGTTACAGTGTAAAGTCTTAACACAGATAATTTCTAGTAGTTAGTTACATTTAAAGATAGAACTCTGGAGAATTATATTTTTCAATCATAATAACAGTAAACATATTTAGAACTAAAAATGTAATTCTTGGGCGTAGTTAATTTTCTATTATATTTCATTATTTTCAGGTTTTCATTTAATATTTCCATGTTTTGTCTTGAGTTAATTTTGTTGAAGTTTTAAGCAGTACCTACATATTTTTCACGGTTGATTACACTATTGTTCTGAAAGATATATGATCCGATAGATTAGAACTTGCTTCTTTCTTTAAGTCTACACTTTCAACGATAGGATAACTAAATTCTGTTAAAAACTTCAAAATTTGAAATTTTTTTTATTTGCATTGCATTTTTATTGACCAATAATTTGCAACAGAAAATTGAATTGAAACTTGAAATATAGTTAACATAACCTAATTGTTTATACGGCTGATAATATTTATTTCAGGCAAATCCTTTTTTTGAATGGAAATTTCTGGTAAAGACTAAATTAATTGATTCCGACTAACATAAAACTGAAAAAAATTCTTCATACCCCATAATTTTACAGTAGCTTCTGCAATATTAACTGCGATATCATCAATGAAAATCTTAATCCATTTTCAAGGTTATTTTTAAGGTAAGTTAATGGGAACTTAAATTGTCGTTTCCATTAACTTACATCGTTTTTATTTTCATTTACATGTTTTTTATTTTTATACGTTTTATTATAGCCTTGAAAATGGACCAACAAATAGCCCTTAAGTTGGACAATTTTAATTGTCTTATAATTTTTCAATAATTTAATTAAAAAATCTCCTAATTCATTTCGTAAATTTCGTATATTTAAAAAAAATCTTAACTCTTTAATATCACGCAACAGTTGATCCATAAATCTTTACCATGCACCCGGGGCAGTTTTGATTCCAAACATTAAACGTTTCATTTCATAAATTTCTTAATGAGCAGAACTAGTTTGCATTTGTGTACTCTTTTGACATCTATTGTCCAAAAATAAACTCGACAGTTAATTTTGTTAAAAATATCTTTAATGACTAAAATAAGGTAGCAATCGTCTTGTAAAAATTTATTAATACCAATACCATTATAAACCCTTTAACCGAATTGTCAATTTTTTTTGTCAAATTGGAACTAAAGATGTTCCGCTATTGTGAGTAAATCATCTTTTCCACATTACGTTTTTCACAATTTTGAAATATTTTTTATTTAAAACCTATTGCAAATAGGTTTTTTTAAATCTGTCATTGCTTGATTTATTTAAAGTTGATGAATGATTTTTCTTGTAACTGAATGGCACCGGCAGCGTCTTTGAATGCGTCAACTGATAACACTACGGTTTATTTAAGGATAAATAGTGCAAAAATAGTGCAATAATAGTGCAATAGTGTATTCCGTATTATTTTTTTAATAAATTCCTTAAATTAACGTTTTTGTTTACTAAACTTTTTATGAATGAACTTAAATAATTTATCATTTCGATAAATCGCACTATGAGAACAACACTATAGTAAATGCAATAAACTAACTTGCGAGAAAAACGCATTTTAAAATTCAATATTTTCAAATCACATATATTAATACATCATATTGCAGCATTATTACATATATTTGATTATATTCAATTAAACTAAAAAAGAATTAGAAGCAAAAGAAGTTGCGAACATCAAATATTGAATTTTAAAATGCGTTTTTCTCGCAAGTTAGTTTATTGCATTTACTATAGTGTTGTTCTCATAGTGCGAAATATTTGAAGTTCTTTGGAATTTTTCGGTTAGAGTTTGTTTTGGATTGATTTTACTTTATTCATATCTAGCAAAATCCCTTTTTTACTGAATACATGTCCTAAGTATTATAATTTTATTTAGGAACTTTTTACATTTATTTTTATTTAATTTTCTATTTGAAACTTTCTAGAACTGTTCTTAATGCTTAATCAAGCTCTTTTTTTGTTAAAGTAAACTATCATTTACATTCACAACTGCATTTTTTATACCTACTAAACATTCTAATATTGTTAGTTAAAAAAAATCAATCAACACATTAATTTAACTAAAATAATAAATATACCAATGCATGAAGTGGGACCTTCTCTAAATGGTAACAAAGCAAAAAGATTCCTCGTCGATTTATTCTTACTTGTAAATTTTTCAAGATCAAATTTTTCTGGATTGGGATATTATTCTGGGACGTAATGAAGTTCCTGAGCAGGAATTATTACTATAACACCCTTTTCAATTGTAAAATCAGAATTTGGAACCAGATACGTTTTAGAGCATCGTCGAAATAAAATTGATAGTATCGGATACTTTCTAAGAGTTTCTAAAATAAAACCATTTTCA
Organism: Lycocerus yunnanus; assembly: GCA_036346125.1. NCBI lineage: Eukaryota > Metazoa > Arthropoda > Insecta > Coleoptera > Cantharidae > Lycocerus > Lycocerus yunnanus. Next base: position 1,172,064 of record JARFIX010000075.1, on the reverse strand, counting down.
AGATTTTTCAACTAATTAACAATCTCAAATAATTTAATATTACCTTTTATACATTTATCCATGTATGTCATTTTCATAATAGCGTTGTAAGAAAATTTTCCTTCATGTTCATTTCAAAACATTTTTTATCTCATCCCTTAACTTTTCTTGAATGTCCAGATGAAATGCTAATTCATACATGCAAAATGTAATTTTTACTGACGAAGTATCATATCCACCGAGAAAAAATACCAATGTTTGAGCAGCAATCGCTTCAATGGATAACGAACCCGCATTTTCATTATTTCCTATCTTTCCAATTTCAGTATTTGGTTTTAAATGAAAATCAATCATAATTATTATCAGAAATGTCAATTTTATTTTTTAATTGAATCATTAACTGCATAAAGTCTTTTCTAATTATGTTGGGTTCCTCTCTGTATTTAATGCTGCAAACTGCAAGTTCTCCATATTTTTGAAAATCTGAAACACGATTTTTTTATACTGTTAATTTCAAGGCCGAAAGCAACAGATGATATAACATCAGTGGTGTATCTGCCAACTATAACTTTAATATCTAACTTTTCAGAAGTCTCTGCAGATTGATCTATAAACTGTTCTAATTGAACAGAACTATTTTCAATTGTTGGAATCATCATCTTTAGTTTACCACTGGTAAATGCAGGTGATAATTTTTCTCTCATGTTCGACACCTTTTAAAGAGAAGAAATTATCACTCATAAATTCATAATCTCTCTTATCCAATATACCATGATCAGTAAAATGGGTAAAATCTCTAACGATAATTGACTTGATTAATTCTAGATCACACACAACTAGTACTGGTTGCTGAAGAAAGTAATATTCGAAGTATTCAATTCCTTGAGGTTTTAATTCGGTGTATAACTTTTTAAACATTTCTTGAAAAGAAACTCATTCTAAAGCAACATCATTTAAATTACCCAAAGGAAAATTACAAGATGTTTGAATTACTCTTTTGCGACTTCAGTAAGTAAACGACAATTTAAAATATAAATATAAAGTTTTTAAAATAGTAAACACATTTAAAATTAGCATTTTATTATTATTTCAACCTTTTTAATTTAAGTTAAATAGATTCTGATTTAATCACTTTTTTTTAATTTAATGTCCGATCTTATCTATCTGCTATCTGCTTTATTTTTGTCTCTCAATTTTAATTTTAAATGTAAATTAATTAGTGTCATTTATTAAAATTGAGCGGAAAATTTTTTATTTACACTCTATCTTATGTACTTATTTATTGTATAATCAAAAACACTCAATTATTACGTTTTTATTGAAAACTGCGAACTTAGATATACCACACTTATTTACTTAATAATAATTACAATGGTCATCAACGGGTCTTTCATACCAGCTCACGCTTCCCCCACTCTTATATTTTACAATTTATCTTTTTTGTGTTAATAAAATTAAAGAACATAATTAAATTCCAATCAGTAGCGGCTCAAGGATTTCCATTAGTAGGTATGGGAAGAGTCGACGACTCCAAATAAAATAATGTAAAAATTATTAAAAAATTTGTTTATTTGTTGTTATTGTTAATTTATGTTTATATAAAATTCCGAGTATTTTTTAATCAACGAAGGAGTCCACATGATCGATCGAACACATCGCTTGAGCAGCGAGTTCTCGTGCTACAATCAATTTTGTTCTTCTTCAGAATGAATCTGTATTTTTAACGTTATCGTTAAGAATTACTTGTTTATAATTACTCCCATTATAATTAAATCTTTTATTTTTTTTGTAAAATGTGAAACAAGATAAAGTCATCCTAATATTGCATCCACACAATCACTCTTCTTTATATCATACAATTCTATGTGGAACTACCGATTGTAAATAGCAGCACTTTTTTGTGTCAGAAATTCAAATCTAGAAACAGTTGAAAGGAGAACAAAGCAGAAGAAACAAAATGTAAAATCAATAATTACTCATAAATATTTAAACAAACAGTTCACTTGTGTTGATGTTAATAAATTACATGTCTACAATCAGATGATAGTTTAATTTAAAATGTGAATTCAAAAGGCAAAGTGTTAAAAGAGTAAAAAAAATAAGTCTGATATTCAAAAATTTAAATTAATTATTCTTTTAAACCATAAGAGGAAAGAAAGAGCTAACTCGAGCTCTAATATCATAAGCAAAACTAAAACTAAGCTAAATAATTTAAATAATATTACATAATATTATTTAAAATAAAATAAAATTACGTACAAGCCTATGAGATCGCGCTTTCTGAATCATAGCAATATATTGCAATGTCTTCTTGACGGATTGTTTACATGACCCAAGCTTACTACATTCGGGTTCAATAAATTGAACCCACACAAAAATTGTTTCATATGTTTTGTGAATAGAAAGACACTTTTCGTCAACTATACTTATTCCTCAAATATTTAAATTTGCTGAATATTAAAATCTGATTCATTATGGAAGAAGAAAAGGATAATAACCTGAATTTTCTGAACTTAAGCTTAACTAAAATGCAGGATTACTTAAATTCTGATTTGTTTATTTTTTTCTATCGGTTGTTCCCGATTTACAATATGGCGATAAATATCAAGGAGGTAAATATATAAGACTCATATTAAAAAATCTTGTAAGCCTAAATGTGACTGTTTTGACTTATTATTCATAATTTACCCAAGTTAAATTTAAAAAGCATATATTTTTTGTATAGCAGGGGTTAAAGTGCTGTTTGTTCGACGGAAAATAATAGAATAAATGACACTTTAGCCGTATCCTTTCTTTAACATCTACTATAGAAAAAAATTAAATTTTATACACGACTATATAATTTAATTCTTGACCTGAGAAAAATAATTAACGCAAAACTTCGTCGCTCATTAATAATAATCTTTGTTCGTCAATAAAATTAAATTTTACCGTTTTGTTTTAAAAATAACTGCACTTTTAACTATGAGTTTAATAATCTAAGTTTTTTCTAGAATGCTGATGCTAACTTCTTCTGAAAATACCAATATTTCAAATTTTATTCCATTTGACTATTCCAAATATTGCTTTCATGCAATTCGATTAAAAGAAAATTACAAAATCGTTCTTGACTATCTTGTTCTAGAATATAATTTTATTATCTTCTTCTTTTTGTTCATTTTTTTATCCATTTCTTGATAGAATTTTCTTTTTTTCTTTTCATCGTAGATGATTTAGAGAGGAGTACAATTGTGAAACAGCAAAATGAGTGTTTTTACCAAAACTTTACTAGAATGATCTATTTTAACGCTGGAAATGTTTAAGTAAATTAAATACAAGTTGTTGAGATGTAGATTTTAAACGTTTTCTTTACTGTGACATTTTTCCTTAACGTTCCGTGAGAATCACTCATGAAAAGAAAACACAAACTCTATAGAATAAATCTGTACAAGGATAAACAAAAAATATTTAATGTTAACATGATAAATATCAATTTTAAAAAATCACTGATCTTGTACTATGTGCATAATTTTATTTAATAAAATAAGTATATGAAAAATTTAGTAAACAAAATAAAATTATCAAAAAGCTATTCATCTGTATATTAAAAACACTGAAATTACTCAAAAAATCCTTGGCAGTGGGTTAGTGTTATTGTTGAATGCGCTAAAGTTTCGAGTTTGAATTACAAATTTTACTGAATTTCTTATCTCGATCCTGCTGTGAACATCGATATGCTGATGTACTGCTAGATGAACCACATAAAACCTTACAAAATAAAACTATAATGATAATTACCAAAAAACCTACAAGAGCGTAAGAAATTTTGTAATACCAATAAAGGTGCTAATGACGTACTTGTTGAGGCACAAAATAACCTAACACACCAGTTTTTAAAAAAATGTTGACTTTCCGCTTTGTAAAATGGTTTATAATAAATTGTTGGTAGAAGGATTTTTTTTAAATAGTATTTTTTTGTTTTATAGAAAGCAACGGTTTAACTTTTTGATGAAAGCCTGTAGGTTTGACGGGTGATCGTAAACTGCACGAACGACTGCAGGTAGCCGAAAAAAAAATGGTAAACTGCACTCCGAACAAAAAAACCACAAATAATCCCTATGAACACGAACTTTGAGTGCAGTTTACCATAGGGATTATTTTTGGTTTAGTAGCAGATAGTTTCCTTATTATTTTTAATACATTGTTATCTCAAAAATTAACCTAAATGTATTGTTTATTAGAAAATAAAAGTAAAAAAAAAAAATTAATTGAAAAAATTTTAATTGTATTAAAATTTTATAAAAAATTTACAAATAAAATATAAAATTGGTAATCTAATAATTAGGTACGGCATCTAATTAATATGAGGGCCACTGTAAAATGAGACAGCTTTTAAAAATTGCAACCGCGATATTTCTTCTGTTTCATATTTTCATAATAAATCAGTAACAATTGTTTGCTTTTGTTTAGAAGCTTTGTTTTGCGTAGGTGGTTTTCCAACACTGTTCAAGGCTATGTAAACTTTATGTTGCTCATGTTCAAGAGCTTCAACAAATTTGTATATATTGGGGTGAAGTTTTGTTTAAATGCAGCATGGAATGATTCACAACTATTAGTTTTTGAAAACACACATACATATGTAGTGAATAAATATTCACAAAACTTTTCGAGATTGGCATCAATGGGTTTGATTTTTGATAAATCATAGTAAGCTTCCAAAACTTAGTCCGCTTTCAAAAACTTCAATCGAAGCAATAGCGCAACCACCTACCAACTTGAGAATCGCGATCTTGATAGTCTGAAGCAAGACCTTTTTTGGAGAGCACGGTACCACGCTTGACCGAGATGAAACCTGCAACCTTCAATCGATGCTTCTGGCCATTGAATTGCACACGCGTTTCTGATCGCTACTTCAAAATCGGTAACTCTTCTGGGTATTTGGAACAGCTTAAATATCTCGAAGATGCTATCATCCATTAAAAAGGAACAACCAAGTGTATATATTTCTTTAAGACAATGAAGGTATGTTGCTTGTTTCTTATCTGGTAATAAACAGAAAAACAGAAATAAAAGAATTGGTAGAAGAATTTAGCACAATATTTAAATGTACCATCTACAGGGTAGACCATCTGTTGGTACGTTTTTGAATTTCGTCGTGTGACAACGGCAAACGAGCTTCAGACCCGAAATTTTTACAGTTCATAAGTCATACCGTCCGCGGCACGAAACAACATGTTTTCTCTTGAAGAACGTTTTGAAATTTTAAAAACTTATTTTCAAAGTCAGTGCTGTGTCGCCGAAACTGTGCGAATTTTGAAAAGAAATATGGGTCGTGATAAAGCACCCACCGAAGGCGCTATACGCAAATTGGTGAAGAAAGTTCTTGAGAAAGGGATGTTAGTGGATGACAGAAGTGGTCCCAGAGCTCGGACAGTGCGCACACCCGAGAATATTGAGGCTGTGGCCCAAAGTGTGAGACAGAATCCGACGACCTCAACTCGACACCGATCGCAGCAACTGAGCATTAGTCGCACCAGCCTGGGGAGAATACTGCACAAAGACCTCGGATTAGTCGCCTACAAGATCCAGATGACTCAGGAGTTGAAAGCAAATGACCATCCGCTTCGATATCAGTTCGCTGTGTGGGCCATAGACCAGCTCAATAATGACGTCGATTTTGGTCGAAAATCATCTTTTCGGACGAAGCGCATTTCCATCTCGGCGGATATGTGAACAAGCAAAACTGTCGGATTTGGGGTTCGGAACAGCCACATGCAATCGTAGAGAGACCAATGCATCCTCCAAGAGTCACAGTTTGGTGTGGATTTTGGAGTGGTGGCATAATTGGCCCATTTTTCTTCGAAAATGATGCTGGCAACGCCGTTACCGTCAATGGCGAACGCTACAGAGCCATGTTGACCAACTTTTTATGGCCTAAAATCAACGCTATGAATGTGGACGACCTTTGGTTTCAACAAGATGGCGCCACATGCCATACAAGCCGACTTACGATCGACCTTCTGCGCACCAAGTTTGACAACCGCATAATCAGCCGTTCAGGAGATGTCAATTGGCCTGCGCGTAGCTGCGATTTGACACCGCTGGACTTCTTCCTGTGGGGTGCCGTTAAAGACCGATGTTATGCGAATAATCCAGAGACAATTCCAGCTTTGAAAAACAACATTACGACTGTTTTGAGTGAAATTGGCGCCGAGGTAGTTCAAAATGTCATCACTAATTGGGGTGACCGAATGGCATACTGTAAGGCCAGTAGAGGGAGCCACATGAACGAAATCGTTTTTCATTCTTGACGCGGATACTTGTAGCTTTCCAACAACAAAAAAATTAATAAAAAATATCAATGCCTACTCTTTTGATCGCATTTTTAAAAACGTACCAACAGATGAGCCACCCTTTATGTAGATAGCTTCAGCTGTCGCCAAAGCAGCCAAATTAGTAGAGCACGAAAATATAACAATATTCAAAGTGCGATTGTTAACTGTCAGAAAAGAAACCCAGTTTTTATATCCATCTCTTGTAGCTTGTGATGCACTTCTGCAATATCTTTTGGAAAAGTACTCATACTTTTCCGTCGCATGTTGTAGGTATTTTTTTTGCATATTGTATATCTATTTTCTGCAAAACCTGAGTAGAAGACGGGTTTTGGTCCAAACACGTATTTGCAATTTGTTGTGGCGTTTGCAACGCTCGTTCACTCGCTAGAATTTTCATTCGATTTGACAAATCTTGCCTATGCAAAAGCTTCTCATTAGATTCATGTTTGTGGTTATCTTGAACATATCTGATGTGCATATCCGCGGGTTCTCCCAACACTTTAATAAACGCGGTACATTTTCTTCGACAGCATTGCTATTTTTGTTCCCCTGTTTTCAGCTGACGTTCCATATAAAATTTGTTTTTCTGATAAAGTAGTAAGGGCTTTCCTCGTTGGCTTGTTGTAACTGTTAGTTTGGACATTCTCTTGTGATCTCGTTAATGTTTATGAATAAGTAATCTTCTTTATACCAATTAAAAAATGTAATTCTTTTATATAGCAAATATTAATACATAAAGTTTAGTACCAATAAAAAAAAAATTTTGATAAAATGATTTTATTCCAGTAATTAAATGCTTATTTTACAAAAATAATTTAAAAAAAATAACAAAACTAGAGTTTATTTTATATGTATAAGGATCATATAATTAATAAATTTAATCGTATAACAAAACAATTTTTGTTATACTCTGTATAACCCCGTAATTTTGGGTTGCACCTTAGCTGAAAATGTTCGGGGTGCAGTTTACTACTTTGCAAAATGTTGTACAGTTTACCTGGGGTGCAGTTTACCATTATGAGGTACATTTGAAGTGCAGTTTACTTTACCCCGGTGTGACAAATGAGTGGAGCAAATTAGATAATAATATATTACAGATGAGCCATAAAAAGTTTGCTCATTACGCTCATTACACTTTTTACCAGCTATTTGACTAACAATTTCTTGGTAATTTTTAGCCATAGCTTATAGGTACATAATATGTAGTTAAAGCATAAAATACAGGAAAAGCTCTTTTGAACGGAAGAGATATTCAGAATTTAAATTATATTTTAAATGATTGAAAAATTATAAATATATTACCAACATTGTATAACTTTTTTTTGGCACCATTAATGTAGTAAATTTTATGCTTTACCATCAAGGTTAGATCAATTTTTATTTATTTCGCTTGGTTTTCAAAATATTGGCAAAAAGATTAAAAATTTCAGTGTTTTGTAATTACATATTTTTGCTACTTTTATATAATTTATATATTTTAATTTTATACATATAATTTATTGCGTTCTAGCTAAAATGTTATATATTCTACTTAGCTATTAAGTAAATAGTTTAACTGTTTTGTATTGCAAACTTGGAAATACCATATGAGTTCTGTGTGCATAGTTTCAGAAAATTGCAAACAATATTCCGTGCTATCTAATGCAAAGTTGCATATAATTAAATAGGTTAGTGGTTATAAACATTAGGAATGTTTAGGTTAAGATTTCATACTATAAATATAACCTGGTGAGATAGAACAATCACACAATATAAGTTGTTACTTTTGCAGGCATTTATAATTAAAAAAAATTTGAATCAAATATTAATTTCAAAGGTTAATAATATATATAATTACTATATTCATAATAAACCATGCAGTATTTTGATTTTTATGTAATTTGTCAATTTTGATGTACACAATAATTGCACTAGGTGGCTAACTTCCCAATCCTTGTTCATAATTTCAGAAAAATTTAATCATTAGTTAATTTTTTCTACATTTAGCAAAATTTTTTCTTCAGACGATATAAAAACGGTTCTAGAAGCTCTTTTCAATGGATATGCTGTTCTCGAATCTAAACTGTACCGAAAATTTTTGATCAACGTCAATAAAGCAACCTTCATTGCAATCATAGCTAGTCGTGTACCTAAAAATTATTCAAAGCTTTATAACATTTATTTAACCAAATTAATAAATTTACCAATGCATGAACGAGGACCTTCTCCAAATGGTAACCAAATTAATGGACTCCTTTTATTTGAAAATCTTTCAGGATCAAATTTTTCTGGATTGGGATAATATTCTGGATCGTAATGAAGTTCATTTACGGGAATGAGCACTATCATATCCTTTTCAATAATAAAATCTGAATTTGGAACTTGATACGATTTAGTGCATTGTCGAAATAAGTTGGATAATAGCGGATACTTTCTAAGAGTTTCTAAAAATAAATGCATTTTCAAGATTTTTTAACAAATTATCAATATCAAATAATTTGATGTTACCTTTAATACATTTATCCATGTATGTCATTTTCATAATAGCGTCATAAGAAAGTTTCCCTTCGTGTTCATTCAAGACATTTTTATCTCGTCCCTTAATTTTTCTTGAATGTCCAAATGAAATGCTAATTCATACATGCAAAGTGTAATAGTTGTTGATGAAGTATCATACCCAGCCATAAAAAATACTATTATTTGGGAAGAAATCTCTTCAATGGATAATGAATCCACATTCTCTTTATTTTCTGCATTTCCAATTTTATTGTTTGTTTTTAAACGAAAGCAATCATTATTATTATCAGAAACATCAATATTATTTTTTAATTGAATCATTAACTGCACAAAATCCTTTCTAATTATGTTGTTTTCTTCTCTATATTTAATCGTACTTTTTATAATGTTAAGAAAGAAATCTGAAATATCGGCAGCTATAAGATTAACTTTAAGGAATGTTGCCAAACTAGGCATAATGAATATTAGGAGCATGCGTAATTTTCCATCTGTATCTGCTTGACCAAACACGCGTTCTGCATATTTTTGAAAATCTGAAGTAGAATTTTTGATACTGTTAATTTCGAGGCCAAAAGCAATGGATGCTATAATATCTGTAGTGTATCTGCCCGCTATATCTTTAATATCTAACTTTTCAGAACTTTCTGCAGCTTGATCTATTAAATTTTCTAGTTGAACCGAACAATGTTTCGCTATCGGAAACATTATTTTTAGTTTACTACTAGTAAAAAAAGGTGTCAATTTTTCTCTCAAGTTTTTCCATTCGGCACCTTGTAAGCAGCAGACGTTACCACTCATAAAATCGTAATCTTTCTTAACCAATATACCACGATCAGTAAAATAGGCAAAATCTTTAACCATAATTAACTTGATTAATTGCAGGTCTAACACAACTAACACTGGTTGCTGAAGAAGATAATATCCAAAGTATTTCATTCCTTTAGGTTTTAATTCTGCATACAACTTTTTAAACATTTCTTGAAATGTCACTCGTCCTAAAGCTACGTCGTTTAAATTACCCAAAGGAAAATTACAAGAGGTTTGAAATACTCCTCTGCGACTCCAAAAAGTATACGTCCATTTATAATACAAATAAAACATAAATACCAAAGTTACTAAAATGGTAAACATGTTTAAAAATAGCATTATTACTATGTTAATCTTTTAATTTTAATAAGTGCTGCAATAACACTATTGCACTTTTTATTATTTTGGTATTTTATGCTTATGCAATAAATTTTTTCGATCGAAAAATTATCTTTCTTATTATTCTTAGTAATGCATCAATTAAATTAAAAAAAAAAATTAAATAGAAAACTTCCAACGCAGAATAAAACTATATTCTTACACCGCAATCGACAACACCACGCGCTCACGAGTTTTACTTTGATCGAAAATGACGACGATATAGCAAATGATATAAAAAATATGAATAATATTGTTTATAGCTCACCGTAGTTTTGCTAACACGGTGACCTTCGCAAGAGTAATGGGTTGACAACCCATTTTACGTCATGGGAATATAATATTATAATATAGTTATTTCTCATTAAATTAATAAGTATTAGTTGTCTTTATGAAATTGCACTTAGATAACCGTAATTAATTCTTTTGTTTGGTCGTGAACAAACATTTCTAAAATAAAACATATAATGTTTTATTTTTTTATAAACTATATTTTTATTATATTATGATTTTACTGTTACTGTGCACTTATGAAACGAAAAGTTATGAAACTATTGCTAAACTTCATCGGCCACCCCGCTTTCGCTCTCTCTCTCTCGTGTATTTTTTTATGAAGAAGAGCTCATTATTGGCAGTTGCACATGGGCGCCAAATATCTTAGGACGGTCCTATGTACAGTGGCTAATGTACTACATATATCGGCTCAATTTCTTAAATTTTTAAAAGTCGTGACTTGATCTTGATGACGAAAACTTGCGTTTTAAAGACATTTCGTTAACTAATACGTTACGGCTACATTTTCACTAACGGCTGACAAAAGAATTTATAAAAATATTGTTTAGGGGGTTAGAGGTTGATGTATATATAAACTTATATTAAAATTTATTTATTTTTGTTTTTAAAAATGTGAGTTATTACTTATTATTCTTTAATAAACGTATTCGTATTCTTCTTTTAATTATAATTATTTATAATTATATATAATTATATTTATGTATATTAATTTTATTCTTTGTTAGTAGGACTGTATTTCAAATACCTAAAATTATGCGTATTATCTACGATTTATGCCATGCAATTATTGGGATTTATTTTATATAAATAATCTTCCACCATTAATTTATGATTCCAATTTTAACAATTTTAGTAGTTTATTCTTCATACATTTTATTAAAAAAAAAGTTAGTAGCCTTCTTTTTCTATTAATTTCAACTTTTCAAATCTATACTATCCAGCTTCTTAAATAAAAGTGCATCATTGTTTAATTAATTTCTTTTTTATTTATATGCATTTTTAAACTAATATTATTTTTTATTTATATTAAATTATTATAAAAATTTAAAAATGAACTACTATCGGAGTAAAAAGTTCTGACCCCTGAGATTGAAGTCTTATATTTCAAAAAGTAATTAATTGAATTTTATGCACTAAAAACATAAAGATAGAGAATTTAATTTTGTGCAACATATTAAAATTTTAAAGTTATGGGCTTTATAGTGTGTTTTTGTTATGCAGATATTTAAAAAAAGGCACAATTTAAGCAACAATTAGCACAACGACAACTTTACAATTTTTTTTCTCGTAAAGTATTTGCTCAAATTTAATGAAATTTGGACTGTAGATATCTACATCTTTTTCTCTATTCTCAAATTTTTGTAATAATATATTTCAACTAGTTTTTGGATTATTAAGCATAACAGTAAAGTATAATAACTTCGTTATTATAACAAATATTTTTCAAGTAATTGAATATATCAACCAAAATCTACGGTTGATTATTATTTTCAATTAATAAACAAAATTTTTGATTATTTTCCAAACTGAGAGTTTTAAAATATTAAAATAGAACAGGTTTCATACTTTGCGGGGAGCAGTGACGAGAGGGGAAAGATATTGTTTATGTCCTGATTGCTACGAAGCGGCAAACGCCAACAAGTATTAAAAATATTTTTCAATTTATTAATTTGAAATTAATTATTGTAGTTTTCCCATTCTATTATGTATTTTTCAATGTTTCAATAACAATAATATTTTTATTACTTTATCATATGTAATATGAGAAAGTATTGTTTTCGTGCAGAAAAAAATTTGAGATTTTGATGGATTTACACTTTTGAGGTCCCTGAGTAAAATAAGACCATTTCAAAAATGTCTGTGTGTGTGTGTGTGTGTGTGTGTGTGTGTGTGTGTGATGGTGTGTTGTGTGTGTGTGTGGTCAAATTTTGTGTGCGACCTACAGCAAAACTAATAGGAATTTTCAAACAAAATTTTGGATTTTGTATCCTTATGTTGAGACTTAGAGCTGATTAGATTTTGGCTAAAATTTATTCACGGAACCATTTTTTTATTTTTTAAATTTTATTATTTAATATTAGTTTTAATTAATATTTCAAAACTAATACAATTTCAAAACGAAATTTAGGATTTAGCATACTTATGTCGAGATTTAGAACTGATTAAATTTTAGTTAAAATTGTTTTATGAAAACTATTGTTTTTATTTTTAAGTTTTATTATTTAATATTAGTTTTAATTAATATTTCGAAAAGTAATACGAATTTCTAAACTAAATTTAGGTTTTCGCATATTTTAATCGATATTTAGAACTCATTATATTTTAGTTAAAATTTGTTTATAAAACAATTGTTTTTATTATTTTAAATTTTATTATTTAATATTAGCCTTTATTTAATATTTTAAAACTAAAACGATTTTCAAAACTGAAGTTGATATTTGTTATGTTTATAGCAGAATTAGAGCTGATTAAATTTTGGATAAAATTGGTTCATAGAAGAAATTTTTTAAATCTTTTATTTAACATTAGTTTTATTAAATATTTCAAAAACTAATGAGAATTTCAAAACTAAAGTTGGTATTTTGTATCTTTATATTTAGACTTAGAGCTGATTAGATTTTGGGTCACATTGGTTAATGGAAAATATTTTTTCTTTTTTTTATTCAAACTTATTTTTTAATATTTAATAAAAGTATGATAAAGTCATGGGCATGGCCACATCCGATTTTTTTATTTGTTTAAATCAAAAGAGTAAATGTTTTGTGTAATTTCTTTATATATAAATAATATATTATTTCGCTACTGTTGACGTAAGTATGCCTTATGTCCATAGTTACAATAGACGTAAGCTGATCATAACATTTGTTTATATAATTTTCGTTGAGACGGAACTTAAATCACTTAACTTAGGAAAATATTTTAAAATAATGATAAAACTAATATTTTAGGATATTTATTTGTGAAAATGAAATTTTGTACAATTTAAAACAAGAATTTTTATAATTACATGTTTTTAGAAAATCAGTCACACAAATTTTTATTTATTCAAAGAAAATTTAAAACTAAAGTTAAAATAAAATTAACGATTATGATAATTCAATTCGAGTTATGAAAAATTTCTTAAATGTCAAAATTATGTTTTAAATTAATAAGTTCACATGTAAGAGCATTGCATCGGAAATATAACTCGGATGTAAATTATATTAAATTCTGAAGGTTAATATTTAATTCCTGTTTAGAAAATAATATTTCCGCTACTGTTGACGTATTGTTATTCCATATTAAATAGACGTAAGCTGATCATAACATTTGTTTAATAATTTTCGTTACAAATTAATGTCACTTACATTCCTAGGAAAATAATAAAATAATGATAAATTAATATTATTAGGAGTATGCTTATTCATAGTTAAAATAGACTAATGATCATTTAACATTGTTTATATAATTTTCGTTGCACGGAACTTAATAGTCACTTACACCCTAGGAAAATAATAAAATAATGATAAATTAATATTTTAGGAGTATTTATTTGTAAAATGAAATGTACAATTTAATAACAAGGATACTTTTTCGAATAATATAATTGCTTCGCCTTTATATTAACCAATGAAAATCTTAATTCCAGTAGCAAAAATAATGTTTAAAAGCAACTTAGAAATAAATAGTAACGATATGAAATTCGAATTGATTAGACTAATAAATTCAATTTAAAATAATGTACATAAATGGTTTGCATACTTGTGAAAATTAATGTACACGGCATTAAAACTTTAACATCTCTGTTTAAATGTAATTATTTAATAGCTGGATTATATTAACTAGTTTTATGTTAACTTAACACATCAGTCCATAAAATTTTCAAAGCCTACATTAACGATATATTAAAATTTTAAATTGACGTTTGTCAATTGTCAAAATTTAAATAATTATGCATTCTGTTAATAGTAATTATAATAGCTATTTATGGTACTAGTGTGTTATGTTACAATAACACCGAGTAAATGTTTACCCCAGCCGTTAAATTCTAATTTTTCAATTTACTTATGTAATCTTAAATAGATTTATTGTTAAATGCCATAAAATTTATATCCAAATAACCTTCATATAACGATTTCAAAAATTTTAAATTTGACGTTTTAAATTGTCAAATTTAAATTTATGTAGTATGTAAATCAAATTTAAAAAAAAATTTAATAAGTAGTCTGCCGTGTAGTAGAATGCCGTGTGAAGTTACTATGGTAAACGAATTAAAACAAATCAATATTGTCAACAAATTCATTAGAAATGGTTGAATTACAACAAAATATTTATATTCCTCAAGAAGTTGAGAAAGAAGCGCAAGCAGCATGTAAGGATTTAATTCCAAAAAGTCAAAATTTACTACGATAAAGAATTTCATCAATTTAATGAATGGAGTAAGCAGCGACATGTAATTGGAGTTAATGAAGATATCATGCTGGCCTATTTCTATAATTGCAGAAAAAAATTAGCACCTTCATCAATGTGGACGAAATATTCCATGCTAAGAAGTACTTTGAAAATATATAAAATATTGACATATCAAAATACGGAAAACTGATTGCCTATTTGAAAAGTGTAGCAAAACCTTACAAGCCTAAAAAGCGAAAATCTTGGAAAGAGAACACGTTGAAAAGTTTCTGACTGAGGCACCTAACAGTGAATACCTGATGATGAAGGTATTACATATTTATTATTGTTTTACTGAAGTATTTACTTGTTATTATTTTTTAGGTTGCATTAATAATAGGAATATCAGGGGCTTGTCGATGTGACGAAATTACAAAGATGACGGTTGATGATGTAGAAGATAAGGGAGGATATCTGTATGTTATGTTACTGGATACAAAACAAACGTATCGAGAAGCTTCACGATTGTTACTGAAGGGTTTTCGTTAAATGTTCTTGAACTTTACAGAAAATACGTATCTTTAAGACCCCAAATTATATCACATCGAAGATTCTTTCTGAATTACAAGAATGAAAAATGTACTAGCCAACCAGTTGGCATTAACACCTTATCTAAGATACCTCAAAAAGTGGCGTCTTTCTTGAACCTGCCTGAAGCTCAATTATATACAGGACATAGTATGAGACGCACTTCAGCTACTCTTCTGGCAAACGCAGGGCTGATATTTTAACATTGAAACGTCACGGTGGTTGGAAATCATCCACGGTGGCGGAAGGTTATGTACAAGATTCAGTTTCCAACAAGATTGATATAGCCAAGAAGATACAGGGCCCGGTTAAACAAACAACAAATTATTCTTCACCCTCGACTACTGTTGATCAAACGGTTGGATCTGTTCATGATTCGTCAAATATGCTTTCTAGTACTACAACAACTATAACGTCCAATAACCCAAATCAGCCTGAAACCAATAACAGAACGATGTCCTTTAACTTCCAGATTAATGTAAATATTAATTAATCACGTTGATCTGTTTAATATAAATTAATAAAATGTATTAGTACGCGAGTGTTTTATTTTTAACTTTGAGTGAGCTAAAGCATTTTAGCGTGAGTTTTAATGTTTTAGCTCACTCCGTGACTTATACGTTAGTTTATTGAAAACCGCAAATCTAACACACCAAAGAAGCAGGAAAGAAATTTGGAGGACAAAATCTTGACGTTCGCTACAGATAAAGAAGCCATCGCAGCCACCAAAAGTAAAAATAACATCTTTCAAGAGATAACTCCCAGATCGAATTTGTCAAAACAAATATGCAATCTTACGATAGATTCACTTACACCGCCTAGGGTGAGAATAACGCTGCAGTCCCACGATGGTGATGGCCATTCCCTCTTAGCTCGTCTTTTTAAATAGTAACATGTCTCTTTTTTAACATTTCGCAATCGGCAGTTTTTTCTCTATAAGTACATAAACGGCCGGTTTCGGTACATATTTTAGGTATTGGTACATATTTTTGGCTCTACTACATAATTGTGCATATCTTTTAGAAACATTAAATGAAGGCCATAAAATAATTATTTCTTGTATTAAATTTTTTTTATTTATTGATTAATTACAAAAAGTAATAATTAATTAGCTGCGCGTTAAAACCACCGTAGCAGATTTACTCTGTACATATAGGATTAATACTGATGTCTGAAATTTGGAACTTTTTACCAGGTAAAACTACCAGTTGCCTAACAAAAGTTAATCTTTTAATCACGTTGTTCTGTGTATTAAGTTTGATGATTGGTTGAAAATTTAAAAACCAACTAATTTTAAAAAAAGATGGGGGATCTCATGGAGCCTACCCCTAAATTGGGACGCTCAAATTCATTAAATTTGTTTTATTTTATGGGTATTTACCAAGTTTGAAATTTATTGGGGGGGGGGATCAAGTATTACGTAAATAAACTTTCAATGATTTTAGACAACCCCCCGGTATAAGCAAAAATAAGAAAATCATAAACCCCCTTCCCTAAATGACAAGGCGTAAGAATTCTTTTATAACATTTACTAAATATCAAAATTTTCATTATTTAGTGATCTTACGTAAGATCAAAGAATATATATGTAAATGTACTCTTAGGAAAAACGTTTTATGACCTATTGTAAGCTTTAATATAAGCTAATTTGGTATAATAAATATAATTGGTATATAATTGAAAAAGTTGAAACTGCATAGGTACCTATATTTAGATTTTCTTGAAATTAGCGATTTTACGTTTTCCAGTATGCCACCAATTTATCAAAAAGGTGTTTTGAGCACGAGGGGATACAGGCACGTTTTTTTCCTTATCGTCTTTAATTATTATTCTAATATGCCATTACGTCTTTTTGAATTGGTACCGAAATATACTATCGTCATGCACGCATATAAATCTTATAATTAAACTATTAATTATATATTGTTTTTTATACAACAATTATGTGTTAAATAAATTTAATTAAATTACAAGTTCACAGAAACATTGAATATTATGGACGTCTAATATTGAATCTTTTGCAGGAAGGGAGAACAAAATTAAAATTGAAAAAACTTTATTGTAAAAATTTCTTGAATAAAAATAAATTTGGTGTTTTATAATAAACTAATTTGTAATAAATTTGCTTAATGAAGATTGATTAAAATGTTGTCGTTGCTAGTAAATATGTTGGATTATATTTAGATTGAATTACATAAACAATATTAATGTGCATGTCCCTTCCTCATGTTTTTATTATTATATATATTATTTATTAAAAATAGTTTTTATTTCTTTTACAATTTTTATAATGTATGTATAAGGGTATCCCAATAAGAGCGCTGGATTTAAATTTTTTTCTATTTTTGTCTATAAGGTTTGGAGCTCTAAAAATTTATATATGGGATCTGTCAGCATTGCGATTAACAATGCCTACAGGGGGGAGGAAACCAGATTATTTTTCGGGTTTTTGTTAATCCACTCAGGCGCGTTAGTGGTAGAGTTAACTTAGAAATTCCCAAAATCAAAAAAATAAAAAAAAATTTAAACTAATTTCAAACTCAAACTTATTTAAATTTTAAAATCTAACGCCTATCGCTTAAGTGCGTCAACTGCTAAACCGAAATCCCCGGTTCAAATCCGTACGGAGTGAGAATTTTCTGACTGTCTTCCCTCGGCAGGTAATAGCAAACTACGGAGGTAAAATGCCAAGAGAACTCTAAAAAATAGAGTCACCAAACCCTCCTGAGGGTGAACGGACTGAGAAGGAAGGAATTAATCACGTAGAAACAAAGAATTACCAAAATGTTTTATTGCGCTACCAAAGCTCCATGATATTTAAACAAATGAACTAAAAAGAATTACAAAATTAACAAATCTAAGTTTAATTTAGTTAATTGATTACTATTGAACTGGCAACTACCAAAACTTTTGATTAGTAAAATAATAACCGCCAAATGTTTAAGATAAAAAAATGTTAAGAAAATCCAATTAAGTAAGTTAATTTGCTATCAAATAATTATTATTGAATTATTAATAAACATGTGCCATTATTTATGATACACCTTGACCGTAGCGCGTGCGCATAAGTTAGGTTCAACTTCATGTAATTCTCCAAAAGTTTACGAACTTCATGATAATTCACTTGTACTTCAAAATACTTTAATTACTTCACACGTATTTCACCTACTTCGCAAGTACTTCACTTATTTCACAAGTACTTCACAAGTTCGTGTACTTCACAAATACTTCACATAAAATTTCATGTACTTCATGTAACGTGTACAAAAAACTTCACCAGCGGTTAACCCCTCGAGAGTCGCTGAAGTGGCTTTACATCAAATACTTCGAGGCATATGGTATTGGACTTGAGGATGCTGCAGCCGACCTATCCGCTTACGAAACATACATCCCTACAGAGTCTCGAATCCGCCATCAAAAAATAAGAGAAAGTCTTGGTAAGTATTATTCTCCAAACAAAAATTTTTAAATTTTTTTGACGCGTCTGGAGGTACAAGATATATCCTTCATTCCATACGACAGCGGATTTATTGTGGTTCTCCTAAATATTCAATCGCTAAGAAATAAAATTGATGATCTGTATTTGTTACTGGAGGATCTCGAGTTTCCCCTGGTCGTTGCTGTGATTGGACATTGGCTCCATAAAAATGAACCAATTTTTATTAGTAAGTACAACATCATCTCGAAATACAGTAGACACAGACTTCGGCATACGGGGGGGGGGCTAATCTTATCAGAGGCGGTGACTTTTCAGCTATACATTGTAGCAATAATTGCATAAATATTCATTTTGCCACGCTAGCCGCTTGATTGACCGTAGCTGTTATTACACGATCAGCTAACTCTTACACATTTAAGTATCTAGTCGGTGTGCGAGGGGGTGGTTCGTAATTAAAATGCATTGCTCAGTATGAGGAAAAATGATGTTGATAGGGCGTCAGCTAAAGTAAATAAAACGTACAAGAAAGGAAGAATTGTTTAAGGTAGTAGTCTGGTAACTTGGGTTCAAAAGATCGAAAATTTTGTTTTTGCTTAATTTGAAAGTACAATGTCTTGAGAATATACTGTAAAATTTCAGACAGAAATTGAAATATTTCGGAGTTATAACGAGTTTCCTAGAGCGCCTCGAGTCCAACCTTTAAGGTCGACCGGCAGGCAACGCTTGGACCCTTCTATTGTTTGCGCATTTTTATACCTGGGTAAATTTTAAAGTATTTTTAAGCAAGGTTAAAATTGACGTCTCTGAATAATAAACATTATTTATTAGACAGGGTTTACTAAAATATTCTTCAATACTAATACCAACCTAAATAAACAATTCGTGGTTATAATAATATCTACTGCAGGTCTTTAAAGAACAGAAAAATAAAGAACAAAATAGTGTTAGTAACAAGTCAAATTGATTTTGAGTTATTTGTGAGTTTGGTGAATATTATTTCAAGAATGAGGTGTTCAGTGTTTGGTTGCAACAATAGCAATAAAGGTAAAAGTCATTAGAACAAGTGCTCAAAAAACTGAAGAACCGTAAAGCAACGGGCTTGGATGGCTTGAATTCAGAACTTCTTAAGTATGATTGCAAAAGCGGAAAATGCCACAGCAATGTCATCGAAAGAAGCCCGAAAGAGTCGAAGAGCGGACAAAGTTGCGGAGAATGATGCCTATGAAGAGGATGAAGGCATATTATACGCTCCAGGCATAGACGATTGACGTAAGTATAAGTTTACTTATGAAAAATTGTTGTTGAACTTTAAACGCGTTTTTCTCAAAACATCGTTTTTCTGGTCGGCCCGGGTCCTACCTTTTTTTCTACTGAACCAATTGCTTTCAAATTTTAATAGGCTGTTCTACACACTTATAGTTCTCGTCTGAACTAACGATAATTTTTTTCACCCCTAACTTTTTATTTTACAACCCTTTCTTTGTTAAAATAAAAGGACTTTTTTTTTCAAAGTCCGCCATTTTGTTATTTACCCTTGAAATTTAACTTCAGTAGTTCAGACCAGAATGACATGTCTATAGATTAAGAATAATCAAGAATATTTGATTTCAGATAACATCAAGAGCCAAAATCACCCGGGCCACCCACGTGCATTTTTTTTGAGGTTCCAACTTCGAATGACAATAATAATAGTAATAAACTATTAAATTTTTTCAAATAAACTTTTTTTTATATTTTCAATATGTAAATAAAAACACTCTAAATATTCAAGATAATTCATTTTTATTTTCCTATAAAAAATCACCCTCCAAAGAAGTCATGAAAATATGCATAAGTTACCAGACTACTACCTTAATTTAACAAAAGCAAAGATAGTAAACAGTTGGTGTGACATTTATTTTCAATTCCTTATCAGAACAAACACATAATAAAAAAATAAAACAAAGCAAGTAACATTAGCAAGTAGCTGAAGGCTACAGGCTAAAATAAAAAAACAAGGGTTAAGTAAGTAAGTTTACCTGAGGGTAAACTTCTTAAACAAAATACAACCACACTAGCTGAAGGCTAGTGATGGTTCAAGTCGACTCCCCATTACTATGAATTGTTCAACAATTGAATTCTTGTTGTGAAATCGTTGACGTTAAAGCAAAAGTCCCACCTGAAGCGCAGTTAAAACACACATCCCCGAATCTTCATTGACATAGCTCACCTACCTAGAGACTTCCAAAATGATGGATCGATTCTTTAAAATACCTTCCATTTCGGGTTACTTTCAATTTCTGAGTAAATCACGTCATCGTCCCACATCAGGTTATCTCCGGAAGCTCACTAAAATCAAATAAAGACACAAGAATGGATTAAACATAACTCCAGGTCGACAATGTCAACTACCAATGTTAAAAATTGATTAACAAACTACACAAATTCATAGCAATGGCTCGTTACAACGCTTTGTCCAACTTCAAACAAAGGGGAAAAATAAATGGAAGGAATTGCTGCTATCGTGGTAAAAATAAAGGCCTGCCAAAGAACAACTGGCATCTTGACAGGAGCATAACAGAAGCTCTCACAAATCTTCAATAATACCATCGTCCCAAAATAATGCAAGGACCCCCATGATCCACTAAACGCAACAGTCCAAAATCCAAGAAAATATGAAAAATAATTTTCCGAAACAGCTCCAATATAAAAGTTAATTGACGAAGGTCGACTTTTATCGGTGGGCTAAATTTTCCTTATCAATCCAGGTGTCACAATTGGCATATCACGTCTTGGCGACATTGCAAAAATTCAACTAAAATATTCGATGAAAATGCAACCAAACAGATTCTTAAACCTGGCATTAAAACCCACTAAAAATAAGTGGTAAGAATCGGCAAAACAAAATTGAATGTAATTTACCTGTGATATGGAGGATGAAATAATCACAGTAGGTTTAAAACACGAAAATTTGCACAAAATTAAAAATATATACATGCGCGCTATTAAGATGTTGGTCGAGCACTGCCTTTATCAAAAAGCGAGCTTATCTAAGAGGAAAACATAGTGCCAACTCTTTTCTCACCTTACATGTAAACTTAACAAAACTCAAGGGGACTAAACTTAACAAGAATTGCTCAAGTTACAATTTCCTGTTATAACATGAATACGATCATCTACTGTTGGAGAAGTCTTTTTGAGTTCTGTATAGCTTTTAGCAAGAACTACAAGCTTTACATTATTTGTATTTATAGAACTCCACATGCTGATGTTGGATTATTTCTGGAAAGCCTTCTGAATCTGCCAGAATCACTACCTTCTAAGATAAAAAAAAAATTATGCGGCGATTTTAACATTGACTTTGCCGTTGCTGGTGTTGCCGGGGGATCTCTATTTAACACTTTTAAAAGTTTTGGCCTAACCATGCATGTTGACTCACCGACTAGAATAACTAATGGTACAATTATGGTTATAATGGTTATCGACTATGTCGTTTCGGATTTTGCGCCATCTAATGTCACGTCCCATATTCTTAACTCTGGTTTCTCTGATCATGAAGCAATACTTACCAAGTTCTCTGTTGGCTTACACCATGAAAATATTTCAATACAGTTAGGGCGAGTGTTTTCGGCAAAAAATTTGAAAGGTACCGAGAGTTGTGCTCATCTACAGACTGGAACAATATGAATTTGGCCAAGATGAATTTGCTAGGGAGTGTAATACATGATGGGGTGGTTTTCCGTTGCCTTTTCCCATAGTCCACAGATCGATATTGAACTACTGCCCCAGCAGTGTATCTAACGTAAGCAGGATTTGAACCGTGCGCTTACGCTCTTTGTTAACCCATCTATGCTTCACACTATACTGCTGGTTATGGTAAAGTATCTGTTTCATGTAAAAGTGGTATGAGAAAGGTACCAAAATACCAAACAGATTATCCGGTGTTATAGTAGCCAGTCATGGTATCATGCCATCCAAAATTGGAGACAAACGCCAAAATGCCTTAAGTGAGCCAGTGCCACGTGACGTGCGACACTTCAGCAGCTTGCGCAAACTGTGGAGATAGCCACCTTGCCAACAGCACCAGTTGTATACTAGTTACCATAAATAAATTAAAACTAATAAACGAATTTATCGAAACCAATAAATAATCAAAACGGATTTTTGAGTCTAAGACAGACAAGCCTATATATTCCTGCACCACTGCCTTCAACCAACGCTTGCTAAAAAAGAAGGGTCCTTCGAAGCCAAACAGTATTAAGCCAATATCCATTAAGCAAGTAAAAACCAAGCCAAAACTCACCTACTGAAGACTCTCTTAACTTGATGAACTTGATTACGGAAGAGTTTAACTCCAAAACAAACATGAGCAAGATATTAAAAGCCCTAAGCGATTACAACAACTTACTAAATATTACAAAGCGATATACAATTGAGAAGATTTACAAAAACAATTAAAGTTTATGGTGATTAATAAATTTTAATCAGAAAATTAGAAAATACTTCAGTAGGATCAGTCACTGCAGTGACAATAACAAAAATATTTGTTAACACAATAAATAAAATTAGTAATTGTAATTTTGAAACAAGGCCATATTTTCGTTTTGATAATTACTTTTGGTATTGCAGAATAAATTAATATCTCTGAATATTATTTATTTTATAATTTTTACAACTAAAAAGCCAACGTTTGGCCTGGACTGAAAAAATCACGAATTCGAACTTGTTTAACTGTAAACTGAAGAAATGCAGGTTAAATCATAAACACTGTTGTTTATCAATGTAAGAGGTTAGAGAGCGTGGTTACTAGTAAAAAATAAAACAAAATTATATCAGATAGATCAGATCAGAACCTCAATTAGAGCATCGGTAAACCTATAGTTATTCTTTATACTTACAGCCTTGAAAATAGACTAATAAATTGGCTCGAAACGTGTGGGACAATTTTAAGGGTTTTATTAGACCTATCTATAACCTCAATTATAATTCTTCATTATTCCCCATTAAGGTTACCTATATTTCGTTAATTTAAATATTTAATTTATTATTTTGTCGTTATACTTTAACCCAGGTTACAATTGAATAATAATTGACTTTAAGTCGTATTACGATATATTGAATGTGATATAAAATATGCAAATATCAAATTATTTACAAATACTTGATAAATTTTGGCATTGCAAAGGTTATCCGGATGTACAAATAGTTGTTATCGACAAGAAGTATTTTAATTAACAAAGTTATAAAACCAAACAAAACAAAACAATAAACTACCACATCTCGTCAACCCATCTATTTGTTTTCAGGACCAAAAAAGACGTATTTAAGATAAAAATTTATTATAAATGCTCTCTAGATTTTCTCTTTATTAGAGATAAGATTATTGATATTGCTTTCTTTTATTAAAAGTTATGTCGATTTATTATCATCAATATACGCCTAACGTTTTAAAAAAACGAGCAGCAAACTTAAACTTAATACGTCAGCCTATATAATATAGAAAATACCCGTAAAGTCGAAAATATATTAAAAATAACCATTAACCGAAATATTCAAAAGAATTTAACCCACAGTATAATATACCTACTACATGAATTTCAATAATTTCTATAATATCCTTGATAAAGGTATATAATAATTTTTTTTTTAATTTAGAATTACTTTATAATTTTTCTACATTTAGCCAAATTCCACCTTTGGCCAATAACAATAAAGATCTAGGCGCTCTTTGCAATGGATACGCTGTTTTCGAATCTAAGCTATACTGAAAATCTCTAATTAATGCAGTTAAAGCAACCTTAATTTGAATCATAGCAAGTCGCATACCTAAAAATAATTGATTATTTAATAGAACTTACCTAACGTAATGTAAAATCTTACCAATGCACAAGCGAGGACCTTCTCCAAATGGTAACCAAGTGTAAGGGGTCCTTGTTGATATATTTTCTTTTGAAAATCTTTCGGGATCAAATTTTTCGGGATTTGGATAATATTCTGGATCGTAATGAATTTCTTGCGCAGGAATGAGCACAATCGTATCTTTTTCAATTATCAAATCTGAATTTGGAACTTGATACCTTTTAGTGCATCCTCTAAATAAATTTGATAGTAAAGGATATTTTCTAAGTGTTTCTAAAATTAAATACATATTCAAGTCTGACATCTGATTAGTTATCTACATTGCTTTCTACTTTACCTTTAATACATTTATCCATGTATGTCATTTCCATAATTGCGTTGTAAGAAAGCTTTCCTTCATGTTTATGTAACACAGTTTTATTTCATCCCTCAACCTCTCTTGGATATCACGATTATGCGCTAATTCATACATGCAAAATGTGATGGCCAAAGATGATGTATCGTACCCGGCTATAAAAAATAATAGTGTTTGGGCAGTTATCTCTTCTATAGATAACGAACCCGTATTTTTTTGATTTGTGTTGTTATTATTTTCTTCTAAACTGAAACAATCATCATCATCTTGGCCAGAAACATCGATGTTATTTTTTAATTGAATCATTAACTGCATGAAATCTTTTCTAGTTATCTTATTTTTTTCCCTGTATGCAATTGTACTTTGCACAATTTTAAGAAAAACTCTGACACATCAGCTGATGTAAAAGTAAGTTTAAAAATTTTGATCAAATTAGGCATAAGAAATTGTATGGCCACACGTAATTCACTAGCTGTATCCGCATTACCAACGGCACGTTCTCCATATTTTCTGAAATCCGAAATAGGATTTTTTAAACTATTAATTTCGATTCCAAATGCAACTGATGCAATAATATCTGTGGTATATCTGCCTGCGACATCTTTAATATTTAACTTTTGACCGCCTTCTGCAGTTTCATTCAGTAAGTTTGTCAACTGAACGGAGCAACTTTCAATTGTTGAAAACATCAATTTCAGTTTACCACTTGTGAATAAAGGTGTTAGTTTTTCACGCATTTTTTTCCACTCCGTACCTTTTAAAGCAAAAAGATGACCTCCATAAACATCATAATCCTTCTTGTCGAATAAGCCATGGTCTGTAAAATGTTCAAAATCTTTTACCATAATTGACTTGATTAATTCTAGATCACACACAACTAGCACTGGTTGATGAAGAAAGTAATATCCGAAGTACTTTATCCCTTTTGGCTTTAAATTTTGGTAAATATCTTTGAAAATTTCTTGAACTGACAGTTTACCTATGGCGACGTCATATAAATTACCCAAAGGAAAGCTACAAGGAGGTGTAATTACTCCTCTGCGACTCCAATATGTATACGAATATTTAAAATATAAATATAACGTAAATAAGAAAGTTGTAAGTAAAACTAGTAACGCATTTAAAAGTATCATTTTTGTTAGAATTTTTAAGCAGAGCGCTATTAATTCACTATTACACAATTTATAGTATATTTTTATAAAGATGTATTCAATTTTATATGTAAATAAAATCGACACAATCTAATCTTTTTACAATTTAGATATTTTTGTTGTCCTGTTGAAGTACAAAATTCAATTAAGTAATATGATAAGTTATTAAATTTTGCTGATATAATTTTAAATTTTGTTTGCAATGCTGTGTCACTAATAGTAATTATTATTACTACTATGTACTTAAATCTTATTAACACATTTTAATATACGCGTTCTTGTGCTTGGTTATTTGAAAATAAAATATTATTATTGTTGTTATAGTTTGTTTTTGTTTTGTTTGGGTATGACAAATTAAAATTATATTCCAGAATCTACAATCAACTTCAACCTTAACAGTAGTTAAGTATTATTTTTATTAAAAAATTTGGTTTTGAGATTAAATTTGGTTTTGGCATATGTGCAAAAATCAACATAATATTGAGTACTTCAAGCGCAAATTTTTTTTTTCGAGTCAAAATTAACCTCTCAAAATTTTCCTTTGGAGTTTAGAATGCTCGAATACGGATCTTAATGCTCGTCAACGCTCTTGTAATTCAGAAAATCATTAACCCCGACAAATATTTTAGTGGTATTAATTTAAAAAATAAAAATTTGAATTGTAAATGTGATTTGAACATAAATTGAAAAAGTAAAGTTTTTTCGCACTCCAATGGAATTGATAAAGAGATGCCGATAGAATAGCTTAAGCGGGGATTAATGCATTTAGAAATTAAAGGATTCACGTGTGCTATTCAAAAAGGAGTAATTTAAATTACAAGAAGCACATCAGAATCTGGAAGTTGCAGATTGCAAGCGAAAATACAATATTCTTAATGAAACGATAGAGCACAACACAGCCGGATCCTCGTATCTTAGATAGTTGTTTTTAAACGTGTGTTAAAGTAAAGTAATATTATGTTATTATAAATAAAAATTTCAGATCAGCGAGAGATTGTTATGGCGATAATGCCGTTAGTTGGGTCTAATTAAGTACATGCTGCTTCTGCTGGTAACAAGATTATTTTATTTAAATGTTCTTCATCTTCAAGTGCCATACACTTCATTGTGCGTAGGGGATCAGCTTAGCCGAAGCCAAGCTGACTTTACTAGGAAATATAATTAATGGGGTGGTTTCCCGTTGCCTTCCCCACCGTCCAAAGATTGATATCGGACCTTTGATCACAGCAGTGTAACCGACTCGACTAGGAATCGAACCATGGTCTACCGCTTTAAAGTCGGCCGGTGTATGCTTTACGCTACACTGCTGGTCAGACGAATCCCCAAGCAATAAGGGCTGAGTCTCAGCAGATCGCAGCGTGGTAACTGCTCTACCGCGCACAACACCCTGCCAGGTACGTAAGTCGTCTACAGACGATTCAAAGTTCCGACATCGAACCATTTTTTGGGTGGTTTGCTACTACCACCAAGATCTGCACCGACGGCGGCTTCAGACGGCCTCGCGGCCAATCCTTCTGCGCTCACCGCCGCGCCCTCCTACACGTCGGGGCTTAATGCGTCCGCGTTTTAAGGCGCGAGACGTTTGCTTGCCGCCGACGGCGAAGTATAAGCGGGACGCTTCAGCGCCATCCATTTTCAGGGCTAGTAACTTCGGCTAGTAATTTAAATGTTAGCAATATTAATTTTTTTGTTTAGGTGGTTGCAAGCACGGGGTAGCAGTTTTATATTGGTTGCTCCGCCGTAGCATGGAACTAAGTGGTACGTCTACAGAATGCTATTGGAAGCCTTCTAAATTATCGAAAGTTGGAAAACCAAATTCACAATATTTGTCCCTGGAGGACATAACAAAAAAAACGGCTATTCTGGAATCTCAAAATTTTAAGGAAGACGCAGTAGCATTAAATGTACAGAAAAATTGTAGCGAGTATTTTATAATTTTTACAAAACCCATGCATTACAAAATTGTTCTATATTTCAATTAATTTTGAAATTTAAATTGACGTCTCTAAATTCAGTAAATGTGAAATCATTTCTTGAGTTTGCAAAAATAAAATGATTTTATGAATAAATTTGGTCGAAAACCATACTCGTGAACAATCAAATTCATCAGAGTGGTACGAAATGAGATTTGGGAGAATCACTGCTTCAAAGGTTTACAAAGCTTCTAAATGTAAAACCTTCGATGGAAGTTAACTTGAAATGATTATGGGTGCTTCGAAACCTTTGAATTCCGACGACTCAAATTCTCCCATTGCTAGAGAAATTAGATTGGAAGCACAAGTTATAAGAGAAGTTAAAAAAATTCGAAAACTCAAGATTCAATAAGCAGAGTTATTTTTAAAAACCGAGTATCTTTTTTCTTAGCATCTCCAGATGGAATAACTAAGGATTTCTCCATCGAAATTAAATGTCCAACTAAAGAGAAAACAATTTCTAATTACATAAAAATGGAGTAATAAAGGACAAATATTACTTTTACCTGCAAATGCAAATACTTTTTTCGGGAAGGCAAAATGCTTTGTTTTGTGTAGCTATGCCCACTTTCGAAATAGGCAAGAAAGTTGAAATTGTTAAGGTACAATATTCCGATGCAATGATGATGCAAGTTTTAAATTTTGAATTTGATATGAACGAATATTTCCCATTTGAAAATCGCGAACTCTTCTTATCACACTTTCCACATGTATTCTAAGGGCGGCTATTCGTTTAGCTTCTTTAACTTGGTCTTTAGATAATATTTGTCCTTTACTAACACGGAGCGGCCTTACCAAAGTGCAATTTTTTGTTGATAGTATAGCAGCTAAAGTAATATTGTACTGAAAAAAAAAACAAGTTTAGTAATATAGGATGAGGTTGAACATTGTCAGGATATCTGTTGCATTTTCTATCGTATTTTCAATAACCGGAAAAAACTATTTTGATCGAGATCAATTTTTATTACTGCAGAAGCCTATATTAATATTATTCACGTAATAAGTATGTATAAAAAATCAAAAATTTGTATTAAAGAATACTTTTTACAAGTTGGTAAAGTGGAAGAAAATCCAAAGCCGTGACGAGCAATCAGTGATTGCAGTGATTGCAAATCTAATCTTATTAAATAAATGCTACTTTTTAAAATGTAACTACATCATTTATTTATTTATTTATATAGTTCTGAAGTTTGTTTATCCATAATTTTTGCAATTCTGCTAACATCAAAATCTAATTTTACAGTAATTAATCTGAAAGTCTACCTTCATTTCTGTCGTTGCATTGCAAGTTTAGTTGTCTATTCCAAAATTGTGAAAGTATAAGAATTACTATAAGAAAAATCAACAAAATAAAATGACCTGGAGCAATATTACTGTAAGTAATAGTTTAAAAATCATGTTGGTATATTTTGTAACTCGAACTAAGCATTCTTTTTTACCCGGCTATACGACAGCCAAGACTGGGTTATGTTATTAAGTAAACCGAACACAGGTAAACAACGAACATTTGGAGACCAATGGTGTTCTTCTAAATGGTACTTAAATCTTTAAATATTTACACCGTGAAGTTCCTCCTACTTCAAAAGATCAATTGTTGTAAGATTCTCAAAAAAAATATGATATTGTTTACTTATCTTTATAGTACTTACTTATTTAAAGTGATTTTAAAATTAAATCAAATAGGTACATATTTTGCTTACTTCAACACAAATTTTTCAAAAAAATCAAAGTAAAATTGTAATAACCTAAAATTATTTGTTTTGTTGATTCGTCTTTCATATTACCTATTAGCAAGCTTGCTAAACACCAAAACAGTCATTGCAATGATGGTTCGTGAATAAGTAAAATCTTTCACAATGCTAACAAAATATTGCTAAAGCAGAGTTAGTGGATTGCTAGTTAGTGATATTGCCTATAGGTAATAAGGTCGTGAATAGCACTGAATGAAACATTACTGACATGATAGCTGACAACGTTGCAGAGCTGTAATTAATTATCATTGGTTAGCTGTGACGCGTAATTTAAATAATTTTTCAAAATTCTAAATTTTTTTTTTTTCGATTCGCTAGGGAGTTTTCAGAACAACCAATTGTATAAATATGGATTATTTTTATTGAACTTTCATATTCATATATTATTTTAAAAATTAATTAGTCACTAAACTCCTCCATTGTAGATTAATAAATAATTATTAACCTAACCGGAATTTTTCTGAGAGAACCAACAAATCTTCTGATATTTCAATGGCGATTCAAATACTTCAATAAAACAAATCATATTTCACCATACTTTGTATTAACAACAATTTGTCCATATCAAAATTAGGTTCTAATTTGGTACTGAAAGAAAAAATTTGGTACTGAAAAATTGTCAGGTACTGCCAAGCTTTATAACAAATTAAAATTTGCAAAATAAATTAAAAATTTTATTAACAAACTAATGAAAAAAATTAAAATACACTTTTCTACTATTTTAATTACTTTTATAAAAGCTTTCCATGTTTCAACTTTTAAAAATTTAAAAATTCAAAGCCGTACATTTATCTTAATATATACCTACAAGGAGTACGCAATGTGAATCGGAAGCCAGCAGAAGCTTATTAACATGATTCGAATATATTAACGCATTTATAAAACTTTAAAGTCAATATTTTTTTGATTTTTGTCAACTTTAATTATATTATACCTACTGCTACAATTTATATCATCGTATAATCATTTTATGATTTTTTCCACATTTAACCAAATTCCTTCTTCGGAAGAGACTAAGATTGATCTAGCAGATCCTTTTAATGGATATGCTGTTTTTGAATTTAAGCTGTAGTGAAAATCGCATAATAAATTACATAAAGCAACCTTCATTTGAAGCATAGCCAGTCGTGAACCTAAAAATGATTGATTACTCTTAAATAATTTTCACTTGAAAATTGTTTAGAGTCAAATTTTTCTGGATTTGGATAGTACTCTGGATCGTAATGAAGTTCGTTTACATGAATGACTACTACCATATCCTTTTCAATATGTTTTGGTGCGTCCTCAAAATAAGTTTGATAATACAGGATACTTTCTAGTGTTTCTGAAATTAAACAATTTTTTATGCATTACCAGTAAATAATTTAATTTTATTTAATATTACTTTTTAAACAATTATCCATATGTCATTTCCATAATTGCATTGTAAGATAGCTTTCGATCGTGCTCTTTCAACACACTTTTTATTTCAGTTCTTAACTTTTCTTGAATATCTTTTTGATATGTCAATTCATACATCAAAATGCAACAGAAATCAATAAAGTATCATACTCAGCTACAAAAAATAGCATTGCATGAACACAAATTTTTTATTTCCCATATTATTATTTACTCTTAAATTGAGGCAATCATTACTTTTGCTCAAAGTATCTACATTATTTTTAATTAAACCATCAGCTGCATAAAGTCTTTTCTAACTAGGTTGTTTTTTTCTCTATATGCAATCGTGCTTTGCACAATTTTAAGACAGATTTTGAAACATCGATCGGGGCGAAAGTAATTTTGAATAATTTTACCAAATCGGGCGCAATGAATTGTAAGGCAACACGTAATTCATTGGCTGTATCTGCATGACCAGCTGCACGTTCACTATATTTGCGAAAATCAGAAACAGGATTTTTTAAACTGTTAATTTCGATACCAAAGACAGCGGATGCTAGAATATCAGTAATGTATCTGCGTGCTATATCTCTAATATCTAGCGTTTCTGAATTTTCTGCGGCTTGGCCTATCAAACTTGCTAGTTGAATGGAACAATTTTCAATTGTTGGAAACATCATTTTTCAATACCTTTTAAAGAGAAAATTTGCCCGCCAAATGCATCGTAATCTTTCTTATCGGCTACACCATGGTCGGTAAAATGGGTAAAGTCTCGAACCATAATTGACTTGATTAATTCTAGATCACATACAACTAACACTGGCTGGTAGATAAGATAATAACCAAAGTTTTATTCCCTTTGGCTTTAAATCAGTGTACATTTTCTTGAAGCAATATTTTACCCAAAACGACGTCATTTAAATTTCCCAAAGGAAAACTCTATAGGAAGGTTACTGCTCTTTGATTCCAGTAAGTAAACGACCGTTGAAAATATAATTATAACTGACATACTAAGGATACATTCATCTCAAGTAAAACAATAACAATATTCAATGTAAACACGTGTAACAATAACATTTTTTATGTTGCACTTATTGATTTACGATTAAATACGTTCACAGTAATAATAGAATGAATGTAATCATTTTATAACAGAAAAATATTGTATACTTGTACTGCTAGAAAACCCAACCCAATTAATTAATAAGATAAAATGTCATTTTAATTTTTAACAATAGGGATGTTGCATGGTATTGAATTTAGTGATAACTCCTATTAATTCTTGAAAATAATATCAAATGAAATATATAACCAAAATAAAATTTTTTGAATGCAGTCTGCGCTGAGAAAATCAAATTTGAAATTCAAAAATGAATCGGTCAGCCGATTACGCCTCTGACGTCATATGCGTGATCCTGAAGGTTTCTATGGAAATTTCATAACGTCGCAAGGACCTGACAGTTAAATATTTGACTTGTATCTGACAGTTGTAAATAAAGTAACGTTTACCGTTTAAATTGTATTTTTAATTAATATATATTTATTTTAATACAAGCTGTAGTCACAAGCAATTATAAGAAAAATGGTTTATTCCGAATCTTCTGTGTTTTTATTAAAATTTATTTTTCAATTTTGACACAAACTATTTATAGGTTACATTATCAACACAAACGGCATTTGCTGTGTTACCAGTTAATAAAAAAAATAGTTTGTGACGTCATTCGCGCTAAAACCTCGGTTTCAAAAATCATTTTTGATAAATTTTTTTGGAGAAAACTGAAGGTCTCCTGAACTTTTTATCTATGCAGTGCTGTTTACCAGCACCGAAAGTTTATAAAAAAAATACTTCAAAAATCATGCAACATCCTTATTTGAATTGTAAAATTTATGTCACTGATAAACACTGTTAAAAATAAGCAGTAATTCAAGTCTGCACATGAAATACTTTATTCTGCCAATACTGTTGATCTCAAAGTTTGCATTCTAGTTAAAGAGAACACTACGGCGAGTTTACATTTTCGCATTTATATATTAAGACGTAATGCTACTCTAGAATATTTTACAAATTACTTTGGTTGGTATTCATACTTTTGGCAAACCCCCTTCTCTAGTGGCAGGATTTTTGAATCTACCAGAGGTAGATAAATAAAGCGGTCACGAATTCAGGCGAACTTCTGCAAAAATTATGGCTAATGGTGGGATGAATGTGGATGAGCTCAAACGTCAAGTTGGTTGGAAATCCTCCGCAGTTGCTTCAGGTTATATTGAGAAGTCTACAGTGCACAAAATGAAAGTTTCGAAGCTCATTGCTGAAGTAGTTAATGGGGGAACAAGTGAGGCCTCAACATCGTCAGTCAATATCACTGGACTGAATGCAGCATTGACGTTATCGTCATTGAATGCTATAGGTGCTCATATGGCATGTGAAAATGCAGATTTCAATAATGCAAGTGGTATTCAAATATCAAACAATCAGAATTGTACATTCAATATTTACTTGAATTAGTTTTTTTTGCATTTTTAATGTAATTTTCCACATAAATAAAAAATTGGACTTGTTTCTGTTATCTAGCAACCTTTACAACACGGCGTTGTTTAATCGTAAAATTTCGCACGCTTTTTTGTTCATAGAGGAAGGATTATGATGCAGGTATAATCAAAAAAATTTTTTGAAATAAATGTGACCATTGGAAAATAAGCTCTCTAAAATTTAAGACAGTTATGTCACTTTATTATCATCAACAATAAAATCCAAGCAGCTTATCAACTTTAATAGGTTCAAATTTTAATACCTAATTATTAATATAAAAATTTACAATAAATTACTTTACAATCTTCTGTACATTTAGCGAAATTCCACCTTTGGCCAATATCAATAAAGATCTAGGAGCTATTTGCAATGGATAAGCTGTTTTCGAATTTAAGCTGTACTGAAAATCGCGAATTAATGCAGTTAAGGCAACCTTTATTTGAATCATAGCAAGTCGCATACCTAAAAAGAATTGATTATTCACTAGAACTTCAACAAGAATGTAAAATCTTACCAATACACAAACGGGGACCTTCTCCAAATGGTAACCAACTAAAAGCGATCCTTGACGATATATTCTCGCTTGAAAATCTTTCAGGATCAAATTTTTGGGGATTTGGATAATATTCTGGATCGTAATGGATTTCTTGCGCAGGAATGAATACTATCGTATCTTTTTCAATTATCAAATCTGAATTTGGAACTTGATATGTTTTAGTGCATCGTCGAAATAAACTTGATAATACAGGATATTTTCTGAGTGTTTCTAAAATTAGATACATTATTGTTGTTGGGCATTTCGTTAACTAACAACGTTAATCTCTACATTACCTTTAATACATTTATCCATATACGGCATTTCCATAATTGCGTTGTAAGAAAGCTGTCCTTCGTGCTTATGTAACACAGTTTTTATTTCATCTCTTAACTTTTCTTGAATGTCCCGATGATACGCTAATTCATACATGCAAAATGTGATGGTCAAGGATGAAGTGTCGTACCCCGCTATAAAAAATAACAATGTTTGGGCAGTAATTTCTTCTATAGATAATGAATTCGCAGTTTTTTTATTTGTGATATTATTATTTTCTTCCAAGCGAAAGCAATCATCGTCATCTTGACCAGAAATATCAACGTTATTTTTTAATTGAATCATTAGCTGCATAAAATCTTTTCTTGTTATCTTATTTTCTTCTCGATACGCAATTGTACTTTGCACAATTTTAAGAAAGAAACTTGAAACATCAGCTGATGAAAAAGTAAGTTTGAATAATTTTATCAAATCAGGCATAAGAAATTGTATGGCTAGGCGTAATTCACTTGCTGTATCCGCATTACCTACCGCACGTTCTCCGTATTTTCGAAAATCAGAATTGGGATTTTTTAAACTGTTAATTTCAATTCCAAAAGCAACGGATGCTATAATATCCGTGGTATATCTACCTGCTACATCTTTAATATCTAATATATCACAATTTTCAGCAGTTTGATTTATTAAGCTCTCTAGTTGTACGGAACAATTTTCTATTGTTGAAAACATCATTTTCAGTTTACCGCTTGTAAATAAAGGTGTTAATTTTTCACGCATTTTTTTCCACTCCACACCTTTTAAAGCAAAAAGATGACCTCCAAAAACATCGTAATCTTTTTTATCCATTACACCATGGTCAGTAAAATGTTCAAAATCCTTTACCATAATTGACTTGATTAATTCTAGATCACACACCACTAGCACTGGTTGATGAAGAAAGTAATATCCGAAGTACTTTATCCCTTTTGGCTTTAAATTGCTGTACATTTCTTTGAACATCTCCTGAACCGATACTCTACCTAAAGCGACAGCATTTAAATTACCTAATGGAAAGCTACAAGGAGGTGCAATTACACCTCTGCGGTTCCAATAACTAAACGAATGTTTAAAATATAAATATAACATAAATATTAAAGTAGAAAATAAAACTAAAAAACGCATAGAGAACTATCATTTTGTTAGAACTTTTAAGCAGATTGCTATTGAAATCACTATTACACAATTTAAAATATGTAATTAAATTGTTGTACAATGTATGCAATTTTTGATTTATATAAAAACGACACAATCTAATCTTTTTACAATTTAAATGTTTTTGATGCGCTGTTGAAGTACTTAATTGAATTAATTAATAAGATAAGTTAATATTATATATTCCTAAATATTACATTTAATATTAAACTTTAATTTTTGGCTGCAATGCTAGTTGTGAAAATAAATGATAAGCATTGAGGGGCCAAAAGTGAATACATAAATCTAATCTTACATCATTTGATTGTCATTTCTGTTTTCAAATGACTTAATTTTGTATAAAAAAAATAGTTGACCATAATTACTTACATTTTAAAAATTTAATTTTTATTCTATGTTTATTTGAGCGAAATATTTGAGTATACGTACATTATAAATAAGTAAGGCGAATTGAGAAAGGCAAAGAAAAAAAGCCAATAGTTGTTAATATGAAGAACTGGAAAGATAGTTATGAAGAACAAAAGTAAGTCAAGAGGAAGGAAAATATTTATAGACAGCGATATGAAAGAAGCTGGAAGTTTCAAAATAAGATAAAAGAAGTTGTAAGAAAAGAAACCGAAAAAAAATAAAACTAGAATTAGATACCAGAAGATGAACATCAATAACTTGAATGGATAGACATACAGATGACCATGAGAAACCAACAAGCATGGCCTGGAACTAAAGATGGAGGATGGCCTGGATCCAAAAAACTAGCAAACAAAATACAAGAAACAATTTGATACTGCTAGGAGACTTTAATGCCCAATTTAGAAGAAAGATATATGTCAGAAACGTGGCCGGAAAGCACATAATACACGAGACAACGAATTAATAAGAAAAAATTAATAACAAAGCAGAGGGAAAATGACGGAACAATATTACCTTACAGTAAAAATTTTGTAATGTGCTTTTTAGTAATTGTTTTATTATCTCAGTTAGCGAGGAGGGTGTATTTCTTTGAGAACAACTCTGAAACTTCTATCTTGTTTAAGCTTATATTCGGTATTCCGGTTTTTAATTAATATTTCGAAAAATAATAAAAATTTCAAAACCAAATTAAGGATTTTGCATATGTACTTATACTGAGATTTAGTATTTATTAAATTTTAGTTAAAATTAGTTTATGAAAACTATTGTTTTTCTATTTTTTATAATTTTATTATTTAATATTAGTTTCTATTTAATATTTTAAAAACTAATTAGAATTTTAAACCCAAATTTGAGATTTCGTATCTTCAACGAAGGAGTTAGAGCTAATTAAATTTAGGTTAAAATTAGTTGATGAAAACAACTTTTCTTAATCTTTTTTTCTTTTCATTAAAAATTATTTTTTTAATATTTAATAAAAGTATGATAGTCATCCGATTTTTTAATATTATTTAATGATTAAATAACATTAAAGAATAATGAGAAATATGAATTGCGACATGTAACAAAATATTAAATTTTAATTAATTAATTAATTAATTTAAATAGAGCTTTAAATCTAGGATAGGGCTACTGCAGATTCCTGCCCCAAATATAGCTATGATTATTTAATTCAACTTCGATAACATATTTTAAACACAAACGTATCTACTTAAATAATATGTAACAATAAAGTTCTAATATTATACAGAGTGAGCACACCATAACTTTGAAATTAGGTTTGCTGGTCAGTGTCAGTCTTTATTATAAGTACTCCCCGGCACCTTAGAAGACGATTGCTCTGTTCTGTATTGGGACAGACTAATCTTGACAGACAGAGGAGTGTGTCATAATAGACCTGAAATTGTCTTAATAAACAAGCACGATAAACAAACAGTCATGATTGATATTTCAGTGCCTCATTCGAAGAATATTTTGACCACCGAAAATGAAAAAATCAGAAAATACGAGGCACTGATAATGGAAATGATGGCTGTTTGGCAACTAAAAAAAATCGTGTTTGTGCCTATTGTTATATCTACTGCAGGTGTGATATCTAATAAGTTTAAAACCCATTTGACCCGTTTAGACCTTACATCAAAATTATTTAGTGTAATGTAAAAAGCTGCTATTTTGGAAACGTGCCACATTGTGAAAAAATTTTTAAATCTGCAAAATTAAATGTCAATCATTTTAAAAGGAATTATTTAGAATATTAACAAATCTTGTATTTTTTTTAAATTTATTGCTACTGAATCTTTTCAATATACTTAACTACTGTAATGAACTTGTTCTTATGCTTGTCACCGAACTGGTTCACAAAAAACCCAAATGTAATTTGAGAATAAAATAAATAATAATACTTTATTTTCAACGGGCAAGCGCAATAACAGGAAAGTAAAATTGTAGTATAACAAAATTACATAAATGCAATCAAATTAATTTCAAAAACAAATTGCTGATTTTTAAAAGACCAATCAGCAAAATAATAAATGACAAAAATCAAAGTCGGAGATTTCTGTTTCGAAAGTATGTGCTTGCGACATCCTTATTTTCTTGCAATTTATCATCCCAAATATTGCTAGTTGGGCTCTTTACATGCACATTTGTTCTACCGTTTGCTGGGTAAAACGGTTTGTTATTTCGATGATTGCTTTAGATTAAATTAAATTATCAATTAAATTAATTATTAAATTTTTATTAATCAAATACATTTGTAAAAATGTAAAAATTAATAAATTAAAAAGATTGTATTCGGAAATCTATTTGTTGTGTTTTCAATTTTTTGGAAAACCTTTAATTTTTTAATAAATATTTAGGGTTTTCATCAAGATAGCTATCACATTATCCATGATAAAGTAATAATTGAAGTATACAATCACTCAGCAATGCAAGATCCTCTTATAGCTATTGAAGCTTATAATTCTACTTTTTCAAATACAACAATTCGTGCATCTGCATATTTTCTTACACCATGTAAGAGAAAATCATTGGTATGTAATCAATTAAATAATTAAAAACATAATTTACTATTTCGATTTTATTTAGATTACTGCTTCACCATATAAGTTGGTTCGAAACGTATACAGAAGTTTTCCCTTAAATATTACTATAGATCTTTGTGATGAATTATTACATAACAAATTAGGAACTCGATTTGTTGTACAACATTCAAATGCAGGAACATGCCCTCTGGAAGCAGTAAGTATAAATAACATTATAGTTGATAACGTAGTAGCATAACAGCACTCTATATTGAAAATAAGTTCAAAAAAAGAGTTGAAAACGTTAAAAACAGTAAAAAGGTCAGAAAATATTGTTCGAAAGAAAATAAAGCACTTTTTCCACTACTAGCCATAAACACTATCATTTCAACGTAAGTAATCGAACTGTGAACCACGCCTTCTATCACCTGAGGTGAATAATATTTCATTATTCACTAGTAGTTAATAATGAACATAAATGCGTAGTCCGGAAACTTCGGGCCATTTTGAAAGAAAATTTATGT
Source organism: Lycocerus yunnanus (assembly GCA_036346125.1). NCBI lineage: Eukaryota > Metazoa > Arthropoda > Insecta > Coleoptera > Cantharidae > Lycocerus > Lycocerus yunnanus. The sequence goes on along the minus strand of JARFIX010000075.1, from coordinate 1,132,961 downwards.
GTAAAACGAATTAGCATAACCAAGAAATTCTATCAATAGTGTTTAAATAATTAAAATCGGTCTATAAATAAGATTAATTTGATATTTAAAATGTTGATTAAATTGGAATTTTGTGACGTTTAGCAATTAGGCGAAATGAGAATTATGAATTATGACAGCTCATGCCAGCATGAAGTGACAACTGAAAACTTTATAAATCGATTATTAATAATTATTACAATCAATTATCGTTACAAATAGTACATTTTTCGACAAAATAATTTTCGTCAACATCTATTTACTTGCATTCCACGTTCACTAGTTTTTATTCGATATAGAATTTTTTGTTTGGTAAGTGTTTTGTTACATTAATATTATTAAAAATCTGTATATTTTCAATTGTAGGATAACTGGATTGTGAAGATATTAAAGAAATTAGTGGTCGAAACAGAATCATGAAAAAATTTATGCGATTCGAAGTAGTCGTTCGTTATCAAACTTGTATAACCTTTACTCCATTAGAAAATTTACAATCTCCGTGCTATTGTAACTACAGTTTAAAACACTTCAAAAGGCTCAAAATTTCTTACTAGTTGGAAGTTGTTTGAAAAAAGTTTTATGACGATAACTAACAACTTGATTGATTAGTATTACATAAATGATTATAATAAACACAAGATATTAAGAAAATTTATTTATAAAAATTGTAATTGATGTTACAATTATGGCATTCCATTGATATATTATTCCTCCAACATTTAAGGAACTAGAAGAGGTAGGTACATTAATAACAGAATTATTGATAATGTGCCCTCTTCAATTGTAGAACTGGATTGTACAGGAACTGGTGGTGTCAGAATCTTCAATTGTAGAACCGGATTGTACAGGAATTAGTGGTGTCGAGGAATCTTCAATTGTAGAACCAGATTGTACAGGAATTGGTGGCGTCGAGGAAGCATCGACATGTTGATTAATTGATGTTGATTGGCTTTGGACCATACGAGCTATGCTCGTTTTAACCGAGAGTGAGTCAGCTATATAGCCCTCGGCTACCGTAGATGACTTCCAACCCCCATGTTGTTTCAACTGCAGGATATTTCCACCGCTAGCAGCTAATATTGTGGCTGAAGTTCTTCGGAAGCTATGACCCGTGTAAGACGCAGGGTTTTGCAAATTTAAATACATTGCAATTTTGTTTGGTACTTGCCCTATTGTATTATGACCAATATTTTGCTTTGTAGCTTTTCCATTGCGTATACTAATAAATAATTTTTGCATGTCGGAAGTTGGTCTAATTTTTAAATATGTTTTTACAATTTTCATCCAAAGGGGTTCCATAACAACAAATTTTCTAGATGAACCATTTTTACTATTACGAATGTTTATAATAATCATATCATCTTTTATGATAACATCAGAAAGAAGCAAATTGCAAAGTTCATCGCATCTGCAAGCCCCAGATAAACCAATTATAAGAATTGCCTTATTTACAATATGACATTCATCGGGTGCATTAATCAGAAATTTTGTAATTTCTTCTTGACTGAAAACGGAAGACTTCTTAGCACGGTAATTCACATTTTGGCGTTTTAAGAACGCAACTAATTTGAAAAACTTTGAAATGTCTATGTTGTCCTTTAAAGAAAGAGTTGATTTTAACATAGAATAATGTGCCCATAAAGTGGAAGCTTTTTTATCATTGGCATAACTTTGGAAATATGCTAACAGTACATTTTCAGATATTATAACCACACTTCGCGCAGTGCACCAATTTTAAATGTTACATAAGCTTTCATATAAAGAGTCTTGGATTTTTCCGGCAGTAGCTTGTCTGCCACTGATTCAGCAATCTCTCATTTCGGGTGGTGTACAACTTTCACTCATTTTTAAAAACACTCACAAAAACTTATAAATATCAAAATATTTAATGTAACCTTTATGTCAAAATTAATTAAACATTTTCAAGCAAGTGTCAACATCAAAACAAAAAACTATCATTTGTTTTATAATTTGAAATAAATAATTAAAACGATTTACTTTATTCATTAACAATTATTATTATAAGAGTAAACAATCCTAGTAGTGGAAAAATTGTATATAAACCACGGTAGTGAAGCGTGTTATAACCGCGCGCTTAAATCCGCGGTGCTACGCACCTTGGGATTTAATCTGGCGCTAGGGTTATAACACTATGCTTCACTACCTTGGTGTATAATATACTATTTTCCACTACTAGCCATAAACACTATCATTTCAACGTAAGTAATCGAACTGTGAACCACGCCTTCTATCACCTGAGGTGAATAATATTTATTATTCACTAGTAGTTAATAATGAACATAAATGCGTAGTCCGGAAACTTCGGGCCATTTTGAAAGAAAATTTATGTGTAAAACGAATTAGCATAACCAAGAAATTCTATCAATAGTGTTTAAATAATTAAAATCGGTCTATAAATAAGATTAATTTGATATTTAAAATGTTGATTAAATTGGAATTTTGTGACGTTTAGCAATTAGGCGAAATGAGAATTATGAACACAGATTATGAATTTGACAGCTGAAACTGAAACTTTATAAATCGATTATTAATAATTATTACAATCAATTATCGTTACAAATAGTACATTTTTCGACAAAATATTTTCGTCAACATCTATTTACTTGCATTCCACGTTCACTAGTTTTTATTCGATATAGAATTTTTTGTTTGGTAAGTGTTTTGTTACATTAATATTATTAAAAATCTGTATATTTTCAATTGTAGGATAACTGGATTGTGAAGATATTAAAGAAATTAGTGGTCGAAACAGAATCATGAAAAAATGTATGCGCTTCGATGTGCAAATTTATTCTATCGTTACAAGTAGTCGTTAGCAAATTAGCAAAACTTGTATAACCTTTACTCCATTAGAAAATTTACAATCTCCGTGCTATTGTAACTACAGTTTAAAACATCACCGCTCAAAATTTCTTACTAGTTGGAAGTTGTTTGAAAAAAAAGTTTTTATGACGATAACTAACAACTTGATTGATTAGTATTACATAAATGATTATAATAAACACAAGATATTAAGAAAATTTATTTATAAAAATTGTAATTGATGTTACAATTATGGCATTCCATTGATATACTCATTTCTCCAACATTTAAGGAACTAGAAGAGGTAGGTACATTAATAACAGAATTATTGATAATGTGCCCCTCTTCAATTGTAGAACTGGATTGTACAGGAACTGGTGGTGTCGAGGAATCTTCAATTGTAGAACCGGATTGTACAGGAATTAGTGGTGTCGAGGAATCTTCAATTGTAGAACCAGATTGTACAGGAATTGGTGGCGTCGAGGAAGCATCGACATGTTGATTAATTGATGTTGATTGGCTTTGGACCATACGAGCTATGCTCGTTTTAACCGAGAGTGAGTCAGCTATATAGCCCTCGGCTACCGTAGATGACTTCCAACCCCCATGTTGTTTCAACTGCAGGATATTTCCACCGCTAGCAGCTAATATTGTGGCTGAAGTTCTTCGGAAGCTATGACCCGTGTAAGACGCAGGGTTTTGCAAATTTAAATACATTGCAATTTTGTTTGGTACTTGCCCTATTGTATTATGACCAATATTTTGCTTTGTAGCTTTTCCATTGCGTATACTAATAAATAATTTTTGCATGTCGGAAGTTGGTCTAATTTTTAAATATGTTTTTACAATTTTCATCCAAAGGGGTTCCATAACAACAAATTTTCTAGATGAACCATTTTTACTATTACTTACTCATCGCATCTGCAAGCCCCAGATAAACCAATTATAAGAATTGCCTTATTTACAATATGACATTCATCGGGTGCATTAATCAGAAATTTTGTAATTTCTTCTTGACTGAAAACGGAAGACTTCTTAGCACGGTAATTCACATTTTGGCGTTTTAAGAACGCAACTAATTTGAAAACTTTGAAATGTCTATGTTGTCCTTTAAAGAAAGAGTTGATTTTAACATAGAATAATGTGCCCATAAAGTGGAAGCTTTTTATCATTGGCATAACTTTGGAAATATGCTAACAGTACATTTTCAGATATTATAACCACACTTCGCGCATGCACCAATTTTAAATGTTACATAAGCTTTCATATAAAGAGTCTTGATTTTTCCGGCAGTAGCTTGTCTGCCACTGATTCAGCAATCTCTCCATTTCGGGTGGTGTACAACTTTCACTCATTTTTAAAAACACTCGCAAAAACTTATAAATATCAAAATATTTAATGTAACCTTTATGTCAAAATTAATTAAACATTTTCAAGCAAGTGTCAACATCAAAACAAAAACTATCATTTGTTTTATAATTTGAAATAAATAATTAAAACGATTTACTTTATTCATTAACAATTATTATTATAAGAGTAAACAATCCTAGTAGTGGAAAAATTGAATAACTAGTGAAGCTGAAACGCGCTTAAATCCGCGGTGCTACGCACCTTGGGATTTAATCTGGCGCTAGGGTTATAACACTATGCTTCACTACCTTGGTGTATAATATACTATTATTTATGTAAAATTAAATAATAATACAAAAACCTTGAATAAAACTTTTTTATAAAATTATTCATGCTAAGTACCAACATTAGGTGTTACCAAATCAATCAAAAATTTATAGGGTAAATCGCACGTCACCAAATTTAAATTTTTAATTTAAATCAAAAGTCCAAATTTAAAATAAAATTTTTTTTTTTATTTAACTCCTATGTAATTGCAATCTGTCCTAGGACAATAAGCGTATTTGTTGACAACTTATATCATAAATAAAATAGAATCTATCACAACTTGCGCATAGTGTTCCAGTGAACATTCTGCCTTTACGTTATTTATCTTAGGGTCTCTTACTACAGTAGTATCAACTATCGAATCTGGTCATAAGGTCTTCCGGATGATATCTTTTGAGTCTGCGTAGTTCTTCGCTCGGCGTTATTAATTTATTGGCAAGTACATTTGGGTGCATCGTAAGTCTTTGGTGATATCTCGCACTGAACTGATGAATTACTTCCTTGACAGTAGCCATTGGGATGTCGCGTTGTATTACACTATTCGGAATGTATCTAGGCGCATCTGTTATAATACGAAGCACTTTATTTTGGAATCTCTGAACAATCTCGAGGTTTGACTCGCTGCTGAGCCCCAGAGTTGAATCCGTAGGTCCATATCGGCTTAAGTATGGCTTTATAAATGAGAATCTTATTCTCGATGGAGAGCTGGGAGTTTCGTCCAATGATCCAATACATCTGGGTTAATTTTAACCCAAATTGTTTCGCTTCGCAAATAAATGTTTTCGCCAGGTAAGTCGTTTGTCAAGATGCATTCCTAAGTATTTCGCATCCTCGCCTTGTGGTAACTGACAGCCATTTAGTTTCACCGGTGGACAATTGCCTCTTCTCAAGGTGAAAGTCACGTGCGTTGACTTTGTCTCATTTGCCTTTATTCGCCACTTCTTAAACCAGTCCTGGATCTTGCTTAAACCATCTTGGAGGTTTCTTGATGCTACAGTTGGATTGTTGTGCGAGGAAAGGATTGCTGTATCATCAGCAAAGGTTCCGACCATGGTATATTCAGTAGTTGGTAGGTCAGAAGTGAACAGCAGGTACAGAACAGGACCGAGGATACTTCCTTGGGGCACTCCAGAATATATTTCATAAAGTTTTGTGTATTCGTTCTGATGTTTGATTTGAAAGTATCTATTACTAAGATATGATTTTAAAATCAGATAATAATGGTAGATTTAGATTTTTTCAATTTATATAGCATTCCAGGGTGCTACACCTTATCAAAGGCCTGGCTGATGTCTAGAAATGCCGCCGAACAGTATCTCTTACCCTCCAAGTCACCGCTGATGTGTCTAACTATTCTGTGAACCTGTTCTATCGTTCCATGTTGATTACGGAAACCAAACTGATGATTAGAATTATATTTCGTTCTTCTATTACAGGTTTTAGTCGTAGTAGCAAGAGCCTTTCAAAATTTTTGACAGTACCGGAAGCAGCTAATAGGTCGATATGATTTAACATCGTTCAGTTTCTTGCCTGGTTTGGGAATCATTACAATTTGAGCGTCCTTCCAAAGATTTGGAAAGTGGTTGATCCTGATGATTGCATTAAAGATTTGTAATAAGGCTCTCAGGCATTTGAAGATATTTCTTGCAGTATCTTTCCGTAATCAAATCAAATCCAGGAGCCTTCTTTGGGTTTACGTTATTGATTACTTTTTCGACTTCTTTCAATTTAAATTTATTTATAGGAAAGTCCATTTGAAAAGTGTGTCTAGGAATTCCACGATGTCATTTTTTCCTCTGTGGCATTAGATGATGGGTTTGGTTTAAAGACTTCTGATAAATGTTGAGCGAAAGCATTTGCTTTTTCTTTATCGTTCCTGGCCCATTTATTATTTTCATCTTCATTGGTGGTATTGATACTTGAGGTCTCTTTAATTTTCTAGTGGCTTTCCACGAGTAGTCACTAGCTTCGGATGCACCGAGGTTCTCTAGGTAATGCTGTATATTTTTGTTTTTGTTTTGGATATAATTTCTTTTAGGTTTTTGGTAACTTTATTTAGTTTAGCTTTGTCGACAGGATGCTTGGAGAGATATTCTTGATTAAGTTGGAGTATCTGCTATCAATGCGGCATTTCCTAAAGAGTTTAATACTGCCCACGTCTCTATTGTGTTGAATGCCTTTTGGTAGTCAATAAATGCCATGTATAGTTCTAGGTTATATTTATTGCATTTTTCTATGAGTGTTTTAATTGTTTGTATATAGTCATAAGTGCTGAAACCTGATCTGAATGCCGCTTGTTCGCGTGGCTGTTGGGAGTCTGTTTTGCTTGTTTTCCTGTTCGAGATTATTCTGGTGAATGTCTTACGCACTTGAGACAGCAGGTTTATAGGTCTACAGTTGTCCGGCTTAGTGATGTCATCTTTTATGGATAAGAATAACATCCGCTTCTTGCCAGGATTTAAGGATCATTTTTCTTCCAGGCATCTAGTATTGTATAAACCCTCTAGTTCTTTTAGAAGCACACTTCTTCCTTCTTTAACATTTCGGGCATGATTCCGTCCGGGAATCTTCTTATTTTATTATTCTTACCATTCTATGATTTACATTCAAGACGTGTCTGTGAAAAAAAGGGCGAATACAGGAAGTGATCATAGAAATGGCAATCATTAACGATAATATAGGGTAACAGGCACATCTGAAGCCAATCTAGCAAAACTACTTCAGATGTAAATCAAATAATATGCTCACAGTACTAGCAGTAACTTTGAAGCTTTGCCGAGGCTACTGTAGGATATTACAGGACCTAGTCCTAATTTAAAAGGAAGAATAAGACATTGTTTATATACAAAATACAAAATGGTAATTTACATAGATTACAGTTCATAAACTTTTAGCATTTTAATTTTATTTATTTTATATACTCCTATACTAATAATTATTGTTAAAATTGTATTTTGATCTGCTTTACCTTAAGGAATGTGCCATGTGCACTTTATTTATTTAAATGTTGACATAGAAGAATTTCCTTATTTGTTACAATTATTAATAATTTAAATTAAATTGATCATTTATTTACAGACCCTACTATAAATTAATTTAGTATTAAAATTATCAAACACAAAATATTTTTAATAGAAATAATATTGTTTAATCGTCTAGTCCAGCCGCATTAGCGTGAAAACACGAAAGCTCAACAAAATTAATAATGAAATTTTTTCTTCACAGTTATAATATTATCCAAGTGCTAGCAATTAACCTCCTGAAGTTCCCCACCTTTAGCCCTTGAGCTAACGCCACCATCTTGAAAATGTTTTTCTCGCTTTCCTCCAAAACCGTTAGTTAAACGTCAATTTTGAAGAGGATCTTTTTAAATAGCATGAAATTTTCAATGAGAAATATTTGTGTTACGGTCATGTTCATTTTGAGCACATCATTTCAGATCAATTATTCCAAATTAGGATCATTTTAAAGTCATAAAAACAATAGTGCATTTCCAAGAACTGAATAAGAATGTTAAAAAAACTTAAGATGCACTAGGTTTACATTAAACATTTTTGTCCTATTTCTAGCTTTTTCAACAAGCAAGGAAAACACCTTTTTTTGTAATTTTTTCAGGGAAAACCCAGCATCGGACTGAAATAACAGCTAGGTACTGGTTCATATTGGAAATTGTATGTTTTTTAAAAAAGGTTTTCTTTAAAATTGACGTTTTACTTGCGGTTTTAACAACGTACGGTGTTTCTATTTTTATTTGATTAAAATTTTTGTAGTTAAAAGGTTAAATAAACAATAAAACGAAATATTATTCGTCAGCTTTCAACAATGGTTACTGCTGTCATCAGACGTTTAATTTCAATAGTTTCTATTTTTATTAATTTTGTAGAGCCTTTCGGCTAATTCGGTTGGACTAGTAAGATTAAATAATTTCTGTATACAAACACTAGTTTAGTTATATTACTTTTGTCATTGTGTTCTAATGATTTTTATTACAGGGATACTACTATTTAAAAGATTACGTGTTGGAGGAAGATAAATTTCCACCTCGTTTACCGTTTGGAAAATACAAACTACATTTGGAAGTTTATGTAGATGATACAATATTCTTATTAAATGCAACTTGAGAAGGACAAATTGTTAAAAAAAATAAATCTTAATTCAAATGTTAAAAACTGCAAATAATTTTCTGCAGAAGAGTTTCTGTTATTTGAAATTATTAAATTTTAATTATTGTTAATGTATAATAAAAATATGACTTGAGCTTTAAACAATAATTTATAATATACCGCTGTTCAATTACATTAAAACATGAAATAATTAACTACCCTTTATAATCGACAAAGTGTTACAATAGGGATGTTGCATGGTATTGAATTTAATGATAACTCCTATATTAATTCTTGAAAATAATATTAAATGAAATTAATAACCGAAATAAAAATTTTTGAAATGCGGTCTGCGCTGAGAAAATCAAATTTGAAATTCAAAAATAAATCGGTCAGCCGATTACACCTCTGACGTCATACGCGTGATTCCGAACGTTTTTATGGAAATTTTACAACGTCGCATAGACCTGACAGTTAAATATTTGACAGTTGCAAACAATATAACGTTTACCATTTAAATTGTATTTTTTATTAATATAATATTTACTTTAATACAAACTGTACTAACAATTATAGGAAAAATGGTTTATTCCGAGTTTTCTGTGTTTTTATTAAAATTCCGTTTTTCAATTTTTACACAAACTATTTATAGGTTACATTATCAACACAAACGGCATTTGCTGTGTCGCCAGTTGTTAAAAAAAATAGTTTGTGACGTCATTCGCGCTAAAAAGACGGTTTTAAAAATCAGTTTTTATAAATTTTTTTTGAGAAAACTAAAGGTCTCCTGAACTTTTTATCTATGCAGTGCTGTTTACCAACACCTAAAGTTTATAAAAACAATACTTCAAAAATCATGCAACATCCCTATTGCCAGAGAAATTATAAATACGTATAAACACACAATATAACTGTTTACTCAGAGTAAATTTACGTACGTACGTATCCAATTATTATATGTATAATAATACTGTAAACCACTTTTTGAACATTAGAAATTATCTTAATATAGCAAATTTTTAAAATAATTAACTTCTAATTCTGAATTTTTAAGACATAGGTATGTACATAGAGATAATATGCCTGGACTATGTAGCTATCGCTTAAAACAAATTTCAGCCCGGCACAAACTCTGGATAAATAATTACAAATTTTTTGAACTCTAAAAACTTGCTTAGTAATGGTTGATTACTCGGTTTTTTAAATTAATCGGTATTTTGATATATTTATCCAATACCTCATAATAATAGGGTTAAACTATGGCAATTTTAAACCAATAAACTAACTTATAAGTTACCCATGCCCGATTTCCTCACCTAGAAATTTCTCTTAAATAAGCTATGTATTTATAAAATAAATTAACAAAGTAGCCAATCACATTTCTGAGTGTATCGTTTTGCTGCTGTCTAATTGGTTACTTTATTAATTTATTTAATAAATAGATTATCTAAAAGATATTTCCAGGTGAAGAAATTAGGTATAAGTGAGCTAAAAAGTTTTAACCCACTTCTATTGGTTGAAAATTAATTGCTACCATACTAGTAAATTTTTATTATCTTTGCTACATATTAATACAATTTTTTGTTATATGTAAGTAGACAAGGAAATGATATTATTAGATTTTTTACTTATAGAAAACAATAAAAGATCCCAAAATTTCACTCAAGCTGAATTGATTCCTAAGTCGACATCGTTATAAATTATAAAGGGACGTCGTTGGAAAACAAGAAGACAAATAGGACAACATGGAGAAAGAAAGGTGCAACATGGGAGAAAGTAGAGAATGAGTTCAAATTAATACCTGGGAGTTATGCCCGAACTAGTAAAACGTGACCAGCAGTGTAGCGTAAAGCATACACCGGCCGACTTTAAGGCGGTAGACCATGGTTCGATTCCTAGTCGAGTCGGATACACTTCTGTGATCAAAGGTCCAATATCAATCTGTGGACCATGGGGAAGACAACGGGAAACCACCCCATTAATTATATTCCCTAGTAATGTCAGGTTGGCTTCAGCTAAGTTGACTCCAACATCCGGATACGGATAGGCACCGAAAGAAGAAGAAGAAGTAAAACGTAGCGTACCAAGTACGACGCAATAAAAAAGAAGATAGGTAAAACAACAGCTCTTTTAAAAAGAGAACTTAGCAAGATTAGTGGCTGAGTGGCAGACTGCTCCAAGTTGGAACTCCACGAAGAAAAAATCTAGAAATAAACTCAATGCTAGGTCTGCCACCTATTCGACAGTGACAACAATACAATGTTATTGCAACAGAAAGGTAAATTACTGCCACAATATTAATAAATACTGTATTTCGATGATTTTAAAACTAATGGGGTAGAGTCAAGAATCCCGAACTCAAAAGTACACTTTTCCCTATAAAAATGGCTTGACCAAACGAAAGAACGCAAAAATACAAGCTCTTTAAGATGAGGATCAATCTTGTCGGAGTTGTAATAAGGCCACAATTTCATTTTGAAAATTGCAATTTTCCCATAAGAAATACATGTAAATGTATTTTTGTGTATTAAAATGCCAAATATGGAATACATTCTGTTGGCGGTACTTGCAATTTCATATACGTGAATAGCCCATAGGGCGGGGCCAACTAAAGCAGAGTCAGTTGCTCTCTGAGATCCGTCGCGTCAACTTGCAAACTTTTCGAGTTGGAGTCCGAGCCCTGGAGGGGCGCGGGCGGGTGCGTAGAAATTACTTTTCTTGCTCATCAGAGTACAAATGCGTGAAGGATAACGACTTATATTTTACCGTGGAAATTAATGAAAGGCAGCCAAAACATTATTTTGAGTCTTCCAGTCACAAAGAAACCAAAAAAGCTAAATTTATTTGTAAGACGAAGTTTCCAGGAACAGTTTTGTTGTGGTTAGCCATAAGCGAACGTGGTGTCAGCAAACTATTTTTTTTTAAAGATGGTATAGCTATGAACGCCCAAGTTTACAACAAAAAATGTGTTCCAGTACTTAGCAATTTTATCGAAAAATATGATCAAAAGGAAAAAATAATTTTTTGCCCAGATTTGGCGTTCTCACATAACGCGAAATCCACAATAGAGAACTTGAAAATTAAAAAAATAGAACTTGAGCCAAAGAAAATGAACCTCCCAAATGTTCCACAATTGCGATCTATTGAAACTTTTTGGGCTAATCTGAAAAGAAAAGTTTACGAAAACGGATACAAAGCTAAAAATGTTGATTCCTTAATTCTATAAATAAAAAAGAAGCTGAAAACCATAAATACAAAGAGTATTCAGAGGTCAATGAGTGAACTTCCAAAGAAAATTAGGAAAATAAATCGCGACGAAGCCAAATTTTTTTGTAAGTGTTCTTTAACATGGAAACATTAAAAATAAATAAATAAAATTAAAAAATTAATTTAAAATAATTTTTTTGCACATGTTTTTGTTAATTTTATACTTGTTCGTATTTTATTCACCATACCTACTTCTTGGTTAAGATACGTTAGGGTTGTAGGTACAAAAAAACCTATCACCATAAGAGACTTGTAATAACTGAAAAATTGATAAATTTTAAAATGTACGTCATATCCCTCAATTTTACCTTATACTATCTTCTTCATCTATGGTAATTAATATTACATTATTTACATTTTACTATTCTAATTATTTTTTCCAAGTGTTTAAATATCTTCATAAGGTATAATTTTAATATTTTGTAATATTAGTAAGCAATTAATTTTTTTAGAAAACAGTAAGGAATGCAGAACAAGAAGAAGTTAATTGGGGTGATTATAAAAGTAATCACCTCAAAACTCCAGTTAGGAAATGTCTTCTAAAGCAAAGTGGATCGAATACATCAAATTAGAGCGAACGCAGAAATAAAGCCTGTAACAACTGTGGTAAATGCCTCCGAATTATCCAAGAATTATTCAGAGTTAGCTAAACTGAAGTTGAAGTGCAGTCAGTTGTCAATAGAAAAGTTAAAGGAAGAAAAAGAATTGAATTTAATAAGAAAGGAATTAATTAATCGATCCAATTCATGTGGATTAAGGTCATCTGGGCAAAGAGGTTCATCCTCGTTCATATCTTGAGCAATATTTTGCAAAACAGCTGTTGCGATAATAACTGTCAGAGTATTTTCTAATTTTAAACGACATCCATTTGCCATGATAGGAAATCACTTGCTACACCCTGAACATTAATGGAAAGTATCCCTTTCGATTACGAAATATTTCTGCATCTTCTCCTCCGGGCGACTGAATTTGTACATGCGTACCATCAATTGCTCCTACTACGCGAGGAAATGCTGCAATACCGAAAAAATTCTTTGTGCTTGTATAATTTCTTCATTTCTACTTGGAAATTTAATTTAACGTTCAAATAAACCTGCTATCGCTTCCGACACATTTTTATCAATGCGACAAGCAGTTGATATGTGTACCACACTAAAATCACCAATTGCCTACAAATGAGTTCCAGTTGCATAACATCTTAACGTTATTAACAGTTGATTTATAGGAGATGTAGAATTATTTCTGTCATATGAATATTCCAATTGTGGTTCAATTTCTCTCAAAACCCTAAGGACAATCTCATTTTGAAGTCGAAATCTTTTAAAAAACGACAAATCATCTATACTATTAATATAGTTTGCTATTTCGTAAATTTGTCTTGGAAAACCATGATTAATTATTTCAAAAACTTCCAAATTGTCTTCAAACAAGTCATTCTCTATTTTATTCATATTGTATGCAAATATAACACACGTTTTGAAATATTATTAATGTTTTTAACCTATGAATTTACCCCACAACCATAAAATTATTCATCAATTTCTGTCATTTAAGTTTAAGGAACAGTTTGAGCGGCAGATTTCGTCGGTTTAAATTTAGGTGGTTTGTAAGAGGTTAAGGACCACTTAATTCGGTGGTGCAATGGAATAGGTACCACTTACAGATTTAAGGAACACTTAACACTTTAAGAAGAGGTCGTGCAATCGGGCATTATAATATACCTAAGCATTTTTCAATTCTATACCTAACGGCTTCAAATTTATTATCATTTACATAATATGTAAATGTACTCTGTTACGCGAGTTTCCGCTAAGCTATTATACTCTATAGTTAATATTTTTGATCAATAATAAATTCTCATCTCTGTTGTTTAAATTAAAATAAATAATTTCGTTTTCTGCTTTTTCCGATTACTAAATTTATTAGGCTAATAATTTCTTCTAGGTTTTTTTGCAATATATTCATTTTTTACATATTTATGATGTATTGAGCATTAAAAAACTATTTTTTTCCATATTTAACTTAAAATAGAACACATTATACTTATTATTGTAAAATAATGAAAGGTCTATGGGCTCATTTGTAAGCAAATGTGCGTTTTAAACCTTAATTTAAATTTATAAATACTGTAACTATGTATTTATTAAAGTGTTAATTTATTTGGGCTTATGTTATCTACACAACCAAAATTTTATACAAGTAATAAATGCTTATAATTCGGTAGGTAAAAATTCAAAGTATGAAATTTTCAACTTATTAATATTTATATATTATTATCATAGATAATATTTCTGTATATATGCTTATGGGCGAACCTGTCCGTGTACTGATATTTTGCAAACTTGAAATTTTTGCGATCCTATAAAATGTATTCTTTGGTGTGTCTGTGCTTCTTTTCCATCGGTAAGTTAATAATCTAGTCAAACGGGAATTTGAAAACAGTTATTGTGTAAATAAATATGGGGGCACACTGAAAAAAAATTTATTATCTTCATTTCAAGTACAGAAACCCCAAATTTGGCCGCCCTATTAAAGAACTTCTCGAATAAATATATATTTTTTAATATTTGTAAATATCTCGGTTTGGGTACACTTCTTACTTGGTAAAAAGTGCATTAGTCTGGATGTTAGCGCGATGAACTGCTAATGTAAGGCGCCCCGGTTCGAGTCCGGGTAGAGTTCACTTTGCAATGCCGTCTCTGTACTTCGGAAGGCACGTAAAGACGGTGGTGCCCCTATGTTAACGAATTGCCAATATTAACAATTTAAAAATAGGATAACAGGCACATCTGAGGCCAGCCTAGCAAGCTACTTCAGATGTAAAATAAATAATATTCTCAGGGTACTAGCAGTGACTTTGAAACTTATCCGAGGTTGCTGCTGGAAACACAGGACGTAGACCTTACGTAAGAAGAAGAGTTAGTAATGAAAATTTTTTGTTGTACCCAAAAATACATTTTGAACCTAAACTGAAATATTTATAAAATTGTTTTATTTTTTGTATAGTTTTTTATACAGGGTGTCAAACCGTTCAAAATAAAAATAATAACTTTTTTTCTACTAGCCTGCACGTATCATTTTCACAATAAAACCTTTGTCAACTAACCTACAATCAAAAGCAAATATTTTCTTATGTTTTAGTTTTAATTACAACTGCATACAATACTTTTACCGTTCAAGATAATACGTGCGCAAATGTAACTGTGTTATTATCAAATTTAAAATTCGTTTTGTTTACTCATAAAGAACCCACTACCGGCACTGCTTTAAACGAATCTACGTTCTCTATCTTAGCTAATACAAAGGATCCTACTACATTAATTATCCATGGATTGTTTCAAAATCATACTAATCCATGGGTTCTACTTATGAAAGACACCTATTTAAAAAAGATGCCTGCTAATATTATTTTAGTAGATTGGTCACGCTATTCGTCATCTCTTAATTTAGCTGAACCAGCCTGTGCAGTACCTCAAGTTGGAGTTTTTGTTGGTGATTTATTATATAATTTAACAAAAGTGGGAGTGAATGTAGAAACAATACAAATGAATGGATTTTCGTACGGGGCTCATGTTGCTGGAGCTGCTGGACAACGTATATTTAAATTAACAAATTCTAAAGTGAAGCGTGTTAATGGACTAGAAGCGGGTAACCAACAATTTTCCGATAAAACAATTCATGAACGTTTAGATGCTTATGATGCAAAATTTGTGCAAGCAATTCATACAAATAGTAATGGGTTTGGATATGGTAAAAGTTACGGCACTATCGATTTTTATGTAGGTTTTAATGCAGGGCGATGCGGAACTATACAATTAGGGTGCCCAGGCATCCCTGGAGTTCCAGATGACGGAACAACGTTACCTTTCAGTAAAAAATTTTGTAATGTGCTTAACAGAAAATGTATTACAATATTCTTTTTCAGTATTTTGTAACCACGTTCGTGTTATTGCGTATTACATTGAAAGTATTAATTCGGATAAGTTTTTGGGAGTACAATGTGGAAATTGTTCAGATTATGGTATGGGTAAATGCAATTCTAATCCAAAAACTATTATGGGTGAAATGTGTCCGTTTGATCAAAGTGGTATGAGATATTTGAATACAACTGCTAGGCCGCCATTTGCCCAAGGATAACATAATAATACGAAATATTTACAGTTTTCCACCAGTAACTAATTACAATTGAATTATTGAATTATATATTTAATTCTGCACTTAATATAAATAAATGGGTTTTGGTTTAAAACTTGTTTTTATTTTGATTTTAGGTCAACATGTCTGTAGTTAAAATAAAAGCAATTGGAACTTTTTAACTGACATTTATTATATTTGGCCATTTTGCTTGCTTGTGTTCAATTCCAATTTATTCTCTATTTGGTCAAAGCTGTCAGCTTCTTGTATTTGTTATCAACCTAACCATTGTTGGAGGTACGCTTAGAAGAACAAATGAAATGTAAACATGGTGGACCCTTAACTGCGGTAGGTGGACATTAGCTACCGAAACAGGAGCATCACCATTATCAAGCAGATTTTCAACGATTCTGAGGTAGCAACTGACCATGTAAAAGATTTTGTTGAGTTTTTTTTATTACTGAACAAAACCATATTTAGCTGATTATACTACAAAAAGAGAACAGCAGCCAGCTTGAAGAAAGTTGTAAAGGATAAAAACGAACTAAGGTTTTACAGCTGTGTTGAAAAGTTTATCAATTGTCGAGGGTTAGTAATGTAAATAAGTGTTATCATAAGAGATAGATAGGAAGTCAACGAGTAAAACAAGCAAGTAAGTCCAAAAAAGGAATTAGCACGAGTATCGATACAATACACGGTTATAAAATTATACTCAAAATTTTAAAAATACAATAATATAATGAAAACAAAAAATAACAGTGTATTAATATTTAAATTCTTGATTGTCAATTATTATTATTCTTATCATTAAGTTGTTGAGATAAGCATGTGTTACTATATATAAACAATAATATGTAAATACAGAATTAGTAGTTCATATCATTATGAATTAGTAATTACTTTAGTTATTGTATAGTTCTCCTATGTATGTAGGTATAGGTGAGGTGAAATATAGTTAAATCTTTAAAATTTAAAGTAGGAATGCATATTTTTTAATTTAACAATGAAAATTTAAATATTAGAATTACAAACTTCATTCACAGTACAAAAATATCATTCTTGATAGCTACCAACTTAAAGGTACCAAATCCAACCTTTGACACTGTCCATTGTCTGCGCAGATTTTCTGCAACATTGTTAGCATACGCAGGTGTCAACATTACAACAATCAAGCGTCCCGGAGGTTGGAAGTCAACTGCAGTTTGTGAACGCTACATTGAAGATTCAATAGAAAATTAAAGAAATATTGCAAATCAATTAGTTTTATTAATATGTGTATAATCCGCCTTATATAAACAGAAGTAGCCGCTCTTTTTGCAAAAGAGCATCAACAGGCGAAACACGTTCTAAAAATTTGTGTATCGAGTAACAGCCAATTAAAATCTGATCGAGATTTTGTTTCATGGGAAAAAGCCGGGTAAACCATTTCCCATACTAGAATTTCACTGACTCCATCATCAAATTTAATAATCTTATAATTTGCATTTGTTAATTTTGCATTCTGTAATTTGCTTATATAAATTGTATTGTAAATAAAATTCTCAGTATTTACTTCGAAAATTTGTATTTTTTATTCAAGAAATGTGACTATTATACAATAATAAAAAATCGGATGTGGCCATGCCAACTTATTAAAAAAACAAGTTTTAATAAAAAAAAGAAAAAAATATTTTCCATTAACCAATGTGACCCAAAATCTAATCAGCTCTAAGTGTAAATATAAAGATACAAAATACCAACTTTAGTTTTGAAATTCTCATTAGTTTTTGAAATATTTAAGGTGGCAAATAGTATCAATTATTTTCAAACACTACTGGTAGATGACTCTGATATCGATTGATCACTAGATAATGCGAGCAGCAAAATTTATCGACGCCTGTATTAATTCGTACTTTTTTTCCGCTTACCTATTCAGAAAATAGTTTTGAGCACAAAAAAATGCTTATATTGACAACTTAAATTGTAAATCTTTTTGACATAAAATAAGATAATATACTGTACTATGCGCGTGCCATCTATGAAACATTTTCCAAACTGAAAATAGCATAAGCAGGATAGGGATTAGCAGAACCACGATTAATTTCGTTACTAATGAGGTTAATAACAGATTTTTAAACTGCAAACTCTTAAATAGATAATTTGTTATAACATACTGTAAATACAGCATGATTACTTTACTATTTTCACTACAATAAATAAAAGAACTGAACCGTTCCGCAGGCATGTTTTGTTTATTTATTCATTAACTATAAATGTTTTTTACTTGTAATTATAATATATTATCGATAAATGTTCAAATATATCATGTTGCAAATTTGAGCACGGTACGTTATATATACTCGGTTTTTAATTGTGGTTTGTTCTTATGGCCAAATAACATTGGTATTTGCCACCTTAATAAAAACTAATAATAAATAAAAAGATTTAAAAAAAATTGCTTCTATGAACCAATTTTATCCAAAATTTAATCAGCTCTAATTCCTGCCATAAACATAACAAATTTCAATTTTAGTTTTGAAAATCCTTTTAGTTTTTAAAATATTAAATAAAGGAAAAAGAAATGTCGGAGGCCGAGAAAGAGATGGGCACCGGAACAGGCCAAGGCCTAAACCATGAAGTAATGAAGAAGAAGAAGAAAATAAAGGCTAATATTAAATAATAAAATTTAAAATAATAAAAAACAATAGTTTTTATAAACAAATCTTAACTAAAATTTATTCAGTTCTAAATATTGATTAAAATATGCGAAAACCTAAATTTAGTTTAGAAATTCGTATTACTTTTCAAAATATTAATTAAAACTAATATTAAATAATAAGATTTAAAAAAATTAAAAAAAATAGTTTCCATGACCCAATTTTAACCAAAATTTAAATAACTTTAACTCCAGCTATAAAGATAGGAAATCTCAAATTTGGTTTTGAAAATTCTGTTAGTTTTTAAAATATTAAATAAAGACTAATATTAAATAATAAAACCTAAAAAATTAAAAAAACAATAGTTTTCATAAAACAATTTTAACTAAAATTTAATCAGTTTTAAATCTCGACATAAGTATGCTAAATCCTAAATTTTGTTTTGAAATTCTATTAGTTTTGAAATATTAATTAAAACTAATATTAAATAATAAAATTTAAAGAAATAGTTCCGTGAATCAATTTTAGCCAAAATCTAATTAGCACTAAGTCTCAATATAAGGATACAAAATCCAAAATTTTGTTTGAAAATTCCTATTAGTTTTTGCTGTAGGTCGCACACAAAATTTGACCACACACACAACACAACACACACACACACACACACACAGACATTTTTGGAATGGAATGGAATGGTCTTATTTTATTCAGGGACCTCAAAAGTGTAAATCCATCAAAATCTCAAATTTTTTTTTCTGCACGAAAACAATACTTTCTCTACATATGATAGAGTAAAAAACAGACAATTCTGTAATTTGCTTATATAAATTGTAATGTAAATAAAATTGTCAATACTTACTTCGAAAATTCACAAATATAAAATTTGGATTTTTTATTCCACAAATGTGACTATTATACAATAATACAAAATATCAAAACAGAACAAATTATTAACATCTAAGCTCTCTAAAATTATCACTTAGTTATCTCATTATTATTATCATCATCAATAAAATTGCAAGTGGCTTATCAATTTTAATAGTTTCTAACTTTAATAAAGGAATTATTGTGGTATTATCATTGTGGTCTTAAATATTTTTGAAATTTACAATTACTTTATAATTTTCTCTACATTTAACCAAATTCCACCATTGGCCGATATCACTAAAGCTCTAGGCGCTATATTCAAAGGATACGCTGTTTTCGAATCTAAGCTGTACCGAAAATCGCTAATTAATGCAGTTAAGGCAACTTTCATTTGAATCATAGCAAGTCGCATACCTAAAAGGATTGATTACTCAATAGAACTTCTTGAACAATAATGTAAAATCTTACCAATGCACAAGCGGGGACCTTCTCCAAATGGTAACCAAGTAAAAGCAGTTCTTGTCGATATATTTTCACTTGAAAATCTTTCAGGGTCAAATTTTGGGGTTTGCATAATATTCTGGATCGTAATGAATTTCTTGTGCGGGAATGAACACTATCGTACCTTTTTCAATTACTAAATCTGAATTTGGAACTTGATACGATTTAGTGCATCGTCGAAATAAACTTGAAATTAACCGATATTTTCTAAGTGTTTCTAAAATTAGATACATATTCCAGATTAGAATTTCGTTAAAATTGATTTTTACATTACCTTTAATACACTTATCCATATACGTCATTTCCATAATTGCGTTGTAAGAAAGCTGTCCTTCGTGCTTATGCAACACAGTTTTTATTTCATCCTCAACTTTTCTTGAATGTCCCGATGATATGCTAATTCATACATGCAAAATGTCATGGTCAAAGACGACGTGTCGTACCCAGCTGTGAAAAAAAACAGTGTTTGTGCAGTAATCTCTTCAATAGATAATGAACCCGCAATTTTTTTATTTTGGATATCATTATTTTCATCCAAACTGAAACAATCATCACCATCCTGGCCAGAAACATCGATGTTATTTTTTAATTGAATCATTAGCTGCATAAAATCTTTTCTAGTTATCTTATTTTCTTCTCGCTACGCAATTGTACTTTCCACAATTTTAAGGAAGAAATTTGAAACATCGGCTGATGTAAAAGTTAGTTTAAAAATTTTCATCAAATCAGGCAAAAGAAATTGTACGGCTAGACGTAATTCGCTGGCTGTATCCGCATTACCAACCGCACGTTCTCCATATTTACGAAAATCCGAATTGGGATTTTTTAAACTATTACATTCAATTCCAAAAGCAACGGATGCTATAATATCTGTAGTATATCGACCTGCTACATCTTTAATATCTAATAGTTCACAATTTTCTGCAGTTTGATTTATTAAGCTCGAAAGTTGTATGGAGCAATTTTCTATTGTTGAAAACATCATCTTTAGTTTACCACTTGTAAATAAAGGTGTTAATTTTTCACGCATTGTTTTCCACTCCGTACCTTTTAAAGCAAAAAGGTTACCTCCAAAACATCGTAATCTTTTTTATCAAACACACCGTGGTCTGTAAAATGTTCAAAATTCTTTAACATAATTGATTTGATTAATTCAAGATCACACATAACTAGCACTGGTTGATGAAGAAAGTAATATCCGAAATACTTTATTCCTTTCGGTTTTAAATTGCTGTACATTTCTTTGAACATTTCCTGAACCGCTATTCTACCTAAAGCGACATCATTTAAATTTCCCAAAGGAAAACTACAAGGAGGTGTAATTACACCTCTGCGCCTCCAGTAAGTATACGAATGTTTAAAATATAAATATAACGTAAATATTACAGTTAAAAATAAAACTAAAAACGCATTTAGAAGTATCATTTTGTTAGAATTTTTAAGCAGATTGCTATTCACACAATTACTCTTACACAATTTATAATTTAATTTTATAAAAATGTATGCAATTTTAGATTTATATAAAATGCGCACAATCTAATCTTTTTTACTGCTCAAAACAATTTCAAGCAAATCTATTTTAAAACAATTTCAATGGTTTTGCTGTACTGTTTGAGTACGAAATTTAATCAGTTATGTAATTAATAAGATAAGTTATTAAGTTTTGTTAAATAAAATATTATATTTTGGTTGCAATGCTTGTATTGATAATACAAACCCTTGCAAAGCGAATTCAAAAATGTGTTTTCAACACAGAAAAAATAAATTTGCATTTTCATATAATCTAAATTAAATAAATTGAAAATATAGAGTTTATTTAAAGTTTTATATAATTTATTTAGAATATTTATAATTTTCGAACAACCGATTTAGTAATTTAGTTAAATCAATTATAAGAAATAGTTATTTTAATAAATCATTGTCATTGATTCATTCAATAACATTCTATAATTATTAAAATTTAATTTCAATGACTTGTATAATATAAGTAGATATTTCACCAATTTATTTTAGATAAATATAAAAATAGATTTATTGATTTTATAATATACATCATTCTTAAGTTTAACAAATTAAATTTTATGATTTTATAAAAATATTTGACAAAATTTATGGAAATTGTATGGTTTATTTAAAGTTTTTATAATTTATTTAGACCAGATAATTGTTTTAAAAACCGATTTCGTTCATAGTTTAATTCAATTACAATTCATAGTTTAAAAAATTAATATTGAATTTAAAATAAATAAAATATTTTGATTTGGAACTTGAAAATAATTATACTTTGAATTATTTTAAATAACTTGATTAAAGTTGCAATAAAGATTGAGAAGAAGAAAAACGTGCAAAAACACTTGTCATGCTTTATTTTATTAAAATATACTTTAAATTATTTATTTTATAATTTATATTATAATATTAAATATTTTCACATTTCAAAATTATAGTTTTTTTAAATTTTTTTTTTTTATAAAAATTTCATTTTATATGTTTTTCTACTTATTATATGTTATATTTAATTAATTTTAATTTTACAATAATAAAAAAGAACAATGTATAATTTATTTTATTTAAAATGTCGTTTTCTATTGGTCATATAACTACACGACTCTTTAAATACGTTAATATTACCGGGCGGAAGAAAGAACTTTCAAATTAAAATTGAAAGAAAACCAGTAAGATTAAAAATCTTTGATATTTAATTTTAAATTTAAATTATGTATTTTATCATTTATATTTTAATGTTAATATTTTTTACATTTCATTATAGTTTCTTTTGAAATTTTTTTGTATTTTTGCAACACCACGTGGGTCTGTATAAAAATTTTAAATTTTAAATCTTTTTCAGTATTACACCTATTTATTATTTGTTATAATTTATTAATTAATTTTAATTTTAACAACAATTAATTTTTCGAGGAGGGTTTGGAAATTCTTTTAATAATTTATTTATAAATGAATTTCATTATGAAAATTGGGCAAGAGTCGACTAACCTGATTCGAAAAACACTTTTCCTATAGAAATGGCTTTACAAAACGAAAGAACGCAAAATACAAGCTCTTTAAGGTGAGGATCAATCTTGTCGGAGTTGTAATAAGGCCACAATTTAATTTTGAAAATTGCAATTTTCCCATAAGAAACACATGTAAGTGTATTAAAATGAAAAGGTATCGTTCATTCTGTTGGCGGTACTTGCAATTTCATATACGTGAATAGCCCATAAGGCGGGGCCAACTAGAGCAGCATCAGTAACGAGTCAGTCGCTCTGAGATCCGTCGCGTCAACTTTTAAACTTTTCGAGTTGGAGCCGCTTAAGGATGTTTTAATTGAGTTTAGCACGTGTCAAAACCGTTCGAGCCGTCCGAGCCCGGAGGCGCGGCGTGGAGAATAGGTTTTGACAGTGCAACCACCTCAGAAACGAATTCACACAAAAAGTGATTTTTTTTCGAAAATTTGTTGTCCGATCACAAATTTAATTTTTTTATTAGCTAATTACACCATTATCTTTCATAATTCGTTCTAAAAAACCAAATTCTGGTATTTTAGATGTTGCCACAACCCTTTTAATTGTGGTGGGCGGGGTTACAGTTCAATAGAGCCAATGAGTAAATTGCATTATTAATAAATTTTTAAAGCCGTTTTTTTTAAAAATGTGTGAGCCGTCCGCAAATTTTAATTTTTTTATGTGTATCTGGCATTATTAGCTTTCATAATTTACAAAAGAATGGTAAAATTCGTGATCAGGGTTAATCGACTCTCGCCGAAAATTGTTCAGTTTTTTCACACGTTTAAACAGACTAAAATATTCATATTTTCTTAATAAATTGAATAATTAATAATTAATTTTGAAATTTATGGAATTCTTGAATTAGAATACCAAACAACCATTATGTATGCAAATACCCTGATGGATTAAAGCGGTGGGGTTTACAAAATGCATTGAAGGTGCAGTGAAATGCGGCAGCGGTTCGAATCCCGGTTAGAGTAAGTAAGAAAAAAGTAAGTATAATAAATTGTAATGATATAAATTTCCAATTATTATTTACAGGTACTGCCGCAGCAAAGAGATTTATTGAAAATATACAAGTAATTAATAATTTAATGTGTAAATATAAATGTTGAAATGCTAATAATGTGTATATATAATGTGTAAATAAGAAATTAAATGATAAAAAAATTAAAAATACGTAAGTTGAAGAAATTGTGTATAATTCTCAATTATATCAAGAATTAAAAAATTGCTTTTTTCTTTTTACATTGTAACAATATTCCATTACTATATTGATACTATAATAGAAATGACACGAAGGGTAAAAATATCTAATAATAATTAATTCAAAGAAATTATTTCAAGCATTCAACTAATTTTTGTATTTTGTATTATCACGATTCAATAAACTATAGACATTTATTTTATCAAATCGTTAAAACAAATTCATTGATTCAACTAATTTGTATCTTTGATTTGTTTACTTTTAAATTTTAAAATTACCTATCTAATTTAGTTTAAATGAATTATTCAACTTGATTCAATGGCTAAATTCAATCAATTTCTTTATATGATTAACTAATCTTTAATTAAAATCGTAATTTTTTTTGTGTATCATTTGATTGTGTTTTGTATGCTACATCCTGAAATAGCCCCGGAAAATAAGATTTTTTCTGCAAAGAAAATCCTGATAAAGATTTTTCTTCAGGATTATCTTAATTTTGACATCAAAAATAGTATATCGAAAGTCCATTGCAAAATCGTGCACTCTAAAAAAATTATTGAAGGTCAAAGGTCGCAAAAATCAGTTTTTTTACAAATAATAAAAAATCTGATGTGACAACTCGTGACTTTCCCATTCGCTTCAGTTTTTGTAGTCATTTAAGAAAGCTCTTAAGATATCACCATGATAATATTTTTAAAGTTATTTAGAAGGCCAACCGTTATTTTTCAAAAGTTTTTTTTTAATTTTTATGTATAATATTAATTTTAAAGAAAGATGGGAAGGTCTTTTAAAGATACGAGTAGTGGATTACAATGCGATGGTCCGGGAATTTGTAAATCATGAATCTCATGATGAACAGATTTTAAAATACTAAGACGTTTCTTCTCACGATACCTTCTCAAACGTTCTGTTGTTCTTTTTACATTTTACTTTACTTAAAAGGGTTACATCACTCATTGACGCGAAAAATGAGGCTTATTTTGAAATTTTTTCTATATAACCAATATAGGAATCGAAGTATAGTTTTGAGGATTTATTGTAAATATTTTAAAGTATGCAAGAATATTTTTTATTTTGATTTTTAAATTAAAATGGCATCGTAGCAGTAAATTAAGTGAGACTTTATATTTATCAAAAAGAAAAACGGTGTGCAGGGTAGCAATGTCCAGACAGCAGCTACAACATTACAAAAAATTTTTTCTTATTTGGTATGAGTTTTCTTTGAAGTACCTGTGATTTTTATAAAATATTAATTTTACAAATTTGGCATACATTTAAACTTTTTTTAATTTTACGAAAAATCGAATGAATGATGACGGAACGCAAACGGATAAGGAACAAGAGACTGGGAATAAACGATTATTTGAACGTAGGATGCTGGAATGCTCGTGGAATAGGAAATAAACTGGTAGAATTGGAGATTGCTTTGAAGGAAAGAAAAATAGACATAGCAATAATCAGCGAAACAAAGAAGAAATTGAGGGAAGCTGCGACCTGGATAAATACACAATGATATACAGTGGAGTAGCCCAAGATCAAAGGGCAGCAGCAGGAGTAGCAATTATGATAAACAAGAAACAGTGAAGACTCTCTGCAGTACGCACTATTCAAGTTAAGCCAGGTCGCGGAAAACTATAACATGATCATATCTACTAATAAAACAAAAGTAATGGCGTTTATAGGACAAGAACAAGTAAGATCAAAGATAGTTCTATATGATCAGCCAATAGAGCAAATAAAATCCTTCAATTTCCTAGGATGCCTAATATCTATATATGAAGAAGCTGATATAAACAACAAAATAGAAAAGTTTAATTACATCAACGGAACAATAAGGAGAACTTTCAAAAATAGAACAAACCAGAGCACGGCAATAAAATTTTATAAAACTATTTCTATACCAAGCATAACATATGGAAGCGAAACTTGGACAGTTACAAAAGAAAATGAACAACGATTACAAAGCGCCGAAATGAGATTCCTAAGAGCAGTGGCCGGTTATCAAAGAACTGATAGAAAAAGAAACACGGATATAAGAAACGAGCTAAGCATATACAGTTTAAATGAAAGAATAAAAGAATACAGAGAAGCATGGAGGGAACATCTGGATAGAATGGATTACTCCAGAATACCAAGAAAACTGTATTTATACAAACCCAGAGGAAAAAGATCCGTAGGTCGCCCCAAGAAGAGATGGCGAGATCAATTATGAGTGACGTAACGGACCGCGGTCTTAGACGTGCAGATGATGATGATGATGATGATGACGAAAAATCGATTTTAAATTGTTTATAGAAAATGTTATTATTTATTAATCGCAAAAATCGTTGGTACTTCCATAAATTATACATCTAAGAAGCTACACTTCAATTTTTAAGGCAATCGGATAAAAATTGCTCAAGTTATGTTGCACACCGTTTTAAAACGTAGTTTTGAGAAAACGCGTTTCAAGTTTTATAAATGAAAAGTTGAATATTGTATCAGCTTGCTGATTTTTAAATTTATTCCGCTATTCCAGCACCGTATAGCTCCATTTCTAGGTTTAAATTTTGCTCTTCAGCATCCTTTCTGAACGACGTTAAGTCTTTCCTGAGTCTTGTACTGACTTAAAATTATCAGTTTAAGTATATGATTTCAGACCGTTGGGAGAGACTTCTAAAATGAGCTGTAAATATTTTAAAAAATTTTTCACATCTGAATGTGATGGAACATCATTTTAGATAGTTTATACGTACATGTTTTCATGCAATTAAAAAAAATCGAAAAATAAATTTTACTGAGTGATGTAACCCTTAAAATTTACATATCTACAGCAAAGCTGAACTTGCTTTTCTCAATTGAAACCTTCAAACATTACCAATGATTTCGTGTGGAGAATTCGATGTTGATTTTTCAAAATACACCTCAAAGCCTTTAGTGGATTTTTTTAAATCAAAACTAGGTTCAAATATGTCGATTGATTAAAATGAGAGTACGACAAAATATGGAACAACGATTAACGGAGTTTTTAGATATTTAGCAAATAGATTTGAATCACAAGTATTTATCTCATATTTTAGTTAACATAAATCTATTGTTTCCTTGCTTGATTATGATACAAATGCATAACAATCCAAATTTTTAAAAAGCACGAATGTTTTTTCGAATTTCCGGTTATTATTAAGTTTAAAACTAAATTTTTTAACAATACACCCAAAAATTAAAAACAACACAATCCAAGCAAAACAATTTCAAATTTTTGAAAAGGTGGCGCAAAATTTTTTTCGCGATTTTTGATCTAATACTTCGCAAAATGAAAAGAAATTTGCAATACACCCAAACAAATTAAAAACAACACAATACAAACAATTGTTTTTTATTAAAAATAGGAGGGTCAACTTCACGGACAATAATTAAAAACGTAATAAACTGAATTTTATAAAAAAAATTTCTTTTGTAATTAAATTTAAGACCAACCATTTTGGAATTGCATAATAAATACAACTGAAATTATTACTTATTTTAAAACTATAAAAATGCGATTAAAGGCAGTATTCAGTCGCGATTTTGTAATTTGTCTTTTATATCATTTATTTCCAGAATTCTAAATTTTAAGCAATTATAACTAATCTTATAACTTTTCTGCATACGTGAACAAATAAATTGATTTATAATGCAACAGCAGATATCGACAGCGACAGAGAACACTATTTCTAATTCTGGAATTCTAGCTATCACTTAAATTAACAATCAATGGTAAAAATACCAACTTTTTTAATATTTTTAATTTTCTTAATTAGGTATATTAATTTGTTAAAATGGTGTAATAATTATATTAATATATTTTCATTGTAACACGATTTTCTAAAATTTCCTTTCACTTGGTAATTTTTTCTATGTTCAGCCAAATTCCTCCTTCGGCCGCTATCAAAACTGATCTAGCAGCTCTTTTCAACGGATATGCTGTTTTAGAATCTAACCTGTATCGAAAGCCGCGTAGTAATTTAGTTAAAGCGACTTTCATTTGAATCATAGCAAGTCGTATACCTGAAAATTATTTATTAGAATTTAATCGACGATAATGTGTAAATTTACCCATGCAAAGACGAGGACCTTCTCCAAATGGTAACCAAGTAAAAGAATTTCGTGTCGATATAATTTCGTTTGAAAATCGTTCGGGGTCAAACTTTTCTGGATTTGGATAATATTCTGGATCGTAATGAATTTCATTCAAAGGAATAAATACTATCACATCTTTTTCAATTACCAAATCTGAATTTGGAACCTGATACGATTTAGTACATCTTCGAAATAAGTTAGAAATTACTGGATATTTTCTAAGTGTTTCTAAAATTACATAATTTTCATGGTTTCCCAACTGAAATGATTTAATATTACCTTTAAGACATTTATCCATGTATGTCATGTCCATTATAGCGTCATAAGAAAGCTTTCCATCGTGCCTTTTAACACAGTTTCAATTTCATCTCTTAACTTTTCTTGAATGTCCTGTTGAAATGCTAGTTCATACATACAAAATGCAATGGTTGTTGATGAAGTATCATACCCAGCAACAAAAAATAGTACTGTTTGGGCAACTATTTGTTCAATTGATAACGAACTCAAGTTCTTTTTATTTTCCATATTTTTACTATTATGATTTTCTTGCAAATTGAAGCCATCATCATCTTTATCAGAAATATCAACGTTATTTTTTAATTGAATCATTAGATGCATAAAGTCTTTTCTAACTATGTTGTTTTTTCCTGTATTCAATCGTATTTTGTACAATTTCAAGAAAAAGGTTTTAATATCGGGAGCGTAATGAGTAATTTTAAAAAACTTATCAAATCTGGCAACAGAAATTGCATGGTCATACGTAATTCGCTCGCTGTATCAGCATGACCTACCGCACGTTCTCCATATTTACGAAATTCCGAAGTGGGGTTTTTTAAACTGTTGATTTCAATTCCAAAAGCAACTGATGCTATAATATCTGTAGTATATCTGCCTGCTACATCTTTAATATCTAATACTTCACAATTTTCTGCAGTTTGATTTATTAAGCTTGCTAGTTGCAGAGAGCAATTTTCTATTGTTGGAAACATCCATTTTTGTTTACCACTAGTAAATAAAGGCGTTAGTTTTTCTCTCATGTTTTTCCATTCATCACCTTTTAAGGAGAACAATTGACCACCAAAAGTATCATAATCTTTCTTATCGAACACACCATGGTCGGTAAAATGGTTAAAATCTCGAATCATAATTGATTTAATTAATTCTAAATCAAGCACAACCAGCACCGGTTGGTTAAGAAGGTAATATCCGAAGTATTTTATTCCTTTTGGTTTTAAGTCGGTGTAAAATTCTTTGAACATTTCTTGAAGTGACACTCGACCTAAAGCGACAGCATTTAAATTACCCAAAGGAAAACTACAAGAAGGTGTAATTACACCTCTTCGGTTCCAGTAAGTATACGACCATTTAAAATATAAATATAATATAAATATTAAAGTTGTAAGGAAAATTAGGACGTTATTAACGGTGAGCACATGTAAAAATAACATTTTGCATTACACTTTTTAATTTTTACTGTAGAAATCGCTATTACAATTTTTATTCGTACATATATATTTGGTTATTAATTTTATGCTGACATGTAGATACCTAATCTAATCTTTATTACAAAATTTTCTTAATTAGAAAAATAAGATGTTAATTATAGAATTATAATTGACAAATAAATATTATATTTTTGGAAACTAGCCACTACAATTAATTTTATTAAATTAGATCACCGGTATATTGCTCTATATTGCATTTAGACGCTCCATAAAAAGACCTTTACAAATTGTGGTTATGTCCAGGAGTTTGAATATTTGGGTAGTTCCTTCCCTTAATAAAATTTAAGTTTAACTCATTACTGATTTTAGACGACAAAGATGAAGTAAAGCACTTATTATTATTACCAAAGTAAATTTAAAATTAGTCAACAAAATTGAGGTTTAAGAAATTTTAATCAGGAGTTAACTGTTTTATTTAATTAATTTTTTTTTCCTCTAAACATGGTATCTGCCAACGATTAAAAATTAATTTTTCCTTCCCCTTCTAGAATAGATTTTATTGATAACTATTCTCTTTATTTTATGTAACGAAACTTTTCACTTTATATATTTTGGAATTTTATTGTTGAGCAGGTATTTTGTATAGTTTGACCTCTGATATAATCAGAAACGACTAGGACATTGTAATACCCAATTATATTGACTTATGATGTATATATAAATATTACTGAAATATTATATAATATGTACGATATAATATTGTCTTTCCGGTACATTAAGCAAAATATGAAATATAGAATGTATTATTCGTTGTATAGTTTTTTAAGGTTTAGTTTTCTAATCGATTCCTAATTGCAGTTTTTCTAATTTAAAATAATATAAAAAGGGAATTTGAATATATGATTTCAGTACTATTTTGATAAAAGTAGGTGCAAGTAGCTTGCTGCAAAATGGCTAAAGTGTTTATGTTTTTAATATTAATTTTTGGCGTTATATATTATTCGTGTATGGTGAGTTTTAAATAAATATTTTTTACCTAATTAATATTTTTAACACCAACAAAAATATCTTAGAAAAAGTAATCGTAATTGAAAATTATTTTGATAAAAATATGTATTTTTAAGAAAATTAAATTTCAAAAAGAAAACTTATAAATACTTAAAATAAAATTTTAATTTATGAATTTTTATATTCTTTGAATGTAAATTATTCGGCAGTCACGTAGCCAAATATTAACTTTTAATTAATTTTTGTTTTTATTAAATATATGGGTTATTCCACAACAAATCGTCCAAGTTTCGGAATAACCCCCGCGATTGGGTTTAAATTTTTTTTCCAGATTCTATATGTAAAATAAAGGTACTCATAATTTTGTTAGTTAATTTATGCCCGTTTTCACCAATCAATTCCTAACGTTAAGAATTCCATAACTTTGATATCAAATTTAATTTTTACCAAGAGCTAAGAATTCCTTAAGGTGTTAAAAAATCCCCAAATTTCTTTACGCCTTAAAGAATTCTTAGCGCTTTGTGAAAACCAAATTTGACATAAAAGTTTCTTATGTCAAAGTTAGGGAATTCCTAACGATAGGAATTGGTTGATGAAAACGGGCATTTAGTTGTTTTGGCGGAGATAATATGACATTTGAATTTGAGGGTTGCGTCAAAATCAAAAATTTTCAAGCGACAAAATATATTCAATCGACGAAATGTTTGCAATAAATTGAACTTATGAAAGCAATTTTTGTTTTCAAAGAAGTTTTGAAAATCATCACGAAAATCAAAAATTTTTCAGGAAGATGCATATTTAAAGACGCTACCCAAATTCATAGTTCTTAAATACACTATTTTTAAATAAAATATCAAAAGTCCCCACCGATCCTACATCTGCTAAAAATTTTATTCAAGTTCAAAAGTCATAAATTTCGGTTTCTTGCTGTGTGCTCGTAAACAGTTAGTGTTATCGTAAAAATAAGTCAGACAAAAGTTGTAGATCATGCAATATTTACAAAAATATTTACAGGTGATTCCACAACATTTATATAATTAACAAAAACGAACTTTGTACAAGAACTTGAAGTAGTGTTGAGCTCTTGGAGTTGTACAAAACGAAACTGATTTTTGTTCAAGTACTTCACACACAAGTTAAATTTTGCTTTTCTTTGGTTTTTCTTGGCAGAAGATTTTTGACCAACCAAGAAAGCCGAGTGAAGCACTTAAACCAATAGAAATTACGATGCTTCTTTCCTTACAAACTGGACGGTAAAAGTCACTTTGTAAGGAAATAGCCATTAAGGATTAAGTAACAAAACCAATCTTCTCACTCTTGTTCTTTTGGCGATACATTTTAACCTGAGGGCCATTGGCGACTAAAATATGTACAGGTGTTTGTCTCAGACAAAGCTTAAAATAGCTGCACAAGGTATCAACTTTATTGATGCTCGGTTTTTCCCTTTTTTTCAGGGTATTAAAGAACCGCGCCAAATGGGATTTTAAAATAAAAAATTTTAAAAAGGATTAAAAGTACGTGAGCCAACAAAAAAGATATTTTGTGCAGCTGTTTTCAGAAATTTTATTGTTTACACATTATTGCCATAAGAATTCTTATCTTTAATTTTATTTATATTTCATTTTATTTTGTATTTGATTCAACATTGGAGCAACACTGACCTGTTTGACACCTGATTTCCGAGCAACACTTGAATTTGATAGTATACACGATAAAATACACGATAAAACTGTTGATAAGCAGAAGCAGATTTGGAGAAAGACAAGATAATTTTATTATATTTATATATAGTATAAAGCTACTTGTCATCACTCACTCATCATCGAAATTCACAGCCCAAACTGCCGGAGCTAGAAAGCTGGAGTTTTGGGTGCATCTAGAACGACCGCCAACGAGTCAGGGAAAATTCCAAAAACTTAAAAAAGAGCCCCTCACGAGGGGTTCCTATTTTTAACTTCTTTATTTACCGGTCGATTTTCGATTTTTTGGTTTTGTTTTGTTCTCTTAATCTTTTTATTTGCATTTATCAAAAAAAAGAACAGGGTCGTCGTTAACTTTTAAGGGATTTTATCGGTTAAAAAGTACGGATTATATTTAGCAACGTGTAGGCAAAACGGCGCGCGATAGAAAGTCGAAATTTTGCAAGAATGTGAGCAAGATAGGTCTAACGACGATAAAATTTTAAAAACTTGAAAAAAGGGTACCCAGCTATTTCGATGGGGTTCTAAACGATTACTTATTTTTGCTCCTAATTCCGTTATCCTAGCTCGAAATTTTGATTTCTTTTTTTCTACTTGGTCCTTGCGAAGATTGCGATACTTATCTGGAAAAAAATAAGTACCTTCTCGCTTTAATTTTCCTGTTACAAGCTCCCGAAGGTTCAATTCTGTTTCCGAAATAATTGATTTTTTCCGACGCTCTGCGCGCCGTAATTTTGCACCAAATTTTAATTTCGATAAACCTCGGCGAGACAAAATTAAACCTACAAAAATGGTATCTTGACATTTTCTCCTAAAAAGTACCATTTTTGTGCAATCGCAATATATAAATTTTAGAATTTGATCAATTTCGAGAAGCCATGCGGAACATGTAATTATGACGTCGTAGATTCGCGCGGCCCTGCAAATTTCTGTAAAACGCAAAAACTATTAATTTTTAAATTACGTTACTTGCTAATAAACTCAAATTTAATTGAAAATTTTAAGAAAAAACAATTTACGACAATTTTTATACATTAAAAGTTACATCAAGAAAAAGAAATTGCGAAAAACCAAAAAAACATTTAATTATCAAAAATTTGGAAAAAAATATTTTACTGAACTTAGCCGCAACGAAGCGAAACTTGGAAACGGTGCAATGAATTTCTAAAAATGATTTTCTGTTTTGGGAAAGATGTCAATAAATTTTATAATTTTTTTCTCCCTTTTTCGTCGACAGAATCAGAGAGAAACCTTATTTTGCGGTATTTTAAAAATTTAATACAGTCGGGCCAACATTGTGGGCGAACCAAAAAGAAATTTATGAAAAAATTTTATTGCAAAATGTTCGCCATTAGTAGGGAAATAAATAAATTCCACTTGATTCAAAATTAAAAAAATTTTATTTTTCACGAGAAAATCATAAGGGTACCCCCTTGAAAACTTTTGAAAAAAATTACGTTCGCTTCTCACGCTTTCCACGGTGGATTTACGAAAAAAACCTAAGATACATAAAAAATCTTATTTGGTTAGAGGCATAAACAGCCGTTTTAAATTTATATTTTGGTCGTTTAATAAGGACGCTAGGACACTCGGTTTACATCATTTTGAGAAAAATGCGTGTTTTTCGTCAAATATTCTAAAATGTGATGACACTATCGGATAGCATTTCGAAAGTCGGAAATTTATTTGTATTATACATTTAGTCGAAAACGGCAATTAAAGGCACAATCTAAGAAAACTGCAGACTTCAAAATTTTGGATACAAACCGGGAGCGTTTTAAATGAAAACAAAATCATCAGTTTTATACGTAATAGGATTGATTTTCGAAAAATGTTATAGTACATTTTCGATTTAGTTTTGCAAGTGTGCGCCGAAAAACAAAAAATTATTCGTTTTCAAAATTTAGAAAAAGATTTTGGCGACCTTTGCCTCAACACTGCGAATGTTACTTAGCAAAGATGCAAATAATTGCAAAGAGTTCTTTCAGCTTAATGTAAGCTGGCATGACTAAATTAAAAAGTTTTTCCTACTTATTCCGGCAATAAAATCGGATAGAAACCTTATTTTGGCGATATTTTAAAATTAAGCACAGTGAGGCTGACTTTGTGGGCAAACGGTAGAGAAATTTATAAAAAAATTTTAATGCTTTATATTCAGTATTAGTAGGAAATAAATAAAATCCGCTTGATTCAATATAAATACATTTTATTTTGCGTTTCCCAATTGTTTTCCTATTACTTTGAACCAAGGACTTAGAAGGTAAGGACTGGTAACTCCTCTGTTAAAATGTCCAAAATGGCGTGCGCTTAACTGTATTAAATTGAACTAAACTACCAGGTGGCGTGGCTTTATTGGTGTGACCCAAAATAAAAGAGCATAACGCAATGTTGAGAAGCTCGACAATTATTGTCACACGTCGAAATTTTGATTGTAACTAATGTTACAAAGAAGGAAAAGCTAATCACACGTCAAATTATCATAGCAAAAATGTTGTCCACTACTACATCACGTTTTGATGACCATGAAAAAATCTTTTAAAATGCAACTACCAAATACAAACTAAAAATACAGTTTCGAAAAAAGTAATACGTCAAGAAAAACCGCGCGGCCCAAGGCCGCGAGCCGACCAGAGGTCGGCGCCTCGCAGAGCTAGCAAGTGAATTTATTTTATTTTACCTTGCTAGTTATTATATGTATTTATTTACAAAAATTAAATATCTATCTAATAATTTTTATTTTGAGCTCCATATTATATCAAGAAGAAAGCAAATCTCACTTATGATGATTTGTGGAGAATAGTTAATTTTTTTAAAATACTTCTGCTCAATCAATTAAATTATTACGATATTCAAACAATTTAAATACAGTTGTTTTACCCTTTTAAAATTGCTAATGTAGTATCGCAGCCAATTACTGTATGTAAAAATAAAATATAAGCTTGATATTTTGGATATACAAATAAACTTTCCGTTAAATATATTTTTGTTTGTACTTGGGATGATCAAGGTTTTAAAAAGTAAATAATTTTATCAATTGAAGTTCGTGCAGTCTGCATTATCAATAATTCAACATCTTCAAGAACAACGAAGACATTATTATTAGCTCGTTTCACTAAAATGTTCGCATTTGTAAATTTGTTAATGAAATAAAGCAAGAAATTTTTGTTGGTCATAAATCAATCAATCAAAAACGACATCAGAAACGTATTGAGAATTGTCTGACCCATTTTTACGATAACACTTACCGTTTACCAAAAAATGCTAAAAACCAATATTTTTCACTTTTGACCTTGAATAAAATTTTTGGCAGAAGTAGGATCGAATTTGAATTTTGCGAAGTTACTATTGTTTTGTTTATTTTGAATAGACTATCATATTTTAATAAATATTTAGGGTTTTCATCAAGATAGCTATCATATTATCCATGATAAAGTAGTAATTGAAGAATACAATCGTTCAGCAATGCAGAATCCGCTTATAGCTATTGAAGCTTATAATTCTACTTATTCAAATACAACAATTCGTGCATCTGCATATTTTTCCACTCCAACTAAGATAAAATCAATGGTATGTAATCAATTAATTGTTTAAAAACATAATTTACTATTTCGATTTTATTTAGATTACTCTATTACCATATAAGTTGGTTCGAAACGTATACAGAAGTTTTCCCTTAAATCTTACTATAGATCTTTGTGATGAATTATTACATAATAAATTAGGAACTCAATTTGTTGTACAACATTCAAATGTAGGGACTTGCCCTCTGCCAGCAGTAAGTATAAATAACACAATACTTAATTACGTAGTTAGGGTAAAAGCACTCTAGTTATAAATTAATAATAATATCGCTCAATTCTTATTATTATAGTTGAAATTTTATTAAAATATATTATTGTCACACGTGGAAATAATAATAATTTAAAAATTAAAAAATCGGATGTGACCATGCCCATGACTTGATCACAATTTTTTAAATGTTAACATAAAACTTTTTAAAAATAAAAAGTTCATTAACTTAAGGTGGCAAATACCAATGTAATTCAGCTATAAGAACAAAACACGGTTAAAAACAGAGTACAGATAACGTATCGTGCTCAAATTTACAACATGATATATTTGAACATTTGTCGATAATATGTTATAATTTGAAGTAAAAACATTATAGTTAACATTTATTTTTACTCGACTTTCAAAAAATGTTACGTGCATTTTTACATTAGTTGGATGTTGAAATAATACCAACGCATTAAAGCAATCGTCGATTGCAAAAATTGGTCGCTGCGAATAGCGGCAGTTTCCAAAACTACAATTCGATGCATTTGGGAAACTATGTAGTCAGCTGTTTAATAAAATTTGCAAAAAAATTAACTTTTAAGCAATATGATATATATAAAAACCATATATATTGTTATTAATAGTTATGTTACTACAGTAATATTTCTTATGGTGTTTTAACATTATATAATTTACTTGAAGCTAGTACAAAATTAATCAGATGTGGTTGAAGCTGGCATTAGATTCAATTTCCAGATTTAAAATATTAGAGTTAACCAAACAAATACTTCAAGCTTTTTTGAACTATTTCACAAAATTTAGGGTAAGGTAAGGTAAATTGGTGATATAGGTTATTTGGTGATAGTTTTATAAAATTAACCACATAATATCCTATTGCCAAAATAGTCCAATTTTTTTCTAGCAGATAGAGTAAATGGTCTACATTCATAGTTAAATGTGAGGCAGCCAGATGATGCGCTTGTTTACTCAAAACAAAACGAAATCCCCTAACCTTCATTATTAAATGACATTTTTTGGGTTAATCGCAGTATCTGAATTCCGAATTTTGTTGTCAAGTTCGTGCAAATAAAATTACGTATAATTTGATATGAGTGTATTCGCCATAGATTTGGCATTATAATTCACCTTTGTTTTTGAAAAATAATTTAGATTTGTAGTTGTAATAACCTTAGCCAAGTGGGAACTTAAAGTTCACGTTTGCTGAGGATTTTATTATACCGGTGTTAATTTTAAAACTTCCAGCAATTAATATCTCAAAACCAAAAGTCAGATGAAAAATATTTCGAACAAAAGTTGTATGATAGCGAAGGGACAGAATATGACATAATTGTTTTCTTAATTTATTGACCTTTTCAAGGTCATTTGAAGGTCAACTTTGGTTTTTAAATGGCACCTTAATTTTTTTAGCAGATTCATATTTTGCATAAAAAATAAACAACTTTTGTAGGAAAATTTTTTATCCCACATTAGGATTTTCGAGTAAGATGCGTTGAAACAAAATAAAAACATTTTAATAAACTGCAGCTTTATGTTTTCAGATTTATGTTGTGAAGATTTTTGAAAATGTAAATACTTTACTAAAGTACATCTTAAATAAACATTTTGTTATTTTTGTACTGAAAACAATGTTTTTTTTAATATCACCAAATAACCTAACCACTATCACCAAATAACCTAACCTGTCACCAAATAACCTATATAGGTAAGACATTTTTCAAGTTCCAGTTGTGGCAAGCCCGATAAATTACATTCAAAATAAATTCCAAAGGGGTGTCTGAGATGTCTATCAAAGATATCTGATAACTTAAAATTATTTAAAAACCTTAGAAGTTTATAAAATGCAGTTTTCAAAATTATCACCAAATTACCTTACCTTACCCTATACGTTTTAGACCTCAAAGGCACAAAATGAGTATTCGCAAACTAATATTAGATTGTAACGGAACGTTTGCAACCGCTAATATTTCCTACCGAAGTCAAAATTATGTGTTATATTTATTAATATCTTAAAAATGTCAAAAATTCACAACTTTTTAACCCGGGTTTGTACCACTCTGGGATTAGTTTGAAATAATAGCTATAAACCCCTCGCGTATTACAACATATCAGCTTCAAAAATATTTGCCGTCGGAGGGGGTCAAATTTCATCTTAAAATTTCGAAAATTTATAACTTTTTAAGCAGGGTTTGCAACACTCTGGAGTTAGTTTTAAATAATAGCTATACACCCTTCGCGTATTACAACATTTCAGCTTTAAAAATATTTGCCGTCGAAGGGGGTTAAATTTCATCTTAAAAATTTTGAAAATTCACAACCTTTTATGCACTTTGTTGTGAAATTACTTGTAAATGATAGCTATACACGGGATGAAGACCGAAAAGTTCTGCGAATTTGAAGCTTAGCAGGTACCATGTTTATTGTTCTTCTTCTTTTGGCTTTCCATTCTGGGTGGAATATCGCCACATTTTTCAATGTTTTCAAATCCAGTTTGTTGGGGTGGATTAGTCCCCGTTAACCTCTTTTACTTCGGTTTACATCCTATATTCACTCATCAGACCTTGCCCTCTCCACAACCCTCCGCCACATCCTCCTGTCCAACATCCTATCTCTCCACCCATCAACTTCCTTCTTCTCCTCGGTCGTCCCCTCGGTCTAACTTCATCAGGAATCCATTTTATTATCTTTGAGATGGTTTTTCCCCCTTGCGCTCTCTCCTCATGTCCCAACCATCTCAATCTCTGAGCCTTAATATGCCGCACTATATCAGCTTCCTGTAGTTCAACTTCTATCTCACTATTCGTTCTTCTACAATACAGTTCTTTGTTTATTTTTACCGGACCCAGTATTTTCCTTAAAACCCTTCTCTCGAAGACCCTGAGCTTCTCTTCCTCTGCTTTTGACAAGCTGATCAGTTCAACCCCATACGTTACTACCGGTCTTATTAACGTTTTATAAATTTTAATTTTGGTGTTCTTCATTTCATTCTTATCTCCGAGTAGGTTCTGGTTTCCATGAAATGCTCTCATGCCCGCCATCACTCTATCTTTTACTATTTGTTCCCTCTCATTGGTGCTGTTTATTTGTAATCCAAGATATTTCGTTCTTTCTATTTCTTCAAAAGTGTAGCTCAGGATTCTTGTCGTTTTCAAGTTTTCTCTCTTTTCTCTGCTGCATTTCATAAACTTAGTTTTTTCCTCATTTACAATCAATCCGGCTTTTCGAGCTTTTCGTTCTATATTTTCAAAAGTTTCTAATAGGGCTCTGCGTGTTCTTGCCATTATTATCACGTCATCGGTATACGCTACTATTTGCGGTTCGCTGTTCGTTATCGCTCTATCGCAGTTAGATCTTCTAGTTATTCCTTCTATTACTATGTTGAACAGCGTAGCCGACAAAGCATCTCTCTGTCTCACACCGGAATTGATTTCGAAATCGTCAGTACTTCCTGCTTTTTTTCTTACTACCGCTGTCGTTCCATTCAGTCATTTGTACCAAGTGTATCAACTTCCTTGGAATCTTCCAATTTACCATTTCTTCAATCAGTTGTCTTCTGTTTACTTGATCGAAGGCCTGTTTGAAATCAACAAACAACATTTCAATATCTATGCCATATTCGTGTGATTTTTCCATGATTTGCGTAACTATGTTGTTGATAATCACCTACTTCCCTCTCAACATGCTTTTGTAGTCTTATATGTATCAATCTGGTTATTACCTTGTATGCATTATTGAGTAACGATATTTTTCTGTAATTTTGGCAGTCTCTTTTATCTCCTTTCTTGTAAATCGGTATTAAACCCGCTTCACTCCATTGTTCTGGCATTCTTTGACTCTTCCACACCTCCATTATCAGCTCATACATTCTTCTCAATGTTGTCTCGTTTCCGTTTTTTAAGAGTTCCGTATTTATATTATCAGTTCCTGGGGCTTTGTTATTTTTCATTTTTGCTATTGCGCCGAGGAATTATTGGTAAGTTGGTTCATCATTTTCTTCTTCTAGTTCTTCGTCAGTTTCCACCACTACAGATTCCGCCCTCTTATTATTTTCTGGATCTGGTTCAACATTCAATAATTCCATGAAGTGTTCCTCCATCTATTCTTTATTTCGTGCTCCTCATACTTTATTTCTCCATTCTTGTCCTTCAGTCCTCTTATTTCGTGTTGTACTTTTATCTTTTGGTCTTTTATTCTTCTATATAGTTCTCTTGGGTCTCTGTGGTTCTCTTCGATCTCCTTCATCAAGTTATCCATCCATTGCCTTTTCTTCTTCTGCACAATCTCACTATCTGTCTTGCTTTCTCTTTGTATCTTTCCTTATCCATCTCGTTCTGTGTTCTCATCCATTCATTTCTTGTTTTTCTTTTTAGTTCTATCTCCTCTCGCATTCCTCATCAAACCATTCTTTCCTTATACTTCTTTCCATTTTTCCTAGTGTTGTCTTTGCTGCTTCCGCTATACTCTCTTTTATGTTCTTCCATTCCTCGTCTATATCGCTGTTTTTTTCTTTGGAGGTAATCTGTTTTTGCAATTTTTGTTCATATTTTCGTTGGTATTCTTCAGTCTTCAACTTTTCAATAGTTATCCTTTCATTTGTGCCTCTTGTCTTTGTCCATTTTTTCTTTATTTTTGATCTCTTTATTTTCATTACTACTAAGTTATGATCCGTGTTCACGCTTGTGCCTCTATATGATCTAGCATTGCATACTTTAAAAGTTCTTGTCTTGGATACCATTATATGATCTATCTGGTTTCCTTTATCTCTTTCGGATATTATCCATGTTTCTTTGTGCTTGGGTTTATGTTTGAAATCCGTTGTCACTACTCTCATATTACACAGTTCTGCCAAATTGCACATTCTTTCTCCGTTTTCATTTGTTACCTCATGAATAGTGTATTTACCGGCGACGTTCTTGATGTATTCTTCCTTTCCTAACTGTGCATTAAAGTCACCCAGTATCACTAGGTCATCTTTTCTTGGAATTTTATCATATAGTTTCTCTATTTCTTCGCATATTTCGGTTTTCTCATTCTCATCTGCTTCCTCCGTTGGCGCATACACGTTTATTATCGACAAGTTCTCATTGCTTCCTCTTATTCTAATATATGCAAGTCTCCCACTTATTGGTTGGAAGTCCATTATATCTTTTTCTTTATTCCTTTCAACTACAAAGGCCACTCCATTCTTGCCCTGTTTCTTTTCTCCCGAGTACATCAGTATGTTTTCCTTCATCTTCACTTCTCCGCTTTCTTTCCATCTCATGTCTTGAATCGCCGCAATCCCCACTCTATACCTCTTGAAATCATTCGCCACCTCATTCACTTTTCCAGGTCGGAGCATCGTTCTCACATTCCAGGTCGCTATCCGCTCTGTTTGTCTCTTCCCATTTCTCCCTCTTCTCCCCTTCCTCCCCTCAACCTCGTTTCTTACTTCTTTTCTCTGTTTGCTCAGTGTTTCCGTCATAAATAGCTCATCATTCATACATAATGACACTGTATGAGCCGATCCAGTATCATTATTTATCACCCTTTCTACTTTTTTGCGTATTGTACGGGGTTTTTGACTAATTGGTTTATGTCTTTGTCCCATACATATGTTTTCTCATCTATACATAACTTCTGGTATCTGACCCTTACTCTTTTCACATTTCCCATTTCCTTCTTTGCAGCTTCCCATATTTTATCCTGTATCTCTCCCTCTTTCTTGGTCAGGTCACTTTCTATGTATGTTTGGGTTCCTTTCAATTTATTTTTATTTATCATGACCCCACTTCTGATCTCGATTTTCCAATTTTACCACCACTACTTGGCTTCCGGCTTTTTTCCCTATTTTAAAGGCATCTATTACTCTGATCTGTACTTGGAGTTTTTCTTTGAGGAAGTTTTCCACTTTTATCTTTGTTATCGTTCCTATGTCTGGTAGGTTTTTAATAATAATGTTGTTTGCCTTCCCATCTTTTTCATATTTTTCCAGATCGCTTATTTTTTTGTCTTGTTCACTCATCTTTTCACCCATCATTACCACTTCATGTTTCATCCCCAGTATCTCGGCGTTCCATCTCGATTCCA
Source organism: Lycocerus yunnanus (assembly GCA_036346125.1). Classification (NCBI taxonomy): domain Eukaryota; kingdom Metazoa; phylum Arthropoda; class Insecta; order Coleoptera; family Cantharidae; genus Lycocerus; species Lycocerus yunnanus. The sequence goes on along the minus strand of JARFIX010000075.1, from coordinate 1,090,605 downwards.
TTCCCTCTAGTTTTTTTTATATCTTTCACTTCCTTGTTATTTTCTTGGACGACCCCAGTCAATTTTTCCAACATATGCTTTATTTCATTCATGTCTTGTGGGGTTTTTTTTTGTTCTTTTATCTGTGTAGTCTTGTTTGGTGATTTGGTTGTCTTTTTACTCTTTGGAAATATTAAAATTTCCTCTGACGCTCCTATCTCTATTCCTCCTTTAATCACTTTTTCCTCTCTTTTCCGCTTAATGTATTCCGCTACTAAATGTAGGTACCAAATTGTTTTGTTTACTGCATGCTGCGATCAATACAGTTACCCGGTTCAGCACCTCAGAAGTATCTGCATTACACTACGCTTTATTTGATCTATCTAAAAAATATTCACTGTTATCAACTGGTATCAAAAACTAACCTCTAAATTCTTATTCGCCTCGTGTTCTTCGATACAAAGATCACCTTCTGATTCGCTACTACTTCTATCCACACGTTCTCCACCTCTTACTGATACAATGTTTACTCCTGCTTACAATTTACTACTCTGCAATAGCACAATCTTCAGCGTTTTAGGTTCACTTAAACTATACTCGCCCGGATTTATATGCAATATATCCATAATAACACTCTGGGGTTAGTTGTAAATAATAGCTGTACATCCCTCGCGTATTGCAACATATCTTCTTCTTCTTCTTAAATTAAGACTAGGTCCTGTAATATCCAACAGTAACATCGACAAAGATCCGAAGCTACTGCTGGTTCTGTAAGCATATTATTTGTTTTACATCTGAAGTAGTTTGCTAGACTGGCTTCAGATGTGCCTGTTACCCTATATTGTTGTTCTTCTTCTTCTTCTTCCACTTTTGGCTAGAAACCTGTTCCTGTTTGCCTGTCTCGTCACTACTCTACGGATGACGAAAACCAACTTTGGGCCCATCTCTTGGGCGGTCGTCCTGGGAGTCTTTTCCCTGTCGGTCGTCGATTTTTGCAAATGTTGGCCAGTCTATCCTCATCCATGCGATCAACGTGATCGTTCCAAGCTTTCTTCCGGTGTTTCACAAACTTTACTATGTCTACTACGTCGCATCTCTGTCTGATGCTTTCACTGGTTTGTCTGTCTCGTAGTGTAAGACCCTGTATTGTTCGTAGTATTTTCATTTCTACTGATCTTATTTTTTGTTTCGTTCTTTTTGTTTCGGCTCTAGTTTCTGTAGCGTAGGTTAAAATTGGGCGGACCATGGTTTTGTATATTTTCACCTTACTGTCCATTCTCATGTACTTGTTGCTCCAGACCATTGCTCTTAGACTTCCATATACTTGCGTCGCTTTAATGGCTTGTTGTTGTATTTCCCCCATTAGGTCTCTCGCGCTGGTGAGTTCTGTGCCCAGGTATTTGAACTTCATAACTTGCTCAATCATCTCTCCGTCCACTTCCAGTTTACATCGAATGGGTTCCTTCGCAATCACCATTGTTTTTGTTTTCTTTGTGGAGATCTCCATATTATACTGTTTAGCTGTTATATTAAATTGGTGCAGAAGTCTTTGCAAGTTGTCCTCATTATCGGCTATCAATACAGCGTCGTCAGCGTAGCACACTATATTTATGTTTTTACCACCCATGCGAAATCCCTGCTTATGTCTTACGTCTTGTATAAACTTGTTCATGATCAAGGTGAAGAGAAAGGGCTGAGGAGTCTCCTTGTCTTATTCCTGTTTTAATTTCGATAGGTTTTGTGAAATTATCTGATTTTTTTACCTTTGTCTTGTTATTCGTATTTATGTCATATATCAGACTCACGAGTTGTTGTTCTACAAGCTCCTCATTTAGAATTTTTATAATATCATCCTTTCTGACCCGATCGAACGCCTTTGTAAGGTCTACAAAGCACATGTATACTGGGTTGTTGTATTCTATGGATTTCTCCACAATCTGGCGAAGTATGAAGATTGCGTCCACTGTGCTTCTGTTTTGTCGGAATCCTTGTTGCTCCTCTTCCACTATAATTTTCTCTTGTAATCTTGTGTTTATTACGGAAGTGAGCAGCTTTAGTGTTGAGTTCAGCAGTGTTATTCCGCGGTAGTTGTCTGGTAGTCTTTTGTCTCCTCGCTTAAACATAGGAACCGTTATACTTTCTTTCCATTCCGTTGGTTTTTTTCTTTCTTTTATTATTCTTTCAAACAGAGAGTGTATTGATTTAGTTAAAGGTTCACCTCCATATTTTAACAACTCGCTATGTATTCCGTCTGGACCAGGTGATTTTCTATTTTTAATTTATTAATTTCTAACTGTACCTGTTCGGGAGTTATTTTACTGGGTCCTTGTTTGTATTGTTTTCAAGATTCAGGGCATCGTTGCTTGTATTTTCTGTGTATAACGTTTCAAAGTGACGAATCCATTGTTCTTCCTTTATGTTACCAAATGATACACTTTCATTTATTTCCTTTTTCTGGCTTCGTAACATTCTCCATATTTTCTTCTGTGCCCCGTACATGTCGTATTCCATCTCTTTTGTATACCTTTCCCAATAGTCTTGTTTTATTTTCCTTATGTCTTGATTAATACGGTTTCGTGTTCGTACATATTGCGAGTATTGGTCAATTGTCTGGTTGCGTTTGTATTTAAGGAATGCTTTCTTCTTTTCTTTTGCAAGTTCTTTAATCTCATCGTTGAACCACGGTGTTTTTGTATAGGCTTTATTTTTGTTTGTTTTCCTTGTTCCTAGGGCTTCTACCGCAGCTTGGATGATGTTTGTCTTTAGCGTTTTCCACATTTCATTCACTGAGCTGTCATCTTCTATAGTGTCTGCTTCGAGCTTCTGTTTTAGCCTGTTTTGATATAGATTCTTTATGCTTGGATCTGTTATGTTTCCAATATTGAGCTTTTCTATGATGACTGTCGGCTTTTTCTTGAGTTTAAGATGTAAATTGAGCTTGATTATGACCAGTCCATGGTCCGAGCCTACATTTGCAGAAGTAAGGGTTCTCACGTCCATCACATTTTTTGGGTGGATTTCTCTGTTGCTTAGAAAATAATCAATCATGGAGTTTTGTCCTCTGCTATTGGACCACGTGATTTTTTGTTGTATCTTGTGGTCAAAAAACGTATTGTTTATTCTAAGTTCGTTCATAGTGCAAAACTCCACCAAGTCTTCTCCACTTTCGTTTATTGTGGGTTCATTAAATTTTTGCTTGATTCCTGGTATGACTGTATCTCCAATTCTCCCATTGAAGTCTCCCATTATAATTATTTTTTCTTTTGTGGGTATGGATGCTATGTGTTCTTGCAGGGTTTGGTAAAATTCTTCTCTTTCTTGCCGTCCTCTTCCTGTATCGGGTGCATATACAGCTATTATGTTTATTTTTATATTGTCGAAATAAAATGAGACCGATACAATTCTATGATTTACATATTTTACGTTTGTGATGTTGTTCTCAAATTTGCTATGGATCAGCAAACCCACTCCCGCATGCGCTCTCTCATGCTTTTTCACTCCACTATAGACAAAGAGGTAATTGCCTCTCGTTACGGTGCCTTTTCCTTTTCTTCTTGTTTCGTTGAGCGCGCATATATGAATGTTATGGTCTTCCATTGTTGTCACAATTTCCTGCTCTTTATTATTCCAGGAGCCTATATTCCATGTGCCCATCCGCAAAGTGCTTATCGAAATCCGTTTTCTCGCCATTTTTTGTTACCTTGTGATCCGTCCTTTTGTTCCGAGGCAATTCTTGAATACTTTGAGCATATCAGTATTCTCTTCACAGTAGGTTGCTGGCCTTGCTCGAAGAGGATTTTTAAACCTTTTCTGGTCTTGATTTTCTGTTAGGGTTTTCTCCCTTAGCTGATTTGTTTATTAGCTATAGCTATATTGTTGTTAATGATGGCAATTCATTAACATAGGAGGACCACCGGCTTTACATGCCTTCCGAAGAATGGAGACGGTCATAGATAGAAAGAGAGTCAGAAAGAAAATTTTCCTTTGTAGACTCCGCCCGGGTTCGAACCGGGTGCCTTAGCATTAGTAGTGGATCGCTCTAACTACTAGGCCAGTGACCGTCCCAGTGACCGCAATATATCAGCTTCAAAAATATTTGCCGTCGGAGTAGGTAAAATTTTATCTTAAAAAATTTCGAAAATTTATAACTTTTTAAGCAGAGTTTGCAACACTCTGGAGTTAGTTTTAAATAATAGCTATACACCCTTTGCGTATTACAACATATCAGCTTCAAAAATATTTGCCGTCGGAGGGGGTCAAATTTCATCTTAAAAATTTCGAAAATTCACAACTTTTCAAGCAGAGCTTGTAACACCCTGGGATTAGTTTTACATAATAACTATATACCCCTCGCGTATTACAACATATCAGCTTCAAAAATATTTGCCGTCGAAGGGGGTCAAATTTCATCTTAAAAATTTCGAAAATTAACAAATTTTTAAGCAGAGTTTGTAACACTGTGGGATAATAATTGACTTTAGTAGGTAATATTAGGGGTTGCAAACGTTCAGTTACAATCTAACATTAGTTTACGAATACTCATTTTGTGCCTTTGAGGTCTTAAACATATAAATTTTGTAAAATAAATCTATGTTCAAAAAAACTTGAAGTATTTGTTTGGTCAACTCTAATATTAATATGGTTTAATATAATATGGTGCTTGAGACACTGCCAACTAATATTAATTTACGATAATTGTTTGTAAAATTGCGAATTGTGCTACAGAATATTTGAATTATTTTGTGATAAAACTCGGCGAAGCTATCTTATCGTCGGGAACCAACACACGAGAAAGGGGACTCTTCGGAGGATTACAACAAAACAATTATTACCATAACCTCAAAATTCCGGGTGTAGACAAACACTGGGGTAGGTTTACACCTTCATTCTCATAACCAAACTACTCTTCTACCGCTGGTGTAAAATCACACTAATGACGAATGGCCCCAGTGGGGAGAAACCATGCACAAATGTGATTCCGGAAGAATTATTTAACACTACGGCTACCGGAATTAACACAATGCAGTCCCAGACTGATCCGTACATGCAACAACAATACGTCTATCAGCAACAAATTCCACCTCCACAAACAATGGCACCTGTTCAGTATACACAACAGGCAGCTGTTGGACAGCAATACCAAACAGGACCTATGCAACAACCTGATCAAGTGGTATATTACCCAACCAATCAAATGCATTACAACCAAAACTTGACGGCTGTAGAAGCAGCGCCCCAACCATATTTTCAGTTACAGGCAGCGTTACCTAACCCATCATTGCAGCAAGTGATGAAGCCACAATGATACCACTATGTAAACCAATTGCTGAACCTAGCTAACCCTTATGCACAAGCACTCCCTCAACGTCAACACAGGAGGATACATGGAAAACAGTTACAAACGGAAAAAAGAGAAGACGCAGCCCAGAAAAACGGATAGCTGGCAAACAAACAAAAATTACCAAATACTGGCTGTCAAAAGACGCAGTACAAACACAAAACAGATTTGCAGGACTAACAGAAGAATCGGAGGGGACAATGGGAAGCATAGAATCCCAAGAACAAAAAGAACCTGATGAACAACCATTAATTAGAAAACCCCCACCTATTACTATTTATCACACTGAGAAAATTGGCCCAGCTCAACTATTACTAGATGAAATTGCACCGAAACAATATTCAATAAAATCAGTAGGACCTGAAGAAATCAAAGTACAAATTCTTAAACCCGAACTTTTCGACACATTTATAAAAGCATTGCAGGAAAAAAAAGCTATATTTCACACCTACAAACCAAAACAGGATAGAAGCTACAGAATAGTAATGAAAGGTGTGCATCCATCAGCAGAAGAGACGACTCTCAAAACGAACTTACTAGAGCACGGGCATGAAGTGACCAACATCTGGAATATTAGACACCGGGTAACAAAAAACCCCTACCATTGCACTTTGTCGACCTTAAACAAAAGACAACAATAAAGAGATACTCAAACTAAAAACTCTAGGAGTATACGAAGTTTGCTTTGAACCACCCATGCGAAACGAACAATTCCGCAATGCACAAATTGCCAATCCTACGGACACACAAAAAATTTCTGCTATAAAACTGCACAATGTGTAAAATGTACAGGAGATCATACCACTAAAGACTGTCCCCGCAAGGAAAGGGACAGCAATGTCAAGTGCGTCAACTGCAAGGGCGACCATCCGGCAAACTATCGTGGATGTGCAGTGCACAAAGAACTTCAACAACGTCTTTATCCCACACTTAGAAATAAAGAATCTAAACAACCAAAAAGGGATACTACAAACCAACAACCACAACCAACCAATATTAGCTACCAAACACCAATCAATTACTATGCAGCTTATCCCCCATTACCAACACAGAACGGCATGGCGTATACAAACATGCCAAATAATACCAATCAACAAAGACAGGACTGGCAAGCTAATCAAAATACAAACACCAACCAAACACCTAACCAACAGCCACTCAATATGAACAAACTTGAAAACATGATGGGACAGCTTATGACGCAAATGAGCACTATGCTGAATCTGTTAACAACGCTCGTCAACAAATTGGCTTAATGGCAGCACATCCCAAGTATAAACTAGCTATCTGGAACGCCAACGGTTTATACCAACACCACAGGAAGTCAAAGCATTTTTACAGACACACAATATTGACATTTTAATGATTTCAGAAACTCATTTCACAAACCAACACCATCTAAAAATACCTAATTATCAAGTATACGATACAAAACACCCCGACAAAAAAGCACATGGAGGAACAGCAATAATTATTCGTAATACCATTAAACACTACGAAAGAGAAAGATATGCCAAAGAACATCTACAGGCCACCAGTATCACTTTGGAAGACAAATTAGGACCAGTGACTATTTCAGCAGTATACTGCCCTCCTAAATACAATAACAAAAAGGAACAATTTGAAGAATTTTACCATACACTAGGAAACAAATTCATTGCCGGTGGAGACTATAACGCGAAGCACTCTTTGTGGGGATCTAGACTGACTACGCCAAAAGGAAGGGAACTAGTGAGAGCAATGAAGGCAAATAACCTGCAACATATCTCAACTGGACAACCTACCTACTGGCCATCGGACAAGAACAAGGTACCAGACGTGATTGACTTCTGCATAATAAAAGGTATAGATTCTAAAAGAATTACAGCCGAATCATGCCTGGATCTATCATCCGACCACTCCCCAGTAATTGTAACAGTTCACAGTCAAATAGTAAATAAAGAAAAACAACCCTCACTGTACAGCAAGAGAACCGATTGGGACCTGTTTAGAAAAAATCTGAACGAATTAACTACACTGAATATACCGCTAAAAACAGAACACGACATTGATAAAGCAGTAGATGAACTGACTAAAAACATACAAAAAGCAAGCTGGGCCGCCACTCCTAACAGTTACGTGCCTAATAAAACAGAATCTACTTCTCCTACAATTCAACAAAAAATCGCAGAAAAAAGGAAACTTAAAAAACAATGGCAGCTAAAGAGAACGGCAGAAAATAAAGCCAAGTTAAACAAATCAACTAGAGAGCTAAAAGATATGCTACTGGAAATTAAAAATCAGGGTATTCAAGACTACTTAGAAAGCCTAACTCCAACAGACGCCACAGATTACTCCCTCTGGAAGGCAACAAGGAAATTAAATAAACCACAAACACATAACCCTCCAATAAAAAACGAAAGTAACACATGGGCAAGAAACGACAAAGAAAAAGCTGAAACATTCGCTAAACACTTGGAAAAAGTCTTTCAACCACTTTCGTCAATGTCAACAACGGAGGAAGAGGAAGAATTAACGAGTTATCTCGAAGCCCCATTCCAACTTAGTCTTCCCGTTAAGAAGATTAAAATTCAGGAAGTTCAGAATACTATACAAAGAGAAATCAACACAAAAATCTCCAGGTTTTGACTTGATTACTGGAAAGATTCTACAAGAACTACCTGAAAAAAGCATGAAACTGATCACATTTATATTCAATGCCATACTACGCATACACCATTTTCCAAATTTGTGGAAGGTAGCTCAAATTATTCTGATACCTAAACCTGGCAAGAAACCCGAAGAAGTCAAATCATATAGGCCCATAAGCTTGCTGCCAGTTTTCTCAAAGCTTTTGGAAAAAATTTACCTAAAAAGACTGAAACCCATATTAGAAGAACAAAACGTCATACCAAACCATCAATTCGGTTTCAGGGACAAACACGGAACAATAGAGCAGGTACACAGGCTGGTGAACGTAATCAATAATGATCTCGAGAGAAAAGATTCTGCTCGGCTGTATTCCTGGATGTTAGTCAGGCATTCGACAAGGTCTGGCATAAGGACTACTATATAAAATAAAAAAATGTTTGCCTTATCATCACCTACTAATATTACAGTCATACCTGAAAGGTAGACATTTTCTGGTAAAACAACAACAATATTACACAAAACTACATCCCATCCTATCAGGAGTGCCACAGGGCAGCGTGCTTGGGCCATTACTCTACCTGATTTATACATACGATCTTCCAACCACTCGCCTCACTACGGTAGCTACATTTGCGGATGATACTGCAATACTGGCATCTCACAAAGACCCAACAAGAGCATCAAGGAATCTGCAACTGTTACTAAATAAAATCCAAAAGTGGCTGCAAAAGTGGCGTATAAAAGTCAATGAAGCTAAATCTTTTCATATTACTTTCACCATGAATAAACCAACTTGCCCACCAGTTGAATTAAATGGCGAACAAATTCCACAGACCGAAGAAATCAAATACCTCGGAATCCATCTGACAGACGTATGACATGGAGAAAACATATAATCACAAAACGGAAACAGCTCGGCATAAAATTTAATCAAATGTACTGGCTCATTGGCAGAAAGTCAAAGCTCAGCCTGGAAAATAAGTTGCTATTGTACAAGGCAATCATCAGGCCGATATGGACATATGGAATCCAGCTATGGGGTTCAGCAGCCAACTCGAACTTAGAGATTATCCAAAGATTCCAAAATAAGGTCCTGCGAGTGATAGTTGACGCACCCAGATATGTAACCAATGAACTGATACAGCGCGACATAGAATTGCCCACCGTTCGTGAAGTGATAAAACATTTAGTATTAAATACAGTGATAGACTTGATCACCACCTAACATTTACGCAAATAAATTACTCGTGACAAGTAGTGAAGTGCGAAGACTGAAAAGACACCAGCCTACCGATTTAATTCAGAGATTTCAGTAACACCATAATATCTAATTGAAAATTTAATTAAACATAAAAACATTATAGTTGATATAGTATAGAAGTTGTTCAATGGAATAATGTTCTCCGAATGATATTGTTAACCTGTGTTGTCAAAATAGACGCCTAATGCCTACGGGCAAATTGCTGTATATATAGAGTTAATAAAAAAAAAACAAAACTAATATTTTAAATCTAAATATTGAATCTAATGCCAGCTTCCAGCACGTATTAATCAGCTGATTAAAAGGTTGCCAAATGCATCGAATTGTAGTAATCGTCAATCGACGATTGCTTTAATGTGTTGGTATTTGAACATCCAACTAATGTAAAAATGCATGTAACATTTTTTGTAAGTAAAGTAAAAATTGACGTGACATCGATTTTAAAGTATTGTAAAATTAAATATTAAAGTAACGTTTAAATTCATGAATGGTTTTAAATAGACAAAAAATGTATGGATAGTTTAAATTACAACAAAAAATTTGAAGCAAAGTTTTAATTCTAAAATTTATTAACGATCACAAATACTTTTATGTTGAGCTATTTAATTTGCAATAATTAAATAATATAAATCTGTTAAAATCATTATTGCACTTTTTAAAAATATTATCGTAATGAACTTAATAGATATTATTGCTAAATTGGTGGCACTTTTGGAGTCCAAAGGTAATATTAGTTACGATGTCAATTATAAAATTAATTTTACTCAAGTTAATAAAGAGCATTTGGCGAGATCATGTGTAAAAAAAAATGTTCCCCAATTTGGATTCGACCCCAAGCGTACGGATTTTCGAGACCAAGAATAATTATAATACTTAGAAATGTGCTTAATAAATTATAACTAGATCAAGTATAAAAACTAATCACCATAATGCATTACAATGATGTAATTACATTATTGTAATCAAAATTTAATTAGCATATCAATCTTAATAATAATAATCAAAGACTACCGCCCAATTGACTAAATCAACCAATAAAATCCACGTATAATATCTAATTACATAAATAAATTTTCGAATAATTTACTTTACTACTAATTAATTACTCTAAGATTTTCTTACAAAATAATCAATTACAACTACCGTAATTTTACAATTATTATGAAATTTTTAAAATTAAAATAAAATGATAAAAAATTTTATTTTGTGATACTGGTTTGTTTTTAATATTTGTTGTTTAAAAAATTTTGTTTTTAATAAAGTAAGTTTTTATTTTCACTGTATTTTCCCAGATATTTCAAGCTCTATAACATGTACACTACCGTGCAAAAGTTTGGAAGCAGTAAAAAATTCAAATATAAACATAAAAAAAGAAATATTTAACTTATTTATTTAAATCAAAACTTATCAAAACTTATAAAATCAAAACAAAATAAGGAAAAAACAATTTTAAACTATAATAACGCGATTATCCAATTTCAAATTAAATTCTTGCTTTATCGAAATGATCACTTTTATTCTTATTATTTTTTATTATACTTATTATTCTTATTATACTTTTTATTATTTGCAAACAAATTTCTAGTATTCTATTTATTAATTTTCTAAAATATTCTGGACTCAAACTTTTCCATTCCTCTTGTAAATATTTCCAGAGTTGTATAGCATTGGTTAGAGAACAATTTTGTACTTTCCTGTCTAGTTGATCTTACACCAATTCACTTGGAGACAGATGAGGTGATTGGGAGGGCCACTCAACGATTTTTAAAACATTTTAGGGTTTTTTCAATTTTAAAAACCGCTGGTACAATTTCTAAAGTATTTGGCGTCATTATCCTGCTAAAAAACAAAATTTGGACCAATAAAATTGGCTTCAGACGGTATGGCTTGATCCTGAAGAATTTTTAGAGAGCCTGTTTTGTTTAGTTTCCCGTCGAGACAGTAGACGTCTCTTAAAAGTAGAACTTGAAACTGACTCTTTACGACTTTCATTCAATGCTACGGTGATTTGTGGAGCTGTAAATGTCAGTTTCAACTTAATAATAATGCAATATATATATATATATTTGCGAATTTTTTACAGCTATTATAACTATTATAACATTATTATTTCAATAGCATTACAATACGTCAGCGCCGTGTTTCGCATCCTAAGTGCCAGAGGTCTCTGTTCTGCCATAGATCCTCTTCCAACTGCCTCTTTTCCATGGCTTCTTGTATCTCTTCATTCCATCGTCTTGGAGGTCGGCCTCGTGCAATATACTTGTCTTAAATCTTTTTCCTATCTTCGTTAGTGCCTGTTTCTTGTTAATTATCTTTATCTCGCTGATACCACGGTCTTCACTAACTATCAATATTTTAATTATTAAATTATATATTTACAACACATTTAATTTTAGTTTCTTTAAATTATAATTAGTTTTACTCATGTAAACTCAATTTACTCAAACTTTTCGAAACTTGAACGCATTTTTGACCAGAAATTTGACTATTATAAGCTGGGCGCTTCATTTCTCGGAGTTTTTGCTCTGTTTTTAAGTTTTTGTTTATATTTTAAAATATTTTATAATTTCACTTTCCTTTTAATTGGGTACTATTTAAAATTAACAAAATTAACAATTTCTGTATTATATTCATAAAAAAATTACCACATTTATTGATTAATTGAATATTTAAGAAAATTGAAAAAAAGAAAATTATGTTTTGGTTTTTCTTTTATACTTCAGTAAACAAACTATTCAGTTTCCCACTAATAAGTAAGATAGTTAATTTTTTTCTCATTATGAAGTAAATAATATCCAAAATATTCGATTTTATTTTGTTTTGAATCTGTATACAATTTTTTGAACATTTTTTGACAAGATACTTGACCCAGAGCCACAACCTTTAAATAGTTTAAAGGAAAACTACAAGATGTAGTTATACCTCTGCGAATTCAACAAGTGTAGAACCATTTGCAATATAAATAAAACATTAAAGTGGTAAGTAAATTTAGAATAGTGGTGGTAATAATCTTTCTTAACAATTGCATTTTATGTTACCTAATTTTAAATTAATAACCCAATAAATAATCACCGTCAACTTTTACACTTTTCTAATACAGGTTATTGTAATATTGATGAATCCCAAGAGTATTGCAGTACTCAAATAATATATTATTATTTATGTGTACATATATTTAATTACACATAATAGAAAGTTATTTTAAATAATTATACAAATGATAAAAGATTTTTCTCGTTTGTTATGTCAATTAAAATCAATAACTATTATTAAAATTGCGTTACATATTCAATAGTAATAAAAGGTTTAAGCATTTACTATCATGACCGATCACTTGGTCATACCTAGAACTAAATATATACAGTGTGTCTATTTCAATAGCTTTTAATAAAATCACTGTAGGTTTTCTAAATTAAGAAAAGAAAATTCATAATTAAAAATAGAGAAAAATAATTCAGCAACAATATAACGCGCGAGTTAACATGTTTTTTGCATTTCACAAATTACTCGATATTTTAAACCCGATTTTAGAATATTGGTGGGTTTTGATAAATTTTGATTACTTTGATTTGAAATAGTAGTTACATAAGAAAGTGATATTTTGGTTAGTTTTCAAATTGTTGTTTGTCCAACTATTTGGGGTTGTTTATGCACCAAATATACTTTGTGAAGATATCTACAAACAAATTTACATAACTACATACATAGTATGTACATAGTCATCATCATACACGTAATCATTGTTGTTAAATTTGAATGTTCTATTCTTCAACTCTGATTCGTCTTTTAGCAAGGACCTTAACAAAATGAAGTACCTACGTACCGGTCAAAAGTTTGGAAACATAAGATACTAATACAATAACTTTAATATTTTTGATATTTTTATATATTTGATTTTATTTATATAAAAAGTTTTGAATAAATACATTAATAACTTACATTTAAAGGTAAAAAAAAATAAAAAAAATTGAAAATTTACATTAATTAATTACACTTTCTGTTCATCGAAGTAAACCTTCATTACTTTTAATAACTTACTGCACAATTCCGGGTATTCTTGAAACAATTTTTTATAATTTAACTGCGGTTAGGGCATTTCAGGACTCCTGTAGATTATTTTAAAAGATGCTGCTTTGATGTCACGGGTGTTTTCTAATTTGTCTATCGAGTTTATCCCACAGCAACTCGAAAAGGTTCAGATCAGGCAACTGTGACCGCCAAACCATGTTTTTCGGGATAGATCCTTGCTCCTGATCTTCTAAATAGCCTATACATAATCAAGATGAATGTTTTGGATCGTTATCCTGCTTTATTGTGCAAGGAGAGCCAATTAGTCGCAACCCTAGTGATAATATGTGCTGTTGTAAAATTTTCAAATTATCTTCTTTACGAAAGATTCCGTGAATTTCTACTAAGTCTCCTACTCCAGAAGCACAAAACTTCCCAAATAAGCACTGACCCCCTCATGTTTTACAGTTGGAGCAATATATTTAGATATTATTTTCAGACTTCTCCCTATGAATTAAAACCTTTCTTTTTTTCCCAAAAATGTTCAATTTCGATTAATCGACACAAAGGACCTTTTCCAATGACCCAACGTCCAATCCTTATATAATTTTGCTCATTGGAGACGCTTTTTCTAATTTTCAACTCTATTTTGGTTTTGAATTGCTACACGTCTTAAAAGTCCGGGAGCTACCAATATTCTTTTAATCGTACATCTTGACGCTGGATTTTCCCTTGTTTATGTACCCTTTGCGCTTATTTCAGGGGATGTTTATATTTTTTTCCGCTTGCTAGTTGTAGCGATTAAGAAATTTTTTTGATTTGAAGTCACTCTTAGTCTACCACTGCGTTTTTATCACTTAAACTGCCAGTAGCTGTAAACCTCGCAACAGAGTAGCGTACTTCTTTAAAAGATAAATTTAGTATTTTTGCAATATAACGCAAAATTGTTTTTTTGTTATAAAGCCTAATAACTATATTACATTTTCTAAACTAATTTGATGTTTTTTAGTCATTATGACACAAAATTTTACTCAGTAGTAACTTGGAATAAATTTAAGAATGATTTAAATTTTGAATTCAGCTTATTTTATATATGCAATTTACGAAACGGCTGTAAAATAAATAAATTTAATGTTATGAGCTATTTATGCCATAAAATTTCAAAAAAAAGTTGAAAAATAGTTTTAAGGGCTCAAATTAGTTTAAAATCGCCGATGCCGCCCGGCACGTGCTACTTAGGTATAAATACCAACATCTGTTTATTTCTTTCTATTCAAATTTGAACACATGGGCAGGCAGTTTTTTTCGAAAATTTTTATATTTATAACCATAAACTAAAATTGTGTGACATTTATTTTAAATTTCAGTAGTGCATTGTAGTAAAATTCTTTATATTATAAAAAAATATTGCTGTGTTTCCAAACTTTTGACCGGTACTACATACTTAAAGTTGGTCTCATATTCAAATGTGTTCTAAAATTCATAGTTCAAATTTGAATAAAATTGCAAATATAAATGATTTTCTTATTTAATTTCTTTAAACACCCTGATTAAGTGTGATTTATATTAATAAAAACTTGTTCTGTTGATATTTCTATAGAAATTGTGTTGCTATTACGCCCTTTACGATTTTAGAATGTTGGTTATATTAGAAACTCTGTGTAAAAAAAAGTCCAATAGTAAACATCTTAATTTTTTTAAAAAAAGGTAAGGGTAGTAGTAACTTGGAAAGAAAATAACAGTATAATAATACTCGTACTACATGCTAATATGTCTTGCAATAAATTATATCAAGTTGCAAATCATTTGATTGTCACACCTTAGAATAAATAAAAATTGGATGTGGTTAAAAAAATAATTTTTAATAATAAAAAGAAATAAAAAGAAAAAATATTTTCTATTAACCAATTTGATCCAAAATCTAATCAGCTCTAAGTCTCAATATAAAGTTACAAAATACCAACTTTAGTTTTAAAATTCTTATTAGTTTCTGAAATATTTAATAAAAACTAATAACAAATAAAAGGATTAAAAAACAATTGTTGTAATTAACAATTTAATTAGCTCTAATTTCTACCATAAAGATAGGAAATCTCAAATTTAGTTGTGAAAATCCTGATGTTAGTTTTTAAAATATTAAATAAACACTAATATTAAATAATAAAATTTAAAATAATAAAAAACAAGAGTTTTCTTAAGCCAATTTTAATTAAAATTTAACAAGTTCTAAATCTCGATATAAAGACATATAAAGACGATATAAAAACCAACCAGAGGTATCTTCATTATAATTATATCTTTTTCGGATTTTATTGTTGAGCACTTATTGTGTATAGTTTGACCTCTATGATAGAATCAGAAACCACTGGGACATTGTATTAATAAGTTTATATTTGCTTATGTAAAGTATTACTGAAATATGGTATATATTGTATTTCCGGTATCAAAATACAAAATATAGAATCTTTTATTCGTCATTTGTTTTGTTACGGATTTGTTTTCTAATCGTTTTATGATTACCGTTTTTTATAGATTGAAAATGATATAAAAACGAAATTTGAATATATAATTTAGTATTCTTTTTATAAAAGCACCATGCTGTACATATTGACTAAAGTGCTTATTTTTTCAATATTGATTTTTGGTTTCATTAATTTGTGTATGGTAAGTCTTAAATAAGTATTTATTGCCGAAAACACCAAAAAAAATATCTTATAAAAAGTAATAATGGTTATTTGCGCTTAAAAATTATATGCCCAAAATTATGTAAAGTGCTTTTTGCTTTTTTAAGAATATTGAACTTCAAAAATGACATCAATATCAAAAGTAAAATTTAATTTTATTAATTTTTATATTCTTTAAATGTAAATTATTTAGTTACTATTCAACTATAGGCGACTCAAAAAAGATGTTTTGAACAAAAATTGTTGAAAAAAAAAATATTACTTTGGCAGTCTTAGCGTCATTGTAGTACTTATTCTAAATTCCAGTGAGCACACATTTGAGAACTGTAATCTCTATTTGCAAACCTCAAATTTGTTTTATATTATTTAATAATTAAATAACATTAAATAATAATGAGGAAGATGAGTTGCAACATGTAACCAATTATTAAATTTTAATTTATTCATTTAAATATAACTTTAAATCTAGGATAGGGGCTACCTCAGATTCCTGCCCGAAATATAGCTATTATTATTTAATTCAACTTCTATAACATATTTTAAACGTATCTACTTAAATAATTATAATAATAAAGTTCACCAGTAAACATGTAAGAATATTATACAGAGTGAGCACACCATCCGTATCAAACATTTAAAAAAAACGATCACTTGTAGAGAGGTTAGGAAAAAAGTTTATTTACAAAAGTCTGCATTAATCGAAGGGTGATACTGGCATTCCCGGAAATGGTGGCATCCTAAAAATTTTATTTCAAAATGTCGAAACGAAAAATAGCTCAGCCGATCGAAAACGATTATTTAAAAAATCTTTCACAAATTTAAGCAAATTTTGCAAAAAGAATAATTTTATTGCCCTCGCACCTTTCGAAGACTTATTTGATTAAGTGAAATTGAATTAGTTGTGATTGTTATTGTATAAATCACTCTTTAAGACAATGACATTTTCAAATTTAAACGCTTTCGGCAATTTAATAGTATTAGGAAAATGGGGCAAAAATTTCAATTAATTAAAAAAATTAAATGTTACTCAAAAATGTTTATATTCAGATAGAAGGTAGTTAGAGACTACTCGGTTTTGAAAAAGAAACCCGATTCTGGTGGTCTACTTCACTTTGTATGTTATAAATAATGATTTAAAAAATATATGTGTTTTGGGGTTTTCGTTCCAAAATTTATAATTAATTTAATATCCACATGCGACTGATATAATCTTACTAAAACTGTCCTGGAAAAAATCGGGCCACTTTATAGTTGATATTTATTGGAAACGAATTAATATTTTTTCAAAACAATATTTTTATATTGATAATATCATATTGCGTGTTAAAAATAAAAAGTAAACATTTTTGTACCTTTCGTTTAATTCCTTCTATGTTCTAGGTTTTATATAGTTGTAACGGATGTTGAATCATCAGCTTTTTGTATTTTTTTTTGAAAATTTTAATATCCGTCATTTTATTTTTTTAAGTTTTTGTGTTTTATTTGAGCCTAGTATTTTTCAATTAGGCGAAATTCTAAACAGTTTGGTGAATTTACGTTTTTCGGTACGACATTGGTAGAATTTTGATTATAAAATTCTAAGCATTTCTTACTGTAATGGCAAGTAGCCAAATCAGGCCTTAGTTAAAGGTTTCCAAAAAAAATTATTGTTGTTGTATATAATTCCAAAATTGATTTCAAGAATAGCTAATTATGGTACTAGTGTGTTATATGGCAAATAAATCACGCGTGAAAAATGTTGGCTTGCAAGCCCATAGGGCGAGTGAGATAATTTTCTTAACTGACTTATGTAATTAACACAGGAGTGCCACCAATACCTCTTAATTTCAATTTAAAATATGTTTATCAATTTTTAAATTTAACAATTTTGTCAAATTTAAATTAATAAAACTTTTTTTGATATAACTTTTTAGCTCACTCTAAAACGATTTAGCTCACTGGAGTGCCTAAATATTGTATTAGATGCTAATGATTAATTTTCAACCAACAGGAATGAGTTAACACTTTTTAGCTCACTCGAAAACGTTTTAGCTCACTAGAGTAACTTATTATAAGTTAGTTTTTGTTTTTTTTTAATCTCCATAGTTATAGCCCTATTATTATGAGATATTGGATAAAAATTAAAAAGTAAATCAAATAAATTTTACTAGAATAACAAAAACTTTAAATAATAATACTAAATGGTAGTATATAATATGTAGGTATGTATACCGGGTGTTCATTTTAAAACTTCCAGCTATAAATATCTCAAAAACCAGTAGTCAGATAAAAAAATGTTTTGATTAAAAGTTGTATGATAGCGAGGGGGACAGAATATGGCATAATTGTTTTCTTAATTTATTGACCTTTTCAAGGTCATTTGAAGGTCAACTTTGGTTTTTTAAATGCCACCTTAATTTTTTTTTAGCAGATTCATATTTTGCATGAAAAAATAAACAACTTTTGTTGGAAAATTTTTTTATCCCACATTAGGATTTTCGAGTAAGATGCGTTGAAACAAAATAAAAACATTTTAATAAACTGCATATTGAAATTTATTTTTTTTAAAGTTAGAAGGCTGTTATTGCTTTTGTTATTATTCAACTAGAATAATTTTAGGACAATGAAAACAAAACACTGTCAAAACAAATAAATTGACATTAGTTTCTTCAACTATTGTTAGTTTTGTGATTTTCAGTGAGTTTTAATTTTTCCCGTTCGCTTTAGATCTGATAAAAGTTCGCAATTAGATCATTAAAATGGTTTATACTGTAAAAGAAAGAATCGAATTAATTTTCTTGTACGGAGCTCAAACTGAAAATGCTGCAAGAACTGCAGAATCTTATAACGCGAGACAACCTGGTAGAAATGTCTCTCATAGGTATGTTATAGACCTTGTTTCAACATTTCGGGAAACAGGATCCGTCAAAATAAAACACGCAAGAATTCTACTAGAATATTGGATGACTTAGCTCAAATTGAAGTTATAGGCCATTATGCTTCAAATCCTAATAGTTCGGTGCGTGAAGTTTCTGCTATTAGTGGTCTATCAGTGGGCACTGTTCATAAGGCGCTAAAATTGCATAAATTTCACCCATATAAAATGCAGATTCATCAAACTTTGACCGAGGATGATCCAGACAGACGAGTGGAGTTTAGTGAAGAAATGCTTCAATTATTAACTACACATCCACATTTATTGAAATCGACTTGTTTTTCTGATGAGTCAACCTTTTTTAAATGGATTTGTCAATAAACACAACTGTCGATATTGGTGTGATGAAAATCCTCATGTGTTTACTGATGGACATACACAGTGGCCGCAGAAGGTAAACGTGTGGGCTGGTATACTTGGTGATACAATTATTGGACCATTATTTATTGATGGAAATTTAACAGGTCAAAATATCTAGAAATGCTTGAAGATACAATCTATCCTTTAATAGTTGATGCGTTAGAAAGTCAAAGTGACGAAGAAGGACACCTGGAGCTCGATGAAACTGTTTTGCATTTTCAACAAGATGGCGCACCTCCTCACTATACTATTCCTGTTCGAAACTGGTTAGATGATAAATTTCCAGGGCAGTGGATCGGCAGACGAGGACCGATAGAATGGCCAGCTAGGTCCCCTGACTTAACTCCTCTTGATTTCTTTTATGGGGACATTTAAAATCTGTAATTTATGATACAATACCAGCTAATATTGAAGAGTTAAAATTTCAAATCACAGTGGCTTGCAAAAATATTACGAAAAAACTTTTGAAAATGTTAGAAACGAGTTTCAACAAAGGCTGTATCATTGTTTAGCTGTAAATGGGAACATTTTGAAAACTTGTTATGAAAACACTGCTTACAAACATTTTTCTACTGTTTAATACTAATAAATAGCCTTCTAAAACATGTAAATATTAAATTTTGATTAACAATGGTTAGTTGATAATAATGTTTTTATTTTGTTTCAACGCATCTTACTCGAAAATCCTAATGTAGAATAAAAAAAAATTTCCTACAAAAGTTGTTTATTTTTTTATGCAAAATATGAATCTGCTAAAAAAAATTAAAGTGCCATCTAAAAAACCAAAGTTGACCTTCAAATTACCTTAAAAAGGTCAATAAATTAAGAAAACAATTATGCCATATTCTGTCCCCTTCGCTATCATACAACTTTTGTTCGAAACATTTTTTCATCTGACTTTTGGTTTTTGAGATATTAATTGCTGGAAGTTTTAAAATGAACACCCGCAAAAATTTTGAATTTTAATTAAATTAAAAATTAATTATTAATTTTTTATTAATCAAATACATTTGTAAAAATGTAAAAATTAATAAATGAAAAAGATTGTATTCGAAAATCTATTTTTTATGTTGTTGATTTTTTGAGAAACCTTTAATTTTTTAATAAATATTTAGGGTTTTCATCAGGACAGCTATCATATTATCCATGATAAAGTAATAATTGAAGTATACAATCACTCCGCAATGCAAGATCCTTTTATAGCTATAGAAGCTTATAATTCTACTTTTTCAAATACAACAATTCGTGCATCTGCATATTTTCTTACACCATGTAAGAGAAAATCATTGGTATGTAATCAATTAAATAATTAAAAACATAATTTACTATTTCGATTTTATTTAGATTACTGCTTCACCATATAAGTTGGTTCGAAACGTATACAGAAGTTTTCCCTTAAATGTTACTATAGATCTTTGTGATGAATTATTGCATAACAAATTAGGAACTCGATTTGTTGTACAACATTCAAATGTAGGAACTTGCCCTCTGGCAGCAGTAAGTATAAATAACAGAATAGTGAATTACGTAGTAGCATAACAACACACTATAGTTATAAGTAGAGACCGGATAACTAATCACGGTATTTTGAAAAATAAGTGCTTAAAAAAGCACCCTATTTTACTAAAATAAGTTCAAATTATGCCGAAAAAGTTGTGAAAAAGCTAAAAAGAGGTAAAAAAAAGGCTTAGACAATATTGTTCGACAAAAAACAAAACACTTTATTTATGTAAAATTAAATAATAATACAAAAAACTTGAATAAAAAAATTTATAAAACTATTTATGCTAAGTACCAACATTACGTACTACAAAATCAATCAAAAAATTTATAGGGTAAGTCGCACGTCAGAGAGGGTCCTACTGCATCTTACCAAATCTCATCAAATTTAAATTTTTAATTAAAATTAAAAGTCCAAATTTAAAATAAAACAACTCACGTAATTAATTAATCAACGCAGACGTGGATACAGGGGAGAGGCAATTGCGGTAATTTCCCCTCTCCTCCGACTTACGGTCGAATGACTTTATTGTGTTTTTATTAAGACAAGCAAAGCATAATTCAAATGCAAGTATTGCATAGATAACAAACTAAAATTTATCCAATTTTTATGTTTAGAACGAATTTTCTAGAATATAAATAGTAGGTAAAATCACACAAAACAAAAATTGCTCCCCCCTCAAACAAATTTTTTATTAATTTTTTCTTCGCACTTTTAATATTATCCAAGTGCTAGGCGATTAATCTGCTGACGCCACCATCTTGAAAATATTTTTCTCGCTTTCTTCTAAAACCGTAAGTTGCACGTCAATTTTGAAGAGGATCTTTTTTAAAGAGCATAAAATTTTTTATAAGTAATTTTATTCGATTACAAACTTTTGTTTTACTGTCATATTCGTATCAAGCAATTCATTTCAGATCAATTATTTCAAATTAGGATCATTTTAAAGTCATAAAAACAATAGTGAATTTCCAAGAACTAAATAAGAAGATGCACTAGGTTTACATTAAACATTTTTGTCCTATTTTAGCCTATTTCTCGCTTTTTTAACAAGCAAGAGAAACAATTTTTTTTGTAATTTTTTTTTTCAGGGAAAACCCAGCATTGGACTGAAATAACAGCTAGGTACAGGTTTTTATTGGAAATTTTAAAACGTTTTCTTCAAAATTGACGTTCTACTTGCGGCTTTGAAAAAAACGCGAAAAACAACGTACGGTGTTTCTATTTTTTATTAATTTTGTAGAGCCTTTTGGCTGGTTCGGCTGGACTAGTAAGATTAAATAGTTTCTGCATATTAACACTAATTTACTTATGTTAGTTTTCGCATTGTACTCTAATAATTTCTATTACAGGGATACTATTACTTAAAAGATTACGTGTTGGAGGAAGATAAATTTCCACCTCGTTTACCCTTTGGAAAATACAAACTACATTTGGAAATTTATGTAGATGATACAATATTCTTATTAAATGCAACTTGGGAAGGACAAATTGTTAAAAAAAATAAATCTTAATTCAAATGTTAAAAACTGCAAATAATTTTCTGCAGAAGAGTGATTTTGTTATTATTTTCTGTTGAAGCACTGTGTGCTTCAGGTAGCACTGCAACTAATGTTAATAATAATCTAGCACTTGTTTTTAACAACTGTTCTGTTACTATTAATACGAGCAACTATTATGTAATCACATTATTATAATCAAAATTTAATTATATGTTGTATAAAATATTTTAAAAGGTTTCAAGTTTAATGAAATTTGAAAAACATTTATTATTTTTTTACAATTCTAATGGAAAAATTCTCCAACTTAAATTTTTGTCTAGGACCCCCTTATATAAAGTGGTTTCGTCTTTTTAAGGTATCATCAACTAAACTATCCCTAAATGAAGGAAATGGATTAAAATCCATTAAAATTAAAATTAAAAACTATATTGGAAAATTTTTTATATTATTTTTTACTTGAAACCTTTTAAAATATTTTATACAACATATAATTTCAACAATTAATAATAAACATTTACAAAATTTTATTAGTATATCAATCTGAATAATATTAATCAAAGACTACCGCATAATTGATTATCAACCAACGAAATCCACGTATAATATCTAATTATCTCATTACCTTAATCTAATTAGATAAATAGATTTTGAATATTTTACAGTTTGTAAATTAATAATAATCGTGTTTGAGATAATTGCTGTGGATAATTGATGTGGAATTGCTAAATTGTGTGAATGCATATTCCAAACCGGATAAAAATGCTTCAAAATTTTCTTACAAAAAAATTAATTACAACTGCCAGTAATTTTATAATTAGGAAATTTTAAAATTAAAATAAAATATTGAAATTTTTTATTTTGTGACTATTGCTTATTTTTAATATTATATTTGCTATTTAAAAAAGTTTTGTTGTTAATTAAGTATGTTTTTAAATTTTCACTGTATTTTCCGTTGTCCAGATATTTCAAGATCTATAAAACTATATAGTACATACCTGTACCTTCTAATTTAACCGTTGCTTGTCAAAAACCATCTATAGTTGGGACCAGGAAAAATGAGGCTTTGTCACAAACGTCTGAATTTAGAACCGACAATTTGTTTTTTAAATTATTTTAAATAACATTAGTGCGACAAGGATGCATTTAAAAAAATATGTCATTTGCGTCTGAATTTAGAAAAGTTATACGACTATGAATTAATTTTCTTTATATTTCCTCAATGTCAAATTTAGTTTATTGTGTCGCATTATTAAAATTTTTCAATTTTTTTTAACCATTAATTATCTTTATCTCGCTGATACCACGACCTTCACTAACTATCAATATTTTAATTATTAAATTATGTATTTACAACACATTTAATTTTTAAACTTTAGCTTCTTTAAATTATAATTATTTTTACTCATTCACTTAAACTTTTCCGAAACTTTTAAAGCTTGAACGCATGTTTGCATTCGTGCGTTTTGGCATTTCTTGTAGAACTAAGCTTATCAAAATTTGACTATTATAAGCTGGACGCTTTATTTCACCGAGTTTTTGCTCTGCGTTTTTAAATTTTTGTTTAGATTTTAAAATATTTTATATATTAACTTTCGTCTGAATTAGGTACAATTTAAAATTAATAATATCACATCTATTGATCAATAATTGAAAAAATGAGAATTACGTCTTTGTTTTTCTATTATATTTTAGTAAACACATTATTATTATATTATTTCACAATTTTATTTAAACACAACACAAATAATAATAATTAACATTTCAGTGCATAATGCATGTATCTAACACACCTCTAATTTCTACAAAACCTTTATTAAAGGTTACTAAATAAAATTAAATTTCTATAAAATATTACTAATTATTATAAAAATCACTATTTAATTTTTTCTACATTTAGCAAAATTTTTCCTACAGCTGCCACTACCAATGATCTGGGAGCTTTTTTTATTGGATACGCTGTTCGCGAATCTAAACTGTATCGAAAATCTTTTAATAAAGTAGTTAACGCAACTTTCATTTGAATCATAGCAAGCCGTGCACCTAAAAGTTATTTATCATTAAATAAAATTTATTTGATTGCATCATATGGAAATCTACCAATGCATACACGAGGACCTTCTCCAAATGGTAACCAAGTAAAGGAATTACGTATCGATATATTTTCACTTGAAAATCGCTCGGGATCGAACTTTTCTGGATTCGGGTAATATTCTGCATCGTAGTGAAGTTCGTTTACCGGAATCAACACCATCATACCTTTTTCAATTACCAAATCTGAATTTGGAACTTGATAGTCTTTAGTGCATTGTCGAAATAAGCTTGATAATATCGAATATTTTCTAAGCGTTTCTATAATTAAATAACTTTTTAAACAATAGACTATGCAAAATAAATTAATAATACCTTTTATGCATTTTTCCATGTAAGTCATTTCCATAATTGTGTTATAAGAGAGCTTTCCTTCATTCTTACTTAACACATCTTTTACCTCATTTCTTAACTTTTCTTGAATGTCTTGATGCGATGCTAATTCATACATGCAAAATTTAATGGTTATTGATGAAGTATCGTATCCGGCTAAAAAAAATATAATTGCTTGAGCAACAATGTCTTCGATCGATAACGAACATAAATCCGACTTATTATTCATATTTTGGTCATTATTATTTTGTCCTCGCAAATTAAAACAATCATCGGCTTTATCAGAAATTTCAACATTATTTTTAATTGAATCATTAGTTGCATAAAGTCCTTTCTTACTACATTATTTTCCTCTCTATATTTAATGGTATTTTGAACAATTTTGTAGAAGAACATCGAGATATTTGTGGGAAACTTAGGAATTTTAAAAAATGTTACCAAATCGGGCATAAGCATTTGAAAGACTAAATTTAATGCGCCCATCGTATCTGCATTACCAACCGCTCGTTCTCCATATTTTCGAAAATCCGAAATTGGATTTTTCAAAGTATTACTTTCGATGCCGAACGCAACGGATGCTATAACATCTGTGGTGTATCTGCCTGCTATATCTTGAATATTTAGCTTTTCAGACTTTTCTGCAGCTCGATCTATCAAGTTTGTTAGTTCGATCGAACAATTTTTTATTGTTGGAAACATCATTTTCAGTTTCCACTTGTAAATAAGGGTGTTAATTTTTCTCTCATTTTTTCCATTCCGCACCTTTTAAAGCAAAAAGATGATTGCCTAAAGGATCGTAATCCTGCTTATCGAATAAGCCATGGTCAGTAAAATATGCAAAATCTTGAACCATTATTTTCTTGATTAATTCTGTATCGACAAGAACCAACACTGGCTTATGAAGAAAATAATATCCAAAATATTTTATTCCATTTTTCTTTGAATTCGTATACAATTTATTGAACATTTCTTGAAAAGACACTTGACCCAAAGCGACATCCTTTAAATTGCCCAAAAGAAAACTACAAGGAGATGTAGTTACACCTCTGCTACTCCAATAAGTGTAGGACCATTTAAAATATAAATAAAATATAAACATTAAAGTTGTAAGTAAAATTAGAATGTTAGTGATCGTAAACACTGCTAAAAATGGCATTTTATGTAATTTTAAATTACAACCAAATAAATTAGCACAGTAACTTTTGCACTGTTCAGGTTATTCAGGTTATTTTATTACTGATTGAATCCCATATAGTTTACTGTAGTACTTATATAACATATTACTCTATTATTTATGTGCATATTTAATTACACATAATAGGATGATGATATATTGAATAAATATACAAATGATAAGAAAATTTTTTTCTAGTCTGCCATGTCAATTAAAATCAATAGCTATTATTAAAATTGCGTTGCATATTAATAGTAATAAAAGTACTAGAACTATACAGTGTGGGTATTTCAATAGCTTCCACCAAAATCACTGTAGTTTTTCTAGACCAAGAAAATAGCAAAACATTTCAGCAACAATATAATGCGAGAACTAACATGTTCCCGCATTTCAACAATTACTTAATATTTTAAACTCGATTTTGTAATATTGGTAGGTATTGATATATTTTTTTACATTAATTTAGAATAAACGTTAAATGACAAAGTGATATTCTTATTAGTTTTCCAGTTGCTGTTGTTTGTTCAACTATTTGGGTCGTCTTTTAACGAGGACCTTAAGAAAATAACGTATTTAAAATTTCTTTTATAGTCAAATGTGTCTAAAATCCTATTAGTTTAAATCCAATTTGAATAAAATTTTGATGTTGTTATGTTGTGTCAAGCAGTTAAGTACGCACGTAAGTTCTAAAGTATCATGCAATTAAAATTTAAGGTCAGAAAAAAGAAAATAAATGGTTTGATAATCAAGTAATTAGTAAAATAATTGCTGATGCACCAAAAGTGCAGTAATCAACCCTCGTGCCAAGTAAAAAACCGTGTTCGTAATGATCTTAGCTTTTAAAATTTTTTAAATTTATTGTAGAAAATTTAATATTCATTAGAAAAACAAAACTTTTGTTGAATTTTCTGTTATTTATTACATACATCAGTATTGTGCATATTAAATTGAATGATATTTCTGATTTTCTTTTATGGTTCTCGTGTTCTTTTTTGATGGTCGGCAGCTCGGAGTTACACTTCCCAGGCTCAAGAAAGTCAAAAGTTTTATCAAAAAAGTACAAAAATAAAACAAAACTTTAATCATGGTAATAATACTTGTGCATTCCAAATTAAATAACAAACAAATTTAATGCAAATATTTCAGTAAAATTGGGAAATTTGCAAGACACTAAGCGGAAATTCGTGGAAAATCTTCATTCAAAATTACTACCACGGACTGATTTAAATTTATGTAGACTTATTTTTTAAGAAAAAAAAATATACTTTTTTCTATTACAAAGAAGAAGATAGAGATGTTGATTTAATCGTTTCTTGACGATAAGTTTGTCACCTCCTGTTTCTGGTTAGCCACATACACACAAATAGAATGCAATTTTCTAACCCTTAATAAAAATGCTTGCTTTGTAATTCAATAAATTTTCTATTTTTCCCAATACAACCGAATGCGTAAAAGTATTCACATAATAATTTAACAGTGAAAAAAACCCTTATACTACATTTCCAAAATGATAATTAAATTTTATTTAATCCCGATAAATTTCTTTTCCTGTGACATCCGCTTAATGTATGAAAATTAATAATTCTCAGCTACTGGTCTAATAGTGAGTTCCGTTATCTAAAAGAAATCAAAATTAGTTTTTACATTAAATTCTTTAGGTAAACCAAGAGAAACTTACCTGAACATGTAGCGGTGTGCCCAAAGTGTAGATCACGGCATCTGAAATATCTTTCGGATTTAACTTCAATGATTCTTTTAACATTTGAAGAGTATCACCATCCTTAGAAAACGATGTGTCATCGTCGTGCGAGTTTACCATTCCAGGACTAATGCTCTAAAAATGGTTAATTAAATGCAAATATTAGTAAAACTCGGCGATTATTTACCGACACTTTAATTTTGCTCTGAATGCCATTTAATTCTTGTCTGAGAGATTCCGTTAAAGCTGTAACCGCAAACTTGGAAGCCGGATAGATATTCATCGGGACATTAGATGGAATGTAATGTCCAGCAACACTATTTATGTGTATAATATGTCCATCAACTTTATTAGCCCTCATGCTTTGAACAGCTTCTCTGGTTGCTATAGTTAAACCAAGAACATTAGTATCCAAAACACTCTTAAAATCGCTGGTTTTTCCATCTATTAAAGCCGTAGGTTTAACCACCCCAGCACTATTTATTAAAATCGAAACTGCTCCCAAATTTTCTTTCACCCATTTAAATGCTTTCAAAATATCGTCTTCTTTCGTGATATCTGTATGGATGCCATAAAAATTTTTATCTTTATATTTAGCAGACATCTCTTTTAATACTTCCACATTTCTTGCCAATCCAACCACCTACAGTAAGCAGAAAAAAAATTTCAACTGATTTTTTTGATTATAAGCTGTTATATTTTACCTTAAGTTTGTGGCTAATAAGAATTTCTGCGATTGATTTTCCAATCCCAGAACTAGCACCCGTAACAATTGCAACTTGGCCTACCCAACGATCCATTATTGTAACTCACAAATTAAGAAACCACTTCTTGGCGTAATTTTCAGAAATATGACTTTTATAGGTATAGTAATTTATTTATACAGGGTAAACAGAACGCGGCACTTTAAGATATAATCATTGTTCTTTGAAGCTTTATCTCTAACCAGATTTCTTGTTATTATTATTATTACTTTAACATGATTGTAAAAATGTATTATGCATGTCATTGCTGTATATTTTTTAGCTATTTTACGGTAAGTTTCTTTAAAGAATGTTTCGTATAAAACTTGTTTATATAATAAAAAACAATTTTTAAAAATGTTGTTTTAAATTTCTTTGTTAGTATCGCCACATTTAAAGCTCATTTGCTGATTAGATATTTAAACCCAATTTCTGTGTATTATTATTTTGGCATGATTGTAAGAATTCGTTATGCACGTCATTGTGTACGTTCTTCAATTATTTTATATAAACTTTTTTAAAGATATGTCCGATAAAAATTATTTATATAAAAAAACAATATTTTTAAAATGCTGTTTTGAATTGCTTTAAGTACAACACTAAAAAATGTAAAACTCATTCACTGATTAAATATTTGAAGCAGCTGATAATAATATTCTGCTGTATCGTCATGACCAGTTAAAATAATTTATTATACTTCAGTTTTGATTACTTCAATTAATTATATATCTAATTATAATAAGATATAATTATATACATATATTTTTATTATAACTATTGCTAATATCAACAAATTTTACAGTAAATATATAAATCGCTGTAAGATTTTTATGTTGGACATGCAGGTGCATCCCCACAATTCTATCCCGTACGTTTATATTGGTTTGATAATAACTTTGTACACCAGAATTTTATTTTCGGCCGAAAGAATAAACTTCCTGCCAAACAACCAGCACATTTTCTTCATCTCTTCTTTTTTATATGAATACTTCAAGTGAGTTTTTTTGTCTAGGTGTAGAACCACTTCTTTTTTTGAGGTATTGCTACTTCGTTAATGTATGTATACCGGTGAACATACTGAGCGATTTAGAGTAGGTACATGTGACATGGTTTGATTTGGCCTCATTATCTTTTACTCACTATTTAGACAACCAATTCTGCAACTCCGACAAGTGCATCTGTAAGAGATCGGAAGCGCGTTGAGCATTGCTGTGTCTTGGTAATATACCAGTATTATCTGCAAATGTGAAAATTTCTGTAAACAGGGTGGTGGGTAAGTCGGCAATAAATAGTCAGTACATTATTGGCCCAAATACACTTCCTTGTGGGACTCTTGGATGATATGCTGTAAATTCCGGGCAAATCCTCATCTTGCTGAACTTGAAAACTTCGGTTCTCCAAATATGATTCCAAAATTAAGTAGTAATAATATGGTAAGGCGTGTTTAATTTTGAATAGAAAATTAATATATAAAATAATAATAACTTCGGTGTCAAGATCTCATACGTAAACAGATAACTTTGATTGGTTAGTAATTTTGTGCATTTTCATAAAGATGAAATCTTTGTGTTCACGCTTTGTCGTGTGCGGATGTCGACGAAGATATAATATTTAATCTTGATTTATAAAATGTTAATTACAAATAAAAGTTTGAGTATTCTAGAAGCAGTGTTTTGCTTGAGAAGGAAATATTATACAAAAGTTTAAGAAATTATAAACAAAATAACAATCAAAGATCAGAAGATTTGTGTTTTTTTCAGAAAAATTCCAGTTGGGTTTATAATTATTTATTAATTAACAAATTACATGATTGGGCGGCATATAGTTATTCCGTCCGTGAACAAACTAAGACTAAGAACTACAATTGGCAACTAACTACATTTGCAAAAATACGCAAATTTATTGACGTCAACTCAAAGTAACCTGTACAGTGTTTTTCAGGGGTGATTGCCTCTAAACTTCCGTTTTATGAGTATGTACCTGTCTCATCAGCAAATACTTTGATTGCAGTTCAATGCATTCACTTAAGGCATGTTCCACACTTCACATATTAATTATTTACATTATTATTATTATTTTATTTATTATTATTATACGAATTTAAATACAGTTAATACCGCTTCTCCGTCCCCAGTTTCCATTCTTCTCTATTTTGACATGCATCTTCCTCGAGACCTCGAGCTTGCATTCCCTCACCTACTCCGTCTCTCCAGCTTCTTCGCGATCGTCCTCTCCTTCTTCTCTCAGGCGGAATCCATTTCAAAATCCTTCGAGGCCATCTATCTTCGTCCATTCTTTTCGTGTGTCCGAACCACACCAATTGTCTCCTCTCAATTTCTTGAACGATGTTACCTTCAACCTCCATACTTGTTCTGATTACCTCGTTTCTTACTCTCTCCAAGCGAGATGTTCTACAACTTCTTCTTAAAAAGTCCATTTCCGTGGACAAAAGCTTTTTCTTATTAGCTGTACTTACGTCCCAAACTTCTGCACCGTACAGTGTTATGCTTTGGACTATGCTGTTATATAGTTTCTTTTTTGTTTCTCTTTTTATAGTTTTGTCCCATAGCAATGAGTTTATAGACCTCATAGCATTTATTTATTTATTATTTACATTAAAATAAATATAATTACTACATTCAAACTTATACTACATAACAATCAGATAATTGATTGTTTTAAGAATTACATTTTACTTTTGATTCCTGATCTTATTTGCGTGGTTTTTTGAAACTAACTAGCCTATGTACCAATATCTTTGTTTTAATTTTCCGTCCGTTCGATTTTAGTCTAGGTAAAAAGGTAGTGGAGATATTATTTCAATAATACAAATTATTATTTTGAATATTACTATTTAGGTGACACACTTACTTTAGGTGTTTCTGTAATAGTTATTAAGTTTTCTCTTATTGGCAGATTCTGGCAGACTCTGGCATAGTTTAACTTTTGGAAGGATTTCCAAAGAAAAATAATATTTATTACTGGTTAGCAATTTTTATTATATTGAATATTGTATTATTACATATTACAGAAATATTTTTAAATGATTAGCCCCAATTAGATCAGATTCTCCTGAGATATTTAAAATTGAAACAATGAAAAATTTAAAACAACAATCCAAAGATTTTACAAATAAATCTTTGTCTAAATTACCTTGAGTCTACACGTTTATAAACAAGTTTTAAACTGTTGCACTTCAAGGCCTACTTTTTCTTATTTTTGTTGTCTCTGAGTTACACTGTGTTTCGGGAATCATATATGAAAAATCAATGTCGATCTGCAAATAATATAGGCGATACTTACCTACATCAGGTAATAATTAAAGGCATAGCCACATTGCTTGTGCTGTGCTATGTTATACTAGTGTAAAATTTTATCATAGCATAACCCAACATAGAAGTGTCTACAAGAGGGGAGTTCGGAATATTTTGTCCTAAACATACGAATTAGAGTTTACCTTAAAACGTTATTATTAATGTTTTAATTAAAGTAAAAACATATAACGAAACATCAATGTTTCAATAAAGGAACTACCAAATTTCGGTTATAAATTTTGTTTTATTAAAAATATATTAACATTTAAAAAAAACTAAATTTTACATTTTTTTTTACTGAAGTGATTGAAAATTTGAAGTTCCCTAAATTAAATATCAAGTATCAAATTTTTAAAATATAAGCTATTACAAATTAGTATTTTGCATGTTATTTAGAAAAGAAATGTTTATTTTACGTTCATTGATGATATAGACAATATGGTTGCCGTTACTTTCAGCGGAGAAGCTTACCAAGTCGGTAATGACAGTTCAGCTTCTTCCTCGAAGAGGATCCCCCTGTATCTGTCGTATTTTTCTTTTTTGGTCGGCAGATGTCGCGATTTTTTTTCAAATTTGAATTTTAAACTATAGAGTCCGAGTGAATATGATAAAACCGCGACCCTATGCGGACACCTTGAACATCACTCGTGGTCCTTTCACTTTCGACATAATATTTACGTTAATGTTGTGTTGCAATAATTGACCCTGTATGAATGATAAAACACTATTATTATGTCACTATTTACATTCAACGTTCATCGTAACGTAGCTGACAGCTGATCGGTGTCGATAATATAGATAACTTAAATAAGCCCACCGCTGATTTAAATTATCACCACTTTTTGGCGCTGGGTGGAAATTCACTCGGACTCTATTGTGTTAAACTAAATTTATAAAAACATTTTATTTCATCTCATTGCAGTTATTACGTATTGAATTGTGTTTTTATTATCAGTGTTATAACTACTTTTTACATGTCTGTGAAATTCATAATCGAATAATGTAAATACGTTTTCACAACACACCCCAACAAGAAGACATCCCACCTATTTCGTATTTAATTTTCACATTCACCCTGAATTTCTAAAAAAATGTAATTATTTTTTAAATTTCTTCAAACTTAAATTTGGTGCTTGCACTATGCTATACGAAAACAGATATTTGCATTAACTATACAAAACAAATTAAATATAAAGATATAATTAAAATTACATAAAAAGTACAGTACTTGAAAAAACATGTGTTCAAAAACTTTTTTCTAAATATATTGCAACAATAGAACGCCATAAAAGATACCATTACAGATGGTGGGAACCTTTTTCATTTCTTCTAGCAAAATTTAATCCTAAAATATTTTTAAAAAATAACATTTTATGGCAATGGAATTCTTATCTATTTTGTCTAAGCTTAATTTTGTCGTAATTTTTTACACTTTTGCGCTAAATCATATTAGTAACTAATTAGCATGATTAGATTCATATAAAATATTATATGACTACATTATTATGTTGTAGTTATATAAATTTTTGTAGCCATTTTTGAAAAATATAATATTCCAAATTTTTTAGGATAGGTACATTAAATTTATGCGGAATATAATTTATTTCTAGGGTAATATCTTGAGCATTCAAATAAAATTTTTTAATTTTAAAATTTTTGGGCAATTACCTAATTTTATGCTTTTAAGAAAGGGTGTACCAGTTAAGCAGAAAGATAATTACCTGTATTCTTTGTGTCCTTTCTTGGCAAAATATGAAGTAAAACTATTTCATGCAAGCAATTCTGCTTTATTGTGCTTCTAAACCAGTTTCTAAATCGTTTCAAAAAATACCTCACTCATTATCAATTCTAGTTTATAATTTTGAAGTTGAACAATTGCCTTTTCTAGGCAAATAGATAGTAAATTTTGGGAAGAAAAAATGTTGCCAAAACTAATACAGTTTTATCAAGAATGTGTTGCTCCAGAAATTGTCAGAAACAATATTGGAAAAGGTGAGAAGTGTCAGGATCCTCCGTATATTTTGAACGCTATAAAAGAAAACATAGCTAAAAAAGAACAACAAAAATGAATTCAATTAGTAAATGAAGAAAAGGTAAAAAACGAGTTTATTAAATAACCCTTCAATTAAAAACCACTAAAAAATTTATGAAAGCGAAATTAAATTAAAGGGAACGGATAATTATCATTTTCAAATTTAAAGTCAACTAAACATTACCAACACGAAATATTGGCTTTTTGTAGTTTGGATACCAATTGAGTTTAAAAATGGAAAAAATTATAAAGAACAAAAATTTTTAACGAGGTAAGTGGAAACTCAACTAACAGAACTTTTTATAAATGCTTACTTCAGAATAGGTAAATCCATAATATCAAAAAAAATTACCCAGAAAGGATTTAAGGAAAGTACCGCAATTATTACTACCTGCCGAATAAATGAATGAATTGGATGGACAGGTATATTTGTGTATTACATTAGAATTTAATAAAAAATAAGAATAAACCTTCTTCGTTAGACCAAGTTTTGTTATTATAGCTACACTGTCCTGTTGGCGCTTATATGCTACTAGTATGCTTAATTGCTTATAAACCTTTTCTCGATTTTCGTTTTTTTTTAGTTGACGCTATGGTCGTAAATCATATCATAGATAAGAGAGATAGTAAACTATCCCTCTCATCTAAGCCCGTGAATAAATTATTTTATTTTGAGCGACATCTGCTGACGAAAAGTACATTTAGACTACTTTTAAAATAAGTAGTAAAAAATAGAGGTCTGTAAAAATTTTCCGATTTTGTCAAATAAAATCGAAAAAAACGACACTAGCGCTAATATATAAAATGAACTATCGTATTCTCCTCTTAAGCTCTGCTTATTTGAACATAATCTTAATATTCTTTAAATATTTTTGGAAATTAAAAGTTGTTTATCTTCTTATAAATTTCTTGACATTTACAATTAAAATTATAAAATTCATTATTATACATTGTTGTTGTTGTTTTTAACCTCAAAATTGTTTCCACTATACGCTGAAGTAGGAACGAGTTCTACTTCTGTGCTATGCTAATGTCATGCTAGCACAATTTTAGGATTGTGTAAAACATAGCACAGCAACCGGCATAACTATGTGAACATCACTATTAAAACCGTATGTTTCTACTTCTATGTTTTACATTGGCATAACACAGCACAAGCTATGTGGCGAGGCCTTAAGATACTCATCAAAACTGAATTTCTTGGATGTTTAAACAAAGACTACACCTCGATTACTTTCAAGAAGTTCATTTGAAAATACTGTCGGTTTTGAAATTTAATTCTTATCTTCCATTTCCAATAATTTACTTCGAGACATTACTGATTCATTTTAAGGCCAAAAACCCTATATTCGCCTATCTTAGCTTTGCGAGAGTTTTTTTCTTTTATTGGGAATTAAATTATCACTTCCTGGATATCGTTTTGAGTCGATTGAATATATAAAAAGAAATTCGTTAAAAGAGTTAATGAACATACCAAAAATCGCTTTTTGAAAAGTGTTTCAAGGATTGGGTTATGCGTTGTTACAATCATATCTATTACTTGCAATAAAGGGTATTTTACAGAGAACAAAGTTAATATTGAACAATAAACTTATATCTTACGTTTAATTCCATCAGTCTCAGAACTTTTTGATCAGGAGGTATCGTATGTTAAATTCTCTCATTATGAAACTAAATTGCGATTTATTTTATAATAAACTAGATAAATACCTAATTAATAAATGTAATTGTTATGAAACCACAAACTTTTTACTTTACTCAAAAAAATCACCACATGCTGTCTACCACTCTGTAATTTAATCTAATAATTATACACGGTATTTTAAAACAAAATAGATTATGTGGAATAAAAGATTAATACTATTCAAAGTTTACGAAAAATAGTTTTAATTAAATATTATTTATATCAATATAAATTGCATTATGTACAAGTGATTAATTGGGTTAAAGTATTATAATAGTATATAGGATGGTGACGGTAATTCTCGATCAGAAGTTGTACATATATATAAAATCAAAATTTTTGTAATTTTTTGTTTCCATAATTATTTTAGGTAAAAACAACAAATAAACTTAAGTTTTAGTTCGTAAATTCTGCATGTAAAATGATAAACAAAATTCACTTTTCATACTTCGACCGAAAATTAGAAAATGTCGAACACAACTTCAAAAACAGAACAACAGAAAAAATTAATTGTTATTGATAACAACAAATAACACCAATAACTATTTTTGCAAAATAAAAAGAAATAAATTAAATTTTAATATTTTCAAAATTTTTCTTAAATGATAATTTTAGAAAGTTTAATAATAGGTAATTCAACGAGATTGAACACAAGAAATCTTAAATTTTGCTAACAACCTTTGTTCTCTTAAAAGTATTCTATTGTAAATTCTTTATATTTTTGAAATACTTAAGGTTATTCATGTACCCATGCACTTATAAATACTTCTCGTGTGGGTAGTACACCATCCGTGTTTATGGTTACGTCACCCGTACCCATGTTCATGCCGTAATCATACCGATGGGTATATCCCAAAGAGCTCTGACGTTACCCAACAAACAATCAGGGTAGTCAAGAATCCCGAACTCAAAAGTACACTTTTCCCTATAAAAATGGCTTGACCAAACGAAAGAACACTAAAATACAAGACTTTTAAAGTGAGGTAGGTTTCGCTATGTCCTTTAATAAGCCCACAATTTAAATTCAAAGTTCAAAATTTTCCCATAAGAATACATGTAAATGTATTATTGCGTAATATTACGCAATAATTTTATTCATTCTATTAATTACCATTTATACACACATAACTACCAATTGACCAATACATAAACAAATTAACTAAAACTTATTTTAATAGAATAGACCAATGCATGGCTGCTAACCATTGCTCCTTGGGCCAAAAGAAAATACACCAAAGATTGAAAAGAAAGCTTCCAAAAGACATCTACCTATCATCAAGTAGCGAAGAGAGTTAATGTTATATTATTTTGATCAACTTACATTTATCAAGTCATATTTATCAATTTTATTTTCATTAATGTAATCAATATAACAAAACTATGTATAACATTAATTTGCTGAGCTAGTTAATAAAGTTTAAAAGGAAAAAACAGGAAATTTTACAAATCTATGCAAGAAGATACATAACAATAGTACAATAAACACAGTTGGTTTCATTTGCAAGATGCATAGTCGTTACTTAATACCATACTACCTATTTACAACTAAGGCAACTAAGATTTACTTTAAAAATTTACACTTTAAAAATGTTCTAATTTTCTTAATTATTTAACTTTTAAAATAGTGTGTTAACAATAATATAAATTAATATATTTTATTGTTATGCAATTTTCTAAAATTTCTCTTCACTGGATGATTTTTTCAACATTCAGCCAAATTCCTCCTTCCGCCACTACCATAACCGATTGAGGAGCTATTTTCAAAGGGCTTGTTGTTTTAGGATCTAATCTGTATCGAAAATCGCGCAGTAATTTAGTTAAGGCGACTTTCATTTGAATCATAGCAAGCCGCATACCTGAAAATTATTATTAAATAGAATTTATTCGGCGATAATGTGTATGCTTACCAAGGCAAACGCGAGGACCATCTCCAAATGGTAACCAAGCAAAGGAATTTCGTGACGATATAATTTCGCTTGAAAATCGTTCGGGGTCAAACTTTTCTGGATTTGGATAATATTCTGGATCATAATGAATCTCGTTCAAAGGAAAAAATACTATCACATCTTTTTCAATTACCAAATCTGAATTCGGAACCTGATACGATTTAGTACATCTTCGAAATAGATTTGAAATTGCAGGATATTTTCGAAGCGTTTCTAAAATTGCATAAATTTTATTCTTTTTTCGCTTTTTAAAAATTTAATATTCTATGGGAAATTTTTACCAGTTTCCCTTCAAAAATACGTCTTTTGGAGGCTTTACATGTGCTTTTTAAAAACCGGGGGAAAAAAATTTTAAAAAAATTTAATTTTTTTTGAATATTTTTTGAAAGGGGCAAAACAACACCCCCCAAAATGCCATGGTTGTTTGGATGGAAGTTATCAAATCCGATATAATTTTGGGTTTGGGGGGAAGGCAACAAACCCCCCCTTTAATTAACCCGAAAGCAGCTTGGGTTTCCTGCTTTACCCAATAAATTTTTTAAAAGAAAAAAAAATAAAAAAAATTGCTTGGCAAAATATAAAAATTTTTACTGGACAGTTGTTATAAATCGCTACTGACTTTTTTGTTTTTTCCTCTTATAATTTTATTTTTTAAATTTAATAAATTTGTTTTTAATTTTTTGGAAATTTTTAAAAGGAAGTCTGAAATAAATTATCAAATTTTTGTTTAAAAAAAAATTTCAGGCCTGAACGTTTTTAAAAAGGCCTAGAGGTTAATTTAAGACAAAACTTTTAAACAAAATTAATTTATTTTAAAAAGGTTTTTTAAAAATCGAAAAAAATCGACTTTTTAAATTTTTTAAAAATTCTAATAGTTCCAAAAAATTTAAATTTTTTTGTTTATTTTTTTCCCGGTTTTAGTTGGGTTTTGGAACAATTTTTTTCGATTTGTTGGAAAAATTTAAAATATTTTAAATCAAATTTTAAATTTTTATTTTTAAATATTTTCATTTGTTTTAAAAACAGTTTAAAAAATTTTTAATCAAATTAATTCTTTCCAACCAGGATAAACGGCTAAGTTTTTCTCGAAGAAAAATAATTCCCCCTTTAAAATTAATTTTTTTAAATTTAAAAAAAATTAAAATTTTAAATTTTTTGTTTGTTTTTTTTTTTATTTTTTTTTTTTTAAATTTTGGTTTTTTCTTTGAAATTTCGAATTTTTCAAAAGCGTTCATTAAAAAGCCCAAATCAATTTTTTTCAAAACGTAAAATTTATTTTTGGTTCTTTAAAAAAATTTTTTTTATTTTAAAAATTATAAATTTTTAATATAAATTATAAATTGTTTAAATGAAATTTAATTTTTAAGTTTTGGCTGTTTTAAATTATTGACACTATTATTTTCACTTATTTAAGGGGTTACATCTAATTGACACACTGAAAAATGCTACTTTTTGGGGAATTTTATTTGAGAATACTAAGAAATCAATTAAAATGAAGTTTAAAGGGTTGGTTCTGTATGTATCAAAGTATACAAAAAAAATTATTAAGAAAGATGCTAACGGAAAATGGGCAAGAAACGACAAAGAGAAGGCCGCAGATTTTGCATTCCATCTATCAAATGTATTCCAACTTCCATCCTGATGAACTAGATAATCAAGTCGAAATAATTCAAAACTACCTAGAAGTACCTTATCAAACGGATCTACCTATCAAAGCATTCAAAATGAAGGAACCTTATCCGTCCTAGCAAGCACACTATTGGATTACACTGATGAAATGCGTCGTCTAAAAGGAAAAAACTGTATGACCTACCTACTCTATGATCATAGCTGATGATTAAATAAAATAAAATTCCATAATATAGTCATGATTATCAATTATTATTGATATGTTTTATGGAAAGTGCTCGTTGGAACACCCTCTACATGTATGTTTGTTTGTTCAGTCACACAACTTACCTATTGTATTGTATGTATACAGATTGTAAATAAAACTGATTTAATTAAACTTTCTACATGACATTTTTAAGATTTAAGAAAGAGTTTTGCTGATTTTTTATCTCTACTCGGCTATGCCACCGTAAAGCATCCATTATGAGTTGACATGTTACATTAGAACCAACTGGGCTAAAGGACTCTCAATTGTATCTTTACCGAG
The DNA here is from genome assembly GCA_036346125.1 of Lycocerus yunnanus. NCBI lineage: Eukaryota > Metazoa > Arthropoda > Insecta > Coleoptera > Cantharidae > Lycocerus > Lycocerus yunnanus. Next base: position 1,051,253 of record JARFIX010000075.1, on the reverse strand, counting down.
GCTGTTTCATGCGTAACTTTTGACGGCTTGCGTCAAAAAAGCCGCATGGAATCGTTCCATTCCTATGTTTATGATATCTTTGACTTAAGTTTTTATGATTTTTATATTGAAGAATACTTTAAAAAGCATAAGTTGACTTAAGTTCATAGAATTGAAATTTCTGCATTTTAAAAGTTTCGTATAAAGGATTTAAGTCGACTTCAGTTGTTTCGACTATGAAAATAAAAGAAAATGCAACTTAATTGTTAGTATTTCCTGTTCTGTTGCACTAGTTTTATAGACTTGACTTAAGTTCTATATATTAATGGAAAGAGTACAAAATTAGGAATGCAATGGTGTATATAACTCAAAACGTAAATTTTTGAATGAATACAATAATAATATAACTTATATATACTCATACGCTTTCTACTTCATGGTAAAGAAACGTGATCAACCAAGATATGGTTCAAAAGATCCCATATCTTCTTTTGACGTCAGCTAAATTATCAATTTGTACTTGGAGGTAAATAAACAATTGCAATAGCAATCATATGTTATCTGTGCAGAGTCAAATAGTGAAGCAGTGCAATAATTTTTCGATGATAATTAACTTTGACAAGTTAATGTACGTAACAAGATAATTAATTATTATTAATTAATTAGTTATTAATTAATTATGCTAAATTTTTATGCATTATAGGTTAAAGTATCTTTTATAGATCATTAGTAAAACGATAGATTCGCTAAAAAATTTACTTATATAAATAAATCAAGTTACTTATATATAAACTCAATGTTGTAACTAAATTTTATTAATATTTTATATATCTGATTAAGTTAAAAATTACAAGTTTAGTAAAATTTAAAAATTTTCCAACTTATATTTTAGTCTAAGGCCCCGTTGCACAAAGTGGTTTCGTTTTTCCAAAAACTCGTCAGTTAAACTATCCCTAAATAAATGATAAAAAACAAAGATTAAGGACCAAAATAAGGATAATTGATGCAAGAAAGGTTTGGGGAGCTAATGGAAACGAATAAAAATGAGAATCAAAAACTGTTTTACATAATAATAAAAAACCTAAGAACTAAACAAACTACTCTAAATCAAATTAAAGACAGGCAAGGTGAAATAATACGGGAAGAGGAAGAACTAATGTGTAGATGGAAGGAATACTTTGAAGAACTACTAGAAGCTAACAAACAAAACCATGATAATAGCCATAAACCGCAAAAATAAGAGCAACAGACGAAATCGCTTTAGAGGAAACATTGATGGCTATTCCAAGAATGAAATTGCGAAAAACAGCGGGACATGATGGAATTAAACCTGAAATGATAAAGTAGTATATGGACGAAAATGGAAGAAATGAGTTACACATCTTTAATTTGGCATGGAATAATATAGAAAGATTGGAAGGTCGCCATAATATTGCCGATGTATAAAAAAAGCGATAATAGGAGGTGCGAAAACTATAGAGGTATCTCATTGCTATGTGTCGTAGCCAAAGCTTACTAGGGAATCCTTGAAGCAAGATTAAGAAAAGTAATAGATATATTATTAGAACAAGCGCAGAGCGGCTTCAGAAAAGAAATTAGTATACAGGACCACATATTTACAACAAGACAGATCATTAAAAAACAGAAAAAACAGAAGAAACACGACAGGTGCACGTATATGTGTTTTATAGACTTAGAAAAAACCTTTGATAGAACACCTAGAAAACAAATTTGGAAGATGTTAAAATAAATGTGATACAGGCAATAAAAAGTGTCTAGAGAACAACTACAAATTAAGTAAAGACGGGAAATTTAAAGTCGGAAAAATTTAAGACGGTAGGGGGCTTGCGTCAGAGTGAAGTTCTGAGCCCTACATTGTTTGTATTATTAATAGATGAGGCGATGAAAGAAACAATGGTCAAAACCAAAAAGTTAAAAAGAGGTTACAAAAATATGGAGCCGGTAGAGGTAACAGAATGCGGTTTTGCTGACGATTTAATACTGTTTGCAGGTAGCGAAAAAAACTTGCAGCACAACTTAGATATTTGGAAAGCGTCGTTGGAGAACAAAAACATGAAAATAAGTGCAGAAAAAACCAAAGTAATGACATTGGGGAGAACCGAGGAGCGGATAAAAATTAACATCGAGGGGAAGCAGATAGAACAGGTTAGGCAGTTGAAATATTTTGGTGTACTGTTAGAGGGAAAAGGCAGCTATGAAGCTGAAATAAACAGCAGAGTGGGGCCAGCGGCAAACGTACATCATGCAATAAGTAAAACAATAATAAATAAAAAGGAAATTTCAAGAAGACAAAAATTACGGTATTCAAAACCATCTACTTGCCGACACTAACTTATGGATGCGAGTCGTGGAACCTAAATAAAAGAATTGGAAGTAAGATACAAGCATCTGAATCCTATCAGTTCAAATTTAATTTGAATAATTTAATTTTATTATTTAATTTCTTTAGACACCCTAATTAAATGCTATTTATATACGTTGTGTTATGTTTTGTTGTTTTCAAAATTAGTGCAGTACGATTAGTTTTTTATTTATTAAATATTATATAATATTACAGACTTAATAACATGATTAGCTATCGTTACAACTTGTTTTGAAGTTGAAGATAAGATTATTTGTAATATATAGAAAGGGCATATAAATAAGCAGTACAACTTCGATAATCGCGACCTACGTACGTAATCCGAATATGCAATAGCAGGATGTCAATTAAATCACGCAAGTTTAGTATGAAATTATTAATTTTAAACGATTAAAAGTCTTAAAAATTAAAATTTACGCACAGTAAACTGATATCTAAGCAAATATATTTTTTCCGGATATTAATAGATAGATACTTATGCAACCGATCAAAACAATACAAAGTATTCTACGGTAATTAAATAAAACAAGTTGAGATAATACAACTCAATACAAACAATCCACCAAACACACAATAACAAACAAAATACAAAATAAGTTCCTATTCAAGTTGACTATCAAACTCGCTCAAAGTATAAATTGCATCCGTTAGCAAATATTCCTGAAGAGCTTTTAAATTTTTTATTTTCACATTCAACTCTGATTTTTTCGAGCAAGCCATTATAAATCTATACAAAATTCGCTCTTGGAGCCTTCTCATATGCTGCCTTTCTACAATGGATTGTCGCTAACTGTCTTCCAAATCTTGTTTAGTACGGATGATATTCTTCAACAGTCTTGAAATCACTCAAATGTTGCCTTGGAAAGCAAAAATTTGGACGTTAGCGTTAAAATACGCTCACTGACTCATTCCAATCCAAATTAAAATGCAATCGAAAAATTCGCTTCTGAGCAATAAACACGATTTATTTTCACTGCGGTGCTCCAGCTCACTCACTACATTAAAGTGTATCCCAAGGCTCATTAAGAATTTCTTAACCCGCTTTGATTTATGTAACTCTTTAATGTCAGCAAAACATAGTACACTTCTTCTTCTTCTTCACATCAGGGATTAGGCCTTAAGGCCTGTTCCGACTTCCTATTGCCATCTTTTTCGAGGTCTTCCCTGGTCTCTTTTTCCGTTAGGACGGTATTGATGTGCAAGTTTTGGCCATCGCTGATTGTCCATCCGCTCTACGTGGGCTCTCCAATCATTTCGATTGCTGTCAATCGTGTCAACGACGGTGTCACCTCTAAGCCATCCCTTATGTCAGTATTTCTCATTCTGTCCAATCTAGTGTACCCGCCACCCCTCGGAGAAATTTCATTTCACTGGCTTGGATGTGTGAGCGATCTTTTTGCGTCAGAACCCATGTCTCACTACCATATAGTAGAATTGGTATCGCCATAACCTTATAGAATTTTATTTGAGTATCTTTCCTAGTTTTATTTCGGAGTGTTCTTCTTATAGTACCGCAGGCTCGTTGAAATCTGTGCGTTTTAACTTTGATATCATTATTATGCTTATAGGTGACATCGCATCCCAAATAGTTGAAGTTACTCACTTGTTCTAACGGTTGGTCATTTATACATATTTTTGTTCTGACTGCTTCCTTTCCTAGAAATGCCATCGTTTTTGATTTGTGAAGTGATATCTTAAGGTCATATTCTTGTCCTATCCTGAAGAGTTGGTGGCACGCTCGTTGGAGGTCGTCTTCATTATCTTGTATAACTGCAAGATCGTCAGCATATAATAGACATTTAAGGGGGAGTACTCTCTGCTAATTTGTATACCTTTTGGGCTAACGGTTTTCCATCTACGTAGGGCATCGTCAATATAAATATTAAAAAAGCGTGGGCGAAATACTGCACCCTTGTCTGACTCCTTTGTTTGTAATAAACGGTTCACTGCAGCGGTTTTGAAGACTAATTGCTACTTGGGTTTTATTGTATAAGGATTTTATACAGTCAATAAGGTGTTTAGGGTATCCCCGGTGTTCCATAATGTTCCATAGCTTCTTTCTGATTACATTATCAAATGCTGTTGTGAAGTCAATGAAAGCGATATGCGTCTCCAAGTTAAATTCTCTTCGCTTTTCTATAATCTGCTGTATTGTAAATACGTCGTCAATGCACGAGCGGCCCTTTCGAAATCCATGCTGCTCTTCTGATATCAATGTTTCGCTTATTGTTTTGAGTCGAGTGTTTATAATTTTACTATATATCTTGTATCCGGTGTTTAGGATGCTTATGCCTCTGTAGTTTTTTGTTAAGGATCGATCTCCTTTTTTGTAAATCGAAGCCACTTTCGCTATGTTCCAACTTTCAGGAATAGCTCTTTCCTTCCAGCATACATTCAGTAAATGCAAGAATCTATATTTGAGAATTAATCCTTCATATTTGATTAGCTCTATATGCACTCCTTCTAGTCCCGGTGATTTTTTATTTTTAGTTTTGCATAGCGCTTTTTCTAATTCTTGTATTGTTATTAGATCACCAGTGTAGGGTGATTCAGATGGCACCGCTTTTTCCGTATATATAGTGTTGTCGACCCAAAGCTGCTTGTAATGATTAATTCATTCATTTTCTTCGATAATATCTAATCCTGATTCATCTCTTTCTTCATTGTTCAGTTTCCGAAGCAACTTATAAGCAAAATCCTTTTTTTTTTTTTTTTTGTGGGCGTTGGGGTGGGAAATCCTCATGGACACCACCCAGATGGTATGGGTGGTAGTGTCGGACTCTTACCGACTAAAACCCCACTGTTTTACTTCATACGCCATACTGACCCTGGGATGTTTGCACAATTCTTCGCGGAATCAGCTGGCTCTTGAATATTTGTTATTCGTGTTGTTGTGCTTCGTCTTGTTGTCGAGTTCTTTCGTCGCTTTTTTTTGTTGCATTATCTGCGTTATTGCCCGGACCATTCTTTCCCACATCTCCTCGCTCGAGAGCATGGTATCAATTAGGTTGGCCGGCTGTACGTCTTTGAGGTTTTCTCTTCTTATCTCGTCCCATTTTTACAGCTGAAGAGTGTGTGTTCAGCTGTGTCGATTCCTCACAGTAGTTGCACGCTTCGGATGGTGCTTTGCCTATCTTGAACAGGTATCTATTGAAGCAACCATGGCCAGTTAGAACCTGGGTCAAGTGGTAGCTCAATTCCCCGTGAGGTCTTTGCGTCCATTTCTCTATTGTGGGAATTAGTGTTTTGGTCCAGGTGCCAGTGGTGGAGTCTGCCCACCTCGCCTGCCACGCGAGGTACGTCGTCTCTCTGTTTGCAGTTTTTCCTGCTGGTGTCTTGTCGTGGTAGTTTGCGGTCCTTTCCGCCACCATTAGATCTATTGGTGGGACACTCGCTAGGACCAGGATTGCGCTCTCCGAGACCGTGCGGTACGCGCAACACACCCGTAGCGCCGCCTTTCTCTGTACTCTGGCAAGTTTCTTTCGGTGTCTATCGACGTTCATTGCTCCTCTCCAAACCGGGGCCGCGTATAGAAGTACGGAGTTTACCACTGCTGCTAGTAGTCTTCTTTTAGATGTTCTTGGGCCCGCTATGTTGGGCATCAGCCTTGATAGTGCCGTGCAGCTTCTCTCCGCTGCTGCTGCTGTCCTTGTCGTGTGCTGTGAAAAGCTCAGGTGTCGGTCAAAAGTGACTCCCAGAGTTTTCACCTCTTCTTGCGGATTTATTACGTGTGTGCCCATTTGGAAGTTTATGTCGTCTAATATTCGTCTTCCGGTCAGCATGATCGACTCTGTCTTATGGGGACCAGTTTCAGGCCCCTGCTGGTGACCCACTCCTTGATCCGGGCGATGGCCAGGTTCGCTTTTGTCATTAGCTCTTCGGAGGTCCTCGCCGAGGCTATCATTGACAGGTCGTCCGCGAAGCCAACGAGTTTTATGCCTTCCGGCATTTCGAGATCTAGTACCCGTTGTACATAACGTTCCAGAGCGTTGGTCCCAGGACGGAGCCTTGTGGAACTCCGGATGTTACTGGAATTTCCCCCTTATATGACTCCTCGTCCACAATGATGGATCTGGCAGTAAAGTAACTTTTAATTAGGTTTTTTAGGCCTGGTGTTATTTGTCGCCTCTCTAGTTCTTCTACTATGTGGCACCATCCCGCGGAGTTGAAAGCGTTCTCCACGTCAAATGTGATAAGGGCCACAAGCTCTCTTGTGCGCCATGTTCCTGATCGGGCCCATTTCGCTTGCGTCATCGTTGTCAGGAGAGCGTCAATTGTTGACCGTTCCTTTCTGAATCCGAACTGGTTTTCACTCAGGTCACCCGTTCTTTGGATTTCAGCTTGTAGTCGTTTTAGTATAAGTCTCGTACAGTTTCCCCAAGTTGTCTATGAGGCATATTGGTCTGTACGAGTTCGGTCGGTCGAGGGGCTTGTCTTCCTTTCTGAGCAGCACCAGTCTTGCTCTTTTCCAGGCTCGGGGAAAGTTGCCGTTTTCGGCGTGATGGTTCATTACGTCGAGGACCATCTGTGCGTGCTCCTCGATCATGATCTTTATTATTTCCACTGGAATACCGTCCGGACCTGGAGCCTTTCCTGACGACATCTTTCTGGCCGACGCTTGGAGTTCTTCCTCGGTGAACGGTGGGAATTGCGCCTTCTCTTGCCTCCAGTTCATTTCTCCGTGTTCTGGAAATAGGGTCTGGATTATTTGGGTAATCCTCTGCCTGGTCATTCCGGGGATCGGTGTCTTTCCCAACCGCTTTGTGACTATGCGGTAGCCAAGGCCCACACGTCTTGGTTTACCTCTTGAATGATGTTTTCCCAGCATTTTTCTGGCTTTTTCAATTGCCCTGTACATGGATTTTCTTGCGTTTTTATATTTTTTGAATGCTTCTGTCGCCATTTCTGGTCTGCGCCTAGTTAAATGCCTTTGGTATCTGCGCCTCCACATGACGCACGCTCTTCTAAGCTCTGCAATGTCTTGGTTCCACCAGTAGACCGCTCTTTTTGTGCTGCTTCTGATTGGCATTGAGGCGTGGCATGCGCTAGCAAGAGCCCCCGCCAGGTGCTCGGCCGACTCGATGCGGTTTCTATTTATTTGGATCACCATTTCTTCTTTGGCTTTTTCGATGTCGAGCCTTTTTGTGTTCCAGTTTTTCCTTTTTGTGTCCGGTTTGCGTGCGGGGGTTTGGATTGCGAATTCGATGTAGGAGTGGTCGCTCCCCGTTTCTTCTTCCAGGACCATCCAGTCGTGCACTTTTGGTTGTAAGCTGGGTGTTACCAACGTGACATCTAATATTGATGAGTATGGTCCCCGTCTAAAGGTCGGGGTGTCGCCCACATTTGCGACTACCAGATCTCCTGCTGCGGCGGCCTCTGCCAGTATGTCGCCTCTTCGGTCGCTGGATTCGCTGCCCCATTCGGGAGATTTGGCATTAAAGTCTCCCGCCACAATCGCAGGGCTTGCGTTTGCTCTCACGCTGTTCATGAGCTCATCTATTGCTGCCTCGTACTCTTGGATGGTGGAGTTTGGGGAGATGTAGCAGCTGTAATAGGCTATGCCTTCGCTCTCTGCCCACACGAAGCAGCTTCCGCTTCCGCATTCGCCGCTTGTTTGCGCCTCTGCCAGCCAGATCGCCGCCCTCTTGTCCGAGTTTGAGTACCACTTATTGTCGGCCTCCAGTGTCGCGAGGTTGGGCTCGCTCGCCAGGACCACGTTCGTCTTCCTCCTTATCGTTGTTTCTTGCAGCAGTTTGTGCGCGACGCGTGCTGTGTGCATATTTATTTGCAGTACCTTTATTTTTCCTGTTTGCTGGGCAGCCGTAGCTTGTGGTTCGGTGACCCTCTTGTTGGCATGTGAGGCAAAGGGCGTATGGTCGGTGCAGCTGTTTGCAAAGTGGCCAATCTTGCCACACTTTAGACACCTCTCGGTTCTATCTTCCGCCTCGCAGCTGGATGTCTTGTGATCCGTTGCCCAGCACCTGGTGCATCTGCTTATTGGTGGCTCTTCTTGTATTCGGCATGAATTTACTATGCCGATTCTTACGTGGGTTAGTTCGTCGAGTATGTGGGTTGTTTCCCCTCTCGCCTCAACTCGAGCTATCTGCGTACCTTGATAGTATGGCCTCAAGCTTGTTAGTATTAGGGTTTCGGGGGCCAGCTTCCTGAGGTCCTCTTTGACTTCCTCGATGGTTGCCAGCTCTTCGATGTCTTTAATCACGTAGATTTTTTATGCCCTATTTTAGGTTGGACATTTTCTTTTTCAATCTTTCCTTGGAGGGCCTGTTGCAGCTTCCCCATTTCTGATTTTTTTCTAGCTCGACGATGATGTCGCCACTTCTGGTTTTCCGGATGCAGCTTATTAGAGGGGCATCGCTTGCTTCTTTCACTGCAGTCCGGAGTGTGTTCAGCGTCTTGTCATGTTCTTCCTTGGTTGATTTAATTATCAGTGCGTCACTTCTAATTGGTCGCTTCGGCGGTTTATGGCTTGCCTTGCTTTGGGGCTTTGGGTTCGGGCGCTGCCTTTGGTAAGTTACGGTTTTGTAGGCTCCTTGGTGTTTTTCTGAGCCATCGTCCATAAGCCTTTTCATGATGGCCTTTTGGGCCCTTTCTTGTTGCTCGAGGTTTGTCAGGAGCTCCGCGCTTGCTGGTATTAGGTTCTTGTTGGTCGTTTGTTTGGTCTTGACAGTACCTTCCGCCACTACTTGAGCAATTGTCCGCGTTTTCTTTTTCTTCTTGTTTTTGTCTTTTCCGCCGTTTGTGCGTCGTCCCGCCTGCGTTCATCGCGAGCTTCGTCTATTATTGTGGCGACCTCTTTGGTTAATGCCGCCTGCTGCTTTCCTTGTTGTTCGATGAGATCTTTGAGGGTTGCGGTTGCTGCCATCACTTCGGTAAGATCTGCGGTTGGTGGCCGCTCTTCCTGAGGGGCGCTGACGTTTTTTGTATCTTCAATTGTTTTTTTGAGATCTTCCAGTAGTTGCGTCTGGGCCTGTAGCTCGTGTGATGGGAAGATAGTCTTCCAGTATTCGAACTCTTGTTTTATTTCGCCAACCTGTTCTTTGACTACTGACTTCAGTTCCCTGGCGGCATCCTTGCTCTTGGTCGCTTCCGATCTGGCTCTCGTAAGTTCCTCGGCAAGGATCTTGTTTTGTTGCTGAAGTTTTCGATCTTGTCCTCTTGGGATTCCAGCCTGGTTATGAGTTTTTCCGTGAGTGCTTGTTGGTTCGTTAAGCTTTGGTGTATCTCACTGATATCTGTTGTGTTTTCGCTTGACTGCTGGCGCCTTAGCATGTTTAATACTTGGCCAAATTCGTCGCTTCTGGTTTCTGAAGTTTCAAGTTTATGCCTGTAGGTGTCTTGGACCTGCTTTAGTTGATCGATGACGAGATCCTTGAAGCTCTTTGGTATTGACTTGCATTGTGTGGTTTTGCTCTCCTGGAGGATTTTCTTTGTGGCTGCGTTTAGCATGGCAATGATTTCATCATCGGCCCACCCTTTACTCCTTTGGTTTTCCCCTCCTGTGTCACCTGGGCCAGTATCTGATTTTTGTGCCCCGGCCTGGTCAGCCGCCGATGGCACAGAGCAGTCGCTGGTTGACGATCGGCGGGGGCCCGCTCCATCGCCCCTCTCACCGACCGATACTGGGGTTCCGAGCCCCTGCATCGTAGGTTTGAATTCATTTTTGTTTACTTTTTCCATGTTTGTTTGTTGGGGGTTTGGTTCAGGGACCCCCGGCCCCGGTTGTCGCTAGGGACGCCCGCTTTCCCCCGGACGCCACGCAGCCTTCGGCACGACTTCGTTCACCTTGGCTTAAGGGAGGAGATTGATGGTCGTCTTCTGAAGAGTACCTCTCACGTCAGCCTTACGGACTTCCCCTCTCCACCGGGGTTGAATACCCGGTCTCGAGGAGTCCTCCGCAAGTTACCAGGGACCACCAGCGAGGAGGTGTGAGTAGGATTTTGGTCCCCTATAAGCAAAATCCTGTCTTCCCCAAACGTCACTTTCAACATTACTTATAAATCTATCCCAGCTGTCTCGGTGTGCTTGACGTATTAGTGATTTTGCTACCGATCGTTTCGTTTTGTAGTCTATTTCATTTTCTACCGTTTTGTTCTGCAGATAATTGAGATATGCTTGTTGTTTCTCTTTTACTACCTTTTCTATTTCCGAGTTCCATAATCTAGGTCCTCGTCTTTTGTTATTTAACTTTTGTTCACCCACTACTTCGTAAGCTACCTGCTTTATGGTCCTTTTATATTTTTCCATTCATTTTCGATATTTTCTTCCGTTGGGATATTTTGAAGTGCATGTGACATTCTAGTTTGGTATAGAAATTTTATAGATTGATCTCGAAGCAAATGGATTTTATATTGTCTTCTCATGGGCTCCGCCTCTGCCTTTTTAAACTTTTTCCATCTATTTAGCAACAGAATCTCCGACACCACCAGGTAATGGTCAGTCCCTATATCGCTTCCCCGACATACTTTAGTATCTTTAACCAGTGGGGCAGTTTTTTCGTTGGCTATCACATAGTCGATCAGTGATCTATATCCTCTCGCTGTCCATGTAAACTTGTGAATATCTTTCTTTCTAAAGAAAGTATTCGTGATTTTGAGCCTATTAAAGGTGCCGAATTCGCGTAAGCGATCGCCATTTCTATTCGTGCTGATCTCGCCCTCTGTTCCAACTACATTCGGTATGGGTTGGTTACCCACCCTTGCATTTAGATCCCCACAGATTAAAATGTAATCGTTTTTATTAGTTTTGTCTAGTTCCCGCTGGAGTATGTCATAAAATTGTTCGGATTCGTCTACTCTTCCTTCCTCCGGTGCATACACCCCGAATATTGTCATGTAGCCCCTCGTAATCTGGAATCTTGATGTAATAATTCGTTCGTTAACGGCCGTGTAGCTTTTTAACTTTGTTTTCCATTTTTTATTGATCATTACACCGACCCCCGCCTGTGCTCTTGTGCTTTGCTCTACCCCGCTGTATAACAGGGTGTAGTTTTCCAGGTCCTTCGACCCCTTTAATTTCTTTTTTGTTTCCGTCACGACAGCAATATCTATATTCTTCCCATCCAGTTCTCTCTCCAGTTCAGGAGTTTTCGTGCTAAGCCCTCTCACATTCCACGTGGCCACTCGCAATTTGTCCAATCTTCCATATCTCTTATCCTTATTCGCGCGTTTGTTGTCTTTATTCAATCCGTCCGAAGTTCCGAGGCAATTCTGAAGTTTTCGAGTAATATAGGTTCAGCTAGGCAGGTTACCAGCCTAGCGCTAGCTGGATTTTTTCTCGACCTTATCTGGTCTAGATCCGTCGTGTTTTGCTAGACAGGAGGTACCTCGCGTAGGCTGTGGCTAGATGTTTGCCACGCACGACGGTCTTAGGTAGGGAGAAGCTATGGGCCTTAAGGCGTCTATAGTTACGCTACACCTACCTCTGGGAATCTTTCGATCTTCCCTCACCTCCCCATAGTACACGTTACGGCAAACGCGATCAATCTGTTCACTTTAACTCGGCTTATCATCCATGTATGTTCCCAAAAATCTAACATTTGATGAGTACCGCCTATTGAGACCCCAGCTCAATACAGACTTGAGTGAAAATTAATGCACATAGCCTTATCTACTTTTAATATTAACTTATTTCTATTACACCATGCTTGGCTTAAAACTCACAAGAGACAAACAAACTTTGGCTTATCATCAGAGTAGACCAACAACGCCATTAGATCCGTCACAAAACCCTGTGGAGCACTTAGTATAACTTCTATAGTACTCAATTTCACACCACACAAATAAACTGCCATCGACCTATCAGTGAGATAAAGCTTTATCTTGTCGTTTCTATTTCCTCTGACTCTCATGCAAAGAATTACCTACATAAACATACTTCAATACAAATTTGATAATTATGTGCCACATTATTTTATCAAACAATTTAGAAAACACACTCAAGATTGTCATGTTGTCAGACATTTCAACTGTAAATAACTAAAATTGCACTTTCGCGATTTCTTGCACTACTTCCAATTGGTTTCCATATTGTTGCTAGTTCATGTGCAATGTCTACTGAAAAAAAACAGCGAAGTAAAGATTTTACTAGCGTATTACGAAGAACATTCCTTACTATGAGGACGTAAGTGCTCCAAACTATAAAAAAAAAGGACTAAATAAGCAAACAAATTTAGTACGTTTCTAGAATTCCACCATATATTCTTCTAAGCACCTTCCTTTCCCACACCTCGAGCATAAGTTGGTCTCTCTTTGTCAGGGTCCAGAGTTTGCTTGCATAAATCACCACAGGTCGTATTATAGTCTTATATACTCGTATCGAGACGGTCTTGGCCTAGTAGTTAGAGCGATCAACTACTGATGCAAAGGCACCCGGTTCGATCCCGGCAGGAGTCTAGGAAGGAAAATTTTCTTTCTGACTTTCTTTCTATCTAGGACCGTCTCCCGTGCTTCGGAGGGCACGTAAAGCCGGCGGTCCCCCTTAGTTGATGACTGCCAGCATCAACTATGAAAAGGGTTACAGGCACATTCCCCAACCCGGATTTAGCAACCGTGGGGTCTTAATGCTTAAACCTTTCTCTTAGAGAAAGAGGCTATGGCCCAGCAGTGGGCTAAAAAAAAGGCTGAAAAGAAGAAAAGAAGATACTCGTATCTTTACCGCTCTAGACAGCATCTTTCCTGTGATGACAGCGTTCAGTGCTGACAGGCTTCTATTTCCAGTTGCAATTCTAGCACATATCTCAGTGCTACTTTCTGGTTTTCTCGTTATCACCGTGCCCAGGTAGGTAAATCTCGGTATTTCTTCTACCTCAATATGATTTTGTGCGTTTATTGGAATTCGCAAGTGGTAGTTCTCTGTATTTTGTTTATCTTCCCATGTCATGTATTTCGATTTATTCTCATTTATTTCAAGTCCCATATTGCGAGCTGCTCCAATCAGTCTTGAAACACAGTCCCTCAGCTCACCTTTTGTTCTTGTTATTAAGGTTATATCGTCAGCAAACGCCAGGCACTGATGGGCTTTACTAAATATAGTTCCTGTTCTGTTTAATTGACCCTCTCATGATCTTTTCCAGCGCCAGGTTGAATAGTGCTGCCGAGAGAGGGTCCCCTGTCTCAGACCATTTCTCACCTCGAATTTTCTCGATATCAGGCCGTTAACTTTTACTTTGTTCTCGGTGCCTTTCAAAGTCATTCTTATCAACCTTATCAATTTAGTTGGTATACCTAGTTGATACAGTGCTTCATATAGTTTGCTTCTCTTAATTGTGTCATAAGCTTGTTTAAAATCGATGAAAAGTACGTGCGTAGGCAGCTTCAATAGATGGCTTTTGCTTGGATTAGCTTGAGTGTGAACACTTGATCTATCACTGATCTGCTCCTTCTAAAACCGCACTGGTATTCGCCAATAATTCCTTCGGAATGTTGGGATAGTTTTTCTTTAATCCATATGGCTAAAATTTTGTAAACAACACTCTGTAGGGCTATCCCCCTGTAATTATTGCAGTTCATCTTATCGCCTTTTTTGTGTATTGGACAGATCATTGATTCGCACCATGCTCCGGGCATTTGCTCTTTTCCCAGATTTCCACAATTAATTCGCATATGGTCTTATGAAGCTCTTCCTCCGTATTTAATCATTTCTGACGTAATATTATCCTCTCCAGCACTTCTATTATTTTTCAATTTCAGTATTATTTCCAGGATTTCCTGAGGTGTTGGTGCTTCTGTATTCTCATTTTCGTCCACATAATCATTTTCTACCTCTCTATACACGTCTTGCTGACTGTTCAGTAGCTCCTCGAAATACTCCGCCCATCTATTCATAGTTTCCTTTTCACCACCTACCAAATTCTCCTTGTCTTTACAAAACACTGTATTTTTTGGTATCCGTTTTTAACCCTTTAATATTTTGGTAGAAGTTTCTTATCTCTTTGTTTTGTATCTTTCTTCTATTTCATTCAGTAGATTTTCCTTGTGTTTTCTCTTCTTAATTCTGTAAATTGACTTGCATTTCTTTCTCTGCTCTTCGTATCTTCGTCTATCTTCCATTAGTTGCGTTTGTAACATTTGGTGTCTGATCTTCTCTCTTCTTCCTCTCTTCGTCACATTCTTCATCATACCATTCCTTATTTTTACCTCCTCGTTGCGTTGGTTGTAATTTCGACACTGTTCGAATTATTGTGTTTTCAATATTCTTCGCTTTCTCGTCAATACTCTGTATTTGGTCCAATTTTTCCAATTCTTTACCTATTTCCCTCTCATATTCGGTTCGCGACTTCTCGTCTTGTAATGTAATTCTGTGATTATTTCTTTGTCTTCGTTCTCTATTTATTATATTTGATGGTAACATTTGCTTCATCTTAGCACCAACCAGAAAATGATCCGAACTCACATCTGCACCTCTGTAGCTCCTCACATCCTTAATAAGATTTTTATCTCTTTCCTCTATTAATATGTGGTCGATCTGGTTTGTTGTACTACCACTTGGTGTAGTCCATGTGCCTTTATGAATATTCTTGTGATCGTGGTAGGTACTCTTAATTATTATTCTTCTTCCCATTGCAAAATCTATCAGTAGCCTTCCATTTTCACTTGATTCAGTATGTAAACTGTGCCTTCCTATTGTAGGTCGGAAATCCAACTCCTGTCCTATCTTAGCATTAAAGTCACCCATAACAACTTTGACATCAAATCTTGGCGTTTTGTCGTATTCTCTTTCAAGTGTTTCGTAAAATTGCTCTTTACTTCTATTTGCTTGTCCTCGGTGGGCGCATGCACATTAAATATAGTAATTTTTCCGTATTTACCTCTCAATCTTATTTTACAAAATCTGTCTGATATGGGTGTGAAACCAATAACCGACCTCCTCAGTCCCTTGCTAACTGCAAAACCCGTACCCAATCTTCTATCTTGTTCGTTACTCATGAAGAAAGTATATCCATCTAAATCGAAAACCTCGTTACCTTTTTGTTTTGTTTCTTGTAGTGCTATTAAATCTATTCTATATCTCTTCAGTTCTCTTGTTAGTTGCTTCATTATTCCCTCCTCATACAAACTTCTTACATTCCACGTTGCCAAAACTAAATTATCTTCTACATCTCTTCTATTGTATGTGTTCTTTGTTTTTCCATTGAATTTTCCTTTTTCACGCCGGTCCGTCTTATATTTAACTTGGAAGCTGTGCCTAGTTAGTTTTTTGGAACCTCCTGTAAGCACCCCTCATCTTTCTTCCATCTCAGAAGTTTACCATCATATGACAACTTTTGATAACCCACCTTCACTGTTTTACCAGAATCCTTCAACTCTTTCGCTTGTTCTCTTATTCTCGACTGTATTTTCTCTCCATGTGCGTCATGTCACTGTCTATATATATTTTCTTCCAGACAACAGGCGAAGTTTAGACTTGTTCTTCATTATATCAAGCTTATCCTCCCATCTTTCCACTTCCATTACGGTTCTTCCAGTTCCTATTTGGTACGCCATTATTATTTTCGATTCGACTTTAAGGTTCTGTTTTATAAAGTTTTCCAGGGCCTTCTCGAGCGAGGTGTTCATGCTCTCATCCGGTTTAAATCCTGTCATTACCATTCTATTTTTCCTTTTCTGTCTTTCTTGCAGCTCAAGTTTGTATTCGACCGCTTCCAGTTTATTCTCGAGTTCTTCCACTCTTCTGGTTTGATTCCTGCTCCAATCTTAAATCAGCTTTAGTCTGCATTAGTTCCTCCTTCAGCATTCTCATTTCCTCGGCCTGCATTTCTATCTGTTCCTGAATCCTTCTGCCGTTCTCTCTTATTTCCTGTTTAATTTCAGTATTCTCGACTCTCATTTGTTTTAAGTCGGTACTAATAGTTTGCATAAATTTTTTAATTTCATCCATCTCACTGTTATTAATTTCAGGATCTATTTCGTTATTTTCACTGCGCTTAGTAGGTGTTCTATTAATTATTTTGCTTCGTTTAAAAATATCTTCGCTATCTTCCGTCTTCTCTGGCCTTTTTCTTTTAACGTCGTCGTCTATACTACCTGTACTGCTAGCCTTTGGGCGGAACTGAATACTTAATTGTTTCTTTGAAACCGTCGTTCTCTTCATTTAATTAGATACGCTCTATTTAATTACTTATGTGTTGGATGGGTTGCCTACCCTACTCAGGTATGTCGCGTTAAGACGGTTGTTCAGCTCGACGCTTCGGAAACTTCCGCCTTCTAACCTCAAACAAAACCACAGAAAAATCAAAAAAACCAACGCAACCCCTTAGATCAGCAGGTATTTTTTACACTCACCGCCTTTTATGATTTTTGTAGGAGAACTAGATACACTCACGTTCAATTAACAATTCGATTTTCGCCTTTAATTCGCTTGTGTAACGGGTTGTTTACGAACAATTACCGCGTTGCCACTCTCTCCCAAGTTACCAATTCAGTCAAAATTAGTATGAAATGAAAATATTTGATTCAAATTTTTTAAATTATAAGGTTAAATGAACAATAAAACGAAACATTATTTGTGAGCTTTCAGCAATGGTTACTGCTGTCATCAGACGTTTAATAATAATAGTGCAATTACATCGAAACGAATATAACGTATTGTCATTTGAGACGATTTCTTGATTTATAAAATTGGAAAGATAATCGCGGGTTAAGGAACAACCTACATACATAAGAACTCATTAAATAGGAAAAACTTAACCCCAATACGTTATATGTAGCTTAGTTGAGCAGATGGCTGTAGACATTACTTAAACCATCGATGTCGGTTTTTCTGTTCATCGCATTTTTTCCTCTTGATGCAAATCATTTTGTGAAGAAGTCGATCTTTGTAATTGGTGACTGATTTAATTATCGTGGCATTAGAAAAGGCAGCATTATGTCCATCAATTAAAATATGTTTTAAGGGTTTGGATTAAAGGTATATTCTTACAAAAAACTACAAATACTAATTGTCAACCGGTTTCGGCTTTATGCCATCTTCAGGACAATCTATAATTAAAAATATATATAAAGAATTTGACAACAAGATACAGATCATCTTAAAAATAACTTACGCGTCAAATATTTAAGATATAGTTAAAAACATAAAAATACGCAAACTTATTAAACACACATGATTATCATACTACCATGATCGAAATGATAGATAAAAATTAGTTAGTTATTACAACTAACCGGAAATTCAGAACAAAATAACTTGAAAAATATAACAACATTGAAGCCACATTTTAGATTTATCTCATTTATAAAACACATATTAGATATTTATGCGGTCCCAAACATTTCTATAACAAAGAATTATACAAAGGCGTAAATCCCAACATTAACTGGTCATTCAAAAGATTGTGATTCCCATCCTGCATTTGTAATTTTTGTATTTCAAAGGCCTCCAATAATGTAAGTTTAAAACTTTTATTATTTTTGTGGAGTACCTTGGTGTTTTCTTTAATGGCATGATGATTCTCTTGCTGTAGATGTACACCAAAATTAGTTTTGAGTTTTTGCTGAGGTGTTCATTGATTCTAGTTCTTATTTCTCTGCCGGTTTCTCCTATGTATGTTTTTGGGCAGTCACTGCAAAATATTTGGTATACACCACTACATGATAAGGGATCCACAGTTCTCTTGTTGTTGCTCAACATTTGAATAAGCTTACTATTCGTCTTTTCGGCGAGTGTAATATTAGAGCCTTTAAAGATGTTTCTCATTCGTGTAGTAGTTGGTCCTTGAAAATCCACCTTTTTGTATATTTTATCTTTATCTTTTGTCCTTTGATAAAAGTAAGGGTATTTATAATTCAAAGACTTACCCCTTATTATTTTATTTATAATTTTCTCATGAAAACCATTACTGAAAGCCAGCTGCCTAATTATGTTAATTTCCCTTTCATAGTTTTGTTTTAAATTCTTGGATTTCTATAGGAAAAGTGTATTGACGATTTCGGTATTTTACCTCTCACCTCCGTAGGGTATATAGAAATTTTAAAATGTTATCAAATCAGGATAAGCTTTAATGTAAACGAATTTCATTGATATCCTGTACCAAGTGCCGTTTTCCATATTTAAAATCGAATGATTTCATTACAACGCAACGTTACTATTATATCTGTAGTGTATCTGCCTGCTACATCTACCAATCTATCTTTTCGAATTTTCTGCAGCTTGATCTACAAGTGGCTAGTTGAGTACAGTAACTTTCAATTATTGAAACATCATTTTAGTTTACCGCTGGTAAATAAAGGTGTTATTTAAGGAGAAAAGATTACCACCAAAGAATCGTAATCCCTCTTATCGAATACACCATGGGAAAAATCTCGAACCAGATTTGATTTGATTAATTCTAAATCAACTGCAACCAACACAGGTTGGTGAAGAAGGTAATACCCAAAATATTTTATTCTTTTGGGTTTTAGATTGGCATAAAATTGTTTGAACACTTCTTAAACCGATACTCTCTTTAAAGCGACATCACTTAAATTACCTATGAGAAACGTACAAGGAGGTGTAATTACTCCTCTTCGGGACCAGTAAGAATATGTCCCTTTAAAATATAAATATACCGCAAACACCGAAGTTATAAATAAAACTAGAACGTTTTAATGGTAAACAGATTTAAAATGACATTCTGGATGCCACCTAACTACACTATTTAATTAAATAGATCGTTGTTGAAATCACTATTGCACCAATTTTAATGTAGAAGCAAAAAAATTTAAAACGACATCGTGCGATTTAAAACTTAAAAGATGTAACAATAATTGCAGAAATTTTAATTTTGCCACACTAGCCGCTTGATTGACCGTAGCTGTTATTAACGGTCAGCTAACTCATATACATTTAAGTATTTAGCCGGTATGCGAGGGGGTGGTTCGTAACTAAAATGCATTGCTCAGTATGAGGAAAAATGATGTTAATAGGGCGCCAGCTAAGGTAAATAAAACTTATAAGAAGGGAAGAATTGTTTAATTTAACAAAAGCAAAGATAGTAAACAGTTGGTGTGACATTTATTTTCAATTCCTTATCAGAACAAACACATAATGAAAAATAAAAAAAACAAAGCAAGTAACATTAGCAAGTAGCTGAAGGCTACAGGCTAAAATAATAAAAAAACACAAGGGTTAAGTAAGAAAGTTTACCTGAGTTTAACTTCTAAAGCAAAATACAACCACACTAGCTGAGGGCTAGTGATGGTTCAAGTCGACTCCCCATTACTATGAATTGTTCAACAATTGAATTCTTGTTGTGAAAATCGTTGACGTTAAATCAAAAGTCCCACCTGAAGCGCAGTTAAAACACACATTCCCGAATCTTTACTGACATAGCTCACTTACCTAGAGACTTCCAAAATGATGGATCGAATCTTTAAAATACCTTCCATTTCGGGTTACCTTCAATTTCAGAGTAAATCACGTCATCGTCCTACATCAGGTTATCTCCGGAAGTTTACTAAAATCAAATAAAGACACAAGAATGGATTAAACATAACTTCAGGTCGACAACGTCAACCACCAATGTTGAAAATTGAATTACAAACTACACAAATTCATAGTAATGGTTCGTTACAACGCTTCGTCCAACTTCAAACGGAGGGGAAAACATGGAAGGAACCGTCGCCATCGTGAAGAAAATAAGGGCCTGCCAAAGAACAACTGGCATCTTGACAGGAGCTTAACAGAAGCTCACACAAATCTTCAAATGATACCATCGTCCCAAAATAATGCAAGGGCCCCATGATCCACTAAACGCAACGCTCCAAAATCCAAGAAAATATGAATAATAATTTTCCGAACCAGCTCCAATATAGAAATTAATTGACGAAGGTCGACTTTTAATGGTGGGCTAAATTTTCCTTATCAATCCAGGTGTCACGATTGGCATATTACGTCTTGGCGACATAGCAAAAATTCAACAAAAATGTGCGGTGAAAATGCATCCAAACAGATTCTTAAACCTGGCATTAAAACCCACTAAAAATAAGTGGTAAGAATCGGAGAAACAAAGTTGAATGTAATTTACCTGTGATATGGAGGATGAAATAATCACAGTAGGTTTAACACGAAAATTTGCACCAAATTAAAATTAAATACGTGAGCGCTCTTAAGATGTCGGTCGAGCACTGCCCTTTTTATCAAATAGCGGGCTTATCTCCTAGGAAAACATAGTGCCAACTTTACTCTCACCTTATATGCAAACTTAACAAAACTCAAGAGGACTAAACTTAACAGAAATTGTTACAATTTCCTGTTATAAAGAGAAGATTCAGTGCTTTAGCAATTGTAGAGCCTCATTTACATACTGAATTAAATGATTCACAAGTGAATAATTTTGTAACAGTTTTCCACCAGCCGTTCAAATAATCTTGATTCGAATGTTTTAGCAGAAAACGATAACCTCAGAGTTTAGTGTCATAACGCAATGCACCAGTCACGTTTAGTGCAATTTCAAAATTGATATTAAACGCGAGTTTATTACATATCTAAACTAAATAATGTAATTGATCAGTAAATTACTTTAAAAAATGAATTAATCGTATAATAATATAATTAATAATTAATCAATTTTCGAGCAGCTGAAAATTATTAGTGGAACATGTTATTCGAGTTAATAAATTTTGTTAAAAAATCATTTTAAATAACGGTTATTGTTAAATAAAATAATTATTTTATCTGTGCTCGCGTATTTTGTTTTAAATTTAATTATTAGTTTTCAAGTAACAGGGCATTATCCATAATTAATTTTAAGAAATATTTTTACGACCTTAAATTTAAATATTTGTTCATTGTTATGAAGTTTTTATAAAATGTATTAAATTAATTGAATATTGTCAATAGTTATTTACATGAAAGTCAGGTAAAGAACTTTTTGACGGTATGGAATACTATTTTTCTGAAATGCGCGATTTTGATTTAATCAAATTAATATTGATTTAATCAATCAGATTATAAATTAAATTTAAGGCGAATTCTGCTTTGACCAAATTTTGAATATTATTTCATGTCGTTATGACGATTGTTTATAAAATTATAATATAATGTGATATTGCATCGAATAGTTATTTCCTGAACAGTCGTAAAACCTTATTTGACAGTATGGAACATTTTCAGAAACGCGAGATTAGTATCAAATTACAATAATTCGTTTAGATTGCAACAAATGTAAAATTTCTAAATTTTATGTGATTTTTGAATTTGCGATAACTCGAAACGGCGCTAGATATCGAAAACTGAGCAAAAATCCTCCCCTCGCCATTTACAACTTAATTTTCGGTAAAGGCGTATGCAAAAATTCAGATCGATGCGCGCAGAAAAATTTAGTCAAACGTCAAAATTCATATTTTAGGTTAAATTTTCACAAAATGCGAAAAAATTGTATAAACCTCATAAGAAAAGCAATTTTACTAAACTTGTTGTAATATACTAAGTTATGGTCCATTTAATTTCAACGAGAGTAAAATCAAATTCGTCACGCATCATAGCTTGAGTGCAATTGTTCACCGTACTCCGTATGTTACCCTTATTATCAATAGCTTCCGAGCTACGATGGATGCTTAACGAATCTGACATTTACTCTCGGTGAAATAAATAGACTATAAGTATGTAATAACTGACCTCGGATTTATTTTAGTAAAGTAATCGAAATAAATTAAAACTGTCGGAACACCAAACAAATTATTATCGATAAAGGTTTATATTAAATTATATTATATTTATATTATATTAGGTTTATATTATATCCGGAGGTGTACAATAACTTTCTTCCTGCTCGACATGATTTTAAAACTAAAATTATAAAAGTTAGAAAATTAGGATATACATTAAATATACATATTACCTTGATCCGATAGCAATAAATAAATAAATACACAAATGAATCTTGAGAAACGCACGTATATTATCATAGCTGTCAAACAAAATGAATTAGTTCAGCCAACACAATTATAGTAAAATTATCAAATTTAGTTCGATGCCAATATTATAACGGTGACGTCACACCGTGCTAATGGACTTTTACTATTGTGTCGTCAATGCGATATTTGCCGATTACTCTGATGGTCGTAGAAAAAATGTTTAAATGTTAACAAAATTTATTAATTAATTTGAATAATCAATTGCTAGTCAATGTAATTGCTGATCAATTACATTTAGTTTAGATATATGTGATAAATTTGCGTTTGATAATTAATTTTTTCTGAAATCGCAATACTTGATCAATTACTGCAACTTTTCGGCGCAGGAAAGTAAACCATTACCGGACTCACGCAGTAAAGGCCAGACCACTCTGATATTATAATATTACAACAAATTATATAACATCGTCATCTGTCATTGCAGGATCAGGCTATCAAAACTATGGCAACAGCAGAAATACGCCTTATTTGATTTTATTTAATTTTAATTGTGATTAGCCATAACTAAAAATCGAACTATTGCATTCGATTAATCTTGCGATTTCAGAAAAATAGTTTAAATTTTCAAAAATTTTTACTGACAGGAATAATCAATTGCTAGCAATTAATTGCTGATCAATATTGTTAGTTTAGATTATGAATATTTGACTTTCTTTAAATTAACTATTAAATTACACTAAACTGGTGCATTTCGTTATGACACCAAACTTTGAGGTTATCATTTTCTGCCAAAACATTCGAATCAAGATTATTTAAACGGTTGGTGGAAAAATGTTGCACAAATTGTGAATCTTTTAATTCAGTATCTAAATGAGGCTCTACAATTGCTAAAGCACTGAATCTTAAAATTTGAAATCGTACGAGGTCGTTTTAAAATTTGTTTGCTTCCACATTAAAATTAGTGCAATAGTGATTTTAACAACAATCTAATTAAATAGTGCAGTTAGGTGGCATACAGAATGTCGCTTTTAAATCTGTTTACCGTTAATAACGTTCTAGTTTTATTTATAACTTCGGTGTTTGTGGTAGTATATGTATTTATATTTTAAATAGACTTATACTTACTGGTCCCGCACTGAAAAAAGTGGGTTAGAAAATTCAACTAAATGCCATTAAATGATAAATAATTAGATGGTTATTTACTTAATTTCTATGTAAATCGTTGCTATTGAATTAAGTAATTCGTCTACTTCAAAAGTGTCGGAATTGTCTAAATAAATTTGAGCAAATCACGATAATCATGATAATTTTCATACATTCGGTGTGTCTAATTGAGACAAGATAAGCAGCTAAAAGGGTAATTTAAATTAGCTGTTTTACTAACAATTTTAGACGAATCAATGAAATAATTGTAAAATGTCAACTATTTATGGTTGTTAATGCAACTAAATAGTATCGCTGTTTCATCTAAAAACTACTCGGCAATTAATATACATGTTTAAAAAATTTATCTAAAATAAGTAGAGACATCTCTTGATAATATTGATTAGATGAAGGAATGAAAACAATTAGTTGCTTTATCTACAAAATGTAGATAATTATTATTAAGAATTGCTGAGTTCTGCTGCATTGCATTAAAATATACATAAAATTGCCGGCAAAACGCCAGTAAGATGCAAGTATTGGTATCAGTAAGTTAATTTGTTTTACCTAATGTATTCAATGGAAAATATTGTTCCTAAATTATAAAAAGGGTGGAATTTAGATTTCGAAGGTAAGCGATTAATATTTTTACTAATGCGCATTTCAAAACACATTTTATACCGAGTGTTCATTTTAAAACTTCCAGCAATTAATATCTCAAAAACCAAAAGTCAGATAAAAAAATGTTTCGAACGAAAGTTGTATGATAGCGAGGGGACAGAATATGGCATAATTGTTTTCTTAATTTATTGACCTTTTCAAGGTCATTTGAAGGTCAACTTTGGTTTTTTAAATGGCACCTTAATTTTTTTTAGCAGATTCATATTTTGCATGAAAAATAAACAACTTTTGTTGGAAAATTTTTTTTATCCCACATTAGGATTTTCGAGTAAGATGCGTTGAAACAAAATAAAAACATTTTAATAAACTGCAGCTGATTATATCGAAATTTATTTTTTAAAAGTTAGAAGGCTGTTATTGCTTTTGTTATTATTCAACTTGAATAATTTTAGGACAATGAAAACAAAACACTGTCAAAACAAATAAATTGACATTAGTTTCTTCAACTATTGTTAGTTTTGTGATTTTCAGTGAGTTTTATTTTTCCCGTTCGCTTTAGATCTGATAAAAGTTCGCAATTAGATCATTAAAATGGTTTATACTGTAGAAGAAAGAATCGAATTAATTTTCTTGTACGGAGCTCAAAATGAAAATGCTGCAAGAACTGCAGAATCTTATAACGCGAGACAACCTGGTAGAAATGTCTCTCATAGGTATGTTATAGACCTTGTTTCAAAATTTCGGGAAACAGGATCCGTCAAAATAAAACACGCAAGAATTCTACTAGAATATTGGATGACTTAGCTCAAATTGAAGTTATAGGCCATTATGCTTCAAATCCTAATAGTTCGGTGCGTGAAGTTTCTGCTATTAGTGGTCTATCAGTGGGCACTGTTCATAAGGCGCTAAAATTGCATAAATTTCACCCATATAAAATGCAGATTCATCAAACTTTGACCGAGGATGATCCAGACAGACGAGTGGAGTTTAGTGAAGAAATGCTTCAATTATTAACTACACATCCACATTTATTGAAATCGACTTGTTTTTCTGATGAGTCAACCTTTTTTAAATGGATTTGTCAATAAACACAACTGTCGATATTGGTGTGATGAAAATCCTCATGTGTTTACTGATGGACATACACAGTGGCCGCAGAAGGTAAACGTGTGGCTGGTATACTTGGTGATACAATTATTGGACCATTATTTATTGATGGAAATTTAACAGGTCAAAATATCTAGAAATGCTTGAAGATACAATCTATCCTTTAATAGTTGATGCGTTAGAAAGTCAAAGTGACGAAGAAGGACACCTGGAGCTCGATGAAACTGTTTTGCATTTTCAACAAGATGGCGCACCTCCTCACTATACTATTCCTGTTCGAAACTGGTTAGATGATAAATTTCCAGGGCAGTGGATCGGCAGACGAGGACCGATAGAATGGCCAGCTAGGTCCCCTGACTTAACTCCTCTTGATTTCTTTTATGGGGACATTTAAAATCTGTAATTTATGATACAATACCAGCTAATATTGAAGAGTTAAAATTTCGAATCACAGTGGCTTGCAAAAATATTACGAAAGAAACTTTTGAAAATGTTAGAAACGAGTTTCAACAAAGGCTGTATCATTGTTTAGCTGTAAATGGGGAACATTTTGAAAACTTGTTATGAAAACACTCGCTTACAAACATTTTTTCTACTGTTTAATACTAATAAATAGCCTTCTAAAACATGTAAATATTAAATTTTGATTAACAATGGTTAGTTGATAATAATGTTTTTATTTTGTTTCAACGCATCTTACTCGAAAATCCTAATGTGGGATAAAAAAAATTTTCCTACAAAAGTTGTTTATTTTTTTATGCAAAATATGAATCTGCTAAAAAAAATTAAGGTGCCATTAAAAAAACCAAAGTTGACCTTGAAATGACTTTAAAAAGGTCAATAAATTAAGAAAATAATTATGCCATATTTGTCCCCTTCGCTATCATACAACTTTTGTTCGAATTATTTTTCATCTGACTTTTGGTTTTGAGATATTAATTGCTGGAAGTTTTAAAATGAACACCCGGTATGTAGTACCTACTACATAAACACCTTATTTTTAACTTTAAATTCAGTTAACTTTTTTAACAACTTTTAATTTAAGGAAAATGTATTTATGAAGAAGTTCAGAAGGAATTGGCAGTAAATGATAATTGATAAATTAATACCAGACGAAAAATTTTGTCTCAGAATTAAAATTTAGGAATCATTTATTTTTGTGGAAAGAAAACAGTGTTAGGTAAAGCTGTTTCTACACTATGAAATTTTTCATAAGAGTCGTGATAAAACATTTGCATATTCCTTACTTTTATTATTACTTGCAAAATGTATGCTGAATTTTAATTTGGGTTACTGCATGTATCGTATTACTACTGTTCATACCGTAAAGCAAACAATTGAGTGTCCTTTGTTAAATTTGGGACTTTAAATTTGATTGCGAATTTCTTGCTTTAATATGGGGTTCCAAAAATTGAAGCTTTGCGAACCACCACACGGTTGGCTGGTAAATAAATATCTTTGCTTCTAGCATTACTTTTTTCAGACTGCCTAACTTTTTTTAATTCATTTCAATAATGCGTTCGCATCAGTGGGGTTTTTAATTTAACGCCTTCATTTGTTGTATTTTTTCTGCTTGAATTCAACAACCTTGCAATTTCTTTAAGAGACCTTATTCTAGCATGTTTATTTCATACAACTTTTGTTTTGTATTAAATAATATTAATATTAAATAATAAATAATACGCGAACCCTGTTCACGTTAGATACACTACTGCGATCAAAAAGTCCAATATCGATCTTGGCTTCGGCCAAGTTGAATCGCAAACGTCCGGGGACCGAATATGGCACTGAAAGAAGAAGATTAAATAATAATTCTCGTTCTTCATATAATGAAAGCAATGAACTAATTTGGTTCTATAAATTACATTTATAAAGCATATAACAGAAATGCAAGAAAGTCTACTTTAACCTAAAAACACAAATTTAAAAATCAGTCACAGAAAATAATTCTTCAATGTGTGTACTCGCAGCAAAATAGAAACTGAGCTAATTTATAATCGTTAAGAACAGTCGACTATCTTTTACATTGCAAATGAAGAATCGCAAAAGTTTAAGTAAACTCATGTATGCAACGATGATGGTATAAAATCAGCTTATTCATAATCGGTGATAATAATCCGTTCTTTTTTGCATATTTGTAATGGTTTACATCACCGTTTCATACCTTCACACTATAAAAGTAAGGAATATGCAAATGTTTTATATGTCGTTGAAGCTGGCCATAGATTCAATTTCCAGATTTAAAATATTAGAGTTGACCAAACAAATACTTCCAGTTTTTTGAATATAGCTTTATTTTACAACATTTATATGTTTAAGACCTCAAAGGTACAAAATGAGTATTCGCAAACTAATATTAGATTGTACCTGAACGTTTGCAACCCCTAATATTACCTACTGAAGTCAAAATTATGAGTTTATTATTAATATTTTAACAAATTCCATTTAAGCATTTTACACATTTTATATGTATGCGTATCACAACATATCAGATTCAAAAGATTTGCCGTCGGAGGTCAAATTTCTTAAAATTTCAAAATTCACAACTTTTTAAGCAGAGTTTGTAACACTCTGGGATTACTTTTAAATAATACCTCGACACCCTTGCGTATTACCACATATCAGCTTCAAAACGATTTGCCGACGGAGGGGGTCAAATTTAATCTTAAAAATTTCAAAAATTCACAACTTTTGCTTGTAAACAGCTTTGATTTTAATGCAAAAGAACATGTTCCTTACTAAATTGAATAATTTTACAGAAAGTTTTGGATTTTTATGCTCTTTGATTTTCGAGTTTTCGGAAATAATTAATGTTCGCGTTTTTATTTGGTCACACTAAAATATCAGATACGATTGAAGGGTAAATTCTTTTAGGTAATTTTGAATATATGCCTTAAAATTTAAGTGAAAATCTTAAAATTTAAGGTTATCAGAAAGGACAGCAAATTGGTATCGAGTATTTGTCTTTCACTTTATTTAGATAGTTGTATATTCTCAGGCATTAAAATGATATTTTATGTAGCCCTCTTTTGTGTAATTAGAGGTAATGTAATAATAGTTTATTTGTTTTAAACTTTTTTTTTTTATTGGCTAATTATTTCTTACAATCTGTTTTAATAAACATTCAGTAAGTATTTTAACTGTCATAAGTTAACCTGTGGGAATACGTCCAGTGACACACCCCCTTATAATCTTAATGTTACATTATTAGTGTTCATGATTACATTTTAAAATAGTGTTTATAACAGAGTATGAGTGGTATTGAATGTATTTATTCACTAAAATCTTGTTTTAAGGTCAGGGGGTTTGAATCTCTTTAATCTGCTGCTTCACTGCCGCTGTTATAGCTGAGTTTTTCCGCAAGTGGGTTTGGATGATGGACGAGTCTATTGTGATATGCTTCACTATATTTTGTAATTTCTTCTCTTACTGTGAGAATTCCTAGGTCGCGGTGGATTATTTGGTTTGAAACGTACCAAGGGCGTTTACAATAATTCTTAAACTTTCGATTGAAAGCGCTGTAGGATTTCTATGTTTGAAGTTGAGGCAGATCCCCAGAGCATAATCCCATAAGTCCAGATTGGTTTTAAAATTGTTTTGTAAATTAGTAGTTTGTTTTCCATTGTGAGTTTTGATGTTCTACCCATCAACCAATACATACTTCGAAGTTTATGACCCATCTGTTTCCTTTTGCTAAATATATGTTTCTGCCATGTCAATCGTCTATCTAGATGAATTCCCAAGTATTTGACGTCATCCACCTGGGGAGTTGGCGCTTGTTTAAAAATACCGGTGGACATGTTTCTTCTTGAGTGTGAAAGTTATCTGCAATGATTTTGTCTCATTCACTTTGATCCTCCATTTTTCCAACCACTTTTCTATTGCGTCGAGGCTTCTTTGCAACATTTCAGATGCTATATTCGGGTGTTTATGAGCGGCTATTACAGCTGTATCGTCCGCAAAGGTTGCAGTGGTTGCAGACCCCAATGTAGGCAGATCCGCCGTGAACAAGACATACAGCACAGGTCCAATTACACTACCTTGAGGCACTCCAGAGTTTATGGCCACCAATGGCGTGTGTTCATCTTGATATTTCACCAAAAAATGTCTGTCAGTTATATACGATTTTAGGATTCTGTAGTAGTTATGTGATAGTTTCTTTTTTATTTTGTATAGCAAACCTTCGTGCCAGACCTTATCGAAGGCCTGGGCAACATCGAGAAACGCTGCGGTACAATAACTGTTGTTTTCGAATGCCTGGTAAATTTTTTGTTACAATTCTATGAACCTGTTCTATAGTACCGTGTCTTTGCCTGAAACCAAATTGGTGATCGGGAATTAAATTTTGTCCTTCTAAGATTGGTTTTAGTCTTTTTAGGAACATTTTCTCAAATAGTTTTGATAAAATTGGTAGAAGACTAATCGGCCTGTACGATTTTACATCCTCAATTGGTTTGCCCGGTTTTGGAATGAGAATCATTTGGGCGACTTTCCATTGCTCTGGGAAGTATTCCAACCTTAAGACAGCATTAAACAGCTGAGTTATGTATTTCAACCCCTTATCTGATAGCTTTTTTAGTATTTTTCCAGTTATAAGATCGTATCCCGGAGCTTTTCTTGGACTTAGGTCGTTTTTAATGACAAATTTAATTTCAGTTATTTTGAAACGTTTAATTGGTAGTTCCAGCTGATCGGGTGCATCCAGGAATCGCCTTACTTCCGCCTCCTGGTCCAGATTTTCGGGTTTGAACGGTGCAAAAACTTTACCTAGATATCTTGCAAACAACGCCGCTTTTTCACTGTTACTTCTTGCCCAATCGCCATTTTCCATCAAGAGGGGTGGACAAATATCTTGAGGACGTTGTAATCTTTTTGTTGCCTTCCAAAGTGAGTAGTCCGTGGCTTCAGTTGCAGTTAGATTCTGCAAGTTTTTTTCTATGTTTCCATTTTTGTAATTGCTAAATAAATGCTTCAGTTCCTTTATGGCTTTATTTAGTTTATTCTTATCATGTGGAGCTCTTGTACGTTGCCATTGTTTCCTTAGTTTACGCTTCTCCGAGATCTTTTCCTTTATGTTAGTTGGGCATTCATCTATTTCTTTAGTTTCTTTATGCAGTGGCGTTGAGTTCCATGCAGCGCTTTGTATGGCTTGAGTCAGATGTTCGGTTGCTTTATCGATATGTTCCCTGGTTTTCAAGGGAATTTCCAAAATAGTTTTTCATCTAAAAGAAATCTGAATTTTTCCCAATTCGTCTTTTTACTTGTTAAGAACGGTGGGTTTTCTTTGTTTATTACTTTACTGTTCAATGTTACTATTACCGGAGAATGATCAGATGATAAATCCAAACATGAAGCAGCTCTGAAACGATTAGTTGGTATGCCTTTCACCACGCAAAAGTCAATAAGATCCGGAAGTTTTCTTCGATCTGTGGGCCAGTATGTGGGTTCTCCTGTTGAAATGTGGACAAGATTGTTAGCTTCCATGGCTTTAAGTAGTTCCCTACCTTTAGTTGTGATTATTCTTGAACCCCATTGAGTATGTTTGGCATTATAATCTCCCCCGGCAATAAATCTAGGGCCAAGACTCCTGTAGAAATGTTCAAATTGTTCCTTCTTAATTGTATGTTTTGGAGGACAATAAATTGAAGATATTATAATTGGTCCATTCCATTCTTCTACAGAGATGCTGGTGGCCTGTAGGTGTTCATGCTGGTATTTTTCAGTAAGATGATGTTTTATTGCATTTTTGATTATTATGGCTCTGCCACCATGAGCAGTTCCATCAGGATGTTGTGTGTCGTATATTGTGTACTTGGGAATTTTCATATAACTACGCTTAGTAAAGTGCGTCTCCGATATTAGAATTATGTCGATGTTATATTCAGCAATAAATGCTTTTATAGCTTGGCCATGTTGCGCTAGGCCACTAGCATTCCAGTGTGCTATTTTAATTATTTCTAACATTTTGATTGTTTGTCACGAGCATTGTTAAAAGATTTAGCATCGTTCCCATTTGTTCTATTAAGCTCTTCATCATCTTTTTCAGCTCCTGTATGTCATTAGATTGCGATGCATTTTCTACTTGTTGTTTGTCATTTACATTAGTAAATGATGTACCTAGACTTTGCTGTGCTTGTGGTTGTAGTGCATTAGCATTAATAGTTGGACGGAAAGTCTGCAGTACTAGTTGTGTGTTTTGATTGAAGCCTATCAATACCTGTGCATACGGAACATTAGGTCAAACTGATTGTTGTGGAATTATAATTGGTTGTTTGTTATCTTCTATTTTCTTTTCTCTTAATGGAGGAAATTTTTTCTTTTGTAGATCTTTATATATGGTACAGCCCTTATAGTTTGCTGGGTGGTTTCCATCGCATAAGACACACTTTACCAGGTTTTTCTCTTTCCTCTGGCAGCTGCTGGTGATATGATCCCCTGCGCATTTGACACAGCGTGGCCTATGATGACAGAAACTTTTAGTGTGTCCATATCGCTGGCACTTGGTGCATTGGGGTATTTCTTTTTTTGGACGAGGTGGTTCAAATTCAATTTGGCTGTTGTTGATTGTCTTTAGTTTATAGATATCTCCATTATTTTTTTGTGGTTTAAGTTCAACATAGAACATCGGGAGTGGGTTTTTAGTTTGTCTTTGTTTAATATTACATACATTTATGACTGTATGACCATACTTTTCTATAGCTGTCTTAATCACTTCGGTTTCGGTTGAGTGGTGTATGTCTTTTAGAACAACTCTAAAGCTACGTTCTTGCCTGCTTTGGTACGTATGAAATTTTGTTTTTTCTCTGTTAACCCTTTAAGGGTTATGCTATTAGAAGATCGATTAAAATCGAACATTTATTATTTTTTGGGAAAATGTTTACATATTTTGCACAACAATTAGTATAATCAAAAGAGCTTTATTTAAAATCACCTCATAATTTTTTGTACAAAATATTAAACAATACTCAAGTTACGGTCGTTGTTCGACAACCCTATTTTTAATAAGTGTTTTGCGGTGATCAGTACTATACGGAGTCAAGTTATCTAAAATTAAAAATTCAAAAGATTTAGTTAATATACGAGTTTATCTAGTACTTAACGAGCCATATTTCAAAAATTGAATTTTGAAAAAATGGCAACTGTTCAAAGTTAAAATATCGATTTTCGTAAGAAAAAGCGATATCTTTGTACTTAAAATGAAAATACGAACTAAAAGAAAAATCCCCGTTAAGTACTAGATTTGGATGTCTAAAGAAAGTATAAAAATTTTAAATAAATTTATTCACTAGTTTTGAAATATTTTGATCACCGACTTTCAACAGTAGAATACTGAGAAAGTCGCGTTTAAAGTTGTATATGCAGTTTTACACTAAAGCAGACAAGTTATTTTTACTTACACGAAGGCATATAACTTTGTAAAAACAACAGATTGACGCAAAACTTGTAAGCTATTTCTAACATTATATACTTTAAGAAATGTACTTTGAAAATTGTTTCTAGTGGATAACCCTTTAACAATCGCGGCGTAATTTTCGGCAGTTTTGGTTGTATTTTTATCTCCTGCTTTCCAAAAGTTTTGTCTCGTATCCATCTTTTGCTACCTCTTCCAGTAGATCATTATGGAACTATGCAACCTACCCTGTTACAAATAAAGGTGGAGGCTTAGATATTCTTACCTGGGTACTCTCTGCTTCTTGTTCTATCTTTTCATTACCTTCTCCATCATTTGGTGTTAGGATGGCATATTTGTTTGATGTTTGTGGTGCATTTAACCAGTAGTCAGCTAGTGTAGACTGTTTTGGCTTCCTTGTTTTCATTCCGGGCTGTCGGTTCGACCTCGTTTATTATAGTGGACACGTTTCCACGTATTAGGGTTAAATGTTTCTTGAGTTTGATTAGTTAGCGTACTTGTTATTGGCATCCCCATTTGATGTTGCTGTTGCAATTGTAGGGGTTTTGTGCAATCAACTGTTGTGGCTGGTACTGAATTGGGTGGTTTCCATAATATAATAATCCTGTGCTAGGGTATACGAATTGTGTTTCAATTGGTGTAGCATAATTATGGAAGACACTATTGGACCCAGGAGGTGGGTGGCTTATAGTCCCGTTAAATGGTTCTTCAACATTTTGGGTGGTATTTCACCTATACCCGGAGCCGTTTGTTGTATTTGGGACGAGCCCGTTTCCGATAGTTGCAGTTGTACATTTTGGGTGTCGAATTGTGGTAAATTACCTTTATCAGGCGGTGTTCGATACATATCAGTTTATGATTTATGACGTTTTCATTCTAACCTCACTTTATATAAAGTCCTAATAATTGTGTTATTTTGGGATGTTTACGCTGTATAACACTTACACCAATAATGAACTAGTCACTTAGAATAATAGGTGCTGTATCGGCTGTTAAAACTCACTATATCGAATATTTCAACGAAATTTTCTACTAGCATAAAATCACCGTGGGCACAGGACGGTACTTGATTTTTTAAACTTGAAAAATTTTCAAACCGGTACTCAGTAATTGCAGTTTTTGAAGAATTTGCAGGTATTCCTTGCAAAGTTATGTTAAAAACCAGTAGCTTTAAATCAGTAGCTTTTCAAAACGGGAATTTTTCCGCTACCTGATCTTTGGCAACGTACAATAGATACAAACGGTGATTGATTTTGCAGAATAAATGCAATTTAATTAAAATTTCATCATGACTGCAATGAAAAAAAGTGAATTATAACTGTATGATGATGACATTAATGAAAATGTTCAGTATTGTATTGAATGTGGAGAAGCATATCAATAAGCAACTACAAAAAATACTGATTGGAATAAAAGTGTGCGCTGTAAGCGTTGGTTGCCCTAGCGTAGGTGAAAGGCGCCTTTGTACAACAACTTATATTTTGATAAGTAGCAGCGTCAAAATTTGAATTTAGAAATATTAAGAAAATTAATTAAGTAACAAAGGAAAAATGTTTAAAAATAGTTTTGGAAAGTTTTAGAAATGCAAAAACGACAAACATAGTCGACCTAATTATAAATTGAAAAGAAAATATCTACTTGTTATCTGGTATCTACTTCTTAGATTTATACTAGCCTATCACCTCAGCTATATTTTCTTTTTAACTTATATTTTGACCCCCCTCCCCCAAAAGTATCATAAAATCTATAGAATTTTAAATATTATATACTACTTAGTAAAAATAAAATATTTTTTGAAAATAAATTTAAAAGAAAACATAGTTGAGGTGATAGGCCAATAAAAATCTAACAAGTAGACACCTTTTTCATAACACACTACCAACAAAACATTCAAAACAGCAGATTCAAAAATAGCAAACAAAAATTATAATTTTTACAACTTACTGGATGACTTAGGTTACGTTCTTATTTACAAAGTGGAATTGAACTTCTCAGACCCAGATTGATAAAGAAAATACAAAATCTACTTACCACCCTTTGCAACCGACTTCGAGGCTTGAATGAAGGGGCGTGTCACCCATTTCGTATTTTGTATTCAAAAAAATCTAAATCGTTTGTGTATCGTTTGTGCATGATTGTGGAATTATTTATTTTTGTTTGTACCTCTTTTGTTTTTGCATAATTGAAAAAAGTTTTAAGGGGGGGATAGATATACGGTGGAAATTCAACAAAATTATACTTCCACCATTTTAAAATCAAATTCTAACTAGTTATTTTAGTATTTCCATTTTCGTGAACTTCGAACAAGTTATGTGTAGAAGTAACATACTTTACTTCGGTATTGCATAACAAATTTTGCAATACTTTAAGACAATGTTCCTAATTATTCAATTTTATTCGTATGTATATAAATTTTTAAATTATAGTTCCACAGTTATTTATACAATTACTACCCTTGCGTGATGAAAGCCACCGGAGTCATGTATGGTACTATTTTAATTGCAGCAGTGAAATGCTTCTGCTATTAGAAAATATTAATCATAAAGTCGGCCTGACGGATTGACTTAAAATGTTAATATAATATTTAAATTAGTATTTAAAGAACACAAGAAGGAATTTTAACATTTTATCAAATACATGTTACATCACCAGTAGTCCGTACGTCACTTCAACTGATCCTGTCAAC
This sequence comes from Lycocerus yunnanus, assembly GCA_036346125.1. Lineage (NCBI taxonomy): Eukaryota > Metazoa > Arthropoda > Insecta > Coleoptera > Cantharidae > Lycocerus > Lycocerus yunnanus. The sequence continues at coordinate 1,016,070 of JARFIX010000075.1, read as the reverse complement.
TCTTGCTGGACCAGCCGATATATTATTCATCGTTTTCAAAAAAAAAATAAAATAAATAATCAAACTGGTGCAGAATTACTCAAACGTTGCTGTCGTTGGGGTTGGAAAATTCCGCGGGCCATTGGAGCGTTTACAAGAACTTTTGGTGAGTCCGGATTTATGGATGGTAGACTGGAGACATGCTAAATTTGAACTTTGAATTTTGACGCTACTCTCAAATTCAAAAAAATTATATCTTTGTCAGACGCGACTTAATTGACCAACAAAAAAATACGGGTTTTCGTATTTATCATGTAAAATGTGGAAAAAATTCGAAATTTTTAAGACGAAATTTGACCCCCTCCGACGGCAAATCTTTTTGAAGCTGATATGTTGTAATACGCAAGGGGTGTCTAGGTATTATTTAAAAGTAATGCCAGAGTGTTACAAACTCTGCTTAAAAAGTTGTGAATTTTTGAAATTTTTAAGACGAAATTTGACCCCTCCGACGGCAAATCTTTTTGAAGCTGATATGTTGTAATACGCAGGGGTGTCTAGGTATTATTTAAAAGTAATCTCAGAGTGTTACAAACTCTGCTTAAAAGTTGTGAATTTTCGAAATTTTAAGATGAAATTTGACCCCTCCGACGGCAAACCTTTTGAAGCTGATATGTTGTAATACGCAGGAGTGAATAGGTATTATTTAAAAGTAATCCCAGAGTGTTACAAACTCTGCTTAAAAAGTTGTAAATTTTCGAAATTTTAAGATGAAATTTGACCCCTCCGACGGCAAATCTTTTGAAGCTGATATGTTTTAATACGCAAGGTGTCTAGGTATTATTTAAAACTAATCCCAGAGTGTTACAAACTTTGCTTAAAAGTTATGAATTTTCGAAATTTTAATATATTAATAAATATAACACATAATTTTGACTTCAGTAGGTAATATTAGGGTTGCAAACGTTCAGGTACAATCTAATATTAGTTTGCGAATACTCATTTTGTGCCTTTGAGGTCTTAAACATATAAATTTTGTAAAATAAAGCTATGTTCAAAAAACTTGAAGTATTTGTTTGGTCAACTCTAATATTTTAAATCTGGAAATTGAATCTATGGCCAGCTTCAGCCACATGTGTTTTATCACGACTCTTGTAAAAAATTTCATAGTGTATAAACAGCTTTAGGTAACTAAAATATACCAACACTAACAAATTTTAATTTTTAAAGTATATTAATTTTACTTTCCCATTTACGTAGTAAAGGAAAGTATTGTAATCGAGTAAAAAAGTTTTAAAGTTAGCATTTTTCCCATGGTCTATAGAAGTCGTTTAAGACAATTTTGGAATGATGTCTGGATGTGTGTATGTGTGTGACCGTTTTTTCGTCCACGATTTCGGAAAACGCATGGACCGATTGACTTGAAATTTGGCAGGTTGGTTGCAAATCACCGTCTAAAGAGGTGATTAGATTTTGGTTAAAATCCGTTCATTTTACTTAATGTTTTGAAAGAAACAAAACTTCTAAGTTTTCTTCTTCTTTTAACTTATAGTTAAAAATGAAAATAGTGTCAATTGAAAGAGATTTTATTTGTGCGTGTAAAGATACCCAACACTTGAAACTTTTCTCTTAAATTTCTATTAAAATATTTACATAAACAGAATCATTGCATTTAAAAGAATATGAGCGGCCTTGGAAACAAAATAACCAATAAATTCAAACAAATGTTTTAAAATTAAAATTTTAAATTTTAAAAATTAAAATTATAGTTATTATAATAAAGCTAACAGTGAATGGGAAAGTCATGGGATGTCACATCAGATTTTTTCAAATAGTGTAATAACAATAATACAAATTAATATTGTCATTGTTATGCAATTTTATAAAATTTCTCTTCACTGGATGATTTTTTCAACATTCAGCCAAATTCCTCCTTCCGCCACTACCATAACGGATTGAGGAGCTATTTTCAAAGGACATGTTGTTTTAGGATGTAATCTGTATCGAAAATCGCGCAGTAATTTAGTTAAGGCGACTTTCATTTGAATCATAGCAAGCCGCATACCTAAAAATTATTAAATAAAATTTATTCGACGATAATGTGTATGTACCAATCTACCAAGGCAAACGCGAGGACCATCTCCAAATGGTAACCAAGTAAAGGAATTTCGGGACGATATAATTTCGCTTGAAAATCGTTCGGGGTCAAACTGTTCTGGATTTGGATAATATTCTGGATCATAATGAATCTCGTTCAAAGGAAAAAATACTATCACATCTTTTTCAATTACCAAATCTGAATTCGGAACCTGATACGATTTAGTACATCTTCGAAATAGATTTGAAATTGCAGGATATTTTCGAAGCGTTTCTAAAATTGCATAAATTTTATTCTTTTCTAACTGACTATTTAAATGATTTAATATTACCTTTAATACATTTATCCATGTATGTCATTTCCATTATAGCGTCATAAGAAAGCTTTCCATCGTGCTCTTTTAAAACGGTTTCTATTTCATCTCTTAACTTTTGTTGAATATCCTGTTGAAATGCTAATTCATACATGCAAAATGCAATGGTTGTTGATGAAGTATCAAATCCAGCCACAAAAAATAGTATTGCTTGAGCAACAATCTGTTCAAATGATAACGAAAGCAAATCCTTTTTGTTTTCCATATTTTTACCATTATGATTTTCTTGCAAATTGAAGCAATCATCATTGTCTTTATCAGAAATGTCAACGGTATTTTTTAACCGAATCATTTGTTGCATAAAGTCTTTTCTAACTATATTGTTTTTTTCTCTGTAGTCAATCGTATTTTGTACAATTTCAATAAATAAGTTTGTAATGTCGGGAGAGTTATGAGGAAGTCTGAAATAACTTATCAAATCCGGCATTAGAAATTTCATGGCCATTCGTAATTCGCTTGCTCTACCTCCATGGCCTACCGCACGTTCTCCATATTTTCGAAAATCCGAAAAGCATTTTGTAAACTATTAATTTCAATTCCAAAAGCAACGGCTGCTATAATATCTGAAGTATATCTGCCTGCTACATCTTTAATATCTAATATTTCCTATTTTCTGCAATTTGATTTATTAAACTCGCTAGTTGTGTGGAACAATTTTCAATTGTTGGAAACATCATTTTTAGTTTACAACTGGTAAATAGAGGTGTTATTTTTTCTCTCATATTTCTCCATTCATCACCTTTTAAGGAGAACAGATTATCACCAAAAGTATCATAATCATTCTTATCGAATACACCATGGGCAGTAAAATGGTTAAAATCTCGAACCATAATTGACTTTATTAATTCTAAATCAAACACAACCAGCACCGGCTGGTGAAGAAAGTAATATCCGAAGTATTTTATTCCTTTTGGTTTTAATTCGGTGTAAAATTCTTTGAACATTTCGTGAAGTGACACTCGACCTAAAGCGATATCATTTAAATTGCCCAAAGGAAAACTGCAAGAAGGTGTAATTACTCCTCTTTGGCTCCAGTAAGTATATGACCTTTTAAAATATAAATATAATATAAAAATTAAAATTGTAAGTAAGATTAGGAAGTTATTAACGGTGAGCACATGTAAAATAACATTTTACATTACACTCTTTAATTCACTATTAATAGGTTAGGCACTGCAGAAATCGCGATTCGAATTATTATTCGTATTAGTTATTAAATTAGTTATTAATGTTATATTACACAATATATTAAAACGCAGATGTCTAATCTAATCTTTTTACGAAATATTTTTAATTATGAAAATAAGATGTTAATTATAGCATTATAATTTATTGATAAAAAATAATATTTTTTTTCAAACCACATTATACAATAAATATTAATAAGTGAGATTACCAATGCATTACTCTATATTACGGTTAGAGACCCCATAATGTACAATGTACAGGATTTTTGTGATTTGGGGTACCAGGAGTTGGAGTTAATCACAAATCATAGATTTTAGGTTCTAGTTCGTTTCAGCGAGTCTCCATTCGGAGAGCAATTTACCATATTCCACTAGGTAATTTCGACCACGTTTACCCTTCGGAAAATACAAACTACATTTGGAGGTCTATGTACATACATAGATGGTACAATATTCTTAGCAAATACAGCTTGGGAAGGACAAATTTAAAAAAAATGTTAATTATTGTTAATGAATAACAAAAATGTGACTTGGGCATTAAACTATAATAATACATATATAATGTACTACAGTTCAGTTATAGCAATCGCTACTGTATTATTATATTTCAATGTGCCAGATCTTATAATCTTATTAACGAATCCTTATTAATTTAATGAATTGTTGATAATTAATTTTTTTGGATTCTTTGCACTAAGGATAGCAATCTGTTTTAAATGAAATTACTGCATTTTAATTTTTGATAATTAAAAAAATTTCAGGTCCTGAACAGTTCTTTAAAAGGCTCTAGAGGTTAATAAGACAAAACTTAAACGTAAATTATATTTATTTTATAATAAGGACTTTTTGTAATAAGTCGAGAATAAATCGACTGATTTAAATTTTTTTATAAATATCATAGATAGTTAGAACCATAGAAATTTAATTTTTATTGTTGGTGATTACTTTTCCTCGGCTTCTAGCTCTGGTGTTAAGATGAACTTTAATTTTGGTTGTTACTTTCGTTGAGGAAAAATTAAATACTTTTTTGAAATCACAATTTACAATTTTATTTTTAATATTGTTCAGTTTGTAAATTAATAATAAACATGTTTAAGATAAATTGTTGGGGAATCTAAAGTGTGTGAATTCGTATTCCAACCAAGTTGGAACTAAAACTTCAATTAAGTTTTAAATTTTTACTGTGTTTTCTGTTGTCCAGATATTTTGAGATATTTCTAAACTAGACGTTGCTATTCAAAACCTTCCAAAGCAATTTTCTGCATTTTTCATCAACGTTAAATTTAGTTTATTGTGGTGCATTAATAAAACTTTTTAATTTATTTTTAACCATTAATTTATTATATTTATTTCGTTGATATCTCGCCCTTTACTAGCTATCAATATTTCAATTGCTAAATTGTTTAGATGACATTTAACTTTGGTAAATGTTTATTAACTTGTGAAATTATATGTTGATAGAAATATTTTAAAAAGTTACAAGTTGAATGAGCAGATTTCACCTATTTGGTATCAAATCTAATTAAATATAGTAAAAAACTAACTCTAACTAACTCTTGACGGTGTGCATCAAAACGGCTTGCATCAAAAAAGCCGCGTGGAATCGTTTCGTTCCTATGTTTACGATATCTTTCACTTTTTAAGTTTTTAAGATTTTCATATTGAAGAATACTTAAAAAAACGTAAGTTAACTTAAGTTTATAGGATTGGAATTTTTGTATTTTATGACTTCATGACTATGACTTCAGTTGCTTCGACTATGAAATGGAAAGAAAATGCAACTAAATTGTTAGTATTTTATGCTCTGTTGCACTAGTTTTATAGGATTGACTTTCTTCTATATATTCTATATATTAGTTCTATATATTAATGGAAAGAGTACAAAATTAGGAATACAATGGTGTATATAACTCAAAACGTAAATTTTTGAATGAATACAACAATAATATAATTTACATATACTCGTACGTTTTCTACTTCATGGTAAAGAAACGAGATCAACCAAAATATGGTTCAAAAAATCCCATATCTTCTCTTGACGTTAGCTAAATTATCAATTTGTACTTGGAAGTAAATAAACAATTGTATTAGCAATTATATGTTATCTGTGCAGGGTTAAATAGTGAAGCAGTGCAATAATTTTTCGATGATAATTAACTTTGCCAAATTAATTATTATTTATTAATTGATTATGCTAAATTTTTATGCGTAAAGTAACTAAAGGTTAAAGTAATTTATAGATTATTAATAAAATTAATAAAACTAAAAATTTTTATTAATATTTTATATCTCTGAATTGAAAATTCAATTCACTAATTATCATATTTAATTAAAATTTTATAAAACATTTAATATTTTAAAATTTTTAAAGTTATAATGTATATTCACAATTTTATCAGCATTCATTTTGGAATAATAGTTAAATAACAAAGTTTGTCCAACAATTTGGGGTTGTTTATGCATCAAATGTACTTTGTATGGATATCAGCAAAATATACTACATACAGTCATACACATATTCATCGTTGATGAATTTGAATGCGTTTATTCTTCGATACTGATTCAAAGTACATACTTAAAATTGCTCTACGCAAATGTGTTTAGAAATTCTATCAGTTCAAATTTGATTTTATTATTTAATTTCTTTAGACACCCTAATTAAGTGCTATTTATATACGTTGTGTTATGTTTTGTTGTTTTCAAAATAAGTGCAGTACGATTAGTGTTTTATTTATTAAATATTATATAATATTACCTACTAAATAACATGATTAGCTATCGTTATAACTTGTTTTGAAGTTGAAGATAAGATTATTTGTAATATATAGGAATGACATACAAATAAGCAGTACAAATTCGATAATCCCGACCTACGTAATCCGAATATGCAATAGCAGGGAGTCAATTCAATCACGCAAGATTAGTATGAAATTTTTAATTTTAAACAATTAAAAGTCTTAAAAATTAAAATTTACTCACAGTAAACTGATATCTAAGCAAATAAACTTTTTCCGGATATTAATACTCGTAGATAGATATTTATGCAACCGATCAAAACAATACAAAGTATTCTAGGGTAACTAAAAAATCAAGCTGAAATAATATATTTGTAAATTTTTGATTTTTTTCAATTTATAATTCAGGTAGACTATGTTTTTGTCTTTTTTTTGCATTTCTAAAAATTTCCAATATTATTTAAAAAGGTTTTTTTTTTAATTTTTAATTAATTTTTCTAATTTATCCAAATTCCAATTTTTGGCGCTGCTATTTGAAATAATATAACTCAATACAAACAATCCAACAAAACATTCCACGAAAACTTATAATGCTTACTGATTTTATTATTATAAAATTTTTCACTTGTTGACAATACACTTTTAGGTTAGTTATTATTTTATGACAGTTTGTAAACAAAATACAATCCGTGCGTAATATGCATGTTGATAACTTCAGCCCGTGATTAAAACGATTGAAATTACGTCTTGTCAAGGTGTAATTAAACGATTACTTAGCGCCATAGAAACCAGTACGATAAATGACGTTTTAGTGACAAAAGTAGAAAAAATACAATAGGTTTTATTATACTATCTTGTTATTACATTTTTACTTTATCATAAGTATGTAATATGATTCTTCTTAATTCTTTTCTTCTTAAAGTTGTTTTCTTAAGATTCTTAAAGTATAGTTGATGGGTTACTTTATTAATATACATATCTAATAAATAGATGGCTAATTTAACTTAAAAAATATAACAATAAATATTAAAAATTTATGATCTATGCTAAAGAATTTTCAATCACTTTTTCCTAAAATTACTTTGTTGATTAAATATTAATAAAAAAAAATAATCTTTTTTTTTTCTACAATCAACATGGAAAGTGGGTGTTCGCGCTCGCACTTGACAAAGAAAATTAACGTTTTCTGAGGACTGTCACTTTGCGCTTTAAAGCAGAAAGAAAAACTTTACGTGCGCCTACCCCAATTATTATATAAATCAAAATATCAAATATACAATCGTTATTAGTATCAATGACAATGTGTAAATATTTGATTTCTTTACGTATAAATGTCAAAATTAGTATGAAATAAAAATATTTAGAATATAATTATTACATATTACATACATACATGATCGGTTTTAAACGTCTTGCGACGTTGTCCGATACCCTATCAAGAAACGGGGTTCCTTATGTATTGGATACAACCGAAGTCGTCTACCCGTTCCCTCAAGAGGGCACTCTAGAAATTAATACCTCAGAATCCTCAGAATACCTTAGAAATTAATATCTCAGCGCGGAGACGGCATTGCAAAGTGAGCTCTACCCAGATTCGAACCGGAAAGTCTTACATTAGCAGTTACGCTAACAACCATGCCAATGACCGTCTCCATGATAATTATTATAATATTATTATTATTGTATAAAAACATTTGCTTCCCTCAATTATTAATTTTATTAATTAAGATAAACGCGCTGCTCATTCTTTTGTGACATTAATGTAAACAACCTTCATTTGTTTACGTAAATATAAAATTTAATGGAAATATACAATTTGTTTCATGTAAAACTAAAAATTTGCAAATTGAATACTAAAACAATTTCAAAACTTCTGATTGAAGAAAAAACTTGTGTATATGTTCGAGTGTAACATTACCGCTTTCGGAAGATTGTCTATTTCCTTTTCTCGAGCGGCAATGCATTAATTTGCAAGCTTAATATAGAAATACATAGCTATTGCATAATTTGAAATAATGTCTTTTGCAGCTGCAATTTATTTAATTCAAATCGCGTATTTAAGAAATAACAACTGAAAGCTATGTTGCCAATTTCATCCGCAAATTGTATTATATAAAATTATTTAGTTTAGTATTGCCGAATAATCCAGCTTTTGCTTAATCTTATAAAATTACAGTTAGTTTCAAATTTTTTCTACATTCAGCCAAATCCCTCCTTCGGCGGTTAGCATAAGTGATCTATTGGCTCTTTTTAATGGATAGGCTGTTTTGAATTTAAATTATATCGAAAACTCCTCAATAACGTAGTTAAAGCGACTTTTATTTGAATCATAGCAAGCCGTGCACCTAAAATGATTGATTATTATTAAATAAAATTTATTACAAGTCGATCTGAAACCTTACCAATACATGAACGAAGACCTTCTCCAAATGGTAGCCAAGTAAAGATATTTCGTTTCGATATATTTTCACTTGAAAATCGTTCGGGATCAAACCTCTCTGGATTTGCATAATATTGTGGATCGTAATGTAGTTCATTTATGGGAATATAAACAATCATATCTTTTTCAATTATGAAATCTGAATGTGGAACTTGATATGCCTTAGTACATCGTCGATATAAGCTTGAAAATACTGGGTACTTTCTAAGTGTTTCTAAAAAATTTACATTTATAGGTTAAACCAAACCATAAACTAAACACTGTGTATTATGTAATATTACCTTTTATACATTTATCCATGTATGTCATTTCAATAATTGCGTTATACGAAACCTGTTCTTCGTGATCATTTAACACTGTTTTTATTTCGTTTCTTAACCTTTCCTGAATGTCCTGATGAAAAGCTAATTCAAACATGCAAAATGCAATGGTTGTTGATGAAGTATCATACCCTGCTGAGAAAAACAGTATTGTTTGGGAAACAATCTGTTCAATGGATAACGAACACGAAACCTTTTTATTTTCCATATTTTTGTTGTTAATATTTACTTTTAAATTAAAGCAATCGTCACCATCACTAACCTCAACGTTATTTTTTAACTGAATCATTAATTGCATAAAGTCTTTTCTAACTATGTTGTTCTCTTCTCTGTAGTTAATCGTACTTTGCACCAGTTTAAGAAAGAAATTTGAAACATCCGGAGGGTATATAGGAATTTTTAAAAATGTTATCAAATCAGGCATAAGCGTTTGAATGCTTAAACGAATTTCATTGAATATCTCTGCGTGACCAAGTGCACGTTCTCCATGTTTTCGAAAATCCGAAATAGGATTTTTCAATGTATTACTTTCAATTCCAAATGCAACAGTTGCAATTATATCTGTAGTGTATCTTCCTGCTACATCTACCATATCTATCTTTTTCGAACTTTCTGCAGCTTGATCTAGCAAGCTGGCTAGTTGAGTACAGTAACTTTCAATTATTGGAAACATCATTTTTAGTTTACCGCTGGTAAATAAAGGTGTTAATTTTTCTCTCATGTTTTTCCACTCTGTACCTTTTAAAGAGAAAAGATTACCACCAAAAGAATCGTAATCCTTTTATCGAATACACCATGGTCGGTGAAATGGGAAAAATCTCGAACCAGAATTGATTTGATTAATTCTAAATCAACTGCAACCAACACTGGTTGGTGAAGAAGGTAATATCCAAAATATTTTATTCCTTTGGGTTTTAGATTGGTATAGAATTGTTTAAACATTTCTGAAACCGATACTCGCCCTAAAGCGACATCACTTAAATTACCTATGAGAAACGTACAAGGAGGTGTAATTATTCCTCTTCGGGACCAGTAAGTATAAGTCCATTTAAAATATAAATATATCACAAACACCGAAGTTATAAATAAAACTAGAACGTTATTAATGGTAAATAGATTTAAAAGCGACATTCTGTATGCCACTTAACTACACTATTTAATTAGATTGTTGTTAAAATCACTATTGCACTAATTTTAATGTAAAAGTAAAAAAATTTTAAACGACCTTCAATGCTTTAGCAATTGTAGAGCCTGGTTTAGATACTGAATTAAATGATTCACAAATGAACCATTTGTGCAGCAGTTTTCCACCAACCGTTTAAATAATCTTGATTCGAATGTTTTGGCAGAAAATGATAACCTCTGAGTTTGGTGTCATAACAAAGTGCACCAGTCACGTTTAGTGTAATTTAAAAATTTATTATCAAACGCAAATTTATCACATATATCTAAACTAAATGTAATTAATCAGTAAATTACTTTACAGAACGAATTAATCGTATAAAAAAATAATTAATCAATTTTCGAGCTGGTGAAAATTATTAGCGGAACTTGTTATTCGAATTAATTAATAATTTTGTTAACATTTAAACGTTTTTTGATAATATTCAATTAATTTTAATACATTTTATAAAAAAACTTCATAACAATGCACAAATATTTAAATTTAAGGTCATTTGTTAAAATTAATTATGGTTAATGCCCTGTTACTTGAAAAGCAATAGTTAAATTTAAAACAAAATACACTAGCACAGATAAAATGATTATTTTATTTAACAATAACCGTTATTTAAAATGATTAATATTTGTGAAAACAATTAAATAAGAATAAAAATTTTAAAACTTTTCTTCAACTGGTCGGATTGTGAGCTCAGTTATCTAAAAGAAATGAATATTATTAATAATAAAAATATGTATTATTTTTCAGATAGCTATTTGAAATCTTATCAATTCGTTAATACAACATGATAAAGATGCTATGTATTTACCTGCACATGGGAAGGTGTAGCTAAAACAGAAGCAACTGTATCCGCAATATCTTTTGAAGCTAAACGGGGTAAAGTATTAAAGGATTCTTCAATTTTGCTATCGTTAAAATATCCACTAGCTTTAAATAGTTCGGATTCTACATAACCAGGACTAATACTCTGTAAAATAATAATAAAATTTTACTCAAATTTTTTTCAAAACATTGCAATTTCTTTATAAAATTGCTAGAAATTAATTTTTAAACTGATTAGTTAGCTTATTTCTGCATATTTTTAATTTACCCGGAAGGAATATGCAGATTAGCGCTATAGTATTTATATGTACAATTTATATATTATTATGTAATATAAATAAAAAAATAATTTGGTTATAAGCTAATATTTTAATGTATTAGTTGATTTATTTTATGTAATAATAATTATTTCGATAAACTTTTTATAATACCAAAATTTTCGAATATTCGAATATTTCGAATTAATAAACTAACAATAAATTGAAATAATAATTACCACTATTTGAAATTCAAGAAAATGCGTATGATATGGAAAATATTACATAAGGTTGTTATTATTGTGCGATATTAAAAATAAATTAATTTTGGAAGCCGAAGTTAATTTCTACGCACATTTCATTAAGGTTATTACGTAATAAAATTGTCGAGGTTAATTTCATAATCTGTCTAGAAGCTTATACCTACAGTGTCTTATAAAAGTGAATATGTGCCCTTAAATCACGGAATAATAGTTCTATTTTTTTAAATAAATAAACCAGCAGAGTGGCGTGTTGGAAGACTTATGTGACTGCGAATTAGTAGTCGCAGGTTCGAATTCCACACGCGCCTGTTGGGTCGAGTAAAACAGAGAATTAATCCACCTCGTGAAAGGGATTGTGAGGACTTTCAGAATGGAAGTAGATATATTCCGATAGGAATAGAAAACCTCTGATAATAATAATAAATAATAAATTTTTAATTCAATTTTTATAATTATTCTCTGTTGTTTATGTATAGTAGTACTATGTAATAAATTAGAAAAAATAATCTCGTAATTTGTTTGTTATATTAAATTAGAAAAATATGCTGACATCATACCTCATAAAAGTCAACATACACTAGCCGATTTTCAATTTTGCTGACTTGAAAATGCAAGAATGATTTCATCTAGTAGTTGCATTATTGATTAGTTAGTATTGCCATCGATATGCTAGAAGTTTGAAATAAATTAAATTGCATTTTGACAAAATTAACTCACACACACAATCATATGACATATGGGAAAAATTAACCTCAAGTCCTTTACGAAGAAAAATCTTTACGCCAATTAATTAGCAGATCCCACGCTAATATTAATAATATTTTAATTAAAAATGTTTAAAATAAGTCTCGCTGTGGTCGTAAAATGAAACTAACTGCTACAGATAAAAATTTTATTGTCGGAAAATTAAACGAGAATCGAAAACTAATGCTCCTAAATTGACGACAAAATTTCCCTTATGATTAACAAATTAATTTCAACAAAAACCGAAACCTTTCATTTCAAAAGTGAATATAATTATTATAGGGCAATAGAATTTAAATTTATAGGTGAATATATTTCTTACTGGTTATACGGCCCAACAAACACAACGTTCATGAAACGCATCATAAATAACACAACAAAACAACAATCGTCCGAATAGCAACTTGAACACCAACCGAAACCAAAAAAATATAAAATGCAATCAAAAATTAAAGTTTTGTTTAAGGTTTTCTTCGATTATCCTGGTGTAGTGCACCATGAATTTTTTCCTACTCGTCAAACTATGAATAGGGAATATTTAAGCGTTATGAAGCGTTTGTGTGAAGCTATCTGCTAAAAACGTCAGATTTGTAGAAAAAATGTGAAATTAATAAATTTTGCACCACGGTAATGCACCTTTGTACAATTCTTTGTTGGAAATTTTTTTGGCCAAAAACTCAACCAATACCACTCCTCGAACTTCATATTCGCCTCACCTGCGACTTTTTTCTCTCCTCGAGAATAAAATTACCACTCTGTGAACATCGTTTTAAGTTAATTGAAGATATAAAAACAAATTTGTTACAGAATGAAACCTAAAACTCACTTTTGAAAAGTGCTTCCAAGATTTAATTAAGCGTTGGTACTTGTGCATTATTTGCAATCGAGAGTACTTTGAAGGAAAAATAAATTGCAATGCAACAGTAAAGACGTATTTTACATTTTATTCTATCAGTTCCGTAACTTTTTGATCAAGAGTGCATACGTATTGTATTTTAATAATCCGATAATTTTCAATCAGTATTCTAAAGTTTCACCGTCGATATAAACTGCACTTTAGAAGACAAAAGACTGACACCTTATATTTTATTTCTAAAAGTACCAAATGAATGATTCTGATCTTGAGAGACATAAAAGTGATAAAAACCATGATTTATTACAATGAAGTAAGAAAATACTTACTGTAACTTTGATTTTACTTCCAATTTCATTCAATTCCCGCCGTAAAGTTTCTGTTAGAGCTGTAACGGCATACTTGGAAGCAGGATAAACACTCAAATTAGGTGCATCGGGTATAGAGTGACCAACAATGCTATTAATATGGATAACATGTCCATCGATATTATTAGATCTCATATCTTGAACAGCTTCTCGTGTTGCAATAGTTAAACCCAGCACATTTGTGTCCAATATCATTTTAAAATCACTCGTTGATCCATTTAACAAAGTGGCAGTTTTAATAATTCCGGCATTATTTATCAAAATGGAAATCGGGCCCAAATTTTTTTTACCCACTTAAAAGCATTTAAAATGTCTTCTTCGTTTGTCATATCTGTTTTAATGCCATAAAACTGTTTACCTTTAAATTTTTCTGACATTTCGTCTAATCTTTCTTTACGTCGTGATAATCCAACTATCTTGAATAATAAAATTTTGATCATAAAGACACCAATAGTAATCATTAGGTTTTTAGGCACAAAAAATAATAAATATTATTTACCTTAAGATCATAATTAACGAGCTTCTCAACAATTGCTGCTCCAATTCCAGCACTAGCTCCTGTTACTATTGCTATTTGACCTGCCCAACGCTCCATAATTAATTAACAAAGCTGCGAATTAAATCTTTGCTAAAGTAGGCAATCAAATATTAATAGGCATCATTATAAATACGCAATTATATAATTAATTATCTTAATTATGTAATTTTATTATTTATCAATTTTTTTCTGTATTAACTGTATAACTAGCGCATGCTGTATTATCTATAAATTATCAAAATTAAAGTTTAGAAATAAATAAAATTATGTAGATAAACAATAAAAATGTATAACTTTAACATATTTATAGTAAAAAGTAAATAATATGCTAATTATTTTATATTTAAAAGGTTATGTTGTTTACTCTTACCTAACAATAAAACAAAAATAGTTTTTTAGGAAGGAGAGGGAGTAGAGAAGAGAAATGTAGGAAGACCGAGGAAAAGATAGGTACCGGAACAGGCAAAAATGCCTAAACCGTGAACCGCAGAAGAAAAAGTACAAACTGCTCTCAAATAATCGATCAAATTGAAAAATTGGGATCTCGAGGAAAATAAGTAATAATTAAATTATTATTAAAAATATTAATTAAAAGTATAACACAAAACATTGTCTATGTAATTTTGTTCTTAATTAAGTTTTGGAAATTACAAATTCTATAATGGACACAAATGATAAAACTATAAATGAATTTACATTTAAAAATTATCAATAATTTCTGAATGCATAACTGGTACATACTGAGTTGTTCACAACAATTAAAATTGTATAATATATTTTATTTTAAAGTTTTGTATTAAATTAATCCAACATTAATCAAAAATTAATTATTCAAACTTTTAAAACGTTTAAAACGTCTGATGACAGCAGTAATCATTGCTGAAAGCTCAGGAATAATTTCGCTTATTGTTTATTTAACTTATTAATTTTCAAAATTACAATTTAATGTTAATAATAATAATATATGTATATAATTTTAAAATTTTGTAGTGGTAAATAACTACGGTGAAATAATTATGAAAACAATTTAAAAAAATATTATTAAAACGTTTCTCCCACTGGTCGGATTGTGAGCTCAGTTATCTAAAATAATTAAAAATACTAGTGATAAGGATTACTATATTATTTTCAGATATAATATCATAAAGGTAGCGTAAATTTACCTGCACATGAGAAGGTGTAGCTAAAACAGAAGCAACTACATCCGCAATATCTTTTGAATGTAAACGGGGTAGAGTTTTAAATAATTCTTCGGTTTTGCTATCGTCGAAATATCCACCAACTTTAAATATTTCTGTTTCAACATAACCAGGACTAATGCTCTGCGAAATAATAAAATGTACAAATTATTTCAAAACGTTAAAATCCCATACAATTTTTTTATAAATTGGGTAGAAAGGAATTTTGAAATTTGTTTGCATTTAAAATGTTGGCATATTTTTAGTTTACTCGGAAGGAATACAATAGAATATTATACACCTATCATTATAATGCTAAAAAAAATAGACACGCTATAGTTAGGTAGGTATTATACATTAATATAATTATCAGTTAACTTAATTTATGTATTATTAATAATTATTACGATGAATTTTTTACAATGCCAAAATTTATAATATGTTGACATTGAATTGTATAAACTAAATTGTGATAAATTAACAATTTAAAGTAATAATAACAATTTGATACTTAAGGAACATAAGTGCATAACAATAAAATATTGGAATAATTCTACAATAAAATGAACTTATTCGCAATTTTTAAGAAGTACGGCGGGTTTATGCATAAATTATATGAATTTCGTTAACACTAAGATTACTTATTATTATTTTAAGTTTATAATTTATAAGTGGGATAATTTCACCTTGGTATCCTAAGATTTCACCTCCGCGCACATAATTAACCAACGATAATAAAACTGGACCTCCGAGGACAAAAGACTGTCGCCTTATCTTTTTATTTCTGGATGTACCAAATAAGTGTAAGTGATGACACACTTAACTAAAATATATAGTTTTTCGTTTGGAATATAAATTTGGGAAGAATAAAATTCAAAGTGACGAGTGATAAATAATCTCTTTTCTGATAACGAAAATCAAGCGTGATTACAATGAAATAAAAAATCTACTTACAGTAACTTTGATTTTACTTCCAATTTCATTCAATTCCCGCCGTAAAGTTTCTGTTAAAGCTGTAACAGCATGCTTAGAAGCGGATAAATATTCAAATTAGGTGCATTAGGTATATAGTGGCCAGCAATGCTATTAATATGGATAACATGTCCATCAATATTATTAGATCTCATATCTTGAACCGCTTCTCGTGTTGCGATGGTTAAACCCAGAACATTTGTGTCCAACACCATTTTAAAATCACTCGTTGATCCATTTAACAAAGTTGTAGTTTTAATAATTCCGGCATTATTTATCAAAATGGAAATCGGTCCCAAATTTTCTTTTACCCATTTAAATGCATTTAAAATGTCTTCTTCGTTTGTCATATCTGTTTTAATGCCATAAAACTGTTTACCTTTAAATTTTTCTGACATTTCATCTAATCTTTCTTTACGTCTTGATATTCCAACTACCTAAAATGTTGATCATATTTCAAAATCAATTTTAATTTTGAAATACTACATAAAGTTTTAAGATAATTATAAATAATATTTGTAATCAACATCTGAGTAAAAACCTAGTATGTTGTAAGTTTTATGCACTTGTCGTAAATAATAATTGTCATAAAAAATTCTATTATAATATAAAACAACATTGAAATAATATAAAATTAATAATTATAAAATTATATATTACTTACCTTAAGATCATAATTAATGAGCTTCTCGACAATTGCTGCCCCAATTCCAGAACTAGCTCCAGTTACTATTGCTGTTTGACCTGTCCAACGCTCCATTGTTAACTAAACTGTGAATGAAATTCTTGCTAGAATAAGTACTTATATAATAATATAAATAGGTACCATTAGATGTTCGCAATGTATTATATAATTCTCTTAAATCATAAAATTCCTTTGTTCATCAATTTTTTTGTCTATCTTTACCGTATAATAATTAAGAAATACTCTAGCATCTATTTTCAAAAATAAAATTTTAAAAATAAAAAATATTAAGTGGGTAAACAATCAAAATTGTGTAACTGTGTATAACATACTTTTAGTATAAAACTAAAATCATAACATGAACATCATTTTATATTTGGAAGATTGCCAAACCTTGAACAAGTCTATCCGTATCGTCTATCAGCCATATCGATGAGTAAACTGATTATAAAACATGTTGTTTTCTGTTACCTAATATTAAACTGCAAATACTTTTGTTAATAAAATTAGTCCGTTGTCAGGGGCGGTGTCGGTAGTCGCTTGCTTAACTTGGTTCTCTGCGAAATCAAGAGCGGTAAAACCATCCATGAAATAAAACATACAGAAAAAAATTTCGTCATTTCATGATTATAAAAAAGTCAAAAAGTTTGAGTTGTACGATTGATGTACAATATAAAAAATTATGGATTTAGAAAAGTCTGTTATTATTTTGTGACTTGGAGGGATTCTAATCTTGTTTGTAGCGGCGTAAAGGCTGGCACCGCCGGCTCATTTTTAGTTAGTTATCGATTTTGAAAATACTTTAAACGAATAGCGTTTAAACATTTAGCATACAGTATTTTTTAAATTTCATAAACATTTCAATAAATAAAATTTTTAAATTTTAACAATTGTGTGATTGCAATTCAATGATTTCTAAAACTTGTTAACAACCTTAATATATAAATATGTTTATTTAAAGTAAAACTTTATTTTAAAAAATATATTTCATTTATTTGAAATGAGGAGAACTTCTACAGTTAACACTTAAGAGAAGACTAACTAACTTATTGCTATTGCCTACGATCTCTCCTTTGTTATCGTATTATGATAAGGGTTGATTATGGCTTAATTAAATGTTACAAAGTTTTATACTTATTCTAAAGGTTAGTGTGATAGACCCTTCTACTTCGATAAGGGTCGTTTAGATATCAATGGTCGGTCATGGTACATCGATCATTGATATATTTTATCTTAACCTATGTTAGTGACGGATGACGTAACTATATGTAAAGGTAAGATTAATGTGCAAATGTACACCCGGATCATTAATCGCAGATTACATGCTGGAGATTTTTATCGCTGAGAGTAAGAGCATAGCGTTGAGAACTTTTTTGCAAAAGAAATGACAACATTGATCCAAATTTAGCACAAGAAAAACCTTGCAAAACACCAGACGACATCAGAATATTAGAGATCAGATTATTAATCCTAACGTTCTCAATTCTTTCTATTAAATAACTGCTTTGTCATTTAACGATGATTGGCTTTAATGGACATTATAGTATATATAACATCCATCCATAAAGTTCACGATGAATGTACGGAGTACTTTGAGCATCATTTTCAAAAGAACATACAGGCTACAGATATTATGTAACGGGGAGTTGGCTACTGAGCAAAAATGTGTATACCAAATTTGCATTTACAATAATTTCAAAATTTGCAAGTAATTTTAAAATTTATTTATATAGATATTAATTTGTAAACAATTTCAGACATTTGCAAAAATTTACAGTCATTTGCAAAAATTTACACACATTTACAAACATTTAGGTACATACATTTGCAAAATTTGCAGACAATTGCAAACATTTGCAAACAATTGCAGAAATTTTCAAACAATTGCCGAATTTACAAACAATTGCATAAATTTGCAGAAATTTACAGTCATTTGCAAGATTTACAGGTATTACAAAAATTTACAGGTATTTGCAAAAATTTACACATATTTGCAAACCATTACTAAATTTGAAAACATTTGCAAAAATTTACACAGATATTTGCAAGCAATTTCAGACATTTACAGACACTTGCAAAGATTTACAGTCATTTCCAAAAATTTACACACATTTACAAACATTTAGGTACATGCATTTGCAAAATTTGCAGACAATTCCAAACATTTGCAAACAATTGCAGAAATTTTCAAACAATTGCCGAATTTACAAACAATTGCATAAATTTGCAAAAATTTACAGTCATTTGCAAGATTTACAGGTATTACAAAATTTACAGGTATTTGAAAAATTTACACACATTTGCAAAATTTGCAAACCATTACTAAATTTGAAAACATTTGCAAAAATTTACACAGATATTTGCAAGCAATTTCAGACATTTACAGACACTTGCAAAGATTTACAGTCATTTCCAAAAATTTACACACATTTACAAACATTTAGGTACATGCATTTGCAAAATTTGCAGACAATTCCAAACATTTGCAAACAATTGCAGAAATTTTCAAACAATTGCCGAATTTACAAACAATTGCATAAATTTGCAAAAATTTACAGTCATTTGCAAGATTTACAGGTATTACAAAATTTACAGGTATTTACAAAAATTTACACACATTTGCAAAATTTGCAAACCATTACTAAATTTGAAAACATTTGCAAACTTTAAATTGATATTTGCAAACAATTTCAGACATTTACAAACACTTGCAAAGATTTACAATTTCCAAAACTTTACACACATTTACAAACATTTAAGTACATGAATTTGCAAAATTTGCAGACAATTGCAAACATTTGCAAACAATTGCAGAAATTTTCAAACAATTGCCGAATTTACAAACAATTGCATAAATTTTCAAAAATTTACAGTCATTTGTAAGATTTACAGGTATTACAAAAATGTACAGGTATTTACAAAAATTTACACACATTTGCAAAATTTGCAAACCATTACAAAATTTGAAAACATTTGCCAAACTTTATACAGATATTTGCAAACAATTTCAGACATTTACAGCCATTTGCAAAGATTTACAGGTATTACAGAAATTTACAAGCATTTTCAAAAATTTACACACATTTACAAACATTTAGGTACATTCATTTGCAAGCATTTGCATATTTTGCAAGCATTTGCAAAAATTTGCAGACAATTGCAAACATTTGCAAACAATTGCAGAAATTTTCAAACAACTGGCGAATTTGCAAACAATTGCATAAATTTGCAAAAATTTAGAGTCATTTGCAAGATTTACAGGTATTACAAAAATTTACAGGCATTTGTAAAATTGTTCACACATTTACAAACATTTAGGTACATTCATTTGCAAGCATTTGCAAAATTTGCAGACAATTGCAAACATTTGCAAACAATTGCAAAAATTTTTAAACAACTAGCGAATTTGCAAACAATTGCATAAATTTGCAAAAATTTACACACATTTGCAAAATTTGCAAACTATTACAAAATTTGAAAACATTTGCAAAACTTTATACAGATATTTGCAGACAATTGCAAACATTTGCAAACAATTGCTAACAATTGCAAATAATTTACAAAATTATGTACACCAAATATACTAGGTGGTCAACCCCCGACTTGTAACTACTTCATTTTAGAATTAGGAATTGAAATTACGGGTAAGCCTGGACTTATCACTTGTATTCCTCACAGATTATTTGTTATTACTAAACATTTTAATGGTTTTCTCTAAATTTGTAGTACCAAACTAAATTACTAATTATATTTTATCAAAATTTACTGGTAGTGTAAATTATTATTGTGTCATCGTTGTTTAATTTTTTAATATTAACCTTTAAGTAGGTAGGTGGTCTAAAGTAACGTAAGTAGGTAGGTGGGTGCTCACAACACCCCAAGTAAAATTTACTTTTCTAGTTATATTGTTTATTTTTGTTTTATGTTATAGTTAAATTTACATCAGTTGCACTTTTACAAGATAGATTAATGTAAAATTATCAAAATTTACTGCTTTTAGACATACTTTTATTTATATTTTCATATGGCAGATTAAATGAGTTGTATTTTTGCGTTACTAAAGAATTATCATTTATTTTAAAAATAAATAAAATATGAGACAACAAAATTAAAACTACATTCATTATATAGGCTACTTAAATAATACCTTACACTAAAATCAAATAAAATTTCATTTTCACATATACAAAATATTTTGCAAATAGTCTGCTTTAAAAATAAGTTGTATAAATATAAAAATATCATTTTTATTAAAGATTATATAAAATATAGAAAACAAAATAAAAGAAAGAAATGGAAATTTTTAATTCTTAACTAAAAATAAATAAATTTTAATTTTACTAAAAAATTTTAGAAAATTGCATATAATAAAATTAAATATAAACAATTTTATTCAGATTTATTTGCACAAGTACGTATAAGAATAAATTTTTTTTAAAATTTTAACTTAATTTGCTTAATTTTTCAAAAAAAAATTTTAAAAAAAACGTAATTTGTTAATTAAACAATTTTACCTCTGTCACTTGTTCTGTAGTTCAATTTAAAGATATGCGTTTTGTCTATAATAATCTTTAGAAGAAATTTAATAAAAAAGAAAGGTAAAAAAAATTAAAATTTTATGTTACTAGTTAAAGTATGCATTATATAAAGAAATGTTAGGGTATTCTATTACTAACTAAAGGTTAAAAAATAATCATGTTAGCTGTTTACCATTAGGGTTATCGGCATGGGGTTTCCTATTTTTTATTACACGCACTCTCTGCGCATCTTCTTAGTTCACATAGGGCTCCGAATTGAACTATAAAATCTAATGAAATATCATGGAATAGTATGTAGTATATAAGTACATACTGACGGAAGAAAATTACTATAGACTTGCTTTCACTGTTAATTATTTAAATACATATTTTATTTTTGTTTTTATTGTACATCTAACGTAGAACAGCATTAGTGCTAGTTAGTAATATCTGTATTAGTACATATTGTAATAATTACAATGTTATTTTACAACATAATTAGAATATATTATTTTCTTCGTGGTGGGGAGTAAGCAAAGTAAAATATATGTAGCAATTGATAGGATAATTAAAATGGTTCACCCACTGGTCGGATTGTGAGCTCGGTTACCTAAAATGAAAAATAAAATTAGAAGAATCATTTGAATTTAGATTTTTAATGTGAAAGTTAGCATTACACAAAATCGACAAGCAAAGTGAATACATAATATAGTCCTATTTCATTATTTTAAAATTTATGTTTATAAAAATTATTAAGAAATAATTTAAAAAAATTTTAAATCATCTGGCTTATTAAGAAAAATTTAAACATACTATTTCCTAACATTATAACTTTATTATTCAATTTGTTATTGTTACATATTCTAGTTTTTAGTGCTAATAACTGCTATGTTGAAGCACGCATTTTGTTTGTTTGTATTCTAAATTGAAAAAAAAAATTTATAAGTTTGATATTAAAAATCATATTTTTCAATCAATATGCGTTACAGCAGACCATTGATCTGAACCAGCTGAACATTGATTTCGTGACTTTTTAATTGTATATTTGTAATAATCATATTTGTATTTTTTTCCGTTAATATGCAAAAAGGTTTATCCGTAAATAAATAAATAAATAAACCCACTGAAATTGGTTGTTACTATTAACAATAGATAGCACGCATCTGCAGTTCAGCATGGAATACTTTTGTTAGTACTTATCAGGAAATTTGAAAAAGATTGCAAGTTCTGAATTAAATATATTCAAATTAGCATAATACACTTACCATAGCATGCGGAGGTGTAGATAACGCATATACAATTGCGTCTGCAACATCTTTTGGTTGTAAATATGGTAATTCTTTTAACTTTTCACATGCTTCTTTGTCGTCAGCATACCCATTAGCAGTAAATATTTCAGTATCTACCATACCGGGACTAATACTCTGCAAAGTAATATTGTTATATAAACAAATAATATATTAAGTCAGAGGTAATGTTGAATACACCAATTTTGAAAACATCCAAATTAACTATTCGTATTTACCAAATGTATAATTAATTATTATTAACTTTGTAATATTTATTAACGGTATATTATGCAACTTGTAAAATTTTTATAAAATTGAAATTAATAATATTAAATTAAAGGTTTCAAATCAAATTATTAGCCAATTAAGTGGTAAAAAAATTACTAGTAATTTTTATTTCTTGATATTACTAAATTAATTTTGTAATCAGTTTTTCAAAATACAATAAAACTAAATTTGAATAATTAATTCTTTACAATTAATACAAATAATTTTGCAATAAAATACAAGTAGAAATTTACTTACCGTAATTTTAATTTTTCTTTCTATTGTGTTGAATTCCTGTCTCAAAGTTTCTGTTAAAGCTGTCACAGCAAACTTGCTAGCAGCATAAACGTTCATATGAGGTATATGAGGTACATAATGACCATCGGTACTATTAATATGAATGATATGCCCATCTACGTTGTTAGTTATCATATCCTGAACTGCTTCTCTTGTTGCTATTGTTAATCCAAGAACATTTGTATCTAAAACATCCTGAAAGTCACTCGTTGATCCATTTATCAGAGTAATATTTTTAATAAGTCCGGCACAATTTATCAAAATGGAAATCGGTCCCAAATTATCCTTTACCCATTTGAAAGCGTTTAAAATTTCTTCTTCGTTTCTAATATCTGTTTTTATACCATAAAATTTTCTGCCTCCAAATTTTTCCGACAGTGCGTCTAACCTTTCTTTGCGTCTCGATAATCCAACCACCTAAAATAAATTTAAAAAAAGCTAATATTTAATAAAACCAAAACGAATTCTTATTGTCCAAAATTTAAAAAATCGATTTGGTACAATACAGTTTGTGTTATAATTATCGCAACTATTGAACAGAAATTGTTATTATTTTTTAATCGTGTTGTTATTCTTTCAAATATTATACAAAAATTTGTTATTAAAAACATGTAATTTAAATTATATTTTTGGCCCTATAGTATTACATTGCAGTTACATTTTTCTGTTATAAATAAAATATTATGACGGTTCAACCAAAAGTTACCAAAACTGTCTATTCATATTTAGTTTTTATCAGTAATATTTTTGTTTTGCTTTAGTTTATAATATAAACAAAATATTTAAACTGAATAATTACTTAATAAAATTATAAAAATAAAAATTATTTTAATTATTCATTTTTACTAAAATATTTTTTAAACTATTAAACAAGATTGGTTTTTAACATAAGAAATACTATAATTATATTACAATCTTTTACCCTAATATCATGATTAACAAGATTTTCGACAACTGCTGCCCCAATTCCAGAACTAGCACCGGTTACTATAGCGATCTGGTTATTCCAGCGTTCCATTTTGAACTAAAAAGAAACAAGTTGCACTTAGTAAATGAGCAATCAAACTCTTTACTTCTGTAGTCAAGTTATTATAACATAGTAACAAGTATGGATTAATTAACGTTGTTTCACATTCAGCTCATTATGATCATCATAATTTATCTTTTATTTCAAATCAGTATGTACTATGACAGCATAAGATCAAAAGTTGCTTTACGTGATTTTAAATTATAAATATACGAAATAAAATTGACCTTTTCAAATGATAAATAATTGTATTTTTCTTTTTTTTTCAATTTTTTTCAAACGATTAAATTATAAATACAACAAAACCGGGGTGGCCAAATAAAGTTATATCCAATAAAATAAAAATATTTTATTATTTACGTTATTGTTCAAGATTTTCAAAACTTTGTTTTAGTTTTTTACATTTTACTTTCTACTATAATTTTTTTATTTATTCGAGATTTATGGTACTAGTGTGTTATATTCCACATGTTGTTATCGGTATAATAGAAACATTGCAATCTAGAAAGCTGACAATATTGTTGGGTTATGGTACAATTGTTACTTTGGGAAGAAACTGAATTTTTATAATTTGTTTTGTCCAATAAGTTTTCCAAATAAATATATTCTGTTATTATTTAATTCCACCGTTATTAAAATAATCTACTTGCCTTCTTAAATTGATGAATAAACGTCGAAATCCTGATGTCAATTTTATCAGTTTTGCTTTCACAACTCTTGTTGTTTTCAAAATTTTTACTGGTTATATAAATATTCGATCTAATTAAATAGAATTTTCTACCCTTTCGGAATCTTCAAGTTTAAATTGTTTAAGATTACTATTTTTCACACATTTCCAATTTTATGAGCCAGAAATTATTTTTTTATTTGTCTCCAGTTGAATACCAATAATTTATTGTTTAAACTTCGGATGTACCATCAGCGGATTCTTCAAAGATTTTATGTTCAACATTTTTCGCTTGAATTGAAGATGGATTGGCAGAGAATTCTTGAACGATTTTATTAGTACATAAAATTCTATTAAACATTTATTTTTTGCAGCCTAATAAGTTTCCACATATCCCTCAGCTACAAACAGAAGATTTCCAGCCCTTGCTTTGTGTTTTTTAAGCCTAAACATATCAATTCCAGTATTGGCTATTAATGTGGCTGTAGTTCTGCTAAAAAAATGTTCGGGAATGTGGACAACAAATAATAATTATTCTCTACAATATTTTTTGATTGAAAATCAATTCTTTATGTTTATAATCATAATATATTTTGTAAAAAATAAATATTATAGGATTGCAGCAATAATGGTACCATTGCTTCTATTCATAGTACTGCTGAACCAATGCATGTCTGAAGATGGCAAATCCTTCGGGTAATGCCAAAACCGGTAATATGATGAGGTTAGAAACATATATATTCTATCTGTATCCTATGCGGAAGACGCAGTTTTGGCTAAATGCATCATGATACTGTTTTAGATGCGTAATGTGTAAGAACGTATTTGTCTAGACTTGACTACGACATTTCATTCTACTAAAAATCATCTTTCAAACTTTTTGATTTATATTCAACAGTAATATCACTAGTGATCATGATATTGCCGGCAAAAATTACCGAAGCAAAATCATGATCACGAGTGATATTTATTTTGACAATTTATCGAACAATAATTTTAATTTAAATAAAATTAATTTTTAAATTAAAATCAACAAGCATAGGTAAGTACGTTGCTAAGATATTGTTGATAGCTATTATTTTTCTTGTTGCCACGGCGATGGCAAGAGTGCACCCAGCATAATATTCGCTGAAAGAATATCAGATAGCTTTTGATTGGTCCATGTGACTAAAACGATGCAAACACATTGGATGATATAATGTGTGTAAATTGTCTGTAAACTATTTTTATTAGAAATTGAATAGAATACAAATCAATATTTTTTCGTGCTTGAATCATTGGATAATTTATGATATTATAGAATCCAATTAAAATACATACATCGAATGGCTATTAACTTTAATGACATTGACGACGCAACGTGACGTGATAAAATTAATTTTAAATAATTGTTTTGAGTTACTTAATATAATATATAACCTTGAACTTGATACTTACTAAAATAAAAATTTTTATATTAAAAATTGAACAAAAATGAATCTGGCAAGAGTCATCCAATATTTTTGACTATAGATAAACCTTAAGGAATTTAACCAATAGTCAATGTCGCAAGAATGAAAATTTGTAGTAATACCGTTATTAGATATTATAAAGAAGTTTTAATTTATTTTTTCTCTATTTTTCATTATTGAGCAGTCCCTTGATTAAACTTTACTGAGAAATTATTCATTCTATTATTCATCTATTTAAGATTCAATTTCTAATTAAATAAATTTAAGGAATTATATTTATTACATATTAAAACTAAAGCTTTTTCATTCATATTAATGCATTAATTAAATTTAAAAGATTTGCAAAATTACGGTGATCTATAAACAATATTAAATATTTCGGTGTTTTTCATATTTTTTGCTATACTGATGACGTCGTCGTAAGACAGAAACAATATTTAATATTGTTTATAGCTCACAGTAATTTTGCGAATCTTTTCGAATTTAATTAATATATTTGTTACATTTTATATTACAAGTTTGTTTAGTCTTTTTTGTAAATTCAAATATTAGCGCCTTTTGAAAAACTACGAGGCGAGGCGACACGATTTATTGTATTTAAGACAACCGTTACCTTGCCATTATTATTATTATTGTTTTGTCTAACTACTTGCGTTTTATTTTAAAGCCACTAGAAAGATTATTAAAAGATAACAAACTTCTCAATCATTTTGCCTCTTGAGTGTCATCAAAAGGTGTCTTGACTACAAAAAATACAAGCCCACCAGCAATTATTCAAAGTTAATTGAATAATCCGTATATTGAAGGTGCTTAGCCATCATAAGTTTTAATTTTTAACCTTTTTATCTAAATTGGAAACAGATAGCTTAACTTCATTTATGAGTTCTTAATTAGCTTAACTTAATTATTCTGGTTTTGGAATAATTTAGAGAGCTATTAGCTACATTGTAAAACAATTATTATCATATTCATGCATTATTTATTGTTTAAGGTTTGCTAAAAATAAGAGAAAATCATCATTTGATATAACCTTTAATCTTTGATAATACAGTGCGCTCTAAAGTTAAGAAAACAATTGATATTATTTTTAAGAGAAATTTTCTCAAAACATCCTCGGACACCCAATCTTATGTTTTCATTGTTACTTTTTTTTTCTAAAGAAATTGCTTCATTATTAGATGACATTAAAGTAAGACTTTTGAAGTGAGGTAAAATCTGGTGAGTCCTTTTAGACTTTAAATTGACGAATTTTCTTCTACAAATATATAGAAGCATGTATTTGTCACATTCTGTAAACGGTACGTGTGCCGACCATAAGCATATATGAATGAGAAAGGCAATGCACGCAGCATTCGTTGCTTTCTGAGATTAAAGACGGTTAACGAGTTTTACTTTGGCTCAATGATATTTTTTTTTATTTTGCAAAAGTTTATGAATATAATATTATAAATATAGAATACTCTATTCAAAGTTATTTTTAACCCAAAAAACTAGAAAGTGACTAGAACTAGTGAAAGAACTAGAAGTGTGTTAAAATTTTCGGTTACCTAAAATAAAAAAAAAGAATAATTTAAACTGAGATTCTAAAGGTGTTAATGACAGACAAAAATATTTGGTCTATGCATGACCTCGTTTTGATGCATAAAAATTTTATCATCGCATGAAATGAAATGAATACATATAAATGAACATTATGGTCGTATTTCATTACCTGTTTTAAATTTTATTTTAACAAAAATAAATATTTTTAGTAAATAATCAAAGAAAAAAGAGTTTGCTAACAGTTGGCATATTAGTTTTATTGCCTAGATGGTAAAATAATACCTTTACTGTCTAGACAGTAATCAATTTCGTTAACTTCAAATTAACCCTATGTTAAGCTAATACCTAAGCTTGTCATCACTCAATACGGTTTCAGCAGACGTAACTGAAATTTTTAATGTCAGTTTATTATCACAAAATTTTTATTTCTAATAATTATCATATAATTTACGGAAGATCACGGATTTATGAAGTATGGCAAATATTTTTAAATGGTAGCGTATAGTACTTACGATAGCATGCGGAAGTGTAGAGGTGTAGATGCAATTAGGTCTGCAATATCTTTTGGCTTTAAATATGGCAATTCTTTGAACTTTTCATATACTTCCTTGTCTTCTGTATACCCATTAGCGATAAATATTTCAGTATCTACCATACTGAGACTAATGCTCTGCAAATTAATATTTTAAACTAATAATAATATACATAGTCAAAGGTAATGTTGATCATACCAATATTGAGAACATCGAGATTAACATTTTAAAAATGAATTTAATAAAATCAAATTAAGTAGTTTTAAATAAAATTACACCTATCCCCGATTTACACGGTACTTGTTTTACACGTTTTCGCTTTTACACGGTTTTCCAAATAAGTTTTTTGTTTTATCGCACTCTACTAAATGCTACTGTGTTTGAACACGTGCGCTGTGTACACATCTCACGGGGAATCCCGAGCTTATGTGCTGACTTGCTGCACATGCACACTGTGTCTGTATTTCTTCGCATAAAATTAAAATTTTATCTACAGAAAATTGTATTTGAGTGAAAGTTTCACAGTTTCAGAAATATTTAATTTCTCATATTCGTAAATTACAAGTGAGTGCATAATTTAGATTATTATAAATTAACATGAATTAAAAAAAAATTATAGGCTTATGCATTTTCTGCAAGCTTTTCGATTTACACGGTTTTGACTTGAAAATTTTTAATTTTCGATTTACACGTTTTTCTCAGGAACGTATCTACCGTGTAAATCGGGGGATAGGTGTACTAGCAAATTAAGGGGAAAATAATTGCTAATAATTTTATTTAAAATCATTTTTATAATACTAATAAATTTTGAATAAAACACATAATTTTAAAAGATTCAATTTTAAAGATTTTCAATAAAATAATTGCTATTGTTAAACCAAGAACATTTGTATGCAAAATATCTTTAAAATCACTTGTTGGTCCATTTATCAAACCAATATTTTTAATAAGTCCAGTACAATTAATCAGAATGGAAATCGGTCTCAAATTTTCTGTCACCCATTTTGAAAGCGTTTAGAATTTCTTCTTCATTTATGATATCTGTTTTCATACCATAAAATTTTTATCTCTAAATTATTCCGGCATTGCATCCAACCTTTCTTTGCGCCTTGATAATCCAACCACCTTGAATAAATAATTTAAAAGTATCTAATACCAAAGAGTATATAGATATAGAGGGCCAGCCATGTATTAAAAATTAAATCATTAAAACATCTCTGTGCACCAGGGGGCGTAGCCAAGCCACCTATCGCACAGGGACATGTACTACATTCAATCCCTAAAATACAGATAACTATACCGACTTTGAAAAAAGATTTTCTTGCTACCTGAAGGACTTAGGAAAAAGGTTTTATGACCTATTGTAAGCTCTAATATAAGCTAATTTGATTTAATTGACAAAGTTATAATAATAATTATTAAACTACAGGTTGGTTGTAAAGTATTTAAAGCAAAAATGAAAGAATGTGAACTTTTAAATGAAATTAGTTTTCTTATTCAATATAATCTCCCTCAACTTCAATACACTTATTCCAATGATCCTGCAATAATTTTATTCCATCTCTGTATTGACTTTCTGGAAGCTCTGCAAAATACTGTTCCACGACTGAAATAGCTTCTTCATTCGATGAAAAACGCTTTCCACAAACGAATTGTTTCAAGTTTCTGAAGAGGTAGTAGTCGCTAGGAGCCAAACCTGGCGAATACGGTGGATGTTCAAGCAATTCGTACTTTAGTTCATTGAATTTTGCCATTGTTAAAACACTTTTGTGGACAGGTGCGTTGTCTTGGTGAAAGATGATTTTTATGTTGCAAACCGGGTCTCTTTTCACGAATTTGTTCGTTCAATTGATCCAAAAGGTTACAATAATATTCAGAGTTAATTGTTTTACCTTTTTCAAGATAATCAATCAATAAAATCCTTTTGCATCCCAAAAAACTGATGCCATAACCTTTTTTGCTGATCGTCCTGACTTCACCTGTTTTGGAGCTGAACAACCAGCCTCAGTCCACTGTAATCGTTCTTGTTTCAATTTAGGATCATGGTGGTAGATCCAAGTCTCATCCATAGTTACAAAACGACGCACAAAATCGATTTTATTCTTATTAAAAAGATTCAAATGATGCTGAGAAATTTGCTTTCGTGTGAGTTTTTGTTGAATTGTTAACGAATGCGGCACTAACTTTCCAAACAGCTTTTTCATACGTAATTCTTTATGTAAAATATAGAGTACTCGTTCGTCTGAGATGCCTATGGTATTAGCAATTTCACGCTTAGTCAAACTTGGATCTTCACTAACAATATTATGTACTTGTTCAATGATTTCTGGTGTTGTTGCAGTTTTGGTCGTCCACTACGTGGTTCATCTTCAACGCTTGTACGACCACGTTTAAACTCTAAAACCCATCGATGTACAGTTGGAAATGAAGGAGCAGATTCTTTTAACACGCTCACCATTTTTGTATGAATTTCTGTTGCTGATAAACCTTCCAAAACAAAGAATTTTATCACTGCACGATACTCAGTTTTTTCCATTGTTAAAAAATACACCGACGCGACGACTTCAAATGGCTTGTAAACAATGAATGAATTGACAGATCGAAATAAAATTTTTAGTAGGTTCATATGAAAGATCAAATATCAAAATGACGTATGAATTTTGATTCCTCTACTGCTTAATAGGTGTCGCTTTTAGTACTTTTCAACCAACCTGTACAGTCGAAGAGTATATAGATACTCTTTGCTACAGTGCTAACTTAAAAATTCGAAACTGCACATATTTAGATTAGCTTGAAATTAGCAATTTTAAGTTTTCCAGTATGCCACCAATTTATCAAAAGGGTGTTTTAAACACGAGGGGATACAGGTACGCTTTTTTTTTCTTAATCCCTTTAATTATAATCTGCCATTACGTTATTTTGAATTGGTACGGCAATATACTATTGTCATGCGCGCATATAACTGTTTTTTTAATTAAACAATTATATATTGTTTTTTACTTTATCATAATATGTAATATGAGAAGTATTGTTTGCGTGCAGAAAAAAATTTGAGATTTTGGTTGATTTACACTTTTTGAGGTCCCCTGGGTAAAATAAGACAATTTTCAAAAAATGTCTGTGTGTGTATGTGTGGTCAAATTTTGAGTGCGCTCTGCAGAAAAAACTAATAGGAATTTTGAGATTTTGTATTCTCATATTGAACTTAGAACTGATTAGATTTTGGTTAAAATTGGTTCATGGAAACAACTTTTTTTTAATCTATTTATTTAATATTAGTTTTATCAAAATATTTCAAAAACTAATAAGAATTTTAAAATTAAATTTGGTATTTTATATCTTTGTATTGAGACTTAGAGCTGATTAGATTTTGGGTCAAATTCGTTAATGGAATTTTTTTCTTTTTATTAATAAAAATAATTTTTTTAATATTAATGGGCATGGCCCACATTCGATTTTTTTTAAATTATTATATTATTTTTCTTTCAAATACTAAAATAGATATGTAATTTGATTAATATTTTTGACCCTACATACAATAATGACCCTTGCATATCAGTTATATTTTTCTGTTATAAATAAAATATTATTATAAAAATGCAGAAATATTGTATATCTATTTATATTTACCTTTTTACAGTAATATTTTTTTTGTTTTGTTTTAGCCTAAAACTGGCCAGCTCTGCAAGACAGCTCGGTCTTCGACATCGCTGTCGCCCTTTATGCTCCTAGCAGCCTCCAGTCCTTATTGTTACATTTAAATAGGTTTTTTACAACAAAAATACGAGCATAATGAGACCTTATAGGAATTACCACATAAGATTCATTTATCTAAACATTTTAAATTGAGATTACATTTCTTCAAAAATTTAAATTTTTTCTCTCTGTACTAATTAAGACGGCTAACCGAAAACAAAATTATTCAGTAATATTTTTTGAAGAACTCTTTGATTCCACTAAAGTTGCCTCTGTAACTTTTAACCTAAAAGCTGTCGAATTTCAATTAAAAATTTGTGATTTTCAAAGTTGAGACCTTACTTGAAGCTTTTCAAAGCAATCTGAATAATGCAAAAAAATTGACCACTAAAACTCAATTTGCAACCTTGATGAGATAATTAAGATTTTATTGTAGTATCCGAGTCGGAGCAGTATCTAGGAAAAAAATTCTTCTGTTGACCGAAGAGTTCTTATTTATCAATCGATTTTAAATTTTTAAAAGATTATGAATGCAATTCTAAACGCTTCATAAAATTACACAAATTTAATTTTTTTATTTAATGATTATAAAATTTAAGCATTAGCGATACAGATTGTGTAGGATGAGGTTTGAGAACTCACTGCCATTTATATCCGGTTACTAGATTTAGAAATATGTACTACATAAATTCGTTGACCAAAAGTGTGCAGATGCAATTGTAAACCAGTGTAATGAATTGCAAAATCAAATAATATAATAAAATTTTAATTTCTATAAAAATTATAAAAATTTGAAAAAGCTTTATAAAGCATAGAAATATATAAACTGAAATTTTCATACAAAACTTTAAAAATTTAAAAGGTTCGCCCACTGGTCGAATGGTAAGTTCCGTTACCTGAAAAAATATTTGTTGTTAATATTAAAGATTATTATATTAAATTTTGAAGATAATTTCGCTTCTCGTTTGCAATACTCAAAATTTTACGATTTTTAGTTGCGGTGCTATTAATGTAGCCTAGATAATATTATATCTCTATGACCAAACAGTATATAGACTGCTATGACTGAAGTAAATAATATTATTTTTAAATTTTTTGTATATTGCTACTTGCCTGAACGTGTGGTGGTGTTCCTAAGACATAGATAACTCCATCTGCTATATCTTTTGCGTTTAACTTTGGCAAGGCCTTTAACATTTGAGGGAATGGATTATCTTTAGTAAATACACTAGCAGAAAATAAATTAGTATCTACTACACCGGGGCTAATGCTCTGAAAATAATAATTATTCAAAAATAATCAACTTTTGGCGCCTATTCTAAACAATATATTTAAATTTAAACCTAAACATTCTAAAAACCAACTATACAAGTGATGGTACTGAGAAACTCGCAACACATACCAGGTATATTATTATACCTACTACATTTTCTATTATTTAAGGCCAGAAAGGATGAACGTTTTTTAAAAAAATACGTTCTTCTTGAAAAGGCAGTAACAGAATGTACTACATTTATTTATATGCCTAGTGAGCCACCTTGGCTATCCTTTTACGTTGCACACGTTATCAGAAACACTCAGGTTGTATACCTAAAACTTACAGTAATTTTTATTTTACTCTGAATTGAGTTGAGTTCCTGTCTCAAAGTTTCTGTTAAAGCTGTAACGGCATACTTAGAAGCTGGACAAACATTAAAATTTGGTATTTGTGCTACATAGTGCCCAACAATGCTGTTAATATGGATAATATGTCCATCAACTCCATTAGCCCTCATGTTTCGAACAGCTTCCCTAGTTGCTATTGTTAAACCCAGCACGTTAGTATCCAAGGTACTTTTAAAAACGCTCGTTTCTCCATCGATCAACGTTGCAGGTGAAACAATACCAGCATTATTGATCAAAATAGAAACAGGACCCAAGTTTTCTTTTACCCATTTAAAAACTTTTAAAATATCTTCTTCTTCTCTAATATCTGCTTGGATGCCATAAAACTTTTTATCTTTTAGCTTTTCAGAAAATTGATCTAATATATCTTTACGTCTTGATAATCCGACTACCTATAATTATGACAAAAAAGTGAAATTAGCAAGCGATTAGAGAAATTAACAAAATTTATAATACTCCCTGTTTAAATTTGCATAATAACCAATTTATTATTAACAAGGATGTCCTTATCTATGGAATATTTTATAGTGATAATATTATAAATATAAACAGTAGGTGTTATGTTCAGAATACCAATTAGGTAATACTAAACTAGCACTGATTCATGTTTCATAAATGTAAAAAAGTGCTTTACTTGAACATGACTTAAAATTTTAAAAAATATACTTTACTGATATCCATAAAATGACATAATACTGCTATATTAAAATTGATATTCTTTACTGACAGACATCAAGTTCGGAGACCTTGAAGTATGAAATTATTTAAACATTGAAACAGTTGCAAAATTGCAATCTTTAATTTGAAAAATCAGTTTTAACGCAATAATAAACCACTTTCATTATTACTGAAAATAAATAAAACAAACGCTGTTTTTTGGCTAAAAATTTGTTTATTAACTGGCCAATGTTCAAAAAATATAAACGTTGAAAGTAGTTGAAATAAACATTCGTATTTTTATTTTGACTGCATCTTAAAATTAAATATTTTTTGTAAAATAAATTTTTACCGTGATATCATAATGAAGAAGATTTTCAACAATTGCAGCTCCAATACCAGAACTAGCACCAGTTACTATAGCGATTTGACCACTCCAACGTTCCATTGTTACATAAGCGTACTAACTTACACTATTACATATTATATACTTCATTAGCACTATCCGGTGAAGTGATAACGTACATATGTCACGGTGCAACTGTTAAGTTTAGCTAAACAAATATACACTGTAATTTTATGAAATAACGTAGTTTTTCGCGATGCAGAGTGTAGGCCTATTTTATGAGTCAGAACTAAGTAAAAAATCAGCTAGAAGTTTTAATTTTGGCATAACTATTTTGTTTATTTTTCAACGCAATAAATGGATTTTCTACACCTCCTTGATTGACAAGATTATCATTAAGTTATTATTTATTTGTACAGTGAGTGTCGACAAGCTATCTATTGAAGAGAATGCAAAATAGTTGTGACTGAATGGGTTAGCCATGGTTGTGACTGATTAATATTCACTTATAAATCACATTTCTGTAGAGCGAACTTTTATTCCTCTCGCCGCTGTTTTCAAAAATCTTGTAACAGAAATTTGTTAAAAACAACAGCTATTACATAAAACTCGTTTGAAATAATAATTATTACAGCATTAAAATACAATTAAACATCAAATTAAACCTAAAGTAAGGCTTTCGATGTATCTAGGAAAATCCGTTGAAATAACTAAATTTATAATTATTAGAATAAAAAAGCTAATTAATGACTAAAGGATATTCTATATAATATGTATGAGAGCAGTTTGTATGCAAAATTACAAAAAATATTGAAAAGTTAAAGGAGTTTTTACTGAAAATAAGTCAATTTGAATAGTTCCAAATTCCAATGGATAAGAAGTTTAATGTCAGATTTAATTTCTAAACTTAATTATTTTCTAAACGTAACATTATTATGCGTATAAAAAATTATATTTAAAAAACTTAAAGTACAATAATTATGGAAGTTCACCAACTGGCCGTATTGTTAGCTCTGTTATCTAAAATTAAAACATAATTGATATTTTAAACAATTTTGATTTATCTATCACTTACCTGAACATGTAGGGGAGTACTTAAAACATATGTAACTGCATCTGCAACATCCTTGGAATTTAATTTTGGCATTAATTTTAGCAATTCTACGGTATTAATATCATTGAAGTATCCATTAACAGCAAAAATATCTGTATCTACCAAACCAGGACTAAGGCTCTAAAATTCGCAAACATACTGTAAACCGTTAATAAAATATAAAAATTTAAAAACTTACAGTGATTTTAATTTGACTACCAATTGAATTTAATTCTTGTCTTAGAGTTTCTGTCAAAGCTGTAACGGCATGTTTAGAAGCCGGATAAACATTCCAATTAGGTACATGCGGTACATAATGCCCAGCTACACTGTTAATATGTATAATTTGACCATTAATATTATATTTTCTCATACTTTGAATAGCTTCTCGAGTGGCTATTGTTAATCCCAAAACATTAGTATCTAGCACCTTCCTAAAATCACTCGTTGCTCCACTTATTAAAGTTGTAGGTTTACTAATGCCCGCATTATTAATTAAAATGGACACACCGCCCAAATTTTCATCCACCCATGTAAATGCGTTTAAAATATCTTCTTCGCTTGTAATATCTGTTTTAATACCATAAAATTTACCTTCAAATTTTTCAGACAGTTTGTCTAGAATTTCCTTTCGTCTGGATAATCCAACCACCTTAAATAATAATTAAATACTTCATATCTCTTTTTACCAAATAAAAGTTTAAATTACCTTCAAGTCATAATTAAGAAGTTCTTGGACTACAGCAGATCCAATTCCCGAAGTAGCACCCGTGACGACAGCAACATGACCTATCCATCGTTCCATAGCTATAACAACAAACTAACCAACAAAGAAAGTCATCTTAACTTCAAATGCTACTTCAATAAGAAAGTGATATGCAGTTATCTACTTTCACTAGCACATGTGTATTAATATATGAGAAAGTGTTACTTTTAAAAGTAACTTTTGATGCAGTAGGTACGTATTGGTAAACAGATTAACAAAAATCAGTAAATTCACATTTTTGTAGAAAATGTAATCAAATTTTTTATTTTCATCTTTTTAAAAAATATTTTTGTAATTTTACAGTAGTGCTTGAATCAATTTTATTAAAAAAGTATATTAACTTTCTAAAACAAAATTATTTGATATTAAAATATCGTAAACTTATACTTTTTATTATTTTCTGCAAACGGGGACATTGAATTTGTTTTCAAATATCGTACTCCACTTTCATTAAATGGACAATTTTCTCCCATTATCGTCTTTGCTCTGGATATGCATAATCCCATACCAAAATCAGAACAACTATCGCAAGTTACACTAAGAAACTGGTCTGAAGTAATACTTTCAATGTAATAAGCCACTGCTCGAATGTGATCGCAAAACACTAAAACGAAAATATTAATCATGCAAATAATTTCTGCCTAAAATAAAACAATTTACCATATGGTAAAACATAATCGTCACTAGGAACATCCGGATTTAGTGGGCATCCATTTTGTGAACTTCCACAACCAAAAACATGGAATAATTAATTTGGAAGTCGATGGTTCCATAATTCGGGCCATATCCATTTTTATTACCATTTGTATGAATTGCTTGCACAAACACTGCATCTGAATAATCCAAACGTTGATCTTCTGAAGTTCCAACAAACGATGGTCCAGCTGCATCCAATCCATTAATACGACTTATTTTTGCACCGGTCAGATTAAATACGCGTTGACCGGCAGCTCCAGCAACATGAGCACCCAAAGAAAAACCATTAATTTGCACTTTGTTTACGTTCACCCCAATTTTAGTTAAATTATAAATCAAACCACCTGTCAGGTGTCCCACTGCTGGTACCGAACAAACGGCTTCTTGATAATTAATTCCAGAATAGTATGACCAATCAAGCACAATTATATTAGCATCTGATTTATTTAAATAAGTTTCTTTCATGACCTCGACCCACTTCTTTTTGCCATTTTGAAGCCAACCATGTATAATTAAAGTTGTTAAATCGTTGGGATTGAGTTTCTTGTAAGTTTGTTCATTTAAAGCTATTCCGTGGTTTCTATATTCTCTAGTATAAAGAATGAAACTTAAATTAGATAAAAAGACTTGAGAATTGCATGAAAAGTTGTCTAATTTGATGTCGTTATAGCTGTCAATAAGTTCATCTAGAACCTCTTGCAGTGCTGAAACTAAAAATGTAGCGTATCACCAGAAAATATTTCTCAAACAGAGTGTGCAATTATATCATTTATCAAAATTGATCAATAACGTTTTAAAACTTCTAGAGAACTGAATTGGCAAAAACTTTTTACTTAAAATACACAACCCAATGACAAAAAATGTTTGTAATATTTTTCAAGTACTTGCATGTTTTATGAATGCGTCTTTTACCTTTAAATTGTTTCAGAAATAATATCTAATTAAATATGTGCTGAATAGTTTTGTTTTGGCCATGTTACTTAAATAAAGCTATTTTTTATTAAAGAAAAATTCTGCAAGAAATTTGACCTAACTATTTATACTAAGAATTATAAAAAATGTACTTTGGAAGTTAGAGATAAAATAATGAATAAATTTTGAATGGGTGCATACATTGACCTTTTTATAAATTATATTCTTATATTTATAAAATGTTAGATTTATGTTTCGTTGAAATATAATTAAAATATAAAAAACTTAAATAAAGTAAGTATTTCATCTTTTACTTAAATGCCAATAACTATAACCAGATTTTTATATCACCCTAAGCATTGTTAAATTAAAAGACATGCATTCTTACTTTAAATTTTTAAATTTTAACTATATTCCACCTTACCTATACATAGGAAGACTAAACAATAACCAAAGTAATAATTCATTATGATATGAACTACTAATTCTATATTTACATATTATTATTTATATATAACACATGCTTATCTAAAGAACTTAATGATAAGAGCAATAGTAATGACAATCAAGAATTTAAATATTAATACACTGTTATTTTTTAGTTTTATTGTATTATTGTATTCTTAAAGTTTTGAGTATATTTTATAAACCATGTTTCTGTTATATTCATGCTGATTCTTTTCTTGCACTTGTTTACTTAATTTATTCTTAGGCTTTCCACCTCTTATTATAACCCTCAGTAATTGATAAACTTTCCGGTGTAGCTGTAAACTACGTTAGATCATTTTTATCCTTTAGGACTTTGTACTCTCGTTGTTATTATATAATCAGCTAAACACGGTTTTGTTCAGTAATATAAAGCTCAAAAAATTTCTATCTCAGATTCATGAAAATCTACTTCATATGGTTGATGCTCCTGTTGCGGCAGCAAATGTCCACCTAATGCAGTTAAGTATACATACAACTGTTTCACGATTTTTAGATTAAATTTGTCTTTTAAGCGTACTTTCAACAATGGTTAGATTAAAATCAAATACAAAAAGCTTACAGATTACACAGTAGGCGACATAAATGGAAACTAAATTGGAACTGAACACAAAGAAGCATAATAAGGTCAAATATAAGTTTAAAAGTTTTAATCATTTTATATTCTAACTACAGCAAAATTTTTAAAGTGAAATTTATTTATTTATGTTAGAGCTGAAATATATAATTCAATGATTTTATTAATATAAGTTAGTAGTGGAGAACTATAAATTTTCAATATTATTATGTGCTATCCTTGGGCAAATGGCGACATGGGATTGGTATTTAAATATCTAACGCCATTTTGATCAGACGGACACATTTCACCCATAATAGTTTTTGGATTAGAACTGCATCTACCCATACCAAAATCTAAACAACTTTCGCATTGTACTCCCAAAAACCTATCCGAGTTAATACTTTCAATGTAATACGCAGCAGCGCGAATGTGATTACAAAATACTGAAAACGAAAACTTTAATATATTTTCTGTTAAGCACATCACAACATTTTTACCGTAAGGTAAAGGTGATCCGCCATCTGGAACTCCAGGATTAACTGGGCATCCCAATTGTGTAGTCCCGCAATCCATTCCATTATAACTTACTTGAAAATCTATCGTACCGTAGTTTTCAGCATATCCATACCTATTATTATTAGTATGGATTGCTTGCACAAATTCTGCATCCGAAGAGTCTAAACGTTGATCAATTGGTTTACCAGTAAATTGTAGGCTAGTCGCTTCTAGTCCATTAATCCGCCATACTTTAGAATTCGTTAATCCAAATATACGTTGTCCAGCAGCTCCAGCAACATGAGCGCCGTACGAAAAACCATTCATTTGTATTGATCCTACATTCACTCCTACTTTTGTTAAATTATATAATAAATCACCAATAAAACCTCCAACTTGAGGTACTGCACAGGCCACTTGAACAACATCAAGAGATAACGCATAGGGTGACCAGTCTACTAAAATAATATTAGCAGGCATCTTATTTAAATAAGTATCTTTCATTAGTCGAATCCATGGTTTAGTATCGTCTTGCAGCCATCCATGGATAATTAATGTAGTAGAATCTTTGGTATCAGTTAAGATAGAGTACGTAGCTTCATTTAAAGCAGTACCGGTAGTGGTATCTTTATTGGTAAATAAAGTAAATTTTAAATTTGATAATAATACAGTTACATTTCCGCACGTATTATCTTTAACGGATAAAGTATCGTATGCAGTAACAATTGAAACTAAAACATATAAAAAAAACATTTGTATTGATCCTACAGTCATCCTACTTTTGTTAAATTATATAATAAATCACCGACAAAACCTCCAACTTGAGGTACTGCACAGCCACTTGAACAAATCAGAGATAACGCATAGGGTGACCAGTCTACTAAAATAATATTAGCAGGCATCTTATTTAAATAAGTATCTTTCATCAGTCGAATCCATGGTTTAGTATCGTCTTGCAGCCATCCATGGATAATTAATGTAGTAGAATCCTTGGTATCAGTTAAGATAGAGTACGTAGCTTCATTTAAAGCAGTACCGGTAGTGGTATCTTTATTGGTAAATAAAGTAAATTTTAAATTTGATAATAATACAGTTACATTTCCGCACGTATTATCTTTAACGGATAAAGTATCGTATGCAGTAACAATTGAAACTAAAACATATAAGAAAAAATTTGTTTTTCGATTGTAGGTTGGTTGATCAAGATTTTATTATGGAAATGATATGTGCAGGCTAATAGAAACAATTTTATTATCTTTATTTGAACGGTTTGACCACCTATTAGAAAAACCACATGAGAAAACCATTTTCTTAGTTTAGATTGAAAATATATTCTGGGGTACCAACACAATTTTGGTTTTATTTTTTCATACACAGTATATTATCATAGTTTTATTGTGGAAATGTAAGCTAATGGAAAAAATGTTATGAATGATCTTTATTTTGAATAGTATGGCGACATATTGGGAAAACCACATGAAAGCCCATTTTCATAAATATTTCAGTTTAGCTTGTAAATTATTTTCGGGTATAAATTTGAACAAATTCTTGGTTTACCAACAAAACTTGCTATTTCGGACCCATGTTTATGGAAAAAATTTTTCCTATTTTAATAAGAATTTCTGTTGAGCTTTTTAAACCGTCATGTACTATTTATATCAAGAGCACTATGATGGTTGATGTTGATTAGAACCAATTTATTTGCAAAACAAAGGAATGACATCTCTTTGATGCGCAATTTAATTTACTTTCCACTACTAGCCATAAACACTATCATTTCAACGTAAGTTATCGAACTGTGAACCACGCCTTCTGTCACCTGAGGTGAATAATATTTTATTATTCACTAGTAGTTAATAATGAACATAAATGCGTAGTCCGGAAACTTCGGGCCATTTTGAAAGAAAATTTATGTGTAAAACGAATTAGCATAACCAAGAA
Organism: Lycocerus yunnanus; assembly: GCA_036346125.1. Taxonomy (NCBI): domain Eukaryota; kingdom Metazoa; phylum Arthropoda; class Insecta; order Coleoptera; family Cantharidae; genus Lycocerus; species Lycocerus yunnanus. The sequence continues at coordinate 974,179 of JARFIX010000075.1, read as the reverse complement.
ATTCTATCAATAGTGTTTAAATAATTAAAATCGGTCTATAAATAAGATTAATTTGATATTTAAAATGTTGATTAAATTGGAATTTTGTGACGTTTAGCAATTAGGCGAAATGAGAAAACGAATTAATTATGACAGCTAATTATGACTAGAAACTTTATAAATCGATTATTAATAATTATTACAATCAATTATCGTTACAAATAGTACACTTATTGACAAAATAGTTTTCGTCAACTATATACTCGCAAAACTTACAAATATCAAAATATTTAATGTAACCTTTATGTCAAAATTAATTAAACATTTTCAAGCAAGTGTCAACATCAAAACAAAAACTATCATTTGTTTTATAATTTGAAATAAATAATTAAAACGATTTACTTTATTCATTAACAATTATTATTATAAGGAAAAAGTAGTATTAACCGAACGTTAACGCGCTTAAATCGCGGTGCTACGCACCTTGGGATTTAATCTGGCGCTAGGGTTATAACACTATGCTTCACTACCTTGGTGTATAATATACTATTATTGTCAATATAGTAAGTAAATGTGTAATTCACAGCTGTAGATTAGTATGAGTATTCGAGCAAGAGTTCTGAGTTTAATTAAATACTTAAATAAATTCACACCAAGTAAACATTTTAATTTAAAGTACACCAAAACTAATATTCAAAAATCTTAGAAAAATATATTTTTTTGAGCAGTTTTTTAATAGAGTGGCCATATTCTGGATTTCTATAATTTAAATAAAGATAATAAAACTTTTTGCAGTAATCTCTCATTTAATTACATAATGATTTTCAAATTCCCGGTTAACTGGATTATTAACTTACCCATTGTAAAGAAAACTAGACGCACTAAAGAATTCATTTAATACGATCGCGAAAACTTCAAGTTTTGCAATATATCAATACGACAGGTAAGTACATATGTATAGTATATACAAAAGTATTCTATGATGATAAAACGTCATTTTTACCTACCTAATCTGTCTAACGTTTAATATTTGCATAAAACTTTGGTTTTGTGGATAACATTCGCCCAAATAATTAATAATAATAAATACAGTATTTATATATTTAAATTGAGGTTTAAAACGCATATTTGCTTGCAAATGAGTACATAGACCTTTAATTATTTTGCAATAATTAGTGCAATGTGCTTTTTTTAAGTTAAACATGCTTAGAAATAGTTTTTTAATGCACAATTCGTGAATATCTGCAACTAAATTAAAGAGCTATTATAACAGTATCTACTTTTATTTTAAAACTACCCAATCTAAAGAAGTATTCATTTTAAGTAAATTTAAAGATAAATAAATTATCTGTATATCAAAATATCTAAAAATCCGTTTAGCTTTTGTATTTCTTAAAAATCTCAAAACGAGAAGAGGTACAAACAAAATTCACAAACACGTAAAAACAAAAATTAAACTATTTGAACTATTTTGAATTTAAAATTCAAAATTCAAACTTAGCATACTTTTAGCCCCCCCCTCTACGAAAGTTTTTGAAATTACCCAAAAACAAAAAATGTGCATGCGAAAATAAATGATGTACGATCATGCACAAACGATTATTAAAATAATTTTCATAATTAGGAAGAAAAAGGATAACAAGTCTCCAGCCTCCTTCCTCCAAACTAATTTTTAAATAATTCAAAAACAAAAGAGGTCCAAACAAAATATAGGATCCAGAATAAATTTAGACTTATTTGAAACAAAAATTCGCAATGGAAGGAACCACCTTAACCAATCCGATCCAATTAAACCATGACGAAATAACCAAACACATAACAAAACAGACACAAACCTGATTGATTATTTTGCTAATTTAAGTTTAATTTATTTTAACTAATAGACAACTATTGTCACATATCACCCTGTACATAAAATAAATTAAAGTAAACTCAATAATGTTGATAGTATCACCTTAAGATATTTGATAACGGTGTTCCTGTTCATTACATTATTGAGTTTACTTTAATTTATTTTATATACAGGGTGGACATATGTGACATGCCCCATCTGCAAAAACGCCTGCCCCAAGGCGGTAAAAAAAATTTGCAAAATGAAGCCATTTAGGAATAGCAGTTAGCATTAGCTGAAATTAATAGTTAACATTGCATATCAAAAAATAATACTTTATATCGTATAATTAAAATTTATAATACAGACGGTCATTGGCCTGTTTGCTAGCGGGATCAATTGCTAATGTAAGGCGCCCTGGTTCGAATCCGGGTAGAGGCTCACTTTGCAATGCCGTCTATGTGCTTCGAAAGGCATGTAAAACGGCAAAGACTCTCAAAAGGTGCTAGCAAGTCCATTCATTCCAATTGTTCTTTTCCCTTTCGGATTGTCAAATTTGGACCGTAAATGTAGTAGTTTTCAGGAGCGTGATGACTCCTCGAACTGACTTGCATCTTTATTCGTGACACACGACTTGGTTTACCATCTTTTTCAATATTGTTGTTGGTTGTAGAAAGTCCTTTTTATTCCATATTGTCTCTTTTAATTTGCGATCTCCACTTTTTTTGACTATAATTTGGATCCTGGGGTGTACGTATTTCAATCTTTGTTCTTGCAACTACCCGGAACCTCTACCATGTCGCACTATGAATTATTTAAACCTTACCACCATGTCGCGGAAAGAATTAATTTAGAGATTGAGGTGTAGCGTATTGGCTAGAAAATATATGGTGCCCAAGATAGTTGAGAGAATGAGTGGATAAGGTAAAAAAGGAGTACAGGTTGGTTGTAAAGTATTTAAAGCAAAAATGAAAGATGTGAACTTTTGAATGAATGAATGAAATTAGTTTTTTTATTCAATATAATCTCCCTCAACTTCAATACACTTATTCCAATGATCCTGCAATAATTTTATTCCATCTCTGTAATGATTATCGGGAAGCTCTGCAAAATACTGTATACTGTTCCACGACTGAAATAGCTTTTTCATTCGATGAAAAACGCTTTCCGCGAACGAATTGTTTCAAGTTTCTGAAGAGGTAGTAGTCGCTAGGAGCCAAATCTGGTGAATACGGTGGATGTTCAAGCAATTCGTACTTTAGTTCATTGAATTTTGCCATTGTTAAAACACTTTTGTGGACAGGTGCGTTGTCTTGGTGAAAGATGATTTTTTTATGTTGCAAACCGGGTCTCTTTTCACGAATTTTTCGTTCAATTGATCCAAAAGGTTACAATAATATTCAGAGTTAATTGTTTTACCTTGTGGTTTTCTGCTTCCGCAATAAACAGAAGCGTAGCTGAAAACAACTATCAAAGGGCAGACACGTTTTATAAATTTGTGTTTGAGAATCAAAACAATTCAAAATTGTTGAAGATTTACATTGCAAAGTACTGCAAGAAATTTGATCTAATTATATTTTGAATTATATAAAATGTACTATGGAAAACAGCGAAAAAAATTTGATGTGACATTCCATGACTTTCCCATTCACTGTTAGGTTTATTATAATAACTATAATTTTTTATAAATTTTAAAATTTTTAATTTTGAAAACATTTGTTTGAAATTTATGGTTATTTTGTTTCCAAGGCCGCTCATATTCGTTTAAATGCAATGATTCTCTTGATGAATTTTAATATCAATTTAAGAGAAAAATTTTAAATGTTGGGTATCTTTACACGCAGAAATAAACTCTCTTTCGATTGACACTATGTTCATTTTTAACTATTACAATGGAAAGAAGTAAATCTCTTTAGACGGTGATTTCCAACCAACGTGCCAAATTTCAAGTCAATCGGTGGATGCATTCGTCCGAAATAATTGCATTTTTTTAAATTTTGAGTATTTTATATAAACCGTATTTTATGCCTACATTCGTTCCTTCCTCGCACTTGCTTGCTGGTTTTACTCGTTGGATTTCTACTTCTTGTTATAACACTTATTTACATTACTAACCCTTGATAATTGAAAAACTCTCCAATATACATAGCTGTAAACTACCTTAGATGGTTTATCATTTAGGACTGTAACTTTGCTGCTATTCTCCTTTATCATATAATAATCAGCTAAACATGGTTTTGTGCAGTAATAAAAAAACTCAATAAATTCCCACCTTGGATTCATGACAATCTGTTTCATAATGGTGATTCTTCTGATTCGGTAGCAAAAATGTCTTCTTACCGCAGTCAAGTACGTATGCATACAACCTTTCCACGATTTTTTTATTACATTAATTTGTCCTTTTAACATATCTTTAAATATGATTAAATTGAAATCATATCCAGAAAAGTTACAGCTTAAAAAATAGGCTTGACATAATGGAGACTAAATTGAAATTGAACACAAATACGCAAAATGGTCAAATACAATAAGTTGAAAAGTTTCAATCATTTTTCGTTTTAACTACAGGCATGTTGATCTAAAAACAAAATAAAAACAAGTTTTGAACTGAAATCTATTTATTTACGTTAAGGCTGAATTATATACTTCAATGTTTTTCTTGTTTTTAGTTAGTAGTGGAAAACTATAAATATTCAGTATTATTACGTGTTATCCTTGGGCAAATGGCGGCATAGCATTGGTATTTAAATATCTCACGCCACTTTGATCAGACGGACACATTTCACCCATAATAGTTTTTTGATTAAAACTGCATCTACCCATACCAAAATCTAAACAACTTCCGCATTGTACTCCCAAAAACTTATCCGAGTTAATACTTTCAATGTAATACGCAATAGCGCGAATGTGGCTACAAAATGCTGAAAATAAAACTTTAATACATTTTCTGTTAGGCACATCAAAAAATTTTACCGTAAGGTAAAGGTGATCCGCCATCTGGAACTCCAGGATTGGCTGGACATTCCAATTGCATAGTCCCGCAATCCATTCCATTATAATTTACTTGAAAATCTATGGTACCGTAGTTTTCAGCATATCCAAACAAATTATTATTTGTATGGATTGCTTGCACAAATTCTGCATCCGAAGCATCTAAACGTTGATCAATTGATTTATTGATAAATTGTTGGTTAGCCGCATCTAGTCCATTAATACGTCTTACTTTAGAATTTGTTAATTCAAATATACGTTGTCCAGCAGCTCCAGCAACATGAGCGCCGTACGAAAAACCATTCATTTGTATTGATCCTACATTCACACCTACTTTTGTTAAATTATATAATAAATCACCAACAAAACCTCCGACATAAGGTACGGCACAGGCCACTTGAGCAAAATTATAAGATACCGCATAGAGTGACCAGTCTACTGAAATAATATTAGCGGGCATCTTATTTAAATAGGTGTCTTTCATAAGTCGAATCCATAGTTTAGTATCATCTTGAAACCATCCATGAATAATTAATGTAGTAGAATCCTTGGTATTAGCTAAGATAGAGTACGTAGCTTCATTTAGAATAGTACCGGTAGTGGGATCTTTATTGGTAAATAAAGTAAATTTTAAATTTGATGATAATACAGTTACATTTCCGCACATATTATCTTTGACGGATAGAGTACCGTATGCAGCTACAATTGAAACTAAAACAAACAAGAAAAGATTTGTTTTTGATTGTAAGTTAGTTGATTAAGGTTTTATTGTGGAAATGATATCTGCAGGCTAATAGAAAAAATTTTATTATAGTTATTTGAACGGTCCTATTAGAAAACCCACACGAAAAAACCATTTTCTTCGTTTAGGTTGGAAATGTATTCTGGGGTACAATACACTTTTAGTTTTATTTTTTCATACATAGTATTGTATTATCATAGTTTTATTGTAGAAATAATGTGTAGGGTAATGAAAAAAATGTTATGAATGATCTTTATTTTGAAGAGTTTGGAGGCATATTAGGAAAACCACATGAAAAACCCATTTTCATAAATATCTCATTTTAGGTTGAAAATTTTGGGTTGAGTTACAGAGCAAAAGTTCCGAGTTCAATTAAATACTTAAAATGAAAACTTACTAAGCAAACATTTTAATTTAAAGTACACCCGAACCAAATAATCAAGAATCTTACAAGTTAGTAAAATATATTTCTTCAAGCAATTTTTCAATAGGGTGGCCATATTCTGGGTTTTATAATTTAAAAAAAGATAATAAAACAATTTCCAGTGTGTCTCTGTTTAATTATATAATAGTTTCCAAATTCCCAGCTAACTGGATTATTAACTTACCGATGGAAAAAGCCTAGACACACTAAAGAATACATTTCATTCAATCGCGAAAACTTCAAAGTTAGCAATATATTAGTACACAAACAGGTTAGTACATACTATAATGTACAGAAGTATTATCTATGATGATAAAACGTCAATATTAATAAGTTGAAAATTAAATGCTTTGAATTTTTATTTACTTAATCTGTCTAACTTTTAATTTTTGCAAAAATTTAGGTTTTGTAGATAACATAACCCAAATCTATTAATAATAATAAATACAGTATTTATATATTTAAATTGTGGTTTAAAACGTACATTAGTTTGCAAATGTATACATAGACCTTTAATTATTTTACAATAATTAGCATAATGTTCTTTTTTTAAGTTAAACGTGCTTAGAAATAGTTTTTTAATGCACAATACATGAATATCTACAACTAAATTCGAATTTAGGGGTTTGTAAATACATTTTTTTTCTATAGAAATGGCTTTACCAAACGAAAGAACACAAAAATACAAGCTCTTTATGGTGAGGATCAATCTTGTCGGAGTTGTAATAAGGCCACAATTTAATTTTGAAAATTGCAATTTTTCCATAAGAAATACATGTAAGTGTATTATTGCGTAACAAAACACCAAATAAGAAAAACATTGTGTAGATGGTACGTGTGCTGTGCTGGGTTGACAGTGACTAGTGGTGGGGAGATACCAGTGGCTCCCTGAGATCCGTCGCGTCATCATCCATACTTTTTGAGTTGGAGGTACTTGGGGGATGTTTTTAGTAAGTAAAGCGCTTATCAAAACCGCTTGCAGGGCCCGGAGAGACGCTGTGCAAAAAGTGGATTTTAATAAACGCAACTGCGCCAAGAGTCGGAATCACACAAAAAGTGAATTTTTTCCGAAATTTGCTGTCCGATCACAAATTTAAATTCTTTATTAGTTTATTAGACTATTAGCTTTCATAATTAGTTGTAAAAACCGAGATTCTGGTATCTTTACTGTCGCCACAACCTATTTTAATTTCGATGGGCGGGGTTACACTTCTAAAGAGCCAATGAGTAAATTGCATTGTTAATAAATTTTCAAAGCTTTTCTTTTAAAATGTGCAAATAATGCGCAAAATTTTATTTTTTATACGCTAATTAGACCCTCATCTTTCATAAACCACTTCTAAAATGGTAAAAATCGCGATCAGGGAATTCAAACCGTCACTCAAAGAGCTATTATAACAGTATCTATACTTTCATTTTAAAACTACCCAATTTAAAGAGGTATTAATTTTAAGTAAATGTAAATAAAACACGTCAATTTAGATGTGAAAAGGAAGTTTAAAAGACAGGTACTCAAATAAGATGAAAAGTTGGAAAAGCGCGAACTTATAATATAAACCGGAATCAGTCAAACTCAATGAGCACGCTACGTAGATAATATCATATTTGATAATTATCTTAAAATTGATTTTATTGATTACTTTTGTACGAATTTGGGTACGCAAATGATATTAGTCTTTATGGTAAATTTTATTATTTTTTGTTAGTAAATTTTGACGGCTCTCTGGAAGCATGAACTCTATTTTCATCTAATTTCAAGAATGCTGTTGCTCTTAGGATAAAAATTAAATTCTTTTCTGGAATTTACACAATCGACAATTTTTATTTCTCGAAACGTTTTACAGTTGTAATTTCTGTCTAATTACAAATCCTGTCAAAACTAAATTTATGGAATCTAAGCTTATAATTGAAAATTGTCTGTAAAATCTGAGCAGAAAATCTTAGATTTCCTATTAAAAATTATTAGTATATAGTAAATCTACCCCCATTTTTACAAACGTTAAATGTTTTTTAATCAAAATAAGTTTAAATTTTTGTGATCACTGTTATTTTACTGGAAATTCCCTTTTTTAGGTCGAAGTGTCGAAACTCCAAGCAAGATCGTTTCATAATGAGACTTATCTTTTTATATATTGGGTAATTTGATTATGCAAACAATTGCAAATAAGCGAAATCTATATACCATAGTATGTGCAGATAGCATTACCATACTGCTCACTGGAAAATTCGAGAATGTTCTGTGTGAGTTGATGCAGGATACTCTCAGTATTGTGGAGAAATGGTGTGCGGAGCAACCACTTTCGGTTAACCCGACCAAAACAGAGTTCGTTCTGTTCACCAGAAATAAAAGCGACAGCACATTCCGACAAGCTCAAAGTTACAAGATATCTCCTGCTAGCGATCGGAGAACTCAAACGGGCGTGAACCATGCAATAGTCTAGGTTGATTTACACATGGATAATTAATTAGTTACAATAAAATAAAAAAATATATATTTAATAATTCCATTTACAACAATAAATCCTACCTAAAATGTAAAAGCAACAAAACAAAGATAATGACGGAATACCATCTTATTGGTATTAAGATCAATCTAACCACGAAACAATTACGCTGCTTACCGCGAATTAAAAAGTTTGTCGCGGAAAAGATTGTTTAGGCCTAACTACAATGTCGCAATAAAAATTATGTAAAGGTTGGGGTGTAACTTATTAGTTAAATTTGGTTTGGGTAGCAATAATTAAATTAAATTAAGGAATATTTCTATATAATTTCTATGAACTAATATTTACATTATAAAATTATTTATTTGCTTACATGTTAACTTGTTTCACCTGAAACAGCCTTAAGGGGTGCATAGTCTTACGACTCACTTACTACTACTCATTTTCAACTCTTACTCCAACTCTCAACATTCGACTAACTTATTTTTTACATCATTTCTTTGTTCACACAACCATTTTGCTTATCCTACATTTTCGTTCTTACTTGATGGTACCACCTTAAGCTATTTGATGACGGTGTTTCTGTTCATTACATTATTGTGTTTACTTTAATTTATTTTATACTAGCTGGATACCCGGCTTCGCCCGGGGTCTCATTAAAAAGGTGAAACTCTGCCTTTGTCTGAAGTACTTTACTTTAGGCTCTTGGACTTAAAAAAGAATTTAAATGGGTAGACTGAATAATTATAAAAATATAAAATTGATAAATTATTTATTTTATTTATATAATTGAATTAATAACCGGATACCCGCTTTCGCCCGGGGTTTAAATGAATGTGGAATATTAATCCAGTTACATAACGAAAAAATAGGCTCCGCATTTAATATTAATGGATATTTCAAAATGTCATAAAATGTATGCTTTGGACTCTTCAGCTCATTGCCATGCATGATTAAAATAATATAGTGCTAATCCAAATTGTACTGAAAACAAAAATACTTCTGTGGTTGGTTCACAAAACCGTATCCAAAATCATTTATTAATCGTTAATTAATTAATAACACATTTAATTTTATTGTAATGCTTTACAATATACAATATTTTTTGTTTTCCCATCCTGAGCGAAAACGTATAACTCTTTTGGCGTACCCACTCTCGAGCAAGCGACATATAGTTGACCGTGGGAAAAACATGGAGTTTCTAAATTAATGCCTGCTACTGCCAGTGACTGTCCTTGAGCTTTATTTATTGTCATTGCAAATGCAAGTCGCACTGGATATTGCAGTCTCTTAAAATCAAAAGGCATATCAGTGGGTATCATGGGAATGCGTGGAATAAATACGTCTTCTCCTTTAGCACTGCCAGTCAGTATTGTCGCTTCTAACACGTTTGGCAGGAGAGTTTTCACACATAATCTAGTTCCGTTGCATAATTTTGGCGGGTCAAGATTACGTAATAACATTATTGGCGATCCAATTTTCAAATTTAAATTATGTGGTGGCATCCCAGGTGGTTCTAAAGAATTTAGGAATTCGGTAGGGTAATATACAGTCTGCTCGCTATCTACAACGGTATCGATAGATTTATATGTCGTGGAAGAACCTGGAAGCTGACCCTGTATTTTAATATTCAGACTATTGACGCTTTCATTTTTAGGCGCAAGAATTGCTCGTTCGCAAAGCCATCCATGATTTTTTATAATTTTTACGAATGTTAGGAAAAACTTTGCTAACAATTTCATCAACCGATGAAATGCCGAAAGTCACCTGCAAGAACTACAACAGCTTCTCCCATTAGCAGTGTGTTTTCTCTTATATCTTAGAGAGTATAATTAAGTGCTTCGAGAGCTTTCTTATGCGCCATGGTGCATTCATCCCAAACAATTAATTTACACGTTTTTAACACTCGAGCTTGACCGGAGCCCTTGTTAATGTTACAAATCGGATTATCCAAATTTGCAAGATTTATGGGTAGTTTTAAAGCCGAATGAGCTGTCCTACCCCCCCATCTAATAAAGTAGATGCAATTCCGGATGATGCAAGTGCAAGGCCAATTCCATTTTGTTTCCTTATTTCGGCAAGTAGCAAATTAATAAGAAATGTTTTTCCTGTTCCACCTGGTGCATTTAGAAACAGTAATCCACCACTTCCATTAGCAATCAAGTTCAGAACAACGTCATATGCCAATCTTTGATCATAAACTAACAGGGGCTTATTAGTTTCCACAAAAATTTTTAGTTGATTAATGGAATAATTTTTTTCTCTTAAAATGTCTCTGTCAAGAATGTCAAAACCACTACGCATTGGTGCTTCTAAACCAAGTTGAGGAAGAGTTTTCCCGTTCATAGATACGCATTTATCTTCAAGCAATATAAGCGCCTGATTAAATATTTCAAAACAAAAATTCAGATTCATGGTGGGATTAGCTCTGCGTGCTTCTCTAAGAAGATTTGTTTTGTTATCAGACGCAAGAACAAATAAAGCGGATGGTTTGCCGGCACGTGAATTTGCCACTTCCAATTGACCATGACTTTATCTATAGCTAAAAGTGGAAAATTGATTCACTTTGTTGTTACTTTATAATCTCTTTTTAGAAACTCACTGTATTTCTAATTATGTTTATATAGAAGTTTCGATATTTTTAAGTTTGGTAAAATTTGGTTCGTTTCCCAGGGTTGTCCACTATGCGATTGTTTACGTTTCCAGATGTAGATGGTGTTCATATTCTACCTGTGATTAGACGGTATGCCTATTCTTCGGTTTAACATACAGGGCGTTTGTGATAATAATGATAATGACATACGGGGTGTTCATACAAAAAGCAGTTCGTTTTTCCCAAATTTTCCAACTTTCCGTGCAACTTTTCTAATTTTTCATTACGTACAAATCTTACTCGGATTTTTACTATTACGCGCATTTATAAAAATGGGAGAAAACGGTCCAGCCGTTCTCAAGTTATGCGCTCACCAATTAATAGCATTTGATTTTAATTCATATTAATTTAATTTTTTTTTGTGAATTTTCCGCAATTTTATTAGTTATTCTACTATTCGGGGCGGAGACAAATCCAACAAATAAAAAATCATTAAAATCGGTTCAGCCGTTCTGGAGTTATAAATGATAGTGTAACTAACCCGACTTTGTTTTATATACATAGATATCAAACAAATATTTACAATAAATTTAAGAAATAATTTTATACAAATTTTTAAAAATTTAAAATATAACCAAAGCAAAATTTTGGAAAATATCAAAAGGCATACAATTTATAAATAAATTTTTACAAATATATACAAATTTATCAAAAATAAACATTTTAAACATGCACAAAAACATAAAATTCATAAATAACTTTTTAAAAATATTTCCAAAATTTAATGCAGGTATCATAAACATTAATCTTAATTTATATCTATATTATATGTATAAAAATAAATTACAAAATTAAAATAATTTTTTTTTTATAAGAACCTTCTCCTGACAATAACAAACACAACAAAAAAAGAATTAGCGAAATTGGTCCAGCCGTTCACGCGTGATGCGATGACCAAGGAAATCGGGATTCATTTTTATATATATAGATAGATAGATAGATACAGGATGGACATATGTGACAAGTTGTTTTAAAGAATTAACTTATCATACCTCCAGCCCTCCCCCCTCTGCAAAACTTTTTGAAATTACGCAAAAATAAAAAAGTACAAGCAAAAATAAATTATGTAAAATTAAGCACAAACAATGCACAAACGATTATTAAAATCATTTTTAAAATTAGGAAGAGAAAGGCTACCAGGTCTCTATCCCCCTTCCTCTCAATTAATTTTCTAAATAATTCAAAAACAAACGAGGTTCAAACAAAAATAGAGGATGCACAATAGATTTTGACTTTTTTAAATAAAAATTCGCAGTGGAGGAGAGCTAAGGACATGCACCTTATCCAATCCGATCCAATCAGGCCATGACAAAATAACCAAATTACCGTGTTGAATTACATTGCTATAAAAATTCTTTCAATTATAGGTTATAATTATAGGTTCAATTATAGTCCTGTTATAGAACGTTTTTAAACTTTCTCGCAAAAACATTTACCACGTGACATTTTTAAGGTTAGGGTCATTCGAGCGTCGGAGTCGGTTGCAAAAGGTGGTGAGTAGATTTTGTACTTTCTTTATCAATCTGGGTCTGAGAAGATCAATTCTACTTTGTGGAAAAGATTGAAACCTTAGGTCATCCAGTAAGTTGTTGAAATTATAATTTTTGTTTGCTATTCTTTTCATTCGACGATGTTGCTGAATGCGACTCTGCTTTTTTGAATGTTTACGTTGGTAATGTGTTGTGAAAAAGGTATCTACTGGTTAGACTTTCATTGGTCTATCACTTTAACTATATTTTCTTTTCAATTTATAATTCAGGTCAACTATGTTTTTGTCTTTTTTTGCATTTCTAAAAATTTTCAAAATTATTTTAAAAATTTTTTAATTTTTAATTAATATTTCTAATTTTTCCAAATTCAAATTTTGGCGCTTAAGACAAATTACATTTGTTCGTTTAAGCGTAGCTCCAAATAAGGTTAGATAGATATCAAATCTAAAAAGATTACAGCTTACAAATTAAACTTGACACAATGGAGAATAAATTGGGATTAGACACAAATAACCAAAATAGTCAAATATAATAAATATAAGATGAAAAGTATCAATTGCTTTTCATTTTGACTACAGGCATGATGACTTAAAAATTTTACCTAAAAGGGATAACCAGTTTTTAACCAAAATCTATTTATGTTAAGGGTTGAATTACAGCATTATTAATAATTATTAATAAAACTATTTAATAATTTTATTGATATTAGTTAATGGTGGAAAACTCTAAATATTCCGTATTATTATGTGTTATCCTCGGGCAAATGGCGACATGGCATTGGTATTTAAATATCTCACGCCACTTTCATCAGACGGACACATTTCACCCATAATAGTTTTTGAATTAGAAGTGCATCTACCAATACCAAAACTTAAACAATTTCCACATTGTACTCCCAAAAACTTATCCGAGTTAATACTTTCAATGTAATACGCAGCAGCTCGAATGTGATCACAAAATACTGAAAAAAAATACTTGAATACATTTTCTGTTAAGCGCATTACAAAATTTTTACTGTAAGGTAAAGGTGATCCGCCATCTGGAACTCCGGGAATGATTGGACATCCCAATTGTGTGGTTCCGCAATTTACTCCATTATAACTTACTTGAAAATCTATGGTACCGTAGTTTTCGCCATATCCAAACCCATTATTGTTTGTATGGATTGCTTGTACAAATTCTGCATCCGAAGCATCTAAACGTTGATCAATTGGTTTACCGATGAATTGTTGCTTAGCCGCTTCTAGTCCATTAATACGTCTTACTTTAGAATTTGTTAATTTAAATACACGTTGTCCAGCAGCTCCAGCAACATGAGCCCCGTACGAAAATCCATTTATTTGTATTGATCCTACATTCATTCCTACTTTTGTTAAATTATATAATAAATCACCGACAAAACCTCCGACACAAGGTACGGCACAAGCCACTTGCGCAAAATCTAGAGAAGACGCATAGGGTGACCAGTCTACTAAAATAATATTAGCAGGCATCTTATTTAAGTAGGTGTCTTTCATCAGTCGAATCCAAGGTTTAGTATCATCTTGAAGCCACCCATGGATAATTAGTGTAGTAGGATCCTTGGTATTAGCTAATATAGAGTACGTAGCTTCATTTAGAATAGTGCCGGTAGTGGGATCTTGATGGGTAAACAAAGTGAATTTTAATTTTGACAATAAAACAGATTCATTTCCGCACGTATTATCTTTATTGGAAAAAATATTGTATGCAGTTGCAATTGAAACTAAAACATATATGAAAAAATTTGTTTTAGATTGTAGATTAGTTGACCAAGGTTTTATTGTGGAAATTGTGCAAATTAATAATTGGAAAAATATTTTATATAAACATGATAATTTCTGAAATTATATACTTTTATATTATTAAGCTATACCACTTAATATTAAAGTAAAATTTTAAATTTTTTGCTAATTTAACCTATTAATTTTTAAAATTTTATTTTAATAATAATTTCTGCTGATGATCTTTTTAAAACGTCAAAACTGTGATGCTTCACAACAACCAATTAATTTACAAAAAAAGGAATGAGATCTTTTTCATCAACAATTTAATGTACTATATTTTCAATGTAAGTAAATAGTTTACAGCAATAAGTTAGTGTGATTCGGTGTGATTATTGGTTGAGTTACAGTTTGACCGAAAGTTCCAAGTTCAATCAAATACTTTAAATAAAAATGTAAGCAAAGATTTTAATTTAAAGTGCACTCCAACCGAGATATTCATGAATATTTAAAAAAATAAATTTTGGGTTTCTATAATTTAAATAAAAATTTTTCCAGTGAGCCCTCAATAGGTGTCAAGTTCCCGGTTGACTGATTATTAACTTACCAATGGAAAAGAAGCCTAGACACACCAAAGAATACATTTCATTTGATTGCAAAAACTTCAAATTTGCAATACAATAATACAAGGACAGGTTAGTACTTATATATAAACAGAAGTAATATCGATAATAATTATAATAATACGTCAATATTATTAGTTGAAAATTTCATACTATCTTACTATTTTTATCTACGTAATTATAACTTTTCAATATTGTAAATAGTTTAACTTGTGAAATAATATATTATGTTGAATGAAATTTTTTAAAATTTTTACAAGCTCATTGAAATTTGAAACTTTCCCAACCTGAAAACATCGGGGAATCCCATAATTATTTAGCAATAAAATCATCAATTATTGAAAGAAATAACAATCAAATAATTAAAATTTACGGAAAAATTAAAGTTTCACGATATGTTAATGTGAAAAGATAAATCCGCGATAAAATAACGACCGTTATTGTTGGCTGCATTCGTATTGGTTATTCATATTATGGCGTGTTTTGAAGATCCAATAAAAAGAGAAAAAAATAAGAAATTCGCGGGAACAGATTACCGTTAGATGATGACTTGCCCGGATAGCCAAAAGTATAAAAAGCCGCGAAAATAAAAATAACCGTTGGCTGATGAGTTGAAAGTGAAAGTAACAAATTTTGTTGCTAGGTTAGCTTTCATTGGTCACTCATATCTAGCGTGAAAATTTGGACTAATAAAAAGCCTAAGAGAAGACGCGCAAAATAAATAATAATAATAATAATAATATAATAATTTCATGGTTACATGAGCCAATCAACTCAAAACAATTATTGTATTTTCATCAAGCCAATATAGTTATTTTATTAGCAAAACTTGAATCTAATTGTGAAAAGTCATTTTATCAAATTTGTAGGTTAGTAATTGTAACTATTAACTTAGAGTGTGGTTTTTATGTACATGGGTCAATTGTTATAAAGTTTTTGTTACATACATTAAATATTTGCATACATATTTAAGATTTCTTTATTGTTAATTCTTTATTTTTATTTTATTATTTCTTTATTGTTAATCCTTTGTGGTTGATTGATGTTTAGTAATTGCTGCTGTGATTGCTAGTGATTGATTCTGTTTCTATTTGAAATTTTCTGAAAAAATTGAAATTAAAAAATGTTTTACTTAAAACATTCCTGCCATCTCTTGATTGAAATGATGTTCAAATTTGTGTCCCAAATTTGATTATTTCTTGTATTTGATTGTCTTAATTTTTGTGTTGTGTAGTCATTTTTGAATTTGATTTGTCGTAAATTCTTCCTGTTTTTTTTATTCTTTTCTTTGTAAAGGTTTTGTTAGATTTAAATGTGTTTTCTTAACTGCTTGGTACTGATGAATGTATTGTTTCCTTGCAGATGCCGTATGCTTGTAAGACATGTCACCTCATTTCTTTATCTCCTTGATTTTTTGGCAAAGGAATGCTGTGTCCTTTTGACCATTTGTATATTTTCCCCTTGTTGATGTGCTTGGCATCTGACCCGTTGACTTATTTGTTTTGCTAATGTATTTGGCGTCTGTTTACTCATTTGCTTTCCCCTACTGATGTATTGGGCTCTGTTGACCCATTTGTTTGTTTCCCTGTTGCTGTATTTGGCGTATTGTTGCCTATGATTGTTTTCCCCATTGTTGATGTTCTTGGCATCTGGTTGACCCATTTCTTTGTTTTCCCTGTCGCTGAAAGAATATTATCAATGTCATTCGGTGTCGATATTATTTAATAAAAATAAAATCAACTCAGCTGGAATTAAGTTATCACCATAAACTATTATTACCTAGTAGAAATTAGCAAATTAAGTCGAAGTCGTTATTTAAAATTTTAAATTTTCCCACCATATTATATGAAAAGGCTCTCCTAATGCATGCAATAATCTTGGCAACTTTAATTAAAACAAAATTAAAAAAACACGTATAAAAGTTCTTGCCGTTTAACATAACGTACTTAGGTAAACTTTTAGATTAGAAATCATTAGTTATGTCACTTTAATTACTGGTTTATAAATTTTTTGGGTAGTTAACATGCGTTAAGCGCTGATATTATCGTTTATGAAACCCAAATAGTCACTTAACAACAAATTTAACCTCTGATTAAACTAATCACTAATTAAATATTATACCTAGGTTGGATTCAACAGAAATTTTACTTAACAATGATTATCTTTCCAATCAATGATTAAATTCCTTAACAATCGTTTGTGAAACCGGGTATAACTCATATATTCCTACCGTATCATTGTATATTTTTTCATTGATACTAAAATTACATACAGACATTGTATTAAAATCATATTAAACCACATGACGATGGTCAATAGAATTATTAATGTCATTTAGAACCAAATCACTGTAGTGATTATGAATTATTCCTCTGATGCTATCAGATTCACTATACTTTTCTTCCTCAGCTTGCTTGATATTTTCATTATCTTCTATCATATCATCTAGAGTTATCCTTGATATTATTTTCTTCCTAATATTATTCCTTTGATACTATCATCAATATTGATGCTGGACGAATTTTTACATTTTTCAAATAGTTCATTAGATAGCAGACACTGAACCTTTTGATTGTTGTAAGATTTTTTAATAAATTGCCCCACAGGAGATGCTCTTTTCTGCTTTGCATAGTATTTACAATTACACATCATTTTTATTTTAACCCCAGGCATGTTGACCTAAAAACCAAACCTAAAAAACATAACAAAGTTTTAAACCGAAATCTATTTATTTATCTTAAGGGCTAAATTATATAATTCAATAATTCTATTGATATATTATTTAGTGGTTGAGAACTACCAATATTCGGTATTATTATGTGTTATCCTCGGGAAAATGGCGGCATAGTATTTGTATGTAAATATCTTACGCCACTTTCATCAAACGGACACATTTCACCCATAATAGTTTTTGGATTAGAAACACATGTACCCATACCAAACTCTATACAACTTTCACATTGTACTCCCAAGAAGTTTATCCGAATTAATACTTTCAATGTAATACGCAGCAGCGCGAATGTGGTTACAAAATGCTGAAAAAGAATACTTTCATAAATTTTCTGTTAGGTACACCATCAAATTCTTACCGTAAGGTAAAATCGATCCGCCATCTGGAACTCCAGGATTGGCTGGGCATCCCAATTGTATAGTCCCGCAAGTCGCTCCATAATAATTTACTTGAAAATCTATGGTACCGTAGTTTTCGGCATATCCAAACCCATTGTTGTTTGTATGGATTGCTTGTACAAATTCTGCATCCGAAGCATCTAAACGTTGATCAATTGGTTTACCGGTAAATTGTTGGTTAGCCGCTTCTAGTCCATTAATACGCTTTATTTTAGAATTTGTTAATTCAAATATACGTTGTCCTGCAGCTCCAGCAATATGAGCCCCGAACGAAAATCCATTTATTTGTATTGATCCTACATTCACCCCTACTTTTGTTAAATTATATAATAAATCACCGACAAAACCTCCAACATGAGGTACTGCACAGGCCACTTGATCAAAATCATAAGATGAAGCATAGGGTGACCAGTCTACTAAAATAATATTAGCAGGCATCTTATTTAAATAAGTGTCCTTCATAAGTCGAATCCAAGCTTTAGTATCATCTTGAAGCCATCCATGAATAATTAGTGTTGTAAGGTCCTTGGTATTAGCTAAGATAGAGTACGTAGCTTCATTTAAAGCAGAGCCGGTAGTGGTATCATTATTGGTAAATAAAGTGAATTTTAAATTTGATAATAATACAGTTACATTTTCGCACGTAGTATCTTGAACGGATAAAGTATCGTGTGTAGTTACAATTGAAACTAAAACATAATAAGCAAAGATTTGTTTTTCGATTGTAAGTTCCAGATCCAGGTTTTAGTGTGGAAATAATATGTGCAGGCTAATGGAAAAAATTTTTAGTAGTGTGAATATCAAATCGAAAGTTTCAAATTAAAATAAAAACACAAGTAAACATTTTAATTTAAAGTGCACCCAAACCGAGATATTCACGAATATTAAAAAATATTTTTCGAGTAGTTTTTCTAAGAGAGTGGCCAAATTCTGGGTTACTATAATTTAAATTAAGATAATAAAATTTTTGCCAGGGTGCCCCCATATTAATTAACTATTTTCAAATTCCCAGTTAACTATAGTTTTAACATACCTATCGAAAAGAAGCCTAGACACACCAAAGAATACATTTAATACGATCGCGAAAACTTGAAATTTGCAATATTTTAGTAACAGACAGGTTAGTGCATTTATATATAGTTGAAAATTTCATACTTAGAATTTTTATCTGCCTAATTATAAACTATTATTATTTGCATACAATTTTGGCTTTGTAGATAACATAAGCCCAAATAATTACTAACAAATAGATAGTCATAGTTTTTACAAATTTAAATTGAAATTTCAGCGCATATTTGCTTGCAAATGAGTCCATATACCTTTTATTATTTTACAATAATTAGCATAATGTGCTTTTTTTAAGTTAAACATGCTTAAAAATAGTTTTTTAATGCACAATTCATGAATATGTGCTACCACGTTGTAACAATATGAACATATTAATTCAAATTTTTAAAATTATAAGGTTAAATGAACAATATTCAATTATTCATTATTATTATGTATTACAATTATTTATTCGATGTAATAAACCGGAATCCACTGCGATTGCCAAACACATTTTAATTGATGGACACAATGCTGCCTTTTCTAATGCCACAATAATCAAATCAGTCACCAATTACAAAGATCGACTTCTTCACGAAATGATTTGCATAAAGAGGAAAAATGCGATGAACAGAAAACCGACATTGAAGGTTTAAGTAATGTCTACAGCCATCTACTCATCTAAGCTACAAATAACGTATTGGGGTTAAGTTTTTCCTATTTAATGAGTTCTTATGTAGGTTGTTCCTTAACCCGCGATTATCTTTCAAATTTTATGGATCAAGAAATCGTCTCAAATGACAATACGTTATATTCGTTTCCATGTAATTGCACTATTATTATTAAATGTCTGATGACAGCAGTAACCATTGCTGAAAGCTTACAAATAATGTTTCGTTTTATTGTTCATTTAACCTTATAATTTTAAAATTTGAATTAATATTAATTTCAAAGGTTAATAATATAAATAATTTCAATATGAACATATTATATCTACTTTCATTTTAAAACTATTGCATGTTTATCATTAATTAAAATTTAATACAGCTTGGCCAAATTAATGTTGACTTCAAAGTAGCATTAACTAGCTTCATAATTGAAGGGCATTCTATTTTCCACCAAACGCTTTTTTACATTTCCATAAATCTGGCAACAATAATTCATCTATCATTTCAATTGCTCTACCTGGAATCATTGAAGCTTCATTCCAAATGATAGCATAATATGCATCATAAAGGTGTGTTTTACCTTTCAGATTGATTAGATGACATGTCGAGCAATAATTATTATCTATTTCAATGGGTAATTTAAATACTCGATGTGAAGTTGATCCTCCAGATAATAATATTAAATCAATACTTGTCCACTTAAAATCGATGTTTTCCTATTTGGGTTTTTAATTTATGTTGTGGATCTTTTTGACTTATTCTTTTTATATTTATAGGATAAATAAATTATACAAACAATTGAAAATTATTGCAATCATGTAAAGGGAGACGGAAATCAATAGATTCAAATTATAGTTTCTTGTACCAACAAATATGCCGGAATAGCAAGTTAAATGAACTTAGATGAAGAGTAGTACGAGTAAAATGAAGTTAACAAAATACAATCAATCTAAAGACAAAATCTACAAATCAATCTAAAAGTCAGCTCCGTTTTGGTTTCGTTGAGGCAAAGCCATCAACCAAAATCTCTTTTTGCCGGTTCAGTAATCCTAAGTTATTGAAAAATAAATGTTTTTCAGGTCAATTCATTAACAAAAAATGTTCCCTAACATTAATTAATTTGTTTCAATAACCAAGAATTTAGTTTAGCGCTTTAGAAAGAAGGAAGGAGATAATATCGACGGGTTAACCGCTGGTGAAGTTTTTTGTACACATCTCATGAAGTATTTGTGAAATACATGTGAAGTACATCAAATACTGGTAAAATACATGAAATACGTCTAAAGTAGGTGAAATACGTGTGAAGTATATTGAAGTACAAGTGAATATCACGAAGTTAGTAAATTTTTGGTGAATTACACGAAGTTGAACCTAGCTTATGCGCATGCGCTACGGGCAATGTGTACCAAACCATACCAATGGAGGTATGATAGCTCAATAAAAACTTTGTTGAAATAACGCGCTTGTCCCGCTTTTACAGAGACGGCTCCAGAATGTGATAATATAATTTAAACTATCTTCTTATGCTCGATTTACTAAAGTTGAAAAAATCGATTATCTATCTGTTCTCTGTTTACTGTTACCAATCAGTTAAAATACATTAAAGTTAAATTGCGAAATAACTAATCAGGTGTTTGATTTGTTTTAGTTTTGTTGTGTGTTTGGTTATTTCGTTGTGGTTTGATTGGATGAGTTTGAATAATGTCCTCAGTCCCCTTCTACAGGGTGGTCAACTAAGGAATTTCGATTTACAACCGCTCTAAAATTGTTTTGAATGGGAATAGAGAAGTGGAGTTGGTCTTAAACGAAAGAGGGCTCATGGAAATTCAGTCGCCATAATTACAGTCGCCATAATTACAGTCGCCATAATTACGCCAATGAAATGGTGAACTGATTTCAAGCTGTTTGTAAACAAACAGAATTGCCGGTATTGGTCTTCAGAAAACCCCAAACAGAAACATGAAACTCAATTGCATAGTCTGAAGGTCACAGTTTGGTGTGCAATACACGCACAAGGCATTATTGGCCCGTACTTTTTCGAAGACGGACGCGGCCGAGCAGTAACAGTGGATTCTGATCGTTATGTGGACATGTTGAACAATTTTTGAACCAACCCTTCAAGACTTTGATGTATACAATCAGGACACTTGGTTTCAGCAAGATGGGGCCACTTGTCACACTTCAAATCGGTCTTTACCTGTTATTCAAGCGCTTTTTCCTGAAAAATTGATTTCTCGGCGTGGAGACCTTCCATGGCCCCAGAAGCCCGGACTTGACACCTTGCGACTTTTACTTATGGGGATACCTCAAAAGTGTAGTCTACCGCAACAATCTCCGCACTCTAATTGCGTTGAAGGAAAATATCCGCCAGGAAATTCAAGCCATCGGTCCAGAAACTTTGCGACGTGTTTTCTAAATTTCGGGTTCGACTCGAAGAGTGCCAGCAGAAAAACGGTGGACATTTGGAGAGCGTAATTTTAAGAAATAAATTTCAAAGAGCTGAACATTATTTGTAAAAAAAATTAAAATTGACTTGAAAGTTTTTGTTTATTTCTCTTTTAAATTGAATTCCTTAGTTGACCACCCTGTATTTCAAATTTTTAATTAAAAAAGTCTAAATCTATTGTGTATTCTTTATTTTCGGTTGGACTTCTTTTGTTTTGAATTATTTATAAAATTAATTGGGGCACACCCAAACCCCCAGTTTAACTAATTTATTTTTATTAAAAGTGAATTAAATATGTAAGCATTTCTGAAGTTCTTTAAAATTAGCTATGGCCAAGTAAATGTGTTTAATTTATAATCTGACAATTAATCATAAACTGCATAATTATAAATTCCGTACCTTGCGGGGTAGATCTCTGCAACGGAAATCTTCAGTTTACTTCTGATAATAAATAAACTACTCAATCCAGAGGGTCTGAAGATGTGGAACACCTTCAGTGCCTCTGCGACGGAGATCTTCAGTTTACTTCTGAAAACAATAAACTACTCAATCCGGGGGTCTGGGGGTGTGGAACACCCTCCAGTGCCAAATTTTGCAATGAAGAGCATTGCAAAACGTGTAGAACCCCCGGATGGAGCAGTTTATTTTCTATCAGAAGTAAACTGACAATCTTCCGTTGAGGCACTGGAGGGTGTTCACCCCCAGACCCCCGGTTTAACTAATTTATTTTTATTAAAGTGAATTTAATATTTGAGCATATTTCAAGTTTTTTAAAATTAGCTATGGCCAAGTAAATGTGTTTAATTCATAATCTGACAATTAATCATAAACTGCATAATTATAAATTCCGTACCTCAGAGGGTACGGAATACAGCATATTTATCATTTGTTTGGTTGTTTTTCATTTTATGCAATTTTTTTGTATCGCAATAATGACTATAAAAATGTCACGTTACCATAGAAACGGCCAAGAGAGTATTCTGACATTTTCAAATAATTATTATTCGTCATAATAATTATCCCATTAATCGGATACGCTACCTGTGCCCGTTACGTTTTAAAAATTGTGACAAACACAAACGACACATACAACATATAGTTAACATTGCTTTTTGTAAAATCGGTAATATTTTTAACACGTAAAGTCTGTGAAATACCGATGAAGTACGTGAAATACAATGAAGTATCAATAAAGTGAGAGAAGTACCGTGAATTATTGATAAAGTACGGTGAATTACTGGTGAAGTACGTGAAGTCTCGTGAATTACTGCTGAAGTATATGAAATACGAAGAAGTATGGTGAATTATGATGAAGTACGTGAAGTGTGAAATTAATTGTACACGATTTCCTCTAGCGGTTAACCCCTCGGATAATACTAATAAAAATAATTTTAATTGGTAAAAATCTCTCACTGATTCCTGTGTTGGTGTCCTTAAGAAAATTTTTAAAAGAAGGTACGAAGTTATATATTTATTTAAACAAAAGATCTACCAGGTTTATCTCGACATTTTTATTATCAATAATATAAATAAATATATTCCTATTATAAAGCATTACTAATAGAAATTTTCCAACATAAGAAAATCAAATGAATTTGAAAACACTCGGCTAATCCAGCTTCCATTTTTAACCTTGTGCAAAGGGAGATATTGAATTTACGTTTAAATATCTTACGCCTGTTTCATTTCTTGGACAATTCTCTCCCATAATTGTTTTCCGTTTAGGTGTTTTGCATGCGGTTGCAAATCTAAAGCAATCTGGACATTCTTTTCCAATAAAGTTATCAGAATTAATACTTTCAATGTAGTAAACTACAGATCGTAAGTGGTCACACATTACTAAAAAATACAGATTTAAATGTAATTATCAATTTATACTAAAAAATTGCAATCTTACAATACGGCAAAACACTGCCAGGTTCCATGGGTACCCCTGGATTTAACGGGCATCCACTTTGTGAAACTCCACACACTATAGCTGAAGCTGTTATATAATTTACTTGAAAATCTATAGTGCCATAATTTGAAGCATAACCATATTGGCCACCATTTGTATGAATGCCTTGAACGAAATCTGCATCTGTAGCATCCAAACGTTCAGAAATTGGTGCATCAAGAAATTCTGGTCCAGCTGCATCTAATCCATTAATACGACTAATTTTAGCATTTATTAAATTATAGATACGCTCTCCAGCAGCTCCGGCAACGTGGGCTCCCAAAGACATTCCATTAATTTGAAGTTTTTTAACATCGACTCCAATTTTAGTTAAATTATAAATTAAATCGCCCATCAAAACTCCAACAGGTTTTACGAAACAAGCCGCGTCTGGATAAACAGCACCCGAGTAACTTGACCAATCAGGTACAATAATATTATCAGCTGATTTAATTAAATAAACGTCTTTCATTTGTTTAATCCATCCTGTATTAGAATTTTGATTCCAGCCATGAATAATGAATGTTGTTAAATTTTTTGGATCTACTTGATTGAAAGATTGTTCGTTTAAAAGAATTCCTTCTTGGGCATTGTCTCGATTAAACAAGGTAAAATTTAAATTTGACAACGACACTTCTTGGCTTCCAGAACAGGCCAAAAAAGTTTGCAGTTTGTCTGTATTTGCATTTCCCCCAGTAATCACTAAAAATAATTTAATTGTAAATTGAAATCTTAAGTGTAACATTATTTTTAGTAATACTTTTTGTGACTATATTTTTTTCGACAATTAAAAAATTATGATTATTTTTAATTTTTCAAAATAAATTACCAATAAAAACTAAGTAATATATCCTTATATCCCCGCAGGAAGTCCATATTGTTTACGCACTAGGAGGTCAGGGTAACCCTGATCTACTAGTGGAATTTATGAAATTATTAACTTGTGAGATATTAATAGTGTTAATATCGTATAATAGTTAGTACATATTAATATAGAATTAATCAGTAAAAGAGACATTAAAATTTTAAATTATTTCACAATCTTTGGACAATACGCTATTGCCTTTTTATAATGTTTTTAATTAGTAAATAATTATATCCTAATGGAACTTACCTAGGACCAATACAGTGAACGTACAAATAATCAAATACATTTTAACTACCGGAATAATTTAATTTTCTGTTTTATATACTGGTGATAGCAATAAACTATTTTGATTTTTATCAGATATTAGGTACTTAATAAAAATATTTCTAAAAACAAAAATTAGGTATAAAAATAATCCGCAATTGTTATTAAATAAATGTAATAAATTATGACTCAATTGTTTACCAATATAGCAGACTAAACACTTAGTTTTTGAATTATCATGAATTGTCGTTAAATAAAACTAATTACAATAGTGGATCTATTATTTACTAATATATACTAAGTCCCCATACTTCATAATGAAAATATTTTATTATTTTTTGTTGTATATATTTCAATGATATATAGACGTTTTTCAATATTATTTCGACAATTGTACGCAAAAAACACGTTTGAAATTATTAGGTAGTATATTTAATGTAAAATATAAATTATTACCTCGTATTTCTCCCTCTGTTTCTTAACCTCAATGTTACTGTACTGGTCGAATTTTGATATTGCATTTGAATTATGGTGAATATTGCTACAATTACTATATGAAATTTTTAATAATATTAAATACTTAAGCATGATTTAATAAAATTTTTAATTTCAATTTACTTGAGCTATAAAAAAAATTATTTTACTATGGGATTTATACTATAACATTAAAATATTAAGATTGATTAAACAATTAGATCTGACTTATTAAATTAAAATATTAATTTTTAATTATAAAATTATAAAATCTTTAAAATATTAATTTTTAATTTAAAAAATATCAAATGCAAGAATAGTCTGCTGAATTAATTAATTATAATATCCTTTAATGTACATAATATAAATGTGTATTACTTTTTAAAAATATATTTTAAGTATTATGTTAGCAATAATTACAATTTATAATTATTTTGAATTCAATTAAAATTTCATTATAATTTATAATAATTACTAATTTAATACTTAAAATATATCCTTTATTGTTTGTTGAAATTAATTTAAAACATATGCTAATAAAAATATTTACCTATTTCAGCATTACATATAAGATTTTTTTTTGTAATTTCAAATAACTTTTATGGGGAATTTTTTACAAGCAGCTAAAAAAACAATACGTACTAGATATACCTTCACCTACATAACTACAGCGTATAGATTTTATCTAATAATTATTCAAACATTCGATGATAATTTCATATTATATAAAGTCTATACACAATAGATTATGTGAATTTAACTTATTATATAACATTATAATTTTAAATTTCTTGATATGACAATTTTTTATTTGACAAAATAATTTTTAGTCGTCATTGTGGTTTGCTTCACGGTGCAAGCCTGTTTCGATTCTCAATTAGCCCATCTTTTTCTAGAACGTCCTGTGCTTTTTTTTCCTTTTGGGCAATATTCCATAGCATATTATAATTTTAGTTATATCACTACATAGTATAAAACAAAGTCGCCTTTTCTGTCCCTATATCCCTATGTGCGCTTAAATCTTTAAAACTACGCAACGGATTTTGATGCGGTTTTTTCCAATAGATAGAGTGATTCAAGAGGAAGGTTTATATGTATAATACATGCATCATATACTAAGGCAACATTGCTAATTTTAGAGGTTTCTAACGTGATGTCGTAATTTTTTGGGCTTATTTAGCAAAAACGCTGCCTAAACCCTACGAGTTAGATCAAATTAATGTACTACAGTATTGTACACCATAAAAAGGTCTACAAAAAAGTCCGCGATGGTATATGTTTATCTTTTAGGGATAACCCACATTAACCATTTTATTGTTTACTTTTACGTGAAAAATGGCTTATTTACGAAGCTATTTTAAGCAATACGGCATTAATCCTTATCGAACTAAGTACCTTTAATACAGTGTGCAATTAATATAGATCAATATGGTTCCTTACAGCATGTAAATTAAACAAATATTTTCGGAGATATTACAAATTTAAAATTTGCGTTTGCGGCGGCGGTACCGGTCGGACGGGGCATTGCGGGAGGCATGCCTATAAATAGCGCGTCGGAGGCCGCGGTTTTCCTATAGCACTTTGAATTTAGCAGCAATCGGACGCGTTTATTATGGGAGCTCTCTAGCGAGGAAAATAACAGTACTTGATAAAAACCCGTGTGTAAATGTGTAATGTAATAAAAATTGTATGAATTTAGATATTCCAAAGATAGCAGGAAATCTTCATAGTAAGTATAGGAAAGAGGAATTGTTTTACTCCAAATTTAATGCGTGCAGGCCAAGGGCAGTAATGAATGAATCAAAAATACTGGATCGATTTTAATCATGTTTTCATTGAGTGACATAGGCATATATATTTTATGCCCGTGCAAAGTCGGCGGGCCGCTATGTTTTATATACAACGTTTATAGTTTTTCTGTAGTGTATTTAATTTAGTATCAGCATTGCACCCGTGCGAAGCCGAGGCGGGTCGCTAGTATTATATATTTTAATTAAAAGTATGAATAAATATTTACTTTATACTTGCGTTAATTTAATTTAATTTAATATAAAATTTGTATTAACAACATACGTCAACTGATGCCACAGAAAATCAATCACTGCCTAGGCCATATTTGTTCATTTTATAATGAACTCTACATGAGTATATTGAAAAACGTTAAATATAAATTATACACAGATAATTTAAACAATATATTTTATATTAAAATATAGCAATTACTTAACATAATCCCCTAATTACATTAAATAAAAATATTTTAATAAATTAAAATTTCAATTAAAATATCAATATTAAGAGCAAAAGTGCGCAAGAACCCGCTTACTATAACTACTGAAATTAATTAATTATATAAATACATATGGAGCATTTTACGCCAAATCGATCACTTTTAAACCCGACCCCATTTAATGAGTAAAATTTTTACATGATATACTACCGAACTAACACCATTTCTGCGAATTTTTTCAAATTTTTTTAGTTGTCCGTAAAAAAATTACAAATTTTTTTAAAAAATTGTGTTTTTTTTTCAATTGCTCATAACTACTATTTCAAAAATTAACTAATCGAGACGTTTTTTTTCAACTTTTTGTTTTTAAACGAACTTTTCGGAAAAAAATACAAATAAAATATTCAATAAAATTTTTCAATTTTTCGAAAAAAACCATCGATTTTTCAAAGTTTGCCATTATTTATTTTTTTTTTTTTTTTTTTTTTTTTTTTTTCATATAATGCCGCAAACCCCATAATAAGCCTTTCTTTCTATTGTTTTTAGCTTAATTAAAAAATATTCGTTTTTATTTATTTGCAATCTAACATTGTTTTTATAATAAAATAAATCTAAATATATCTATGATGTTTTATATTTTGTTTATAATCTTAAGTTGATGATTAATGTTTAAGATTATTACAGGATTAGGATTATTATTTAATTCAATGAACAGTCATTCAATTTTTTAATTGAGGGTTTATCAATAGGAGCGATAGATATTTGCTCGCCGATCGTAAGCACCTGGTGCAAGATTTTTCTGTCATTTTTTGACACTTGTGTTCAGTAAATTTCAGAAAATTAAACAATAAGTTTGTTCTTTGGACGTGTTCTGAACTGTTCAGAATAGTTTCGATTACGTCACACTGACAGCTTTTCAGATCCAACATCCAACTAGCACTTTTGGAACACCTTATCGTTGATGTAAATAATCTAACCTCAAAATACTTTGTAAATAAGTTGTCATTGCATTGTTAAATATGAATAATTTAAGTTATAAAATATTATTACTTAAATTGCAATATATATTGTGGCTTAAGTTATTCATATTAGACACCACAGTTACAACTTATTTATAAAATATTTTTATTTACATCAATGATAAGTTGTTCAAAAAGTATTCGTCCGATCTTCGGCTCTGAAAAGCTATGGGTGTGACGTAATCGGAAACAGTTCAGAACACATACAACAAACAAACCTAATAGATCATTACAGCACAGCACAACGTTACGGTCAATGGTTTGCGCTGATGATATATGACTTTTTAGTGCCTCATTTGGCTCAAAATGATTTGCATGACGTTTATTTTCAACAAAACAGCGCAACTTGCCACACACCGAAGGAAATTATTCAGTTACTGAGACAATCATTCGACGGTGGAATTGTTTTGAAAAATGGCGATGTCAATTGACCACCTCGTTCTTGCGATTTAATACTCTTAGACTTTTTTCTTTAAAGCTAAGTTAAGCCAGTCTCTGTCAAGTCCCACACGTTGGCTCGCTATTATTTTATTTTATCGGTCTAATTTAATCAACTATAACTAATTCAATTTTTCTAATTACAAATTTTAATTTAATGTAACCGTTAATTTCGAAATCGCAAGACCTAATTGCGCACCACCGTATTTTAATGGAGATAAATAATATAAAAAACCCCAACTACATTATTTGTCAAAATCTCGCAGTGCATTTGAGTTTCATTATAAGATCTCACAAGATATTCCAGACATTTTAAATTCGAATATTAATTAGTCAGGTACCTTTTCCTGGTAC
This sequence comes from Lycocerus yunnanus, assembly GCA_036346125.1. NCBI lineage: Eukaryota > Metazoa > Arthropoda > Insecta > Coleoptera > Cantharidae > Lycocerus > Lycocerus yunnanus. The sequence continues at coordinate 944,387 of JARFIX010000075.1, read as the reverse complement.
GTGAAAAATATTAGTGCACAAATGAATAAAAAATTTTAATTTTCATGAAAACATACATTTTTACTTTATCATATGTAATATGAGAAAATACTGTTTTTGTGCAGAAAAAAAAGTTTGAGATTTTGATAGATTTACACTTTTTGAAGTCCCCTGAGTAAAATAAGACGATTTTCAAAAAATGTCTGTGTATTAAAGGGTCTACCAATCAGGGGTTTGTTTTAAATTTTAAAAGAAACACATATTTTGTATGAAAATTTTCTAATTCTCTACTGAAATATGTTGTAGGGGCTTGAACATTTATGAATGGAAAACAATATCCGGTAAATGTCCTCCACGACTACGTTTGCAGACGTCGATTCTTTTAACAAAATTTTCGAATACATTTTGCATAATTGCGAACTTATTTCTCGGATGACGGCTTCGATATTTGTTTTAGTTCTGAAATTGTTTGTGGATTATTCGCGTAAACATTATCTTTCACATAGCCCCACAAAAGAAGTCCAATGGCGTTAAATCACAGGATCTTGCTGGCCAGTTGACGTCACCTTTTCGCGAAATTAAACGCCCGTTAAATTTAGTTTTCAATAGTTGGATTGTTTCTCGCGCTGTATGGCACGTAGCTCCATCCTGTTGAAACCACAAGTCTTCCACACCCATATCATCCAAAATAGGCCATAAAAATTGGTTACCATATCCCTATAGCGAACTCCATTGACAGTAACGAAAGCACCAGCCTCATTTTCGAAAAAATAGGGACCAATGATGCCCCTACCCATAAACCACACCATACAGTGACACGAGATGGATGTAGTGGTTGTTCAACAACTGCTTTTGGATTTTCAGAAGCCCAAATTCGACAATTTTGCTTGTTAACATACCCGTTTAAGTGAAAATGTGCTTCGTCCGAAAAGATGATTTTTTCTGAAAAACAAGCACCACGTTCAATGATCCAATCAGCAAATCTAAGACGTTGAGAATGATCTGCTGGCTTTAATTCTTGTACCAGTTGTATCTTATAAGGCTTTAGAGCTAAATCCTTCCGTAAAATTCGCCATGTGGTCATTGTGGACAGGCCTAATTGTTGAGAACGTCGTGAAACCGATAAATTTGGGTCCTCTGTGACACTTTCACGTACTGCAGCAATATTTTCGATTGAACGACATGGACGAGCACATATTTTTGTGCTTACGTTTACTACTGAACCGGTGGACTCAAATTTTCGCACTAAATTCGCAATTGTAGTCTCAGATGGACGATCGTTACAAATAAAAATATCGCGAATTTTGCGAAATGTAGTCTTCACGGATCGACCATTTTCATAATGGATTTGAATTATCTTAACACGATTTTCGAGCGAAATCAAAGGCATTATATTAAATGTTGACCTTTTATTATACATATGATAAAAAACTGAATAACAGAACTGCCTACTTGACCTATTTCAACCAAATTTAAAAACAAACCCCTGATTGGTAGACCCTTTATTATAGGTACGAAAATAGCAATTTTATCAGTATGTAGTAAAAATATTTGTTAATTTGTTAAGTAATAATAAACTAATTACTTAATTGTAATTAGATAATAAATTTGCGTAAAAATTAGAATCAGTGCCTTGCAAAATTTAACGTTAACTAATACTTTGGATTTAACCCAAATTAAAATTATTGTATACCCTTTATAAAGTTGTTTAAACAATTTGTTTAAGAACATCAGATAAAATGAGATAAATTTAACATTGAGGGATAATTTTGTTATTTACTAAAGCGTGGTAAATTTTCGAAATTTCCATTTGTATTTACAATAAAAACGTTCGTTAAATTAAAAGAAATAATTAATATATTTCAGAGCTTAAATTTTATTGTCTAACCATGTTCGACTATGAAATATATTGGTATGTACTTATTGCACTAAATTACAAATTATTCCCCAGTGCGGCCTTGAGGCTGCAAAACTGTAAAAAAAAATACCGAACAGAAGTAAAACATGGAATAATTTAAATTTTTACATTATAGATTGCAAAAAATCATAAGTTAATATTTATTATTTATTTGAAAAAACTGTAACGAAAAGTTTTCTCGTGTAAATTAGTTACTTATCTCGTAACAATCTTGTAAATCCGTCACAAAATATTTAAATAAATTTAATTAGTGTGAATTATTACACAAATTTTAACCAATCGTGTTCGATTTCATCAGTTCAGTAATATTTAGTTCTGCACTTTCTAGAAAATTAAAAGTGTTATTTCTGTAATCGTAGTGTGAGCTATATAATTATATTGAGACAACAGTGAAAAACCTTTTAATTATTAATTAACAATTATTACCAAAATATATTAATTAATTTGTTTAAAAAAGAAGGAACTATCATAATTACTACAAAAACGAAAAAATTCGCAATATTGATATCTGCTGGAAAAATACACAATAAATTGCACAAAAATATTATCTTTATTATATTTGGATTGTTAAATAATATCATAAGAAAAACAATATTATATTTCCCAAGTCATAATGGAATAATACAATAATTAAAAGTTTTGTCTATATATCCGATATTAGTGATAGGGATAAGCGCAGATGCACTGTTTATAACGATTGAGGTTCATTTCCTTCACTGCCACTTCATACAATATAATATTTATTAATTATTTTTTCTTTAAAGTAGTTCAATGTTAGAGATATTTGCTTTATCAGCAGAAATTCTAATAAATCAAAGACGAATGAATTAATTTGTATATTTGCCCTTTCACCACCGAGATAAAAATTTATGTGATTTAACTCTCAATTTTATTTCGTCATCTTAAATTTTTGTGTTGCACGTTACATTGTTTTTGTTTACATTTTAGATTTGTAATATGGAATACAATAATTGGTTCTTCTTTGTTGGCCATGCCATGGGGTTTAGAAAGAGCCGGACTATTTCCTGGAATTTTTCTCATTATTCTTGTTGCCGGAATTTGTCTATACACATGCAATGTTTTTCTTCAAGCTCATCAAGAACAAGGTGAGAAAGATTTCAGAAGAGAACTATTGAAAATATAGTTTTCCTTTGTATCACTTTCTACATCTAATAATCAGCTGATGTATTATTTTAAATTTATTAATTTTAGGATTCTTGTGCAATAATTACGAAATTAGTGATTTATGCAGAATACTGCTTGGAGAGCATGCGAAGTACTAGCAAAGTGTTTTCACTCATAGTATTAATTGGTTCAACTATAGTTTACTGGGTGCTCATGTCCAATTTTCTCTATCACTCTGTACACTTTTTATATGGTAAGTAGCTTTCATTAATGCTAAAAATCAAGTGTGATATCACACTAAACGATTTTAATTTTGATATTAAAGTTCGGCGAGAGTCTGTCAACCCTGATTGCAATTTTCACCAGTTTTTTTGTAAATTATAAAAGATAACTATGCCATACACATAAAAAAATAAAATTTGCCGACAGTCCACAAATTTGGTTAAAAAACGGCTTTAAAAATAAATTAATTTGGAATGCAATTTAAATTTAAATAAGTTTAAATTTAACCCTCAAAATTTAAATAAGTTGGCGACAGTAAAGATGCCATAATCTCGTTTTTTACAACGAATTATGAAGGGTGAGAGTCTAATTACTAATAAAACAATTAAATTTGTGATCGGACAACAAATTTCGGAAAAAAATCACTTTTTGTGTGAATCCGACTCTTGACGTAGTTGCGTTTATTAAAACCCACTTTTCGCACCCTGCGCTTTGCTCTGCGTAGCTCCGGGCGCTACAGGCGGTTTTGATAAACGCTTTAATAATAATAATAAGTCGGCACTCCATTCCTCACGGAATATCGCCACGTCGTTAGACGTTTCTCAATCCATTTTTAGGTGGATTAATCCCTATCTTTCATTTTCAGTTCTTCGCATTTTCTTTATATTTTTCTGTGCGCTTTCGTTTCTTCTACGATCTTTTCCATTTCTTTCTATCCAAAGCAGTTTTTCCAGCTTCTTATTCCCATCAACCTTAGGTCTTTAAAAAATCTCTTCCTCCCATCTCACCCTTGGTCTCCCTCTCAGTCTTTCGACGCTCGGTCTCCACTTCATAGCACTCCTAATTGCACTATCTTCTTGCGTTCTAATAACGTGTCCAAACCACCCCAATCGCAACTCCTTGATGTGTCTCACAATTGTTTTCCCTGCAGTTCTGTTTCTATCTCTTCATTTGTTCTTATTCTATACTGTTCTTCACCAACTCTGACTAGTCCCAGAATCTTCCTTATTATTTTCTTTTAAAACCCGTAGTTTCTCTTCCTCTTTTTCGTTAAGCACATTATTTCCATACCGTATGTTACCACTGGTCTGATTAGGGTTCTGTAAATTTTCATCTTTGTTCCTTTTTAATTGTTTGCTCATTATTAATTTCTTATTAGAGTAGAAAGCTTTGTTTCCGGCCATTATTCTGTCCTTAATTACTTCTTCTCTCTCATTTGCATTGTTGATTTGCATTCCTAGGTATTTGAAAGTTTTATTTCCTCAAAAGTATAGTCCAATATCTTTACTTTATTCGGCACTCTATTTTACCCCTATTGCATCTCATTACTTTCGTCTTTGATTCATTTATTTCTAGTCCTGCTATTTTTGCTTCTTCCTTTATCTTGATAAACGTTTCGACCATTGCGTGAACGCTTTACTTACTAAAACATCCCCAAATACCTCCAACTCGAAAAAGTATGGATGTTGACGCGACGGATCTCAGGGAGCGACTGGTATCTCCCCACCACTAGTCACTGTCAACCGAGGGGTCAACCGCTAGAGGAAATCGTGTACAATTAACTTCGCACTTCACGTACTTTATCATAATTCTCCATACTTCTTCGTACTTCATATAATTCAGCAGTAATTCACGGGATTTTACGTACTTTACCAGTAATTCACCGTACTTCATCAATAATTCACGGTACTTCACCTACTTTTTCGATATTTCATTTGTATATCACGTACTTCATCAGTATTTCAGAAACTTGTCGAGATTCCAAAATTTGAGCACTGGAGGATGTTCCACACCCCCTACACCCCCGGATCGAGTAGTTTATTTTTTATCAAAAGTAAACTGAGAATCTCCCATTACAGAAGCACTGGAAGGTGTCCCCCCCCCAGATCCCCGGATAGAGTAGTTTATTGTTTATCAGAGATGAACTGAAGTTCTCCCATTGCAGAGATCTGGTCTCAGGGGGTATGGAATTTATAAATACGAAGTTTATAATTAATTGTCAGATTACGAATTAAACACATTTACTTGGCCACAGCTAATTTTAATAAACTTGAGATATGCTTTTAATAAAAATTAATTATTTACACCGGGGTCTGGGGTGTGAACACCTTCAGTGTCTCTGCAACAGGAAATCTTCAATTTACTTCTGATAAAAATTAAACTACTCGTTGCGGGGTGCTGGGGGTTCAGCATGTTTTGCAATGTTCTTCATTCCAGAATTTGTGCACTGGAGGGTTTTTATCAGTAGTAAACTGAGAATCCCCATTACAGAAACACTGGAGGGTATTCCACACTCCCCAGACCCCCGGATCAAGTAGTTTATTTTTATCAGAAGCAAACTGAAGATCTCCCGTTGCAGAAATCTGCCCCCCAGGAGGTACGGAATTAATAATTATCCAGTTTATGATTAATTGTCCTATTATGAATTAAACACATTTACTTGGTCATAGCTAATTTTAAAAAACTTGGAATATACTTAAATATTTAATTCAGTTTTAATGAAATAAATTAGTTAAACCGGGTGGTCTGGGGAGTGTAAAACTTCAATGTAATTAATTAATCACGGCGAAACAATAAATTACCAAAGCATTTTATTGAGCTACCAAACCTCCATAATATTCAAACAAAGGAGCTAAAAAATTACAAAATTAACTAAATAAATCTAAGCTTAATTTAATTAATTGATTGCTAGCAACTACCAAAACTTTTAATTAGTAAAATAATGACCGCCAAAGGTCTATTCAACGTTTAAGATAAAAAAATGTTAAGAAAATCTACTGATGTAAGTTAATTTGCTATCAAATAATAATTATTATTGAATACACATTGTCCGTAGCGCATGCGCATAAGCTAGGTTAAACTTCATGCAATTCACCAAAATTTACTAAAACTTCATGATACTTTACTTGTACTTGTACATGTATAATTAATATGTATTTCACCAGTACTTCATGTTCTTCACAAGTACTTTATGTATTTCACAAGTACTTCATGTACTTCATGAGATGTGTACAAAAAACTTCACCAGTGGTTAACCCCTCGCTGTCAACCCAGACACAGCACACGTACACTTATATGTATTTCTTATGAGAAAATGGTAATTTTCAAATTTGAATTGCGGCCTTATTACAAGTCCGACCTTCCTTTAAAGAGCTTGTATTTTTCTGTACCTTCGTTTGGTAAAACTATTTCTATAGGAAAAAGTGTACTTTCGAGTCAGGGTTAACGGACTCTTGACTAAAGTTCCTCCTGGAGAACGATAAAAGATTAATATCTATGCAAGAAAATAATAAGTAAAATTAAATTATATCTTAGAAATAGCTTGGAGCAAAAATAAAAATTAACCAAGGTTATGTTGACAATGGCAGCAAATGGCAGCATTTTAATCCACTCGCATAGGCGAAAAACCTTAAAACTTTCAATTGTGACTGCAAAATTTTTTTGTCAGAAAACAATATTACCTCTTATTGGTGACTCCAACAATTCAGAACCGTAACAACAATGACACACCACATTATTAATAAACATACAATTTTAAAGTTTTACACCAAATTCATAACTTATGTACTATGTCATATTCATTTTAACATTTTCTATATTTACTTATCATCTACATTTATTTCAGAATATAAAATTATATATTTATTTATTTAACAGGTTACTTCATGTCCCTAAATACCTTACCAACAAACGAAACGGTAATATGCTTAAGCGAAAGTAGTGTAAATCGCTCATCGATAATTACCAGTATGAAAATCGATTTAGACATCCACGAAGTAAAATTTGACAAATTATGGGACCTCTACAGTACCGTTCCTATAGTTTTAGCATTTCTTATGTTTCCATTGTTAAATTTCAAGAACGCCACCTTCTTCACGAAGTTCAACAGTTTAGGTAAATCGATTGATTTTTTATATTCCTTTATTATTAATTTTTAAAATTTAGGAACTCTCAGTATTGCTTATCTGCTCTTTTTTACGGCATCGAAAGGTTATTCGTGGGGAATAAATATGAAAAGTTGGGAATTTGAATTTCAACTGAAACCCACATTTTGTGCTCTAAGTGGGATGCTTTCACTCAGCTATTTTATCCATAACATGATAATTTCAGTAATGAAGAATAATAGGAATCAGTATAACAACGTAAGTTCTATATATTTTCAAATATTTTTAATAATTAATTCCATTTTATTCTTTAGGGGCGAGATTTAAGTATAGCATTTGTACTAGTCGCATTTACATACACATTTATTGGAGTTACATTTTACGTTTGCTTTCCTTTAGCTAAAGATTGTATTCAAGACGTAAGTACTCAAAAAAAGTAAAAAATTTAAATTTTAATTCTTTATTTTTAGAACATATTAAACAATTTTGATCGAAACGATCCCATGACGGTGGCGGCCAGACTATTGCTATTATTTCAACTTTTCACAGTTTTTCCGTTAATATCGTACGTTTTGCGTTTGGATGTATTTAACAACATAGGCATGGTGTATAAAAAATTCAATCCCGAATTTAAATATTCAAAAGTTATAACCGTGAATATTTTTGTTGTTAGCTGTTGTGTATTTTTTTCTTGTTACTTGCCAAGAATTGGAACTTTAATTAGGTATACAGGATCAATTGGAGGTTTAGTTTATATTTTCTTATTGCCTAGTTTAATCAAAATAGCAATGTTAAAAAAAGAAAAGGCACTTACAAAATTTAAGTTAATAGTTAACATTTCTATTATACTTTTTGGTGTATTAAATTTATTGTCACAGTTTTTTATCGAAGATACCTAATAGATCTTCTTAGGTGAAAATTGTAATTAAGTTTATATAGGTGCTATATGCCTATTAGCGATATCGCTTCATCGGTTGTTGTTATTTAACTGAAAAGTGACTTTGAAAAAATGTGTTCGGATAGATTTTAATTTATTGACTGTTATTTATAGAATTGTTTATGTAATTAATAACAAAATTATACAAATATGTAATGTAATAATTTTAATATATTATTATACTGTTTTTTAAACATTCTTTTATTACAAGTAGGTTCATTTCTATTTCCTCTTAGTGTTGGTGCTTGTTTAAATTTGCTTTGTGATTTAAATGTTACTACTTAAAAATAATAGAAATAAAATGCTATGTTTTCTGCCAAAAATTACAACAGTTACCATTTGAAATAATTGTGATGAAATGTTTACCGCTTGCCAAAATTCTAATATTAAACTTTTTAAATTCAAAACATGCAGTACTGACAATATCAATAAAATACTTAATTGACATAGTACTTAATTTTAATAAAAATTTAATCTTGGTGTCGATAGGATGAGATCACATAACAATATTACTAATTGATCTGATACTATAAATGTCACACAAAAAAGTAATATTTACGTGTAAGCGTTAGTGCATCAACAACCGTTATGAACATTACCAGAGCTTCGGTAATTTTTGTGTAAAATATTTTAAGTTATCGATATGTTTAAAAGTGCTAATCATCTCTTCAGTTTGACGTAAAAATGACGTAATTTTGTGAAAGAATAGATAGTGAAAAGTATGAAACAGCTGATTTCAATATTGACGTTTAACATATTTTAAAAAGGTTGGTGAAATTAATAGGTCTAATTTTTAAATTAAATTAATAATTATATATGTACTACATAATAACAGTAAGATCGTGTAGTATTTTAAAAAAATTTCAAAAATTAAACACTGGAAAATTAGTTCAAAGGAACTCGCGTAACCTTGACGTAATAACATATTGATTAAATATAGATTGCAATATATTGTGTTTACATAAGTTATTTTACAGATATTAAAAATTTATTTATTTTAGCATTTCATAGATGTCGTTTGTATAATTTTTTTCGAATGTTTTTGAAAAATACCTAATGAATATTAATTTGAGCATCATATTATTATGAAACCTTGCTATATTCTAGTGTCCTTGATGTAATTTAACAAATTGCAATACCAAATATTTATAATATAAAAATATTTGTCAACATATTATTGCAACGTGATATTGCTACGTATCATGTTAGAAAAACTTCCATTTTAATAATTTTTATATTAATTAAATATTTTAAGGTCGTTTCGACCTTAGCACGTACTACTTCAATAAACTAATTATTGTTCTTATCAATTAAATTTTCAATAAGAAATATTGATGTTTTGCTGTCAACAAAAAAATTTAAAGTGTTTGAAATAGTATTTGTCATAGGTACAATTTAAAAGTATTTTTTTAATTTGTTTAATTCTATATGTTTAAAAACATGTAATATGATTATAAAAGATTACGAACACGTGATTTAATTTAAACGGAAGCAAATTAAACTTTTAACAATAAGTGGTATAACTCGGTTCGTGTATTTGTAATTCTCAAAAATCTGAATAATCTTTAGTATTTTTGTATATCTGCATGGTACCATCTGATCCTGGACAAATTTTTTAATTGTAAGTACTTACCTACTACATACTACAAAATTGATAAAGTATTTAATTACTAATCTATTGTAAAATTCTACATTTTATTCTTTGATTAAGATTTAATTTTTAGTTAAACTAATTATTATCGAAATTAGAATGAAATTAACGGTCGATTTGTTCAGTAAAATACTGACCGGATCATAATAATACTACATTATGTAATCTATTACGGATTATAATTGTGCAAAAGTTGAGATTTTAATATATTTTAAGGTTTTTTAGGCCTATGAGCTAAAAATTATATTTTATGTATATAGTACCTACTACATAACTACAAATATTACAGAACAAAATATAAATGTTTAATATAATTTGTATGTGTATATTATTAGTATTTACAGAAAAACATAAACAGTTTTCGTTTATATTTAAATACTACATTTTGTTTCTACACAGATGTAAATTTAAATTACATGTTCGGTGTAATATTACAGGATCACACTAGAGCACCTAATACGCATAGGTAATATATTATTTTAAAATTATATATATTATTAACCTCTAAAATTAATATTATTTAACCTATTAATTTTGAAATATAAGTATAAATCGTAATTTTTATTATAATTGAGTGAGGTATTAATTTGAATTAAATGTTTTAAATATACAAAGCTTTCTCAATATTAAAAAATTCTCAATATTAAAATATTAAAAATTTGACATATACTATACCTAACTATATAATGTAGGCTTAAAAATACTTAACTGCACCCCCCCCCTATTTAAGCGAGGTTTCCATTCTCAAAAACTCTCGCGCAGCCACATAAAATTCGACGAAACCTAGGAAACAATAGGAAAAAGAGGGTTAAATTTAAAAATTATTTCAAGACTTAAAAAGTTTTATTGGTAAAAATAGTTATTTTACGAAATTGCACAAAAGCTATTTAATAAAGTAAGATATTTATTTGGTTTATGTCATTTCGAAATAGAACTCTGTATATGAATAAGAATTGTTTGCTGTATAATGCGTAAACCACAATTAGGCAGAGGTAAACAACTACTGTCAATTATTTTTTTACTACGATAATAAACCGGTAATAACTTAATTAATACAAATACATAATGTTACAATGTATAATGCACATAATTAAATATGTACATATATACATAGTTAATCTAAAAATAATCAAGTTTGAAGGTAGATCATAATACTCTAGTTTTAATTATAAACTTTAATATAATTTAATTTATTAAAGCATTACAAAGTTTAAAATTCGCATAGAACTGAATTTTACCTACACAAAAATACGGGCGTCAAAACCTAATCCGCGTAAACAAGAGTCGCGTATATAAAGGGATCAGAAAATACGTAAAATTAAAAATATGTTAGCTGAAAATAACTTCTATGTTAACTTCACTTTCTATAATATTACAGAGCGTATTAGTCATTTCAAGTCTCGAAATGGTAATTTTTACGAATTGGAAATGCATTTGAAAAGAATATCATTGTGAGCAAATTGTAGTAAATGTCTGAAAAAAATTTTTTCTTGGAAAATATAAATATTTTGAAACTAATATTTATAGATATTTAATGTTATTTAAAAAAACTTCTGAAAAAGAATACCCATCTCGATGCAAAAGACAATTTCTCATGCTTACTCGGCTATAGATCCATATATATACGCCCCCTCCATTTAGAATTTTTTATTCAAAATAGTCTAAATCGTTTGTGCATGATTGTGCATTTCTTATTTTCGTTTGTACCTCTTTCGTTTTAGAATTATTTGAAAATTTAGTTGGGGGAAACTGGAGACATGCTAGCCCCCATTCAGAATTTTGGTTTTAAAATGATCTTAATCGTTTGTGCATGATTGTGCATTATTTATTTTCGTTTGTACCTCTTTTGTTTTCGTGTAATTGAAAAAGTTTTGGAAGTGGCTGGAGATAAGCTAAATTTGAACTTGGTATTTTGACGCAATTCTCAAATTCAAAAAATTATATTTCCGCCAAAAGCGTCTAAATTGACTAACCAAAAAATACGGGTTTTCTTATTTTTCATTGCTTCGTAGTTTTCAGAAATACAATAGCTATATTATGTAATACCGCGAAGATTATTATGATTTTGATAATAACAAAATTTGAAACTTAATTGAAATGCTATTATTTAAAATTAAAAGTTTAAGCAATTATCTAATAAAAAAAATAGAATGGTAATTTTTAAATAACGTATGTGCTAGATTCTCTATTTAGCCTCCAGAATTATAAAATCTTGTCAGCATAAACATAATATTACAAAACTGTTTGGGAATTATTTTTCAAATTCTTGCTAATTTTATTTTTATTTTAATTACTCTGAATAATTTTAGATGGTATATTTTGCTGATTACTCCTCTCCCTCCTGCCCTATAATTCTTTTTTGTTATTATCGAAATCATAATAATAATCTTCGCGGTATTAATATGTGTAATCACGTGTAATCAATAATAATTATTTGATAGCAAATTAACTTACATCAGTAGATTTTCTTGATATTTTTATCTTAAACGTTGAATAGAACTTTGGCGGTGATTATTTTACTAATTAAAAGTTTTGGTAGTTGCTTGTTTAATAGTAATCAATTAATTAAATTAAACTTAGATTTCAGTAGTTAATTTTGTAATTTTTTTAGCTCGTTTGTTTGAACATCATGGAGGTTTGGTAGATCAATAAAAAGCTTTGGTAATTCATTATTTTGTCGTAATTAATTAATTACATTGTAGAAAAAATAACGCGCTTGTCCTGGTTTTACAGAGATGCCTCCAAAATATAACAATACAATTTAACTATCTTCTTATGCCTGATTTTTCAACTATAGTTATCTATCAGTTAAAATACATTAAAGTTAAATTGACGAAATTACCAATGAGGTGTTTGATTTGTTTTTGTTTTGTTGTGTGTTTGGTTATTTCGTTGTGGTCTGATTGGATAGGATTAGATAAGGTGCATATCATCAGCCCCCTTCCATTGCGAATTTTTAATTCAAAAAAGTCTAATTCTATTGTGCATTCTTTATTTTCGGTTGGATCTTTTTGTTTTTGAATTATTTAGAGAATTAGTTGGGGGCTAGTAATCTGCTAGCTCCACCCTCCCGATTTTGAAAATAATCTTAATAATCGTTTGTGCATGATTGTACATAATTTATTTTCGCTTTACCTTTTTGCTGCCCCTCTCAAGAATTTTCAAACTTTTAATATGTTTGCCTGTATTGTAATATTTGGGCACTGAAAGGTGTTTCAGACCCCCGGATTAATTAGTTTATTTTTATCAGAAGTAAACTATAGATCTCCCGTTGCAGAGACGCTGGAGGGTGTTCCACACCCCAGACCCCCGGTTTAAATAATTTATTTTTATTAAAAGTGAATTCAATATTTAAGCATATTTCAAGTTTTTAAAATTAGCTATGGCCAAGTAAATGTGTTTAATTCATCTGACAATTAGTCACTAACTGCATAATTATAAATTTCATACCTCCTGGGAGGTAGATCTCTGCAACGGGAGATCTTCGGTTTACTTCTGATAAAAATAAAACTACTTGAATTGGGAGTTTCAGTTTACTTCTGATAAAATAAACTACTTAATCCGGGGGTCTGGGGTGTGGAACACCCTACAGTGCACAAATTTTGAATGAAGAACATTGTAGAACATGCATAACCCCCTAGACCGTGTGGTTTATTTTTTATCAAAAGTAAACTGAAGATCTCCCGTTGTAGAGGCACTGGAGGGAGGGAGGTGTGGAACACTCTCCATTGCTCAAATTTTGGAATCTCGGTAAATCTCTGAAATACCTATAAAGTAGGTGAAATACAATGAAATATCGATGAATTAAGTGAAGTACCGTAAATTATTAATGAAGTACGGTGAATTCCTGGTGAATTATATGACGTACGAAAAGATATGGAGAATTATGATGAAGTACGTGAAGTGTGAAGTTAATTATACACTATTTTCTCTAGCGGTTGACCCTTCGTACTGATTATATTAAGAATGTCGGTAAGGTTTAGCTGCGACTTAAATTTAACTATTACTTAAGGCCGTGTGAAACTTGTGTGAATTTAGTAAAAATTTAGAAATAAATGCAATAAAAATAAAATTTATTTGTATGACACCCTTCCCTAAAGATTTTGAACAAAATTTTTATGTGAATTTATTTTTAAATTTGACTTGAAATGTTAAAAAATAACCTCAATTATTATATACTTTTATATACACCAAATTGTTTTTTACACGGTAAATGCGTTTTCAAAATTCGTGACAAAAAGAAAACGAGTAAAAAATGTTGTTTCCTATAGTAAAATTAGGGATACGTTCCATGTTATTCGAAAACCGTCTAAAATGAAATAAAGAACTATATTTATAGGCATCAACCACTAGACCTTACAAATAGATTTACTGAAACCTACTTTATGTTTGTATAAACAAAGTGTATTACTCTGAGTTATAAATAATCAATCTTTTGTTATGATTATTATGGCAGATATTGTCAATGGACAAATGCATTGGTAAAATTACCTTGTTGTTATACCATATGCAGATTTTAAATGTAAATTGCCAAAATAAAAAATTCTTTTATAAAATTTAATTAGATCTAATATTTATTACAGTAAACTTTAGTATTGAATTTAAAAGAAAATATAGTTGAGGTGATAGGCCAATGAAAATCTAACAAGTAAACACCTTTTTTACAACATACCACCAACGTAAACATTCAAAAAAGCAGAGTCGCAATCAGCAACATCGTCGAATGAAAAAATAGCAAACAAAATGCTGAATGCGACTCTGCTTTTTTGAATGTTTACGTTGTTGGTGTGTTGTGAAAAAGGTGTCTACTTGTTAGATTTTCATTGGCCTATCACCTCAAATATATATTCTTTTCAATTTATAATTCAGGTCAACCATGTGTGTCTTTTCTTGCATTTCTAAAAATTTCCAAAATTATTTTAAAATTTTTGTTTTAATTAATTTTTCTAATTTCTCCAAATTCAAATTTTGTAATCGTTTATTATTGAAAATTTTTAAAGTAAAATTTAATGCTCTCAGTGTAAAATTGTAGTTTATTCTAGATTATTTTGTTCAAAACAAGTTTTTCTGGAGCTTTAGTGCAGAAAAAGTTAATTGTTTGCGTTATGTACAAAATTGTGATAAAATTTTAAGCTGATAGTTTTTTTACACAATGACATGAATAGTGTGATATGATCATTACTTAATAACTAATAAGTGGTACTGCTATACACTTCCTGTGGTATTAAGTTTTCTATAATTGATAGTTTTATTAGCTCCACATCATAGCAACTATTATTTGTTATTAACTTGTTATTTATTATCATACTCGATTACTTAAAGAAAATTTGCTCGTGTCAAACTTACACTGCAAACTAGCAGTTAATTTGAAATTGATTTCTGAATTCTTTTTATTATTTGGCTCTTATGACCTTTAAAATCTAATACTAACGTGAAAAGTAGAACTTAATAAATTGTCATTATCGTTGCTTCGTTGCAAATTTAAATAATATTTTACCAATTAGTTCACGTACGATTTATCAGTTACAACCGGTATAATAATGATTATTTTTTTTTTAATCTCTAAGTTGACTACAGTATATAGTTATCCTTATCAGTCACATATTATGTATTTGAAAAAATATTTACCATTCAGATATATATCCATTGTCGTTTTATATTTTACAGCAATAAAACATGTGAAAACAGCTTACGACTATTATAAAATACGTTACATGGAACTGGAAATTATTTAAGCTTATAATTAAAGGTTATCTCTAAAATCGTTTTTGACTTATTTTAAGTCCAAATGTGAGAATTTTAAATTGCATTAAATGTGACAAATAGAAGAAAAAATAATGAAATTCGTAGATAACTATATTAAATCTACATATATAAACATCTACGGATGGGAACATTTAAACACAGATTACGATGGCATAAAAAAACAAATTACTCACGTATTATTTGTTCGGACTCCGGCACTGATTAACTTAGAAGCATTCAATATAGGTTAAAGGTTAACGGTACATTATATCATAATGTACGTTTAAATAAATCTTCAATAAACAGCAGACAGGGCGAGATATATAAAAAATTTATACCGGATGTTCAATTCAAAAGCAGCCAGTCGAAATAAATTTTGCTTTTAAGTAAATTTGAAAAAAGAAGCAATAAGTCGATTTAAATGGCTTTTTAAAATTAAATGTTTGAATTTTAAGTTTAACCTTCGCTTTACCACCTACCCCTACTTTGAAATTTTAAATAGCAACTTCTACCTTGCGATACATCATTTAAAAGTAAAAATTAGATTTAGGGATTCGTTTATGAGCCTGAATAACCTAAAATAATTTTATTCGGAAATTATTTTATTTTTATGAAAATTACGTTAGCAGTGGTAAACAAACTAAAACAATACATTTAAAATCAATTATTTGAGTTTTAACACTTGAAGGTCGTCCTGTAATGTTGAAAATAAGAGTTGCTTAAATATAGTGAAAATTTCAAGAAAAAGTTATTATTTAATATTAGTGTTTAAATAATATTTAAAAGATGGATACCGGAATAGGTATAAATGCCTACACCGTGAAGCGCAGAAGAAGAAGAAGAATTAATATTTCGAAAAGTAATAGGAAATTCAAAACCAAAATTAGGTTTTCGCATACTTTAATCGATATTTAGAACTGATTAAATTTTAGTTAAAATTAGTTTATAAAAACTATTGTTTTTTATTATTTAAAATTTTATTATTTAATATTAGTCTTTATTTAATATTTTAAAAACTAACAGGATTTTTAAAACTAAAGTTGAGATTTGTTATGTTTATGGCAAGAATTAGAGCTGATTAAATTTTGGATAAAATTGGTTCATGGAACCATTTTTTTTAAATCCTTTTATTTAATATTAGGTTTTATTAAATATTTCAAAACTAAAGTTTGTATTTTGTATCTTTATATTTAGACTTAGAACTGATTAGATTTTGGGTCACATTGGTTAATGGAAAATTTTTTTTTTTTATTATTAAAAATTATTTTTTTAATATTTAATAAAAGTATGATAAAGTCATGGGCATGGCCACATCCGATTTTTAATAAAAATAGGTATAATAACTAAACGAATGTTTACGGAGATAAATAAATTAGAAAGCAAAATTACAGAAAAGTAAATTAGCTTTTAACTTTTTAGTTAATATTTTGTTTAATAAATAATAATCTAGCATGCAGCGGATTTTACAGACATATTAATAATTTATGTACATGTGCATTAATGCAATCCAAAGTATTATTAAGTGATTATCATAAAATGAATAAATTAATGTGAAGTTCTAATATGGTGCATTCAATATATTTTAATAATTATTTTATTTTTTATATTGATAGTATAAATTAGCAATAATAAAAATAAGCAAGCAACAAAAACTTTTCGCGTTTACCTACATATGTTAAGAAGATTTTTCAATATTTTTAAAAGTATATTTGCACGCATATTCAGGAAACAGTAATACACTAAAACATAAAAAAAATTAAAGCAAACTCAAATTTTTCCATCACGTAAAGTTATTTAGTAAGTAATTTAGAACTTATTGATTTAGCAATAATAATCAAGATATTGTGATCAGTAGAAACCGGATTTATATGCAATAAAAATCTTGAAATATAAAGTTCCAACTTGAAAAATTAAACGAATTATTTCATTAATGTTATTTAATTAATGATAACAATTAAAATGTTGGATTGCTATGCTGCTGTCGTGGGTTCGATTTTCGACTAGAGAATTCCTACCGGCCGCGTCTTTCAACGGCACTGGCAGCATTTTTAAGGTATTAAATGCCATGATAACCTCTGGGGGTACAGATAAACAACTTTAATTATATCTCAAGAGGCCGAAGTTTAAAAATAATAATTACTTTAAAAATGCAGAAGTCGGAAATAAATAGGATAAAAAATGGACAGGGTTTAAAGACCCGAGCGAAAACTAAAAAAATAATAAACCACATTGAATATGGTCAGGATCTGAGGCTGGTCAAGTTGATATTAAATGTCCTATATGTCTAACTGCATATGAATCCGGTCTACTAATCGGGGTCAAAAAGTGTTTACTAGCAAATAGGTTTAATCGTTAATTGACTTTTATTATCGTAGACAAAATCAAATTTGATGCATTATGATCAACACAATACATACTCGTAATGCACGCAATCTATGTGAAAGCATAATAATGATACATGTATTGAAACACTTAAAATAATTGAAATAAACACATATGCATATATCAGATTAGGTTAGGTCAAAAAAAAAAAGTATTAGTGGAATAGATTCCAATACTGACAATTAACTATTCGTATACGTTTAAAAAAATTGCAGAATAAAAAAGTTTTGAAATATGAAAATGCACGTAATGTTTTTCAACAAAAAAAATACTCTTTTGTCTTGGAAACAAGAACTAAACAGATTAAAGCTAAAAATTTGACACTTTATAATTTTTTGAAATGATGATGTATTCGTACTCAAAATTCAATACATTTATTTAAATGTAAAAGCTAACAGGTCAAGTAATAATTTTTTTAAAAATTTGTGCCGAATTGTATCCTGCATAATACCTCGCCAAATAATAATGTCAATCGAAGCTGCTAGTAAAGAATTATGACTAAGTATTCACTCAAAACAGGTACCTATCCCATCAGTTAGCCTCTCAGGCCAAGATTCTTGGGTTCAACCACCAAATGTCTGCCCGTTAGCCCCAGATAACATTATAACTTACCAAAATGCTTACTTTCCGTTTGCAAGTCAAGTATCAGAAAAATTTAAACGACAGGTGGATAAAATCCATCTTATGATTCCATATATCCTAAAAACTTTTCAGCCATTGTCTAAAATACATTATTTAATTTGTTTAAAAAATGATCCATCAGAAAATGAAACTCAAAATTTAACGTAAACTGAGCTTTGAAAATTCAAATTTTTGCCACACTGCTAATGAAACAATGACATTACAAGTTCAAACATTTTTTTTATAAATTTAGGTGTGTTTGAGACTGTTGTCCTGTTTGAAGACAAAGTTTCAGCCGATTGATCTGCTCCCACGCATCAAAACATTATTTCATCGTTTTTTTCTTTTTAGAACTTTAGAGGTTATGGGGAAAAATATTTCCCAATCAGAATTTGACCCAAGTGAACTGCTGTAAATACGTGTGCTAAAGCAACTGCACAATCGAGGCAATAAATTTGCTATTGCATGATGTACTAATTCTATAACTGCTGGAGTACCTTTGATTTTGATAAGATAAGATAACACGAAGTAGAAATATAAAATCTCTAAACAAACATTCTTCTTGAAAGAGCAAAAATTTTGAATTTTTCACTTGAATTCACGGTTCCATAAAACTTTTATCAGGTTATCAAATATCCAATCAATGTATTGGTTGGTCCAAGATAGCTTCTTCTTATTAATTCGTCTCAAAAGTGGTTTTTTTAGATAATTATAAGCAAAAGTTCCTCCTTTAAGCATTATTCATAAAATCTTATTACTGCGCAAGTACTACATAATTTTCTTTGGTTAAATTTCCATGGGTTGCTATTTCTGGTGCGGTAAATCTGCGATAGCGTTTACTGATAATGAAGATATTTCTAATATTTATTTTATCATAATATAACAGTCAAGGAGTAAGATTATGAATTTAAATAAAACAATTTGATAATTTTTATCTTAAACTTATCTAATTTTTTTTATTATCACTAAATATTGTCCAACAATTATAAAATAAAAAAAAATCACTTGAACTTGAAAATCTCTTGAAATATTTTACACTTTATCCTTGTGCAAACGGTGAATCAAAATTTGTACTTATATATCTTACACCCGTTTCATTTCTTGGACAATTTTCTCCCATAATTGTTTTTATGTTAGAATCTTTGCATAATCCCATTCCAAATGCCAAACAACTTGAACACTGTTTTCCAATAAAGTTGTTAGAATTTATACTTTCTATGAAATAAGCAGCTGTTCTCACATGGTCACAATAGTCTGTAACAAATATAATCTTGAACTTAATTTTAATTTAGAGAAAATTAAACTCTTACAATAAGGTACAACAATTTCTGGATCTATTGGTACCCCGATTTAACGGACATCCAAATTGTAAACTTCCACATCCAATTATTGGAACAAAATTTACTTGAAAGTCAATAGTACCATAATTAGGAGAATAGCCATATTGGCCACCATTAGTATGAATAGCTTGAACAAAATCTGCATCTGTAGCATCCAAACGTTCAGAAATTGGTGCACCAAGAAATTCTGGTCCTGCTGCATCTAATCCATTAATGCGACTTACTTTTGATTGTGTTAAATTGTAAATTCGTTGTCCAGCAGCTCCTGAAATATGACCTCCCAAAGAAAAGCCATTAATTTGAAGTTTTTTTATATCAACACCATTTTTGGTTAAATTATAAATCAAATCTCCTACAAGTACTCCAACTTGTGGTACAAAACAAACTGCTTTGGGGTAAAGGGCAGCCGCGTAAATTGACCAATCAACTGTAATTATATTGTCAGCCGATTTATCTAAATAAGCGTCTTTCATTTTTAGAATCCATCCCTGATGAAAATGATCATTCCAACCATGAATAATTATTGTAGTTGAATTTTTCGGATCAACTTGATTAAAAGTTTCCTCGGTTAACAGAGTTCCTTCTTGAGCATTACTTCGGGTATATAACGTAAAATTTAATTTCGTCACCTCTACCTCTCCTTCGGAACACAAAATAGAATTTTTTTCATTGTTTCTATATCCGTTTCCTTCGGAAATAGTAGGAACTAAAATATTAATACAAAAAAATGTTAATTTTAATATTTAAAAGAAAAGTAAACACTTAGAAACAGTTTTATCTTTGCCAAAAAATACATAAGTAGGCACATTTATGAGTGTTACATAATCGAGATAAGCAAAAAGTAAATTTGATCAAGATATATTAATTATTTTTTCTAGTAAATAGTTTAATTTTAATAAATTAAAAAGTAATATAAAACAGTTATGAATATTTTACTTTATCATTATGTAATATGAGAAAGCATTGTTTTCCTGCAGAAAAAAATTTGAGATTTTGATGGATTTACACTTTTGAGGTCCCTGAGTAAAATAAGACCATTTCCAAAAAATGTCTGTGTGTGTGTGTGTGTGTGTTGTGTGTGTGTGTGTGTGGTCAAATTTTGTGTGCGACCTACAGCAAAAACTAATAGGAATTTTCAAACAAAATTTTGGATTTTATATTCTTATATTGAGACTTAGAACTGATTAGATTTTGGCTAAAATTTATTCACGGGAACTATTTTTTTAAATTTTATTATTTAATATTAGTTTTTAATTAATATTTCAAAAACTAATAGGAATTTCAAAACTAAATTTAGGATTTAGCATACTTATGTCGAGATTTAGAACTAATTAAATTTTAGTTAAAATTGTTTCATGAAAACTATTGTTTTTTAATTTTTTAAGTTTTATTATTCAATATTAGTCTTTATTTAATATTTTAAAAACTAACAGAATTTTCAAAACCAAATTTGATATTTCTTATCTTTATAGCTGGAGTTGAAGTTATTTAAATTTTGGTTAAAATTTGTTCATGGAAATTATTTTTTATTTTTTTAAATCTTATTATTTAATATTAGTTTTTAATTAATATTTCAAAAAGTAATACAAATTTCTAAACTAAATTTAGGTTTTCGCATATTTTAATCGATATTTAGAACTGATTAAATTTTAGTTAAAATTTGTTTATAAAAGCTATTGTTTTTTATTATTTTAAATTTTATTATTTAATATTAGTCTTTATTTAATTTTTTAAAAAACTAACAAGATTTTCAAAACTAAAGTTGAGATTTGTTATGTTTATGGCAGGAATTGAGCTGATTAAATTTTGGATAAAATTGGTTCATGGAAGCAATTTTTTTTAAATGTTTTCATTTATTATTAGTTTTTATTAAATATTTTAAAACTAATGAGAATTTCAAAACTAAAGTTGGTATTTTGTATCTTTATATTTAGACTTAGAACTGATAGATTTTAGGTCACATTGGTTAATGGAAAATATTTTTTTCTTTTTATTATTAAAATTATTTTTAATATTTAATAAAAGTATGATAAAGTCATGGGCATGGCCACATCCGATTTTATAAATTGCATTTATAGCCTTCGTGGTAAGTATCATGTATGTAGTTTTGAATATAATACGAAAATTACACTTAAGTATAAGCCAGATTCTATCAAAAACCGATTGGTACATTTTTTTATTATGGTACAATTACTTTAAATGTGCATTAGATATTTAAATAAGTAACAAAAAGTTACATTGACAACAAAATTTTATTTTTACATTTTTCATCTTACCTAGGACCAAAGAAGCGATCATACAAATAATCAAATACCGAGGGGTCAACTGCTAGAAAAAATCGTGTATAATTAACTTCACACTTCACGTACTTCATCATAATTCTCCATACTTCTTCGTACTTCATATAATTCAGCAGTAATTCACGGTACTTTACTTACTTCATCGATCTTCATTGTATTTCACGTACTTTATCGGTATTTCAGAGACTTACCGAGATTCCAAAATTTGTGCACTGGAGGGTGTTCCACACCCCCCAGACCCCGGATTGAATAATTTATTTTTTATCAGAGGTAAACTGAAGATCTCCCGGTAAACTGAAGATCTCCGGGGGTACGGAATTTATAATTACGCAGTTTATAATTAATTGTCAGATTACGAATTAAACACATTTACTTGGCCATAGCTAATTTTAATAAACTTGAGATATGCTTAAATATTTAATTCACTTTTAATAAAAATAAATTAGTTAAACTGCGGGGTCTGGGGGTGTGAACACCTTCCAGTACCTCTGGAACGGAAAATCTTTAGTTTACTTCTTATAAAAAATAAACTACTCAATCCGACAAATCTGGGGAAACACCCCAGTGCCTTTGTAACGGAAGATCTTCAGTTTACTTCTGATAAAAATAATTTACTCAATCCGGGGGTTTGGGGGGTCTGCATGTTCTGCAATGTTCTTCATTCTAGAATTTGTGCACTGGAGTTCCACACCCACAGACCCCCGGATCGAGTAGTTTATTTTTTATCATAAGTAAACTGAAGATCTCCGTTGCAGAAATCTACCCCCCGGGGTACGGAATTTATAATTATGCAGTTTATGATTAATTGTCAGATTATAAATTAAACACATTTACTTGGCCATAGCTAATTTTAAAAACTTGGGATATGCTTAAGTATTTAATTCACTTTTAATAAAAATAAATTAGTTAAACCGGGGGGTCTGGGGGGTGTGGAACACCCTCCAGTGCCTCTGCAACGGGAGATCTTCAGTTTACTTCTGATATAAAATAAACTATTCAATCCGGGGTCTGGGGGTGTGGAACGCCTTCCAGTGCCTCTGCAACGGGAGATCTTCAGTTTACTTTTGATATAAAATAAACTACTTAATCCGGGGTGTAGAACACCCTCCAGTGCCTCTGCAACATTTTCTAATAAAAATAAACTCGATCCGGAGAGTCTGGGGAGTGTGAAACACCCTTCAGTACCCAAATATTACAATGCAGGCAAACATATTAAATGTTTGAAAATTTAGTAGAAAATTATGACTACTTTTAGGGTCACTAAAAAATAATTTATGAAAACAAACGATTATTATGATTATTTTTAAAATTGGGAGGGGAGCTAGCAGGTCCCAGCCCCCTCCAACTAATTTTCTAAATAATTCAAAAACAAAAAGGTTCAACCAAAATAAAGAAAAAAACAATAGATTTAAACTTTTTTAAATTAAAAATTTGCAATGGAAGGGACTGAGGACATGCACCTTATTCAAACTCATCCAATCAGACCACAACGAAATAACCAAACTCACAACAAAACAAAAACAAATCAAACACCTGATTGGTTATTTCGTCAACTAACAATTAACAAAATTAACTAAGAAATCTAAGTTTAATTTAATTAATTGATTACTATTAAACTAGCAACGACCAAAACTTTT
Organism: Lycocerus yunnanus; assembly: GCA_036346125.1. Taxonomy (NCBI): domain Eukaryota; kingdom Metazoa; phylum Arthropoda; class Insecta; order Coleoptera; family Cantharidae; genus Lycocerus; species Lycocerus yunnanus. The sequence continues at coordinate 920,646 of JARFIX010000075.1, read as the reverse complement.
AATTAGTAAAATAATGACCGCCAAAGGTCTATTCAACGTTTAAAATAAAAAATGTTAAGAAAATCCACTGATGTAAGTTAATTTGCTATCAAATAATTATTATTGAATACACGTGTCTTATCTATGATACACATTAACCGTAGCGCATGCTCATAAGCTAGGTTCAACTTCATGTAATTTACCAAAAATTTACTAACTTCGTGATACTTCACTTGTACTTCTATATATACAGTGACAAGCAAAACTGTTCACAATAAGTAAATTTTTTGCTATAAATATAATATTACCGGAAATATGTATAAAATCTACATCCCACATTTGATCATATGAGAAGTAATGCATGACGCACTGATAACTTATACTATTTTGCAAAACAACAGTTTTATTATATTATTATCACATTGCTAAGGTGACGTTCGAAGTGAACAGTTTTGCGAGTGTCAAGAAAGTAATTTTATTTGCTGTGAAACGAAAGTTTAACCGTTATTATTTTATTTTATTTGTACTGAGTAAGTGCTAACTTAATTATAACTTAAGTATTCTTGATCAATTTTTCATTTAATATAGAAAATAAAAATGCCTATTCGTATTAAGGAAGATTTAAAAAAGAAGATCGCTGAATCTATTAAAACAGGTATTTCAGTAAGAGAAATTGCAAGCAAACATGCGGTTTCAATAGGCCTTGTTACAAAATTAAGAAAGAAATTTAAAATTACCACAGAAATTAACAGAGGAGGACGACCGCAGAAGCTTTCGTCTCAAACAAAAAGAATTATTCGCAAGTTAATAGTGTCTGGAGCTGCAGAAAACGCCGTAGAGGCCAATAATACTATCAGAGACAACTTAAAAATTAATGTCTCTAATGATACCGTTCGTAGATGTTTAAAGGAAGTTGGTATGAAAGCTAAAACTAAAATAAGAAAACCTTTATTAAGCGAAGTACATAAAAACCGTGTGTGTCAGCTCCGACGCACGACTAGAGTTTACTCCAGTAAAAAATTGTCACTAAATCTTTTACGTACAATAATAAATAGTACATGAAAATTATTTAAGTATGCTAGTCGCCTTGCAGTTTTTGGAGGTGGTTTAGATTTTTTCCTAGTAAAAAAATGTAAAAAAACATAAACAGCAATTTAAGTACATTGACACTTATGTACGTGTAAATACACAATGAAAGTTGCGCACCATAGGTGCCCACCAAATATAAATGCATAATTATAAAAATTTTAACCAACTTTAAGAAAATTGATAAAAAAATGTTTTTTATAAAAAATTTTTTAAAACTATTATAATTAATTTTTTATTTAAAATATAATATTATCTTAATAACTAACAAAATATGGTTATAAAAAGATAATTGTCACTAATGTTCCGGCAATATTATCTTGCACCATAGGTGCGCACTAAAAAAGTAACGCGTCATTGCTTGCGCACCATAGGTGCGCACTAAAAAAATAACGCGGTCATTGCTTGCGCACCATAGGTGCGCACTAAAAAACGCGGTCATTGCTTGCGCACCATAGGTGCGCACCAAAAGTAACGCGGTAGCTGCACATAGGTGCGCACTAAAAAGTAACGAGGTCATTCATCAGTAGATTTTACACCTTATGTTTTTATCATACCGGGCGCCTTATATATGAAAATCGATTCTTAAGGAGTAAACTCAAAAAGCGTTTAAAATTCGCAAAGACCATATTAATTGGACTGTAGATGACTGGCGGTTGGTTACATGGTCAGATAAATCGAAAATTAATCGAATGGGATCAGATGGCCGTGTTTGGTCATGGTATGATAAAAATGTAGGCCCTACAGAAAGAAACATTCAAGAAACATTAAAATTTGGTGGAGGCTCTATGATGGTTTGGGGTTGTTTCCAGGGGGATAGGGTAGGAATATTAAGAAAAATTAATGGAATTATGAAAGCAACCGATTACATTGACATTTTAGAAGACTCATATTTACCAAGCCTTGCTAAATTTGGTTGTGCAGTAGGTGATACCATATTTATGCAAGACAACGACCCTAAACATTCGGCTAAAATTACTAAAAAATGGTTTGCTGATAATAATGTTAAAGTGATGGAGTGGCCGCCGCAGTCCCCCGATTTAAATCCAATCGAGAATCTTTGGTGTATAGTTAAAAAAAGAATTTTAACCGCAAAGAATCAGCCCAAAAATGTCGATGAGTTATGGACCATAACAAATAATGAGTGGAGTAAGATTGATTCTCAAATTTTGAATAATTTAATTACTAGTATGCCAAAAAGGATGCAATTAGTGATTAAAACCAAAGGAGGTCATACAAAGTACTAAAAGGTTGTTTAAATTATAAATTTATGATCAGTCGCAATACTGTTCATAATAATTTTCAACAATATGTTTTTTATTATTCTTATTTGAATTGTTTGGATGTTTTTCAAGTTTAGGTAGTTTTATTGTGTTTTAATTTATAATAAAATATATTTCAGCAAACTTTTTTGTTTTTGGTAAAGTTTTAAACAAATTTAAAGAATACTAGATTTTTATGAACAGTTTTGCTGGTCACTGTACTTAACACGTATTTTACCTACTTTACACGTACTTCATGTACTTTACAAGTACTTCTTGTACTTCACAAGTACTTCATGTAATTCCAAGTACTTCAGGGTACTTTACATGAGATTTTATGTACTTCATGAGATATGTACAAAAACTTCACCAGCGGTTAACCCCTTGTCAAATACATTTTCTAATTGAGTTTTTTATTTTATACATCGCTGATAATAATTATGTATTTTAAGTTTTATTTGCAATCAGGTACCGCAATACAGATTCAATCACATTGGTACTTACCAATGTAGTATGTAGCAGTAAATAACATTTACTGCTGTTAAGCCTCGATTTGCCATAGTTTGAACCTTTCTTCGATTTTATTCGAATGGGTTTTTGAAAAAAACAAGACGTTTTTTTGTGAAATTGGAGGTTTGGAGAGACACCTTTACAGCGGTATCATCCACAAAGATTCTATAATAATTTCGGTATTGTCGGTTACAGACAAGTCGCTTGTAAACTGAAAGTGCAGCACAGCACTAAGATCAACGTAGTCATCTGTATACCCACTTTTTGTAAACTTTTTTAGTACTTTTCCAGTTATCAGTTCATAGCCCGAAACCTTCTTTGGATTAATATAGAGATAGTTGCTTTAACTTTAGTACATATTCTTCAGCCCCTTTATTAGAAAATCTATCTGATATGAGGCATTTGGAGAATTTTATGCTTTGCAGCAGGGGGAATCCCCAGCTGGTAGCAAATGTGGCAGCTTCTCTTGTTCGTTTCGGGTCAATTGCCATTTCCTTTTCTAATTGGAAGGTTGGTTTTTTGTAACTGCTTAATTTTATGAAGAGGAATAATTACCAAATCTCGATCACATATTATGTATATGCAGAGTCTTGGTGGAATTGCATAAATAATTTAAATTAAATATGATTAATTAAAGTTCTTATTCTAGAGTTCAATTTTCAAATTTTGGACATAAAAGCAAAGAAGAAACCTTTAGTTTAAAATTTAATTTTTAATATTATTTCTCAAATTGAGAGCAATACATAATTACCATTCTAATATCGTATAAAAAATGATAAACACATGTATTAAACAGGAGTATAGTTCAAGAATACTGATGACACGTAAAAATGTTATCAATACACATTTTTATCCATTCGAGATGTTTAGCCACGTCCACATATACTAAATATTCATTTAGATTACAACTTCCATCAGAACTCAGCAGAGCACGAGAAACAACTCCTCGAATAGTCCACTGCCCTTTAACATACATATAAAATCCACTTCCACTATCTCCTTCACAAGGTCCGGTACCATTTTTATAGCCTAAAATTATTAATACAAAATATTGTAATTGATATTCAAAAGTTCAATTTACCTGCGCAAAACGTACGTTCTGTTGCAATTTCCCAGAATGTATTATGAGACCTAATACATACTTCAAGATCGACAATACTAGTAAAAATTTTCTTCAGAGTTCTTGACACTTGGTTATTTTCAGTTTTACCCCAACCAGCAACTACTCCTTTTTGTTCGGAGATATTCTCGAAGCAATCTGTGGCACTACATAAACAAATTGGTTGTACTACATGTGAAACTCCTATTGTTTTCGACAGTTCTAAAATTGCCAAATCAGCATCAGCTTGTTGATGTTTGTACCCCGGATGAACTTGGTGCGTTTTTATTTTTGCAATTTGTACATCTGGACTGACTGTATCATCAATATTAATTGTACCAAATATTAATAAGAATTTTTCTATCGGTTTTGAAACAATACAATGCCCTGCTAAAATTTGGATAAGCTTAATATTATATTACTTTTCTAATTTAATTATTGTAGTACCAGTTAACGCAAGTTTTTCCGTTATTAAGGTTGCTCCGCATTGCGGCTCTAACACATTGGAATTGCTCTCCTTTTTTACCACAGCACCTACCCATGGATACATACCAAGTTTAACATCGTCTCCATAGTAAATTAAAGCATTAGATTTGGGAGACTGATAACAGTAGTTGCTCTGAGGGTTTTGGTTGACAGGTTCGGTTGTTGTTCGGAAATGGTATGGTATTGGTTGGGTTCGGGAGTAATATTGGGTTGGCGGTGTGAATACTGAAGGTTGATTATATAAAGGCTTTTTGGTGACGCTGTTACTTGAAACAGCGGCCTGTATCGTATGACTTAGGTTTAACTCCGATGTAGGATTCTTACCATCTGATATTCCAAAACAGTAATATTAATTTAGTAATTTTTTAAATTAGGTGATTTACCTACTTACTTGGGTTATTCAACTTCTCTGACATACAATATATTTCGTTATTTATCGTAATTTGTGTTATTTTTTTTGGAAAATCGTTCCATCGAGTAGGGAAAACTAATTTATATGCTAATGGTTTATTATTTGTAATATCATCTGGGATTCCCTCAAAGGTTAAATTATTTATGATTTCCTGTAAGAGAAATTTAAAGTTAATAAATAAAATAATTAATTACAAATTGATTTTTAGATATATTTAGATTCCTCTACACCCCCATTGACATCAGCCGTTTAAGCATCGTTTAAACTTCAATGATCTTCCATTAAAATAGTTAAAACCTCAATCGTTGCAAAAATTTGCGTCAATGGAATTGTTGCTATTACCAGAATAACTTAGTTAAGCTAATAATTCCAATAACTTTTATTATTTAATATAAAAAAAAAACAAAAATTATGAAATATAGATACATACGTACATACCTACAAGGTTTTCATATTAGATAAATCAGAATTTGATAGTTTTTAATATATGTAGAAGGTTTGCAATATTATTGAACTAATATTATGTTCACTGCTTTAAATGGATATTCTGTTTTACACTCATAACATTTGATATTTAAAAATAAAGTTGGTAAAAAATTAATAAGTAAAAAGTATCCTTGCGTCCCCTCTCTCCCCTATATACGTGCATTATTAACTATGAAAGAATAAATTATAATATTATAAATTCTTTATAAAAGAACTATACATTTTTATAAATATGCTAATATGTTTTTTTTAAATTCTTATGGGTAATACCTACATATACTGGTAAAAAACTTGTTTTAGCTAATTTAGAAGGGAAATTGTTTATTATCATTATTGCTATAATAAATGAATTTAAAATAATAAAATTTTAGTAATATCTAGAATTACTGTTTATAATTTTCTTATTACATCGTTAAAATTATTTTAAACGTAATTTTATAAAATAATTTGAAGTCTTTACCTGTTGAGAAACTTGAGTACCAATAACTGACAATTGAAGATGAAACTTGATCAGGTTATTATGAGGACTAGGAACGAGCATTTTTTTTAAAAAACCCACTTAAAATTTTAAAAAAGACATCGTTCCAAATTTTTAAATAAATAATTTTTGATAAAAAATGCAATTTGCAATTTATGTTTTTTCACTTTTTAAAGTATTTTTTAAAAAATTTTTTTAAAAAAAATTTTAAAATTAATAAGTAAGTTTTGTTTCTCCAATATACGAATTTTAACAAAAAATTTAAAAACCTGTTTTTTTAAAAAGAATAAAATTTTTATAAATTTCTAAATTTTTAACTTATGGTATACCTCTATTTTAAAAATTGTTTACTTTAAATAAAATTTTTTCAATTGCTAAAAAAAATTTTTTTAAAAAAATTTTAGAATTATCTAGTTACTGTTTTATTTTATTTTTAAATTAAAAAGTTTTTTAAAGAATTTTAAAATTTTTTTGAATTTTTGTTCAAAATAATGAAATTAAAATTTGTCAGGTATTTTGGGGCTAAAAATATAATATAAGGTAAAATGGAGGATATGACGCACATTTTGAAATTTATCAATTTTTCAGTTATTACTCACAAGTGTCTCATGGTGATAGGATTTTTGTACCTACAACCCTAACGTATCTTAAGCAGGAAGTATAGGTGATTCTGATTGTGCTAACTGTTATTAATTACATTAATTCTGAAAATTGAATTTTGCGTCATATCCCCGATGGGGTTGGGGATATGACGCATCGAGGGTTGGGGATATTGCTTATGGCGATTTACATGTAATTGATTAAAAATAATAAAAACAATTTTATTTGAAAAAGTATAATAGTCAGATAAAAACTCAAAAACAATGAACACTTAAACTACGGTAATGGTTTTAGGAAATATAACATTAAATGTAAAGTGTAAAATTGTAAAAATGTAAAATTAATGTAAACATATTACTATCTCACAATATGCGTCATATCACTAACTATCCACCATTTTATTTATAAAATAATTAAATCATAACAAAGACCATTATGACTAAATTAACTATTTATAATTAATTTTAGACGTTGTACAATGCCATAAAATTCAGAAAACGAATTAAAAATCTATGAGGAAACATAATACAGAACTTTCAAAATAATGTAATAAAACTTTTGCATGTGCTCACCTGATTCAGACGAAGAAAATGCGTGCTCTCATGAAAACGATTCGTTCAACAATTAGTTTCTTGCTGTATATCTGGTTTTAGGCAATGGAACTAAGGAATATTTAGGTAATAAGGTTCATAGATAACAACATAACAGAGATCTTGCAATTGCGTCATATCCCTACCGCGTCATATCCATCGGTTTTACCTTATAAAATTTAATTTTTGTTTTACTACGGTGTCATTTCTTTCTTTTTTTTCCTTATGATTCTGGTGCAGGCAATACTCAAAACTTCGTTGAATATGAAAAAAAAATTATTTAATATCGGACAAATACAAAAAACCCGAGGGGTTAACCGCTAGTGAATTTTTTTGTACACATCTCATGAAGTACATGACGTCTCATGTGAAGTATGTGAAATACTTGTTTTTTCCTTTTTCTTCTTTGCAACGGGAGATCTTTAGTTTATATCTTATAAAAAATAAACTGCTTGATCCGGGTGGTCTGGGGGGCGTAGAACACCCTCCAATGCCTCTGTAATGGGAGATCTTCAGTTTACTTCTGATAAAAATAAACTACTCAATCCGAGGTGTCTGGGGGGTGGACACCCTGTTACGCTGCACTTCATGGGTGTTAATTTTATCAAAATTATTAATTTTATTCAGTATTTTCGTTAAATTCAATTTTGCAACTTTGTCTCAAATTTGTAATCACTTCAGCTGTCCCTTTTATAAATATCTTTTCTTACTCAGTTCTTTGATTATCTTTCCTTTCACACTTACCGCCTGATAAAATTAACACCTGCCGTGATAAAATTTAATGAGGAGAGAACATTGAATAAAAGCTCTGGACCTACGGGGTAAGGAGATCAGATCATCCATCGTTCCCGGCCTGTCTTTTGATCGTGAGCTAACAGACCACTTGGTTTAATACCGAAATTTTTGAGTGCCGAAAATTGTGTTTATCTAATTATACCGAAATTCCGATTTAGTCGTTTATTTGTTACCGAAATTATCGTTAAAATTTGTGATACCGAATTTGTCGCGAGCAGAGATATTCGAAGTTAACCAAATCTGGGATCTACTTAATATCGACCGAGATTCGGTAGTTCCATTTACAAAAGTTGGAATTTAGTACAGTTAAAAACAACAAAGTTTCGTTTATAATTGTGAATTTAAACGCATTTGGTTACGGCATCCCGCAAAATTTTGCTACCAAGATCGTAGAATCGAATGATTGGAATTTTATAATAATAAGGTTAGTAATAAGGATTGTGCTGACATACCTCATTAGATTTGGATATACGACGACGCATCTTTTGTAGTGCCAGTAAATTAAAGTTACATTTTACGGTGCTACGAATAGAGATTCACTTGTGTCGCCCAAGCAACATTTTCGTGTCCTCAATCGTGTAAAAAATTATCAAAAAGGTTTTGTTTTGTGTCTAAATTTTTTATCTTTTATGAGAAATTTTTTGTTTATTTCAGTTAGATTTTTGTCATTTGTGTGATTTTTTGAAAAATTTTCAAATTTACCAAATGGTATAGACGCCGAGAAAGTGCGTGCCCTAAAAAAAGTGTAGGGTTAAACCCCAGTGCATAAATTTGGAATAAAACATTGAAAACATTCAGAAATTCCCAGACCGAGTAGTTTATTTTTATTAGAAGTAAATAAGATCTCACTCAGAGAACTGGATATACGACGACGCATCTTTTGTAGTGCCAGTAAATTAAAGTTACATTTTACGGTGCTACGAATAGAGATTCACTTGTGTCGTCCAAGCAACATTTTCAGTGTGCCTCAATAGTGTACAAAATTATCGACAAAGGTTGTTGTTTGGTGTGTCTAATTTTTTATTTATCTTTATGTAGAACTATTTTTTGTTTATTCAGTATATTGTTATTATTGTCTTTGTGTTTTATTGATAAAATTTTCAAATTTACCAAAGTAAGCCCACGCCGAGAAAGTGCTGCCGGGCCACAAAAAGGTAGGGTTACAACCCTCCAGTGCACAAATTTTGGAATGAAGAACATTGCAGAACATTCAGAATTCCCAGACCGAGTAGTTTACTTTTTATTAGAAGTAAACTGAAGATCTCCTTGAGAGACACTGGAGGTGTTCCACACCCCAGACTCCCGGTTTAAATAATTAATTTTTTATTGAAAGTGAATTAAATATTTAAGCATATCTCAAGTATATTAAAATTAGCTATGGCCAAGTAAATGTGTTTAATTTATAATCTGACAATTAATCATAAACTGCATAATTATAAATTCCGTATCTCCTGGGAGGTAGATCTCTGCAACGCGAGATCTTCAGTTTACTTCTGATAAAAATAAACTACTCAATCCGGGGGTCTGGGGTGTGGAACACCTCCAGTGCACAAATTTGGAATGAAGAACATTTTAGAACATGCAAAACTCCCAGACCGAGTAGTTTACTTTTTATCAGAAGTTAGCTGAAGATCTACCGTTGAAGAGGCACTGGAGAGTGTTCCACACCCCACGATTTAAATAATTTATTTTTACTAAAAGTGAATGAAATATTTAAGCATATCATAAGTTTTAAAATTAGTTATGGTCAAGTAAATGTGTTCAATTCATAATCTGACAATTAATCATAAATTGCATAATTTTAAATTCCGTACCTTCTGGTAGGTAGATCTCTGCAACGGTAGATCTTTAGTTTACATCTGATAAAAATAAACTACTCGGGGGTCTGGAGGTGTGGAACACCCTCCAGTGCACAAATTTTGGAATGAAGAACAATGCAGAACCCCAGACCGAGCAGTTTTCTATTTATCAGAAGTAAACTGAAGATCTACCGTTGAGAGGCACTGGAGGGTGTTCCACACCCCAGACCCCCGGTTTAAATAATTTATTTTTATTAAAAGTGAATTAAATATTTAAGCATATCTCAAGTATATTAAAATTAGCTATTGCCAAGTAAATGTGTTCAATTCATAATCTGACAATTAATCATAATCTGTATAATTATAATTTCCGTACACTCTGGGAGGTAAATCTCTGCAGCGGGAGATCTTCAGTTTACATCTGACAAAAAATAAACTACTCAATCCAGGGGGTCTGGAGAGGGGGGGAACACCCTCCAGTGCCTCTTCAACGGTAGATCAGTGCTCAAATTTTGGAATCTCTAAAATACCGATGAAGTGCGTGAAATACAATGAAGTATCAATGAATTAGGTGAAGTACCGTGAATTATTAATGAAGTACGGTGAATTACTGGTGAAGTACGTAAAGTCCCGTGAGTTACTCACGTAAGTATGTGAAATGTGAAGTTAATTGTACACGATTTCCTTTAGCGGTTGACCCTTCGAAAAAACCTGAGCACGCCAACCCCCTTTACGTTCAAACAACTGTAGTACCATAAATTTTTATATTATGATAAATTCAAAATTGTACGTTCAATAGGTAATATAATATTCTATGATAACAAGTTCTATACTGTTTCTTTAAAAAAAATTGCGAAAATGGTCAAATTTTGTATGTTAATTGGTAGAATGCTCTCTGAAATTCTGTCAGATACTAATAGTTCGGTCAAATTTCGCAATATAATGGTGATAATTCATAAAGAACTGAATTTTGGATTATAATGTTCTTTAGTAGGTTAGAAATAATATATGCAAATTCCTCATAAATCATTTTTTCAAGACGATGGTAGTGATATAGAAAAATAATTTTGTGAATCTAATTCCACTGACGATGACGATAATTAATAGCGATACAGGAAGTTCAAAAAAAGAAGAGTCGCTATAAGAAATTATTGCGAGAAAGTAAATGTGAATTTCTAAATACATAGATAAGAGAATAATTTAAATATGTTATTAAAGTTAGTTAGTTAGTTATTCTTAAGTTATTTTTCTAATTTTAATAAAAACTTTTCTAATAATTCATTTTTTTTCTTTGTGGTATCAATATATTGCTGCCTCTGAATTCTTCGAATTTCTTTACTTTCTTTTTTATATTCTAATTTTTGCTCTTGTAATATTCGCAGTTTGCGTAATTAAATATTTCTGTTGTTAGATGCAGCTCTTTTCCTTTTTTTGATGTGATCAAAAATTTGATGAGCTACTAATTGTGCTCTGAAACATATGCATATGTAATTTCGCAACCGACAATAAATACAGAGTAATAAATATAAAAACATAGTCGAACATTTACATAAATTGCTCATCGCCTTCCTCTTTCATTTAGATTTCTTCCAAATCTCGTCATAAAGTCATAAAATTTCTTCTAATTCTCTGCAAAATTAAAAACTTGGATTGGTAAAACATGAACAAACCAATCAGACTAGTAAAGGACACGCACACACTTTGAGAAATATATTAATTATATGGGACAATTCCGAGTCAAATGACGTAGTCATCTGCCTGACCCCTTCGGATCTTTTTAGAAATTTTTTTATGCTTCTTTTGGGTAATTTAAAGCTAGAATTTTTTTAACATTTTGATCACTTTTTTTAACCGATATAATCAAGGTTTTTAAATTCAGTTTTTAGAAAAGATCAATTCTGACCCGTTTTAAATTCATGAAATTTTTGTGTGAAATCAAATGTATATTCATCCAAAAACCAGAATGGGCCAAGATTATCTTTTATAGTAGAACTGGAAATTTCGTTTTAGATTTTATGTGTAATAAAAATATTAATTTATTCCTTAACAATATTTTAATAAAAATTTAGTAAATATAAAATCTCTTAAATATCACAATAAATAAGAACTAACTTGGGCTGCTCCTTGTAATTATCCTTCAGTACAATAAATTTTATGCTAATAAATTGGTAATTAATCATATAATCGTATAACACTGTCCACATTTTTAACCGGCAGTTGTGTAACGGGGCAAACTTTATTTGCCAATAAATGCTTGTAGATGCAGGTAAAGCAGAAAACGTACCCAGACACGGGAAGACAAGTTGGAAGTTTCCAAGTTTGTAAACAAATAGGACACTTTCCTCGGTGATCAGTCGCTTTTAAATCCATCTAAAATAAAGTCATAATACCTAATAATTACCAAAAAGTAACTTACTTTGGGTGGATCAACTACTGGCAGAGCAGTCAAATCACGATTAGATTGTTCTGTGTTCCACACTTGTAGAAACTGAACGAAGAATGCGGACACTTCAAAAAAGGTTCTAATTACATTTGGCAGTAATTGAGGTAATATTTCAGACAGCGTTAACTGATTTTGAAACAATGACATCCAAAATCCTGTATCGTCTACTTCACTTGGATAAGCAAGCTTCAAATTTAATAAACGTAATGGAATGGTCTGATGTTCACTTTTGCCAGATATGTAATGTAAAGATTGCAACAAAGTTAATGTATAATATGCCACTTGAAATAATGAGTACAAATTGAGAATACTCTTTTTGCAAAAACCTTGAACACTCTGAAATATTAGTATTACGTGCCGAAAGCTTCTAATAACAAATAATTGTACTTACATTTTCTAAAGTACCTTCCTCCCGTTGAATTTTATAAATTTCTAATTTCTCTTCTAACTTTCTTTTCAAATAAGGCAAAGTTATTAAATAAATTAAAGATAGAGTTTTGTCAGTTATTGTTAATTTAGTGTTGTTGGAGTCGGCAGGAGTCCTTCGCAAACCATAAAAATACTCGGCAAAAGATGCATCTGCAAATCAAAAATTAATAAATTAAATAAGAAAGACACACCACACTAACCTTTTGTTTTTAAATAGTAAAATTGAAAGGCACCATTTAAAATTAGAAAAACTTCTTCGTAATATTGGGATATGAAACTAAACTTTTGTGGATTTGACGTAGCTAAAAACTATACAATATGATTAATATATTTGTCTATAATAAAAGTTTAATACTGTAATAATTACCAATGCAATTTTTTGTAAAGCTGGATGTAATGTCGCACGTAATGAATTAGTTGCAAGAACTTCAAAAATTGATGGTTTCGGATCTAAATTAGCTCTAAAATTAGCTGCGTTTTCTGCCATATTTCGGTTTTGTACAAATTAAAAAAATTTTTATAAATCCAATAATTGAAGTTCAAAGAGTGTAAACTTAATTGTTAAATATTCATATTTTTATGAAGAAAATGTTGACTTTTTAGGTTACATATACACATTTAAACTACGGCTACTTATTCTTGAACTACTACTTATATAAGTACAGGGTGCTACAACTGTTTAATTTTTAAATGCATATTTTTGCGTTTAACCAAAAGTAATCCGTTATCCTGTATTAAGTAAATTCTTGTTTATTATTAGTTAGTTGGCCTAATTATTAGCCAACTTATAAAAAGGATATCTCTCAGGTGCCCTATTTTTGATACATTCTGTAATGTCGCACGTAATGAATTAGTTGCAAGAACTTCAAAATTGATGGTTTCGGATCTAAATTAGCTCTAAAATTAGCTGCGTTTTCTGCCATATTTCGGTTTTGTACAAATTAAAAAAATTTTTATAAATCCAATAATTGAAGTTCAAAGAGTGTAAACTTAATAGTTAAATATTCATATTTTTATGAAGAAAATGTTGACTTTTTAGGTTAGATATACACATTTAAACTACTGCTACTTATTCTTGAACTACTACTTATATAAGTACAGGGTGCTACAACTGTTTAATTTTTAAATGCATATTTTTGCGTTTAACCAAAAGTAATCCGTTATCCTATATTAAATAAATTCTTGTTTATTATTAGTTAGTTGGCCTAAATATAATCCAACTTATAAAAAGGATATCTCTCAGGTGCCCTATTTTTGATACATTCTGTACATTGTCAGAGTAACTGTCATTTGAACTACTTTTTAAAAAAATATCACCTTCGTTGAAAGTCAACTCTATCGTTTAAAAACACCGCTCAATTTGTTGATGATTTTGAAATTTACTCATAAATTAAAAAAGTTACGATACTTTTACACTTTAATCTTCTGCAATTACAGTAAATCAAGGATGTCGAAAAAGGCTTTAGTATTCTTAGCACCTGGGGCCGAAGAAATGGAGTTTGTAATTTCTGTGGATGTTTTACGCCGCGGTGGCGTGAGTACTGCAAAACTTGAATTTAATTTAGAGAAAATTAATTACATTTCGAAAATAGATTGACGTTACTGTTGCTGGTTTGCCAGACAATCTTCCTGTTCAGTGTAGCCGTGGAGTGATGATCATTCCCGATATAGGCATTGAAGAAGCTAGTTCTAATGGTCCGTATGATGCGATTGTACTTCCTGGTGGCCTGCAAGGATCAAATGCATTAAGTGCAAGCACGGAAGTTGGTATATTGCTCAAGGAACAGGAAAGTGCTGGAAGAATTATTGCTGCAATTTGTGCAGGTACAAAATCAAAAACTTTGTATTTCCATATCAATCATTTATTTTTTCAGCCCCTATTGCTTTAAAAGCTCACAATATTGCCAATGGAAAAAATATCACTTCATATCCGAGTGTAAGCGATGATGTATGTAAGGATACCGATTATATTTACAAAGAAGATATTGTTGTTGTGGATGGCAACATCATAACTAGTCGTGGACCTGGCACTGCTTTTGATTTTGGATTAAATTTAGTTGAACAGCTTGCAGGATTAGAGAAAGCAAAAGAAGTTGCTGGGGCCATGTTGTTGCAATACCCGGCAAATACAGCTGATTTAAAAAGCGATACTGATACAGAATAATTCAAGCAAACATTTTATTATATATGTATACTAAATTTTCACAATATGTGATTTGTAATAATGTTTTTATTACTATTAAAACATAGCTTAACAAAAATTTTTAACTTCTGCACATACCGTAACAATATCAATATTTTTGTTACATCCTATAATCTTGAAAAATCAATAAAATGATTTAAGATCATTTAAAAAACATAATTTTTATGCTTATTAAAATTCGTCACGTCTTAACTCTTCCCATTTCTATTATTGTACTTGCTCGTTATTACAAACTTTTATATTCCAATTTAAAAAATAATTTTATGCTTATTTTTATTTTAAACCTTCCCATTTCTTTTTGTATTTGCTCTTATTAAAACTTTTATAAATTAAGTATAAAAAGAAATTTTATGCACTGATTTTTATTTTAAATAACAGGACTTTTCTTACAGATCTTAAAATTAAAAAATTATCACATAAAATTTAATTTAAAAGAACATTTATTATTTTTTATTGGTTTTACCCCCCTCTTAAAATTAAAACTGGGCAACAAGGACCCTCTATATTAATCTGGAACTCCAAACAAATTCTACCATTTATGGAAACCATTTTGCAATATTTAAAATTTAAAGACTCTAAAGAACTTTTATATGAAAAGCAAAACTGATTATCTAAAAAATAATGGCTAAATTTTCTTTTAATACTTGAGAATTTTTTTAATTTTTTGACTATGTAATTTTTAAAAATTAATTTATAGAAGCGGGGAAAATTTTTGCTTTTTCAGGTTGGTTTAAAAACATAATTTTTATGCTTATTAAAATTCGTCACTTTAACTCTTCCCATTTCTATTATTGTACTTGCTCGTTATTACAAACTTTTATATTCCAAGTATAAATAAGAAATGTTTATGTCTGTATTTTTATTTTACCAGATAACAGGACTTTTGCTGTACAGCATCTTCAAATATAAAACTTATCACATAAAAATTTAATTCTAAAAAGAACATTTATATGAAAAGCAAAACCAATTATCTAATAAAATAACTGGCATAAAAGTCTCTTATTAATACTTGGAATCTTCCCTTTTCAATTTCTGACGTATGTAATTTTTTTAAAATTAATTATATATTGTGTAAGCGTGGACAAATTTGTTGCTTTTTCAGGTTGGTTTGTTTACTATTAAACTTGGAAAAAGGTAACTCTGAGTAATTTTTTAATCTAAGTAGGCTACAAAAACAAATCTAGATTACCAAGCAATACACCATTTTTGAAAATATTTTTAAATTACCGAAAAACTCTAATATAGCTACAATTATTGACTAGCATAACATTTCTTATATTACACGTAAAAATATAATCTATATCACATTTTAACACCGACGGAAAAAGAAGGATTTTTATGTTTGATGAGTATTGTCTGCTTCATAGTAACTTTTCAACAGAAGGTAGGATATTGATGCAGTTTTTTATACGCAGTATCGTAGCACCTGCCGCTGTTTGGAGGCATGAGTCAATGGGAAAGTCAGGCTGGTCACCCATCAGCTGCACACCTAGCATAATATGCGAGTCTGGGGGTGAACAGCAGCAATTCGAAGAAATGGTTGCCAACCTTACCAGGATCTCAAAAGCAGAGCAACAGCACTTAAAGCGCTGGAAGAAATGTGTTATAGAGCACTGATCGATAAGGAGAAACTGGAGAGTGCGGTAGCCGAAGCAGTGAAGATTAGAAAGAAACTGATGGCAGAGAGAAAAGAAACAAGATTAGAAACAGCTGGAATGATAGCAGGAGAACGAACGTTAGTAAGAGATGAAGTGGTTACATCTGGAAAGAAGAATTGGCCGGGACTGGCAGAAGAAAAGGTTACAAAACCAAGAAGTTATACAATTGTGGTAAACTCTCCGGAACAGAGAACGAGGGAGAACAGGTCAATGAGAGTATTATAATGAAAACTGCATGCAGGTTGGATGCAAAGGTGAACTCCCTTCACATAACGTGAATGAGCAAAGTGCTGGTAGTTACCCATGAATAAGTACCAGGCAAAAATAAAATATCGTGTGTTTCGAAAATGAAATGCTGCAAGCCAAAATTACCGATTCAATAGCTGTGCATCTTCGATGTGCCTAAGACCCTCGCATAGTAAGAACTGAAGAATGTGCATTATGCAAAGAACTGTGATGATAGTGAAGATTGTGCAACATTTACGTGTGAGACGAAAGTGGTACGTCGGGACAGAAGACTCCAACATGGTGCTGGAGGTCCAGTGGCCTGTTACTAACAAGTTGATCTGACAGGATGGACTTTATGGGTACTTAACCTCTTACTTAGGTCAAGTAGTACCATAACTGCTTGGGCTACGGACACATCACGCGAAATTGTAACACCAAGGGAAGATCCTGAAAAAAGTGTGAGTAAACCGGGCATCGGAGAATACCACGCAGTGACGTTTCTGTTAACTGTAACAGAGGTGGTGGTGACCGTATTTTCAGAATATAGCAAAATAGCGGGCTGCATAAAAGAAAAGCAGTGACGTGTAGTTTTATTTGTTCTGCAAAAAACACCAAAACCGGGGTTAAGCAGGTAGCTTCCGACTTGTCTACGTATAGATGTTTTACACAAGATTGTTGTTTAGAACTATGTACGTAATAAAAGCTACAGCACTCGAACCTTGGATATTCTTCAAGTGACCAGTTTAGGGTGAAATTTCTAATAACTTACTTTTTTTTACCTAATTACGTCCAAGCTAAGTTAAAATAATTTCTTCGACCCATCCTGATCAAGTCTAATCCAAAAGCAAATAAAGTGCTTGCAGTACAGCAATGTAAAGCAATGGAACTTAAATCGTAAGACTTAAAAGTTACATCTTAAACATAAAAGACTTATTTGTACTCAATTTACCTTGAAATTTGCCAGTTTAAATTATTTTTAATAATTTGCACTAAATCAAGTCGATGCCTTAAATTTTTAATTTGTCTTGAAAATAAAAAATATTACAGGTTTCATTTGTAATTTTTACAAAAGTTTGAACCAAAATGAAAAAAGAAACACGTAATTTCTTTTTAAACTATTTAACAGTGACTCAATAAATAACCGGACACGTAAGAAAATTTCATTAATTTGTTTGTAATTCGATTATTTAAAAAGAAAACTACTATATCAACTGGCCATTTAAGAAAGCATTCCTTGAGGTAACTAAACACATAAAAACAGTTTCAAAAAATTAATAACTAAAAAATTTTAACGTTTTTACACATTAACACTATAAAATATGATCAAAAATAACCCGGACACAAATATATGTTTTGTCACTTACAGGAAAACTTAAATTTTTTAATATTTTGTAGGATATCCTTTATGTTTGATAACTTCATTCAAACGTTTGCGCATGATTTTTAAAACTATCTAAAATTAATATATTAGGGCCTGAAACATGAGAGATTAATTTCAGCATTATTTGTTTCGTAGGTCAACTCTAGAGAATTGATGTTAAGGAAACTAGATGGATTTATTTTGTAGGCATTATTTTTAATATTAAACTAACTTTTAAAGTTGTTATTGCTCTAAATTGTTGTCGTTAATTTTTAGAAATTGCCCATTTGTTTGAAAAGTTTAAATATACCCGTCAAATGATTACCACACCCATTCTTTTGAAAAAAATTAAAAAACCAAATAAGCATTCTACGCTGGGGGTTATTTATTGGTCACGAATGTCATTATCCTTCATAAATTTCGACCAAATCAATATTTCGTTACTTTAAAAAGTTGAAAATTTTTCCCTTTCCACAAAATACGACAATTTCCCAAACCAAAAGCTACAATCTTTAATAATTTTCGACCTACCAAACTTTAAAAAATTAGCTCAGAATAAACTGGTTCATTACCTTGGTAACTTTATTACCCAGGATACTAAAAACAACAACGTTTGTCCACTTTAAACTGAATGTTTTAAATTTTAAACAAAAAAATTCGGACTTATTCATTTTGAGATTAATTTTAAATTTCGTCTTCTTGCGTTTTTATCAAATACTGCATTTTTCTTATAATTTTCGATCATCTTTTTAAATGTTTAATCAAACAACTGTTAAGAACTTTACTTTTTTTGTCAATGAGCGGTCTCCTTGACTTTTTAGAATATTAAACCAAATGTCTAGGCAATTGCTTATGAAATACTATTATGCGCTCCTTCTTCCTGCACAAACTAACGTAATTCAACTTTAGCAGTTTCAAATTTCCAAATCCCCAAATTGAGCACTTATTTTCGAAATTTGGGTGGAAAATTCTGCGGATGACCAAACCTTAAATGCAATAAGTTGTGCCTTATTTCTATTTAATTTTTCGTCAATTATGTTGTTTAATTTTAATTTGGTTTGTTGTTTTCGGTAACAAAAGCCCTTATAAAAGAAAAATATGTAAACTCTATTCTGAAATAATTAATTACCAAACAAAAACTATGTCTTAAATGGTTTTTATAGCAATGTCTGATCTCATAAAATTCACAAAAGTAAAAAAAATTTTACTTTTAAAACAAGGTAACATCTTTCCTTTCCACAAAATATGACGACAAAAAGAATAAATTTAATCTTTGATAATTTATGTTACCAATTTAAAAATTACTAGAATTAATCTGGATTCAATTCTTTTTCAAATTTATTAACTACCTTGAACAATTAGAAAACAACAACTTTGTTCAATATGTAATGGCTTCAATAACTGATAAACCGTTAAAACCCATTTTTTTTTATTTTAAGAACTACTAAATTTTGACTGAAATTTTCGATTCGCGTTAAAGTCACAAAAAAAGAAGACTTTACTGGTAAGGAGGGTCCTGAACTTTGATCTTCCAAGTGACGTTGCCAAATGCTAGTAAATCTTCAAAATTTGGTAATTCTTAATGTTATCAAAAGGAACTTCCAACAAATATCCAAACGCAATAAGATTTTTAAAAATTTTCCTCCGGAACCAAAAGCATCAACAGGTTCCTAACATTTTAATTTTTCCAAAATTTGGAATAAAACGCAGGGCGTGGATTTTGTTTCGGTAAACATTTCAAAAACGAATTGTTTTAAATTCCATTCAGTATTTTTTTTATTAAACATTTTGATGGTAGGAAAACGTCCCATGATTAAGCACTGGGTTTTCTAAAAATTATTTATAAGGTTTAAAGTTTCATTTCAAATTTCTGGGAAGTTTAAATTTGTGTCCCGAATGATTTTGTGTGGGGGGTAAAAACCAAATTTTATTTATTATTTATTTTTCATAAAATTGTCTTTGAACAATTTTGGTTTAAAAATTTTTTTTAAAAGTATAGCTAAACCTGAAACAATTAAAACCCATTTTTTCTTCTTATTTTAAGAACTGACTAAATTTTGACATAGAAATGTTTCGATTCGCGATTCAACACGTCACACAATGAAAAGAACCGAGGCTATTCCACGATGCCGTAAGTGCAACGGAGATGACAATGAACGATGTGATGCATTGCCGATGTGACAGTTGTTCCAAAGTGTCATAGTAAACCTCTCAAAATTTGTTGTAATTAACTTAATAGTTATCAAAATGGAACTTCCTGTAGACGAAGATGATGCTTTCAACGACGACAATCAAGATTTTTTAATAAATTTTCCTCCGGAAGTCCAAAAAGCTATCGAACAGGTACATAACCTAACATTTTATGTATATTTTCCAAAATTTGGAATAAACACGCAGTGGCGTAGTGAGTTTTTTGTTTCGCTGTAAACATTTCGAAACTAATCATTCAATTGTTTTGAAATTCCATTGCAGTATTTTTGTTTTATGTAAAGCTATTTTGTATGGTAGTGTAAAACGTACCTACAGTTATAGAGCACTCGAGGTTTTTCTAAAAAATTATTTATAAGGAGGTTTAAAGTTTCTATTCCAAATTTCTGGGAAGTTTCACAATATGTGTGAGCGCCGACAGTGACTTTGCAGTGGGGGGTCAAAATAATAATTTTATTATTATTTATTTTATTCATAAAATTGTCTTCTTTGAACTTAATTTTTGGTTTCAAAAATTTTTCTTTTAGCATCACAAGTATAATTATGCTGGAACCTAGAAGACAATTTGGAAGACAACTTTCATTAAAATTTATGTACAGAAATCTTTCCCAAAAATACGAATATTTAAAATTTGAAATTTTAGTGGGAAATTGAATACAATGCACCACAATATTTATACAAGTGGTATCCATAGCTACAGTTTGTTCATTATGGTCCCAAAATTTCATTATTCTACGTTAGCGCCCTATTTGTCGAGAAATTCCAGAAATTGTTAAAACAGCATTTGCGGTAAATTAGTAATTAAAATTTTTACATCCAAATTTCTTCAACTTACTACCCAGTTTTTTTGCAATTTTTCCTTCATTAACATTTTTGGAGCTTTTGTGGCAATTTAAGAGAAAAATTAGTCTTACTTACTCTTTCGGGAACCGATGAGTCTACCCTGAATTTAAGGACACTTATCGTTTTAGGGTTGTTAAAGGGGTGAAAAATTACTTTTTTATGTATAATATATTACAAAAGGCCAAATTTTATCGAAAAATTACAAGAGATCTTTTTTGTAGATAAATAAATAATCTTTAAATCTGATTCTTTTGATTTTCAACTAGCGCCTAGAGGATTGATGATCCTTGCATTTGTGAGGTCATCAAGCGTGCCTTGAGGTGATATTTGAACGAGAGTTTAGACCCGGCATTAAGGTAAAGGTCGGAGTGTCTATTGAAGGTGCGGTAAGCCCTGTACTGAAAGGCGCCTTCAAATTTAGAAGTCTTATACGCTGGGACTGATAGTGTACTACCATTGCGAAGTGTCATTTTGGTATTATGAACGTCGGATCTAGGTTTCAAAAGGTTGTGCAAGTAAATGAGGCGACCAGATTCATATGCACCGTACAGGAAACATACCCCATACAGGAAAAATTTATAAACCCCCAATATCACGCTTTATACGGCGCAATTACCCTAATAAAAAAAACAAAATCCCATTAGCTTTATTATTGTAAATTTAATTTAATAAACTTCGTGTTCTAGATTTTACCTAGCAATGATGCCCTCGATCAACCCGATTTCAATACAATCGATTACATCAATTCTTTATTTCCAACGGAACAGTCTTTATCAAACATAGACGAAGTCGTTTTAAAAATGGAAAACAAAATAGAGCGTATAGATAACGAAATAAGTGCGGTGGTGAGGGGCCAAACCACGGCTAGCCAGGATGGACGACAAGCTTTAGACGAAGCTCAACGCGTTATTCGAGACCTTTTTGTACAAATAAAAGATATAAAGGAACGAGCTGAGAAATCGGAAGAAATGGTGAGGGAGATAACGCACGATATAAAACAATTAGATTGCGCCAAGCGCAATTTAACCTTTGCCATTACGACTCTCAACCATCTCCACATGCTGGTTGGTGGCGTAGATACCTTAAAGTCTCTCACGGAAAAGCGATTGTATGGAGAAATAGCATTACCCTTACAAGCGATAAGTGAGGTGATGATGCATTTTGAAAATTACACCGACATTCCTCAAATTAAAAGTTTAAGCGATCAAGTTAAAGCAATTCATGTTGAATTGGCGGAACAAATAACGCACGATTTCAAGGAAGCGTTTTCAAGTACCAACGCAAAGATTAGTTTACCCAGTAAACAATTATCTTCCGCTTGTTTGGTTGTTTCGATTTTAGAACCTAAAGTAAAACGCGATCTCTTAAAGTGGTTTATTAATTTGCAACTTCAGGAATACAGCCACCTTTTTCAAGAAACGGAAGATACGCGTGGTTGGATAAAATCGACAAGAGATATGCGTGGTTGAAACGCCACTTATTAGAATTTGAAGACAAATTTGGTAACATGTTTCCACAAAATTGGGAAGTATCAGAAAGAATTACAGTCCAATTCTGCTTCATCACACGCGATTGTTTAAATAAAATAATGTCGAAACGGAAACATGAAATTGATGTCAAGTTATTATTATATGCAATCCAAAAGACTTCAAGTTTTGAACATTTGCTATCAAGACGGTTTACTGGAGTAACATTAAAAGAAAACGAAAACTTTAAACAACTTCTTCAAGAAACTGAAGCTTCTCTTGATGATTTACAGCAAACCCCCTTTACTGGTTTAATAGGCAAATGTTTTATTCCATACTTGTACATTTACATAGAAAGTGTCGATAGGAATTTGGTTGACTTAATTGAAAGATTCCAACAAGATAACAAACAAATTGTAATGACGGAAGCAACAGAAACGCAAGCAAGTGTTTTACCAAGTTGTGGCGACTTATTCATGTTTTACAAGAAAAGTATGGTCCAATGCTCGCAATTAAGTAAAGGGCAAACGATGCTGGACTTAACTAAAACATTTCAAAAATATTTGCGTGAATACGCAATTAAAATGTTACAAAATAATCTGCCAAAAATTGAAGCACAAACGTTAGGCAGTAGTGTGCAGTCTATAACGAGAGATTTACAAAAAATGTCGACGTCCGGTTTAATCCAAAACTTTTCTTCGTTACTAAAAGAATATGAACTAATTACATTTACAAACGATGACTTGAAAAAAATTTGTTGTATTCTTACAACTTCCGAGTATTGTTTGGAAACGACCCAACAACTCGCCGAGAAATTGAAGGAAAAAACGAGCTCCAATTTGGCGGATCAAATTAATTTATCACAAGAGCAAGATATTTTTCATGGGTAAGTTAAAATACATGAGGTGAATGAATATAAAAAGAAATTTATAATTTCAGAGTGATTTCGAATTCGATACAAATTTTAGTTCAAGATTTGGAAAATTCCTGCGAACCAGCGTTAACAGCTATGAGTAAGGTAAGTGCCGGTTTTAATAGTAATGAATGTTTTGATTAATTTACACTTACGATAGATTCAGTGGCAAAGTATCGACAGTGTTGGAGATCAAAGTAGTTACATAACGGCGATGACGACTCACTTAAAAAAAACTGTTCCAATAATTCGCGATCACCTTTTTCATTCCAGAAAGTATTTCACACAATTTTGTATAAAATTTGCAAGCTCATTCATTCCAAAATTTACCAATAACATTTACAAATGTAAGCCTATCAACACGGAAGGTGCCGAACAGTTACTCTTAGACACTCATATGTTAAAAACCATCCTTCTAAATTTACCCTCAATTTCCTCGCAAATAAATCGTGAGGCGCCACCTTCTTACACAAAAGTTGTGATAAAAGGAATGAGTAAAGCGGAAATGATTTTAAAAGTCGTGATGACGCCAGTCGAACCTGCCAAGTCGTTTTTGGAGCAATACATGAAATTGTTGCCTGATTGTCAACTCACAGAGTTTTCCCGGATATTGGAAATGAAAAATATAAAGAAACAAGAACAGAGTGTTCTGTTGGAATTGTTTCGCACTAGGAAACCGGTTACACAAAAGGATGCATTAGAAGAAGACGGATCTGATCAGGAAGCAGGACGAATCAAAAAGTTAGAAAAGTTGATTAAAAAGAGTTTACCAAAGTAGATACAAATTTTGTATATTTATTTCATTTTAATCGAAAGTATTTTAGATTGTATAAGATGCATCTAGAATTTTTTATTGCACTTGTATTACATAAAAAATTTGATCGTTTTAATAAAAAAGTTTTATGAAGTATTTTTTATGAAAATAAGTTCCTGGGGTTGTGGAATTCTTCAACTTGTACAGACAATATCTGTCCAGACAAATAGGTCTGGACTCTTTGGTATTAGCTTAGGCATATCAAATAGTTTTTTTAAATTTATTTTTACAATTTTATAAACAAAAACAATATAATTTCCATCAAATTATTAAAGTAAATAAAACTTCCAAACCAGTCTTCCTTTAATCGTCCTCCAAAGGTGGCCAGAACAGCATAACCTCACTTTGAGCCGATTCTGGGAGCCATTGCAAATATTGAGTTAACAAATCTAAAAAATAAAAAATCGTTAACATATTATCGACTATAAACCTAAGTTATAAATTTATAATCAAAAAAGTAGCTGCAGTCGTGCGATTTGTCATAGATAATTCTAGACAAATGCATCCTTCACATTACATATCTAAAACGATAGCCTGATACATCAGCTGAAGCCGTGCCTTCTGCTTAGGATATAAACTGCCATAGTTTTTCTTCCAATTTAAGGTTGCTACTTGTATCCCAAGCAGAAGGCGCGGCCTCGTCTGATCTATTGTATACTTCAATTATTACATTATAGTACTTACATTTTGGATCTTCTTCCAAAGCATCCAACAAAGCCTTCTTTGTATAAACACTTTTAAATATTAAAGGTTGTAAAAACTTATCAGTTTTAGGATGTAAATTCCTCCAAGTTTTATTCATCACACTAGGTGCAGGAGTAAGAACATCTTTATACTTGGCCAATCTAGGCAAAATCTTGCCTTCTAAAAGAAATCTTGCAAACCATTCGTATGCATCAATACAATTAGGAAAGGGAATTTCTACCTCAGGCAATTGCCAAGCCTGAGTTCCAAATGTGCCTGTAACTGTACAATACATTTTACCATCAGTTGGATCAAATCTAGGTTCAGGTTCTTTTAAAGGATCACTAAGTGTGCATGCCTTTATTACATATATCGGTAACCATTCTGGTTCGATAGCTGTAACGCCCCTCATATACATTTTATTTGTTTCATAAATTTCTTGAAATATTACATACTCGGGAAGTTTACGTTTCAAAACCGACCCTTGATGCAAAAATACGGGTTCCTCCATATTGTAAGCACGGTAGGCGTATTTAAACTTGACTTTATCTTCATTTTCCTTCAATTCCTCTGGCATAATTCTTTTGGCAACCTGATCGCCCATACCAGATAATAAAATTTGCCGAAGAAGTTTAGCTTGAATGTCCGTGGGAGGTTGAAGTTTCGGATCAACTACGATATCGGAATCAGGCACATTCATTTTAATTTCGTTTGTTAATTGAATCCTAAGTTTCCGTATTTCTATCACTGCTTTCTCTCGAAGTCCGTTTTCCCGACAAAATTCTTCCAAACGTCCTTGGGAATTGGCATACTCTGAAGCACCAACGGCACGTAAAAGTACCATAGGATCGCCCAACAATAAAGAATTATTTGCTCCCGCCCATTTTAATCGCGTGGTATACCATTTATGCCTAATTAATTTTGTTTCGTCTCTACCCACTGATTCAATTGGAGTTTCAAGTAAAACTTCTTGAACCGATAAAGAAGCAACCATGCATATTGTGTAGGGGAGTAAGTTATGCTGGTGACTTAGTGCCAACATTTTTCCAAAAGGGCAAAACTGGAAACTTCGAAATTGCGCGGCCTAGTGGAGTAACGCGAGATTTTTCAAGTGCTCCTAAAATTTCCAAACGTTTTTCAGCTGTTTTTAGTTGCGCCATGTCGGGAACAGTCGGAAATGGAAAATTGACCACTTTGTCCACATTCATACACTTCATTTGTAAATACAAATCGTCGACTGGTTTTTGTTGAATTTCGGGAACTCCAAATTTTAAGAATTGATCGTTAAAAACTGCGCTCGAATATAAACGGTAGCAATGTCCTGGTCTGGTACGTCCAGCTCTACCAGCTCTCTGATCAGCTGATGCTTTATTGGTCCAGCTAATGGCATAGCTCGTAACTCCTGTTACTTTATCGTACAATTTTATTTTGCTTTTACCTGTATCGACAACGTAACGAACATCGGGGATGGTTAAACTAGTTTCGGCTACGTTTGTACTTACAACGCACAAACGGCAACCTTTGGGAGGTTTTTGAAAAACTTTAGCCTGCTTGTGCGTTGGCAAAAGTGAATATAAGGGTAAGACCCATAACGGTTGTGAATGTGATAAATTCGCCCCATCCCAAACAATTTCATCATCCTCCTCGTCATCGTCCGAACTCATTCCATCTTCTGAATTAATTTCGTTATCTCCAGGCATGCTATAATCATCCAGATTAATTTCGGGTAGAACTTCCGTTTTGTTAATTTCTCGCTTTGTTTTAAGAGCTTTTTTTAAATTTTTTTCCATTAATTCTTCGTCAGAATCTTCATTTTCGCTTTCAAGGACGTCCTCCTCTTGGTATACAGGTTTATTTTTCAATTTGAAAGTGTTTCGTAATTTACGAATTAAAGTATTCACTTCCTGTTGACCAGTAACAAAAACCAAAATTGCTCCTTCGGGCAATTGAGTATGAATCTTAACCACTTTATTAAACGCTTCTTGTAAATAGTTTTCGTTTGTCCTTTTGTTAAAATGAATAGTAACGGGAAACTGGCGCGCGTCCACTTTTATTACGGGAGGAGTGATTTTGAAAAGCCTGGAGTTTTCTATGAAGTCTTCTAGTCGTAACGTGGCCGACATGACAATTAATTTTAGAGGATCTCCACGTTTATTTCTCATTGGAGCAATTCGAGAAAGTAAACCAATGAGAATGTCAGTATAAACGGATCTTTCATGAGCTTCATCCAAAATGACGACTGAATATTTTGTCAAAAGGAAATCACTTTGTATTTCTTTTAATAAAACACCATCTGTCATAAATTTTATTTTGGTGTCTTCTGTTACGTTGCCTTCAAAACGGATTAAATATGAAACTTCTTTTGAAGTTACGTTCATTTCATGGGCTACACGCTGAGACATCGAAATTGCAGCAACTCGACGTGGTTCTGTTACCGCAATCATTTTGTTTAATGTATAACCTCCTTCGTAAAGGAATTGGGGCACTTGTGTCGTTTTTCCACTGCCTAGAAATGGTTAAAAAAATTAGGATAAAAATACAATATAAAAGTTGATATGATAGCATTAAGTATAAAGTGGTGATCCTTCTAATTTAACTAATCAGAAACATGATACATTAAAATCGGTAATAATTTGTTGTGGCAAAATAAATCTCAATTTAAACAGCCTTCTTTCCTTTGAGCTATTTGAAGGCATCAATTTACAAAAAAAGCAACAGACTTTACAGAAATCAAAAAAAGTAAACAAAATGTAATCTAATAAAAAAGTTTACCAGTTTCGCCGGCTAATATAACCACAGGATTCTCGTTGATAGCTTCCATAATTTGTTGTTCTTCTGCCAGTATTGGAAGTTTCAATCTTGCTTTTTGAATGGATGGCTTTCTATCAACATGAACAAAAACTGCAGGTTTCTTTTAACCGATTGTATTTTAACATTTTTCTTTGCTTTTTCATCTTTTTTCTTAGATTTCTCTATAACAGCACTGTTCTTTGTGTTATCATTATTATTATCCAGTGTATTAGAATCTTCTTCTATTTTTATCTCTTCAAGTTTAACTTCTGCGGTAACGTTTTCATCATCTAACTTAACTTTTTTTTCCATTTCTTCACCACTGTCATTATCATCCAAATCACTTTCTGAAGAAGAATCAAAACCTAATCTCAGATTGGAAGTTTCATCTTGTTTTTACTGGAGTTTAATCTTTTCGTACCTTTTAGGCTGTTAATTTTAAGTTCATGTGTGTCAATTTCCTCTACTACAGCTATTTCTTCCTTTTCTGGTTTTTGCAAATCTTGAAAATGACGCTTCAAACCTTTAGTTTGTATGGAAGTAATCGAAGTCAACTTATTTAACTCTTCGAGTGTTACTTGGTGTTGTGACAGCGCTTCCAACAAACTAGTTCTCTACAATAATAAAGTTAAATAAAAATCACTAAAGAAGGTTAAAATACGTACGTTTTCTTTTTTCTGCTTCTTCTCCACCACTTTTTCAAAATGTTTACGTTGTTTCTTCGAAAGAATTTTAGTCACCTTAGTTTTATCATTTTTAACCTTAGTTTTTCTTTTTGAGAAGGTAAAACTAATGCATTGCTATCGCCGTAGTTTCCTTTAACATCGAGATCCAATTTGATCTATAAAGTAATATTTAAGTTACGTATGTTAGTAAAATTAATTTTTAAAAACCAACCTTTTTAGTTTCGGAATCATCAATCACAGTTTCGACCACTTGCCTACTTTTCCAATTGTGTCCTTTTAGTCCTTTTTTACCCATATTCTAAAAATTGAAATTCAAAATATCCACATGAACACATCAAAATAATTGAGGTTATATTATTATGAATCCGCATGAAGTTTGCTAAGTTTGAAGTATAATAGGTTAGGCCATCTAGTGGCAACTAATTCAAATATAAGTTGAAATTTTTATTACAGTCCCCACCCCCCTTTTTTATTATCTTGGCAAATTTTTATAAAGTATAATATTATTCATGTTTCTTATGCCCGTATGCCCAACGACAAATAGCGCTATTGGTCGAATAAAATCACTATTGTATTCACCAACATAAAATAAGGTTTATTCATCGAATAAACTTCCAATCATGACTTGTGGTTGGTGAATACCAACATAAGTTATTCATCGAATAACTTTATTTATCGAATAGTTATTTGCACATTAGTTGTAGTTGGTGCATACGGGCATTACTATATTATGTATGTAATATTTCAGACGCAAATTGCTTAGCAAACTTCAGGTTAAATTGACAAAGTAACCAATTAGACGACAACAAAACAAATAAATCAATTATCTGATTGGCTATTTTGTTAGTTTAACCTGAAGTTTGCTAACTTGAAGTTTGCTAAACTAAAATAAGCTCACAAGATGCATGATCACATCACTGTTGAAGGAAATATTTCAACAATCTATCCTTCTCTAGGGATAACTGTTAATCATGGCCTAGAACAGGGTGTATATCAATCATACTAACATAAGCTGAAATTTGCAAGAGTGGTACCACTGTACAAAAAAAAGGCTACTTTGTTGTTGATATTAATAATTACAGGCCGATATCCGTCCTGCCAGCTATTTCAAAGATTTTTGAAAGTGTAAGGAAGCGAAAATCAAAATTAAGTAGCTGTGAAACACCTTCAAATAAATTTAAAGTAAAAAAATAGGCGAATGTTGATAATTCGAAAAAATATTTAAGCGGTAGTTTATTCGATGCTCTCAAGGTCACCTAAAATAATCACTATAATTACTATATAAGGCGAGACTTTTGAGTAAAACAGCATAAACAAATTTTGGAAAGACAAAAAAACAAGTACCAACTCACCATGAATTCAACTAACAAAAATCAAAGTTCCGCAGTACATTCGGATGAAGAACAAATTTGTACTATTTGTTTGGAGAAATTCGACGATCAGGAAAAAATAGTTCACCCAGAATCTTGTAACCATGTGTTTTGTTTCGACTGCCTCAAAACTTGGGCAAGATGTAATCCAGTTTGTCCTTTGGATCGGAAATCCTTCAAAAAAATTTACATAGGTAACGAAAGTAATGGCTGGAAATCCAAAGTTATGTACATAAAACCAATCCATTTTTATGAAGAATTTGAGAAATTTATGTACGCCGACCTCAATATAGAGGAGGATTTGGTTCAGTACTGCCAAAAAGTTTTGAACGAAATAAAGATGTTCCAAGAACAAACTCAGAGCTGGATTGAAAGTGATGAGTTTATTTCAATTTTTTTAGACCGCGAAGGTGCTATCATAGAAGTGAAAAAGTAAATCAATATTTATCGGACTTGAAACGCTGTGTTATCCGACGCTTTAACTTGGAAATTTGGATAAGATTGGGTGTAGAGTCATTTTTTAAAGACTTTTAAGGAAAATGGCGGAATAATTGAATCCATGTTTTAATACTTATTAAAACCACAATAATTTTAGTTTTTGTTTAAAACTATTTCAATTTAAATATAATAAATTAATTTAAAAAATACTAAAATAAACATAAATTGGTCATTTAAACCGTGGGTCACTAATGACCCGATTTTGGTATTCTTGGTTTGGAAATTAGTGTGGAATTCCAAAGGTTAATATACAATTTCCGGCAAAGATTAAAAACAACAAAAATTCAACGCGATTTCGTTAGACGTATTTTCAAATTTCGTTTCTGCTGGTGTAAATCTAAACTTTTCAAATATTTTTTAAGGAATTTTGGGAAAGGAAATTATAAACATTTCAAGTCTTTGCTGAATATATTTGTAGGTAATTCTTATAAAACTACATAAAGCAAGTTTTGAACATAAATCTATTTATTTATTTATACTAAAGTGGTTAATTATACTTAATTCAATTATCTTATTGCTTATTGGTCGTGAAAAACTAGTATGTACCTTGGGTGTTCTTTATTCTTTATCCTTGAGCAAATGGCGACATAGAATTTGTATTCAAATATCTCACTCCATTCTGATTAAATGGACACATTTCCCCCATAATAGTTTTTGGATTAGAATTGCAGCTACCTATTGCAAAATTGAAGCAATTGCTACATGTTACGCCCAAAAATTGATTTGAGTTAATACTTTCAATGTAATAAGCAATTGAACGAACATGATCGCAAAATACTGAAAAAGAAAAAGGTTTAATAAATTTATTTTCGGTTGCCTTAAAAATCCTTTACTGATAGGTAATGGTGAACCGCCAGTTGGAATTCCTGGATTTAATGGACATCCTTGTTGGGTAGCTCCGCATGCTAGTATATTGCTATTTACGTAAAAATCAATGGTACCATAATCTGTAGGATATCCAAATCCATCAATATCTGTATGAATTGCTTGCACAAATACTGCATCGGAAGCATCTAAACGTTCATTAATTGGTTTGCCGTAAAATTCCAAGCTGGTTGCTTCTAATCCATTAATGCGATTTACTTTTGAACCTGATAATTGCAATACACGTTGTCCTGCAGCTCCAGCAATGTGAGCCCCATAAGAAAATCCATTCAATTGCACTTTTGCTAAATCAACCCCTATTTGTGTTAAATCATATATTACATCACCGATAAAGGCTCCAACATAGGGTACTGCACAGGCCGCACTGTGAAAATCAATTCCCGAATAGGCTGACCAATCTACTAAAATAACATTATTTGGTCCCTTATTTAAATATGTGTCTTTCATAAGCTGCATCCATGGTTTGGTGGGGTCTTGAAGCCATCCATGAATAATGAATGTGGTTAAATCCCGATTTTTACGCTAGAATACGTAGCTGGATTTAACGCGACACCAGTAACTGGATTGTCTGCATTATACAATGTAAGCTTTATGTTGGATGTTAATACAGTTACATTGCATGGAAGAGATTGGGTATTAATTTCAGTTCCAATGGAAACTAAAATACAAAAGAATATCATTTTAAATGAATGAAAATAAACTCATAAAATTTGTGGAATATAATTTTTATCGTTGAAAATCTACTTTTTGATTTATAATATTTTTTTGGGTTAAATTACTTCTACCACGAAAAAAATGCACTGGTTGAAATTGAGTCTATTAGTGACTCAAACAAGTCAAACTAATGGATTCAATAATAATTGTCATAA
The DNA here is from genome assembly GCA_036346125.1 of Lycocerus yunnanus. Lineage (NCBI taxonomy): Eukaryota > Metazoa > Arthropoda > Insecta > Coleoptera > Cantharidae > Lycocerus > Lycocerus yunnanus. The sequence continues at coordinate 888,717 of JARFIX010000075.1, read as the reverse complement.
TCATTACATTCATTTAGGAAAATAAGATTTTCGTCCTTCCTTCAGAATATAATTAACATACTACATTAAAAAGAGTGAAAAGCTAAGTGAAATTATTAAATTTTTCCAACTTACATTTTTCCACTTTAATTAAAATTAAATTTTCCAGGATTTTAATCCATATTCAAACATTTAGAGGCTGAGTTTAACTGAGGAGATTTTAAAAATCGAAACAAAGGTGTCTCAAACTAAAAATATAAGTAGGAAAAATTTAGCAATTTCACTTAGCTTGCAAAAATTTAAAAACAATTGTATGGGGGTAAAACTTTTAGAAAAGTAATTTCAAAATAAATTATAGTATACCTACCCATGGAAATGAAAACAAAGTGCACAAAAAAATTCATTTTAATAAATCGCGATGATCTACAAGTTGTATTATATATTGCAAGGGTATATATAGTATACAGAAATCTTATCTACGATTTTAATAATACGCAAGTAAATGTAAATAAATGCAAAAATTTAAAGTGCATTCTTTACTTAGGGATGTATAATATGTATATTATGTATTTGTATATGGATAACAATAAATTCTGTTCAATATGCTTTGAGAACTTTGTACATAGTATAATCCAAATCGATTGTAATTCGTTAGCAGGAACTTTTTTAGAGATTTTAGTAAACCTTTTTTAGAATTAGTGAGATTAAAATGAGTGTTGTAACCTTGGAATGCATTTGGACCGGAGATTGACTTGGAAAAGGCACATCATCACAAAGAGATTACAGCTGAGACACAAACTGAGGCAGATGTATTGGCACCTAGGACGGAAATCCCAACTCTCTGTAGAGAACAAGGTGCTGCTGTACAAGATAATTTTGAATCCGATATGAACATCAGGTACAGTTGCCAACTCGAATATCGAAATACTACAGCGATTTCAGAATAAGGTCCTTCGTTCTATAATATTAGATGCACTGTACTATATACCGAACTCGGCAATACAGAGATATATTCCATCACCTTCGATCATGGAAGAGATAAGAAGTTAAAAGATACAGTCTTAATTATGATGTAAGACTTTCAAATCACCCAAACGTGTGAGCTATTCAGTTGATCAACCGAGTTAACGAGGTGTACAGGTTAAAAAGACATCAGCCGGTTGATTCGGCTAACAGACGTTAAAGTATTAATTTTCTTTATAATTCAGTGTGCGACACCCATTCACTAATCTAAAAAAGAGCTGCAGGCTATTGATAAACTATAACTGTAATGCATACACTTTCTTCTTCAGATTCAACCACACTTGTGGAAAATTAAAACCACGATAAACGTGTTATTGGTTATACTCGATAGAGTAACAAAGCTATATAGCGCAAAACCAAACATCTGCTGTATCAATCATAAATCTATGGCCAACACGTATCCAAAACGAAATAAAAAAGACAAAAAAATAATGTCAGCAGTTTTCCGCAATCGAAATTAAAAAACGTTTAAATTAAAACCGTTTCCAGTTTCTCTGATTGGAGGAACAGCGAGTTTACTTTGACTTAAGCATAGTTGACTCACTCCTTTTCCAATCAGAAAACTCCGATCTCTAGCTCTTTACATGGAACCGTTCATGCATCCAAATACATCGATATAATTAAAAGGGTTTGGAATCATCGTTTACGATTTGTATGCTGAAAACTGAAGAGTGGTTTCTTCAGCATGATAATGCTCCATGCCATACTGCTAAAAAGTAAGTCCTATTTTGTAATCTTAATTTTTCAAAATTTATTTTCACATTTTAACCTGTAGTTATTCTAAAACATTTATTGAAAATTCCAAATTAAAAACTTCGTTTTTGTTTCTTAGGTATCGAATTATTTCTTGCAAAGCGGAATTCATGTTATCCATGGCCCGAAAACAGTGCAGATTTAAATCCAATCGAGCGTTTGTGGGCTGTTATGAAACGTCAAGTGGTGTTAACATCTCCAAAGAGTTTTCCCAAACTTATTGCAATGATAAAATTTGTATGGAAACATAAATTAGGGGATGATTACCTACAAAATTTAGTTAAGTCGATTTCCCGGCTTTTTACAATGTTAATAGAAGCTAAAGGTCGTACAACAAAGTATTCAAAGGTTTATTACTATTGTATTTCTCTTTCGTAATAAATTTTTAACATAAAAATATTTTTTTATGCTTTTTTATAAAATATTTGCATTCTTAAATTAACCATAATTCGTTAATAATTTTTGAACCGTGTATTTCTTTGGGTAAATATAATATTATTTAAATTTTTTTAACTGGATAAGGGAGTACTTTATTGGGGCTTTATTATGGTGAAGTAATAGTGCCGTTTTGACAAATTTAGAGTCTCGATTATTATCACTCGATTATTGTATAATAATCGCACTCGATTATTATCGAACATTGCTGGCCAACGGTACCTGGGCATTTCATATTGCCGCGACTGTAATTCATAACTCGAAATCCGTTGATTCTAGACAATAGGTTATAAACTATACTCCATTGTTTTAAGAATAAACCTTGACTTTTGAACTAAAATATAATCTTGAAACGTGTTTGGTTGGTTTCACAATTTGTTGGTTGTCAATATTTTAGTTCAATGTCACAAATTCGTGAAAACCAACCAATCACGTTTCAAGATTATATTTTAGTTCAAAAGTGACATTGGAACTAAAATATTGACAAATTTGTGAAAACCAACCAATTACGTTTCAAGATTATATTTTAGTTCAAAAGTCAAGGTTTATTCTTAAAACGAATCAGTAGTTAAAATACTCAAGGTGCTGAGGTAGATAAAATTTGATGAGTTGAAATATTTCAAATTTATGTAAATAAAAATCTCTTCTAAAACTTTATGTGTTTATCTCAAAACTATATTTTTTAGCTAGAATCAGTGGCGTGCTCAAGCGGGAGCTATTGTATGCCCTAGTGCCCTAAGCAAATTACTTCGTAAAACTTTGATAAATGATCAAATCCTATCGTGAAACTTTACCTACTACAAAAAAGGACTAAGATGCCGACTCAAAATGCCAAAACAATTATTTATTAATTGGTTTATAATCTACCAAAAGTACAATGTTATTCTTAACGCTTCTGTGTAACTCTTTTAGTTATCAAATTTTACTGTAAATTTAAATAATAATAATATGAATAAATACAAAGTACAAACAGACGTTCAGGGCGATACTAATTCTCCACGCATAAAAAAAATTATTTATTTTGTATTAACGGCTATGTGCAAGTACACAATTAGCGCCAATTTGTTTGATTTCTATTTTCTGGTTTCAATTTGATATTCTGTATCTTTGTATTGAATCTTAGTGCTGATTAGATTTTGGGCCAAATTGGTTAATGAAAAATTTTTTTTCTTTTTATTATTAAAAATTACTTTTTTTAATATTTAATTAAATTTATGATAAAGTCATGGGCATGGTCACGGTTTTTTTACTGCAATTTGACATATTTTGATGAGTATTTTTTAACAAAATACACCAAAAGCCCGCCCTTAAGTAATAAGGGGTGGGATGCCTAACTGTAAAAACTAAAATTTCCAATAAATATTATTTTTTCGTAGATCTGTGCATTATTTTTCAGTATATCATTTTACATGAATTGTTAATTATTCAAAAAAAATGTACATATCATTTTGTTAATTATTATGTTTAAAAACCTATCTAATAAAAAATTATGTTTGTAATTTGAATTTGGAGAAATTTAAAAATTTATAAGTAAATTTTAGAAATTTTTAAATTGATGTTCGTATTAATCATCTCGTTAGAGATGAAACTATTTTTTTAAATGAGATATCCTATTCCTACAGGACGTTTTCAAACTTTCACACACATTTACCAGGTGACGTTTTTACGATTAGGATCGTTCAAGTTTCAAAAAATGGTAAGTAGATTTTGTATTTTTCTTTATCAATCTACAGAGGTCTGAGAAGATCAATTCCAACTTGTGGATAAGGCTAAAACTGTAGTTATCTAGTAAGATATTGTAGAAATTATAATTTTTGTTTGCTATTTTTTTATTCGAAGATGTTGCTGAATGCGGCCCAACTTTTTTGAATGCTTTTGTTGGTATGGTGTTGTGAAAAGATATCTACTTGTTAAATTTACACTGACCTATCACCTCAGCTATATTCTCTTTTTAAAATATGCCAATTTTTCGGTATATAATTGAAATTTTTAGTTTCAATGGCCACCGTTTTGTAGAAAATTTAGATTTTAAAAAATCCACATGCATAACGACAGCTAAGAATCTTCTCGGTTTTTGATTTGAGATAATCAGAGAGGACGCTAACACAAGGTAAGATGTGGTTTTAATTAAAAAAATTTAAATTATGTTTATAGTTATTTTTTGTACGTCAACAAAAAACCCTTTATCTTCATTATTGGTGTAATTAAAGCACATTTTGTACCTGCATTTTTAATTTAAGTGAATATAGACCGGACTTGATAGAAATTTCATAAACCTGAGGGATTGTCCGCCACTCTCATTTTTTGATTTGGTTAATAAAATTTAGATTTTAAATTATAAAATTAAAATTTGAACTTTTTATTATTTGCACATGCGGCATTAATATAACAAACAATGTAGAGATAAAAATTGACAATTTTTTTAATTTATAATTTGTTTTCTCTTCAAGAATATAATAATTACGTAAGTTGAATAATTGATTAAAACAAGTGAGAAAGCAAATTTGAAAAGTAAATTGAAACTTGAACGAACTCAAACTAATCTTTTCTCAAATTCACTTGTTGCACAGACCATATACGCACTAGCATGCTACAAAATTTAGCAAGGTAGTACTTACCTACCAAAAACCCAAACCAAACGAAAAGTTTACAAGAAAAGTCAATCTAGAGCTTGGAAACCAGTTTGAAAATGACGAGGCCAAACCAGCGATCGTCAGAATTTTTATTTTAAAAGCTGGACTAAAATAAAACTGTTTTACACCTTTTAAAAAGAACACGTTAGTGTGTCGAAAATAAGGGTGACATTTTGAAAATTTATTTTTATTTCTTTTTGTTCATTACTTTGAGATTTCCTGTAAAATGGGTTGGTTTTCCAAAAAATGTTACTAGAGTAAAATTATAGTCCGTTAAATTTGCTATCCAAATTGGGCCCTTAATTTTTTTGCAAGTAGTTTAGTTTAAAAGATACAGGATTCGCAACAAAGGCGAAAAAATAAAACTTTCAATTTTTTAACATTTCTTCTCTTAATTTAAATCCGTTGATTCTAGAGGATAAGAGGTTGTAAACTAGTTTGTAGATAAATAAATGGTCTTTAAAAAATCACTAGTCCGTTAATACCATAAAATCAATGGTTACGGTGATATGGCCGTTTGAAGGCAGAAATTTAAAAAAATTGCTTTGAAGAGGGGTATCCCCTCAAGGGTTTTGACTAGGACAAAAATGTTATTTAAAAATATTCTTAGAAAAGTATCTTCTATCACCATCTCAAAGATACACCATGGCCACGGAGACACCCTGTATATAATTAAAACAAGGTGGAACTCGGATGACCGCAGTTCTTAGGCTTCTATACAGCTACCTTTTTGGTTTACAATTATATAATATTTTGTAATTATTTTTAATTTAAATTTATAATTTTTCTTTATCTGCACGATCATCTAGGCCAGTCAGTAGAGAATCGAAATAAGGTGGTATGTTGCAAACGGTGGTGTAGAAGATTTTATTTTTTAACTTGTATAAATAGGTACAAGCATGTGAAAAACAAAATGCTAACACGGGCGACCTCAGGAGAACTTTTGGCAGCCAAAGAACTTCAAAATTTTAGGACTTTTTAGTTTTTTGCATATAACTCCTAAACCGTGGATCCTATCAAAACATTTGTGGTTTAACAAATTAAAGAGCGTTAAATTCTGCGTCGAATAAGTACCACAACTTAATAATTTGGTCAAGTGGTATGGTCGAAAACTACGGCCAAAAACGATGATTTTTCTAATTTTGTCAAAACTGAGATTTAGTAATACGTAAGTGTGCGTCCGGCATCGATCGCGTTGCACTAAATTCGTTGTAACTTTTAAACTAATTAATGAAATTGAGCATTCAAAAGCTCAAATGAAAGAAGAAACATGTAGCTATTGGACTATTATATTTTTTAATATAAAAATGAATGTATATAAAAGTAGTAAATGTATATAGTTGGAACATACGGAGATATCCGATAAAATCGCTAAGAGCTCTACCATTTCTACAATTCTTAAAATAAAGATCTGAAATTTTCATAAATTACTCTAGAAGTAATGTATAAAAATATCCGATAAGTAAAAAATCTCAAAAATTTAGTATTGAAGATGTATACTTCAAAATTTCAAAATTTTGGGTAAGTAATAAAATCTTAAATGTATACCTAACTTTAACCACATATTACTCTTGCTTAAATCGCGTTATTGGATTTCTCAGGTGCGATTTTAAAGCTTGAAATGTGTACTTTAAGATGCTATAAGAGGATTTAGGTTAAAAGTAAATCAACCCTTTTATTTTACAGAAATAAAAATAAATTTTTTTTTGCTCCAAAATTCGTTAAATTAGAGGTACGTTAAACGTTAATAACTTTTATAAAAAATTTATTTAACCTACCTAACTAGCATATATTATTAATAGGACTTAAAAATAAGTGAATTTAGTGTAAAAAAATTTTAGAATATATAATAATAGCTCTTAGCGATTTTATCGGATATCTCCGTATGTTCCAATTATATACATATACTACTCTTATATACATTCATTTTTATTTTAAAATATAATAATCCAATAGCTACATGTTTCTTCTTTCATTTGAGCTTTTGAATGCTCAATTTCATGAATTAGTTTAAAAGTTACAACGAATTTAGTGCAGCGCGATCGATGCCGGACGCGCACTCACGTATACGTATATCTCAGTTTTGACAAAATTAGAAAAATCGTCGTTTTTGACCGTAGTTTTCGACCATACCACTTGACCAAATTATTAAGTTGTGGTACTATTCGACGCAGAATTTAATGCTCTTTAATTAGTTAAACCACAAATGTTTTGCTAAGATCCACGGTTTAGGAGTTATATGCAAAAACTAAAAAGTCCTAAAATTTTGAAGTTCTTTGGCTGCCAAAGTTCTCCCGAGGTCGCCCGTGTTAGCATTTTGTTTTTCACATGCTTGTACCTATTTATACAAGATAAAAAATAAAATCTTCTACACCACCGTTTGCAACATACAACTCCTTTACTGACTGGCCTAATCAGATTATCTTAATTTTTTAGTTGGTAACTAAAATTTTCTATATAAGAATTGATTTGCATTTTGTAAGTGTTATTTTTACGTTTTACGTAATTTTACTTTCACTCTTTCGCACCTTTAATTGGTTAGTTCATTTATTACCAACCCAAAAAAAAGTGTAAGATGAATAAAATAATCTCATAAACAATTGAAAAAGCGTCCACAACTCTGTGTGTTTGATCTCAATTAATTATTTTGAATCTTGTTAATCCATTCACGCGTTTGTCCATCTACCCACAAAAAAAGTAAAATTTAGTGACAAAAGGTTTTTTTGTCACTAATTTAGTGACTTTGAATTATGCGGACGGACGGACGGACGGACGGACGGACAGACAGACGGACGGACGGACGGACGGACACGAAGCCAGATCATAAGGCTTCTTTCTATACTATGTATAGAAGCCTAAAAGTATAATATTATATTCCAAACGCAAAATGAGAGTACATTTTCATTTTCTCGAAAATAATGCAAAAGTTAAATTTGACAATAACACTTATTTCCAAAACAGATAAACTATAGGTTTATATTATTTCCATTGTCCTTCACACTGCAAAAAATATTTAATTAGATATAAATTTGGAGATCATAATATGCACAAAGTCTTACGTTAATCAAAAGGTAAATATAAATTTGGTGGAGTTTCTGTTATTTTAAATATTAGCGTGCTAGACACAATAAAAAAAAGTCGCAAAAATCAACAGATTTGTACGAAATTGTTTATAAAATTATTAAACTAAGCACATATAATAAATTTAAATTCCATATCTGATAAGCTTTTGACAATAGGTTATTGCCTTCTCGAGATATTTTTAATTTGTAACTATAAACACCCAACAAAAAAACCCAAGTCATCAGATTCTATTAGCCCCATGGTGCAAGCTAAAGGAGCTTTTTATACATGAAATACAACATTTTGACAAATTTTATTCGTATACAGTCAACTCGCGATATAACAAAGTTCGATTTAACGAAAATCTCGATATAAAGAAAGAAAATGCCGATCTCTTGAAATTCTCACGTTGTAATGAAATTTTAAATAGGTTTTAGTCTCCTTGATATAACGAAGTTTTTTTGGCTCAAGTCTGATCATTTTTATATTGGTACATTGATCTTCAGTAACTACAATACCATAATATTATATTTTATTACTTAAAAACTAAAAAACTCAATTATTGGTGACAATTATAAGTCGATACAAACCAAGTTCTTGGATTTTAATAAAGCGATATATCCCCTTTTGTTGAACAAAAGCTTTTATTCTTGCAGGTATACTTTCTACCAAAGATTTACAAGATTCCACATTTCTTTCAGTTTTGATTTTAATTCTGATACTGTTTTCTGACAGTTCTTTTTGTAACTGCTACTTCATTTTGTGTCAAAGTGTTTCAATGATATTAAGATCCGAACTGTTGGCAAACCAGAGCAGAACTGTTATTCCTTGATCAGAAAATAATTATTTCTTTGTTGATTTGGCAGTATGGTATGTAGCCCCATCTTATCAGAAAATACGATTTTTATCAGGATTGAGGGTGTTCCATCAAGGTTGTTTGTTAATATTGTTTGGTATTTTTCTGCATTAATAGTGCCCTCAATAAAATTAAACTTTCCCAAGCTATTTCTTGACATACGTCCCATTAGACATACGATCATTATCGTTTTTAAAAATTTCACAACACGTTTGATACAATTTTTATGAAAAGCTTCATTCTTCATTTCAATAACTCATTTTTGAAAATTTAAAATAATTCTTGACCAGTTATTTACAGTTTTTTTGAGTTTCCATAATTTTTTCTTATGCTAAAACCACTAAAAAAAAACTAATGTCTCAATTTGACCTCTACTTTCAAATAATAAGTAAAATTTAAAAATAGTAAAACTCCTCCACTTTATCTGCTGGTGGATATCTGTTAAAGTTATCAGTTTCTTGGTTACTTTATCTAATAGATAGTTATTTCAAAAAGATTGGCACCCAATCCACTAATGTTCCCTTACTTAACGTAGTTTAAAAATTGTGAACAATTCAAGTTTAGTTTATCCATTTGATATTATATTTACATTTTATATTACAAAATATTAAATTAATTATCTTTCAAAAATATAGAAATTAAATAAAATATAATCACAGTTCTAAAAATTATAAAACTTCAAGTCCTTTTAATTTTCATCCGTATCTGGATCACTATCGGCCGCTAAAATTCTACCTAAATCTACGTTTGTTTGTCGAAAAGTAAAGTCATAGCAACGTTGAAAAACTTGATTTGTTCTTCTGACGTGAGAACTATCTGGAAGCTTTGGAGAAGCATCCAAAACTTCATCGTCGTTTTCCATGTTAAGTTCACTCTCTGTACATCCGTTTTCTAAATTTGCAGAAAGATTATCATTTGGTCCACAATTCGGTACGTCATTCATTTCTATATCAAACTTTCTTCTTTTATTTGATTCAGTCTGTACGTCATCGTCAACTGTCTCTTCGTCTTCAGTCGGATCACAGTGACGGATAATTTTTTGATTTACAGAGAAACAGGTGGTAGATACAGTGGTCTGCAATGCATCATCAGCTGACATAGTTGCAATAAGGAAATTTGCCTCAAATGTACTATTTCCTAAGGTGACAAAACAGGGTCTGGAAATTTCTTAAATTAAATTAAAATTTAAGCATTTACCTACTTTGAATTACCTTCCAGCCTTTTCAAAATTTAGGTTTATATCCAAATTGAAAGTTTCTGCAAAATTTATAGCAGCCTTAAAAGTTTTTTGGGAAAAAGTTACGCACGTTTCGTTTTCAATTTTGAATGTTTTAAATTCGCCTGCATTTAAAGTCAATTGAGAACGAATTCCTTTTGATGCGTATCGTGATTCTGAAATTGTAAGAAAATTACGTTATCGACCAGATTTTGATGACCTCCCAATGGGAGCTCAAGGTTTTGTGGATGATATGATGCAAAACGTAAGTTTGGAGGGTTGTATTTTCATTGATACAAAACGCCCTGAGAACCTTTGAAAGGGAGGATTGTATGTCAACGTAGCCGAGACCTCCATGGTAGAAACCTGCAAGATGTAAGAGCAGCCCATATGTGGTGAAAAAACTGGCAGTTTATAGACTAACAATAAACGGTCAGTGATGTAACACTTGGAGAGAGTTATCACATCATGATCTTTAACTCCATTAAGAGTAATAACATGATATACAAGCAATAAAACAAAACAAACACTTTAAGAGTTCTAAAACCTTTCAGGGTAACCATACCTAAGGAGAGAGAAGCTACCAAGCAGGAGCTTCGAGCCAGATATGACACCATCTGGTATACAGATGGATCCAAAACGGAAAAACAGCATCAACCTGGGATGCGACACTGTTGTGTTCCAAGTAGAAATAATTACTATAATGATACAGCAGTCTTATGCAAATAGAAGAATCCGTAACATGACCAACAGCGGCCTAAAAGGCCTAGAAATAATAATAATTTACCTGCATCATAATTTCTTAATATTGCTTTATCCAACTTAGTTTCTAAACCAAAGTCATCTTCACCCAATTGAAAATTTGTGAGAACTTGAGAAAATAAGTGAGCCGGAGCTGAAATTTGATTATTAACTTGATCCACACTATAGCTAACATTATAAATATCCACATCGCTAAGCCTCAAAGATCTCACAACCACAATATCATTTTTATATTTTGTCTTAAAAGTGATTTCATTTTCTCCATAAGGCAACTCAATTTTAAAGTAGTCGGGCTAAAATTTTAGTTTGGGTATATGACACAAACTTTGAAACTGTTCTAATTTACCTTATTATCTTTATGTGATTGATGTTTAAATATACCCATTAGAGCTTTTACAGAAATATTGCAATTCAGGTTTTTACCGACATCTTCATCTAAATTATAACTGGAGAAGAAAGACTCATTGAAATTTATGGTACCATAAGCGGTTTTGTTTGTATTGAGGCACCTAAAAGAAAGGCAGTCCTTTTGGGGAACCAACTTTAAGTGATCACCTATTTTCAATAAGGTTTGTACAGCTTTGCTGACCACTAAAAAGTTTAAAGTTATTAATACTTCAGGCCATAATTAATAACGCAGCTTTACCTTTTATATTTGCACCCGGAATTATGCAGTCCATTACGAATTTATATGTTGGAAAATCATAAAATCTCAACTTACCTCAAGAAACAAATTCATAACCTCACATTTTAAACTGCTGAATTTCGCGGTGGACTTTTGTTTTACTTTAAAAATTATATGTATAGGGTAATTCAGAAATAAATTGCCTAAAAGTTGATAATAGTTATTAATGTAGAAATATGGCGAAATAGGCAATTGAAATTAGTAATTCTTTCCAACGAAACAGTGTTCTAATTACTGAAATGTCCAGATTATCGTAACTGTACTGTGAATGTTAAAATAATTTTTAGATGCTATTCCTAGAATAAATTAAATGACCACTGCGATGCACCATTATTTTTGAATAACTTGAGCCGAAAACAACAAATTAGTATATTTTGTTTTCTTTATACAGAAGAGCGTCGATAATCAAAACTAATTGGGAACGAAGGTGTTTGGATTATCAAATATTACTGTTGAACATACGAATATTCGATACAATAAATAAGAAATGTTAGTGAAAGTTTTTGTTAAAACATAGGTGCTTGTAAAAAATTTTCAGTCCTGTTTGTTTTTTATTTCAATTTGTATACTTGTACAGTGTTTAAGCAAAAATTAATTTTTCACTCAAAACAGAAACAATTATACAATTACATCTAGGCACTTCTTAATAGTAATAGTGCAATAATGTATGAAGTAAAGCTGTTTCATTAAAAAAAATTATTGCAGATAATGAAAAGCAATATCTGCTATAAAGGAATTTCTTAAAACTTGACCACCTTGTTCATGACAAACTTTTTTTAATGAAACTTTTCTGATTGTTAATCAGACATTTAAAGCATTTTAGAGTATATAATATTGCAAATACACAATATTAAAATATCTTCTTCATTTGTAATATTATATCATTATAAGCAAAATGAATATTTTTTCTCGAGATACCACAATTCGCTTTTATAAAAAAATAAGGGAACATTCAAGTTATTTGTTAATTGTTTGAGGTTATAGGGTTTTTAAAGTTATCCTAGAAAATCTAGAATTAAGCATAACTTTCTTTAAGTATTCGAACATCGTAATACATCCTTAAAGTTTATAAAGCCAAAGTCGCATTTTATAAAAATGTAAAAGTACTAAAAAAAGCAAACGTTTGTAAAATTTAAGTAAAGTTTTTAACTGGTATTTATGTCAAGAACACATCAAAACTATTTTACTACCTTACACAAATATTTAAGATGTGTTTCAACATCAAGACGAACAATTCAACATAATAAAAATTTCATTTTTATATTGAATATTAAAATATCGTTTAAAAAACTAAAAGCAGTATTTATAAGTATAACATAAACTGCCTATCATTGAGAAAATGTTTTATAAAAGTGAATATCACATGAGGAACTATTTCTTTGCCTCGTTATTTCGATACCAACATTACATTGGATAAAAATTTTGTTGAAAATTAATTTTTGGGCTGTAAACTTCTTATTTAAATTATTGAAAATTTAAATATTTACTTAGTGACTGGGTTTCGTTAACAATTTAACCATAGCTGGTGTGTAAAAATATGAGTTTTGTTTTTACATATTATGAACGTTTGGTTCATCATTAAAATGTAAATAACACTGTTTTCCTCCCTCGGTTAAGTTTAATATTACTGGTGCATTCCTAAGCAATGGTGTGCACATGCAGTAATAAATTCTTATGACTAAATATAAAACGAATTCCATATAAAATAATAACCCTTAACATTATTTATGGGCACTCAGTTTCATTAAGGCTTAAATCTTACAATTACTTTCAAAATATAACTATGCAAATTTAAGTTATAAAAAAATTTTAAACAAGAATAAATAATACAATTTTGTGAAATTCAAAATATGTGCAGATGTCCAACGAGTATATAAAATCCTAAAATATATAATAATATATAACTTTTGAATAATAGTTTTATACATAAGCAATAACAAAAACATATTGGGTTACATAACAACATTTAAATATGAGTTTTATTTTCAGAATATCGTTCACTTTCTAATGTATTTTTAATATAAAAGTTTTAATTTACTTGCAAGAACACTGCGTGAAAAATTTCTTCATTTACCATACACGTTTTCCTTATTGCAAAACTGAGTATGGGGACCTACAGTTTAACATCAATAGCAAACAACTAATATTCTAAACTAATTTTTAGCCATACCCTTCGCAACTACCTACAAGTAATCCAAAATTTTTGAATATTTTCATAAACAAAATAAGGTTTAGTTTAATTTTTGTAATAACCTTTCTGAAAATAAACCATGTAAACATAAATAATTCGACATATTTTACCAAAAGACCCGTAATGGCTAAGATGAGTATTAAGTCCAGTTGAAGGAGTTTTATTTTTTTTCTTGAGGCTGAGATTCTTCATATGAAGGTGGTGGTGCTAAAAGAATTAGAATGTAATGTAGAAGTGATCGGCTATAATAACAATGTTGGTATACCTGAAGCTGTTGCATCTCTTGGATTTGGTCCTAACCAGCCTGTTTTTTCGGGAGGATATGAACTTGGTACTCCAGAAGGTGGAGGATATGGAGCTGATCCACCAGCAGATGGAGGGTATGGACCTGACCCACCAGCAGGTGGAGAGTATGGTGCTGATCCACCTACAGGTGGAGGATACGGACTTGATCCACCAGCAGGCGGCGGGTACGGACCTGATCCACCAGCAGGTGGAGGATATGGAGCCGATCCACCAGCAGGCGGAGGGTACGGACCTGATCCACCAGCAGGCGGAGAGTATGGAGCCGATCCACCAGCAGGTGGAGGGTATGGAGCTGATCCACCTGCAGGCGGAGGGTATGGAGCTGATCCTCCAGCTGGTGGGGGATATGGAGCCGACCCTCCTGCAGGAGGTGGATACGATGGCACAACACCTGGAGGTGGAGCAGATGCTCCAGGTGGATATGGTGAAGGTCCATCCATAGGAGCATACGGAGCACTTCCACCTTCTCCCCCTCCCGATAGGTATGGAGGTGGTACACCACCTAGATACTTTTCCTGGTATGGTGGTGGTACTCCACCAGGTTGCTTTTCAGGATATGATGAATTGTAATTATTAGATGGTGGATATCCTGATGAGTTGGGATTTATTAAGGGAGCGTTAGGACTATTTGAAATAAATTCACTACCGGGCAAAGGAGGACCTGGAATTGTTGTGTTTACACCTGATAATGGCACAGACCCTATCATAATTGGTAAATCTAATTCCAAATTTGTGTGCGGACACGGAACAACAACTTTAGCCTGAATAAAAAAAAATTATGCAAAAATTTATAAAACTGGCAAAGCGCTTACCTCCAAATTATAATGCACATTTATAATACTGCAAGGTATTAAATTTGGATACATCCGATTAGTTGGAATAACTAATGTCGAAGTCCAAGACTTTTCACCATGTGCACCTACTCCACCTTCGGAACATCTAGCAATTTCATCGTAATCGTTCCTAGTATGTGTGCGTGGATGATGAGTAATGAACTCATAATTCTACAAAAAATTGTTTCAATTCCGATAGAAAATATTTCACAGCAAAACACTAACAGCAGTAAGTTTAAACTGTACTCTCTCGGCAGTAACATTGGTTAGATTTTGAACATAAGATCCGATATTAATTTCTTGACCAGGAACATATCCACCGACTGGCATTGAGATATTAAAAGTTAGTGCACCTGCATCGTTGCACCAACAAGAACACATAGTTTTATCATCAGAAAGGGCAACGGGATCCTAAAATAATTTATATAGATTAATAAACTACAATAATACTTATCAATTTACTCGTAAACCCGGTATAAAATTCAAATCAATAAGTGAGGCAACATTTAAAGGCACTCTTGCTTCGTAGTCAAATTTCCAAGGACGATCCACAACAGCTTTAACGTAATAACGAATATTTCCTACACTTCTTTCGAAGGAACTAGGCAAACTAGGAGGGAGAATGTAAGAAAATGGGTAAACATGTTTACCAGCAGCTAGCGTAAAATTTTCACCACCTAAAAGTATTTTGATGATGCTGATATTTTCCAATTCTATTTTAATAAGAAATAACCTTGAACTAAATTATATTCGGCATCCATGTACGATTCTTCTGCAGAAAAGTGAACATGTCTGGTTTCACTTTTTGGAAACGCTGTTATAGTGAGATTCGCTTTCAGTCCATGCAGTTTTAGCACGTCCCCGAAACTTAACCCTAATGGCTAGGAACAGAAAAATTAATAAAAAGAAAAGCAAGTTTCTGTAAAAATACCTCGAAGGTTCTTCTCGTTATTAAAAGTACACTCAATTCGCCCTGAAATTGTTTGCCCAGGATAGCATACAGTATTGTAATTGTCTAGAAAAATATTGATGGACATGTTGTTACCTATCGGTAAAAGTAATTATTAATGTTATGTAAGATTTGTAATCATTAAATATTTGTTCAAAATAAAATAATTCCATTAATCTGATGTTTACAAAAATAAAGTTTTATTTGCACAGAAAAGAATGCTGTATACCACAATTGCACTTACCACTATTTTGTATTAATTAATTAATGTAACTAATTATAGGTATAAAAACTTAAATTAAGTTATCAAAATAAGCCACTTTCGAGGTTATAAGTTACAACAGCAACATCAAAGCTACACCCACCACGACTAAATTTTTTACGCGTTGTCCATATCCTGTATCATCATCGGCGGGTTAACGATAAGGATGATAACGGATTAGGGGGGGATCAACAAAAATCGGAAACTGTTTTTAAATTTAATATATTCGTATTAGTAGTAACGGTAAACGAGAATAAATAAATATTTCAAGGTTATCCGTCCAAAGGATGAAATCAAAGTTCTTCTAATCAAAACCGGCGCTAGGGGCAAGCGGAATAATTCCATCCAGCCAAGTTAAGAGGACAAAATTAAAAATAAATTAGGCAATTTAAAAAATATTAATACAATCTGAAACTATCAAATAATACAAATTAATATTATATCGGACAGGAGACCTAACATTATTTAAAAGAAAAATTTTATTATTATGTCATTCAATTGTCAAATTTCAAGTTTCACTTTCTTGTCAAAGCATTTGTTTCACCACCCTACCGTCTACGGGCGGCACTAAAGTGCTTTATAGAGTGACAACCCCCCATTTCATAATATATTTCAGTATAAAATAATTTTTTAAGTAATTATTATGGTCTACAGTGGCGTATGGGGGTGGGGCAAACCAGGTTTTTCGGAATCTCGTTAATTCATTCATGCGCTTCAGGGGAAAAATTAATGACAAATTAAAAATTAAAAATTATTCAAATTCAAACTTATTTAAATTTTAAACCGCGTGGTAAACATTGTTTTTATCACGGAGAGCTTCAGGGATATAATCCGAGTCATCCTTGGGGAGGGGGAGCAGTTGCCCCTTTGCCTACCCCTAAATATGCCACTGATGGTCTAATAATTAAAACATTAGTACAACTCGTTTCAATAATAAAGTACCAATGACGCGTTTAGAAATTCTAAAACTAATATGAAATCCACCTGCCGTAAACACGCTAGAATGCACAAAAACAATAAGTTGATTCCAAATAAACTAAAATTTGCTTCTTATAAAACATATAAAATTTACTTCATATAAAACCAAATTGGACAGATAATAATAATTGCAAAATTACCAAGCGATAAAAAATTATCAAACGACTATAAAGATATACATACTTATATGCATCTAATGGATAAACGAGGTCGTAATGTACAGTGCACCGTATAATACGCTTACACAGTTACGCAAAATAAAAATTTTCAATATTTATAATATTACTTTATAAAACATCCTATAAACTTATTTATTTGATCAAAATCCATTTATTGAATCCAGAATCAAAATTTAACGCACAATATTTTTATTAATTTAGGGTTAAACAAAACAATTTTTTTCTTGCAGAAAATGATAACTCACTTGTTTTTAATTATTTTATGTAAAAAAGGTATAGTAATCGAAATACTGCCCGTTATGTGCATATACAGTCAAAAGTCCGTCAACCCTGATTGCGATTTTTACTATTCTTTTTGTAAATTATGAAAGATAACAATACCAGATACACATCAAAAAAATAAAATTTGCGGATGGTCCACAAATTTGGTTAAAAAACGCCTTTAAAAATTAATTTAGAATGCAATTTCATCATTGGCTTTTTTTAGATAAAATTATTTTAGATATGGAAAATTGGTCATTGTCATAGTTATTATTTGATTAGAAAATATTGCATACATCCTATAAGCTACACCCCGATCTGCCTTTTCGGGCCGATTTCACTTAGTTGGTATCAATTCTAAAAAAAGTATAAAAAAAACTATCTCTAACCTACACCCCAATCTATCTTTTCGGGCAAATTTCAATTAATTGGTATCAATGTAAATGTAATTGTTAGCAATTGCAAATGCCACAACATTTAATGTTTTACTTTATCATATGTAATATGAGAAAGTATTGTTTTCGTGCAGAAAAAAATTTGAGATTTTGATGGATTTACACTTTTGAGGTCCCTGAGTAAAATAAGACCATTTCAAAAATGTCTGTGTGTGTGTGTGTGTGTGTGTGTGTGTGTGTGTTTTGTGTGTGTTGTGTGTGGTCAAATTTTGTGTGCGACCTACAGCAAAACTAATAGGAATTTTCAAACAAAATTTTGGATTTTGTATCCTTATGTTGAGACTTAGAGCTGATTAGATTTTGGCTAAAATTGATTCACAGGAACTATTTTTTTATTTTTAAATTTTATTATTTAATATTAGTTTTAATTAATATTTCAAAACTAATACAATTTCAAAACGAAATTTAGGATTTAGCATACTTATGTCGAGATTTAGAACTGATTAAATTTTAGTTAAAATTGTTTTATGAAAACTATTGTTTTTATTTTTTAAGTTTTATTATTTAATATTAGTTTTAATTAATATTTCGAAAAGTAATACAATTTCTAAACTAAATTTAGGTTTTCGCATATTTTAATCGATATTTAGAACTCATTAAATTTTAGTTAAAATTTGTTTATAAAACAATTGTTTTTTATTATTTTAAATTTTATTATTTAATATTAGCCTTTATTTAATATTTTAAAAAGCTAAAAGGATTTTCAAAACTAAAGTTGAAATTTGTTATGTTTATGGCAGGAATTAAAGCTGATTAAATTTTGGATAAAATTGGTTCATGGAAAGAATTTTTTTTAAATCTTTTTATTTATTATTAGTTTTATTAAATATTTCAAAAACTAATGAGAATTTCAAAACTAAAATTGGTATTTTGTATCTTTATATTTAGACTTAGAGCTGATTAGATTTTGAATCACATTGGTTAATGGAAAATATTTTTCTTTTATTATTAAAATTATTTTTAATATTTAATAAAAGTATGATAAAGTCATGGGCATGGCCACATCCGATTTTTTTTAATTTTGTGTTTTCAAATAAAATAATTGACATTTGACAACTATAAGCCGATAGACTGTAACCTAATATTTTAGATTCCTAACTCGTACCAACTTAAATTAGTCTTGTTGTCACTGCTCTATAATGACCAATTTTCCGGATCTAAAATAATTTTTATGGGTGAAGTAAATATTTCTGGTGAAATTTTTTTACATATTCATAATCAGTGCCAATGCCCAAACCAAGAGGTGTTTCCTCTTGTTTAAAAAAACACTTCCTGCCCTTGCAATGGCTAAACTCCGAAGTGAATTGCTTCCGGTAAATCATAGAGGAATGAATAATAAAAACAAACAACTTGAACAACAGACTTAATTTATTAACCCCGTCAAATAACAAAATGTAGGCGTGTGTATAATTTCCAGAATATTAGGCAACACATAGTTAAGTGAAAATGAAAACCAAGTTGATAACTTAGAGTTATCGCTTCCGATTAAGAATGAAAAATCGACCTAAACCATAATAATGTAGTTTGATACAAACACAAAAGTGTTATGCTGCAGTAAAACATTGAACGTTTGTCGACATAACATAACCGTCGACTCAAAATGATTAGCAAAATTACCTACAGAATTTCATCAATGAATAACAAGCATGTACACCCTTATTATAAGGTTTAAAAAACTCACCCGAATTTGCAACACTCTTTCTCAAAAATATCTATTACCATTGGGATCCTTCAACTTTAGTACATAATTATAAAGCTGTTGATTGTTTATCAAATTTGCCATCACTGAAGTGAAGATTTCTAAAACCAAAAAATCCACAAAATCTAATTAAATAAATCAGAAATACTCTTATGCATAATAATCATGTCTGCAAAGCAATTCATCATAACAGTCAGCATCACCATAATCATGATTGCCACTTTCACTGTCGGTCGAATCCCCAACGTTCTCCGGTAGCAAACAAAGCACCACGCTCTGGGCCTCAACAAAAATGTTAACGCTAACTATAAAGTCCTTAACACCAATGGAAGATCTGGCAGCAAATCTATAAATTAGATTTTTTAACTCCTGAACTATTGCAGCTAAGCCTCCAAAAATATTGGAATGTTTAAAAGTACTAAAAAGTTGCTTCTGTAATCCAGATCTTCTTCTTCTTCTTCATCAGCCTATTCCCGTCCACTCCTGAACGTAGGCCTCTCCAATTTCCTTCCATTTCTCTCTGTCTTGAGCTGCCTGAAACCAGTACCTTCCTGTTACTTTCTTAATGTCGTCTAGCCAGCTTTTTTGGGGTCTTCCTACGTTTCTTTTGGTAGCTCTTGGTCTCCAGTGAGCTAATTTATAGGTCCATTTGATTGGGCTCTAATTCAGATATTAACATAAATGTTTCGAGTTTTTCTTGCTGCATTGAACTGCTCGGTCTATTTTTACAATAAATGATTTTTGATTTAGAAAACCCTTTTACCCAAAACTTGCATCTCTGTCATCTGATTGAAAATTTATTTATAGCAATTTCTTTGTAGCTACAGATCCATTGAAATCTACAGATGATTCTGCTGGTGTGACTTTGGCTAGATTATCTGACTCTTATGGAGTTGATAAATTTTCTGTGTCAGAGTCTTCCGATGTTAATATCAACAGTTTTGATATATTGCTTCAATCAATGCTTGTTTTGCTTTTCCTTTCGATATTTTTCGACACTTCTTTTTAGAATTTAGGGTTCAAAATTGGTTATCCATGATTGCACCTTATTTAATTTCGATTGTTTACCTCGAGTGTTTTTGAGTAATTAAAAAAATTAATTGGGGAGGTCAGCTGGAAACATGTTAACCCTCTTCCTAATTTTGAATCGAAAGTGATTCACTTGTACAAATTGTAGGAGAGACTGGGGATATAATGGACAAGTTTGAATTTCGGGCTTTATTATTTATTTCGTTGAAATAGACGACTTAGTATGTCGGTAATATTATTGGTTTTCAATAAATTTTGTGTTTCCAATTTGTGTGATGTAACTTTTCACGGTGAGTACATAAGAATTTTTAATTATTTCATCTGTATTATTCGTATTTTTTCTTTGTACGTGAAGAAAAAATTCTTCCACTTATGTTTATAGTTTGTTGATAAAACTGAATGCTTGATTTATACATATTTTTAAAATTGTTACAGTTTTTTCCCATCTGGGGACACACTGAGCAATCATGTTTCAATATTATTATTTAATAATATTTGAATTATTTATTAACATTTTTTTTAAATAAAAAATTAATTTATTTTTAATTAAAAAATAATTAAATAATTAAAAAAATAACAAATATTTTGAAATGAAGTTTTAATGCAAAAATATAATAAAAATTTAAATAATAATAATTAATAATAAATAAAAATTAGGATAATTGTGATTAAAAGATATAGTTGGTTATTTTTTTAAAATAATTCCTTGCTGATGTCCGTTCTATCCACAGCACGTCCATTCTATCCCTAAGTAATGTCCACAGTGACGCCTTACCCGGGTATAGTTTAGACAAAATTGTGGTTTAGATTATAACTGGATTCCGGAAAAACTATTACATTTTAGAAGCCTATATCAAGGTTGATAATCTTAAATGATCTATCCTTAACTTGTTTGAAAAACAAAATAAAAAGTAAAAACGTAAAATGTGTCCAAACCATCCCCAGTCTCCCCTACATCTTATATTTTCGTTTATATGCATTTTGTTTTCAAGAAATTTAGAATAGTTTTTGATTAATTTTGAACTTAAAATTTGGAATCCAAATAGTTCAGATTGTTTGTTCTTCGTTTGTACATTACTTTTCTTTGAGCCTTTTTAGTTTTCAAAATATTTAAAAATAAAAATAATACTAACAAAGATATATGTATTATTAGTATGGTAAATACAAATACTAATAAAAATATCAAAATTAGTGAAGGTAAAATCGCTTCAAAATCTCAAACTGACTTTTTATAATTATTAAATAATTTATTATTATAAAGGGGGTACAAACGAAAATAAAAGACATATATTCACACATTTTTAGCACATTTTTTTAAACAAAAATGCATAATTTTATAGATATAAAATTCCAAGTATAAGAGGAACAAGTTGAAACTAAAAAATTTACCCAGAAATGAAAAAATAGTCTTCAAGAAATGTCGCCATAGAAAAACATAATACACAATAAGAAGAAAAGTGTAACTATATAATCGAAAATTAATAGTTGCTAAATTTTGTTTTATATTATTACTCAAAAAAATGTACTTAATAATTTATTGAAGTAGAAAAAGAAAAAATTCATTATCTAAAATTTACAATTTACAATTTGACGGAAACAAAAATTAAATTTATTAAAAACTAAAAGAGAATTAAAATTTAACACATAAAAAAAATTACCTGAATCAGTTTGGGTTGCACAAAACGCAAATTACTACTTTCTGTAATAATTCCAATAAAAATGTAAATCATGGTCGCAAAATGTACTGTTTGTACTGTTGGATTTTCTACTAAACACAATCATATTTTGGCGGCTATATCAAAGATTGTTTATCGTTGTAAACTTAAAAAATTATGCCTACAGTGCACTTTTTATTGTTCGTTGGAAAGTGTATAGCCTATAAGGTTGTGTCCATGGTCTCGTCCTCTTCCTTGGGTAGTTTTCTTTCTTGGTTACTTTTCGAGGAGGGCTGAGATTCTTCATATGAAGGAGGTGGTGCTAAAAGAATTAGAATGTAATGTAAAAGTGATAAGCCGTGATTGTCAATATTTGTATACCTGAAGCTGTTGTTTCCTCTGGTTTTGGTACTAGCCAGCCTATTGCTTCGGGAAGATATGAACTTAGCACTCCGGAAGATGAAGGATACGGAGCTGAAGCACCAGCAGATGAGGGGTATGAACCTGATCCACCATCCGGAAGGTATGGAGCTGACTCCTTTCCAGGACCTCCACCTTCTCTCCCTTCTGAAGGGTATGGTGGTGGTACATCGCCATCAAGATACTTTTCCTGGTATGGTGGTGATACTCCATCAGAATGAGATGAATTAAAATTATTAGGGGATAGATATTCTGGTGGGTCGAATTCATTATCGCGCAAAGTAGGACCTGAAATTGTTGCATTTTCATTTGATAATGCGACAGAGCCTATAGTAATTGGATACTTTAATCTCAAATTTTTGTGTGGAAATGGAAGAACAACTTCACCCTGAATAAAAAATAATTATGTGTGAAATTTATAAAACTGGCAAAGCGCTTACCTCCAATTTGTAATACACTTTTATAATACTGCAATGCATTAAATTTGGATATATCTGATTAGTTGGAATAACCAAAGTCGATGTCCAAGATTTTTCCCCATGTGCACCTATTCCCGCTACGGAACATTTTGTAATTTCTTTAGAATTATACCTAGTGTTTGTGCTTGGACTGTGGGTAATGTACTTATAACCCTACAAAAAATTGTTTCAATTCCTGTAGAAAATATTTCACATCAAAGCACAAACAGCAGTAAGTTTGAATTGCACTCTTTCGGCAGTAACATTGGTTAGATTTCCAACATAAGCTCCGATATTAATTTCTTGACCGGGAACATATCCACTGAACGGCATAGAGATATTAAAAGTTAGTGCCCCTGCATCGTTGCACCAACAAGAACACATAGTTTTATCATCAGAAATGCCAACAGGATTCTAAAATAATTTATATATCTAGATAGATTAATAAACCACAATAAGTCGTATCAATTTACCCGTAAACCCGGTATAAAATTCAAATCAATAAACGGGGAAACATTTAAAGGCACGCTTGATTTGTAGTTAAATTTCCATGATGAACGATCCACTACAGCTTTAATGTAGTAACGAATACTTCCATCACTTCCCTCGAAGGAACTAGGCAAGCTAGATGGTAGAATGTGAGAAAATGGGTAAACATGTTTACCAGCACCTAGCCTAAAATTTTCACCACCTGAAAGTTTTGATCATGCTCAAATATTTTCTAATTCTATTTTAACAAGAAATAACCCTGTATTAAATTGTATTCCGTATTCATGTACGTTTCTTCTGCAGAATAGGTAACACTTCTGGTTTCATTTTTCTTTGAAACTGAGTCATAGTAAGATTCGCTTTCAGACCATGAAGTACTAGCACGTCCCCGAAATTTAACCCTAATGGCTAGAAACAGAAAAATTAATAAAAACAAAAGCAAGTTTTTGTAATAACTACCTCGGAGCTTCTTTTCTTTATTAAAAGTACACTCAATTCGCCCAGAAATTGTTTGCCCGGGATTGCATGCACCATAGTAATTTTCCAGAAAAATATGGATAGACATGGTTGAATATACCTATCAGTAATAGTAATTAAGTATTAGTGTTATGCAAGTTTTGTAATCATTTAATATTTGTTAATCTTTTAAAAACATTAAAATAATTTATCAAAATCAGCCACTTTAGAGATTATAACAGCGATATCAAAACGACACCCATCACAAACTGAATTACTTTACGTGGGTAATCAAGTTTTTTGCGTTGTTCTTATCTTATATCCAATGTAACAAGGGGAGAAGGGTAAGTAGACTAGCTTGGGGAGCAGATTTTTCCTATGTATACGATTTTAAACATTTCGTCAATTTTATGGAAATAAAACGATGCAACTGATGCATTGTCATTATACATTTCAATTCTGCTTATGATCATGCCAATAATAGTCATCGACGTAATCCATATGTGTTGAGTGACCGTCCATTAATTAGGCAAGGCTTTTAAGGTGAAGAAAATGGTAAATCTTATAAACTGTTACGGTAGAGGGGAAGGGGTGCTAAGTGTTCCTTACCTAAATACATAATCTGTCACGGTTGAAAATCGAATTTTATTTATTGAAATATTGAAGTGCGGCTCTGTTCTTTAGATAGTTGCTATCTTGAGACCAGAAAGCACATGATCCAACTAAAATTTATTAGAAGGTATTTTCGCTGGTTGATTGTTGGTTGTAGAAATTTCTAGATGTGCCATTTGTACGGAAATTTTGGTATATTTTTTTGCCGCTGCATAATTGGGATTATTTTGTGCAACGTGGATATTTGGATGTTTTTTTGACTCGGAATTAGCCAAGTACTTGCCTTCATTTAAATTATACCCTCGATTACACCATCTACGAGGTAAAGTTCTATTTTTTTGCAAATATATTTTTCAAAAAGAAAATCCTTTTAGGGTCCTTCCATGGGTCAATATTAACCAGGTTTCCTTTTTTGGGACTGTTCGATCTTGTGGATATGAGATTTGGTACCTTTCGCTTTGGAGTACCATTGTGGTTTTATTTTTTTGTGGATTATTGTTGGTGCCGTATATGTTCTATCAGC
The DNA here is from genome assembly GCA_036346125.1 of Lycocerus yunnanus. Classification (NCBI taxonomy): domain Eukaryota; kingdom Metazoa; phylum Arthropoda; class Insecta; order Coleoptera; family Cantharidae; genus Lycocerus; species Lycocerus yunnanus. The sequence goes on along the minus strand of JARFIX010000075.1, from coordinate 863,557 downwards.
TTGTTTTATTTGGAAACTTCATTTGGAGGAAAATTAATATTTAATCTGCGGACAATCGAACATCGAAGTCTGTTAAATGAGATAAGTGTTTTGTGCTGTCTTTTTGTTGTTTGTGATAATGTGCGTAGATATTGCGCTAAAATTTTGATTTCGAGTTAATTTATTGTTATTCAATTTTATGCTTTGTGTAGATATATAATATTTTTTTACCATCATACTGTAACCCTAAATATAGCTATACTGAAATCTTGCTTTTGCAAGAAACACAAACGAGGTTATATATTACTTATTTTTTGCTCGAATCAAACTTTGGTGCCGTTGTAATTTACAATAAATTTATTTGTTTACAGTTCAAGCGTATCTCTTGCAGCTCTTGCAATTTTTTATTTTATATCGGGTGACTTCTTTTCTAAAAGCTACTTTTCGTGATTTGGGTAGTAGAGTATTTTTGGGGAGTAACATTTTATAATCACGTGGCGCCTAGGGCAACTTGAGTTACTGTTCTTAGTTTTTTTTGCTTGAAAAGAAGTCGCCAATTAATTTTTTTTCTTGCTCCAATTGAGCTAGCCATAGGAGCATATGCAAACCCTGAGATTTGGGAAAATACCATCAATCCTTTTGATACCACCTTTTACCGTCGCAAATCTCGATATGGGAATGGCTAGTTCCGACATGGACCACAGTAGATGATCCACAAATATACATATTTTTATTTTTTTGATTTATTTAAAAAATAAATTTTAAACTTTTTAAAAAAATATTAATTAAAAATTTTTTTTTAATAAATTTCAAATCCTGGAGAGCTACAATTTCCAATCCTTACATAAGGACAGAAGGGGTCTACCAAAACCTTTTAAACTCAAAGCCAATTCAAACTTTTGGAGTAAGTGTCTTAACAAGGCTTCTTGCCTTAATTTTTTTATTAATTAAACCGTCATCGCAAAAATATTACGTTAAGACCAATAATTATTATTGGTCATGTTTACCTTGAGGTTATCAAAAACATCTGTAAGAAAAATATATCTACTGTTTAAAAAAATTAATTTTTATTTAAAACCTGTTAATAAAACATCTGATGGTAGCAATAACCATTGCTGAACGTTTATGGAAAAATATTTTTTTAAATTATTCAGTTAACCTGTTAAGTTTTAAAATTTTAATTTAATATTTTTGAAATAAATAAGTGCCTACCTAATTATATAGTTTATTTTATAGGAATTGATTGGGTTTTGTCTTATTTTTAAAAATAACACGTGACAATAACACATTAAATCGCATATTTTTAAGAAATGAAGAAAGAAATCAATCATTTAAGAAGAAGAAGACTCCTGACGATAATCGTGAGTATAGTTGATTTCAAGCTATTTGCTGTGACTTTCCAGAACCTCCAAAAACATGAAATTGGTCCTGGAAAGCCAGAATCCAAACATTAAATTTTTGTCTCTTGAAGATTCAAATTTGAACAACCATGTTTGGTTCTATCCATATCCATGTTTGGGTCAATCTAAAGGTGTAGATAAAAATTAAAATGATATTTTGAAGTTATACTAGAAATGGAAGTTATACTCGAAATTATACTTGAAGTTGGAGTTATTCGTAAAGTTGGAGTTATACGTAAAGCCTAAAATGTTGTTTGGGATTAGAGAGACAGAATTTAACAAAAAAATATATATATTTGCCAAATGGTCGGCTTCTATTAAATTAGAATTTAGTTTGTTTCCAAAATTTTTCGTATATTTCAAAGTAATGTTAAAATAAAAATCGCTCTCTAACCCATATGGAGGCCAGTATCTTGAGCAACTAATATTTGGTACGCCACACTCATAAATTATTCTAATACGCCGAAATACATAATTATAACCAATAGGAGGAATTACGAGATGTTTTAGATAATTAATTCATCAATGAAAAATAAAACGTTACAAACTGTAAAGTGTAGTGTTGGCATTGTGGTGGTTTGGGGTGCATGGTTGGAAAACTTCAATTTATCGATACTACCAAGGACAAGTTTCAATATCTTAACAACTAAAAAAAATTTTAAATCTAGTGGCGATAAATTGGGTTTTTAAAATGTCTATTGGTTCCAACATGACAATGACCTCAAACATACCTCTTATATTATTTATGGTTAGTTGATTATCATATGAGAAAACAACTTAAAACCCTTCCCCAAGTAGAGGATCTCTATCCTATTAAAAATTTGTGACAGAAATTGGAGAGAAAAATACAGCAGAGACCCATTTCTCCCAAGTAAATCCTGAAAATCGTTATTTTCGAAGTAAGGTAAAATTTTTTGAATCCATGTACAACTAGGAAATTAATAGAATCCATGTTAAGACGGTTACAAGCTGTTATAATTACAAAGAGATATTAAATAAAATCAAATCTTGTAACCCTCCAGTACTGAATAAATAATTGTGTGCCATGGTTTACTTCATTATGTTTTGATTATTAGAATAGTGTTTTTCAATAAAGCTTTTAATATTGTTTTCTTGTTTATATTTCTTATAGAGTATCCTTTAGTGTAGTAAAAATTAAATAAATAACATTTTGTGTTACTTGCAGCTGATATTACGTAGTGGACGAACTAATGCTACAGAAAAACTACAAACAAAAATTACATTATTCACAATATTACAGCAGTAACCATTGCTGAAAGCTCACAAATAATTGGGTTTTATTGATTATTTAATATATTAATTTTAAAAATTTTAATCTAATATTGACAATATAAAATATAATATACAGATTGAAGCTGAAAACGATAAAATGCAAGTCTCATGTCAGGACACTTCTTCTTCATTGGATTTGGATAGAACACGTTTCTAATGGACAGTTTATTTTAGTCAAATTCACAAGCAGATTTAGTAATAAAAACAAATATTATGTTGGTAAAATTTTAGAAATTATTGTTCAAGAATAGTATTTTTGTATTTCATGAGAACGGCAAACTATAATAAATTCATCCCGCATTAGTCACTAATTGATTTGCAAAATTTTATCTTCGCCAAATATCAAAAAACGCCATTATTTTATTTTTAACAATTTTTTAAAAGCTTATGTTCATTTTTATAATTATAAAATTTGTAATGTTTTGGAAATCATCAAATTAATGAGATATTTTCCTTAATTCCCTTTTACTTATTAGTATTCTGTGCCAACTGCTCTAGCTTCTTCTTTCACCACACATTTTTCTTCTTTTTTTTTAAATTTGCACTTTTAGCAAAAAAGGGGTTTAGTTCAATTACTGTAATAACGTATTTCGAAAATAAACCACACGAAGATAAATTACCAGAATCTGCTAAGAGCCTTCATTTACCACACATTTTTTTCTCAATGCAAAGTCTGACTATGGGGAACCTACGGTTTAACATCAATATCAAACAACTAATATTCGAAAGTAATTTTTAGCCATACCCTACCCATCTACCCACAAGTAATTCAAAATTTTGTATATTTTCATAAACAAAAAAGCCTTTAGTTTAACTTTTATAATAACCTTTCTGAATAAACATAAATAATTTGACATAATAAAATACCCGTAATTCATAAGATTAAGCATACTTGAATGAGTTTCATTTTTTTTTTAGAGACAGAGATTCTTCATATGAAAAGGTGGTGGCGCTGAAATAATTGAAATGTAATGTCGAAGTGATACACTGTAAAAACAATGTTTGTATACCTGAAGCTGTTGCAACCTTTGGGTTTAGTCCTAACCAGCCTATTTTTTCGGAAAGATATGGAACTGATCTATCAGCACCTGGAAGGTAAGGAGCTGACCCTTCTGAAGGACTTACCCCTTCTCCCCCTCAGGATACAGATGGTGGTGATACGCCACCTGGATACTTTTCCTGGTACGGTGGTGGTACTTCACCATGATACGATGAATTTAAATTATTGGATGGTGGGTATCCTGGTTCCTGGTGCGTTGGGATTTATTAAGGGAATGTTAGAATTATTAAAACTAAATTCATTATCGGGCAAAGTAGGAGCTGAAATTAGTGTGATATCACTGGACAATGTCACAGTGCCTATAGCAATTAGACACTTTAATTTCATATTTTTGTGTAGAAATGGAAGAAAAACTTCACCCTGAATTAAAAAAATTATGTATGAAATTTCAAAAACTGGCAAAATGCTTACCTCCAAATTGTAATACACGTTTATAATACTGCAATGCATTAAATTTGGATATATCTGATTCGTTGGAATAACTAACGTCGAAGTCCAAGATTTTTCCTCATGTGCACCTATACCACTTACGGAACTTCTTGCAATTTCTTTATAACTATTCCTAGTATGTGTGCTTCGATTGTGAGTAATGTACTTATAACCCTACAAAAAATTGTTTCAAATCCTGTAGAAAATATGTCACATCAAAGCACAAACAGCAATAAGTTTAAACTGCACTTTTTCAGCAGAAATATTGCTTAGATTTCCAACATAAGCTCCGATATTAATTTCTTGACCGGGAACATATCCACTGAACGGCATAGAGATATCAAAAGTTATTGCACCTGGATTGTTGCACCAACAAGAACACATAGTTTTATCCTCAGAAATGCCAACAGGATTCTAAAATAATTTAAGTAGCTTAATAAGCTGCATAAAGACATCAATTTATCCGTAAACCTGGTATGATATTCAAATCAATATGTGAGGCAACATTTAAATGCACGCTTGCTTTGTATTTAAATCTCCATAAACGATCCACAACAGCTTTAATATAGTAACGAATATTTCCATCACTTCCCTCGAAGGAACTAGACAAGCTAGATGGTAGAATGTGAGAAAATGGGTAAACATGTTTACCAGCACCTAGCCTGAAATTTTCACCACCTAAAAGTTTTGATCATGCTCATGTATTTTGTAATTCTATTTTAACAACAAACAACCTTGAACTAAAGTATATTCAGCTTTCATGTACGTTTCTTCTGCAGAATAGGTAACACTTCTGGTTTCATTTTTCTCCGAAACAGAGTCATAGTAAGATTCGCTTTCAGACCATGAAGTACTAGCACGTCCCTGAAATTTAATCCTAATGCCTAGAAACCAAAAAATTAATAAAAACAATAGCAAGTTTCTGAAAAAACTACCTCGGATCTTCTTTTCATTATTAAAAATACACTCAATTCGCCCTGAAATTGTTTGCCCAGGAGAGCATACGCCATTGTAATTGTCCAGAAAAATTTGGATGGACATGTTGTATGTATACCTATCGGCAAAAGTAATTATTAGATACTATTAGTGTTATGTAAGATTTGTAATCATTAAATATTTGTTCAAGATAAAATAATTCCAATAATCCGATGTTTACAAAAAATGTATCATTTGCGCGAACAAGGAATACTGTAAACCATTATCACACCTACTATTAATAAATAAATGTAAACATTGATAAAAAAAAACTTAAAATAAATGATCAAAATCAACCACTTTAGGGATTATAACATCAGCATTAAATCAACACCCATCACGAACTAAATTTTTTTAGGTATGTAGGTAATCAAGCTTTTCGCGTTGTTCTTATCTTATATCCAATACAACAAGGAGGAAGGGGTAAATAGAGTAGCTTGGGAGAGCAGATTCCTTCCATTTATTATGATTTTAAACATTTCGTCAATTTTATGGAAATAAGTCGATGCAACTAGATTGTCACATTAAACGTTTCAATTCTGCTAATGTTCATACCAATAATTGTCATCGACGGTTAAGCCATTTGTGTTGAGCGACCGTCCATTAATTACATAAAGCCTTTAAGTTGGAGGATGGTAAACCTGACAAACTCTTACGGTGGTGGGGAAAGGGTACTAAGTGTTCTTTACTTAAAGTTTTACTTTTCTTTGTTTTGGTTTTTCATACATAATCACATAATATGGGAATGGCTACTTCCAATATGGACCACAGTAGATGATCCACAAATATAAATTTTTTTATTTTTTTTTATTTTATTTAAAAAATAAATTTTAAACTTTTTAAAAAAATATTTATTAAAAATTTTTTTTAAATAAATTTCAAATCCTGGAAGCGGAAGGGAGAGTTACAAATTTCAATCCTTACGTAAGGATAGAGGGAGTGTACCAAAACCTTACTAACTCTTACATAGGGTAGAGAGGGTTGAAAATTTCAAAATTATCCTTACGCACTTATTTGACGCTCCCTAAATTATTGACGCAATGAAAAAGGGATTTACAACCATAATTTCTATTATTGACGTTTTAAAATTTGAAGAACAATAAATAAAATGACAATAATATAAAACATAATGATGATATTATGTTTTAAGAATAAATAGGTACAACTAAAAATAAGAATTAAATAATTGTGTAAACAAAATTTGTTTTGACCAGCAGTGTAGCGTAAAGCATACACCGGCCGACGTTAAAGCGGTAGACCATGGTTCGATTCTTAGTCGAGTCGGTTACACTGCTGTGATCAAAGGTCCGATATCAATCTTTGGACTGTGGGGAAGGCAACGGAAACCACCCCATTAATTATATTCTCTAGTAAAGTCAGCTTGGCTTCGGCTAAGCTGATCGCCTACGCACAATGAAGTGTATGGCACTTGAAGAAGAAACAAAATTTACTAGAAAATACAAAACTAAGGATTATACTTGTTTATACTGCTATTATAATTAGTTTAAACTGCACTTTTCAGCAGAAATATTGCTGAGATTTCCAACATAAGCTCCGATATTAATTTCTTGACCGGGAACATATCCACTGAACGGCATAGAGATATCAAAAGTTATTGCACCTGGATTGTTGCACCAACAAGAACACATAGTTTTATCCTCAGAAATGCCAACAGGATTCTAAAATAATTTAAGTAGCTTAATAAGCTGCATAAAGACATCAATTTATCCGTAAACCTGGTATGATATTCAAATCAATATGTGAGGCAACATTTAAATGCACGCTTGCTTTGTATTTAAATCTCCATAAACGATCCACAACAGCTTTAATATATGTAGTAACGAATATTTCCATCACTTCCTTCGAAGGAACAAGGCTTTATAAATGTCAGGAATCTTGTTTTGAAGTTATTTGAGCTATATTTAAGCAGTTCGCTATTTATTCCGTCAGTTCCCGTTGCTTTACGGTTTTTGACTTCGTTTAAAGCTTCATTTAGTTCCACAAGATCTATGTTATCTACCATTCTATCTCCCCTATTGATTTTTATTGGCTCCTCTTCTTCGTTATACCATAATTTCTCATAGTAATTAAGCCATTCTTCATTTTCGATAACTGTAAAGGTGGCCGTGTCTTTCTCTTTGCTATTTAGATGTTTCATTACCTTGTATGCAACATTCTGTCTCCCGTGTACATCATTCTCAATTCTATCTATAAATTGCTCCCATTTATTTTGTTTTAGCTCCTTGACTATTCGTTTGGTTTCTTTGTTTCTTTCGTCATATTCTTCTTTGTTTTCTCGTGTTGGATTTGATAGCCATTTTCTGTAAGCTTCTTTTTTATATTCTATAGATTCTTCGAGCTCTTTATTCCATATTTTCATTCCTTTTTTCGTAGTGTTTCGTCGATGTCCAAGGGATTCGAATGCTGCTTTTTGATTATGGTTTTGATGTTATTCCATTCTTCCTCTATGCTTTCTGAATTTTTCAGGTTATTACTGTGTTCATCTAATCTTGTTTGGTATAGGTTTCTTACGGATTCTTCTTGTAGAAGGTAGATTTTAAATAGTTCTCTGTTGTCTGTTTTTTTTTGTTGTTTTAGCCATCTTGCTTTTATAGCTATCGTGGAGCATAATAGAAAATGATCTGATCCAATATCAGCACCTCTGTAGACTCGGGTATCTCTAACACATTTTGAAGTTTTGTCATTAGTTAGTATATAGTCGATTGTGGTGATTTGTCCTCTAGCCGACCACGTATATTTGTGTATCCTTTTATGTTTGAAAAAAGTGTTCGTAATTTTTGTCCTATTGTAGCATGCGAAATCTCTCAGCAATTTGCCATTTCTATTTAGAATATCTTCATTATGTATTCCAATCACGTCGTCTACTGGTGTTCTACCTATTCGGGCGTTAAAGTCTCCTCCTGTAACCACGTAGTCGTTTTTCCCTGTATTATCTGATACACTTTGTAGCTGTTCATAGAAGGTTTCGGTTTCTTCTCTTTTAGTTTCATCGGGAGCATAAACTCCAATTATGGTCATATTTCCTCTATCTATCTTGCATCGCATAGTTATTATTCTTTCATTTATCCAGCTGTATGATGTGACGTGTCTTTTCCATGTCTTGTTTATCATAATTGCTACTCCATTGCTTGCTCCATTGCTAATTCTACCAGTTTATTTCCTATTCCACCAGCATTCCAGCATCCTACGTTCAAATAATCGTTTATTCCCAGTCTCTTGTTTCATATCCGTTTGCGTTCCGTCATCATTTTGTGGCGGTCCTAGAATTAGTAATTCATATACCAGATCTGTGCAACATAAACCAATCGCCTCAGTAGTGCAGTTGGTTAGCACGCGTATGCACATCTAATACGCTAGGTTCGAATCCACATTGGGAAAATTTTTCCAGCACAATATCTCGCTAAATTGGTGACCCCGACGTGATATTGATGACCCTCGGCAAGAACATCAAACAGCTTCTGTTCTAAAATTTAATTTCTGGAAGATCTCGCTTAACTCCCTCCTTCAGCAAAAACTGCTAACTAAGCCACAAGAGAACCGTCAAGGCTACTGCTTATAACCGACATGGTTACACAGTCTACAGCCACGGGCTACTATTCGCAACTGACATGGTTACTAGGAGGAAGGTGATGTGGCGGTCTTAGAATTAGTAATTCATATAGCAGATCTGTGCACATAAACCAATCGCCTCAGTAGTGCAGTTGGTTAGCACGCGTATTCACATCTAATACGCTAGGGTTCGAATCCACATTGGGGAACATTTTTTCCAGCACAATATCTCGCTAAAATTTTATCCGATCTACCATCCGAGGCATCATTTGAGTGAGTGAAAGTCAATTTCTTTCCTTGAACAGGAGACTATTCTGTTGCAGGTAAGATCAGTAAGGGGGTTGCCCTTTCAGAGCTTTTGATCCACCTCCCAGTTTTTCTTCTCCTAAACTGGTAGGAGTCTTATATTTTGCCATTTCCTGCAAATATGTTTTTTTGGTTATACCGCCAATACTCGGTCGTCAGTGCCTCGTTTGTATAATCAGGGTGTACCACAAGAAGGTGAGGTTGACATTTGAGTGTGAGAGGCTATGTATTCGCTTACAACATCCCATTAACACCCCGTAATATATTATTGGTTTTCAGTAAATTTTGTGATTTCAATTTGTGTGATGTAACTTTTCACGGTGAGTACATAGGAATTTTTAATTATTTCATCTGTATTATTCGTATTTTTTTTTGTACGTAAAGAAAAAATTCTTCCACTTATGTTTATAGTTTGTTGATAAAACTGAATGCTTGATTTATACATACATATTTTTAAAATTTTTGCATTTTTTTCCTATCTGGGGACACACTCGACAGTCATGTTTCAATATTATTAATTATTGCCATATATATTAACATTATCACTTTTTTTAAATAAAAAATTTATTTATTTTTAATTAAAAATACAATAAAAAATATTTTGAAATGAAGTTTTAATACAAAAATATAATAATAAAAATTAAAAAAATAACAATAACAAATAAAAAATCTGATGTGACATCACATGACTTTCCATTAACTGCTAGGTTTCTATTTATTCTATTTATGTATTTTAATAGTAATTTAAGAGAAAAATTTCAAGTGTTGGGTATCTTTACACGCAGAAATAAAATCTCTTTCGATTGACACTATTTTCATTTTTAACTATTACTATGGAAAGAAGTATGGCGCCTTAGAAGTTTTGTTTCTTTCAAAACATTAAGTAAAAATGAACGGATTTCAACAAAATCTAATCACCTCTTAAGACGATGATTTGCAACCAACCTGCCAAATTTCAAGTCAATCGGTCCATGCGTTTTCGAAATCGAGGACGAAAAAACGGTCACACTATACACACATACACACATCCGGACATCATTCCAAAAATTGTCTTAAACGACTTCTATGGACTCATAGACCATGGGAAAAATGCTAACTCAAAACTTTTTTTTTACTCGATTACAATACTTTCCTTTACTACGTAAATGGGAAAGTAATTAAGATAATTATGATTACAAAATTATATTTATTAAAACCAAAAAGAATTAAAATTTAACACATAAAAAAATTACCTGAATCAGTTTGGGTTGCACAAAACACAAATTACTACTCTCTCTAATAATTACAATAAAAATGTAAATCATGGTCGCAAAATGTACTGTTTGTACTGTTGGATTTTCTACTAAACACAATCATATTTTGGCGGCTATAACAAAGATTGTTTATTGTTGTAAACTTAAAAAATTATGCCTACAGTGCACTTTTTATTGTTCGTTGGAAAGTGTATAGCCTATAAGGTTGTGTCCATGGTCTCGTCCTCTTCCTTGGGTAGTTTTCTTTCTTGGTTACTTTTCGAGCAGGGCTGAGATTCTTTATATGAAGGTGGTGGCGCTAAAATAATTAGAATATAATGTAAAAGTGATAGGCTGTGATTGTCAATGTTTGTATAGTACCTGAAGCTGTAGTGTCCTCTGGTTTTGGTACTAGCCAGCCTATTGTTTCGGGAAGATATGAACTTGGCACTCCGGAAGATGAAGGATATAGAGCTGAAGCACCAGCAGATGAGGGGTATGAACCTGATCCACCATCCGGAAGGTATGGAGCTGACCCTTTCCAGGACCTCCACTTTCTTTCCCTTCTGAAGGGTATGGTGGTGGTACATTGCCATCAAGATACTTTTCCTGGTATGGTGGTGATACTCCATCCGAATGAGATGAATTAAAATTATTAGGGGTTAGATATTCTGGTGGGTCGAATTCATTATCGCGCAAAGTAGGACATGAAATTACTGTATTTTCATTTGATAATGCGACAGAGCCTATAGTAATTGGATACTCTAATCTCAAATTTTTGTGTGGAAATGGAAGAACAACTTCACCCTGAATTAAAAAATAATTATGCGTGAAATTTATGAAACTGACAAAGCGCTTACCTCCAATTTGTGATACACTTTTATAATACTACAATCCATTAAATTTGGATATATCTGATTAGTTGGAATAACCAAAGTCGATGTCCAAGATTTTTCCCCATGTGCACCTATTCCCGCTACGGAACATTTTGTAATTTCTTTAGAATTATACCTAGTTTTTGTGCTTGGACTGTGGCTAATATACTTATAACCCTACAAAAAATTGATTCAATTCCTGTAGAAAATATGTCACATCAAAGCACAAACAGCAGTAAGTTTGAATTGCACTCTTTCGGCAGTAACATTGGTTAGATTTCCAACATAAGCTCCGATATTAATTTCTTGACCGGGAACATATCCACTGAACGGCATAGAGATATTAAAAGTTAGTGCCCCTGCATCGTTGCACCAACAAGAACACAAAGTTTTATCATCAGAAATGCCAACAGAATTCTAAAATAATTTAAATAGCTTAATAAGCTGCAAAAGACATCAATTTACCCGTAAACCTGGTATGGTATTCAAATCAATATGTGAGGCAACATTTAAATGCACGCTTGCTTTGTATTTAAATCTCCATAAACGATCCACAACAGCTTTAATATAGTAACGAATATTTCCATCACTTCCTTCGAAAGAACTGGGCAAATTAGGTGGTAGAATGTGAGAAAATGGGAAAATATGTTTACCAGCACCTAGTCTGAAATTCTCATCACCTAAAAGTTTTGATCATGCTCATGTATTTTGTAATTTTATTTTAACAACAAACAACCTTGAACTAAAGTATATTCAGCTTTCATGTACGTTTCTTCTGCAGAATAGGTAACAGTTCTGGTTTCATTTTCTCCGAAACTGAGTCATAGTAAGATTCGCTTTCAGACCATGAAGTACTAGCACGTCCCTGAAACTTAATCCTAATGCCTAGAAACAACAAAATTAAAAAAAACAATAGCAAGTTTCTGTAAAACTACCTCGGATCTTCTTTTCATTATTAAAAATACACTCAATTCGCCCTGAAATTGTTTGCCCAGGAGAGCATACGCCATTGTAATTGTCCAGAAAAATTTGGATGGACATGTTGTATGTATACCTATCGGCAAAAGTAATTATTAGATACTATTAGTGTTATGTAAGATTTGTAATCATTAAATATTTGTTCAAGATAAAATAATTCCAATAATCCGATGTTTACAAAAAATGTATCATTTGCGCGAACAAGGAATACTGTAAACCATTATCACACCTACTATTAATAAATAAATGTAAACATTGATAAAAAAATTTTTAAATAAATTATCAAAATGAACCACTTTAGGGATTATAACAGCAGCATTAAATCAACACCCATCACGAACTAAATTTTTTAGGTAGGTACTGAAGCTTTTGTGTTGTTCTTATCTTATATCCAATATAACAAGGAGAAAGGGGCAAATAATAGCTTGGGGAGCTGATTCCTTCCATTTATTATGATTTTAAACATTTCGTCAATTTTATGGAAATAAGTCGATGCAACTAGATTGTCACATTAAACGTTTCAATTCTGCTAATGTTCATACCAATAATTGTCATCGACGGTTAAGCCATTTGTGTTGAGCGACCGTCCATTAATTACATAAAGCCTTTAAGTTGGAGGATGGTAAACCTGACAAACTCTTACGGTGGTGGGGAAAGGGTACTAAGTGTTCTTTACTTAAAGTTTTACTTTTCTTTGTTTTTGTTTTTCATACATAATCACATAATATGGGAATGGCTACTTCCAATATGGACCACAGTAGATGATCCACAAATATAAATTTTTTTATTTTTTTTTATTTTATTTAAAAAATAAATTTTAAACTTTTTAAAAAAATATTTATTAAAAATTTTTTTTAAATAAATTTCAAATCCTGGAAGCGGAAGGGAGAGTTACAAATTTCAATCCTTACGTAAGGATAGAGGGAGTGTACCAAAACCTTACTAACTCTTACATAGGGTAGAGAGAGTTGAAAATTTCAAAAGTTATCCTTACGCACTTATTTGACGCTCCCTAAATTATTGACGCAATGAAAAAGGGATTTACAACCATAATTTCTATTATTGACGTTTTAAAATTTGAAGAACAATAAATAAAATGACAATAATATAAAACATAATGATGATATTATGTTTTAAGAATAAATAGGTACAACTAAAAATAAGAATTAAATAATTGTGTAAACAAAAATTTATTTTATTTACTAGGAAATACTAAACTAACATAATTATAAGGATTATACTTGTGGGATTTATAATTAATTATTATAAATTTTTTAAACTTACCCTTCAGGAATATTCTGTGCCAGGTCACTTTTGCGTATATAAAAAAATAGGCATAAAATTTCAGGTCGTTGCCTCTTGAAAAAAAGACTAAAACTTTAACTTTATCAAAGAAATCAAAGATTAAATTTATGAAAGAAAATGAAGACGTAGAAAAATGAACCGACCCACCGCATCACTTTCGGCACTTCGTAAAAAAACGGATATTAACTGCTTGCTGTATTTTTGCCGCTATATTATTTTTATGCCTTTCGAACTTGAGAAAATAATTTCTAATCTCATTTTGTTGGGACCGTCTCCGTGCTTCGAAAAACACGTAAAACCGATGATCCTCCTATGTTAATAAATTGTCATTAATATAAATAAAAAATAAAGCAACAGACACATCTGAGGCCCGCCTAGCAAACTACTTCAGATGTAAAGCAAGTAATACTCACAGTACTAACAGTGGCTTCGGAATATCGTCGATGCTATTGTTAAGATTTAAACAGATCTTAAATAAGTTAAAGAAGAAGAGGAGAATAAATATGAAAGTTGATTAGATTTAATTTGATGTCAAACAAAAATAAGTTCCAGGTTCAGTTTAGAATTTGAATATCGTGTAAAATGACAATTTATTAGTTTTGAGATTCCTGAAACCTTAACATTCAATTATGCGATATCCAACTCAATAAAATTTTTATTCGATATTTATTACACATAGGCTTTTTGTAAAAATAATATTCATTATTCACGGTTTAATCAATATTAGAATATAGCGTAAAATAAAAATTGGAGTTTTGGGAGTACCCAAACCTTTTTTTATATTATTTACGTAGTACTCAACTGAGTAAATAAATTTCTTTTGTAAAATATGCAGTAGGCAACAGTTAGCAACTTTTCATATCTCCCTTGTATAATTGTGCTACAGGAACGTCTTTCTCAATGACCAAATGCCACATTAATCCTAAATTTTATAAAAATTATATAAAAATTAAATTGATACAACTGATTGCTTGTACTTTTTACTCTTAAATATAAAATCCTAAAGAAGAGTGAAGAATAATACTCGAAACGTCGAGGATGAGTGGTTTGATTTACCTGGTTCAATCACAATAAGATAAGAAACAAAATAAGAACATTGTATTAATCGTTAATCGACATTGTTGTCAGTTTTCATAAAAACAATATCAAAACAGCAAAAAACGTGGCAACGTTGTAAATTAAAGTCACTGTCAATTCGCTAGTGTCATCCTTGACGTCTATGAGGTTATATTATCAAATTTAACCGATACATCCCCAATTTTAATTATTTTATTTTAACTTAGCCACACTTTACTTCATAATGGTAATTAATTTATAGTTTAATTAACCCAACCAATTTTTCCCTTTAATTAACGATTTGTACTAACCTAATACTTTTCTTAGTTAGTTTTAGTATTGGGAGATTTACACATTCCACACAGATGTAGCAGTTTGCCTGCAAAATTTAAAAAGTTGCTAGTTCCTGGAAGAATACAACACATTTTGTGTACCGGTAATTTATGCACGAAGGAGTCGTACGATTATTTGAAAACTTTGGCTAGTGATGTTCACGTTGTGCGAGGAGATTTTGATGATGTAAGAAGTTAATGGATTCACTTTGAAATTACATTGGTTAAAATTAAATTATTACAGAATTTAAATTATCCAGAGCAAAAGGTGGTTACCGTTGGTCAATTTCGAATTGGTTTATCTCATGGTCATCAGGTTGTTCCTTGGGGCGATCCCGAATCACTTGCTTTAATACAACGTCAGTTAGACGTAGATATTTTAATATCGGGCCATACTCATAAATTTGAAGCATATGAACACGAGAATAAATTTTATATAAACCCTGGTTCTGCTACCGGAGCATACAATGCATTAGATATGTGAGTACATTGTAGTCGTTAATTTGAAACGTAAAACGTTGTAACTATTAGGAAATGGACAAAACTCAAAATAAAATTTATTTTAGGCTAATTACGCCATCTTTTGTCCTCATGGATATACAAAATGCGACAGTGGTGACGTACGTGTACCAACTTGTAGGCGATGAAGTAAAAGTTGAAAGAATCGAATACAAAAAGAATTAACAACAATTCTATTTTTTCTATATTTTAATTGTTTATATTTATTAAGTTCATGTCCTATAGTGGTATGGAGTGCACTATAATAAACTGGTTTAATTTTAAAATTAAGTAATAAAATTGAAAATAAATAAAGCATTATGTATATTTGAATAATTTGTAATCTTGTTACTTCTTATATTTCTATGATATCGTGTCTGTATGTCTTGTTTATAATATAAATATTATATTACGCATTTGTGTTAATTTATTCAAAATTAAAAATTACATTCTTTTATATATAGAAGCGTCTCTTTCCCAAATAATCACTCATAAACTGCATTTTGTTCAAATTTATGGCACGTGTAGGTCATAAATGGATTTTCAACTAATGCTCAATAAATTTATCGTTGGCATAATTTCAATGCATTCAAATAAAAGAAAACATTCAGTACTTCAACCTTATATTGATTATTTTGTTACATTTCTCGTTTTAATTTGAATAGTTTCACCTATCCTGGTTATAAACGACTGACCCGATTCACCCTCTACCACGCGGTGAAGTAGATCATGCCTAATAGGCAAAAAATGATAGAATTAGGTTTTATGAAAAATAATCATTGGATAGCTGCATAGTCTGGTAGAATATACATACATTCTTTTTAGATCTTTCTTCCGTAAAAAAAATAATTCATGAATTTTCAAAAATAAAGTCTTAAAATTGTAAATAAGTTTCAGGTAGTTTAGGTTTATATTATAGGTTGTATAATACAGCTACCTTTTGGTAGCTAATAATAAATAAAATAATTTATTAATTATTAATAATTATTTTAATTAATGAAATAAAATTATATTTTATAACAATTTTTAATTTAAATTTTTTTCTATTTATTTAAGCTTTTCTTAGTCTTAAAATATAAGATTATCAGCTAATCCTTAATTTTTTCATTGATAACATAAATTTTTTATGTGAAAATGACGTTGCATTTTATAAGTGTAGTTTTTACCTGAAAGTTTCCTCTCTCGCACCTCTGATTGGTTCGCTCATTATTTCCAATTTACAAAAAAGTGTACGACCAATAAAATAATTTCATAAACATCAAAACCCATTCACCAGTATTTCCTTCCATCCACAATATTAAACTAAAAATCAGTTTTATAATAAAAGCCGGCGAGAGTCCGTCAACCCTGATTGCGATTTTTACCATTCTTTTTCCAAATTATGAAAGATAACAATGCCAGATACACATAAAAATAAAATTTGCGGACCGTTCACAAATCACAAAGCGAGAACATAAATACGGCCGTCAAAAACGCGAATAGTCAGTTGCGTCAAACAGTTGCATGAAAGAGTTCAATCAAGCTCAGTGGTGACAGACCATCAGTTAAGTCTAAAAGTTCAAGTTATGGGAGTTGCGTCAATGGGTTCAATCAATTTCAGTGACGGCAGACCGTTAGTCAAGCCCAAAAGTCAGTAATGTAAGTTCAGTCATTGTTAGTGAAGAGAAACTGCACGCGACGTCTTTGTTTTGATTTCCTTTAATTCATTAATGTTTGATTTAAAAATTCAATCGTAGTTTTGTCAATCTAATTAGCGAATTTGTACCTATTATTTTATTCGAGCAAAAGTGAACTGGCGTCCATCCTCGATGGCAAACGACATTGATTTTTAACTCCAGGTTTTCAACCTGGGTATATTTTAAATTGCATTGTTTAATGTTTAGTGTTGGCTCATATTCTGGTTTATCCACTCGCCAACCATTTTGTTTCGAGGAGAATTAATTAAAACGAGTAGTTCTTTTGTTTTTTAATATTAATATTTATTTAATATTAATTAATATTTTACATGCAATTTTACTTTATTTTTCTTCTTCTTCTTCCTCTTAATTTAGGTCCTGTAATATTCATCGGTAACCTGGGCGGAGTTCGAAGTCACTGTTAGTACTGCAAGTATATTATTTGTTTTACATCTGAAGTAGCTTGCTAAGCTAGCCTCAGATGTGCCCGTTATCCTATTTTATATTGTTAATATAAAGTATGATATACTGAAGAGAATTACGCTCTGAAACCATAAGAAGTTAGAAGAGGAAGATCGAAGATTAGGTCGTGGGACCAGGTGACAGGCGATTTGGCGGCGATGGGTGTTCGGGGATGAGAAAAAGGCGCAAGACAGGCAGAAATGGAAGGAAATTGTCAGAATCGCTTCAACACGTGCAAAGCTGTGAGCATGAAATAAGAAGAATCACAAAAATAGAAGCAAACATGTTAAGGCGAGGAATGATCCACCTCATCAAACGGATTTGTAAATTCTGTAAAGGATGGCAATATTCATATTGAATGCAAAGCTTTAATAATAATGATGGCAATCATTCCTTAACATAGGAGGACTACTATCTTTACGTGCCTTCTGAAGCACGGAGACGGCATTGCAAAATGAGCTCTACCCGGATATAATTTATTTTATAATAATGTATTCAATATACTGCTATGTTTCAGTGTTTTAAATTGATAAAATTGGACGACAAAAACGCCCTTACACCAGAGTTTCCTATCTTTACACTGAAAAAAGGAACATGATATTGATGAAACTGTTCATTATATTGATGAAAAATCAGTAATTTTTCGTCGATGAACATATTCATCAATATGATGAATAATTATGATGAACTTGGTCATCAATATGATGAATAAAATCATTGATTTGACGTACTCGATCATCACATTAACGACTGCATGAGTATATACGAGAATATTTCTGAGAAGTACTTATATTCAGTGATGAAGGCAGAAATTTAATCTATTAAGTCTAAAAATCAATAATATCAGAACTATGACCGTTTGAAATCAGAGATATAAAAATTGCTTTAAAGAGAGGTACTCCCAAGAGTTTGGACTTGGACAAAATTTTATTTAAAAATTTGTCTTAGAAAAGTGTCCTTTATCACCACCTCAAAGGTTCTCCACGATCACGGGACACCCTGTATATTAAAAGGAGAATTTTTCTCAAAAAGAAAAACTATTGTAAACAGATGGTGCGACAATACAAAAACAAAAAACTACTAAGAAACCAAATTTTGTTATTATATTTCTGAAATTCTAGAATTAAACTTTATATTTAGTAAAACATAGAATGGCATAACTTTTTTAAAATATCTTAATTACTATTTCTCAGAATAATAATAATCAAAATAAGAAAAAAATTTAGTTCATCATATTGATGAACACTATTCATCATAATAATGAACAAATCATCAATATGATGTAGGTACAAAAGCATCAATTACATTTGATGGATGATGAATGATTCATCAATACTTTGAATTTGAACTCATCAATTTATTTTCATCATAATTATGATGAAACAATCATCGATATGGCGTATAAATTCATTGATCAGATTTTATGAATGATGAATAGTTCATCAATATATAATGAATTTAATTTCATTAATTTGTTTTTATCGTGGGATGAAACAATCATCAATATGATGCGCAAAATAATCGATTTAGTTTGTTAAACGAAGAACAATTCATCGTTCATTAAACTTGATCAATGTTTTTGTACGTCATACTGATGATTGTTTCATCACTACGTTATAAAAAGGAATTGATGAAATCAAATTCATTATATTGATAAACCATTCATCATTCATAAAACTTGATCAATGATTTTATACGTCATATTGATGATTGTTTCATCACCATGATGAAAATAAATTGATGAAATCAAATTCATAGTATTGATGAATCATTCATCAAATTTAATCGATGATTTTGTACACATATTGATGATTTGTTCATCATTATGATAAATTTTATTTGATGAATAGTGTTCATCAATATGATGTACCTTTTTTTTCGGTGTAGTTGCTGTTCTCACTTTTCTTCCCATTTAACTCTTGAATGATGAAGAAAAATTAAAATTCTCTATTTGAAATTTACAATGATAATTTAATCTCTGAATGGTGTGAAGGTTTATTAATAAAATTTTAATATTTTTAACAACGTTTTGGAAATTTAAACCTAACTGAAACTGCCTTTAAACTAGACTAAATAACTTAAATGGCCTACCAATTCTTTCTGTAAATTACCCCATAAATTTACAATTCATAAATTTTTTTATATAAATTATACTTTTTTTTTGGTAAAATTAAGTAATTTAATTTTTTTTTTGTTAAAATTAAACTATTTCATTATTTTCTTTGTTTTTGTGTCTATATTTTATAAATCTACAATTAAAACATTTCTTTTATATATTTATTTCCTTATTATAATGCAAGCGACTTGCCACAATATTTTATTTACTATGTGGAAATAAAATTTTTATTCGAATTTTAGTTTAAGGTATTATTTAGTGCCTATATAACCATGTGTTTCAATTTTGTTATCTTCAGATTTTGTTTTCTTTATAATAAATGATATTCTTTAGTAAAGCGAAAATACAACTCAATTAATGTTCCTATGAAAATAAAATAAAGTAAAATTAACTAGAAAATCAAATTTTACTTAATTTCTGAAGCATAACTAATTTACTTAATATATAGTAAACAATAACTAGAAAGCGATCTAAAGTAAGTTGGCAAACAGTTTTTACAAAAAATTATTAGAAAAGAAATCATTTAGTGGACTATCATATATTTTCTAAAAGTATGTAGATTAATACGTAGTTTAACGTATAAAACTTGCAGTTGGTATAAAACAAAGAAGTATATAAGCGAATTGAATTTTATGGAGGGTTCAAAAGAAAATTGGCATAACATCCAAACAATATCAAAACAATAATAAGCGTTCATAAAAGTTAATTTGATTGAAATATATCTTTCTTGATAATACATCGACATGCCCAGAAGGAAAGAGTATTCAGAAGATTTAAAAAACACGGTTCTTAAATGGTTAAAAATGGAAATTCATTGAGAGCAGCAGAACGCGAATTTGACATTCCAAATCAAACAATAAGTCTCTGGTGTCACAAATATAATAAATATGGATCAGTAGAGACACGCCCAAGAACAGGGCGACCACGAAAACAACCAAAAGAGAAGATAAAATGATCGTTCGTGAAGCAATAAAAAATCCTCGTGTAACGGCTACACAAATTGTTCAAAGTTTTAACGAAAATCGCGAAGAAAATATACATGTTTCGACAGTGAAACGTCGACTATATGCAGCTAAACTATTTGGCAGACGTCCTTGTAAGAAACCACTTATATCAAAAAGAATCGGATAGCCCGTCTGAAGTTTGCTAAAATCACTTACACTGGGAAAAAAGATTGGTCCAAAATTCTTTGGAGTGACGAAAGTAAGTATAATTTGTTTTCCTCGGATGGTATTAAGTATATTCGACGTCCAGAAGGTAAAAGATATGATATTAGATATCAAGTTCCTACTATAAAACATGGTGGAGGGAACGTCATGGTGTGGGGTTGCTTTTCTCGTGATGGCATTGGATCTCTACACAGAATTGATGGCATTATGGATCGGTTTATGTATGCCGACATACTGAGGGATCATATGCTACCACATGGCAAGAGAAAATGCCGCGCGGCTGGATATTTCAGCAGGATAATGACCCAAAACATGCTTCACAGCATGTTAAGCAGTACATGGACAAAGCTAAAATTCGGCTTTTAGAGTGGCCCAGTCAATCCCCAGATTTGAATCCCATAGAGCATTTGTGGGAAGAGCTCGAACGTCGAATAAGAAGTGAAAATTATAGTAATACCACTAAATTATGGGAAGCATTGCAGAGAGAATGGTCAAAAATACCATTAGAACGTTTAGAGAAGCTGGTTGACTCGATGCAATCACGATGTAAAGCTGTTATCGCTGCAAAAGGGTTTGCAACAAAGTACTAAATGTTTTTAATCCATAGTTGTTACTATATGTATTTCTTTATTTTTTTGTTTTAAGAGCGTTTTGTCATAACTTGATAAATAGAAATATTTCGAAATTTTCGTTTTTGAATTTTTCACGTTAATAAATTTTCTAGAAAATTATATTTATATTTTTTAATTTAAAGCCTTTTAAGGAATAAATATTTGAAAAATTAAAGCAAAATATTGAACTTTGAAAAAAAAACTGTTTGCCAACTTACTTTAGATCGCTACTGTACCTACCTAAAGGTTAAATTAAAATTTTAAAAATAATCGTTTCATCTTACAATAATTATTGCTGCAAGTTTATGAAAAATATATTCTTTTAATTGTTCAATTAACCTGTTAATTTTTAAAATTTAAATTTAATATCAAAATTTTGATAAAATAAAATATGCTGATTTTCGTTAATATACTATTATTCGACCCTAAGATACGTCATTTAGTTGTTATTATCAAGTTTTACATAATTTTTGACGCTGAACTTCCAAAAGGAAAGTAAATACTTACGCCATTTACAATATCACCTGGGGCCATCAGGTAGACATTTTTGGTGAGTGAAAGATGGAATAATCGGAAATGTCTAGAAATTAATATATTTATTTACATATTATGCAGTAATACATGCAATATAAATAAAATACACATTGATAAAGATAAAATAGTTTGTACATAAATATAATAATTTCTTTGAGTGAGTGAGTAATAAACTCATCAACACTGATTAAATTAAATAATGAGTACAAAAACTAATTGTAAGTAGTCAGAAAGTAACGTGCCGAATAAAATGTAGCAGAGTAGTAAACATGGTCTACGTGCGGTCTGTGCCATACTATATTATTATTACCTTGTTTACGTGACCCATCAATAACAACATTGACTTCTCAGCACATCGACCCAATTACGTATTATGCAACCTTCATGGGAGTGCGTCCTGTTATTGCTAAAATATAAATTTTTAATTAGTTTTTTTTTTGTTTTTAAATTTGAGAAGTTATACAATTTATATTTTATTTATTTTTGAGATTTTCTGTTGATCATTTATTTAAAAAATACAACAAAGTATAAAATTATAGATGAAAAAAAAACATTTTTACACAATAAAAAAAAACATACTAGGTGCACTAATTTTGTATAATAAACTTTTGAAGGAAGTAAAAATTAATGCTAGAATAGTAGTTAGTATATCAGGTCCATTTTAAATTTCTTATAAATTTTAGAGGTCAAGCATTGTCTTATAATGTATTCTTAGATCTACATTACAAATTTAAGTGCTAGCAATATAATTACAAAAAATAAACTTTCGCTTATACATTATTGAATTGGAAAAATCAAAAATAAAATTTTTCAGTTGCATTCAGTAAACTAAAAATGTATGGTAAAATTTGCTTGGACAATTGTTATGGATTGAATCACTTTCCAGTCAGGATGTTTGGGAACTTTTTTATAGTCGCAAAATAAATAAAAACAACTTGATCGACAATTATACATATAAGTTTATTCAATATTTATTTACAACTAATTATTTAATTTAAAAAGAAAATGCTAAAAGCAGCTATGTTACTTCAGATTAAAATTGAGACTGCCTTGCTGGCTTCAAAAGATAAGTTTTAAATGGGGTGGTCAGAACACATGATAACAACGGAAGAATACAACACAAATGACAACATTTTTGGAAATTGACCATATGCAGTTACCTTTCTGTACCTAGTCCCTAAAAGTGTGACCATAACTTAGATGTGTGTGGTCTAAAGACTCAAACGAAATACTAAATTAATATATACGAACTTAATTGTTATTTTTTCAGCAAAATATTATTGTTATAATATAATACAATAAATATAATAAAAAATTTAATCAATTTATAGAAATTTTATATGAATCCGTAATATAAAATTAATATTTACTTAAATGGCTAAATATAAGGAAATCAATTACTTAAAATAAATACATAATTATTACGATAGATTTCTTTTTTATATATTGGGAGCAGAATTTCGTTCCGGCATAAAAATCCGGATTCTTGTAATAAAAGGGTTTAGACAATGCACAATTAATATTATATTTTAATTTTTAACGATCTCAAGATATTAATATAAAATAATGAATAATGATTTAACAAAGCTAAATTAAAAGTTAAATTTATATTGTAACTACAGTTGACTACTGATATGATAAATAATTTGGAGCAGCCGCAATTTATATGATAAAACTAAATTTGCATTCTGTCAACTAATTTAACACATGCTGGTATCCGCTTTCCAATTGGTACATACTAAGTACATAACAAATATATAATTTAATATTTTCAAAATAAAAGCACTATCAATTTAAGCATATCAAAATCAACATGACAACAATGATGAAGGAGAGGGGGTTGAAACATAAAAGTGACTTAACTACCATGCAAGACAAGACCAGAATTTCAAGTTGCTGAACGAATAGCATTGGCGAAGTAGTTAGTGGTGTTCAAAAGTGGAATTAAAACAATAAGTTTGTGTTAGTTTATGTGGTGAAAATGGCGTTATCAGCTTTAAGATTTAGTGTGCGCTTTTCCAATATTTTGGGAAAAAATGCTGGGGCTCTAAATGTGATGAAAACCAATCATGTGGAAACTCAAAAATCTGTAAGTTGTAATGCTATTTATACATTTTATATACACAATTTTTTAAATTTGTATAAACTGCATTTAAAAAAAAATTATGACGCTCACTAACGCTTGCTTGTCGTGTAGTTGACCTTACAGCAAGGCAGTTATATCCGTCGAAAATTTTTAATAAATATTCAATGAATTACCTTGTTGACTTTTACTTCATGTTAATATTAAATAAAATTATTTAACACGTATACCGCAGTATATAACAAATCAACAGTTAAATGACCTCTTGCAAAGAGGCTAAGCGTTATCTACAGCTTTCCAGATTTGAATTATCAAATGAAATTAATTAGTAATTTTTCTAAATTAATACAATTAAAAAAAATTGTTTTTATTATATCATGCACGATCACATGATCACAACAACTATACAACCTTCGACTTTCGATTTTAAACTTGTTAGTCTTTACCAACATGCTTTGTCTTAACCAATTCTGCGTTTCTCACAAGGAATTTCGATACGAAGCTGAAAACTATAACATAAATTTTAATGAACTAAATTTTTGTTATGTAAAATGCTACCCGCACACGATAACGTTTTAAATACATCACCTACCTTTTCTTTACCTGAAGATAATACCTGTTTGGATCCAATGCACACAACCTTGTTTTAGAAATTACTTTTTTTACATTAAAATACTTATAAATAAAGAATGTATTATTAATAGCCACATAATTTTATAGAAAATATGGGGTACCATTTCATAAGTTGAAATATTCAGCATTTGTAACTTTGAATTTTAATAAACTAAGAAAAATATAATTTTTATGAAATTAAACACTTTGATCTTATCAATAATTATAAATTAATTAGTGACAATAATATGTTTTAAATTGATATTAACAATAACATATATTTATATATAAACAAAAATTCGATAAAATTTGTTCGAAAATTATTGAAATGCCAGGGCATGTGGGAGAAAAAGGAGCAATAAATGATATAAGACTGGAATAAAATAGAATCTCAAAATGGTTCCGTAATTTAAATTTTGTTATAAACAAGGTGCTCGAAATGAATCTATCCTGTAGCACGTTACAGCTTGAATAAAGAATATATTTTGCGATAACAAAATTTCCAATTTACTTCATTTTTAAGCTTTTCAATTTAATTTACGAAATTCCTATTAATGCGCACTAGAAGCTTTACAGAAATTTTTTAAGTTCCATTTCAAACAACAGCGATTTGTGAAAAAACTCATTTTGCAATAATTAATATTAATTTGTCTCCATAAATATGAAAGCATCCACACAGAATAACTTATATGGTCGGAAATTATAGTTCAATCATCATTTCTTTTTTCAGTGCGATAATACGAAATGCATGCTTCATCCGGCATTTATTGAAGGACAATCATCAATTTTTTCAGTAAGAAAATACAGCAAACATGTAAAACACGTGAAACATCACAATTCAGAAAAACATAAATACAAACAGCATTCCGACTACGATTCTTTGAGCAGCAGCGATGGCGAGCTATTAGGACACAGAGTAAGCACCAGTTTTTTTTACTTTTCTATGAAATTATAAATTACACCATTTTCAGGGAGAATCCGATTTTTGGAGAAGAAAAATTCGCACGTTTCACGGCATTCTTGATGTCAATAACGATGGTGTGATTTCTTACGACGATTTTAAATTATTGGCCGATAGATTTGTAAATTTAGGACATCTTAGTGAAAAACACAAGCACGAATTTCATCACCTCATTCAAGTAAGTACTTATCTACTTAAAAAATTTCAAAATTCAGACAATTAAACGTACAATTATTTAATAGGACTTATGGGAAAAACTGTGGGGCGAAATTACGCCATACAATTTGGTGACTGTAGAAAGATACCTAGAAGATATGCATCACGTCCTCAACGACCGCCCCCTTAAGAAAAAAGTTCATGGATTTTTACCTTTCTTGTTCAAGGTAATAATTAACATTTATGACACTAGCGCACAAACTGATATTTTTCTTTTTAGGCAATTGACCACGACAAATCAGGAACAATTTGTTTAGAAGACTTCAAACTGTTCTACAAATGTCTTGGATTAGATGAAGCTGATGCCGTTATGTCATTCCGTTTGATTGATAAAAATTGTGATGGAAAACTCACACTCAAGGAATTTGTCACAAATGGAAGACAATTCTTTTTGACGGAAAACGAAGATTGTACAAGTAAATATTTTTGGGGCCCCCTTGTAGCCCCTAATGTGCATCGCAGAGGTGCTAAAGTATTTAAAAAATGCTATTACGATTTTATTTTTGTAACTGAATCAGTTATGTGTATATCGATAACTTTTTTATAAATTAGTACCTAAAATGGAATAAGATGTTTTAATACATTGTGAAATAATTTGTAATATGATTGAGTATCAGATTGAGATTAAATTGGGTGATATATACTTGTAATTCCAAAATTATATGTAGGAATTTATAGCTAGGTGAGCTTTGTTCAATTAATTATAAAAGTTTTGTATAAAATGTACCGAAATAAAAATTCATTATTGTGTTCAATATATTAATTTTATATTATTTCCGCGTCCGTGGGTTACTAACAATAATGCGTTCCTCGTCATCAGAAAATACATGCAAGATAAAGCGGGAGAAGGGTGACCGGTTTGCTTTACAAAAATTTCAAAACTAAAAGTCAATATATTACCAATAAATATCCGCCTCGGTCTCCAACCCCCAAACTGATTTAAGTGCAAGCAAAATTGCCATCCCGGGCTATAGCCCATTTAACCCTGTGGTTAGGGTGGTTCTGCCTTCAGGTAAACTAAACAATAATTTTCGTTCTTAAAACACTGATTAACAAGGTTTTTGCTTTGAACTAATTTTTATATTTTTTATATTCTTCTTCTCAGTCCGTTTACCCTAAAGAGGGTTTGGTGACTCTATTTTTTTTTTTAGAGTTCTCTTGGCATTCTACCTCGGTGGTTTGCCATTGCCTGCCGAGGGAAGACGGTCAGAAAATTCTCACTCCGTCCGGATTTGAACCGGGGATCTCGGTTTAGCAGTTGACGCACTTAAGTACTAGGCCGCGACGTTTTCGGTCTTCTTTATATTCTACATGCATATAAATAGTAATGAAAAAATATTTTATTACATCGACACATTTGAATATAAGCACAAGTTAAATAGTGGTAGCATGAAAGTCCGCCCTTTATGAAGAATTAATTTCTATATTAATTTTAAAAATACTAATTTTAAAAAAGTATAGTTTTTCCGAAATATAGCCTAATTTATCTAAAATATGTGGACTGATCATAATCTATAGGACAACGGCACTTAACATTTTGAGTGTAGATGGTGCAAATAGGCATGCGTCAATTATATTCTGCCCTTTTAGCTATAGAAAAAGATTTACAGATGATCTTCGTGGGTTCGGTGATGGGGTAGTATACTATATAAGTTATGTATTATAGGACTGATGCCCGGTTGCACCGCATTTGACTTAAGTATTCTTTGACAGCGCCAAATTTGATAATTCAGATATTAAATTTTTATAATATTAAATTTGATGCTGTCAAAGAAAACTTAAGATTAACTTAAGTCAAATGCGGTGCAACCGGGCATGAGTATTAATTTGTAAAAAAAATGTTTTAAGAATGAATTTATAATAATCAAGTTAGGTAATTTTATAAATTTATTATAAATCAGTCAAGCATTCTGTAAAGTCAAGAAATTGGTTTATTAACATTTCTTAGATTTTTCTCAGAATATATTGGGTCGATATGATGAGAACAATAAATTCGAAATATTCATGGAATCGATATCACAGACCAGTGGTAACATAACTGCCGCCTGCAAGTCAATTTCGAAAGATTTTCATCCGGCCCCTGACTTTTAGATATATAATATGGATACACATATATTTTAATAATTATATATTTTCCATTATAACCTATATAAATTATTCCAATATAAACTATATTGGTTTACACGTGCAATGTAAATTAATGTTCTACATATTTTTCGTCCGACCCCTCATGTTTTTAAAAATTTTAATCTGGCCATTTTCTCAAAAAGTTTGGTGACTGTGAAATTTAATATAAAAAAATACTTAAACGTCTGATGACGGCAGTAACCATTGCTGAAAGCTCACAAATAATGTTTCGTTTTATTGTTCATTTAACCTTATAATTTTAAAAAATTTGAATCAAATATTAATTTCAAAGGTTAATAATATATATAATTTCTATAAAAAAATACTTGTTATAATATAGTACATAGACGTACTATAGTATAATCTACCACTGGTTACCGACTTCGAGATTTTTGATGTTTTTGCTGATATCTAACCAAACTTTGTTATAAAAAGTTTCCTGTTGCACTTAGAATTGAACAAGTTTGTTCAATAGTTTTATTACTATTGTATGTACCGATTGAAACCAGAACACTAATATCCAGATTGCAATTGCTGTTATGGTCAAATAATCATTTTAATAAATAAATGCGAAATAATAATCAGTCACATATTGTTACTTATTTTCAATATCGTGTCAAACCTTACGGAAAATTGAAATTACCTGTTACATTCAAAAAAAAAAAAAAGTTTATTACATTACATTTTTAAAATAAATAAGTACTGAAATAAAATCAAAAACCATTTAAGTAGCAAAAATTGTTTAATTTCATTAAAAAATTCTCTTAGAAACAATTACAAAAAAATAATAAAACAACAAATATTGTTAACTCGTTAATTCAAAGCCAATTGTTTTTTATACTGGGTGACTTCCTTAATTGTCTCGGTTATTTGATTAGTCCTAAAACACAAATATTTTTAATTTTTATGCTATTTTGAGTTTAAAAATCTAAAAACTTACATATCTTGCAGATTTGTTTTAATTGCTTGTGATTGAATGGATCCAACTCCCATTTCTTTCTTAGATTGCTCATTTTTCCAAGTTTCCATCTAAAATTTATTTTCTTCTTAAAAAACCCCATACATAATTCCTTGAAACACTCACCTGAACTTCTTGATACTTCATTTGATTCCTCAATTTATTAATATTACTAGAATACCTGGTAAGTTTTTCTTGAGTTTCCTTCAATTTGGCTAAAAACTGCTTTTCGGGTTCAGAAAGTTCTGATTTCTTCTGAGATACCAAAATTAACAAACGTTCGCACCTTTTTCTCAAACTTTCCTGCTTTTCTTTGATATCTTCATATTTTTCCGCTAAGCTTTCGGCCTTTTCTTGTAAATGCTGTTTTTCATTTGTAAACTTATTCAATTCCTTTAATTGAAATTTCTTCAACATGTGCAATACACGAACGCGCTTTCCAATTTCCTCTATTGCTTTCTTATGTTTTTCAAAATATTCGTCCCTAAATACTTGCGCCGTTCTCTGCAGTAATTCATAACTTTCTTGTGGGGTGCGTTCACCACAACCTGCTAATTTAAGGATAGGTTGAGAATTCACTTGACTCAGTATTCTCTGTATGTGAAAATCGAATGGTTCACTCAACATCTAAAATAAACTTATGAAATATAAAAGCGTTATGTATACTCTTTGTGATTTACTTTTTTCAAAGGTGTATTAAAATTTTCAATATCTTCAGTTTGCAACTCCTCATCTGTCGATAATGCGAAAGATACGGCGAGCGAACTTACTACTTGGCCTTGTGCAAGCACAGTAATAATACTTGTAGGATTGTAATAAACACCAAAACCAATAACTGGGTTTATGCTAGCAGACGAAGCAGTTTTGGTGCAGAGAAGGTAATCTGCAGTGCATGGCTGATTTACAATCAATTCCATAGCTTTATCATCTAAAAATAAGTTTCTATATTGTTTCCCACACAAAGCAGAAGTGAAAAAATTCATACCTGATTCTGATCCGTTAACAATTTGCTGTAAACCATTCAAAGCTGGTAAATTAATAGAGTGGACTCCTGCTTCGTGGGTCGCAAAATAATGTCCTAAACGAGATTCATCCGCATGCAAAAATACAGGACAAGAGTAGTCGCTTAATTTTTCTGTCACAGCATATCCTAATTCCAATTCTAGCGTTTCAAACACATACAAGGCACGATCTGGCGTGTCAGCAAAATGTAACTCTTCCTGCAAGTTCTATAATCGCGTTACTAGTAAAGTGGAAGTTTATAAAAATTAAATTACCTCTAATTTTGGATCGTCAGGTTCAATTGGTAAGACGACAGAATGAAATATTTTTCCTGTAATCGTCCCTATACATATTATGGGAGGATTTGAAGATTGACACAAGATTGAACATGAAGAATTTATAACAAGATTGTCATAATAAGGCCAAATCGGTAAGGGACCTTTTACATTTACTACTTTTCTACAAAACAAGCCAATAATGTTTTTGTAATTTACTTAAAAATTATTTTTACTCACATATTGCGGATATCAATTGAGATGAGATAAACCGCCCCATCTCCAGTTAAAATAAAAATTGGCCATTGCAATTCATTTACTTTGTCTTTTGATTGCTTAGTAAGTCTTTTCTGAAGTGGTTCGTTAGGTAGAACACTAACATTATGGTTAAAAGAATTTGATGGGTTGTATGTATCTAAAATGTCAAAATTTAAGAAAACCAATACTAATTCTGAGGCCTTCAGCTTACCGAGTGCAAATGGATTTGAATTTTGCTTTTGAGAAGGCAGTTCTGGTGGACCAAAATCAAAATCAACTCCGGTTTCGCCTAGGATACCGAGAAAAAATGATTTTGTGCCGGGCATTACGCCCATAGGAGTGCGACCTACGCTGTATACGCTTACAGCAACTGCAGAATTATTTACAATGTCGTATAATCTAAAAACAAAATGTCGTGACTTTGAAATTATTGTAAAACAAAATTTACGAACCTGAGGGCATTGTCTGACGTCAGCACCAAAATATGGGTACTATTTTCACTTGCGGGGTGAAATCTAACCTGTCGAACTTCAATATTTTGATTGTAAGTCAGTAGTTTCTCATCCAAACTGTAGCTCCTGCAAAATATGCAAATAGTTTTTTTAAAACAAAATTAAATTGTGATTGAAATTTTAACGTTAGTTTGCATTACAATGGCGGATTCTTGTAGAACAATAATTACAAGCTTCTTGTATACGCTTCCTTTTTTATTTTGAATGTACAGTCAAACCGGTTTTTATGTGGGGAATTGTTTATGAGCGATTTTTTTATGCAATATATCATAAAATTCCATCAAATGCATAGTATGAATAAAAATGAAATATTTTTTTGAAGGAATTCCTTTTATGCGGTTCCCGTCCCTAGCATAAAAACAGGTTTGAGTGTATAATATCTACAGTTACATAATTTTAAAGCAAAAATTAGTTTTCATCCTTCCAATTTACTGTTTGAAGAAATGTTATTTCTGCTGTCTTTAATTTAGCTTTGCGTTTTTTTGTCCAAAGTTTCATTTTCGTAGAGTAGGTTGGGAACCGCCATTACTTTGCAAAACATTAATACTGTTTCTTACTAGCAATTGACGAAAATGCACAAGACTAATATGAAGGCGTATTGAAATAAGTCAGTTCATATTTGCCTACCTCATTTCAATAACAAATAATATATTCAATGGGGCACTTGCCACGAACATAGTTGTGTTTATTTAGTTTTTGCGCAACACATCATTAAGTAATTCATTTTAAGTTTGATAAATTTTTATGGAAAGATGTGAAGTTACAAATTATTGTTCTTAATAATTAATAACTTATAATAATGTATTGCGCAAAAAAAATATTAAAGGTTTAGAAACAAAAACATCGAAAAAGAAAATAGATACATGCCTTTCATTAATTTTGACCATCAATATGGTGCACTGACGTGGTTGAAAATTTCAAAAATCTAGGAAGTAAAACTCAGCACCGAAAAATTGTACCAATCTGAATTCTTTAGGTTACTATCTCCTCGCACAAAAATATTCTAGAATCCGATTAAATCAAATTTGGATAATTCCTACTGTACCTGGTAATAAATTGGAACCAGGACTTTTCTGAAGTTTGCAAGAAAGTTGCTACAGAAAGGCAGTGAGACTGTTTGAGATTTCTACCAAATTTGATTAAAATATTTTTAAATCATCCTAGTTTAGTTAAATTACATTTTTTATCACAAAATACATCTTAATTTTCGCCAAACGTATAATTAATTGCAATTAACAACAATTACGAAGATGTGTATAAGAAGTAAAAGATAAAAGACTGTTAAAATTATATTTAATATTCAATTTAATAGGAAGCTCTTAGAATAACTTTGAAGAGACATTTAAGTAAATTTAATCCCAAATCTTTATTTAGGAAAAAGCAGGAAGAGCGTTACAGTAGCGGTGGTCGTAAACAGTTGCATTTATATCACGTCATATTAATTATGCTACCTAACCTTTTAATAAATGTCCGGACCATAATGAAAAGAAATTCTAATTAGGGAAATAAGAGCTGTGGCGTAAAGTCTTGGATTTATGATTTTTATTCGCGGCATTCGCAGGAAATGGTAATGCGACATGTTTTTACATCAACCGTAATGGATAAGTTTGGTTAAATGTGGCAAACTTCTCTGCATTATGCCGATAAATTAGAAGAACTTTACACCCTCAAAAGTTATATTCAAGGATAAATGTAAAATTGTTGTAATTTTGATGATGGGATGTTTTATTTGCGCGCGTGCTGCAAGCTTATAAAAGCACATGTACCTACCCTTTTTAGACAATCTTACCTATTTAATTACCAACTCTGAGTTCTAAATTACTTGGCAAAATATACAGCTCGCTTGTTTGCTTACTAGTAGAAAAATGTTATAGGGATGACAATCATACGCACTACAATTTTTAAAATATAATTTTACTTTTATTAAGTGCTTTATGCGTACCTCAGGCACGTAGCACAAGAATAACCGAAATTTTAAAATTCATTGCACATGTATGATATGATATATG
The DNA here is from genome assembly GCA_036346125.1 of Lycocerus yunnanus. Lineage (NCBI taxonomy): Eukaryota > Metazoa > Arthropoda > Insecta > Coleoptera > Cantharidae > Lycocerus > Lycocerus yunnanus. The sequence continues at coordinate 830,688 of JARFIX010000075.1, read as the reverse complement.
ACAGAAAAGGGTAGCAAAATATAGGGTAATTAAGAATCGAGGGTTGGGAAGCCGCAGTTTATTCAAAAAGTCATATAATGTTGCTACAATGTAATTTTTACATTTAATTCGGTTCACCAATATCTTTCATCTTTTTCGGTTTGGCCGATGGCAAATGGGAAGAAGTGAAACAAAATTCATGCGTAGTGGACCACATCAGATCATATATTAGATGTGTACTAGTCATTTTTATCATTTAGTCTGTTTCTCGAGTCCCTGGGTACATGCTTTTATTTTTTGGATAGGACATTAATATCTTTTATTTTTAACAGATGTTGCCTTTTTTGATTTCGCTAATGTCAGGTTTATGTAGGCATAGTACGTGTGATGCATTACAACGCAAATACAAAAAAATATTTAATAAAACAATGACATTCTACTAAATTATGTCAAAAATTTAAGGGTCCCTTATAGTCCCTTCTATACAAAATAAAACATCCAAGGATATATATGAGGATATTAAAAAAACAATTTATAGAATATTTGATCAGAACTCGATTCCTATTTTCGTCCAAGTTTTATTCACATCCTAAAATATTCAGGGTGTCATTTGTCACGTTTAGATGAGGAGTCGTAAAACTGAACTGCATCAAACACGAAAATCGTCCAGGAGCATGCAATTTTTGTACTATCTGTTGTTGATACGGAACAAGCTCATGGGAACCGTTTGTTCAAAATAAACGAACACTTCTTGTATATGAAATGACTGCAAGTTTAAAATTTGCAATACTTTAACTTAAAAAATGATCACTTTTTTTCGATCTAAGAAAAATAATGAAAAACAAAGGCACAAATTAAAAAAAAAGCAAAAGCACGTAACGTAATAATGGGTACCTTTTTGTGGGTGGTCAAACATGATTGACCAATGTGCGTGAGTGTCATTACTATTACATCAAGTGGTAAATAATAAATTTATAAGTACTAGGTACTTTGTTTACCTTAACAATACAAAGAATCATAATATTATGTAATTTATTTTTATACGCAAATGGTACAATTAATAATTTTGATTGTTTTGCATTTTTGGTTAACTGTATTTTCTAGAATATTCATATATGAAATATTAATTCCCATTTTATCGCGGTGTCCATTGCGAAAAATTAAACGATGTTATGAATACAAAATGTCCGTTCAACCTCATATTTTAGCTTGTATCCCTCAGGAGACTTGCATATGAGCTCGCATTTCTTCATGATCCTAAAAGGGATGTGCATGTTTACGTTTATGTCAACCTCGCGCGATTAGTGGTGCACCGCCAATTTTAATTTTAATACAAAAACGAAAAACGTTAGATAAGCGTTACAAATTTATTAATTTTTTAAAACGAAGATATACATACCCCCAACGAATACGTAATTAGAACAGTTAAAAATATTTAAAAATGAACGAAACGGTACACCTACCGGAATCTTAGAATCAATCAAATGTTTGCCCCGTGTGACCTACATAGTACATGGAATTGCAATTCGCGCATGGTGGTGTGCAATAAATAAATTGAAGACTTTTTATTTAACCGTTTTAATTTTATTGCATAATCAATAAAAAATATTTGCGTTGGCGAGAAGGTTCAAAAATATCAAACTTATTAGTATGTATTGTCATTTGCAGAAAAATATTCAAACGACGAAAATAAAAATCGTTTATCAAGCGTGTACTGTAATGACCAGAAAATATCCGAGAACAGTAAAATTCATTCAAACGATTCCACATTTTTGACTAATGTCTTTTACGGTAGATTTGAGTCCAGTTTTAAATCCAACAGGAATTATCGCAGTCGTTTGGATTAATCGTTTGTCGACTTTACAAAAATTATCTCGACTTCCGTTGGCTTTCTTTGGCCATTAAAATTATGCTTTATACTAACAAAGCTTTTGGGTTTTAAAAATTATACCGAGGAAAATGTGAAAAATTAAGATTTTACCTTCTGCAAAAGGATTATAAGTATTAAATTAGAACAGGTACGAAAAAACTTTTAATATTATATGGAGTATTAACACTTAACGACATAAAATCAGTATTCAAGTAGTAGCAAGCAAATCCCCGCGGGGTCGGTTAAAATTTTTGCCTTGTAAATCCTTGTTAAGTCCTTTACACTTCTTTTAATGTAGGGTACGAGACATTTAAACAATATCATAATCCTAATAATTGCAGTTATAAGCGTTGTTCTCGTAATCCTACAAACTTCTCCAATTTCATACAAACAGAGATACCATCTATTTATTAACTTCAACCATTACCTATCTATAGATACTCAGATAGTATCAATTAATGAATTAATCAAATTACCAATCTAAATTCTCTCGACTCGTCGTTAGAAAACCTACTGCGTCCTTAACATAGAAAAATATTTTTGAAGCTAAATCGCCAGAACATGGGATTAGAAATTGCACAAGTATTTCTTGGGAAGCTATTTGCCACCTTTGGTGTGACCAAGTAAATGATTTTAAATGACCTAAAGAAGTACCATAGTGTTGCAATAATTGTCGGTTATTACGGTTCTTTTAAAGTGTAAAACTGTAACAGGGGTTCAAGTCGACTGTGAAGTGATACGGTTAAAGTACGATAACACGAAGTCTTTGTATGTGATGATTAAAAAAATAAGTTTTTAGAATTGCTTAGAGAACGATGAAACGAGTCGAATGTACTATGGATGAACTCAATAATTCCAAAAATAACGCTAAAAATCGGTTTTAAAAATCATGAAAACGAGTGATTTCTCCATTTTGTTGACGCTACGTACGCCAATATGCTCCGAAATGCTATAGAACCAGCCCGGGGCCAACTAGAGCACCGCGAAAAATAAGTAAGTTGCTCCCTGCTATCTGTCGGGTCAACATCCACACTTTTTGAGTTGGACCGTTCTCGGGAGATATTTTTAATGAGTAAAGCGCGTCGCTCCGCTACAAGCCGTTTTGACAAACGCAACCACCGCAAGACTCGGATTCACACTAAAAATTAACTTCGTAAAAATACTTCTTAAATCGACGCGGTTCAATGTTTTATTCAAACAGCATACGTGACGGCTGCAGCAAAAAGTAATAAAATACATAATTTTAAGAAAAATAGCAAAAAAAATTCTAAATGAGGGGGGTTTAGGGGTGAGAATTTAGCCTATCATAGAAACGTCTTACAATTTTTGATTTTTAATACCTAAACGTGAAAATTTGTGAATCATCCATAGTTTATAATTTTTCTAATTATGTTCTTTTTCCTAATTTTATACCATCCCTATAGGGAGTTTTGCATTTTCGACTTCGTCTTACCGTACTATACGCGTTAATACAATAAAAGTTACAATTCATACAGGGTGAGCAAAAATGGTTGCTAATTTTGTTACTTCAATTTTTCTGAAGTCATAAAGAACGTAGTTTAGGTGCAATTGAAACAGTGCTCATTGTCAATTTAGTAACGTTGACGTTCTGTCAACCCCTTTTCTTAAACAAAACTACGACGTAGACTGTAGATGATCGTCTGTATTACAATCTCAATCCATTTTAGGACGCCTATTGAGTCTTTTATCTAAACAAACATGTGTTTTTTGGCTCAAATTGTTGGAATTTTTTGAATGGTAAATTGCAAGGATTATAAAATTGATGGTTAAGTGCATGAGTTCTAACACCAAACATTATTCCAATGGCAAATATGGCAAAGTCTGAAAGACCAGAGGGTAATTTTTTGGAACACTGCTTTGAGGGTTTCGTTACTTTTTTGGAAACATGAACCGTTTAGAAATAATTGCAATCAAAGTTTGCAGTAAAAGTTTGTTAATAAATGCTGATAAATATACGATACATTGATGACGTCATAGTCGAATTTCAGAAAATGTATCCCCATAATTACATTTTATTGTGATTTAAAATTACTTCTAAACATTAATAACAATGTGTTTCGAAATACAAGCATTGTTCAGTGGTTTGCATTTCTTGGGATAATTAGCTTTTGCTGATATTCGAAGGCGGTTTACAAGCCATTTTGACAACAGCCACCAAAAGTTTCGGATCTCTTTTTCTAATCACAGTGTTAATACTCCAGCTTATCCCCATCTAAATACGAAACAGATGCTACTTTGAAGTCTTACTAGCGATGTCTGTTTAGTTCTTGTAAAACTAAAGAATATAAGTTTATCACAGTAAGGCAATGTAATTACATCCCTATGTACGTCACGATATAAGTTGAACGAAACAAACTTCCATGATAACCACATATAAAACGAAGGAGCAATGTTTTGATTTGAAGGACATAGAAATTAAAAAAATTTATCTTAAATATTGGACGCACCAAAGCAACTCATCTCCAGAAGTGTGATTTCTTCAACGAAATCGGAAAGTTTGAAGCCATCAATTATGAATTTTTATTTGCTGAAATAAATGATTGATGTTACCTTGATGTTCCCTAATGCGCGATTTCTTCACCTAGAGATATCTTTTAGATAATCTATCTATTAGATAAATTAACGAAGTAACCAATCAGACATACGATTGGCTACTTCCTAAATTTATCTTATTTTCTTTATCTTATCTTAGTTTCTTGCAGCATTGCTGATGTTTTACCAGTAGTCCATCTCAACAACAAACCATTGTCAATCGTTTAATTTGCTCAAAACTGTCAAAACAAAAGTTTTTGTGAATATATTTACTTAGGTGAATCAATTTTTGTAGCGCTTTTGTATGAAAAAACATTGAAATGCACTTTTTGTCATTGATCCCCCCAATAGAAAAAATCCAGCACACACTAGATTACTGGCAGTATTCTCAAAAAAATTGACGGAATATTTACTATAAAACATACTACTTGTTTGATTTTTCCTATGAAGGTTTCGAAATTGATCCCCAAAGCAAAACGCCAAAAATGTAACAATTTTTGACCTGATCCTAACCCATACGGCAAGCACACTGTGAAGAGATTTCATGCTCGTATCTTGCTTGAATTTGTGTCCGTAAACAATAACAACATACATTGAAGATTAATTTACTAAGTTGTAAAAATGAACGGTTCTCAAGGAAATGATAAAAAGAAAGTAATAATTTTTGTCGTTGCTTTAACGTATTCGCAATACTTAGTAAAGCGTAAATTTCCCTAATATGCGTATTTGATTTCGAGTTTCACTCGAGCATGTTCATTGTAAATGAATATTGCTCTCAATACCCACAATGTATTGGCTGTATCAAAATTCACCCGTTCCGTCGCGTTGTGGTAAACCTTCAATAAGAGTGAAATCGTATATTGGCAGCTCTTCGGCTAAACTGCTGTTTACACCGACTCTTAAACTAACAGCACGACTAACTGTATACCACTCAGTATAAAACAGTCACAAAAACTGTCCGTAAAAAACTCGGAAAAGATCAGAAGAGAACAAATTTGAGTGTATTAAAATTCCTATCTTGAGTAAACCGTTTATGTTTATTTTACCTAAAAATTTTTAAATGGAAAACGTTAATTGTGGAAGTCGGTCGTAAGAGAAAGATGCCCAAAAGAATTTGTGGGCAAAATTAAACACTTGCTACCCTAAAATACACATGTACGCAAGTAAAGTTATGGGTATTAAATTTGCATCCCAGGACAAACACGGACGCGATTTTTCACAAAGGGTGAGTTGACTCGAACGGGGAGGTAACTTCTTTTTTAGATAGATCCATTTTGCAGATACACTACAAAAAATAATTTTTTTAAGAAGTAGTTATGGAACGAATCTTTTGTAATCATCGATCGATTATTTCATTTTGACGTTTCTCGAAATGTAATGGATTTTCGAGAAACCAATTGATTTAAAATTCTATTTCTGACCAAGTGTAGGCGATAATAAAAGAAAATTTGAAGCGTCGTTTTAAAAATTAATACACTTAATCGAAATTGTAAGTTAATCAAAGTTTTAAAGTGGAAAGTTGTAAAAACTTGAAATTTTTTTGTGACAGTGTAGATTTTGCGGTAGTGGTGGATATTCTGATAATGTCTCGCCAGTAGGAATTATTAAAAGTCCAGCAACCCTTTACTCTTTCCCTATAATTCTTTTGTTTCTCGATTCCCGTTCCCTCGTGGTTGGGCCGCTATAAATTTGGAAACGGTATCGTTTTACATATCCTATGATCATCACAAACAAAGCATCCAGATTACGTAACCACTTTTCTTGCTTGCATTGAATTTTATATAATTTAATGCTTCTAATTAACACGGGAATTTAAATTTTTTGGATCAAAATGAAGTGAGGGCCATATACTTGGCGAAAAATTTAAAATGTTGAAAAGAGATATTGTGTAAGAGCTTAAATGGCAAGCAATATGAATATTCAACTGGAAATATATGTAATTAAGAATACATAGGTTATAATACAGAATTATACGAGTCGGCAAGTTGGGCTGTAAGATTTCAAAATTAACATAAAAAAGCAATAAAATTATTGTTGGATTAAGTTTTGGCAGAGTGCGGGAATCCACGTATCTTGCGGGTTTACTGGAATAATTCGAGAATAAAACTCCATTTAATTCTTGTATAACTTTACGGAATTGTTTTCTTACCCGCCGACAACCCCCCGTGTAACGAACCTGTGTCTTATCGCAAAGCGAACACGTAGGCAAAAAACAATTCAAATCTATATAAAAGGCAATATAAAAGATAGAAATATATTTACTTCTTTCGGCCATTTTGTTAATCCATTACTTTATAATCTAAACGGTTATTTAATTATGAAAAGCAGTGTTTACTCGTTAATTTTCTTGCAAAGCGTTTTTTGGAAAAGTGGTGAAAGTAAATTGTACAAAAATTAATAGGTTCGTAGATATGAAGGTATTAATGGCGTAGGCACCGTTGGGTATTAAATATTAGGATATATATATTTAATTTGAAATGCCATTATTATGATGGCGATAAATTAACGTAACGACTGGAGAAAGCAAACAACGAAAAATTAAAACCGTTATCGATGTTAAATTCAAATATAATAACTCAAAGCAAGATATCGTTTAACCCCAATGGGGCATTAAAAATGTGAAAGACGGAAAATACACATTCAGCACGTTGGTCAGTCCTGATAAAAAATCGACTGTTTAGCATCGGGTGGTATTTTATTAAACACACACAAACTTCGAAAGCAAATATTGAATTTTCACCGATTATATCTATTGGTAGGCATTTATTATCGCATTTAAATTTTATAAAGCAATAATTCAACCAGTTCCATAATAAACAAGAAAATAAATGATTAAGAAGTTCGATTACGGCACTGCAGTAGATATTACTTATTTTGAAGGTTAATAATAAACAATGTAAAATATGCCCCTACTTCAACAGAACCACAGCTACCTATTAGCTTATAATCAAACCTTCCCAGTTTATTATTTATTCATTAATTAATTTTCTCACACCCCAGCTATCGGTTATCCCTTGCTGCTCCTATTTTACCATCGGATCTAGTCTATCGTTACTACCTTTCTTGCGGTTGTAAATTAAAATTAAAAAATATCCATAAATTTTCTTCTTTTAAAATAATGTCGAAAGTTAAAAAATAATTTAGTCTTATAGCGTAATGCACGAAAAGGGTAAGTGACACGTGTAACAACTAGTAACTGAATTATGAAGTTTCTTTACCACTGAGGGTAGTAAAGTGAGGTCCTAAAACACCTGAGGAATTCATTTGATGTTGCAGAATGTTGTAAAAACTCAGGTCTAATGAAAAATTCGGGGCAATCACATGGCGTGTCGAAGTATTAAAATTTCCCAACTTTTATTGGTCTATTTTTATGAGCAAAACTTCAGATTGACTTCATTAAATGTTTGTTTAACGCCTTTTGTTAGATTGAGTTGAATTTTTGATAACTCTTGTAATGCGATATTTTCTACACTATAAAACACGAAATCGTAGAGAAATATAATGTAATAAAAAATTTGTTATAAAGTCGGCGCATCAATTTTTAAAAACTAATATCGTCAAATTTACTTCAGAATTACGCACAATTTTTAATATTACCTATGCTGTTGTAATTTTTTAGTTGTGAATTACCTTCAAAATGAAACAAACTAATGAGACTACCGTGTTCCACTAACTTTTCTTTAAATTCCTCTCGGTTTCTTTGACAACAGCAACGTAAATACTTTTCGGTAAATACTACGACATGCAACAGTTTTTCCTTACAAAATTAAGTAATTAAAAATATATCACAATTTATTATGTTATAAAAATGTTTGTCTTTTAACTATCGCAATGTCATCAATTTCAATTATGTAATCAATAACTTTCGTTACGTTGTCTGGGTAGTTTGGAGAATATTTTTAACTTTTGCTAATTCTGTACAAGATTAGCAATTATTTCGAAGTTGTAGAGAGAATTATCTTTTCTGTTTGGTGTTAATTAACAGATTCGTAATAAAAAAAACTTGTAGCCTGCTACGCGATAGCTACGTTTTATTTCTTGTATATTATAAGGTGCAGCATAATAAAATGTGCCACGCTAATACACAAGAACCTATCATTTTGATGCAATCGAAGAAAAAATATTATCATTACCTTTTTACTATATTCGAGATTTACATTATTAACAACAATTTTCTCTAAAATTTTTGTTTAAAGCCAACGTGTAATTTCCCTTAATTGCAGATTTTTGTTGACAATTTTAGGTCAATATGTCAATTTTATGTGCTGTATTTTGGAATAGTTGTCGAAACCACCACTGCACCATGAAGATTTTCTAATTTTGTTACCTACGTTACGATGGAATGAATCTTATTTCAGTTAATATCAGCTCTTTCGTCATGAAGGAAGGAGTTACTGTAGCATTGTCGGGCGGATTCAATAGATAAAACAATTATTATGATGTAATTGTCATTTATCAAACAGAAAGATTTTAGCAGCGCATCGAGATCCATACATAATTTGTTATTTTGCATGGGCTAAGTTAAAATTCAAGGATTATTTAAGTTATTTTTAGAATACTACCAGCATAGTTTTATGAGTTTATATTTTTTTGAATTGACTTTGAAATTTATTTATTTACTTATGTTTTGTGTTCGATATTGATTATGTAATTTAAAAAAGGGTTATCCTTTATTTTACGATCATTTTGTTTAAAGCACCTTTCAAGTTTTTCTTTATTTTTATTAATACGTAGTAGGTGTAATTAACATCTAATCATTCCTAGTCGAATATTCTAATGTGGCTGAACAAATAAATCTTTTTTTTTTATTTGTTGTTAATATCAATTGAGGTCTTAAAATTGTGTTCATGGAAAATATGAAGGTGAAATCCGTCAAATCACCTGAGTTATAGTAAACAAAGTGGAACTCGGATGACCGCAGTTCTTGGGCTTCTATACAGCTACCTTTCTGGTTAACAATAAAATAATATTTAGTAGTAATTTTTTGTTAATAGTAACCGAGACCCAGATAATCTGATTTAAAATGCAGAAATTTCAGAACAGGAATCTAGTTATTATTCGTTAATCCCCTAAACTAATAGTGGAGCGGGAGATCGCATAAAAGTCGCTTATTTAAGGAGTAACCCAATATTGGCGTAGAACTAATCGAGCAATACCTTAAAATGTTCGTCTTGAAGTACTGTATATAAATCCAAAATTACGACATCGGCCGTTTGGACTGACAGAAGTTATAAGCCAAAAACTGAAAAAAATGATTTTTTTCGTATAAATTAAAAGAATTTCTTATCTCGCTCGTACTTGAAAACCGTTATAGTTATAGGCACGATTTTAACACTGTTCTTTAGTATGAAATGTCTACTTTCCAACGATATATAAAAATATATGCCAATTCAATTTAAATCAACCCTAATTTAATATTATATGTGAACGGTATAATCAACATTAAATAAATGGAGTTCAAGTCTCAAGTTTTCTCTTGAATAACATTCTTATCAGATAGAAATCTAAAAATTCCTACACGTGACAAAATGCGAAATTTTATAAGGAATATTTCATACGCTTACATTATATACTTATTTTGATAAATAAAAACAGGAGAACACAAAAACTAACAAAATATGTGATATACCGCTTGACCCCGACACTCTCCGTTCCACCCGCAGATGCCTAAAACGTTAGGATCTGACGCGGGAATTATAATTATTCACTCGAAAAGACTTTTATTTTTCAAATTAAACATTCTATGAAACTAGTATTACTGTATTTTAATGTTTATTTATTTAGTTTAAATGTATATTAAAAAATTATATAAAAAAAACATTCTATGAAACTAATATTAATGTATTTTAAAATTTATTTATTTACTTTGCATCTATATAATTAAAAATTAGCATCTTCTTCCTTTCCACTTTCATTGGACCCTCTTTCAATGCAAAAGATTCCCTTGATATCCTGGTAAAATTGGGAACTTGCCATACCAAAGAACTAAAAATGACTGCTTTGAACATTTTGAACTATCTTAATTTATTTATTTATTATGATTATAATAAATTACAACGACATGAAATTGTATAATACATAATTCAAAGTAAGAATAACATAGCAACAAATTAATAGTCAAATATAACAATAAAGAAATAAAGGGATTGGGATATACACAAAATACTATAAAGGAATAATGATTCCAAAGCTACCCAAGGATGTCGACTAAGAGTCAGGATAATAAATGTCTAAATTAGAGAAGACCTCCAATCCAAATGCGATAAATTAGAAAAACATAAAATAAGTTGAACACTTGGACAACCTAACGAAGACCGTTCTAGTCGAAACGAAAAACAAAGTGGGTAAACCGAAAAGTGCATCTTTGCCTGGACGTAATTTTTTTTCATTGTTAACCTGATTTTTTAACAAGTATATATTATACAAACTTTATGTAATGTGTAAGTACCCCCAAATGTGCCTAAGTACTTTTTAAAAATCTAATCTAATTGGGTATTATTATTATTATCTATTACCTATTTAACTTACCAATGTTTGGAAAATATTTCATTGAAATTTTTTTACAAGTGGTAAAAAGTTCATATTAAAAGTTAACACTGAACAAAAAGAATACAGCCAATTAACTACCCCCTAAAAATAGTAAATGAATTTTGAATTTTAAGTTCGTACATTTTATTTTTAAATACACTTTAGGTTCCGTCGCATATCATTGCAGATTTTGTTCTCTATTTATGTTATTTCCAATGTTAATGTTTAAAATAATTAACAAATTAGATGTATATTATTGTGGTTTTTTCGTGAAAGGACCCCTTTCCGAAATTCCGTTGCAACACCATAAAAAAATTAACCCAGTTGTCTAGGATTAATCAGCGGAGAGCTATGAGACTTACCCAGTAGTGAGTTCTGAAAATGAATAAATGTTCGGCGACCACAGCGCAATTAAAACTCAAATATTGAAACGTGATTTCAAAAATTTGCTTTATTGTCAAACCGATTTTGGGACAAAATTCCAAATATGCCAGGTGGTGTAATTGTGTTTTGCTTGGCAATTGAAATTTAAATTTAAAATTGGAAATCATTTGCTGAAATTTAAACCACCAAACAATTCTGTGTCTTGTGTAAATCTTTACAATGGTAATAATTTTTAAAATAATTATTCAAAATGTTTTAACACAAATAAAATTTTATTAAATTAGCGCACAAATGTTTAACGACTGACCTTATCGACACTCCAGGTGTTTGCCCTAATGCTGACGCCTTCAATTATCCAATTCACATCCAAAACTCGTTGACTCGTACAAGTAAAACTTTGATAATTCCAAATAGCTTCTCTTTTCGACTCAATACAAACTTAATGACTCGCTGCACAAATCAAACTTGAATAACTTCAAAATGGCTCCTCTATAAAATTTTCATTTGCTATCTTTGCAGATTCGATAAATCCAACCAAAAACTTTGATCAATTCGCAAAATAAAACAGACGACCCCGTCTTCAGAAGGCACTATCACAAACTCAAAAATTTACCGTTTTCACGGCAACGCAAATCAAAAATCTCAAAATTCACGTCTTTCAACTGACGTGCGTTCAGTCTTGAGTTCCCAGACTGACTGCCTTTTACTTTCTTTTCTTTTCAAATTGCCAACATTCAAAAACACTCTTTTCGTCTTCAAATTTTAAATTTTATCTTGCCATAAACAAGCGGCCCCAAATAACACTAATGTCAAATAATCACATTGTCAAATTCATCAAAACAAATCATAATTTTGTGTAAAAAGGTGTTGAAAGTAACAATATTTTGGCATTCTTGTTGGCAAAATAAAGCAAATTAATTTTGTTGATCTTCAAATTGATCAACAAATCGAAATTCTTAAAAAACATTTATTCTTTCTCGCAGGTGACGAGAAACCCAACACTACTGGTAAGTAACTAGTAAAAACCATTTTTTGTATTTTTGAAGTCTAACTTCAAAATATCACCACAACTTTGCCCTCTGTTGAATTGGCTCTTTGTTGCTCTTTGCAAAAGAAATCAACAAAAGTCAACTTCAACAAACTCTCTAAAATGTGTTTTTACCCAATTGAATGTTATTTTAAAGTTTAAATTGTTTTGCAGTCACTGGCTTCTCTTTTATTATCAAATTTACAAGTTTAATTAAATTAAATAAAATTTCCCATTCAAATAAAAATCTTCTTTTTCAAAATAAAAATAACTTATAAAATTAACTACTAAATAAAAACTTAAAACTGGCATAATTCTTTGTTATTATTTTTCCCTAACTCAGAGGTGTCTAAATTAAGTTCATCATCGTATGAATAAATCATATCGAGATGAAATTTCCACGAATTTTCCTGAATCTGGATATTTTAACAAATACGTGTTTTCGTTTACGGATTCTACTAAGTAGGGACCCTCAAATGGAAGCTGAAGTTTTTGACATTGGTCTTTGGCTCTGTTGCCAACACGCAAACTTTTAATTATGACTCTGTCCCCCACTTTGAATTTACATTTTTTTTATTTTGTTATTGGCTTTACGCAAGTATCTTTCGTTACGTCTTTTTAATTTCGCTTGTGTTTGTTTTAAAACCTCATGATAACTAATGTTTTGATCAAAAACCCATGGTCTTTTTGGTAGCTCGTTAAACATCAAAATATTGGAGATTCCTCCGTTACAGAACTAGGCGTGTGATTTATAAATTCCTCAACCATCGGAATGTATCCGGCCCATGACGTTTGATCTGATTTTGTTTGCCAAAATTTATTTTCTCCTCCTGTTAACATTTTACTAGCCTCTCTACCTTGTACATGATTTCCTGCGTAGCTACCTATTTCTTCACTAACATAATTAAACTTTTTACTAATCTCTAATCTGTTAATTTTATTACCTACTAAATTGTTTTCAAGCCAACTAAACGTTTCCAATCCAATAATTACTGACTTGTTTTGTGAATCTATTATCATTTTAAATTTCCTTATCAAATCTATGCCCAAAATGCAGTTCAATGCTAAACCTTTCATCATTAAAATGCTATCGGTAATTGCATGTGTTCCTATCTGAAATGTGGCCATTATGTTTTGTTTATCATTGCAAACTTTTGTTGTTTGCTGCAACTAAATTAACCTGTTTTGATTTGATAACGTGACCCTTAAAATTTTCAAAATTACTTTTCAATTTCCTTTTCCTTTTATCTAATCTCTTTTCAGTTATTCCTAAAATTTGTGTTTTGCATTTTCAATTCTTTCCTTCACTCCCAATTCAATGTTTTGTTTTTGATTTTTTAACTCTTTTATTAATTCTGGCCGTTGCACTAAATTTTCTTTCAAAACTTTTACCTCCACTTCAACCTTGTCTACCCTTACATTAGTAGTTTTTAAATCATCCCGCAATTCTAAAAATTTTTTCCTCCATATCATCAAATCTCTTATTCAACTTTTCATACACCCCATTCAAATTTTCATACACTCCATCCAAATTTTTACACACCCCATCCAAATTTTTTTTATTTTCTTTAACCGCTCCTACGAGATATAGCATCATTTGCTCCATCCTCTCCGTTACGTTCATCTCCTCTACGTTTGCCATTGCTTTTTTTTTTATTTAAATTTATTGTTCTGAAAATCCAGTTGCACAAATGCAATTTAAACTTTAAATATCGAGCCCGACGTTGCGATTTCAAATCAATCTTGTTGCCCCACGTTGGGCGCCAATTTAGTTATTGTGGTTTTCGTGAAAGGACCCCTTTCCGAAATTCCGTTGCAACACCATAAAAAATTTAACCCAGTTATCTAGGATTAATCAGCGGAGAGCTATGAGACTTACCCAGTAGTGAGTTCTGAAAATGAATAAATGTTCGGCGACCACAGCGCAATTAAAACTCAAATATTGAAACGTGATTTCAAAAATTTGCTTTATTGTCAAACCGATTTTGGGACAAAATTCCAAATATGCCAGGTGGTGTAATTGTGTTTTTTTGCTTGGTAATTGAAATTTAAATTTAAAATTGGAAATCATTTGCTGAAATTTAAACCACCAAACAATTCTGTGTCTTGTGTAAATCTTTACAATGGTAATAATTTTTAAAGTAATTATTCAAAAATGTTTTAACGCAAATAAAATTTTATTAAATTTAGCGCACAAATGTTTAACGACTGACCTTATCGACACTCCAGGTGTTTGCCCTAATGCTGACGCCTTCAATTATCCAATTCACATCCAAAACTCGTTGACTCGTACAAGTAAAACTTTGATAATTCCAAAATAGCTCTCTTTTCGACTCAATACAAACTTAATGACTCGCTGCACAAATCAAACTTGAATAACTTCAAAATGGCTCCTCTATAAAATTTTCATTTGCTCTCTTTGCAGATTCGATAAATCCAACCAAAACTTTGATCAATTCGCAAAATAAAACAGACGACCCCGTCTTCAGAAGGCACTATCACAAACTCAAAATTTACCGCTTTCACGGCAACGCAAATCAAAATCTCAAAATTCACGTCTTTCAACTGACGTGCGTTCAGTCTTGAGTTCCCAGACTGACTGCCTTTTACTTTCTTTTCTTTTTCAAATTGCCAACATTCAAAACACTCTTTTCGTCTTCAAATTTTAAATTTTATCTTGCCATAAACAAGCGGCGCCAAATAACACTAATGTCAAATAATCACATTGTCAAATTCATCAAAACAAATCATAATTTTGTGTAAAAGGTGTTGAAAGTAACAATATTTTGGCATTCTTGTTGGCAAATAAAACAAATTAATTTTGTTGATCTTCAAATTGATCAACAAATCGAAATTCTTAAAAAACATTTATTCTTTCTCGCAGTGACGAGAAACCCAACACTACTGGTAAGTAACTAGTAAAAACCATTTTTTGTATTTTTGAAGTCTAACTTCAAAATATCACCTAATATATTTCACGATACAGACGAAACAACAAAAACAGAATACTTTCATGTGTTATTGTGTATGTAAATATTTCATGTGTACCTTCTTGTTTTATTTTTTATTTTTGGCGTTTTGTGATCTGGCTATTAGAGACTTATAGGAGTCCTTTTATTTGTTTGTTGTTAGGTTTGAGTATTAGTTTGTTATGTTACTTTTGTATTGTATATTATCCTATGTAGAATTTCACCTCGTTATAAATTTTATTATA
Source organism: Lycocerus yunnanus (assembly GCA_036346125.1). Lineage (NCBI taxonomy): Eukaryota > Metazoa > Arthropoda > Insecta > Coleoptera > Cantharidae > Lycocerus > Lycocerus yunnanus. The sequence continues at coordinate 815,133 of JARFIX010000075.1, read as the reverse complement.
ATATTATAAACATTATTGTCAGCATACAAATAAATTACGATAGTTCAAAATGTTCAAAGTAGTCATTTTCAGTTCTTTGCTATGTCAAGTTCTCAATTTTACCAGGATATCAAGGGAATCTTTTGCATTGAAAGAGGGTCCAATGAAAGTGGAAAGGAAAAAGATGCTAATTTTAATTATATAGATGCAAAGTAAATAAATAAATTTTAAAATACATTAATATTAGTTTCATAGAATGTTTTTTATATAATTTTTAATATACATTTAAACTAAATAAATAAACATTAAAATACAGTAATACTAGTTTCATAGAATGTTTAATTTGAAAAATAAAAGTCTTTTCGAGTGAATAATTATAATTCCCCGCGTCAGATCCTAACGTTTTAGGCATCTGCGGGTGGAACGGAGAGTGTCGGGGTCAAGCGGTATATCACATATTTTGTTATTTTTTGTGTTCTCCTTTTTTTATTTATCAAAATAAGTATATAATGTAAGCGTATGAAATATTCCTTATAAAATTTCGCATTTTGTCACGTGTAGGAATTTTTAGATTTCTATCTGATAAGAATGTTATTCAAGAGAAAACTTGAGACTTGAACTCCATTTATTTAATGTTGATTATACCGTTCACATATAATATTAAATTAGGGTTGATTTAAATTGAATTGGCATATATTTTTATATATCGTTGGAAAGTAGACATTTCATACTAAAGAACAGTGTTAAAATCGTGCCTATAACTATAACGGTTTTCAAGTACGAGCGAGATAAGAAATTCTTTTAATTTATACGAAAAAAATCATTTTTTTCAGTTTTTGGCTTATAACTTCTGTCAGTCCAAACGGCCGATGTCGTAATTTTGGATTTATATACAGTACTTCAAGACGAACATTTTAAGGTATTGCTCGATTAGTTCTACGCCAATATTGGGTTAGTGAACGTTTTTGGTGTTTATCCGCTCCACTATAAGATGATCACAGGATCCATAATTGACTTTATATAAGTTTTAAATTTATACTTTAGTTAAGAATTAAGTAACCTAACCTGAAACTTAAAACGCGATATTTTCAATATGACATTTTTAAAATCGATGACCATGATCTATTAAAAACTACTGCATCGGTTTGTTATACGCAGTCAGGATTTTCAAAAAAAAAAATTATTTTCATTTTATTTCCCTAATGTACATAATATGAATATTTAAGTACGTATACAGAAAATTTCATGTCAATCCGACAAATATTCTCAAAGTTACACACATAATTATTGTAAAGACGTCCCAGAGCGTTTGAAATTAGGTAGAGCAGAGGCCAGGAGGGCCACTCTTTGCCTAGAACGCTGCTCCTTATTAACCCTTGTATTGTATTCAGATAAATTAAGTGACAATGTAGTTGTGTTCTTTTTATACCTACGAGCTAAATTTTGAAGTAAAATTATTGCTATGTGTCAAGTGCTTTTGAAGCGTTTTAAAAGTCGGCGAGCAAGATTTCTTGGAAACGGCTCAACCGATCAGTTTCAATTTTTTCCAAAAGCTATACAAATATATTTTTTAGTAATTAATCGAAGGTTTTTTCTGGCCGATAAATATTTTCCATTTTATAAACAATTTGAAGCCAAAATTTGTACTGAAAAACTTTTTAGAAAAATTTTTTTATTTTGCTTATTCCTTCGATTAATTACTAGATAATACTTTTTATTAACGAAATCTGTTCGGTTTGTTCGTTTTAGATAATCCGATCTACAGATATCTAGAAATTACTAATCTGGAATATTTCTAGAACATTTTAGTGAAAGAATTTCCCGAAAAACTTGAAAAATATTTAAATTAATCACTAATGTAAATACCGCAAGTTAATTAATTACCGTAAACTTTTAACTCGCTTTTCTCAAAATAACATTTTTTGAGCTGGTTGGCATTCTATCTTAACCCATCCACTACAATGTTACGAAAAAGCTACTCTTTATTTTAATTTGAAAAAAATTAAAAGTAATCTTTAAAAGTTATTTCAATATATTTTACAGCTAACTTTAGTAAATTTAAATGTTTAATGTGAAAATAAAATTCAGAAACGTGAAAAAATCAACAAAATTATGGTTTTCATATAAAAATTCAGAACTTCTTCCGATTTTAATATAATAAGCTTAAATTTCAGCTGAACACTGTTTGGGTATCAAATTGAAGTTACATTGGCTGTGGTCGTCTCATACCCTAGTATGCCAGCTAAGGGTTAAACACTAATAAATCGATTTAAATAAATTTTGCGGCATTCGACTTCATATAAAATTAAATTTGCTACCGCCTTTACCAAAACAAAATGCATTCATACAAAATTTCTCAAAAACTTAAAAAACATCCCTGAGCCAAAACAAAACTCGAAGGGGTGGATGTTTACCGCCTTGGATCACGCTGATCCATGATCCAAGTTTGGTAATTACTTGGTTATTAAATTATCAATAAAGCGGCAAATTTGTACCTCGGATTAAGGTGATTCAAAGGTGAACTTCTAAAAGACGTAGGATTACGCGAAGGTACCTATAGCAAACTAGAAAATACATTTTACTTGAAACTGTATACTGAACCAGTTTCACTTGCATTTTTACATAAATACACTACACTTCAAGTTATCGTTTGACCAACCAATTTTTGATAGCTTTAAAACGTCTCTCACAAAATGATGAGCTGATTGAGATCGGAATATGCCCAATTCCCCAACACATTTACACGCGTGATTGAATAATTATTTGGCGATATTCTTTGCGCATTGGTCTCTAAAAATTTGCATGAATCGGTTTAAATATGTAATTCCGCCCTTAATATTCCTGTGGCCGATAATTTGATCCCCAGTAATTGATCTCTTGGTAATTTCATCCCCGATAGTATGATCCCTGGTAATTTCACCTCCGGTAATTTGGTCACCAGATGATTTCACCCTAGTTCAATTTCTAAAATTATTATCTGTAGTTTTTTTAAATAATAGTATAATTTTGTTAGAGAAGCACCGGTCGAGCTTAGGTCAGTGTTAAGAAACTCCCAAATCGAGGGAGATCCACTCCCTTTCTAGTAGCACACTTTACCGAAAAGGACCGTTCTAGAGAGATATTTTTAGTGAGTAAAGCGTTTGTCAAAACGGACCGGAGCGGAGGGTCGGTTTTGATAAATGCAACAACCATGGCAAATCTCGGATCTACCCTAAAATCAATAGTTAAAAGTTTAAATCGTGGTATCAATATTGTGAGAGATCCTTTTTTTATAATTAAGACCGTTTAAAGAGATCCACCGGTCGAATTTAGGTTAACTGTTAGGTAAAATTACGAAAAACCAATTTCTCAGAAAATTTAATTACCGAAGGGTGAAATAACCGGGGCAAAATTGCCGGGGGTCAATTTACCAGGGGACCTAATTACTGGGGGTCAAGTTATCTAGTTCTGAATACCCTCTCTGAATCACTGAAAACAGCATTAAGAACTTACCCCATGTCTCAAGACACTATGTACAAAAATTACCTGCCAAAAAGTGTGTTTTGGCAGTAATCGACACCTCTAGTAATTCAAGTTTTTTGGTTGGTTCGTTCGCGCATCTTGAAATATCGTATGTTGAATTTTATTGGTTTGGTGGCCAATGAATATAAAAATTCAGTAAAATATTCTTTGAAATACTCACTAAAATATTATAAGTACTCGTACATGCACATGTGAGTGCGGACAAACAACAAACAAATAAGAAGAATAAATACTAAAAATATATTTTTATTAAATTCACAATTTGTGTTTTATGTACTGGAAAATTTGATGCAATCCCACTTTACCAGCTTCACCTTCCAGAAAAAGAAAGTCCATAACGACGTCTTCTACTTGTTTCGTTATATTGACAGACGCTTTGATATAACAATTTGGTTGGTACGAGACTTTTTTACGTTTAGGATTATCTAAACTATCATGTTCGTCATCGTTTTTTCGTTTCCCTCCTGCCTTAGCTACATCAGTGCTAGAAACATGCTCAATTTTCTTCTCGTTGTTTTCTCGTTCTCGCCTTCTTCTTGCTTGGCGTGACCACGTATTAGATCGAGCCAAAATGTGCAAAGCAATTTTATCATTTGTTTCGTTTATAACTTCCACTTCTATGGCCAAATCATCAAACAATATCTTAGCTTGATGGAGAACATCTTTAAAATTTGATTTTGTGATTGTATACCGCAAGGGTTTGGATTTCTCAGTAGGTTGTAGTGATTTTTTTAAATCAATGTCGTAAAACGTCCATGCAATTGCCCAACGAGTAGTATTACCTTGACAGAATTCGGTCTTTGTATAACTCGCGATGCCAATTTGGCTCAACAATTTTCTAACGGCGGTAAACTCTTTTTATGGCCGACCATACATGTGTAAATTTTTACCTTTTTATCGAGTTCCTTACTTTCAGTAATCATTTTGCTTACAAACTGAACCTCTCCGCCATCAATTACTACTTCATTTTCCGTCGCTGCAAATGCATTAGGTGGGCGCTTTCGATCGGTTCGTTTCGCATTGTGAAGTGGATTTAATTCTTGACTTGACGCAAAGAACGGTGGATTGCACATACAAAAAATCGTAAATTTCGTCGGTTACAGCATCGCGTAATAACGCGTCACCTTCGACATGCTTTACATTTATCAAATGTAGCAAATTATTTCTTTTCACATTTTTATGTGCGTAATCCAAACTCTCCCTATCGATATCCGTCGCAACCATAGACCAATTTTTACTTTTAGCTGCAAGTAGAGGATAAATGCAAGATGCACCGGTACCAACATCGATTCCTTTTACGTGCTCGTTTCGTTGAGCAATACTCAACAAGTCTTCGATCCATAAAATATAATTTAATCTCAATGGAACGGTTGGTATCAATTTGGTAAGTGGCATTTCTACGTCCAAATCGAAATCCTTTTTTTTTAAGTAAAGTGCACGTAAGAGACCTTAACGCATTAATATCTTTGAAATCGATGGTGACTTTTCCTGCTAAGTCTTGCTTTACGTGTTGCCGAAAATTTGGATAGTCTATCGCCAGCTGTTTAAAGTTTGGCGGTGTTTTGTAAATGTTGCGTGGATGCATGAATTTGTTTACGGACATTTTGGTTTTTGAGCTATTGGAAGATTATATTTTTCCTTATATGATTTTAAATGGTTTACCAATCTAAAAATATATCCGATTATCGTTTTTATATACGACGACATTTCGGCAGCAGCTGGCGTTTTGGAAGCCAACTTGAAGAAGCTACGGTAATTTAGTGATTATTTCACGAATTGGGTTATTAAAATTGGTGTAAAATACATATCCCACAAGCAAATTGAACCAAATAGAAAATTAAGCTATATAAGAACATAAATATCGGTGCGATAAAATCACATAGCGCAAGCTACATACTCGAAAAGCTGCATGTGGCTTATAAATTTCTGAAGGTGGTGAAATAACGAAGTCATTGCTTAGTTTAGCTGCGTTACGATAGTATTTAGGGGACAATATTAATGCAGAATACAAAACAAGGTGCCTAATCTTATATACACGGTAACTTCCAAACTGCAATTAGAAGCAAACGGTTAGTTATAATAAATTACAAAATATTTCTATACCAGGCAACTTTAAATAATGCCACTTTAGAAGCCAAGATGCGAAGGTATAATGTATTCTCAACAAACTTTAGTAATATAGCGCAAGATTAACAGCGACATCAAATTTGTAACATCGTTAGATGTGATACGGACTCGCGTATATAAAAAATAATAATAACAAATTTTCATTAGTGTCGCTCACCAAAACAGACGTACACGAAAAAATGAAAGTGTGCAATGCTGCAAGCAAAATTGAAATGTTAGAAAATTTCCATCAATTAATTATCGTGCATAATTACGCAAAACTATCTAAAATAGTGCTAAAATTGCCATCAGTTCATTTAAATAACGGCATGTGACACATAAATAAAACCAAATTGCTAAGAAGTTTAAATTATAAGGACATATATCTTCGCTAGATTATAATATACCACCGTTTGTATGACACAGCTAATGGAACTTTGAAAATTCCGAGACAGGTGTTACTATACTTTTAAAGCAATTAACTTTGCCCTTTGGTATCTAATGGGCCTTAATTTAAGGAAGAATCATGTAATAAAATTTATTTATAAACGATAATGAAGTGCACCCTCGTTAGTATAATACCAAACAATATTTGCTCCGAATTAAATATAAATTATATCGAAGAATATCATTTCGATGTGCTATACTCAACTGAGCGTATAGGATAAACAGGATCAAAGGACATTTAGTTTAATTTTAATCTTGAAAAAATAATTAAGCGACGCCGTCAAAATCGAATCCTACCTGCAATAAACCATTTCCTTGTTATTAGCGAAAGCTCCATGAGGTGGGCATCTCTCCGGCAGTTCCAAAACCAATATTCCACTGGAACCGGACACTATTAGTAGTGTATTTATCGAATTGACCCTCAACAAATCGACTGGAAATCGGTTGGTCGTTGTGGGTAACAAAATCTAAATAGAAAATATACAGGTATTACTGCCAATTCCATTATAAAAATAATTATTTAAAAACGAAAATAGGGAATATATTAATAATTAATAACCCAATATTTTAAATTTTAGATGAGAAAAAAACGAAGAAATTGCTCGTCTTAATCCAGGTTATTGCCTAATTTAAATCGAGCTCGGCAACGAGCGTATAAATTATTGAAATTATTATATTAAAAAATCCATCTAAGAAGTCAAAGAAGCCATTATGCGAGCCCGTTTTGCCGCTAACTAATAGCTATTTTTCGCAGCCTCCGGCGTTTTCCGGTTACCAACTCGTCTCATAAAAATACCCTTACAATTAAGGGGTCCCGTGGAAATCGATTGGTTTTCCGAATAAAAAAACATAAATATTTGCCTATAAGCAAAACTAGAGTCGCATCCTTCAACCGCGATAATTGCTGCGGAGTGCAGACAAATTATTATTTTGAAATTAAGAGGCAGTTTTTCCATTCGGTGCGTCTTTTCGTTTTACCAATGAATTATGAAGATTATCATAATGTGAGCAGAGATTATTTTTATTGCCGTCATTTGAGAAAATTTTCCTTTATAACGCTTATCGATAATTGATAATAAAAACCGTGATTTATACAGCCAATCGTAAAAATTTGCAAATTCAAATCGTTTTCGGTTAAATTTGTAATAAAAAAATAAATTTCTAAAAAACCAGACTCGTTGAAACTTTTCCGCTCGGTCGAGTTTGTGCAACTGATTGACTATTTAAACAGAACAATTAAATTAAACTTATTAAAAGAATCGTAAAACACAAAGTATGCAGTGATAATAATATTTTCAGTACTGACAATTTTCCGGAACGCTGGCTTCGAGGTATTGAATTTCTTTTTCAATCAAGTTCTGAAGCTGGCGGTACAAGTTGGCGTGCTTCGCTTGTTTTTATTGAAAAATTATTCAATTATAAAGTTTTAAAACAGATTGGAAATCATACGGTTCGCTGAGAAAAGAATTTTGAGGTTAGGATTAGGGGATTTATTATAGCACTGGTTATCTAGTTTAGTATTCATTGCTTTTTGATTTTTCTTTCGTTACCTTTAAATATTTTAAGCATCATCTTTTTATTCAAATCTACATTAGAATAATTAATTCGATATACGACAACGAACTAACGCCTAATTCGTGTAGTACAAAATTTTTTCGCTTAATATTCAACAAAAGTTTGCACAATATTTCGCGGTGTATTGTCGAATTTTTAAAAAGTGTCGCCTCAGTTTTCAACTATTCGAGCAATCAGGCAAACAATAAAAAACTCTAAAAACGTGACAAGTCAAAAGCAGCAGCTACAGTGTTGTACATTACTTACAAATTGGATGAAATCTACTACAAATTTTCATATGATTAGCTCAATTTATTTGTAAATTTTTGGGAAAATAGTAAACAGGTGTTGGGAAATATCAGAGAAAAGCAAAAAATTTCATACCCCATCTAAACCGAAACAAGGACGAAAAGAACAACAAAAAGAAACGACGCTATACCTAGTTATCAGACGAAAATTATTATACAAAAGCGAGCAAAAATAACCTAGAAATATTTAAAGGAATTTATTTTTAATATACCTTTCGTAATGAATCGTTAAGCTCATCGCAATTTTTATGAGCTCAAAACTTCTTATAACAAATTTAAAATTGCTTGAGGATACAATTTATTCTTATACGAAAAAAACTTTACATCATTTCATGTCAATATTATTTTCACAAAACTTTTCTTATTATATTTTAATTTTGCGTGTTTTGGATAATCAATCAAGGAATTCAAAAACGTGCAAGATACCTGCCACGGTAACTCAATTAGAAATTCTTTTTAATCGGACACGAATACTAAAGAAAAACCAATTTAATCCAATCGTTCGTTCATAAACACATGGCATTTTTCGCAAAACACTTTAAATAAGTTTTATTTTAATCATCGATTACCGATGGGTTCTTCCATGCCAACGAAAGAGCAGCAGCAGCACAATAATATCCGGGAGTGCATAAATTTAAATGGCGCAAGTATAAAAAATTTTATTAAACCCAAATGTGTAGCACATCTCATTTTATGATCATAACAAGAACAAACTGAGAAGCAAATTAGGGAACAAAAATTAGTAAACACAAATACAAAGTACTCGCTAAAAATGATTGTAGCCAGATACATCTACCGGGAGACATTACCATTAGCTATGTAAATCAGCACACGTGTAAAAGACAAGTACACGTCGGCTTTTCATTGCTTCTATATTTATAATCAAAATATAGGGAAAGAAAAGGATGCTTTTGGTATTTGTACAACAAGGTGCAAAGATATTTAGCTGCCGAACTCGAGTGCCCCGAGGGACTTGGAAATAATTACGAAGCTCAACTTAAAACTCGAGAAAAATTGTACCCCATTTTTATTATCATTCACCTTTCGAGAATAGAATTGACTTTTAAATTCTTTCCATTGTACAGTTCCAAATAAAAAAACACTTTTGTTATAATATTAGTAACTAATTAAACTATATTCGACTGTACGTGCTAATTAAAATTATAAAAGAAGAGAAGAAGTCGATTATAGTTACGTAATAATGAAAAAGTGTGAAGCTTCTCTAGAAAGACTGCTTTCCGCCTTATTATGTTTGCAAATAATTAATTTATTAAAAGTGGAGTTTCACTATAAAATTGTATGTAGAATGAAGTAGATATAAAATAAGAGCAAAAGAACATCTAAATGATGAAAGTGTAATATTTATTATGCAAGTGTCAATTTTTGTTGTGTTTTCCACTCTCTTAATAATATCTACAAATATCTTTAAATATCTCATCCCCTAATAGTAGCCCCTTTATTTTTAATTCTCGCTGAAAGCCGCGTATACAGACATTGCATTTCAAGCCTTATTAATCTCCACGGAATATTTTCAAGAATAAAAAATTAAAACCGAAAGCATAATGTTCTGTGTTTGGATGAAAGTGGGGGGCAAAGGGCGTCTGAATATATTAATTGAACAACTCGGCATTTTTCTCTTAGAAGCGACAACAGTTTTTATTGTTAATCCGGAAAAATTGCCGCCGTTAAGTGCTTCCTTCTTTATTCTCCATTCTTCAAATCGATGGTGAAAAAAAGGACAGCCAATATTTCAAGTTCTAGGGATTTTAAGAACCAGCAATACAAGTTGATATGAATTAGTCAACGACTTTTAAAGTCTCAAAATGTAGACTGCCACTTTTTATTTGCATGCCCAAATTATTTGCATAATATTGTCCTTAATTTTCTTACACCTTTTTAGTCCCGCTTAAGCTTTCCCAATGACACTTTACTATTGAATAACCAATTTAATAAAAAAGAAAATATATATTATCTAAGAATACGTCATTACAATAATTTAAATGTCATAAAAAAATTACAAGAAAAATATACAGTTTCGTAAATACACAAAAAAATACAGTATAAACTAAATGAAATAATAATTCGTTTACGAAGATCCTACAAAGTAGTATAGAGAAAAATGTAAGCTTCACTTTGCAGGAAGTATCAAAATGAAGCTATTGGAATTAGAAATTCTCTCGGAGATAAAAAATTTAAATTTCCCTTATTAAGCATTCAATTAGCTTGTTCCTCTGAAATGTCAATTTGTATTTTTCCTCTTCTTAAACATAAGAACAAATACTGAATTTATAAAATATTAAAAGTTGTTCGGTTAATTTTCTGTCCGACAAATTCCATCTTTAATAATTCATTTTTATACCCTGCCAGCTTGCAATTAATTTGTTAAATATTGCAATTTTAATATAACGCAGTAGTAATTGGTAAATTTTTATAAGTTTCGCACACAAATTTTTAACGAATTGTGTATTAGGATACAAATAATACACTGCTTTCCGGTTGTTTACCACTGCATTGTCATTTGTTAATTTTACAGCACACTATATAATTCGAGGCTTGCAATTACTACGAAAATCGACATGCAAATTACGCCTTTCTGTACATCCTCGTACGGGCTCACACCGTATAAATGCGTTATTAATGAACACCAAGAATTTCATTAAAGATTGTTTGTATATCAAAATGTCTACTAAATTATGTTGCCGGTTTTAGCATAGTTGTATTGCGTATTGTTTATATGTAGTGCTCATAGGTAGTCCGCATACATACACTGCTTCGTTTTAGCAGAATATGTGTATTCGACCCTTATTTAATTTCATTATCAAAATTCCCTACAATTGAGGAATACGCAAATTAAACGTTACAAAATTAATACAATATGGTTAACAATATTAATTTTACCGAATCGATTGCAAACCTTTGTTGATAACCAATCACCCATCGCTTGCTCTCATCGATGAGAACAATAATGACTATGTAACAGTATAATAATATAATCAGTGAAACTCAGCAGGGAGGAGTAGTGGTTAGCGTAATTTTGTATAAATAAAATTTATAATAAACTTAGATGAATGGATGGGGGAATGCATGTGAAATTTGCAGGCGAATGATTAAAATGGCGTGAACTATTTTGAAATTTGTGACGATAGTTGATCATGAGGTTTGGTATTTGTCCCATGCTATACTATGGAATATATCTCGAGTACAGTAGTCGGTGCGATAATGGTCAGCTGCAGGATGGACATTTTGGTTTCACTCTGGGGAGTTTCAACTCGCCCCTTAAATCAAATGGGGATTAGTGTTGTTATGCCGATGAACTTCATGTTTGTGTAATAGTTTTTGCATTACACAGCAAGGTGCATTTAAATGACTTCTTACATTCATATTTACACCTTCAAGGGTATGATTTTATATTTCACATTGCACCAGTTTAAGGAAACGCACAGGACGGAGAAGATCCTTGTTTGGATTGCAGTTTCAAATCAAATCTGCTTGTTGAACATCTTTCGATTTTGTTGCATTTTAATATTTATGGAGATTCCTGTGATTTTTTATTTAATTTCATTTTCCAATGCCGATTTACCCGCTAATGGGCAATTTAAATATCCGGACTATCGCATGATTTGTGCAGTATAGCGTCCAGTCGCCTTTTTCAGTCGAATATTTTTAAATAAATGCATTGTTTTTGGGAATAATAAACATCTCAGTTATTACCTTCCGTGCTACTATTTTCACTGCGAGAATTAATTTTAGTCATTTGAATGATATAATTACTGTGCAATTCTGATTGTGTTAAAATGACTCATTATGGCTTCAAAAGAGTTTAATCACATATATTTTTGTGGAATGTTATTGGAAAAGATTCAAACTAATAGTACTGTATGTACATAAATAATGTATACATTTAAAAAAATCGTAATGGCGAAAAAATTAAAAAAATTAACGCGAAAACGTTTTTTTAAAGAAATGAGCGGAAAAGATTTGTCTGGTACAGTTAAGTCGACCGTTGCAGCTTTTATCAATACAGACAAGTATTCTTTAAGCGAAATAGCAGCAAAATACGTAATTGAACGAGAAAGTGTACACTGTACAGTGAAAAAATCCACCAACAGCAAGACGCATTGCCAACAAAGAGGGAAAATTGCAAGTCTTGCTACCAAACCAACGATTTAGCTCAGTATTTTCAACCTGTGATGCCAAACAATTACATCAGCCAAAACAAGTACGGCATCGATTTATCTATCGCAGGTTAAAAGAGGGGAAATTTATTTGCAAACAAAAAGCTACAACAGAAAAAATAAAGGAGGCATCATCGTAACTATCGACAAGATGAAGATGCCCAAAGTGACGATGATTGAATTTATGCTGTGATGGAAGTTCGTAGATTTGTCAGAAGACCAAACGAACGAGAGACCCCGGTCTTTATAATTTGGGCTAATTGGAATATTAGCTACTTGAGTGTGACTTGTTAAAGTTAGAATTAATTAGTTTTTCTAAATCGGTTCTGCTGATGTCATCAATTTATTACTAATAAAAATAAACAGCACAAACCGGGGTCTGGGGTGTGGAACACCTCCAGTGCCTCACTGCTGAAAGTTAAAATATTCAATGTTTACAGATTATGAGTAGGGTTTATTATAGCGCTTTGGTTTTCGTGAGAACGATGACATATTATACTGGGGAAATTAATAATCCCCCAATTCTGTGACTTCTTTATATTTTTGTGCTAAAACTTTCACCATTATCGCTTAACAGTGATAACCATAAATTTGCAAATTTATTTATCACAGTTTGGTGTTCCCAGACCCCCGGTTTCTACAACTTTGGTTCATAATTTGGACTAATTGGGATATTAGTTACTTGACTGTGACTTGTTAAAGTTAGGATTAATTAGTTTTTCTAGAGATTTTTTCTAGATCGGTTATGCAGATGTCTTCAATTTATTACTAATAAAAAATAAACTGCACAAACCGGGGGTCTGGGGTGTGGAACACCCTCCAGTGTCTCACTGATAAAGGTAAAACATTCAATATTTACAGATTATGAGTAGGGTTTATTATAGCGCTTTGGTTTTCTTGAGAACGATGACATTTTATACTAGGGAAATTCATAATCCCCCGATTCTTGGTCACTGCTTTATATTTTTGTGCTAAAACTTTCACCATTAACGCTTCATACTGATAACCATAACTTTGCAAATTTATTTATCACAGTTTGAGTGTTCCTGGGGTGCTCCACACCCCCCAGACCCCCGGTCTTTACAACTTTGGTTTATAATTTGGACTAATTGGGATATTAGTTACTTGACAGTGACTTGTTAAAGTTAGGATTAATTAGTTTTTCTAGAGATTTTTTCTAGATCGGTTATGCCGATGTCTTCAATTTATTACTAATAAAAAATAAACTGCACAAACCGGGGGGTCTGGGGGTGTGGAACACCCTCCAGTGCCTCACTGCTGAAAGATAAAACATTCAATGTTTACAGATTATGAGTAGGGTTTATTATAGCGTTTTGGTTTTCTTGAGAACGATGACATATTATACTGGGGGAATTAATAATCCCCAGTATAATATGTCGTTATTATTTGATTAACGCACTGCTGAAAGACAAAACATTCAATATTTTCAGATTATGAGTAGGGTTTATTATAGCGCTTTGGTTTTCTTAAGAACGATGATATAAATTATACTGGGGGGAATTAATAATCAAATAAATAAAAAACAAATTGGCAGGAGCTGAATGCGATCCCAGTACCCTTCGCATATGTTTTAATTTTTTTGCAATCTTACGCAATTCCATTAACAACTTACCAAATTTATGTTAATTTTTATGCAGTTCATCAGTAATATATAATTATTCAAATTCAATTTTCTCAAAATTGGCAAAGAAGCGTGCCCTTATACTTGCACCTGTTGAAGTCCAATATACAAGACCTACACGCACAATAAAAATGAATCAATTCAGTGAGGGGAAGTTGCCGGTCTCCCCTTGTTAGTGATTCAAGTTCAATGAGCACATACTGTATAACGTGGCTTCTGAACCACGGAAGTATAATACATTTCAATTATTGTAAGTATGCTTATTTTGCCATTTTATAGGATCATGGGCATCAAATAGACAAAAACAGCATTGCAAAACTGAGTAGATACATATTATTTAGATGTTTGTTGAAAGGTAGCTACTGCTACATTGTGCAAAATGATAATTGTACGTAAGATTCATAAACAATTCTGATTGTAACTGCTGCTTGAAAAGTTAATATAGATAATATAACAAAGCTAAGAGATCACCAACGTTCTGTCTGTAGATCACCGATAATAAAGGCCCACATGAGCTGTCGAGTGAAAGTGTTTTAATTTTGTCGAAAGTTACAGAGAAAACTATAAAAAAAACAACAAAAAATAAGTCAAAACGAGCAGGATTGCATCATAAAGTAAACTTGCACGGTGTGGAATTCATAAACAATTCTGATTGTAACTTTTGCTGCTTTGAAGGAGAGAGTGGAATAGGAATTCCTAAAGGTAGTCAAGATGAGCTAACTTGCTTTACATCAACTACATTCGCACCCTAAACTAAAATGTCGCGTACCTATCTAAGTTACAATTTATTAATTTTTTGAAATTTTATTCCGTTAATAGTATTCCATCGTATCGCCAATATTTTAAGTAAGTCCCCGGGGAAATGCAATCTGCCCTATTATGGATAATTCGGTGGCCGATTGTTTACGGCACGATTAAGCAAGAAGCAGTTGGCTCGTAATATCCGAAACATCCCGTATATAGAATCGCTTTAAAATTCACAAAAATTGTGCTCCCAAAGTCAAAATTAAATATTGTTTATTTAGTTTTTATTTCGTTTGTAATATTTAATTCGACGTAATTTATTAGGTCTTATTTCGATATACACATAAAACAGACTAATTGGCTAGAAACACGCCTAATTCCCAACGAGATATTAATTTACCTCTAGACTAATAAATTATAAAATTTTTTGCCAACCACCACAAGGTAACATCAAAACATAATATAGTATTTAATAAGGCTGTGTAAATTAACACTACGGTCCTACATTACAAATTCCATATACACGATAACATACTACCTATACCCAATAACAGTTAACGAACATTACGGTGGAATATTCCTTCTCTATTCGCGTATTTCAATTTAACAAACATAAGCAAGACCGAGGCAAGGCGTCGAGACGCTATTAAATAGGGTAGATGTAAGCATTGGTTAAATATATGTGGATGGCGAAAGTGTCCTCGATAATTTATTACACGAGTGTTAACAAAAAGGTGTTGTAAAGCGTTCTGTTGCAATAAGAAAAGCTAAAAAGGAAAAGCTTCTTGGGATTTATAAAAAAATATTATTTTTAACTTTTAAGGTGGTAAATGTTTGCGTCGTACCGACGAGGACGAAATGTCCGAAAGCAAAAGCATTATTATTGTTTTTATTTACGGAAGAAAATTGCGCTTTATCGATTTAATATTAATGAAGCTTAGGGGTAGTAAATCGTGAGCAGTAGGTAGCACTCGTCTATTACTTTAGCACTTCCACTGCACAACTTGGAAAACTGATGGGCAATAAATAAGAAGCTACTGGCATTACAAAATTGTACCTACATAAGATATTAAAATGTAAAAGTCGTATCATTACGTGAATGAACCAATAATAAAGATTCTCTTGTTCATTTTAGTTGTTAAGGAGCAAAGAGAATTTAATCAAATGAAATTTACAACCTGAACAATGTTTGATAATAGACAGGAACGGTAGTTGAGTGTTTTGGCAGCCAGTAGTCATTTAAATCCTTAATTTCGTAAATCAGTTGTCTCTTTCTGCTCACCTTTCGTTCGAATGTTTATCTCGTTTAGGATGTTTTCGTGCTAAAGAACTTTGCAACTCTAATAGGTGATTTCATTTCACTATATCAACTTCAGTTCATTTGACTGCAGCCCAGAAGTTATGCGAAAGTTCAAAGTGATCTACTGATTCTAATCTTATTAGTAATTCAAAGTAGACCAAAAAATTCCTAAATTATAAATCTTTCTCGTATGCAAATAAAGCACAAAAAATGTTCCCATTAAGCATTACACGATATACATTAATACACGACATTTTTACATGCCCGCAATTTGATAATTAACCAAGGTGTGAGAAAGGTTGTCAGTTATGATTTTATCTAAAAAACATCATCAATATCCTCAAGTAAATCATTAAAATTTATGTTGGCTAAATTTTTGAAAGCAACACAGCGTTCGGACTATTATACGAATCGAAAATTAAATTAAAGCACCTCAAACAAAATACTTTTAAAAAAGCTACGCCTAATTTTAATTTACATGAACATAAAAGCTTAAAACATCGGTAAAATATTTTCTTACATTTTCATTTGCGAATTTTTTTATTTTCGTCCTTCTCTTGCAACGAGAACATTCTCAAAGAAAAAGTCAACAAGAGATATTTTGTCATCAGACCCCTTTTACGCATAAATGTCTCCACAAAATATAATTAGAGAAGCAACCCTTGTTTAATTTAGATCGCCTTCAACCCCATGTGCTCAGAAGATAAAAAAAACTTAACCGACTTACACCAATAACTGCTAATTAAATTAACTTTTTAATGGTGCTCTTTTTCATGAGCTGCCTTGCAAATGGCTCCAAATTATTCCAATGCTCGCTTGTTATCTGTATATTATCTTCAGAAAGGGTTTTGTAGTTTTAATTCCTTCTGTTTGTCTTGTTCAGTTTGCTTTTTAAAACATGTCGATGCTTTTAAGATAATCTAAAATGCACATGTCGTAATAAATTGTTTGCTTTGTGAAGGAATAAATTGGTGTATAAGTTAACTTTGACATTCATAGTCATCGGGTATTATTATTTAACAACACGGACCAAACGTAATATTATAAAATCCTTATAGAAGATGGCGTGTCCAGCAACAATACAGGACCTACTCACATATATAACCTCGCCAATATGCTTCGAGCACAAAAGATGACAAATTTTATCATTAGGGAAGTGTCGCTTGAGTGCCATATCACGTTTTGTGAGTTGGCAACACTTTGTCATACAGGAATGCGAATGCGATGTAATTTTGGCAATTTTTATTTTCGGGATTGTGTAGGTACGATGATTACTGTTATTATTCTTGCTAATTTCTCTAAAACCACCTCGAAAATTTACAATCGCGTTTGTTCTTAAATTATTCCGCATCAAATTTAATTGAACTTTACTTCTTCTATTTCGAAATAACAACGAGAAAAAATATACGGTTTCATAATTAAATAAAACAGCCACAACAAAAAATATTAATTAGAGTGATAGCTTATAGGTTCAATTAATTAAAAATGAAAAACAATTTTTATTACGAACTTTTTTAATATGCATTCCTATTAATTTGAAGATAATATCAAACTCGTAGTTTACACAGAAAGTTACATTCTAATGACATCAAACACCGAGGGATGATTATCATATCCCTTATGGATGACCACACCTTCAATTATTTCAATGCTAATAGTGACAAATGTTACATCAATTTTCAAAAATAATGTATGACCAAGATAAGACTATTTTATATTAAAAATAGTCATCACAAATTTTTTTCCAATTTATTTCAGCCTAAAAGTGTGTAACAGCATACATCTATCTCCTGTACCGAGTATTACCCCATCAAGAACAGAATAATCAAAAGTGCCTTACAATGATTTGCATAGAAATCGCATCTGAGATAACGACAACCCTTCCGACACTCGTTATCAGAGACGTTGATTGGCTTGTTTTAATCGCTTCTGCATTCGCATTCCTTTACGCCGTTGCGTATTTCTATATCATGGAGACTAACTTTTTATTGCATAGACAGAGTTCATTTAATCGGTTACGTGGTGAAACCCTTTTTGGTATTAGTTTTATAGGAATGATTGCGAATACAGAATAAGATAATGGGTATCGTGTCTCGTTAATGTAAATGTGTTTGCGAATTTCTGATATCCAATGCGATTTTAAGGTGAGCTTCTTGAGATTCTTGTTTAAATTGGTAATCGTCTTCTCGTGTCCCGATCGTAAAGATTGTTTCAATGTAGATCATTCGGCTCTTATCACTCTTTTAATTTGGTGTTTTGTATCAGCAATTTTGCTTATTGGATACACGCCTCGGCTGGATTACGACATCCGTTGATGTACACTGTGTTGAATATTTCTCCATAGAATTAATTTCTTTTATCAGATTTAGTTTAAATTAAAAAGGTATTGAACACTGGAGCCACTTCATTAAATACCAATGAAGTGATTTAGAATTTCATATTCAAAGAAATCCAAAAACGTGCAAGTCTACTGGACGATGAACCGATGCCTTCTCCACTATCCATGTTCAAAACTTACAGAATTTCCACATTTAAACCTTTGGTTCAAGTTGTACTTTCTTGCACTACTATGAATTACTTGATCGACCTGGATGGCATTCGTTTGTCGCTACTGTTAATTACGATCAAGTCATTCGATTGTGGAATTTAATGCAGGTCTTTGTTGAATGTATTTTTAAAATAAGCAGGAAAGCAACTTAAGTAACAACTTAATTAACAATTTCAACTGTGCCGACAACCTTAGAAGTAGAATAGGAGAAAGATTTTCGCTCTCTTCTTAGGCTGTATTGAGTTCATCTGGCGCCCAGCAACACAGGCATTTTCTTCAATTTTAGCAGTACAACAATTAAAAGACGCCCCCTGTAGTTAGTTACATGGGAAATCACCTAAACGTTCGCTAAACGGCTAAGGCACCTCAAGAAAAACAAATTGTACATCCGATGCTTTTTGGTGTCTACTCGCTTTTGAGATGGCGATAAGATATTTGAATATGCACAAGTGAGAATACTAAATTTCTAAAAAACCTCATCCTTGTTTGCTATATAACGCTAAATATAAAAGCCATTAAGAAGCACCTATTATTATAGATTATTAGCAGATAGAAACAAATGATTAATTTTCATAAAGTCATTACATTGTTGCTGTCATTTATTTAAAACACACCCTAATCGCGTGTTCACAATCAATGGAAACTAATATTGTCCTTTCAATTATTTTACCTTACCCTATTATTATTCAAATTTAAGATTTTGGTCAATATTTAATTCTCATTTTGATAATGGATAAATAGAAAATGCTTAAAAGGCATAATGATGCAGCGAAATTTAAAGCAAAACCTGGTAATAAAATTCGTAATTTTTTAAAAAGGAAACAAAACTAAAAATTCATCTGATCCATGCTAAATGTAATAAAAGGGGAGAACATTTCAGAATGAAATTAATGTAACAATAGATAAGAAGTGTGGTTTTGAATCAATGATCTATTGCAGAATTTCTCGAATGTTTTTTTGCAAATTGCCGTTTAGTTCTGACAAACGATTAATAACCGGAGTAAATGGCACATAAAAACCTGATTTATGAAAGGAAGCAATCTGCGCTTAGGAAAATTTTGCCAATATTGAACATTAAAATTAACTTAACCGAGAAAATATTGAAATTATTTAAAACACGGGTTGGGTATAATGTCCAAATTATAGTCGCTTTAATATTCTTGTTTTGCTTAATCTTTTAAAAATCTCCATTTATGTGTGTATATCTATACGATTTTAAATTTAAATTTTTAGAATTGTTTCCAAAGCGATATAAAAGTGTAACTAGCACCACCGAATCCTTGCAATGATTGATGAAATAACAAAGTTTGACTTTTGATTTATCCGTGGATTTTTACCTACCAAGACGGATTGCTTTAATAAAGTATGGAGTAAAATTAATGACAGACGAGAAAGACGAACTCGTTTTTCTTGATCTTAGTACAGTTTGTCTTAGTTTTATACTATCGTGATGTCGGTTAATTTTATAACCGTATTAATGTTTTTTAGAAGAAAAAACTAATTCTATATATTATTAATGCTTTCTCAATAAATTAGTTATCCATTATGTGCAATTTTAAGAAACATCTCGGTTTTTCGACCTTTCAAACAATTTTGAATTATTCAAATCAGTTTTGAGTTTTAAACTAAATGATTCAAAAATTCTACGTGTAATAATATTGTACATACGTATATAGACTGGGGAGCACGTAGGAGCTGTAGAATACTCACTGGTCATTTTCCAGCAACACTCGTAATGACCGTGTTTCCTAGGGGACCCTATGATGGAGATGGCTTGGGATAGACGTCGTGCCTGCCACCAACACTATTTTTCTACCTCCGACTTTTCGCTCGCGTCATTTACTTTCTTTATTTCTATTTGTGTAGTTTTCCATCTCCTCATATTGACTTACTAATTTTTCCACAAAATAAAGTAAATGGAAATTTTGATAAGATACGCATTGAAGCTGACAATCAAATCAGATATTTATAATACCACATACCACCCCTTTGTGATACTGCTATTGACGCAAGATTTGTCAAATTTTATCAACTTCAACCTCACGACATCAGAAATCCATGTAAAAAGTCATTCGTGCATGTTTAATAATAAAAAAATTACAATCATTCTTGAAATAACAGTTAAAACATTTAACCTCAATTATTCGGTTAACAATTTTTTAGAAAATGTAAGATTTGTTACCTTTCTTGATAAAAATTTCTTTTAGTGCATAATTCAAATTTTAGTTTTACAACTTGGAAGTATAAACAATCATAAAGAACTCAAATATCAAACACGCAAAGCCATCATCATAACCGAGGGTAAGGGTTTCAAGTTCAAGCTCGGTCAAGTAGTGTAAATGACCAGTGTCCACGCTCAACAGGTGCCCTATAGTTCAGCCGCCCCCGATCATCACCTCCACCCTATCTATCAGCAGCCCATTACACTCGATCGAATTGCTTATACCCTAAATCCGCGTTCGTTCGTTTTAAAGCTTTAAAGGATTTTTAAAATAATCGACTCTTTATTTTGAGAGGGTTTTCCCATCGAAACTGATAAACTAAAACACTTGGAATGTTTCCTGTTTTTTCAAAGATGACCGCGGTTTAAGACAAATGTCCGCCAAGTCAACCGACATCATTAACTATCGCTATCCAATAAACCAAGCACGGAATTGCTCACATCTATAAACCCTAAACATTTATTTATTTTCTTTCTTAATCTTGCGAATCGCTTTGATATATTACATGCCTTTCGTCTCTTAATTAAATATATCAGACCGAACGAAGCCTTAAGAATTTACGTTTTTCGAAATGCACCCTCATCTATTCTTTACTTAGCTTAATAAAAGTAAATAACATTAGTTTTCTATCTCATATAGGAATACCGCAACAAAAATTAGCTATTATTCACATACGAAATTAAAATTGCTAAAATATCTTCGAGAAAAATTTAAAATCAAAAATCGGCTCAATATCGTGAAAAAATTAATAATAAATGTCAATCGTGACTCACTGCAAATACAAAATTGCTAATAAATACAATTTATAATCCTGTTATATCTAATCCTAACAATATGGACAGAAAATGGTGTTCCATTAATTATGAACTTAGTATTAACGTCCACATAAATCATCTTCATATAAGCGGTATATTACTATAGGAAATTGTTTCTTCTGCAGTTTTCATCATGCATGGGGTGAATTATTATAGTGTTCAGTGCTATACCAATTCTTCAGCATTCCTTCAGTTACCTATGAAATTAGATCGTGCATTTTACTGGAAGATCATCGCTTTCATCCATACCACATCAATGCGCACACCAAGAGTTAAGTCAAAATGATTTTCAAAGACAAGTTCTTGTTTTCTGTTCATAGTTATTAAATAAGGGCCTTCGCTTTTCCAGCACAGTGTTATGGACCGTCGAAGAAATATTTTCATGGAACCCTTAATGTGATGGCTGGAAAATGTTTCTCTTGTGGCGCTTTCAGCCAGACGGCTAATCAGTTCAATTTTCATTGATTGACAAGACCACAGTGGATCAGCTTTTCCAGAGAAAACCTTCTTCCGTGGTCTCCGATTGTACTCCCCGATTGAGTTTTTTCTTTAGATATTACTTTGATAGGTATTCGCAAACAAATAAATTAAAGAAGTCAAACTTCATTCCGTTGTTGTACATGCTCCTACTTGGCATTTTCGAGATTCGAGTGGCTAAACTTACGAAGGTTACAATTAAAATACAAAAAAGTGTTCCATTCACTAAAATGGATTGCATAGATTTTGAAGGCGAACTTTATTTTATAATACAAAAAAAAAATTTCGGTTTGTAAAGCAATCGATAAAATAATAATTAGAATATTCGTTATTTCATGCTAAATAAAAACTGTCACATCCAAATTTTTCAATTACATCTCATTAACACTTGAAAAGTTCACTATAATTTTCCTCACGCTACATCGAGTTCAAATTGTTGAGGAAGATAAAGATGCTGGATAACAAAGTAATTATAATACAACTAGAGAATAGCATTATCAATCGTTATTTTTTTATCGAACAAAAGGAAATAAATTTTCTTGACGTAAAAGCAGAACGTAGAAAAAATTGCACTATGCGCGACGGTGCCAGTTAAAATTATTGCTTTTACTTTAAAGTTTTTATCGTAATAAATTTTAATCAATACTTTGCAGTATAACATCGACATTTTTTATAACAATCTAGTGGCGACAAGTAATGCCTTACGAGTTTATCAAACTTGGAGCATTAAGACACAGCAGTAAGGGTGACTGTTTTTGATAAATGCATATACATTAGAGCCCCCCTGTTGCGATTTCATGCCGCAACTCTCCGCAAAAGCGCGGAAAGGGATTTCTAATCTTACACCGAATTAATAATATAAATAATAATCAGAAATAAACACAACACTTTAATTTACACGTGATCAATGTCTCTGTCTTTTTCTCATATACAACAATTTGTTGGGAAACAAACATTTGTTGTTTGGAGTAAAATGTATAAATCACCTGTATAGGTCGCATATTTCTATTTTCAGTAGTCGTCGCCATTTTAATTAAAATCTAACGAAATGATTGTCGGTTTCGGAACGATTGTCATTTGTTAACAAGGTTTTGATTATGTATATTGTTTTATTTTGATATAATGGTTTGGAAACGTAAAAGCATTATTGAATTGTATTTAAAATACCGCTCATGTAATGAATTTTCTACAGAATGATTTTGGCTTTTTCTTGCGATGCAATCAAGTAAACAATTGTTCGTTACAAATAAGGTGCGAGCCATTACCATTTCAAATATGAAATTTCTTCCATGTAATATATAATAAATTGCTTTAGCAAAAATAGTGGGGTTAGAGAATAAAACAATAAATGAAAATAAATTGAGTTTGCACGTTGAAATCTCACTGATCCAAATCGACAATTTCTCTATGTCTCATAGCTACTTTTTCGAAATTGCATTTCTTTATACTTTTTTATTTTTCCTCGACGACGTGCTAAGAGAAAATAAATACCACAGTTGATGTCGTTTTTCTTACTTTTCTTGTTTATCGGTTTCACAATAATTATCAGGCCCTTTTGCATATACAAAGCAATTTTACAAATGCACCGACTAATAATAATCATCAGTTATGTAATAATATTGCAATGTGGAATGGCGTTTGCGTATGAAAAATATTCATATATATTTCAAGAAATTTTTATTAAAAAAAAACAATGTGGTATTTTTCGCATCAATAATTGTCAAATTTGAAAAGTTTTGATTTGAAAAATATAACAAAACGCAAGGGAAAACCTAAAGGAATGAGGTTATTACAACACAAATTGGTGATTTTTTATCAGACGCAGAGCGCACGTATAACGAAACAAAATTGTATTATAAAAATGGCTCACTTTCAGACCTGATCAAGACAAATTCCAATACATTGTTTATTGTGAAAGTGAGATGAATAGATAGAGCATTCGTCGGTGGAATAAAATAGATGACCCACGAGTGTAGAATCTCGACGTTATTTCGAATAAACTTTCCAGGATATTTTGACTTTATGAACGACGCGTGAGTGCGTCCTATATTTTAAAAATAATAGATCGAATATGAAACAAGATATATTTTGACAAATGCCATCCCATTGGATTAATAGCATATAATATTATAGTAAAATGTCAAATTTAAATTAAAAGGTTGCAAATTTTGGATATACGTGTGCTCCATGCTTCATTAAGTATGAAATGACCTTTTGGAATATTTGACAATTGATAAGCCTAATGCGGAAAATTTAATAAATTCTTGCAACACTTAGAAAGTCACCCTAGAAGTTGGTTAAAACGACTCATCACTCACAATCATGTTTGTACGCCCGGTGTAGAATTTATGAGGACCAATGTATATGATGAGTTTATAGTAAGATTTATCAACAATTTATTTTCAGTTTCGGGGAAAATTAGGATTGAGTAAGTAATATTAAGACTGGAACAGTAGGCGGTGACAGTAAATTAGTTCCGCCCTCGTACATACAGAATACTGCGCATTGTCAACACCTTAAGATTGATTTTTATAATTCTCAGAGCTCAAATTATATAATTATATACTTAAATTTTCAAAATCTCTCCAGAAACAACTTGGAAAGCAAACTTCAAAAATGGAAGCCGCAACAAACTTTGCCAGCAGCATTCGCGTTCCAACAGTCGTCAGTACAATACACGTGCAATAGAAGAGTATAGTCCTTTTCCCCACCGATATACTTATTAAACATATTCCACAAAATTTGAAAAGGTACTTCCTGTACAAAACCATGTTGAGAAAAATAAAATAGATTTCAAAAATTTATACGTGAGGTATTACTAAAACTACATAGGAACCAGAAGACACTGATAATCTTGGAGAAACGTATAGAATCAAACAAGTGTCAGGATACAAAAGGTATAGTAGGGGAATTGCGTTTACAACATAATCGGCGTTTTCGTGTTCTACTGCCTAAGTAATTCGTTCAATATTCCTAAAATACAGGTGATAATTTTACATAAGGAACATTTATGTGTAATTTAAATAATTTCCTACGATTTTATCAAATAAACGACAAATTAGTTCCAAAACTTACATAATAAGAAATTACATCTGAGCTGTTCCCATAACAATTATTGTCTTAAATTACAAATTTCGATATTCAAATCTGTAATATTCTGCAGATAGAGAACATTGTACGATGTGTCTTAGTTATAAAAGCTGTTGAACAATTTGAAAACTTTGTGGGGATTACTAAAGCAAAGGTAGTTGCAGCGTTTCTTCTTAAAAATGTAAAGCAGATCTACAATGTAGATTGGAAGAGATAAATGAATTAAAAATCAATAAATTTTAGATGCAAAGCAGTCACAGTTGCAAGTTTCCGTCAAATAAATGGTTTGGTCCATGTGGTGGATCCTCAGGCAATAATTTTTTTCAGGCACCCAAAAACTATACTGGACCGTTGCAACTACCTTCTTATGCACATGAGTACATAGTACGAAAGGGAATAACGACCCGAAGTAACATATCCTTAAATCCTTGCTGAATTTCTTTTAAGCGAATTAAACGAGAATCTACAACAATTTTTGTAATAATTATTTTATGGAATAATGTCGGTTTACCTCACATCAATAGCGCATAATTTTATTGCGGTTTCCCCACACACTCGTAAGCTTGATGCTCGTCTGTGTAATGTAATAACGCACGGTATCATTTAAGGCTTTCCATCTCTAAGCATCATTCTCGAGGTGTTGAAATATTTTACGGGCTACTATACAATTGAGTAGGCCCTACTGTCTTATTTTCATTTAGGGATTAGGAGGGTGATCAAAAAGTATCTGATACCTTCTTGGCATCAGTAAGAAAACTTCTAAAAGCAATTGAACTTTTTTTGTAATGTCGAGAAATAAAAATCTACGAATTACATTTGTCGAGCATTGCTAATTAATTGAGGTTTGACATAATTAAAAAGTAATAAGAGCAGTATAAGAGAAGTAATTTAAAATTTATTAAAAGAGGTGTAAGTTACAAGAGTACTTTAAAACAAGAAAATTTAATAAGGTGATAATTATCGCAAATTTAAGTTCCCTTTATTTCGATTTTGAACTGGATAATTGCACACTTTCTATATAGTTATGTGCATACAAGTACGTTTTGTTATGGAGAAAATTACCAAACTTATACGTGCATAATCGAGTATCATGCGGGTAACGTTTAGTATGAAGTAGTAAGGTTAAAAGATCAAGATTGCATTGTAAAAGGCTGTTAAATCCAAGTTAAATCTCATTTATTAATCTGAAATTAGCACTGTACAATAGATTTTTTTAAATCGTATCAAATATCACTGACCACAACGACGGATTGGTATGACCGCAACTAGAGTGATGGAGTGAAAATTGGAGTTCAAATCTTGGACCTCAAATAATTTCTTAGTTTCTATTCCCATCTTTCGCTTAGTTATTTGGGTTAAAATTTAATTTTAATAAAAGTCACTGTATTTTATATAAATACTTTATAAAATAGTTCATTATGTTCCCAAATGAAAAAGGTTTCACTAAACCTCCTTCGCTGTTTAACAAAAGCACAAATTGGGAAACATTCAAAACTAGCCTTTTTGAAATTACACCTTGACATACCACTGAAAACAGAGAGAGAGAGATGTCGACGAAGCAGTAGAACACCTGACAGTAGCAATTCAACAAGCCTCCTGGAGTGCCACCCACAAGTATTAAATATGGACAAACCTGGCTATTGCCCCAAATACATAAAAAGAAAATTGAGGAAAAGAGAAAACTCCGCAAATGTTGGCAATTAACTCATACGATAAAACAGCATTAAATAAAGCCATGAAACCGCTCAAAAAAATCAAGGCATAAAGGTTTCCTTGAGAATCTTTCAACTTGCAAAACAGTGGACTACTCTCGGTGGAAAATCACTCGCAAAACCAAAAAACCACAAAAATAAACCAACCGATCAGAACAAACAGTGGCATGACGAGGAAAAGGCCAAGAGTTTCGTTGAATACCTCGTCAAAGTATTTCAACCCCGCCAAGAGAAAATCCCCCCGAAGATGAATATCCTGTACATCAGTTACTGGAGGCTCCGTATCAGATGAGAAAATCTTAAAATGAGCGAAGCCAAACGTAGCATTCTCAAAGGATTAACCCAAAAAAAGTTCCTGGATATGATTTAATAACTGGTAAAATTCTACAAAATCTACCAGAAAAGGCTTCAAGCTACTAAAAATAATTTTTAATGCAATTCTCAGACAAGGCTACTTCCCATCCCAATGGAAAATCGCACAGGTGATCATGATTCAGAAGCCAGGAAAGGATGCAACTGAAATTTCATCTTACAGACCCATTAGTCTTCTGCCCATCCTATCTAAAATATTTGAAAAGATCTTCCTAGAGGGATTTACAACCCATCCTTGAAGATAAAAATCTAATTCCGGACCATCAATTTGGTTTTCGTCGGGGTCATGAAACGGTGAAACAGGTGCATCGAGTTGTAAAAAATATCAGAAGCAACTTAGAAAGTAAGAAGTACTGTTCAGCTGCTTTCCTCGACATATCGCAGGCATTCGATTTAGGCGCCGAGACATATAGGCGCCAAGACATATAGGCGCGATCCGTTTAGGCGCAAAGTCATTTAGGCGCAATAAAAATATTATAAATAAAAAAAACTTTTGTGTGAATTCGTTTCTGAGGTGGTTGCGCTGTCAAAACCTACTCTCCGCACCCTTGCGCGACCCCCGGGTCGCTCCGGGGGCTCCGAGCGGTTTTGACACGCGCTTTACTTACTAAAACATCCCTGAAGTAGCCCCAACCCGAAAACTTTGGAAGTTGATGCAACGGATCTCAGAGAGCGAATGGTATCTCCCCACCACTAGTCACTGTGAACCCAGGCACAGCACAAGTACCGTCTACAGAATGTTTTCCATATTTGGCATTTTATTACACAATAAATAAAAAAAAATACTATAAAGCTTTGCGACTAAACGGATCGCGCCTATATGTCTCGGCGCCTAAATGGGTCGCGCCTAAATGAGTCGCGCCTATATGGGTTGCGCCTAAATGGCATCGCGCCTAAATGGCTCTGCGCCTATATGTCCCGCGCCTAATGGCTCTGCGCCTATATGTCCTGCGCCTATTCGGCTGCGCCTATTCGGCCGCGCCTATTCGGCTGCGCCTAATTGTCCGGGTCCGACTACTCTACAACCCGTTCTGTCTGATATGCCCCAAGGTAGCGTTCTTGGACCGCTTCTGTACCTCCTATACACATCAGACCTACCGGTAACTGAAAATATCGTGTCAGCTACATATGCAGAAGATACCGACCGACGCTTGACGTGGGCCAAGCACATTTGGAATAAACGCCTGCAGCTGGGACTCGAACATCGAAAGATGTACTGGCTCATGGGTCACAATTCCCCTCTATCTATAGAAAATAAAGTATTGCTGTATAAAACAGTCCTGAAGCCTGTATGGACGTATGGCATTCAGTTGTGGGGTGCTGCCAGCGATTTCAATACTGCGAGGATCCAACGCTTCCGAAATAAGCAGCATAAAGAAAGAAATTTCAGTGGCTAGCAGAAAATATCAGCTTCGACTAATAGACCATCCCAGCGTACTGGTGAGTGATCTTCTCGTTGAGTCACCGATAAGGAGACTGAAGAGATACGATCCGGAGGACCTACACCGACGCAACTAAACACTGTTTAATGTCAAAACTTTATACATCTTAAAATGTAATCATTATTTTTAAGGAGACTTGCCAATGAACAAGCTCTCCACTATGTCATGTACTCACTGTATTCAAATAATGTTACTTATCGTCCACTAGCCAGATTGTAATTAATCATGGAGTCAAGAAAAAAAAGCAATAAATATCGGTTTTCGCATTTTCTCGTAAACGCTACGTGTTAGGTGCATTTTAGGCACTAGGTGCAAAATAGATCAAACAAAAGTTGTAGATCATGCAATTCTCTATAAAAATTGTTGTTATACTTTTTCCTACGAATCACCATTCCTGAAATATCGCGATTTCAAACATCGAAAATACTAATACTCACTCTAAGGCTGTGCGTGCAGTGGATCCATTTTCGGAATTTTCATGGAACTTCCATTCCAATTCTAAAGAACAATAATTCTATTACCGATCACTGTATCTCGAGTCTATGTCAGAATGTCTGTAATATCAATGAGGAAACAACTGATGCATCTTTCTTAGAATAATATACAGAAATCCAGCGAGAAGAGGAAGAAGAAAACGAAATTACTGTTGAAGTAGCATTTGAAGATTATCAGTTTTCCCGAAATCAACAATAATCCGTTCCACTTTAATTATTAGTAATAGTATAGTATGTAATACATGTAAAAATAAAATATGAGCTTGACATTTTGGATATGCAGATAAACTTTTCGATGGATATATTTGTACTTATGTACTTGAGCTTTTCCCGGTTTTAAAAAGAAAATAATCTTACCAATTGGAGTTCGTGGAGTCTGTAGTATTAACAAATCGCAACATCTTTACCAATAACGATAGTTTTATGGAATTGTTCTACTGATTTTTCCATTATGAGGATTTTAGCATCATTGTCAGCTTGTTTTACTAAAATGTTTGCAGCTGTAAATGTTTCTTAACATCTTAACCAATACTTTTATATTTTTACTTATATTTAACGTCCAATGACGTATACAGGCCGCATAAGGCTGCAGGTCCAGTGGATACGTAGAGTGTATTAGTATTTTCGATGTTTTAAATCGCGATATCTCAGGAATGGTTATTCGTAGAAAAAGTATAAAAATATAATAACAGTTTTGTAGAGAATTGTACGATCTACAACTTTGTCTGACTTATTTTTGCGATAACACCTAGCGTTTATGAGAAAATGCGAAAAGCCGATATTTATTGCCTTTCACCTTGAATAAAATTTTTAGCAAAAGTGAGATCGTTGGGGACTTTTGATATTTTATTAATTTGTAATAGTGTATTTAAGAACTATAGCAATTTTGAGCTCTATTGCCCGGTTTCACAAACGTTTAAACTGCGATTAAATTATTTAAGCCTGTAATACTAAGCCGAAATCGTAGTTTAAATGTATGTGAAACCGGACATATGCGAATTATTGCAAAGTTAGCACTTTTTTTGTCTATTTTGAATGGACTATTTAAGAAAATACCGGATAATCGTAAAATATGGTAAATTCAACTTCAAGAACTAGATTAGCGGTTACATGCATTGTCTGTTAATGCGAAATGTTGCATTCGATTCTGGAAAACTATGATAATCCACCAAGATGTAATCTAGTAGTAAGCTTGCTCCAAGTGCTTTACATTTCCCGTGGTTTTGAACCACGATAAACAGGAGACACTTGTTGTGTCTATAAAAAAAATTGTTGTGAAAATTATTTTTAGATAGATATACCCAAAGATTGAGAGAATGGGCTTAAATTTGCTCACGGCTAGTTCTTACATCTTCGGTTATTCCAGGGATGCAATTCTTGTAACAAAACATTTCTATAGAAATAAATTGGTTGTGCCCGTTTGCACCACCTCTGAATAAATGTAACTTTTAACTAAGTGAACCTTAACTATAAGTGGAAGATTAGTTTAGGTTGTAGTACACCACTCTTACATAGCTTTATATAATGTTAGCAAGTAATTTTGGTAATATTTTAGAAATTTTATACAGACATAATATTATTAAGGTCGGTTATTTAAAATAAATAAAATATAAATTATTTTTTGTAAACAAATTTATTTTTTCAAGGTGTAAAATATCGGTTCTGGATAAGGATTAATATAGTCTGTCCTTTCGTAAATTTGTCTTGAAAAAACATTTCTACGGTTTTCAAATAAGTAATTGTTACATAATTATTATGGGTCAGAATATACCATAACCTATAAATTTATCTCATAATCATAAAATGATTCATCAATTTCTGTCACTTAAGGATAAGGAACAGTTTAAGCGGCAGATTTCTTCAGCTTAAAATTAAGTGGCTCGTAAGTCGTAATTTAGTGGTGCAATGGAATAAGTGGCACTTAACCATTTAAGGAACACTTCAAGAAGAAGTGGTGCAAACGGGCATTAGTGATTTTGATTTTCGGTTGTATTTTGATTTCTACTGCGGATAGTTCGAGTAGTATAGTTCTATATATTCTAACATCTAAATGCGAGCTAGCGTAGGGCACTTGTCATCCCAAAATTAAAATTTAAAAATATATTTTAATTTTTCTGTTCTAATATAACATCTAACAAAACAAAATCGTCGATTAACCATAAATATATTTCATTAATGGTTTCTTGCGGTATGAATTTTGAAGCAAAAATTACTTAGATTAAAATAACTTCAAAAGCTGTATTGTCAATTTGAATTTTAGGAAAAGCGATAGATTTTGCGGGAAAAATTATTTTATTTCGTATAATTACAATAAGAACGACCCCGGTTTATCGTCTTTGCGAATATAAGTAATCTCGGTTAAAACGGCAAAACATTCATTTATTTTTTAATTATGATTGTAGTTATGCAAACTTAAAAGCTAGAAATTTCAAATGATATGTTATATTGTCAATAAATTTCAAATATTTTCAAACAGAAATTCGGTCAAAACTTTGACCACGCTTGTACCATAAGGACTACTTGGTCATAGAGAAAAATTCGGTAAGCTATTACGAAGTTTATAAATTATTGTTGTATATTATAGGCGATATCGCATTTAATTAACTTTCTGTGTACTAACACAACTTGCAAAATTTACCTAAGATCTATTGAAGATTTATAGCTATAGCAATGCACACTCTACTTTCAGTTTACGCCCCGGAGTGAAGTTATAAGCTATTCTCTGATGTTAAGAAAGTTAATTTAGTTTTCCTGATTTACGTACCTACTATTGTGTGGTCTGCATTGGACAGCACACAGTTGTCCTATACCATAGAACAAGACCGCTAAACAACAAGACTAAACGGGGATAGTTGTTAAGTTGATTGTTAACGTGGTGCTTGTAATTGTTGCCAATCCCCGCAGGGCGACCAACATTATGAGAATGTGACCACAGAGTGCAACAACTTCCCGTTTGAGTGCTTTAGGGTGATTGGCTTGAACTTACAATTCTTTTATAAATAAAGCAAGCGCTTTCCAAAAATTTCCGAGAAAACTCGCAACGAAGTTCATTTAACGCGACGCCGAAAAACGTTTGACAAGTAGGTAAGGTAGCTAAATGCTGCTTTCTCTGTAGCAAAACTTACTTGTCTGTATAATACGGCTAATTATTAAATCTCAAAGCGACTTCCACAAAGCAATAAATTTAGAGGCCATTTCCGAATGAAATAATAAAGTTAAATCAAGCCAGCGTAACGATATAAAACAAAGGAACCCTTAATACATTTCTTTCACACAAAAATCACAATGACGTTATACCATTTTAAGTAACAAATGAAAGAAAATAACAATGGTTGATTTGCATTTATGGGCGAGTTAAAACAATCGAACCGAACTGCCCTTGCAACTTTCGCCCGATACGCACCACCGGTGGACAACGATCAAAATTAAATTCGCATTTAATTTATAACTTTTAAAGTTTATGTTACACAGGAGGACGACCCTTCTAAATAATCGACGATTCTTAATCGTAAAAAACTCAATATCATAACAATCCTCCTCAAGACAGACTTGTCGCATCCTTTTAATCAAACGTATTCGTTCGAGAATCGTCACACTTAACTTGATAAAGCTGCAATTTCAACCGCCGTTAAATTAATCATTTGATTTTAATTTAGCCTGACTATTACTGCAGTAATTTACACGTAGTTAACGACGAAAAAAAGCGACTCGAAATGAGCAAACGACAATTTTTTTTCAAGCTTTGGCAATTAAATATCTAATTAAAATCATCCACTATCTTTACTACCCTCTCCAGTCTTTCATTATCAGGATGTTTGCTTTTTTTATACTCAAATAAGTTTAACTGTAATAAAAATACCGGTCAAGTGGTCGCTCTCTATTTTGAAATCTCGCGTAACGGCGCAAAAAAAATTTAAAAAGTAATTTTTTGTTTTTGTTAAAATTTCACGAAACGTTTTAGAATAAAAAAGGCGTATAAATGTCGCTAGTCGAGCAATTTGGTTGCTAACATCTTGACAAACTTTACATATTTCAAGTAAATCAAAACACAAACGGCAAACACCTACTGAACACATCAAAAATAAGAAAAACTCCGCAATTCCAAACAATGTAGCACTCAAATGTTATATTTGTCACCTTTCAGATGCAAAACATAAGGCATTGGGGGTGAACAACGTGCAAGTTTCCTGATATTTTTCGCATATATTTTCGTCAAGGGTGCGATTCAGCGTAATTTATTGCAAAATAATGTCAATTTTGAAACTCCTAAGGCGCAAATATATTCGAATACCTTCTTTCTTACTAGTTTCTCTATATCGTCGTAATGTACACATCGCATCGATTCAATAATAAAATCGCATAATTTGCGAGCATTTCTTTGTCTGCTAAATTATATACGTAGTATATACGACGAAAAGTATAAAGCGAAATTATGAAAATTACGTATTAAAAGTATGTTATGAAACAACCATTAAGACTTATAGTAATAATAATAATATCAACGAAACTTCTTGCCATCTTGCTTACTATATTACATCTAGTTAAATAAAGATTCGCAAGTATTTCAAAACTCATATAACTAATAATTATTTCCGTTGTGAGCGGCGTTAACGCCACTTCGCAGCAATCTTACCAACGTAATAAATACAATAACAATGGAGAACACAATAAAATATCCCCCGTTTTACTTGCTTAAGTTGGAATCATAAATTATAATCATAATGCGGTCTCGTCGGTATATTAGAACCATCTCTGGAGACAGGATGCACTTGTACAAATGTATAAAAGCTAAAACCCTGAAGCGGAACCAGTTAGGAAACGACAAGGATGCTAACCTACCGGAGTTATTTCTCCAGATCCTACTTATTACCAAAATGTGACACAAATTGCAAGTTTATCACAACTTCAACAGTTAAAAAAAGGCGATTATTAACTTCCAAAATCAAGTTTCCAAGCATGCATTATCAAAGCCATTATACATTATTTTACCTTCTAGCAGAATCGGAAATTTTGCCATATAAATCATCTCGATAAAATTAAGTTATAAAAATATTTTGGTTCAAAAATGTGAAATATAGCACTAAAAACTTTTAGCACAACAGATGCCAAAATATTCATATAACCTAAATAATAGATTTGGTAACCAAGTCCTGTGATTAGAAGTGAACAGTATACAACTTTTTTAACTTATGGTACACGGCTTCATTTTGTTCAAATTCAAAATACAAAAACTATAATATAAGTACATAAAATAAATGTCAACACAAAAATAATAATATTAAAAATTAAATATTTTGATGGCATTAATGACACCAATATCGGTTTTTGTGTCATCACGTTAGCTGTCAGGAGTTTTGATGTTAGGCTACTCCACTGTAATATGAACGCAGTCCTCGGAAGCATGGTTAATCCACTAACAGCATCAAAACCGACGTCGTCTAATAAATAATATAAGATTAAATTTGATCATATTTGCGCTATTTAGACTTGGTATAATAGTCCAATCCCTTGAAAAGATACAGATATAGAGAAGTCTTCGGAGAAGTCCTTAGGGCGGATATTATAGCTCTGGAGTTTTCTTAAAAGCTTGCTATGGAGTTTTCCACGCTGGTACATTTGGGTAGGATTTTTCAAACACATGATTTCTTCACCTAGAGATATCTTTTAGATAATCTATCTATAAGATAAATTAACCAAGTAACCAATCATATTTCTGATTGTTTTGTTTTGCTGCGCTCTGATTGGTTACTTCGTTAATTTATCTAAGAGATATCTCTAGGTGAAGAAATCAGGCATAAGGTGAACAGTGGAACGAAATAGTTGCATTAAACACATAGAACTTATTTTTAAGAAGTTTATTATAAATTAAATAATCAAAAACTCTGACTTTAAAAATCTTTTCGCGAGTTTTTGACAATTGCCACTATATTGTGCTTATTTCTTAACTAAATATCTATGTCCTCAAGCTAATGTCCTGCTTCATAAAATATTAGAAGTGATATTTTCTTTCTTATATTATAAAATCTATATATGGTTGAACATGTCATATGAGTGGATTAACGAGACAATATTTGTAGTAGATACATCTCTCTACAGTTTGCAGTGCTCCGCAGCCTCTCTCCGTACTTTTCGGCTACTTCAAGCATTCTTACAATTGCGTTCTTAAGGTTGGTACTAGAATCAACACATACATCTCTAGCTGAAGAATTCAAAATCCAACAGAGCAAAAAATAATGAAAAGAAAAGTAACCAACTTGGAGATCCGATAAAATTACTTACAATTACTTATTCTTCTGAATTTGAAAGTTAAGTTTGAATTTGATTTAAAGTGTCTGATCTCTGTAATGCTATCTATGGCACCTGATTCGTATTATCAACCCAAAAATATAATAACCAACAAAATAGACGCATCATTATTACCCCTAGAACGACCAAATCACAACAAACGCGACAGCAAGCTGGTGCCGAAAGCTCACCGATTGAGATTTGAGTTGAGGATAATTAAAAAATCTACAAACTTGGTAAGAGAACGAAATCCGACAAATACAAGCACGAAAGCAAGCTAATGACGTAGCCCACCGTTAGTTCACTAAAATAAAAAATTAAATATCGTTATTAGCTTGATCAAGTTTTTCCTCATCGCACTTATGATTTTTTCATTCATTTTACGTGAATCAAATGGATCGATAGATGATATATTCCAAATAAATGCCCAAAAATTGCCCAACACTGGACAGAACATCTTAGTGTGAGATTATTGTGCATAATCGAGCTTCACATCACTAGAGTAGCACACCAAACGAGTTCAAAATTAAGGACATTACGTATATTGTGCAAATAATTGCTCACCACTCCACGTCATAATTATTTCCTTCATCCCGTGCGAAAAGTACTTTTCACATCAATCACTCACCAGGAGGTGGTCATGACGGTTTTTAGTATAATGTAATTTTTATAAATAACTTCACATTTAAAATTCAGTGTATTATGAATTACTTGCACTATGTTTTGCTATTTAACTGTACAATCTAATAGGAGTAAATAATAATAAAACATTTAAAAAAAGCTTCGATCGAACAATCAATTGTACGAAAGTTGTTCGATAGTCGTGAACAAGCAGTGTGTGCGTAACACTTCAGAGTATTGAGTGTAAGGGTAGTTATGTAAGTATATAGGTGTGAATATAAGTAATCAAGTAGGTAAGTTACAATTATAATGCTATCGGATTTGTTAATATAATTTATTATTGAATTTTAATCAGCTACACCTCAAACGATTTAGGTCTAATGCCACTCGCAACAATAATCTAACAAACATCAGTTACTTCGGTAGCAATAGTTTGTTTTCCAAGAATCTGGAAGGAACTCTGCCGATACTCATTGAGGTGAATTACTTAAAATATTGAATGTTAATTCAGAAGCTTAAACTTATTCTTCCAAGAATGACTTAATTTGCATTGTATTTATAAAAAGCACAATAAATGAATACCATACTTCCACGAAGATAACATACATTCTGCTTGCGGCTATACCAAATCGATAAGATTAAAGGTGATAATTGCAAAACCTCATATGGCGATAGTCTTACCAAATATTAGCCCCCCATTAAATATTAATTAAACCGTCTGCACAATATCCAAGTGATTATACCAATGAAAATAATTTTGAGGTTAGAATTTTTACATTGCGATTTAAACATATCCTAAGTCTACAAAACGCTCAGTGTTATTAAAAATACAAGAATCTTGTTTAAAATATATTGAAAGTTGTGCTTACCTGGTAATTGGGGCGTTCGTTTTCGGCACATTGCAATCTTTTCAAATTTAAGGTTAACACACAATTGTCTTGAAAATCCCAAGTATACAGTATATCGTCGTTGACTGTTAAGACATTTTGAGTTTTAATAATATTTTTTGGTAACGATTCATTAAATTTTTCGAATAATTTTTGTGATTTAAACCCAAATAATCGGTCGATTCGGTCATGTTTACATTAAACGATTCACTTTACGCACCAAACGTCAAATGCGAGGCGAGCGGTTTGGTTGTGTCTCTTCGTACGGCTTTCTAACCTTAGCGGTAAATATGAACTCAAAACAAGTGGCAATTTTGCAGTAGAGTAATAATTTAATAGTTAACTATGCCAACTTGACTAAATACTATTGTTGTGAAATAGTTTATTAGTTAAGTTGAATGGGCTTTATCTTAGGTGCAAAACATATTCTCACACTGTGCATTGTTCGTGTAATGCATGAGATTGCTATTCCCAATAGAAGGAACTACAGCATATCGCATTAATTTTTATTTATATTTGTTTCTGCTATATTAACTTTTAAAAATATAGTAGCGAAATAACAAAATAAAGACACAATGTAAAATTTAAAATATTTTAGTGAATTATTAAACCTTTCCGAAGAGAAAAAATAAACAAGTTAAGTAAGTTAAAGAAAGAATTTTGGAGAGCTAGGTGAGTAGAACTGGAAGCCAAAGGTAAGGGTACAGATTTTATTTTTTCGGCGGAAATCAACGGAACGAACGTGGGAGCTTTTCTACAGATTGGAGACAATACTCTTCTGGAAATTGAAATGGTACTTTTTATTTGTTCTTGTTCTTTGTTTGCATATTATATTTTCATACAATTTCAATTTACCTTAACAGTTTTCAAATGATCTCATTTCAAATTATGTTTGACAAATTTCAAATTTTCGTAGAAGTTCCCTAAATGGGTAACGAATAAAAAAAATGGAACAAGTAAATTTTAATATTAAACAATTTTTTAAATTTTCTGCAATTTATTACCCATTTGATGGATTTTGATTCAAATTTATGTAACAACCGCTTAGAAACTGATTAAAAATTTTGAAATTTAAATTTGTAAACAAATTAATAATATCTTTTAAATGTAAAACAGGCAAACACTGCCTATACCTTGAAAGGAAGAAGAAGAAGAAATGTAAAATATAAAACAAACCAGTCGGAAGATGAAATGTAGGAAGACCAAGAAAAGATGGAAGGATCAGAGGTGACGTAACGAGCCAAACCCTAAAACATGAAGAAGAAGAAATGTAAAATGGCTTTTCTGAGATGACTTAAATTTTACAATTTAATAGTTTCCAATCAAGTGAATTTTTAAATTAGAAAAGTTTTAGCATACTTATTTGTATTTATTAGCCTATAATATAAACGATCTTTTTTTTTGATTTATGTAATCTCATCAGATAGACCTGGATTGATAATTTATCATCAAGTCGGTTCATAACAAATTTTGCAAAAAAGCCAAAAAAATTTATTTATTGATATTAAGTCGTTGAAATAGTAGTGCATTTTTCTGTATTTTCATCTTTGAAATCAATAAATTACCAATCCAGGTTATGAAGAGTATGTTCGTTAGCATAATAATCGTAGAGTCAAGAACACAGGTAAAAGCAGCTAGGCAATTGATATTTTCATAACAACTGACGTCATTGGTGTACTAATCGCCTTTTATTCCAAGTTGATGAACTTATCTTATGCAGTCGCAGAACTTCACAAATATGCAACGAAATTTATAAAAATCTCTCAACCAAACGCAAAATAACAGATTTTTTACAAACAATAAAATTAAAGTTGCTGTTGAAGATATTTCGCCAAAAGAAAACTCACTCACGTGATAATGATTATTGCTTTAATAAATGAAAATAAAAATTTCTTTTAGTTGTAAAATTAAATTAGTTTTATTTTTTTTAAATTTTGGAACCTAACCCTGCTTTTTTTGTATTAGTTCTTTGCTTCGTATAACACGAATTTGAATAACACGGCGTTTTTGAGGAACTTAACCTTCCGTGTTGTA
Organism: Lycocerus yunnanus; assembly: GCA_036346125.1. Taxonomy (NCBI): domain Eukaryota; kingdom Metazoa; phylum Arthropoda; class Insecta; order Coleoptera; family Cantharidae; genus Lycocerus; species Lycocerus yunnanus. The sequence continues at coordinate 776,357 of JARFIX010000075.1, read as the reverse complement.
CGGGGATTACCATCAGTAAATATAGTTTGGTTTAGAAAAGAAAATCTGTATTGTACTAATTTTGTATATCTCTGTACGAGGACTCAATAATGAAGAATCAGGAAAATCAGCAGATCTTTCAACGTAAATAGCTTCGATAATAATCAAGTAAGTTTTATTGCAAGATGAGTAAAAGTTTTTATTTTTGAAATTTAAATTTTCTTAATTTTTCGTCGTTAGGAATATATTGCTGGCTGCTCGAAGATTTTCCAATCTGTGATTTTTGTCCTATTTTCATTTATATTCTTTTAAATTTATTTTAGCGTTTCCTAATCTACTAAATATACGATTACCCTTGTAGAATCCGACATCCTACGGGCACCCTTGTTAACTATTACTGAATACACATGTATCGGACTGTTTGCTCTCATCGATGTTTAATGCCAATTACAAGTACAGGGTAAATCCCAATTAATTGTTGAGTACAAAAATAAAGATATTTGCTTATTTCTTTAAATATTTACCGTTGATTTACTATTTAAAACCTGAGAAGAACCTTAACCTCAAAATGTAGTTAACGAATTTTTTGGCAGATTAACGTTCAAAAAATTAATTATGTGCAAGAATTTCCAAACTTATTAATTAAACCTGTAGACCAAGTAAACAATTTTAACACTGCATATACGTATAAATTGATTACTTTATGCGTATATTTCTTGTCGTTAACTTTTTGTGACAGATAACTTACGCATACTAATAATGTTTAATATTGTGAGTTTGTAAGTTACAACGAGATCGTCTTGGTGGGCACCTTCGATATAATGAAAGGACTTTAGTAGATATAAAGGGTTAGTTAAGATGAACAGGGTAGTAAAAAGGGGTTGGGTGGTTATTTACACCCTCATCAGTTTACAATGACCCGCACTAAAGAGGGAAAGTGGTAAAATTGCACGCGTGAATTTATGTCTATGCGAAACTCAATACTTAAGCTTTAGAGATAAGAAAATGAGTTTCACACCGACCAAAAAGAATTGTACCTCTATTGTCGAAATAGAAAGCCCTAATACTTGTTTTTCTCCAACTTCAAACATCAAGTCTTTATTTTTTTTCCATAAGTGGATTATTAGGAAAATCGGTAGGTATTGTAAAATTTTTTTTGTTAATTTGTTACCACAAAATGTCATCAAACAAGATTTAGACAAAAGAGCAGTAAACGTTAACAAGGACTATCATAATTCATAATCTATTGTCCAACGGTTGCAAAAGCGTGAACAGCTCTCCAACTTTGTGGCTTAAGATTAACAGGGAGTAATCTTTAGACAACTTTACATGCATAAATATCCCTATATATCTCTCCAACCAGGACAGAAGCCCATATCTTTGATATTGTTTGTTTAATCACAGCAAATACTGGACTCCCTACAACTTCTCAGTTTTGTTCTTCCATCCTTGTTCTTTAATAACTTTTTGAATTATGGTAAATAATAATGTAAATTATTTTGTAAATTAGGTAGGTATATAGAGGATTTCACTTTTGTCACTATTTTTATGGGCGGTAACAAGATTATCTTTGTCACTTAAATTACATACTTAGGGATGAATAAAGACTAGACTTTGTTGTGTTCTAAGATATTTGATGCCCAGTATGTTCTATTCATTAACTTGAATAAGGAACATTGATATTGTAGGGTAAGGAATATATAGCGTGCCTTGTGAGAAGGATAACTTTAGTTATCATATTGCGTCTTGGTTTACAAAATTAACGGTGTTGTAACAATAGAATCAGAGCATCCATTTTTCATATTTTTTGTCCAACGTAAACAATCATTTAAAATTTTAATTGCTAATTTCGTTTGACAAAATCGATTACAAAAAGTATTTTTTATATTACAATCATGTCTGGATGGAATGTTACGCCAGAAATGGATTCTGATAAAATTTTTAAAAAAAACCCATCGAAAAATTTGATTACAACTAAAGCTTTAATAACCTTTGACCGACCAATTTAAGTTTCTGTTGTATAACAAGCCAACATCTAAGAAGCTGACCAATAAATTTTCCAACCTTGTCGGTTTTGTAATTAAATACATACACATGCGATCTTAGAGGGTTGGTTCTTGTTCGCTTCTTCAGAGATAGTAGGGAAATACCATTTGTACCATAGTTTATCTTTATTAGATTTTACATGCATGAGAAATTAATATTTCTGAAGTAATTCGTTCGATACACTAAAAAGCATTTTTTTCGTTTAATTTGCAAAGTGATTTTACGAGCAATTAGATACTTAGTAGTGGCGGGTGACATGAACGCCAAATCGCCGGAATGGGGATCAGACCGCACGGATCGCAGAGGAGAGATCTTCGGCGATTTCCCTAGCGGAAACCAACATGGTAATTTGCAACGAGGGTGAAACCTGCACGTTTAGGAGGGGAGCCTCCGGGTCGGTCATCGATGTCACCGCAATCTCCTCAAACAGCAGAGGAATGGTGTCCCAGTGGAAGGTGATGGAGGAAGAGACCCTCAGCGACCACGCCTACATTAGCTTCGCGGTGGATGCGGAAATCATCTCCCCAACACCACAAAAGAGAAAAGGATGGGCATCTAAAAGCTTAGATCGGCACGAGCTCGAAAGGTCCATCCAAAACAACGTAATGGGCCAGAACATAAACAGCGCGGAAGAGCTGGCGGCCAAACTAGCGGCCGTCTGCGACGACTGCATGCCGAGGCAAGGCAAAAATCGGGGCAAAAAAGGGGCCTACTGGTGGACTCCCGAAATAGCCCAACTGAGGAAGCAGTGTATGCATAAAAAGAGGGCGTTCCAGCGAAAAGTCGCAAGAAGAGGGTACGACATGGCAGCCCAGGAGGAAGCCGAATCGAGAGATGCTAAAAAAAGAGCTGACCAAAGCCATAAAGGAAAGTAAGAAGCGGCAGTGGGAGACCCTAATCCAGGAGGTGGACGGCGACACGTGGGGATTGGGTTACAAGATCGTGAGGAAGAAGCTGGGAGACCAAAGATTCCAGGGTTGACGCCGGAAAGACTACAGAGCATCGTTGACGCACTCTTCCCAACCCACCCCCCGCCTAACAGAGACATGCACCAAGTTGAGGACGCAGACGTCGAAGAAATAACCGAGGAAGAACTAATGGAGGCGGTCAAAAAAATGGCCAAAAACAAGGCACCAGGACCAGATGGGGTCCCGTCGATCGTGGTGCGAGCTATTGCCGAAAAATGCCCAAAAGAAATACTAGAGGTTTATAACTCATGTCTGAGATGGGGATCTTTCCCAGAGAGGTGGAAGAGTGCCCGTCTGGTGTTACTCAGAAAAGGCAAAAAACCTTTAAACCAACCAAGTTCATACCGCCCGATTTGCTTACTGGACGAGGTGGGAAAACTATTTGAACGCCTGATACTGACAAAACTCCACCGGGAAATAGATAGAACAGGCGGACTGGCCCCAAACCAGTTCGGATTTAGAAGGGGATGCTCCACCATAAATGCCCTGGAAGAGATACAGAGCAAGGTGGCAGCCGCAAGAAAGGGTACGTGGCGCACAAGACAACTATGCGCTATTGTCACAGTAGACGTAAAGAATGCGTTCAACTCCGTCAGGTGGAGGGACATCCTGGAGTCCCTAGCAAGAAGAGGAATCCGGGGGTATCTTTATAACATCTTAGTCGACTACCTGACAAATAGAACCCTCCGGATCCAAGAGGAACTATTGGAAAAAACAATAAAGGTCACGAGCGGAGTTCCGCAGGGGTCTGTCCTTGGACCCACTTTATGGAACGTAGCGTATGACAACGTACTCAGACAGGAGACCCCCGAAGGAGTTTCCTTGGTGGCATTTGCCGATGATGTCACGGTAGTGGCAGCAGCTTACAAAGAGCCGCAACTAAAAGAAAAAGTAGACAAAACGCTTGAAATTCTGGACGAGTGGATGGAGAGACACGGCCTCCAGATGGTCCCGGAAAAGACAGAGGCCATGTTACCAACAGGAAGACGAATAGTGAAGCATATAAACTTCTCCGTCAGAAGTAAAGTCATAGTCCCGCAGAAAACGCTAGTATCGCTAGGGGTAACGTTTGACAAAAGGATGGCGTTTTACGAACATCTCAAAAAAGCTGCCGAGAGAGCGGGTGCAGTCAGCACGGCCTTAGCAAAACTGATGCCAAATCTGAGAGGCCCAAAAAAGTTCTAAGAGGAAGTTATTAGGGTCCGTGGTAAATTCCATCATTCTCTACGGAGCACCCATATGGCACAAGGCAATGGAGGTCGAAAAGTACCGATACACAATAGCACGGGTGCAAAGGAAAACCGCGATCCGAATGGTATGTGCCTACCGCACGGTCTCAGAGAACGCCGTTTTGGTCATAGCAAGAGCAATGCCAATAGACTTGATGGCATGGATTAGAGCGGAAAGTTACGGAGATCCAACGAGGAAAAAAGAGGCCGAAACAGAGGCATATGACAAGTGGCAGCAAAGATGGGACAACGAGACAAAGGGGAGGTGGACCCATGCCCTCATCCCGAAAGTGGAGTTGTGGACAAACAGAAAACACGGCGAAGTGGACTATCACATTACTCAAATGTTGACGGGCCACGGGTGCTTTGAAAGTTATCTGCACAGGATGGGGCTAAGAGCGTCTCCAGCGTGCAAATACTGCAGAGAAGAAGATACTCCAAATCACACCGTATTTGAATGCGAAAATGGGATACGCGCAGACAGGCCGTAAACCAAAATCTAGGCAAAACTATGACAAAGAACAACATAATCCAAGAAATGTTAACTTCAGAAAGCAAATGGAACCTCGTGGCCGAGTTCGTGCGCTCAGTCATGAAAGAAAAAGAAGAAGACGAAAGAAACGAAGAGAAAGCAGTCTAGCACAGATACGGATACTACTAAAGAGAAAATAACACCGACCTGGACCCAGGCCAGCGCAAATACCTACGGGGGCGGCGAAGATGATGTCGTGAGACAATAAACCACGCCCTCGCAGTAACCTATACGGAGTGGGGTTTTAGTGGGTCGGGATGCAGACCATCGCATTCCACCCCCACACTACCACCCAATTGGGTGGTGTCTTGTGAGGACCTCTGTCCGAGGAAGATTTCCCACTCCAGCGTTCGAAAAAAAAAAAAAAAAAAAGATACTTAGTAGTAATTTTAATGTGAATTACAAAAATTAAGATGAAAAAAATTGATTAAAAGGAATAATGTACCTATGTCATCTCAAATTGTATTGTTGGGTCAAGTTCGTTGGTTGAGCTACCACATGTCTAGGCCCAAAGAATGCACAAACGTTTGACACTCACTACAAGAAAATATGTTACACTTAGTTAGATTATTAGCCACTATTAATTTATGTCTTAACTTGAAAGATATACGATGTCTTGGTCTCACTGAGTTTAGTGAATATTAAATGTATTCTTGTTATTCCAAACTTGTGCAACTTGAAAATTGGAAAGAATTACTAGCCTGAATTATTTTAAACAAATGGAGGCGCTTTACATATTTTCAGGCAGACTCCAGAAGAACAGGAGCCTGAGTCCGATAGCTATTGAGTGCTAAAGTATTGCTTTAACAAATCTTCAGCACGTATAATTTCTTAATCAAAAGCGGAAACGATCACATTAAAGGTTTTTGTTTGCTAAAAACTTGGTAAAACAATTTCTTATTTGTTCATATCTATGCTTTACAACCGAATTCTACTGTATATCAAACTTATAGTTACAATTTAAATAGCAAAATTTTTTGACGCTTTTTGATCAAATCTCAATGTTCAATAATAAATTCTTCTTCTTATGCACAATTAATGGAAAATTCAAATTAGATTCAAAGGTACTTGAAGAATCAAGTGAAAACCACTTCCGAAATATAAAAACTTTCGCTAGCCTATCCTAACCATTAATAAAGTTAAAAAAGTTTAGTTAATGAATTAAGGAGTGTTCACATAGAAAAGGGTTGTTATTTAGAAATTACTTTCCCATATAATTATATGTTTAGCTCCCTAATGATATTTGATCGATTTACAACGGTAAACTATTATATGACTAAGTGACTTGGGTGTATACCAGTTATTAGGTAAAATTTTTTTAATGAATTAATTGAATGTTTTTTTTGCCACATCGTCTACTTATGAAAAAATAATGAAATGGTTTTGTATGCTTCTCGGTTATCAATAAAAATTAAAAAATCCTTTTCTATTACATCAGAATTTACTTCTTGCAAAAGCGCCAATGTACAATTAATATTTTTAAACAAACGTTTTCAAACTTTCCGGAGTTTGATTTAATTTGAGGGTGTACTGAAATAATCTCTCTCGCTTAAGAATCTTTAATGATCAATTACTTATTCTTCTGAATTTGAAAGTTAAGTTTGAATTTGATTTAAAGTGTAGATTTTTGTAACGATAAAAACAATTTTCAAACAAATATTTTATGTAAGATTACAGCTGTTTATAAAAATATTTTTTAAGTGCTGCTTATTTAATTTTTAGGGTCACACTTAGTATGTAGAAACAATTGTTAAATTTTCAGTATTAATCCACTAACCAGCGATCACACCAAGCCACTCCAGAGTACTGTGCAAACTCTAAATTTTAAACAGAATAAAATATTTCTGCTGAATGTTAATAAAAATAGTTTATACGAAAAGTTTAATAATCTTTAATTGTGAAAATAAGTTAGTCTCATAACTCTGCATGGGAAGGAAAAAAAATCCTGCTGTACTTTATGTGGAGTAGTTTTATGCGAAAGTACATATATCGTTCACAATAATATTTCAAAATAACCATTAGCTATAAAACAATATTTGACAAGATATACGATGTGTAAGACTTGATATTGATATCCTAGTCAGGTAGATTGTCTATAGGGAATGGTATCAATATATCTACCAGCCTGGCGTCTGTCACTTGATTCATATATATAGAATGTCATCAGAGTAGTTGATAGTTCCTTCGCGTACCTTCCGTCCTAACCAATCAATGTATTGGATTATTTGTCGTTGTCACTTATACTTTCGACACTAAGTGATGATTGTTTTTATTGTAATATTCCACTGAATATTATGGTTGCACTTTTTAGTTTGCTTAGAATTGTACGAAAAGTTAAACTTTATTTTTTTGTTGTATATTAAAACTAATTTTGGTAAATTGTCTAAACTGTTCAGTCTGCTTCTGTTTCAAAAATTGACAAAACTTGTACATTCAAAATTGGGAAATATTCAAGTGGAAATATCATCAAGATGGACATCTGCATATAACGGACACAGTTAATAAAAAAGGTTTGATTCAGTTCAGGCGCTGTGAACGTATTATGTAAATATCATAAATTGTTAGGTCGAATATTCCTTTCATTCTGTACGACATGCAGTACCTCGGGAAATTCATATAATTACAAATCTTGATATGGTTAACATAAGCAATGGGACAAGAGTAACCTCAAGTACTCCAGTAGGTTCAGTAAGTACTTCCAGTAGGAAGTGACGAGACAAAAATAATTGCAGTAATTTGTCGAAATCGATTACAAAGAAGGTGAATGATCGGTAAAATCTATTATTGTTTAATCACAGCAAATACTGGACTCCTACAACTTCTCAGTTTTGTTCTTCCATCCTTGTTCTTTAATAACTTTTTGAATTATGGTAAATAATAATGTAAATTATTTTGTAAATTAGGTAGGTATATAGAGGATTTCACTTTTGTCACTATTTTTATGGGCGGTAACAAGATTATCTTTGTCACTTAAATTACATACTTAGGGATGAATAAAGACTAGACTTTGTTGTGTTCTAAGATATTTGATGCCCAGTATGTTCTATTCATTAACTTGAATAAGGAACATTGATATTGTAGGGTAAGGAATATATAGCGTGCCTTGTGAGAAGGATAACTTTAGTTATCATATTGCGTCTTGGTTTACAAAATTAACGGTGTCGTAACAATAGAATCAGAGCATCCATTTTTCATATTTTTTGTCCAACGTAAACAATCATTTAAAATTTTAATTGCTAATTTCGTTTGACAAAATCGATTACAAAAAGTATTTTTTATATTACAATCATGTCTGGATGGAATGTTATGCCAGAAATGGATTCTGATAAAATTTTTAAAAAGAACCCATCGAAAAATTTGATTACAATTAAAGCTTTAATAACCTTTGACCGACCAATTTAAGTTTCTGTTGTATAACAAGCCAACATCTAAGAAGCTGACCAATAAATTTTCCAACCTTGTCGGTTTTGTAATTAAATACATACACATGCGATCTTAGAGGGTTGGTTCTTGTTCGCTTCTTCAGAGATAGTAGGGAAATACCATTTGTACCATAGTTTATCTTTATTAGATTTTACATGCATGAGCAATTAATATTTCTGAAGTAATTTGTTCGTTACACTAAAAAAGCATTTTTTTTTCATTTAGTTTGCAAAGTGATTTTACGAGCAATTAGATACTTAGTAGTAATTTTTAATGTGAATTACAAAAATTAAGATGAAAAAAATTGATTAAAAGGAATAATGTACCTATGTCATCTCAAATTGTATTGTTGGGTCAAGTTGTTAAGCCTTAGAGCTTTGTAGAGCTGCCACATGTCTAGGCCCAAAGGATGCACAAACACTTGACACTCAGTACAAGAAAATATGTTACACTTAGTTAGATTATTAGCCATTATTAATTTATATATTGACTTGAAAGATATATGATGTCTTGGTCTCACTAAGTTTAGTGAATATTAAATGTATTTTGTTATTTCAAACTTGTGCAACTTGAAAATTGGAAAAAATTGCTAAAATAAATTATTTTAAACAAATGGAGGCGCTTTACGTATTTTCAGGCAGACTCCAGAAGAATAGGAGCCTGAGTCCGATTAATATTGAGTGATAAGGTATTGCTTTAACGAATCTTCAGCTCGTATCATTTCTTAAACAAAAGCGGAAACGATCACATTAAAGCTTTTCGTTTGCTAAAAAGTTGCAAAACAATTTCTTATTTGTTCATATGTATGCTTTACAACCGAATTCTACTGTATATCAAACTTATAGTTACAATTTAAATGGCAAAATTTTTTGACGTTTTTTGATCAAATCTCAATGTTCAATAATAACTTCTTCTTCTTATGCACAATAAATGGAAAATTCAAATTAGATTCAAAGGTACTTGAAGAAGCAACTGAAAACCACTTCCGAAATATAAAAACTTTCGCTAGCCTATCCTAACCATTAATAAAGTTAAAAAAGTTTAGTTAATGAATTAAGGAGTGTTCACATAGAAAAGGGTTGTTATTTAGAAATTACTTCCCCATATAATTATATGTTTAGCTCCCTAATGATATTTGATCGATTTACAACGGTAAACTATTATATGACTAAGTGACTTGGGTGTATACCAGTTATTAGGTAAAATTTTTTTAATGAATTAATTGAATGTTTTTTTTGCCACATCGTCTACTTATGAAAAAATAATGAAATGGTTTTGTATGCTTCTCGGTTATCAATAAAAATTAAAAATCCTTTTCTATTACATCAGAATTTACTTCTTGCAAAAGCGCCAATGTACAATTAATATTTTTAAACAAACGTTTTCAAACTTTGCGGAGTTTGATTTAATTTGAGGGTGTACTGAAATAATCTCTCTCGCTTAAGAATCTTTAATGATCAATTACTTATTCTTCTGAATTTGAAAGTTAAGTTTGAATTTGATTTAAAGTGTAGATTTTTGTAACGATAAAACAATTTTCAAACAAATATTTTATGTAAGATTACAGTTGTTTATAAAAATATTTTGAAGTGATGTTCATTCAATTTTAGGATCACACTTAGTAATATAGAAACAATTGTTAAATTTTCAGTATTAATTTAATCACGTAATTTTAGCTCTGTAACTCTATCCAGCGATCACACCAAGCCACTCCAGAGTACTGTGCAAACTCTAAATTTTAAACAGAATAAAATATTTCTGCTGAATGTTAATAAAAATAGTTTATACGAAAAGTTTAATGAGTTTGTGAAAATAAGTTAGTCTCATAACTCTGCATGGGAAGGAAAAAAATCCTGCTGTACTTTATGTGGAGTAGTTTTATGCGAAAGTACATATATCGTTCACAATAATATTTCAAAATAACCATTAGCTATAAAACAATATTTGACAAGATATACGATGTGTAAGACTTGATATTGATATCCTAGTCAGGTAGATTGTCTATAGGGAATGGTATCAATATATCTACCAGCCTGGCGTCTGTCACTTGATTCATATATATAGAATGTCATCAGAGTAGTTGATAGTTCCTTCGCGTACCTTCCGTCCTAACCAATCAATGTATTGGATTATTTGTCGTTGTCACTTATACTTTCGACACTAAGTGATGATTGTTTTATTGCAATATTCCACTGAATATTATGGTTGCACTTTTAGTTTGCTTAGAATTGTATGAAAAGTTAAACTTTATTTTTTTGTTGTATATTAAAACTAATTTAGGTAAATTGTCTAAACTGTTCAGTCTGCTTCTGTTTCAAAAATTGACAAAACTTGTACATTCAAAATTGGGAAATATTCAAGTGGAAATATCATCAAGATGGACATCTGCATATACATAACAGACAAAGTTAATAAAAAAGGTTTGATTCAGTTCAGGCGCTGTGAACTATCTTAGATTGTTAGGTCGAATATATGTAGAGGATGGTTCCTTTCATTCTGTACGACATGCAGTACCTCGGGAAATTTATATTTCAAATCTTGGTATGGTTAACATAAATAATGGGACAAGAGTAACCTCAAGTTCTTCAGTAGGTCCAATAAGTACTTCCAGTAAGAAGTGATAAGACAAAAAAAATTGCAGTAATTTGTCATCGAAAATTACGATAGAAATGTTATGTAGAAATCGATTACAAAGAAGGTGAACGATCGGTAAAATCTATTATACAAAATGGTTCCATTCTCTAAAACGGTTCTTTTACCCTTTCTCCGTACAGCAATAAAAACATACATAGTCTTTTCTTGTACATATATAAATGACCACGATTTATTGAGAAACAATATTCAAAATTAAAAACAAGTTATAATGTGGCGAAGATGACCTTTCCATCAAATCATTCTCCAATCTCCCAGATTTGATTAATGACTTTTTCAGTGACAGCTATCTTTCCTCAATGCCTCAAAAAATGCCTCAATTATTGCAATTACACTTACTTGCAATTACCTTATTTATTAAAATAATAAAAAATTTGTAAAATCTTCATGGTTACGTTTCTTTTCAAGTTGAAAAACATAAGCAATAATCGCCAATTTTGGTTTCTGTCTAATGTGAACACTAGTGATGCTATGTTTTCAGTTTTCTGTAAAATTTACAGCAGCTTAAACAATAGCCAAAACAATCAAGACATTCTAATAGAAAAAGTGGAATTTTATGGGTTTCGTAGCACTCCTCTGACTTGGTTCAAGTCCTACCTTCAAAGTAGACCACAGCTTGTAAAGGCGAAAGAGTCTTGGTCTGCTATTCTGGTGTGATGCTAACCATCTTTATTTTAATCCAAATAAGACTAAGGCTATTTCATACAGAGGCAACCTTCAACCTATAACCTTGAGAGATGACACTATTGCAGTTGTAGAGTCTGCCAGGTTTCTTCCCCTGATTATGTCAAGGTCGAAGAGAGCACTCAGATGCATATTTAACTTGAAGAGCAAACAGACATCATTGTGTGAAATATTTTGGAAAATTCAAAATTTTAACCTTTTCAACCTTGTTTATTTTGGAAATCATCTGGTTGCTTCGTAGGCATGTCAAAAAGCTCCCCACGGGTTCAGAACTATGCAACTTATATTTTTAAGAAATATGCAACTTATTTTTTATTGTGTTTATCGTTTTTAATTAAAGAAAAAAGATTACTTTACATAAAATTTCTTATAATTTGTCAAAATTTTACGATTAGTTCTGTATGCACGCAATGTTATGTTTAATTATCACTGTTTTATTATTGTTCTTTGTTTGTATTGTTATTATTTGATTTTGTATATTTATTAATGCGTTGTTCATGAATTTGTATAAATTTCAGTGACAGTAAAGCTTATTATTATTAAAATATTATAGAATATCATCACAACTACATATTATGAATTCTTGTGTAAAACAAAACAATATTGTGTCTCAATCCCATGGCGTTAATATCCACATTTGGGAGATCTGGACGCCTTTAGAGATATTTTTAATAAGTCTACCTCTACCGCAAGTAGCGATACCTTTAGTAATTATATAAATAACAAAAGTAAAGCCTATGATCAAGGTGCATGCTAAGGTATCCAGATAAATCAGCTTGATGTAACACTTGGCCGTTTAACTTTTCCGACGGGCAAATTCCTCTCCTCTCCTCTTGATTCATCAGCTCGAATTTGCCATATTTTCAACCAGTCTTTTGTAGATTTCTTCAAACTTCCGTTGGATCGCAGGGTTAGGCCATAACTGCTGCATCGTCCGCATAAGTTCTAAAAGCTGTCTTTTGGTTGCTGGTTAGTCTAATGTGAATAAAAGATACAGAAACGGTCCCAGCACTCTACCATACGGGACACCGACTGGATTGAATAGAATTCACAGAGCTCAACCTGGAGCCTTACTTGGAAGATTCTATCAGATAGGCAGAGTTGTAAGATTATGTAATATGAATGTGTTTTTGTTTTATACAGCAGTCCAGGATGTCATACCTTAACGAATACTTACGAATAGTATTCTGGCAAGATCGCCATATGGTACCTGGTCTCACGTTAATTAAATACTCTTTGATGTATTAATTTTACTTTATTATTATTAATTAACAATACAGAATACAAAATACAGAACACAAAATCACATAGACAACCGAATTGTTCTCTGATTTTTTTTTGTTCTTGAATTGAATTGTGTTCCGAAGTGTTGAGTACCGACATGTGATGATTGTTGATTAACTTCTAAATTGATGATTGATGACTGATTGTTGTTCTGTCACACCAGGACATATTTATATAAAACTTTAACCTAGACATTGATCCTGTTTATAATTACTAACCTACTTAATTATAGTATTGAAATACGGAACTCTTATAGTATTTGCAAGGTTGCATGGTTTGCAATTACATTAAAACGAAGGTTAACTAATTTTCTTGTTAGCTAATTACATATTTATAATAATATTAATATCTAGAATACAATACACTGCTCGTTGGTACCATGTTGCTTTCTGAAACCGAGTTGGTCTTCTGGAATCATTTTATCTTTCATTAGGTGTTGGTACAATCTTTTTAACAGCGGGTTTTAAAAAACTTTTGAGAAGAAGTTGGTTAAAGACTAATGGTATGATAAGATGCTGCTTCTTCTGGTGGCCTTATTGTCTTGTGGATAAAAAGGGGGTACAATTTGCAAACGAAGCGCTGCTTTACATAATTATGTTATCATTTGCTCACCATTCTCTAGAACTTGTTAGAGGATTTTACCAGTAATAATGTCGTATCATGATGGTTTTTTATGATTGATTTTCTTAATAATAAAATCAGTCACTTTTTTGTATTTTAAAAAGCACTAGGTGATTTAATCCTCAGTAATTTGATCCCCTGGTAAATTAAGCTTTGGTAATTTGACCCTCTAATTGACTATTGAGTTTAGACTGAATCCAAGATTTGTCGTGGTTCCGTTTGTCAAAACGGCCCGGAGCGTCCGGAGCGAAGGATGCATTTTCCTTGCTAAAAATATCCTCCTAGACCGGTTCTACTCGGTAAAGTGTAGAGATGGAGCGGGATATGGAAGTTTCTTAACACTGACTTTAGCTTGACCAATGGATAATAATTTAATTAATTGAACTGTGTAAAGCTCACTGTAAGACTCGAGCCTTAAATTTTTGCAATAGGTGAAATTATCGGGGGTCTAATTACCGGGGACCAAATTACGTGGAGATGAAATCACCTGAAGACCAAATTACAGTGAGTGAAATTACTAGAGGGTCAAATTACCGGAGGTAAAATTACCGAAAGTAAAATTACGAGAAAACCACATGGGAGTAAAATTACCGAGAGTAAAATTAGCTGAGACGAAATTAAAGAGACTTAATCTAAAAATCTAACTGAAGTGGTGCTTCTAGTACTGATGGAATTTTCTCTTCCGTTTGCAAATCTTTCGCTGAAAATGGCGTAAATTCAATAGCCAAATGTTCTTGCATTTTCCGGATCGCGCACTTAGTTGCAGCCGCACTGTGTTCATGTCGAGGAAACAGATGTAAATGTTTAATTTTTCTGATTTGTTGCTGTCCACAGCGAATGTTTTGCGATTTCTGTAGATCTAAGATTTTTTAAGTACATATTCTTGGACTGTCTGGTATTTAGCGATCTGCAGCATATTTTTTAGTGACCTTAGTGTCTGATTTAATTTGTTCTTACCATTTAGGTGTCTGGTATTCTGCCAAAATCTTCTAAGTTTTCTTTTTGCTGGATTAATTGCATTCTTTATAGTCGCTGATCATTGATTACTCCCATGTGCTCCAACTCAGAAATCAAGTTCCATACTGCATTACAACAGTAGTATTAGCATTCAATGATGGTGGCGATGAACCAGATGCCTCAATTGTGTGTGGAAATTTTTTCAGTCTTAAGATTGAATTTTCCCATCTGTATTTCCTCATTTATACGGAGTAATTTTTTTAATTAGCAGAACGTTTGCTCTGACGCAGAGCACAGATGAAATATTTTTTAAGAGTTTTTCCGTTGTGTACATTTTTATTTCTTATTTCTTCATTTATTTTCTAGTTTTTTGAGTGGTACTAGCCGGGAGTAGTTATTACTTCAAAATTTGAAGAATTCCAATAAACTTATTTTTAACTTACTTGAACAAAATTCTGCAAAGCAAATAAAAGTTACGCTCATGTTAATTAAAATCCCTTGTCGAATTGGGCCATGTTGAAATAAAAGTTAAAAGAACTTAAGTAAATAAATAAAATAGAAAATTTGTATACTTTTTTATGTGAAAGTTTATGAGTTATCGCTTAGGCCAATTTGAAAAATGCAGTTTTGAGAAAAATGCATTTAAAATTTAGATAAATGAAAAATCAATGATTTCAGTGATTTACCGACTAGTCTGCAATGGCAGGGCCATACAATAGTCTTTCAGTGTTCTCGTAAAGCTGATTTTCTCCAATCTCATCGTGCTATACAAGCCTTTTTGTTCTTTAAGGAGGTGCGCCGTACGTCTTGAAACACTTGCCGTTTATAGATCTTATCAGCATAAATGTTATACATTGCTTGCCAATGATTCATTGTTCATTGTCTGTAAAATTGAGGCATATCCTTCACTTTGCAGCATATGTGCTGCAATTCCAATTATTTTCAGCCCAGAATGCAAATGCTTTGGAACGAGGCGCACGTACGCTGTTCTTTAGTTTCATTCTTGTTTTTGTGTACCGATTTCATAAAAACTATTGTTACACTCGAGATCCTTCCTTTCGGAGAAGATTTCATTTTAAATTCCTCGTTTTCAAAATCGTTCTGTATAGAAAAAATTTTCAAAACTAAACTAACTGCAAAATAGGCTCTGACTTGAGGTAGCTCAAACACCGACCGCTACGGTGACTCGAACGCCAAGCATAGATGAGTTACGTTTATAGGCTAACATCAAAAGTAATTTGAATTTAGTTTTGAAACTTTGATGTGGTATTCTTGGGATGTTAGGTACACAAACATTTTATAAATTTTTTTATTGTGAAGATTTTAAATGCATTTCTCCCATTATAGAAGTGGCTTTTCGTCTTTTTTGTTTTATTACTTTCACTTGGCGCCTATCAAAATCGGTATTTTGTTTTACTCGTATCAACAGCAGCGACACACGTAGCAACTGCATAATATTAAGCAGAACTTATGTAAAGGAGAAAACAGAGCTTTTAAAAGTTGGTAATTTTTAAAATCCAATTACAAGTTAAATGTTATTTATTTATTTTATTGGATAATATAGTTGTAAATTTTGTATTATGAAGGCAAAATGTAATTTGTAAAGTCGTGTGTAATAAAATTATCGAAAATTAGACTGTATACTAATCTAAAATTCTAAATCCCAATTGGTTACACCTTAGTAACATCGGTGTATATTTTCGACATTTTCAAATACAGTATTCCATTCAAATTTGCATTTTCGCAATAGCAGTGGAACATTTATTTACATTGAAATTTCTAAATTTAAATAAATGGAGTTCACCAATACGCCGTGGTGCCAACATTTTATTACGATCTAACCCTATCTGAACAGACACCTCGGCAGCATCTGAACTAACAGCTTTTGCAATTACCAATAATTCCTGTTGGCATTGTCTACTCTGTCTGTTTTGCTTGTGTGAATATAAGAGAGAAAGTACTGCGTGTAATAAAATAAAATAGGAATGCGTTATGTATAATTACATTCACAATCATTACGATGCAAATTTCTTAAACTTCTATATCCAGTGTTTGCAAACGGACTTCTTAGAATAATATTCTGGATTAATTCTAGAATATCTCCTGGTAGATCAGCAAGTAATGTTTCTTATCCCGGTTCGTGTATCCCTAAGGAACCCTTTACTTTCGACACACAAAATATTACGTTTGTTCTGTCTGGTTTCTGCGATACGCCGATACGAAACGCGTGCTTTATTGTTATTAGCTTGTTCTTTAGAATTCTAATGAACGAAAATTTTGACAAAACGTAAACACTTTTTTTTATTTCATTTCTCAGCCATTTATCGTTTACCTTCCAAAACTAAACCTCTCATTCGTTTATATCGGGCAAAATTCGGATTTGTGCATTCAACATAAATCTTGCATGAAAAAAACTAAATTTTCATCGTATAGTCAAGTTAGTTCTAGCGTGCAGTATTTTCTATTCACGTTATGTATCTGTTTAACAGACATGATATGTTAGGAAAAACTTTTGACATGTGTTAGGATGTCATCTCATATCATTTTGATTTGGTCTGATTTTATGAGATAGAATTTATACCTAAAATGAAAATAGACATACATATATACACGTATAATTTAAAACATTTACTTCAAGAATTGCTATTAAATTGTCAGGCATCGTGCTTGTACAATTTGTTTTTTATTTACCTACCTACCTTTATAATTCGATTTTAAGAAACGAGGGTTTAATTTTATTTCATTATATATGCATATCTACTTACGATTTGCATTATTTTTTATTAACAACAGTATCAAAAAATAATGAGTTACACTCGGCCGTATTTGCTACATTATTGTATCTTCGCAAATTGCGCTAGATAGAGCTTTAGCGTTATTGGCCAATTAGCATGTATCAATTAATTATATTGCAAAATAATATTTTAAAATATTAATTAAAATTAATTAACGAACGTAAGTTGCTGCTGGACATTTCTGTTACATACCTAACTCTGTGACTGACCAATTGAATTAATTAGTAAAAGTAAAGAGAGGACGAAACCCGCATTTTCAGTTGGTATAGGTACAGTTTAATACTCAAATAAACCCTCACGTTTGGAGCTACTACGTACTATATGCAGGTTCAATTAAAATACTTGGTTAACGAAAATTCTTATACTCTTTTCCTTATGTCGCCAAATCCTGCTGCAAGAGAAGAAAGCCTAAACATTTTAGTGTAAATGTGTTGTCTGTATTATTAGAATCGATACGCCCTTATGTTCTTTGATGGTAATAAAGGGTTGAAACGTATATTTGAAGAATGTAAATTTACAAAGCTTTGCGGGCTCTTTTAAGTTACCTAAGGGCGTTCTTTTATTTTTGCTTTGTTTTTGTTGCATTTCTGTCATTGTAACTGGAATTTTTAAATTTTTGCGGAGTTGTTAAAATTAAAAGAGATAATTTTAAAATTAAATAATATTAAACAAAAAGAATTGTTTCATTTGAAAGAATGTCAAGAAACAAAGGCTTAGCATTTTTAAAATTATAACATTTTAACACATTCTTGTCTGATTTGTTTTTAGAACAAGTATAATTTTTAAATTAAATTAAAGAGATATCATGACTGTAAGCTCTTTAAGGGATACTTTTGATAACTCGAATATCGAATTCAGGACGTGTATTGTGTGTTTGGGGAAAACAGCAAACACATTGATAAGTAGAAAAATTTCATTACGACAGTTATCATTAATAACCGTTGAGTTATATTCTGTCATTGGATCGGAAAATGACATATGTCGGAGGGACCTAAAAATTTACCCAATACAATACATTATTAACTTTATTGTATAAAATATACATTTTATCCTTGATATTATTATTTTTACTTTAAATTATTGTATCAAAATCTGATTATGTGATTTCGGTCACTATTGCAGCTCTATGATGTATTGATCACCCTTGTATTGAGATAAAAATAAACGTATTGAGACCGTTACACAACTTTGATGTATTTGGATTTAATAAAAGCACAACAGGGTAGCCAAAAGGGTTGACTACTTTTATTCAGTTCTAAATTTACTCTTTGGTCTCGTTTGGGATTTCGTAATATATTTAACTTTAGACCCCGAAAAATCAAGTTCTACCACTTGGTTTCATTCATATGGGGATTAAATTTATTCAGAAACTCATAATTTTTTTATTTAAGTTAATTCGTGTATGTTAAATTTTTTCCATAAATATTATGTGAAATACAGTAATACGATTTTACTGTATTTCACTTGTAAGATATGTTCAACTTAAAGATGGCCCAACTGATTCACTTTTAATTTGTAAGAATATTATATAAAACAGCATAGAAAACACAATAAGCTATTTTATATTTTTGTATTATACAAAATTCGAATTTTATGCCAAATATGTAATATTTTTAAAACAGTGCTCTTGTCGTCAAGCCGTTTTTAAGATGAATATTTTCTAGTGACAGTGCGACCCCAAGTTTATTAAAATTTAAAATAATTAATGCAGATTTTAAATTTTGATGTGTGGAAAGAAAATGTTATAAATTAGGCTAATGAAAACACATTTGTTGTTTTTTTTTAGTTTTATGAAAACAAACTTCTTAGAATTTTACAGTTAAAAAAGGTTTTTAACATAAAATCGTGTAAATATAATTAAATTACTAATAATATTAAAAAAAACTACTTATCGGATGAATTAATAAAAAATAAGTGGTGTGCTCGCTACAGAGTGGAATACTTCTAATTGGTAGATAAGAAAATTGTGTAAATGTTTAGGAAGCCATATGCCAAATTGCCCGAAGGGCAGTTTAAGAAAGAAACAGTATCTCCGTTCAAGTTCCGAGGGGCTTGTGCCGGCGAAAATATGAACACGGGGACGCAGTCCAAAGGCAGTTTTTTCCGGTACGTGATTTGAGGAACGAACGAGGTGCTATTTTATTGGTTACATCTCGCCAAAACATAACAAAACGCATAGAAACGATAAAATCCCCGGAATCTGCTTCTAAATCCCAGGAATCTGTTCTCAAATCCTTGGAATCTGCTTTTAGTTCTTACCGAAAGCATATGGCAAAAATCCAGGGTTTCTGCTCTCGTATCTTGCTTGGAGTTATGTCTTGGCTGACTAAAAATTTTAAACAAACAAAAGCATAGTACTATTCGACGCCGTTTATCTCACGTTTAAAGGGGATAAATCTAGCGTCCAAAGAACTTTATAGCGTTCAAATCGTATAATACGTTCGACGCGCCTCCGGCGCGTATTTAATCATCTCGAGTAGGACTGGCCCGGCAAATCTCGGACGTCTTGGATCGGAGGACGCGCGAATCGTCGACACAGCGAGGTAACCTAAGACAACGACCCCAAGCGACGCGCGGAAACTGAATGTCGGATTTGTAAGTTTATAAGTCTCTACTGCATGCGTCTTGGATCGGAAGACGCCCGGAGCGCCACGGCGTGGTAACCTAAGATGACGTTCCGGCGCAACGCACGGAAACCGAATGCCTGCAGATTCGACTTTCATTTTTAATATACGCTAGGACTGACCCGGCAAATCTTGGACATCTCGGATCGGAAGACGCGCGGATCGTCGACACGGCGTGGTAACCTAAGACGACGTTTTGGCGCCACGCACTGAAACCAAATGCCTGTAGATTCGACTTTGTTTTTTAATATACGCTATTGCAGAGCCAGAGTTTAGCCTATCCTTCTTTCGCGACGGACGTTGTCGCGTGATCCGAATGCTTCTTTATTGGGCTGTAACCAAAGAATTCCCTCTCAAAATGGGTTCTCGCCAAAATTGATCTCGTAGCCATTTATCGAGATGGATTTCCCCGTTACATCTCGCCAAAACATCACAGAACGTCTAAATAAGACAAAATCCCGGGATTCTGCTCTCGGCTCTTATCAAGACTTTACAGCAAAATCGTGGGAATCTGTTCCCGTATGTTGCCCGGAACAATGTCTTGTTTAATAAAAATTATATATAATTTAGCAAAAATATATTATAGTTCCACTTCGGCACCGTTTATCTCACGCCTAGAGAAAGGGGATAAATCTGGCGTCGCCTAGAATTTTAAACGGTAAGAGTTCGAATTCCCGGAACCTAAAATACACTTTCTTCTGTAGAAATGGCTTTACCAAAAGAAAGAACAGAAAATACAAGATCTTTAAGTTGAGGATCAATGTTGTCGGACTTGTAATAAGGAAACAATTTAATTTTGAAAATTTTTCTATAATGCAAAATTACATGTAAGTGGATTATTGTGCCATATTACGCAATAATTTTATGCATTGTGTTAATGGTGCGGGCACCGGAGATGAGTCGACAGTGACTAGCAGTCGAGAGATACCAACAATTTGCCGAGTTGGACCGTTCTTGCGAGATGTTTTAGTAAGTAAAGCGCTTATCTAAACCGCTTGTAGCGCCCGGAGCGACGCAGAGCGTAGCGCAGGGTGCGAAAAGTGGGTTTTGACAAATGCAACTACGTCAAGACTGCGATTCACTTTAAAAGTGAATTTTTCCAAAATTTGTTAACCAACCACCTTTAAAGCCTAGATTGTGGTTTCTTTATTGTCGCCACAACTTATTTAAATTTTGGTGGGCGGGGGTTATAGTTCAAAAGAGCTAATGAGAAAATTGCATTCCAAATTAATTTTTAAAACCGTTTTTCCTTATCACGACCGCAAAATTTTTTTATCTGCTAATTTGACCCTCATCTTTCATAAGCCGCTTTAAAAATAGTAAAAATCCCGATTCGGGAATTTGAACTGTCACTTTTCAAGCGTTCAAATTGAATACGTTCGACGCGCCTTCGGCGCGTATTTAATCCTCTCGGGTAAGACTAATCCGGCAAATCTCGGACGTCTCGGATTGGAAGACGCGTGGATCGTCGACACGGCGTGGTAACATAAGACGACAACCCCACGCGGCGTGCGGAAATCGAATGTCGGATTTGTAAGTTAATCTGTCTAATCCGCATGCATCTCGGATCGGAGGACGCCCGGAGTGCTACCACGGCGTGAAAATCTAAGACGACGTTCCGGCACGACGAACAAATTCTAAATACCTGCGGATTCGACTTCGTGTTTTTAGAAGGGCTCTCTTGTTGGGCTGTAACCGGTAAATCCTCTCTCGAAATGACTCTTTGACAAAAATTTTTCAAAAGCAGCTTTTGGCTTTCGGCCTCGCGCTGCTCTTGTCAAATTCGGCGCGAATCCGAAGGCCAGCTGCTTTTGACAAATTTTCGTCTCGTAGTCATTTCTCGATATGATTCTCCCATAAGCTGCCCGGCGAATTTTTCGGATTTTTCGCGGTGCAACTTCCTCCTAAACACCTCTCCGGTCGATCCCTCGAACGATTGTACCAGAAACAACTTCCTTCGGACTACGTCTTCGGGCAATTTTTTGCCGGAACAAACCCACCCTCGGGATTCGAATGGATGTGCTGTTTCTATACGAAACTGTCCTACGTCCTTCGAACCTTGTACCGGAAAAAACTTTGTGAAAAAAAAACTGAAGAGACTCGGACTGCGTCTTCGTGTCAAATTTTCACCGGTACAAGCCTCTTTCGAAACTCGAACTAAACTGTCTTTCAGAAACTGCCTTACGCTAAATTACCCGGCGGGTAATTTTGGGAGAGAGTTCCATTCGAGTGATTGGTACACAGAAAAAAAGAATTACGATTTCAACTAAAGATTAGTTGAAATCGCATAAAGAAATTGATTAAATTTTAGCCATCGAATCAAGTTGGATAATTCATTTAAACTAAATTAGGCGATTTTAAGATTGAAAAAGTAAACAAATTATAGAAACAAATTAGTTGAATCAATGAATTTGTTTTAACGATTTGATGAAATAAATGTCTATAGTTTATTGAATCGTGATGTATAATACAAATACAAAAATGAGTTGAATGTTTGAAATGATTTCTGTGAATTAATTAATAATATTAGATATTTTTAGACTTCGTGCGGTTTCCATTATAGTGTCAATATCGAGGGTTAACCGCTGGTGAAGTTTTGTACACATCTTATGAAGTACATGAAATCTCATGTGAATTAATACATGAAATACATGAAGTACTTGTAAAATAGGTGAAAACAATGAAGTATATCGATGAAGTACAGTGAATTATTGATGAAGTACGGTGAATTACTGATGAAGAATATGAAATACGGTAAATTTTGACGAAGTATGTGAAGTTAATTGTACAGGATTTCCTGTAGCGTTGACCCTCGTCAATATAGTAATGAAATATTGATACAATGTAAAAGGGAAAAAAAGTAATTTTTTTAATTATTTATGTAATTAAGAATTATAGACAGTTTTAATGCCCGATTTCGTCAATTTAAACTGAAGTTCGCTAATCTGAAGAAATCGGAAATTTATTGCACGTCTTTCTTCTTCTTGTTATTATTGTTAATTATTGTTAAAATTAAAATTAATTAATTATAATATATAATAAGTAGGTGTAATACTGAAAAAAGATATAAAAATAAAATTTTTTATTAAAAACCCACGTGGTGTTTTGAAAATACAAAAAAAAATTTCAAAAAGAAAACTATATAATTTTGAAATGTAAAAAATATTTAACATTAAAATATAAATTATAAAAATAAATAATTTAAAATTAAATATCAAAGATTTTTTAATCTTAAAGGTTCTATTTTAATTTTAATTTCAAAGTTCCTCTTATACGCCCTGCAATATCAACGTATTTAAAGAGTCGTTTAGTTAAATGGCCAATAGAAAAACTGTATTTTAAATAAAATAAAGCATGACACGTGTTTATTGCACGTTTTCTTCTTCTTCTCAGTCTTTATTGCAACTTTAATAAACTTATTATTCAAAATAATTCAAAATATAATTTTCAAGTTCCAAATCAAAAATTTTATTTACAGTAGAATCCGGATATAACGACCTTCAAAGGACCGGCGATACTATGTCGTACTAACCGGATAACGTACAAAACGGATTATTTCTTAAGTACTTAGCTTGCGAATATAAACCTAACTTGAGTAAACATTTTCGTCGTTAAAACCGGTTAGTCGTTATAAGCAAAGTCGCTATATATGAACTCTACTGTATTTTAATTTAATATTAATATTTTTAAATTATGAATTGAAATTGAACTAAACTATGAACTAAATTGGTTTTTTGAAACAATTATCCGTTTTAAATAAATTATAAAAAACTTTAAATAAACCATACAATTTCCATTCATTTTGTCTAATGACTTTTATAAAAACCATTAAATTTAATTAGTTAAACTTTAGAATGGTGTATATTATAAAATACAGTAGAGTTCATATATAGCGACTTTGCTTATAACGACTAACCGGTTTTAACGACGAAAATGTTTACTCAAGTTAGGTTTATATTCGCAAGCTAAGTAGTACTTAAGAAATAATCCGTTTTGTACGTTATCCGGTTAGTACGACATAGTATCGCCGGTCCTTTGAAGGTCGTTATATCCGGATTCTACTGTAAATGAATTTATTTATATAGTATTTTATCCAAAAAAATTGGTGAAATATCTATTTATATTGTAGAATATCATTGAAATTAAATTTCTAATAATTATAGAATGTTACTGAATGAATCAATAACAATGATTTATTGAAATTAATATTAATTCAAATTTTTTAAAATTATAAGGTTAAATGAACAATAAAACGAAACATTATTTGTAAGCTTTCAGCAATGGTTACTGCTGTCATCAGACATTTTAAGCTGAAAGCTTACAAATAATGTTTCGTTTTATTGTTCATTAAACCTTATAATTTTAAAAAATTTGAATTAATAATTGATTTAACTAAATTTGAAATGTTGTATCATCAATTTCAAATTAGATGAAATTACTAAATCGGTTGTTTGAAATTTATAAATATTCTAAATGAATTATATAATACTTTAAACTAAATACAGAAATCGTGATATACAATTTCAAATTACGTGATATATCTACTAAACCGGATAATGTTTGAAATTTATACGATTATTTCTAATATCGAATTTTAAGCTAAACTTTAAACAAATTTCGTTTTTGTTAAACTTTTATAAAAGCAAAATTTAATTAGTAAGTGTATAAAAAATGAAATGTTTATACAATTTCAAATTAATTGAAATTACTAAATTTTTTAAAATTTAAAAATTTTAAATGAAAATAAACTTTAACTGTGAGAATCATAAACTTTTAGAAAAATTATAAATTTCTAAATTTGAAATGTTGTATCATCAATTTCAAATTAGATGAAATTACTAAATCGGTTGTTTGAAATTTATAAATATTCTAAATGAATTATATAAAACTTTAAACAAACTATATAATTTCAATTCATTGAAATTCACGAATTAATTTAGATTAGATGAAAATGCAAATTTATTTTTTCTGTGGACGAACTCGTGACAAAGCTAAGAAAAATTATAAAAATTTACAAAGTTGGTTTTGAATGTTGAAATCTGTAATAATTTGAATTAATTGGAAAATAATCGTCAATGAATGGATATAATTAGAATTTTTAATTAAATAAATTTTGAAAAAAAACGGGATCAGTTCTCAAGTTGGAAATTTTTTTTGATGAAATATAAACAGAGAGGTTGAATTTGGATATTTTGAAACAATCATAATTACTAACTTATAATTTGTAAATTTATTGAATGGAACTCAATAAATTTAGATTCATAGAATTCATAGGCTAGACATCGTTATCGATAATGTAAAAAACTATAATATTAAACGGTAAATCGGGATTACAATTTAAAAAAAACAGTGGTTTTCAAACATTTTTACTACAAATGTTTACAATATTTTTAAAAATTTAGGGTTAAATATTTCCCAACCTGATTTTAATGTTTAATTTCAGTTATACTTATGATTGCAAGAATTTTTGTTTTTGCAAACTGATTAATTCAATTCTATTGTAGAAGACAGCTTATCACATTAATTATATTATGCAATTTTATATCAAACGGTACTTAATTTCCGCTTCTTATTTCAACTAGCGAATTTAAAATAGATTTTCAATGGTTTTACTATGACGAAGGAATATAACTTCCAGAATATGCAAAACCGTAGGTTAAATATAATAAAATAAAAATAAATGAAGCTTCAATAAAAGTTATGGAAGTAATAGAGAAGTTCTTTTTAGTTAAGGATATCCGATGTCAGAGACATGTTCTTTATCCTGTATTATTTTAACTGCAATTAATTAGTGGTCGTTTGTCTGTGTTCAGAAACCTTGTGGTTGTCTTTCGAATAAGTGAGGGATGTATTGATTGCATTTTGTAAGCAGAACACATCCGATTTCCCAAGGTACTATTGGGGTATCCTTATTTGCTCACACTACGTTAATTTTACAGGACTCCTTACATAATTGATTGTATGACATGAAAAAATATAAAAATATTTTTTCTCTTCATAAAATTTTTCAAAAGTTATTTTAGCAAACGTCGTGGAATTATTAAATAGTGTGTATAAATTATTAATCAAACAGTTACACTTAATAAGCTTAAAATACAAATTCTCCAATTCCTTGCGCTAATATTTATTCTAATTTTAAGCTTGATTTCACTACAATACACTTTTAGAGCAGGTAAATAGAAGTTTGCTTTCGATTTAGTATTGTTTGAAACTCTTAAGTCGGAGAATTATATCTGATAATTTGGTAAATATTCAATATTGCTACGTCTCGAGGGATTTTAGAGGGTTAGTAGATTCATTGCTTCTAACAATTATTTATTACTTGATGAGTGAATAAGATATTAAATTAATTTCCTTACCACTTGTGTGGGTATGTACACATATGTACTTACGTATTGTACGTACAACCGCATATTACATGATTTATTTACTTTTTTATCAAATATATTTCATTACTTATGAACTATTATTCTCATTTTTATCGGTGATGGCAGAATCGAGAAGTAATTTTAGCTTTTCCCTTTCATAGTAAAGATGTTTAAAATTTAAACTCGATTTATCGAAGAATGGATATTGGCCTAAATTTGCTTCTATTATACATAGCGAGGTATTCAATTTATACCCTTGTGCTTTGCATTATCCTTCCAACCGCCCTTCATAAATATGAGAAAATACCAATACGAAGCCATATAGAGGCAAGGAAAAGTAAAATTCAATGTAAATAAATTCAGCATCAATTGCTTCAGTAATAAGTAACCGATTATAACGGGAAAAGAAATTAAGATGTTAAAAGTTAACCAAAAATCACAAACTCTAAAAAGGAATCATTGTCTTCGCCCCCTATTTTTAAACACAAAGCTTATTCATGGATGAAACATTTGTTCCACTACAAGAATATCAGTCCCGCAAGATGTTCCCAGTAGTCTCTAGCAAAACAAACTGAAGTCATCGGTTCGATAAATCGGATTGGGATTTATAAAGGTATGTTGAATTTAAAGCAACCCACAAATTTACGTTTAAATTTGGGTAAATGTTTAACTTTGAATAAGGGATATAGGTAAGATAACATAAAAGATTAAGAAGTTATAAAGCTATTTTGTGGACTTTTCATTTAAACGGTTTTTTTTGCTTTGGTGTGGTTGGATGAATCGATCGGAAAATTCGAATTTCTAATGCGGGATCAGAAAAATGTTGTGTTATACTTACGTGGAAAAACAATGTTTTATACACTTTATTATATTTTAGGAATACAATTGAGAAATAGTACAAAGGAAGAATAATATTTACAGTACAAATGAAAAAATTGATTATTTATTATAATATAAGAATTTATATTTGGCTTGCTAACAAAATATACCTAGTATTATATGCGTATAATAAATTCTGTTTACAGGAAGATATTTCTGTGTGTATGTTCGTTCTTGAAAATGTAAGTCGTATTGTGTACCAAATGATCGTTTTTTAAATGAAACGTAAAGTTTGAAAAAGGTTGCTTAATAATTAACACATCATTAGGGAATGAATAGATTCTATACTCCAATATATACCCGCAGATGATGCAATATGAGTTTGTATGAAATATAACTTCTTTTTTAAAATAATCCCAACTATTGACACCCGGCAAAAAATTTGTCTTGAAGCCGTATTTTATATTTGAAGAAAATTTTAATATAGAAAAATGCCAAGTACATTATTTAATACCCTACAAAGTCATAGTAGCTGCATAATCAATTTTTCAAATATTTTACATCTAACGTTTAAGATGAAAATGGCTTAATAAAGGTATAAGCATGTTACAAACGTCCAACGCTTCATTCGCTTTGAATTGACGTTTTTCAAAGTGATTTCTTATTGATATGTAGGTGGACGGATACTTGTCTACAGATAAAAATGATATCAAAGCTTTTACATCATCAAACTTTTCGGTTATGTATTGTTAATAATTTCGAGTTTATCGATTTCATTTTCCTTGCATCTCAAATTATAATATCGAAAAAGTATTTGATAGCAAATTTAAGTGATTGCTTTTTGACTTTGACGCAATTTAATGTCCCATTATATTAAATCGATGTTTGGAATATTTAAAGTTCGCCTTTGAAAGTCAAAATCTTGATTTACAACCGTAATCCAACAGAACGACCATTAGATTAGATGATGTGACAATAAAAAAATTAAATTGTATAATTTAAATTAAAATTTAATCTGCTCAAGTTTATACATTTTCTCCGGTAAGTTTTCAAGTCGTGGCTATAAAGATAATAACGGCTTTTGCCACAAACGTCGATATTTGTTGAGAATATTAAGACAGAACGTGCAAGCAGCTTACTTGACGATGTAACACATTAATACGCACTTTTAAAGTGAGTGATTTTATACAACATCGTTCGTCTTGCTTTTTCTTAAGAAAGTTAGATTTGCAAATGTAAGAGAGAAATCTAATAGGTGTACGTAGCACGGATTTTGTGAGTTTAAATAACACGTACCTCAAGTCTCACCTTAAATAACACAATCATACTTAGGCGAGCTATAATAATTTTAATCAAATCTTCCCTAAGTTAAGTGTTCTTATTTTAGACGAATATAAAGGCGGATTTAGCGCGTTTAATAATCAAAACTGTGACTTTCTCCAACTTTCTCCTAACGGCCCTCTTGATATTTCGCGCGAAGACGTTAACTAACGCACTTGGCAAATTACAAATGAGAACTTATATTTTCAACACCCTCTAAGACGGTCGAGGTTTCGTTCGTAACCGCTACATTGTTACTTTGATTAAATTTAATACCAGTGTGTGTTAAGTTTGGCTGAATTTAGAGCCTGTTCGGTATTTAGCTTTGGTTTATAGTAATTGTACGTTTGTTTGCGAACGTTCCTTAAATGAATCACGTCTTTCGGGATTTCAATATACTCCTGAGATAGACTTCAAATAACGTATCTGCATCTGTACACCGCGTAAAATGTTTTCGAATCATAACTTATTTCACTTTAAAGCTCCCAGTTCTTCGGACTCCCAGATCCTCTGAAGAGTCGAACTTGTTTCATAAATACTACGTACTATTTCCGTAAAATTAAAATCGTTCACATCAGAATACATCAACTTTATGCCGTATAAAGTATCAAGATATAAAGCAAAAATTTTTTACAATAAATGCGACACATTGACACAGTGCAAGAGCTAAAAAGTGGTTTCCAATTTATTTATATACTAGACAGTCAAGGCGACGGATAGACCTTCCATCTGGTAGTAATAATACATATCAGCACTTATTTTTATTTACTTTAGTAAAATTAAACATTTATTTTTAACACCCAACGTACAACACTTATAATCAAAAGATGCTTAATTTTAATAACATCAGCTTATTTAAATCAAACTGAGCTTTAATATAAGCCACAACTACTGGAGTGTCAAGATTGTTTCTTGAATTTCTTGTTATTTTCACTTTTTTTAATTACACTGAAACTTTAATTAAATTATAAATTTTATAGAGTGATCCAAATCGAGGTGCAAAAGCAATTTAATTAAAAAAATTAATCAATGTAAAACAGACATATGGGAATAACTTATGAAATATGATATCACCTAAATGACCTCCACATGACGTTCTACAGATATCGATGCAAAATTCTCAGCAATTAAACATTTCTTACCGAAGTTTATAACGAATTTTGACAAATAATCTGCTTTTGCATGCATGTATAGTTCTATTGTGTCAAGAATTAAAGTCTACGGATCACTTACAGCTTTGTAAGTTTGTTAATTAGTGTTTTTGAAAAAAAAGATTGAAAATGATGAAGAATTTAATAAGGGTATCTTTAGAGATGAAGCTCATTTTAATCTTGACGGTTTTGTTAATTAACAAAATTTTTGCATTTGGAGCAGGGAGAATCCAAAAAAATTGTTAGAAGACCATTGCATCCGAACAAAGCAATTGTTTAGTAAAGTAAATTTTGTTTGGAGGTCATAAAAAATTTCTTGTTTTTTTAATTAAATTACTTTTTGCACCTCGATTTTGACCATATTTTATTATATTATGTCAAAGTGTTTAAAGCAACAATTACAAATTAATTAAAATGTAACAACTTAAAACTACAATCTAATGCTAATTTTCTTACGGGCTGATGGGAAGTTTATTGAACCGAATCTGAAATCAAAAGAATTAATAGCTTTTAATCGCCGATGTTGGCAAAATAGAGACTTACCTCTATTTTAAATTTGATTCAATTTTTGGTCTTCAAATAGAAACCAGAAAGCAGTTAAATTTTCACTGAAAGGTATGCAGAAACCTGTTGAAATATTTGAAAAATTAGTAGTTAGTAGGATGATATCCTGTAAGAAATTTCCTTGTATAATGTTACTAAAAATTTTGTTAATTTTAAATAGATCGTGACCACTGAATAATAAAAAGTGAATCAATAAAGTGAAATAAGTTATAAAATTTAAATGATAGTGATTTCCAATCAAAACCATCCCATGAAAATTCATTTTGGCTTCGGCCAAGTTGGGTCACAATGCTTCTCATAAGAAGCAAACGATGAAAAAGAAAATTAAAAATTTCAAGAAGGACGCACATGACGTTGGTTAAGGTTAACAAATTTCAACAGAGCAAACTATTATTTTTGGACAGAATTCACTGAATAGTCGTAAACATTGGAAATCGTGTAAAGATTAACTGACAAAAGCAATAATTAATTAATACTTACCTTAATACGCAGAGCTACACGTCATTACTACATCTTCTCGTGCTAACACTTTGAACTATTTAATTAAAATAGTATTCGCCTATGATTTTTTGTAATTTTGTTTTCGGTTTTTATGGAGATCGTGGATTTGGAGGGTGGAAGTTAACTGTGCCATTTTCAAAAAATAAAAGTTGTGTTGAGTTGTGGTCGATTTGTATGTGCGTGAAGTCAGCCGTACCATTTTAAAAATTAAAAATAAAAGTTGTGCTGAGTTATGCTCGATTTGTGCTGCTTTGTGCTGTAACTTTTTATTTTCTTTGTTTTAGCTTTTACGAAGACCGCAGATTTTGGGGGTGGAAGTTACCGTGCCATTTTTAAAAAATAAAAAAATTAAAGTTGTGCCGAGTTGTGCTCAATTTGTGCTGCTTTGTGCCGTAAATAAAAAAATTGTATTTTGAAAAATAAAATTTTTATGGACAAAAAGTCATTTTATCGATGGAAGTTAGCCGTGCCATTTTTGAAAAATAAAAAAAAATAAAGTTGTATGAAATTGTGCTCGATTTGTGCTGCCTTGTGACGTAAATAAAAAATTGTATTTTGAAAAATATGACCAAAAATGTATTTTATCGAAATGGATTATCGACACTTACATATTATATTTTATTTTAACAATTATATTTTAATAATTTTACACGGCTAATTTTCATCGATAAAGTATATTTTTGATTATAAAAATTTTATTTTTCAAAATACAATTTTTTTATTTACGGCACAAGGTAGCACAAACCGAGCACAACTCGGCACAACTTTAATTTTTTTATTTTTAAAAAATGACACGGCATAATATACACATTGATGCAACTGGCTTGCTGATGAGAATGGTAAAATTACAATTACGGGTCAACTTTTATTGATAAATACATTTTTGTCCATAAAATGTTATTTTTAAATTCAATTTTTTATTTACGGCACAAAGCAGCACAAATCGAGCACAACTCGGCACAACTTTAATTTTTTATTTTTCAAAAATGGCACGGCTAACTTCCATCGATAAAATACATTTTGGCCATAAAATTTTACTTTTTAAAATACAATTTTTTATTTACAGCACAAGGCAGCACAAATCGAGCACAACTTTAATTTTTTTATTTTTCAAAAATGGTACGGCTAACTTCCACCCTCAAAATCCGCGATTTCCATAAAAACCGAAATAAATAAAATAAAAAAATAAAAATATTACGGCACAAATCGAGCACAATTTATATTTTATTTTCAAAATGGCACGGCTAACTTCACGCACATTATTGATTGATAAAAATAGAGTCCCTTGTGTTTGTAGAAAGTTTGAAAGAGCTGAGCTGTTGAAATCAACTACGAAGATCAAGGTAGAAATTTATTCTCAAAATTTAATCATTTAGAAATCGGAACATAGCGATATATACATATATTTGTTTTGTTTTCAAGTATGTTCCACCTGTCCTATTTTTAAGAAGTCATGTAGTTTTGGTGAATGTGACAAATTTTGTTTTTCTATTCAATGCCGAGCTCAAAGAAACAATAAAATTGTATTACAGTTATAAAACTAAAAGGTAGTTTCGTCTAGGAAGATCTGGGGTTAATGTGGTTTTTCCTTCGCCTGTATTCCTGAACATTTGGACTTTTTCTCTTAGAGATGAGTTTTAGGATTAAATCTCAACGGCTGTTTAAACGCGATTAGGAATGTAACGGATGGAGTTATGGATGCTTTCAAATGTTTATGAGATTATTTTATTGGTCATACATTCTTTTTGGCTTGATAATAAATGAACAAACCAATCAGAGGTGTGAAAAAGTGAACTTTCATTAACAAAAGCCACACTTAAAATACAACATAATTTTCTTATAGAAAATTTTTTTATATTTTTTTATATATTTTTTATAGAAAATTATCTCATTATCTTGTAAATTATGAAAATTCAAAAAAAGAAAAATTGTAGATTTAAATAAAAAATTATTACGAAATATTATTTAATTGTAAACCAGAAAGGTAGCTGTATAAAAACCTAAAACTGTTGTGATCCGAGTTTCACCTGGTTTTATGTTTTTAGGCTTCTATGCAAAGTACATATGAGACGATCATACGCCTGGTTGTTAGCGCCACCAACTGTTAAAGCAAATTTACTACAAAACTAAACGAAAAATGATTCCATCGCAAGTTGTCAGTTTACCAGTGTCCATAGTTCTATAGTGGCCATAGCAACGGTCAAAGGGATTTGTCGAAATGTTCAATTCACCATTCCATTTCATTGAACACTCCACACACCACCATTGTTCATTCATGATTAAAATAAACCAAATAAACTGGGGGGGGGGAGAGCTTTTCTAATCTTCGAGTACTATACACTTAATTATGTAGTGCGTAAATCGAAGCTGAGATGACTTCACTAGGAAGTATAATTAAACAAGTATACACGGTTTTGGACTTAAGCAACCAAAAGTGGTTTCTAAGGTAATTTAAGGCGCTGAATCTGATCTTCACTCCATTTTCAAAAGGAATTCTAGTTTTCGAGATTTTTGAATTAATAAATTCATTTTTTTACGATATTTGACAATTGATGGTCATTACATTCAATTAAAAGTGCTAAATCAGAAATGAAGAGCGGTGGAACGAAGTCGTTTGTATTGTTTGGAATCCGTTTCACGCATTCGAGTCCAACAGTTTTCATATCTTCATTCCAAAATCTTTGGTATCGTTTTTCAATATTTGCTAGATCTTGGTGTAGTCACTTTCCTTGCTCGTCGCTTGTATCGCCCAAATTTTTAAGAGAAAAATCCAGATGGGAATGCAGGAAATGCATCTTGAGAGAAATCTGAGCTGTATTGGCGGTGATGAAGTCGAAGTTTTCAGGGCATTTACGCTTATACCTGGACAAATTGGCAATAGATCATCGTCGATACGTGAAATTGGCTTGAACACTGATGATACGTCAGGATATTTATACTGTGTTAGTTTTCTTGCTTTTATATCTTCTGTAGCAATCATCTACATGGTTTTTGATTCCCTCCATAGCATTGATAATGAAAATAATACATCCTCTTTCAGTGACCACTTGTAAAGCGTTACAAAACAGTTTTGGCACCCACAGATTGTGAGTGTCTGCTACAGAGAAACCAATGTAATCCAAATACGCATCTTTGAGCGTATTCTTCATGCGAGAACTCAAAAATAGAACCAATTTTGACAAATAAATTCAAGATTTGGATTCAGCGCATGAAATAACGTTATAAATCGTTTTAATCTGCTTGGATCTAAAAGTTGGCTGGAATGTGTAAACTTGTTAATTAATGAGGTTGTATTCAGTTGCCTTTTCTACAGCAGACAGGCTGATAGTAAACTTTTGATCACAGCAGAGTATATCCACGTTTTGTAGATGCAAAATTATAATTGGAAGTTAACCTCAAAGACAATTCATTCCTTACAAATTTGGTAAACTGCATAACGAATTGGGCTTCAGTTGATACATTAAATACTTACATGTACAACGACGTTTACTGTTGCCATTGAATTCCAATAGCCCCCAGACCCCCCGTTCTAGCACTTTGTGTTTTCGAGGTTTTAGGATTTGTTACTTAAATTTAAGTTGTTAAATTCAAAAATTATTACCTACATCAAAATAAAGTAAAAAAATTGAAAATGCGAATAAAATTATTTCCTACCCTAAATTTCATAAGTTAAATTTAAAGAACTAATTAATAGCCTAAATTATAAAACCGGGGGATTCCCAGCCACACTTAAATTGTAACAAATAAATTTAGAAATTTAAGGCTTTCAATATTAAGTGATCAATAAAAACTAAAGTCTGAAGAGGGATGAGAGGTTTAAACTCCGAAAAAATTATTACAAATTCAAAATATTAAAATGAACAAAAATCCTAAAAATGTCTTACACGTAAGTGGAGATTCCAGTTTTTTTTGGTTCAGGCTATAAACTTTTTTCGATTTTGTCTTTGGCATCGTTGAGCCTGATTTAAATTGTTAATTTTAATCACGGTAGATTCCAGTCGTTTATTATGAAGATTTCTGTCATGCAGAGTTCAGTTGTTCATTAATTGGTATCTCGATTTATTGCATTCTCAGTTTTATCATGTACTTGCAGCGATTTTCATTTCTTGTAATTTGTGAATACTTCGAATGCGATCGTTTATTTGCACATTTTGTCTGTACCAAGTTCTTCGGGTTCTGTAGATTGTATCCTTAGTTATTTTTACAGTATTTTATCATTTCAGCTTGTTATGTTCTTATGATTTTAGAGTGTTTCTGCTCTTGTCATCAGATGCATATGTTACACATGGTCTTACTCGACTGTTTTGTATATTCTGACTACCGATGGCGAATATACATATTTATTACTCAGAACACTTTGCGAACACCGACGTGGGAAGAATGGAACGCATATAGATAGAATGGGAGATGAACTGATTCCAAAATTTATATGTAAGAAATGTTACCCACCGGTAGATAAACCCGTTAACCGCAAAAGATGGTGCAGAAAGTTGGGTGTCATAGTCGATCGAATCACCACCAAGATGAGGACGCACTTGAAAAGACAGGCAATGCCTAATTAAAGAAGAAGAAGAAAAAGCTTCCATTTTCTTCTTTATATGCTCGTCATACCTTCTTGCATTTGAGAATTTATTGTTGTTGCTATTTGACTGTTAACTTCTTCTATCTCTGTAATTCTTAGTTTGTTTTGTTTTACTATTTCGTGATTTGTTGTTATCGCATGATTTGTTTTAGATCTGAAGTAGCTTGCTAGGCTGGCCTCAGATGTGCCTATTACCCTATATTATTGTTAATGATAGGAATTCATTAATATATGAAGGACCACCGGCTTTTCGTGCTTTCCGAAGCACGAAGACGGTCATAGATAGAAACAGAGTCAGAAAGGAAACTTTTAATCTCCTGGTTTAGGCCAACTAATACTGAATATTTGGATACAGTTTTTTCAGTGAAATATAACCAACCCAGTATACTCATGCGACAATATTATTAAAATACCATTTGAATATTTTTGTGAATTTGGACATAATTATTTCTCCAAAACGTGGATGTGTCCATTTCTTTTACGACGTCGATAAGAGACCCTAAATTAAAGCTAAAATTGGAATAACGGTATGACTGAAGTATAAAAATGCAAATGAAGTATTGAATAAACCGAAAAGGAATATTTTTAATAAAATGAATGCATAGTTTAATATCGATAAAATAGCATTTTCATGAAATTGAATATCTTCTAATAATAGCTGATTTAAATTAAATTATATTTTGATTGAATTTGTAAACTTTGAATGCAGTTATAATATAAACGAAAAAAATGCAATTTGTCTAGACCGAAGTAACGACGATGACAAAATAAAAAAAATGGAAGTCAGGAAATGAAAGTCCGAACCATGATTTATAGTTGTATGCTTTCATTGCATGATTGGCGACAACAAGGTGACACGCAACATTAACTTATTAATAGCTGTGTGTATCTACTATCGATACATTAGGTACCTTGGGTACTCTATTATGTAGTTCAGATAAGCACCTCTATTTTTTAAATTATAATGTATTACTATACATCATAGTTCTTGCCTAATAAATATAAAAAGAAACTTCTTTGTAAGCTTTGTGTTTTCAGTTAATGCTTAACTGAAACGTGAAAGTGTAATTTTTCTCCAAGACTAAAAAACTTATGTTTTGGCACGACTTTGAATTAAGTGAACTGTAAAACGACAACACATAGTACGAAATTAAAAAAAAAAGAAATAAAAAAAATTGAAGCTCGGTTGTAAATTTTTCCGTTTACCCTTGGTAGCATAATATTATAATGAATGTTGGTCGTGTGCTCGGTAGGCGATTCAATTTATAAGCAGTTAAGTGGCAGTAAAATACAATTTAATTTCTTTAAACACAATCAATTTATATTTGCATATCACCTCAGAATAAATCAATATATATTCCTAATTGCTAAGCAACGTAAATCCACACAAATATAAATAAATACAACTAATTTTAAACATACATACACCGAATGTCTTTATCTACCACATTAAGAATAAAAGGTAGAAAATAAACACGTTCTACATAAAAGTATAAATTAGTTCGAAATGTCGTGACTATTACCAATGATATCAGATATGCTTGCTATGTTTGAATGAAATTTTGTATAAATTTGATAAGAGATAAGAGTCGGTATCAATTTGACGTTTATAGAATGATGTATGCCGTTATACAAGTGCTTTACATATTTTATAGAATGCTTTTACCAATCAAGATATTGGTGACACATTTCTTGTTTTACAACTGTTGAAAAGACTTATTGAATTTTATTTTCATAATGCATAACGACACGTTACGCCATGGTGTTGCTTTATTTATTAATAACAAATCATTTTATTATAATTACAGCTGAATATATTCGAGATTCGCACCCCAAACGAAACGGAGTTTCTTTTCCTTACGACATTTTTATTATTTTAAATTATAATTATTATTGGTTTCCAGTTTGTTTTGATATCTTCGCCAATTTCACTGCTTACAAATTGAAATTGTTAAAACGAGCAGAGCTGTTTTGTTTGGTATGTTCAACCGAAAACCATAAAAATATTTTTTCATTTTAAAAATTATACTTTTACTTATTAAAGAACGTGAAAGAAGTACAGGCATATAATTCTAAACAGGATTAAGATTGGAAAAGTTTGAGTTGTTGCGGATTCATAAACTCTCAAACTCACAGCTGGACCAAAAAACTATTAACTGAAAGTTATTTTAGAGAGATTACAGAGTAATAAATAAAACAACAATTTTGCTGTCGAAACTTTTCTAAAAACAAAAGTTGATATCGCTTAATCGGTTTGTGTCATCACTGTCATAAATATCATAACCGCAATTGTCAACTTGTGTCGTTATTTTTATATGGATGAGCGATGTTTAAGAGAACTTTTATCAAAACACAATTAGCAGTTTTAGTATAAAGTTTCTTAAAACATTAAAGTTTAATTCAAACTTTCTTCGATGCATCTGACGAAAAGATTAGACAACTAGTTTTTAAAAGTCTACTTTTTATGAATAATGATAGATTGTTGAAAAATTTTAATATTTTGCAATAATGTTGTAGTGCAGATTTCTCGGGCACCACCTGAAATTAATAAGACTCCGTGGCGCAACGGTAGCGCGTCTGACTCCAGATCAGAAGGTTGCGTGTTCAAATCACGTCGGGGTCACTTATTTTTTTGTTTAATTACTTTGAGAGAAATTTTATAATAAAACGAAAATGAGAAAGTCATTTTAATGTACACAATGCAAGTTCGTCCTTTTTGCTCGTTCAACATTTTCGTTCGTGTTTCACAGATCACGTTGAAATCAAATAAAGAAAGGAGTTAGGGTATTATGATCGATGTTGTTTTTATATAGCGCCATAATCATCTATCTTGATATCTTCACTTGCAGATACTGTGGATTGGAAATGGCAAAAGTTTCTATATTGCATCCCGCGACAGTATATCTTTTATTCGAAAAAAGAATTAAGATCCTTATTTTTAGTTTCGAATTGTCGTCTCCAAAATATATTTTTTCTATTGCGTCATTTCAACAAAACAAGACAATATTAAATATATTATGTGACAGAGAAAATAATATAAAATATCAATATAAAACAAACGTTTTTACAATTCATACGTGGATATTAAAAGTCATAAATTTGGAAATAGAGATTTCGTTTTCTCATAATATACAACGTCATACGCATATGTATATTTTTAATATCGAATTGACATCGCTTTTTTAATATTCAATTCAATAGCAAAATTGAAAAATTTGAAAATATTACAACTTTTATAATATAGGGTAAGTTTAACGAAAATGTGTACAAAAATAAAAAGTAATTTATATTGAAACGCACTCGATGTTGCGTTATTTTCTAAACACGCCTACATTTTAATTTTAATATAAAATGATGTCATGTAATCAGTGTATTAAAACGAAAATATCTCAGAGGAATCATAACACTCATAATTACTTTACTTCTGATTTATTACTAAGATTTATAGTTAGGCATGATTTTTGACATTCCTAGATGCACGTTTCTTGTTACCATTAGTATTTGGATAACGAAATTTAATTTGACTACATTACGGGGGATACGTGATAAATAAACGCACATTTTTTTTATTTAAAAAGTAAAACGAGGAAAAGTTTTAAACCTTCAAAACTTGGAAATTAAATTATTTTTATTATAATTTGCTCATCACTGCTTTTACTATACGAAGAAGTAATAATATTCACAACAGTTAAGATTTGACAACTGTAGGCAAGTTAATCTAGAAGATAAAATTTAATTCGCTGCAGAATTCTCCACGGAGTATTTAAGCCTTTGTTGGTCCTTTGTTGGTAGCCTTTCTATGTCTTAGACCAATTCCTCTTGGCGGTACATACATCATAAACACCGCAATCGTAGTTAATGCTGCCGGTTTGTAAACTTTGATATATGTACCTTTATCTGTCGTACTTCGTGATAGACGTACTAATTATTATCATGTTTACATTTATGTCATAGTTATCAAATTGTTTAAAGTATGTTGCAGTGATTTTTGTTCTAAAATTTGGTGCTGCTTGTCGGTAAAGAATACTTTGAAGTGTTCAAAGAAAAACCAGGCAAAGAAGTATTCAGGTTTTCTATTTTCACATATTTAAACTAATGCAGTTGAAAATATGTTAAATAAAATAGTAAAAAACACATTCAACAAAAAATATGATGGGCACTATAATATTACGTTATCAGATCAATAATTTAACGTGGAATTCAAACCACAGCACAAATAGGGAGTAACTGTGAATTATTTGAATTCACTACGAATCCATCTGCATTCAACTTACTTGTCCTTATTTATACCAAAATATAGAAATAATTATTTGGTGTTCTTGGTAAAATTAATTATTTAAAATTTTGCAAAATATGCTTAGTAATTCAAGGAATAAAGAAAGTTTCGACGATTTAAAGATAGCAACAGTTAATACTGCATAATTGTTGCCGTTTTTCTTTATAAAATTAATAAAAATGAACAAACATCAGGACGATTGCTTGAACAATATAAATGTCTTTGTCGGTTTTTAAACAAAACTATAAATAATATAATTTAAATTTTTATTTTTGTCACTTGTATAATGGCAATTTTCAGTAAAATTAAAATAAAAATTTAATTTCACTTGCAACTAATGGTCGATTGTTTCCTTTCTGCTAGTGTAAATCAAAACACATTTCGTGATTTTCCAAAATAAAAAAATTGCAAATTTTTTTAATGAGGCTATTGTTGACCGTTCGGGTTTTACAAACTGGTTGCACCGAAATAAGATATTTTATTTATTTTTTTTCAAAATGTGGAATTGGAAAATTCCGTACGCTTAACGATAGATACATTTAGAACGTATATTTACTAAAAATTTCAGAGTAATTGAATGATTAGCATATGGAATATCATACACACCAGGTCAAAAAATGTAGTTTTGAGATAAACGCAATTAAAATTTCAGGACGGATTTTAATTTATATAAATTTGGAATACTCATTTCAATTTATTAAATTTTATTTATTTATCGCGGGCCCATAGTCTGAATTCTTAATGTAAGTCCATCCTCTGCCTTTTTAGAACAGATCTTCTCCAGCGATGCATAACTTGAACGTGTCTTGGTCCGAAAAATTTGTTGCTGGTCCTTGATATCACAACATCACTAACAATGGCTTTTAAAAATCAAAATTGGCAATAATAGTACACAAACTGTAAACGAACTGCGTTGTACATAAATATTGGTAGTAGTCGAGTTTTAACCCTATCAATTGCAAC
This sequence comes from Lycocerus yunnanus, assembly GCA_036346125.1. NCBI lineage: Eukaryota > Metazoa > Arthropoda > Insecta > Coleoptera > Cantharidae > Lycocerus > Lycocerus yunnanus. Next base: position 736,019 of record JARFIX010000075.1, on the reverse strand, counting down.
CACACGACGAGACACCAAATTGACGCCGCGCCATACATATATTAGTTATTTACCACCCTTAATAAGCTATGTCTGGATCAATTCTCGGAATTTTGTCATAAAATTAATTATTTATCTCCCTTAATAAGGTGTATCTCGGTCAATTTTCGGAATTTTATCATAAAATATAATAAACAATATTTTACATCTGCCACAGTGGTATTTTTTGGTAAGATTTGGTAAGATGTGACGGTTACCCCCCTTCTCCTCGCGTGAGATTTACCCTACAATTTTTTACAGTGTATCTGTTATTATAATGCATATTCTCTGAATTACAAACTTGACGTGCAATTTTCATTAACCCCCCGTCCGTTTAAGGCCCGTATTAGACTATCAAAGATCTTTGACAAAGTTCTTTTATAAAGAATTTTATAAAATATTTTATAGTGTAATGGCTATCTTTTAAAATATTACTTAATCTTTTAAAAAATAGCCATTACACTATAAAATATTTTATAAAAGATCTTTATAAAGAACTTTGTCAAAGATCTTTGATAGTCTAATACGGCCTAAATAAAATTTGATGAGATACTGTCGGACCCCCCCCCCCCAATTTTAATCTCACGTAATTAATGGACTTTATTGGTATACAGACGTGGAATAGCCAGGGATACTGGGCGTTACAGCGTCTCGGGCCCTAGGACTTACGACAATCTCGGGTCTTTTTAAGTCTCGACAAATTAATATAACTGGGGAAATCGCTTTAGTTCGGTAGCGCAGCGTAACATTAGACAATATCTATTAATTTTTATTCAATTTGATTTAATGAATAATTAATTAAGTTAATTATAAGTTAATATATTTTAAAAATGTTTATTTACTTGTAAAAATATAAATTAACAATTATTACAAGTTTATTACAAAATTTTAATTGAATTTGACAATTAGTGAATTTTTTCCACAATTTTGTACTTATTTAGCCCATTATATAATTATGTAGATGATCACTTATATTTTGTTCTGTAGGAAACTCGGCAGATAAGCCTGGATATTATGTGAAATCATGGATTTATGGAAAAAAATTCACTAATTGTTAAATTTAATTAAAATTTCATTAAACTTGTAATAATTGTTAATTTAATACTTAAAATATGTTAATATTATTCTAAGCTAATAGAATGAATAATTATTACTCAAATGAAGATTACGTTTCTATAGTTAAAATAACAGAGTGAGAAAGAAAATACCGCTTGCACCTACAAAATGCAAATATGTCTTGAAATATCAAGAAAATGTTATTATTTTAGTAAAATCGATGATAATCGAAAGAATTTGAAGCGAGTAGTACTGAATTAGAAAAATGTGTTTTGAAGGTGATTCGTATAGATTCAATACGGAGTAAGACAAATTTATCAACAATTAGTAAAACCAGGAATATAAATTCTGATTTTTCAAATAAATTCTGTTGGAATTTTATTTTTTGATTTAAAATTAAATTTTATTATCAAGTTAGTTTGGCATAACGTCAAGTGACCTTTTACACTATATTTTTATAGAGGTAATCATAAATATCTTATTTTAATTTCTGAAAATTTTAATTTAATTTCGGTTATAAAACTTAAGCGTTTTTTCGTAAAATCATGCAACTTATTTCTGTAATTCTGTCTCTGTAAAAAATGTGTTCCATATAAACATTTCCAAATTAGGTTCTGGCCCTACTTACAATTGTTTGCCCTATATTGCCCTCATGTTTTAAGCTGCATCCTGCATGTTGAGTGATTACCTTCAACCATTAGAATACGAAAAAATGTGTCTTATCTTGCAAGCTTGTAAAGAAATTACGATGTTACAGTTTTGTCAATAATGCTAATTTTAAGTTAATTTGTTTTAATTGTACGGTTCGTACCAATGTAGATTTAAAAAACCTCGTGTGTGATTATTTTTGTTCGATTTTAGTTACAAGTCATAAACTTCTTTTTTATACTTAAATTAAGTCATTTCATTTTATAGTAATACTTAACTTTTTATTATTTTATCAGACATTTAGTTAAAAAATACTTTAATAGAATTTGAAAAAACCGGGCATAGGAGAGTAATTTATAATCTAATAGAAAAAAATATAGTTGAGGTATAGACACCTTTTCACAACACACCACCAACGAAACATTCAAAAACGCAGAGTCGCATTCAGCAACATTGTTGAATGAAAAAAATAGCAAACCAAAATTATAATTTCTACAACTTACTGGATGACCTAGGTTTCGTTCTTATCTACAAAGTAGAATTGAACTCCTCAGACCCAGATAAAGAAAATACAAAATCTACTTATCACCTCTTGCAACCGACTCCAAAGCTCGAATGACCAAAGTAGAAAATCTACTTGTTAGATTTTCATTGGCCTATCATCTTAATTATATTTTTTTTTCAATTTATAATTCAGGTCGACTATGTTTGTTTTTGTTTGCATTTCTAAAAATTTCCAAAATTATTTTAAAATTTTTGTTTTAATTAATTTTTCTAATTTCTCAAAATTCAAATTTTGGCGCTGCTATCTATTATAATCGAGGGGTTAACCGCTGGATAACATTTTTTGTACACATCTCATGAAGTACATGACGTCTCATGAAGTATGTGAAGTATTGTTCTTCTTCTCTGCAACGGGAGATCTTCAGTTTACATCTTATAAAAATAAACTGCTTGATCCGGGTGGTCTGGGGGCGTAGAACACCCTCAATGCCTCTGTAACGGAGATCTTCAGTTTACTTCTGATAAATATAAACTACTCAATCCGGGGGTCTGGGGTGTGAACACCTCCAGTGCAAAAATTTGGAATGAAGAACATTTTAGAACATGCAAAACTCCCAGACTGAGTAGTTTACTTTTGCAGAAGTAAACTGAAGATCTACCGTTGAAGAGGCACTGAGAGTGTTCCACAACCCCGATTTAAATAATTTATTTTTACTAAAAGTGAATGAAATATTTAAGCATATCCCAAGTTTTTAAAATTAGTTATGGTCAAGTAAATGTGTTTAATTCATAATCTGACAATTAATCATAAATCTGCATAATTTTAAATTCCGTACCCTCTGGTAGGTAGATCTCTGCAACGGGAGATCTTCAGGTTACTTCTGATAAAAATAAACTACTCAATCCGGGGGGTCTGGGGGTGTGGAACACCCTCCAATGCACAAATTTGGAATGAAGAACATTGCAGAACCCCAGACCGAGTAGTTTACTTTTATCAGAAGTAAACTGAAGATCTACCGTTGAAGAGGCACTGGAGGGTGTTCCACAAGACCCCGGTTTAAATAATTTATTTTTACTAAAAGTGAATTAAATATTTAAGCATATCCCAAGTTTTTTAAAATTAGTTATGGTCAAGTAAATGTGTTTAATTCATAATCTGACAATTAATCATAAATTGCATAATTTTAAATTCCGTACCCTCTGGTAGGTAGATCTCTGCAACGGTAGATCTTTAGTTTACATCTGATAAAAAATAAACTACTCAATCCGGGGGGTCTGGAACACCCTCCAGTGCACAAATTTTGGAATGAAGAACATTGCAGAACCTCCAGACCGAGTAGTTTTCTTTTTATCAGAAGTAAACTGAAGATCTACCGTTGAAGGGGCACTGGAGGGTGTTCCACACCCCAGCCCCCCGGTTTAAATAATTTATTTTTATTAAAAGTGAATTAAATATTTAAGCATATCCCAAGTTTTTTAAAATTAGCTATGGCCAAGTAAATGTGTTTAATTCATAATCTGAGAATTAATCATAATCTGCATAATTATAACTTCCGTACACCCTGAGAGGTAGATCTCTGCAACGGGAGTTCTTCAGTTTACATCTGATAAAAAATAAACTACTCGAACCGGGGGGTCTGGGGGGGAGAACACCCTCTAGTGCCTCTTCAACGGTAGATCAGTGCTCAAATTTTGGAATCTCGGTAAGTCTCTAAAATACCGATGAAGTGCGTGAAATACAATGAAGTATCGATGAATTAGGTGAAGTAACGTGAATTATTGATGAAGTACCGTGAATTACTGGTGAAGTACGTAAAGTCCCGTGAGTTACTGCTGAATTATATTATATACGAAGAAGTATGGAGAATTATCATGAAGTACGTGAAGTGTGAAGTTAATTGTACACTATTTCCTATAGCGGTTGACCCCTCGATTATAATTTAATGTTTTTTTATATTTTGTTAAAGTATCATTTGGCTAAAAGTCAAATAAAATAAAGGAAAGTTAAAAATTTATAAATAAAAATACACCTTTTTGAGTTAACAGAGACTTATTAGAGATTTAGTTGCATGATATTTTATTAGAAGATGTAAAAACCGGGCCTTATGCTCATTCTTAAGTAACTGTCAGATAAAAAAAAATTTGAAAGTTGTTAGTTAAAAGGGTGAAAAGAAAATAAAAATACACTTCTTCCAATTAACAGAGACTTATCAGATATTAAAGATATAGTTTGTCCCACGAAAGCTTGAGTATGACTCATATCTAAAAACTATTAAAATTTGTTTACTATTGATTTACTAAATATTGAAGTACAAACTAACCTCACAAATTTTAAAAAATGTAAATTTAGTGTTTTTTAATATGCCCGAACTATATTATTTTTTTGGTTCAGCGCGATCGCTTTCATTTTGAAAATATTTGAGTACGTTCTTTAATATAATCTACGATTGATTTTTACGGTTTTAAAGATATATAATATAAAGAAAATGTAGATTAACAAAAACAATCAATACATAATCGACGTACGTTTTCAGAATTTACATTAGTAAAGTTAGAAAACATAGTTTTTATATTTTTCGTTTCTATTAGGTACTTTCTGTAACTGTGACAAAGACAACCTAATAGTGTGCGTTAATTCGCACAGCAATAAGCAATGAGTCATACTCAAGCTCTCGTGGGACAGACTATATTAAAGATCGGTATGAATTTAGAGTTTGTTTGTTTCTCTTTTTAGTAATCCCGTTTGACCAAATAGCAATGGCGGAGTCCTCGTTTCAGAATTAAGACCATCACGATTTTGACTTTTAGTAAGCAAGCAAGTCGTGTCTTATTTCGGGACATCGGTCCCATACTCCCTATCTAAAGTAGTGACTATGTACTATCAATGTACTGAAGAAGACTTAACGCGACCGTACGCTTTGAGAAGGGGGGAAAAGGACATTGTCCATAATTCGTAGACTCCCCAGCTGGAACCTAAAGAATAATATTAAAATTGTCGTGAAGTGTTTAACTTTTAACTCCAACCCGCAGGTTATATATTAGTCCTCCCTAAAAAACCCTCCCGGGGGGTTAACGTACGAATAAATAATCGTCGCTTTGTATCGTCAATTTATTTTACGTATGAATGTTTTTTCACTGGAGAGCTGAGCTAAGAAATTCCATGTACTCTTCGATTCAAACACAGAATTAACCATCTGCAACTTAACTAGTAATCGCAAAATATTAAATAATATAATATGCTAAATTAATTTCTTATAAATATTATTTATTACCCATAAAACATATTTATAACACGAAAGGTGTTACACCCCTAATTATTTTTTTATATTACCTAAATAATGTACATTTGTGGAAAAATTACTACATACATATTACAATAAATTAGAGTAGGTAGAACTAATTTGATTAACATAGTGGGTGGAGTAAACGGTATGGCACTAAAAATTTGACTTTTCAGGATGTTCATGATTTTCTTTGAATAATTTAAAACTTAACATAATAAAACACCAAAATAAATTTACACACATTTCGAATAACTTAAAGAAATTAAATATAAATTTTAAAATTATGATGACTTTTCTTTATCTTATAATATAGGAATAAAACACATTTTTGTAGGAGTTTACTGCACGTTTTTTTCACCAATCGAAATTAAAATTTGTTAAAATTATAAATTTTGAAAAACTTAACCAAAGGTTAAAATATTGAAATTTAACTGTAAGTGAAAATCGCACATACTACGTAGAAATTATATTTACCACTTTGTTACAGAGTAGGACTAGAAATATTTTTGAAAAGATAACAAAAATTAACAGGAAAAGGGTAATGAAAATTGTGAAATTTCTTAAGAGACGAAAATATAATTAAATAAATTAATTGTAATACAAAATAATTAAATTTTTACAATAAAATTACATTTCATGATAAACATTTCTTCAAATATCAATTATTAACTTACCTTGAAAATAAATATGAAATCGAGTTGCTGACACGAGAGGGTTTATGAGTTATGAGAAATTTTCTAAATTAAATTGTTAAATTTATCGAATTCGGTCCTGCAATATAAAACGAATTCTATTAATCGACTAATTTACAAAATTAAAAAAATAGTGACACGAATATTTTTATAAAACATACTTGTAGTAGCATGCGTTTTAATGCTAACATGACATATAATGCCTTTCATAAGACATAAGTTATCTCTAATCAGGTATAAATGATTCTTCACCTAGGGTGAGGCAACCTGCTGGTAAGGGATTGGTCAGATTCGTGTGTTTTATCACTCCCGGGAGCATATGACAAATTTTTGTATTGTATTTTTACTAAGAGACCTTCCCATTCATGAATTGTTAATTAACAAGATTTATTAATTACGACAAGTAATGTGATTTCGTCATTACAAATAAATTTATTTATCTCATAAAAGCCTATACACAAATGCAATGATTTTTTTAAACGTGAAAAGTTTGCGGATATTATTTCATTTTTAGCAAATTTCCTTACCGGTTCACTGCAAGAAAATGTCGCTAGAGGGCAGTGGATGTTCAAAATTTTCTCACAGACCGGGTATTAATATTTTAAGGAAAGTGAAAAATGGAAAAATTATTGTTTTTGAAAATTATTGTCTGACTTTTTGTATTTTTCAAACTTTATAATGCAATTGCAAGTTATAAAAATGTAATTTTAAATTTATGAAAATGTTATCGTCAATTGTAATATGGCAAGAAAGCAATTTTTGTGAAATTTAAAAATCTCGTTAAATTTAGTTGCATGAGAGGCCAATAAAAATACAAAACACTTGAAAAATATGAGAAAATAGTGATAAGATCGAACATTGAGTGATAGTATCAAGCAATCTAACAATAAAAAAAACTGTAATATAAAATCGTAAAATCAAACCACCACATCACAAAAGAAGTGTAAAACGCGGAAGCGCGATTTCGAACGGTTTCTCCCTCAACCCCCTGCAGAGTTTACGGATACGACTAAACTTTGAAATATATCTCTCAATATTTTTGCATGCATATCAAGAAGGCCATAAAGCAAGTGCCTTTATATTTTATTGCTCATATCAGACTGTTTTTAATGCGTGTATCCAATACGGGAAATGGCATTCTTTATTTCTTAGCTTCTTTATCCGAATCGAGGCGGTTTTACATAAATTCGCCTTACTATTGAGAAAATTTGTTTTTGTCTATAAGCTTAGAGAAGATTTGTCTACTAAAACCACTCGAATGCTTCATGTTTGCTTAAAAACATGTTTTAACGTTTATTTTGCTATATCCTTTAAAGGCGACTCATAAACTCAATTAACTGCGGAAAATATTTAAATAAAGAAGATAAGAACAATAAATTTTGTTATGTGCAGCAATAACTTGAAAACGTATAAGAAAAAAAAATACAAATTAGATATTTTGAAATTAAAAGCTCGAAATAAGTCGACCCTTGAAAGATTAAATTCTGTGCGATGAATACGTCATACGTTGGTTTTATTACAGAGGACAAACAAAAAACCGAATATCCTAAAATTGCCTGCAAAATCATAGATATCAAATGACATACAAGTTTTCGTTCTTTTCAACATATTTTCTAACGTTCGATTCATCTAACTTTGTTTTGCCACGGATATGTGTTCATGTATCAGAAGGAAATAGACTAGCAGCGGGTTAATAAATAACAGGAAGAGAATGAAACAGTCGCCAGAATTAAGCCTCTATATTTCCCATAGTCCTCCTCGCCGAGCTTAGCATTGGACAGTGGATTAGAAATTCAGTTGCGACGTTTTGATCCATACTTTTCATCTTTCCTTTTCTGTCCACCCTTAATCTACATAGCTTTCTCCCTCGTTCTTTCATTCGTTCACATGAATATGCAGATCCCGTATTAGGCTGCCAAAAACCGAAGTTATATCTCAGTAGGCCGGCAGTCGATATTGAGATCATTCTATACAGAACGCAAAGCTCAACATTGTCTCTTTCAGAAGTGGCACGAATGCAAATTTTGCCGATTTCTGAATACTAACTCATCCTTGACATTAAATAAATTTAATATTATTAAAATCTCTACTAGATTTTCTTATTTTTTAATTGAAATTAAAAACACATCGATTTTATAATAAAATCAATCTGGAAACATTAAAATGTTATTAAAATGCAAATGAAAAACAGTTAAGGAGATCAGCGAGAAATTTTCTCAACAAAATTGAATGAACAAAAGTATCAATAAAAAGTAATTGTGGTATACCCTCTTATTTGGCAACCCTAAAAATTTTGTTAAAAAACCGCACCCTTAACCTTTTCCTCCAACTTCAATTATTTTTAATTAAATTTACTTCAAAATCATTCTAAAAATCAATTTCAACTTGTAAATAATAAATTATTAATTTTACATACGGCTTAAGAAGCCAACAAATGGTACGTGAAACTAAAAGAAAACAAAATTTAGTGTTTCCAAATCACCGAGTTTGAAAATCATTTTATCAGGATATATTTCCTGTGAAAAATAACATTTGTAAGGACTTTATTGTAATGCAATAACGTGGTTAATAGGATTATTAAAATTTACGTATCTACATAAATAAATAGCATTCTTTATTGTTTTTTAACGTTTATTTTTTACATAGGTATATTTTTTTAATTGAAATTTTTACTCAAAGAAAATTCTATTTTCTTTATTTCTAAAGGATATTTCGTCTTGTGACTTATAGTTTTGATGGTGATCACCCAACTGAAAAAATTTAACATTTTTAGATTATCTGACAAATAAGATTATCTGTGTTGCCTACTAATTTCATTTCGAGGTTAATCACAATTCAAAATAATCGCGGTGTTAGGGAAGGGTGATTAGATTTTCGACAGAAGTTATTTTTAAAAATATGTATGTAAATATTTATTTATGTCAAATTTCACATCTTCATTAGCACTTATACATTTTTATAGTACACTTTGTTTATTAATTTTTCCACTTAATAGTGGCAATCCCATCTTATTATGAGCTAAAACGATTCGTTAAATTAGAATTTCAGTCAGATTATTTTGACTCACTGTGTATAAGTATACTTTCTGCGGACGGTACGTGCATGCCGAGCCCTAAGCAGATTTTTAGGGCTTCGAACTGCAATTTAAGTTTCGAATCCCGTGACGTTAACATATACATTTGAGAGATCTGTACGACTTCAGGAATATTTTTTTAAGTTTTAACGGAGCGCAATTACATTTATTGAATATTTATTAGACAAGAAATACTCTAATCTAGATTTATTTTAGACCCTCACAAGGGCTCATTTTATATCAATCACACCGGATATCTATCGGTGATTTGCTGCAGCTACCTACTACCTACATTTATTGAGTAACCTTCCACCATATTTGTGCAGATTGTGCTTACATGTGCAGATGCACAAGATCATACCACGTTTTTCCAACGTGCATTTTTAACGTGTTTTTAAGGTGAATTCTTGCTTGGCGATGATGTTCTCATTACCACGTGCCCGGACCACCGATTGGGCAAAGATCTGGATTACTCAACAGCGTCCAAGTGCAAGCTTCTTAAAAAAAAATATAGCTTATACACAGCTTATCGAGGAATTACAACAATGTTACCAATTAAATCAGAACGAGTCTCCTCCCTTCACCGCCACCGAATGCAGAACATTACCTTCGGAGGCAGCTTACAGTTATCTATATGGTCGATTGTGAACTACTGAACTAACGAAATCATAATATGTATAAGAACAATAGTATAAAGTCTACATAAATAACATATTTCGTAATTATGATTCAATATTTTCGTGCTGTGCCCAAAGAGTTCTAGCAGCACACCAAGTCAAAAAGTTATTTTATATATTATTTAGAATTTGTACATTAAATTAGTGTCCATTTTTTAAATTATAAATTAAATTTATTTTAAATTTTTGAATCAAAATTATTTTTTGCCATAAAGACGTTTAATATAATAACGTCCCGTTTCGGAATACGAGTAAGTACCGTACATACGGTTCTTGTTACAAATTTTGAAATACAAAAACGATGTAATTAAATTATCATTAGCCAAACTCGTCACTTGTAATTACCCATACGTCAACACGTCAATATTAAATCACTCATACATAATTGAATAGTTAATTCGAACCATCTAAAGCAAATTAATAAATGATTATTTTAACAGAAAATTGTACTCATAAACAACGCACGTAGGTTCTTTCTGCTACTTTATCTACCGATTGTTATCCCTTATACTTGAATATTGATCAGTTTCCCCTCGACAGAAAACACTGTGTATAATTTTCTAAATGGCTCACTCTTAATATGTGTCTCAAGTTACCATGGAAACACCTGAATTGATTGATTTGGGATGAGAGAGCCTTCGTTAAGGGATCATCTAAAAGGTACGCGTTGTGTTGAGGGATCAAAAATCATAAATATTTAGTACATTCAGCTTAAAATGAGAAAATGTTTTTTTCAAGTTATACACATTTTCTGCGAGAGAGAACGAACGTATGCGCACACTTCTTAATTCGATTATCTAATTATGCTCTCCATTGATTGCATTAAATTTTTTGTTTTAGAAAAGTATTTCAATTTTTTAAAATAAACAACTCCCTTAGCTCAATTACCAAGTTAACATAATCGAAGATCAAAGAAGTTTCCTTGTACTCATTTATAAGTGTCGAAGCAAATTTCTGCCTTGGATCGGGAGTGTTTTAAGACGGAGCTTTATAGTAATAAGGGAATGAACAAAGTATATTTTCAATCAGAACACGTTTTCCTTTGAGGTGATTTTTTATTTAACATCTCTGAGGTGTCAAGTTTTAAAATGAAATCAATGACTAAATTGAGTTAAGTTATACACTTGTTGAAAATTTAATTCTGGGGTTTTGATAGATTGATGGCAAAGCCTGGTGATATCACATTTGATTTTCTTTGATATTTTTTTAATATAGACGCCGATTTTAAAATATGCAAATTTCGAAAAAATAATACAAAAAATATTTCTTGTAACTAGGTTAATAATTTAATTATATCATGCCATGATAGGTATAAATTTTATATTTAATATTATGATGGAAAACTTCAATTTCTGCTGCAAATTTGAACAATTTGCTCTAAACGTTAAAAAAATTAAACTAGGGTAAATTACTTGCTGTAATGAAATCAAGCTTAAGTAGTTTTGGTTTGGGGAATTACAATAGAATTAGAACATAACCAATTCACTGCAGTATACACATGCAAACAAATAAATTTATCAGTTAATAGAATTCGCATACCCTATAAACAGTTTCGTAAACTTGATGCACAAATTTGGTTCGCGGCCAATTGTTTGTAAGAGCCTTGCCTAAACTTATATCAGTTAATATTCAATAAATTAACCTTAGATAATTAACAAGCGGGTAATATAAATTCAATTAATGTAATTTGAAATTTATATCAACAGAATTTAATGTTTATGCATTTTTAGATCAAGAATTATATTAGTAAGCTTGTAACCAATTTTCTTGCCGGTAGTTCTAAAAATCAAGTTTTTATGGGTGTGGAGCGCAAAGATTAATTTGATCAATCAAAAATATTGTGAAAAAGCAATTATTTTATTTTAATTTTGACAAGATCTTCTGTTACGGCTATTACGTAAATGTTATTACTTTATATACTTGTGAAAAGAAGGTAAAATCATACTAAATGGTCCGTTTGGTTTGGCCAAAGCAGAGTCATATCAGCAAAAGTGAGCTAACGACCAGTTCCAGTTTTGAATATCTGAGGATTGATTTTAAAGAAGATTTACCCAATATAGTTCTCGTTAGATGTCTTTTTTATCTGATTTAAGTACTGAAATTAGTTTGACCCTTGTGAACAGATCAGTATTAAAAGTTACTATCCTTTTGCTGGTCCCTGGAATTTTTACAATAAAGATGATCTCAGCGAATTTCAAAAATATTTGCTTATTTTTGTTTGATGGATAAATTTTGAGAATTTCGTTATACCTCGACAAGAACTTGATAGTATGATAGACACTTCTTTCGAATTCAAGTAGTCGAATTTTAATTTTTTAACTGAAAGTTCGTATTAACAGAAAACTTTTTTATCTTACATAATATTTATTTCTAAACCTTACCGATTCCGCATAATTTAAAAATTTTACTTTTATTTCTAATTTCATTATTAAATCACCTTTTTATTGGGCGCATTATTATTTTTTTACTTCATATAAAAAAGAAAGACAATAATTTCAGCCTTCCATTGTAAGAATGAAGTTCTGCTTTCATTTTCTTGACCTGCAATTTCTTGATAAATCCGGGTTTTTTTATTGGAAAGCTCTAATTTACAAAAAATTTTTGTTGCATATTTTTCAGTAAACTTTTAAAGAATTATAATTTTCAAAAATCTGAAGTCACTTTTTTAATTATAAACTATACTTCAATTTTCAATATTTTCACGGATTTTATCAAGTAATAGTTTTTCTATGAATTAACCGTATCAGTTCAACAACTTCTGTAATTATAAATTACTCATTTTCTTTATTTTCCCATTTATTTCTAGGACAAAAATAAGTCTTTAGAAAAGAGTTCATAAACAGAACCGTTAAATCGGAAAATTTTGTATTACAATTTAGAAATTTGTAATGAAAATAATATTAAAATAATAATTATCAATGTTTAAATGTAATAATTGCATTTTAATATGAAATAAGTAATATGTGAAGTGTGAGACGTGCCTTAAGTAGATTACATTGAACTGTACATATTATTAAAATGGATGCTTAACGTTAGTCTACCCTGAGAAAGCTGATCACGTTTTTTTGTTAATATCATAAAAGTACTTTTGCAAATGTGGTTAGTTACGAATTGTGAGTTGTTGTTAGTCTTAGTTCATTCACAAACAGTATCTATGCCGCTCAATCACGTAATTGTTAATTAAATAAATAATTGTTAACCCAACTGGCATTTTTCTAAAAAACACGAATCTTCTGATAATAATCAATTTTATTTAAATCTACAAAATATAAAAATGGATGTATGTATGTTTTCTATTAGTGTATGTATGTTCTCAATCTTAACCAAATTTTGCACAAAGACCCTTTAGTATCCTACGGATGTTTTTCCGTAAAACGAGAGACGAAGAGCAAGAATTTCTAAATTGTTTTAAAAAGTAGTGATTTACGGATGCGCATGAATGGGTTAACAGAGTTTCCATTGTCGATACGTGTAGTTGATATATGTGTGTATAAAATTACCCTTAATAATTTTATGTTTGTACATTCTTATTGAGTACCTACACTATATAACTAACGCGGTATCTAAGTTTAGGTATCTTTTACTATTGCATCATTTTCGTTTAAAAACTTCAAAAAAATTGATTTAATCCAACGTTATAAATTGTGACGATCGACCACATAAATCGGTCGACATAACAACTTTCGCTGTCAAATTAATTATGTCACCAAAACGATAAGCGATTAGTCGATCTACACCTCAAGCACGAAAGAAAATAGTATTACGAGCTTTATAAACAGACGAGCAATAAGAATCAAGCATAGAAACTGTTTTGAAACACTCGAGCAACGGTAAGCAAAACTAGAAACCGTTCTAAACAGACAAACAACGAAAAGCAAGACTTCCTGTCGAGAAGAAACCCCGGTTGAAGCCAAGTATCCTGCTAGTAGTTCTGTAAACTATGCTTCAATTAACCAATAGTATAGCGTGAAGCATACAAGGGTCGACTAAGAAGCGTAAGTGAACAAAATTTCAATATTGATCTGTGAACTATGAGGGATGCAACGGGAAACCATCCCATGAATAATTGTTCACTGCTGTGGTGACGGTTCGAATTCCCTGATCGCGATTTTTACCATTTTGAAGTGGATTATGAAAGATGAGGGTCCCAATAGCATAAATAAAAATAAAATTTGCGGAAAATTCACACAATTTTGAAAAAACGGCTTTAAAGTTTACATGTAATGGGTACTCCCATTGGCTCGTAGAAACCATAACCCCGCCCACCTGCATTTGCTCGAGTAAAAGCGAGTGAAATTATGATTTTAACCATTTTGGCCCTTTTAGGGACACAATTAATTTTAAATGGTGTTTTTACTTTTAGCGTGAATTCGTTTCGGAGGTAGTTGCGCTGTCAAAACCTACTTTCGCACCCGCCCTCGCCCCTCAGGGGCTCGTACGGGCTTTGAGCGGTTTTGACACGCGCTAAACTCATTAAAACATCCCTTAAGCGGCTCCAACTCGAAAATTTTGAAAGTTGACGCGACGGATCTCTGAGAGCGACTGGTATCTCCCACCACTAGTCACTGTCGACCCAGGCACAGCACACGTACCGCCAACAGAATGACCGCCATATTTTTCATTTTAATACACTTACATGTATTTCTTAGGGGAAATTTGCAATTTTCAAAATTAAATTGTGGCCTTATTACAACTCCGACAAGATTGATCCTCACCTTAAAGAGCTTGTATTTTGTGTTCTTTCGTTTGGTATAGCCATTTCTATAGGGAAAAGTGTATTTACGAACCCTAAATTCGAACTCTTACCCTCTGCTGTAAACAAAAAATCCAATATTGATTGGACTATGGGGAAGGCAGCGGGAAACAATCCCATGAATAATACTCCCATGATAGTTCATCTTGGCTTCGGGCAAGTTGAGTCACGATGCTTCTGACAAGAAGCAAACGATGAAAGGAAGTTCAATAAAACTAATCAGATTTCATTCTAATGCAATTAGCATTTTTTGGCCTTTGATCAAGTAATAGTATATGTATATCATCAAAATCAACTGCACTTAACCAGTTGAGTAAAAACAGAAAGAAGATACTAGATCAGCATCCAAACAATCGTTCATTTTATCTTCTAAACTTGGAATGCAATTCATCACTGAATAGGCACGATCCCAAACTTGATCTACTCGATATGTTGAACAGAAGCAATGTTGCCTTAGTACCTTTTTAGTTAGACTTCGAATCTTGTGGACTACGACTTTTTGAATTAAACAGAAACTAAAAATCTTAAACAAAATAGTAAATTTGGGCCAGAATTTGAAAAGTTTTGTCAGAAACAGATCATTGCTTAGTGAAAGAAAGATAGCTTTCGAGATAAAGAAAGATTTCCAGACTTTTCAAGCAGTCTGCTTCTTCATACCAAATGATAAGGTTACACCTGATTGTGAATACTTGGAATGTTCTGAATGCAAAACCTTTTTCTCAAACATAAATCTATCTTTTAGCTTTCCCAACTTAAAAAAAATCCACATCTTCCGAAGACCAGCTCGTGAACCAGAATATGGAAAAAAGGAATTTTAAGTTGCCAGTTGTCAGTTGCTTTTAGATAAACAAGTAAAACCTTAAAAGTGGAGAATTTACTTAAAGAACTATAGAGTATTTTGATTGAAGCAGAGAAAGTCATTCTATTTTTTTGAAATAATATTTTTTGTGATGTTGGCCACTAAGAGACCAATACTTTTCTTCTTACTCAGTAATTTTTGTAAGCAAGTTTTTGCGTGAGTATATCAAAGAACGTGTATTTTTTGCATGAACTCTCAATTTCATTAAAAGTGCCATTTTTAGTGTTCCAAACGTCCGTTTGGTAGAAGAGCTAGCACTGGTGCTACTCCGTCGTAAATGATTGTATTACAGAATTCTTCAAATTGCAGCATATCAACAATTTCTTCAACATTGTCAAATCTAAGTATTTATTTGATTGTATTTTGAATTTTTGAAAATATTTCTTTTGTCTTCATCTAAAACCATAGAAAGTCTCGTATTCCAATCAACAATTTTTTATCCCACAACATACAAATCAGCAACATTTTCTTGGCAAGTTTAAATTAATGGAAATCGTAGGCAAACCTAGAAATCGTGTACAATTAAATTCTTTCAGTAATATACATGATAATTCTGAACTTCTTCAGTAAATTCATATAATTCAGCGTAATTCAGGACTGTACTTTCACACTGTTACTTCATCAATAATTCACGGAATCTTCCCAAAACAGATTCCAAAATTTGAGCAATGAAGGTGTTCCAAACGGATCGAGTAGTTTACTTTTTATTTGTTGCAGAGATCTCTCCGGGGTAAGGAATTTATAATTACGCATTAATAATTAATTGTCAAATTATGAATTAAACACATTTACTTGCATAGCTAATTTTATTAAACTTGAGATATGTTTAAACATTTAATTCACTTTTAATAAAATAAATTATTTAAAGAGTCTGGGGTGGAACACCAGTTTAATCGGAGATCTTCAGTTTACTTCATAAAAAGTAAACTACTTTGTCTGGGGTTCTGCATGTTCTTCATTCCAAAATTTGTGCACTGGAGGGTGTTCCACACCCCAGACCTCCGGATTGAATAGTTTATTTTATTAGAAGTAAACTGAAGATCTCCGTTGCAGAGGCGCTGGAGGTGTTCCACGCCCCAGACCCCGAATCGAGTAGTTTATTTTTATCAGAAGTAAATTGAAGATCTTCTGTTGCAGAGGCACTGGAGGATGTTCCACGTAAGTACTTTATGTACTTTACATGAGATGTCATGTACTTCATGAGATGTGTACAAAACTTCACCAGCGGTTAACCCTCGATAGAAATAATACGTGAAGTGTGGAACGAAATTTTTGAATTTATGGTGAAATGTAACGCTGATGGCTCGTTTAACACGCCATTCTAAACGGATATTTAGCGGTAACGATCTAAGACTGCTGATCACACTGTTACGCCGGTGTCAATAAATAGACCTAAGTTGTCAAAAGCATAAGTTTCACTTAGTTATACCTCTCCGCCAATGTAATTTGTTTTGTAAATAAATAATTGTTAACACACCTGACATTTTTT
This sequence comes from Lycocerus yunnanus, assembly GCA_036346125.1. Taxonomy (NCBI): domain Eukaryota; kingdom Metazoa; phylum Arthropoda; class Insecta; order Coleoptera; family Cantharidae; genus Lycocerus; species Lycocerus yunnanus. The sequence continues at coordinate 718,966 of JARFIX010000075.1, read as the reverse complement.
TTAATAATCCAATAAATCTTCTGATAGATTGGGGATCTAATTTTTCATGACAATCTCACTATATTTAAACACCCAAATTTATAATCCTGTAGTCTTATATCGACAAATCAACTTCATATAGTGAGGTAATCAACTTTAAGTTATCATCAACCACATTAATTCTCATGATTTTAATCCAAAATTAATAAAAACTTTCTACACGAGATTATGCCAATTATTGGTTCTTTTCAAATTCTCATGTTTAGACCTTATATCGGCATGCTACCTGGAAATTCTTTAAGTTGCATCTTCAAATTATACTGAGTAAAGTACTGTAGACTTCTACATCCGAATTATTTTAATTGTCTGTTCCAAGCTTCCAAATTCTATATTTCTTGAAATTTACCTGCTTCTAAATTGGTGAGAAGATCATCTGAAAATAATGCGTCACCTAAAATGTCTACCGGGTCATATGTTTTTCATCAGTGATCTAACCCAAACTGATCGCTCGAATTCACCTTGAAGTTCTTAATTTAATTCTAATTAACTTAATTTATTTTTTTAGATTTAGATGAATTTGTTTATTTATTTAGAACAGGATTAACTAATTTCTGTAATTTCTCGAATTCAAGTGAATTTGTGTTTTAGCTTTATTGTGAGCGAATATTAAGATTCTTACTTGGTTACAGGAAGAAGTTTCGCGAGACCTCATGATGATCTACTCTGGTGTTATTAGCCATTGAGTTGACGGAACTACTGCTAGCAAGTATCGTTAATTGTATTTAAAGCATCTTCAGCTCGATTAACATTTTAACTAAATTTTGCAACGTGAGTTTCTTGTTTTACAGAAATTTTTTTTAAACATTTCAATTTATGTTACCATTTCCGTTAAAATTAAGCTAGTCCTTTTGATAACTATTAGGAGCAACCGGGGCAGGCAGGCAGCCAGGCGTTTGGTCATAGTGAAGGTACGACTACAATATTAAAGGATTTCTGTAAAACGCCAACACTAATTTTGGAGAGGGATAAATTATTATCATTGATAATGCGTATATCGTGCAGATCAAATAATAGGTATGCCATAAAAAATGTTAGAAAATGTAAAGTTTTATTGATGTAATTTGTAAAGAAATAAAACTCGAAAGTCAGTAAAACTAGATAGGTCAAAGAAAGAAAATATTGCGGTCATTTACCGTCAAATGATACTCCTATGCCTAAGCTATACATTTTTGTGCATGACGGGAATTCGCGATTTCGATCTTTTCAAGTGACAAAGCGCTACAGTCTAAGGATGGACCCAAGGGTGTTGTGAATATCCTTACAATGGACTATAATTCAGTGTTTTATTCAATTCTTTTTAAATTTGATCTTGTTTACTATTGGTCAAAAAGTTTGTTTTCTGTTTTCCCAACATATAAATACTTAATAAAATTAATAAATGTTATATTATTGCAACGAAAATTATTTTGAATCCATTAGACTTACAGAATCTCTAAGTTTAGTCATTCTGTTTCAGAATACCTAAAGTAACATTAGCAATCTTAACACTAAGAAGTTGTGTGTTAGAATAACGCATTAGCGAATTTGACGCTTTCCTTTGGAATGTAGGTCTTAAGTTTAATTAAGAATAAGGGTGTTATTACGAAGGGTTGTAAAGCCTGACAATTGTCTCTAAGAGGTCGAAAGTATAATGAGTATAATGTATGCAGAAGTATGTATGGGCGCTTATTTTCTGTTATTGCTACGTGTTAATGTCTCTTCTGGTTTGTTCTAACTACGAAGAAAGCATCGAGAGTATAGAGTAACTCGAAAACGTGAACAAAAAACAGTAATTAATACGTGTTAGTACCTTACTTACGCATTCTACTCTCTAAATGTAATATTGCAGTGCTTTTGGACTAAATAGAAATATATATTAAAGGCTTTCTTTGAATGACTACTTTGGGATACGCCTGATTACTTAAAACTTACATAATATAATCACACTAGAAATATTTTAATGAACCTGATGGAGTTAAAAATTTATAATGTTGGTAATTTAAAATACAACTTACTTCTTAATGTAATTTGTTAACTTTTATATTACGCGGTACATAGAATGTTGAAGGTATTTACCGTGTTAACTGCAAGTTGAAAAAATTAAATTACGGTTTCCAGCAACTTCGGCGCAAAAAAAGCAACACTGAAATTATTCTCGTCCTGCATGCCGGTGTGGGATTCAAACACAAATTTGCAACCTTATAGCCACCGTAACAGACCAGCACTTTTTCAAAGTTTTGCCAATGAAAAGTTTCCGATTTGAATATAATCGTATTGATTAGTACACCCTATATTACTCTCATATTCAAATATATCTAAATAGTGGCTTACATCCCCACAAAAAATATTTAATGTCACAATAGTCTAAGCGTGCTGTGGATAAATGCTACCGAGCAGATACGACATTTGCAACCACAAATCATATGTCAGCTTTGAGGCTGACAGGGAGAATATCAAACGTTCCCAGTGAAAGAATTTGAAGGTATTCAAAATATAGATATGGGATTGGATCGCTTATTTTGATTAGAAAATTTTTCTTCCGACGATATCGCATAGTTTCGCGAGAGGATTTATTATGTCTTTGGCGCCTCTTATTTAAAATCAAATATCTTAGAAATGTTAACAAAACCAATAAGCAAAAATGTGTGAAAAAATCTGACTATGTACACAAAAGCTAAGCTATTTGAGGGTGTTCACCCTTGGAGAAAATATGATTGTGAATATTCGCAACCCTTCATCGAGGGTGAGCCTGATTTGAATATCGGATCTGGTGAATCTATAACTCAGCTACTCAGCCCCAGTCAGATATTAAACATTAGAATGGATGTTACTTTACTGAAGTTACGAAATCGGCTGTTATTGCATGCCATGTGTAGCTAAAGTGCCGCCGTCAAAATATATTATGTATTTGTTTCGAAAAAATAAATTTTTGAATTTTTAATGTCGACGGAAAGCTTTGATTTGATATCAAAAAACATGTTTAAGATTCGAAATAAATTTGCTGGAAAGTAATAATGCGGCATAACTTTTAGGTGAATATATCGCCTATCTCCTTGCATCAGTTGTTATTTCTCGAATCTCAATCTTGAAGATTTACGATATCCGTTTCAAGGATTTGAAATCCTGTCGCACAAACCAAAACATTTAACTTGTAACTCTTGTGGTTAGTACTAATTATGACGAATACGTTCTCTAATTGTTGTTTGCACACTGATGAGCATCGGTGTCGCTTGCATATTTCATGGATTTGGACATGACTTGAACATTTTACACTGACATAATTTAACTGAATTATAAAACGTAGTATGTAGTATAAGTTTTTTAATGTTACAGAAAAACTCGCAGAGTACTTTCAGAAGAGTGAGCGGTTGTATAATAAAAATTATTACTTAAACGAATTTTATGAACATAGTCAAAAACATGTCACTACAAAATGATATGCTGCAACTTTTGTCGTTGACAGCAATAAGGTTCGTAAACAAATATTCTTCTATTTTTCGCCTCCCACAAAGGGCATATTTATAATAATATATTTAATTAGTAATGTCGGAATGTCAAAAGCAGAGAGGCTTTACACTGGAGTTACTTTGTCTCTGCTCATATTAAAGACTTAACATGTGATGCTTGTACACCATGTAACTTCGTCACCCCTTTCCGGTTTTGTATCAGTATCCTGACAGCAAATCAATGTTCAACAACCTAATATTTTTATCGTTATCGTGTTTAAAATGCTAAAGGCGTAAAAAAATTATTTCACTACAACCAATCAGATTAACTCGTTTTAAATGTAAGTTTAAAACACACATATTGATTGTATAGGGCCGGATCAAAACATTTATTGAAACCTTTCTTGTGTAAAACGTTAAAAATGAAGATTTTCATTGAAAATATAAAATTAAAACAAACCATGAAAAAAATCAATAAAATTTACTGTGGAAATATAAAAATCAAACGTGAGGCATAAATATACCAAGTATTATTACCATCCGAGAGCTTCCTGAATACTGCAACGGTCAAGAAAAATAATTGAGAAGCCAAAATGGTATGTAATGAAAAGAAATGTTATTATTTGGTACAAAAAAAATTAAGCCTTCCGATTCGTTCTCGATTTATTACAAAAAGTATTTCTCAACTTCATAGTAAACTCATTATTTTGAGCATCAAAGAAAATATTTAGAATAAAATATTACATGTTTGAATGAATAAACAACTAATATGGCTGCCCTGTACCATTGGCGTGGTTGTTTATGTTTTGGCCAAAATCTTCGTACCTTAGCTTAGAAGAACTGGACAGGAAGGCGGAAAAACGATGTCTGTTCCCAAAATTAGAAAATCATCTGAACAGGTGCTTCTGAGCAACACTAACTGGATATTTATTCGTTAAATAATAAATTAGAACAAAAAAATTATGAAAAAAATTGAGGGCCCAAAATGTTTCTGAATAGGAGGAACAAAGACTTTGGAAGAAATAAATTACTAAAAGACGAATCCTGATAACATATTATGAAGTTTCTTCTTTACGGCAATAGAAAGGTTTGCTCCAGAATATTACTCAGAAAGGTTGGACCTAATATTACTATTTAATTCACTGTTGTACTTTACGCATTTTCTAGTGGACTCCTGGAACAAGGCACCGTGTAGGATCAATTAGGTGATTTTACTTCTAGCGTTGTCTTTGGTATTCGAAGGGCGATTCACAATCCTTCCTTGATATAAATTTTAAAAAAAACCAATCGCACTTTAGTTAAACCAATCTACATACAGCAACCATTCATCCTCCTTTTAAATTTGTTAAAAGTTTTTAATTTCGCAATACGTCTGCCGGTGCTAAAAATTACCACCTAATTATTTAAAATTACTTTTTAATAAACATTTTACATAAAATTAGTACTTAAATTGTTGGAATATTTTTTTCTTGATAATTTGGCGATTTCGTTATTAAAATGTTATCAAATCTAATGTATGTATTTGAATTAAGGGCAATTAATTTAAATTAATGCCAAAGTAGTAGTTAACACTTGACTAACGATAAACCATTAAATTTCAAATCAGATTTCTAATGAGAATCCATGTACTTTAATTAAAAATTCAGTTACAATAGAATCCGTAAATGCGATCATCTCAAAGCTCGCTTACGGCTGGCGGTCCTGAACTCTGATAAACTGGAGCACAGTATTTGTTATTGATACACCAATATCTATGCATGGCACATTCTAAAGCTTGTATTTGTAGTAATTTTCATCCGTTATATTCCATGCTCAATCACATTACATCAATTTCTAGTTTAATTTCAATTGACAATTTCTTTAAATTGAAATTTATTTATTTACAAGTTGAATCTTGAATTGCGACAATAAAAATACAACAAATACGTACACAAAAAATTAATTTCCTATTTGTCACTACAATTTATCAAAAATAATTGATGACAACTTATTTAATGATCAGATGGTTCTTGTCCAATACTCAAATAAAGAAACTGAAAACACTTGGATCTCAATTTTGTTGCACAAAAGAAGAGAAAACAACGTAATTTATTGTTGCTTGTCAGTTTATAGATAGAAAGAATCAATTTGAACACTCCACTGTCGAGTTTTAAAATAGTGAAAAAGTGCCTTTCTCTTAATCTTTTAAGAAAATTAATTAAGACGAATTTATGTTTTAAAAACAATGATGGCTCGTTTAGTTATACAAAAATTTAATTTGATACCACGATCCGACTATTCAGAAATTTTGCAATAAAAAATAATTTTAGTGATCGAAAGCTTTGTTGATGATAATAATGCAGAGGAGGTCGTTTATTCGGAGGAGTTTTAATGAAATAATAAATAATCAAATGGCTTCGGTGCTCTCACATTCTAAGAATCGATAGAAGATGATATCTCAGGAGATACTGGCTTAATGCAAATGGTCCATCTCTGAGCACAATAGTGCTTTGATGAGAGCCAATAAATCAGGGATATGCAAAACCTCCCTTTTATTAAGGGGTGGTAATGGTACAAACACATCAATGTAGTCGGCTATGACGTCTATAATTTTATTTCAAATGGAATTGAGGTGTAAATTATTTGTCATCATAGTCTTTTTATAATTTAACCATTCCCAAGAGAAAACAATTCCTAAGTACTTTGAAATGCAACTCATACGCGCGTTTCAATTTCGCTTTATCAATTTCCATCAGTTGAAGGAGGCCTTTAACTATACATTGCATGTATTTATAGTTTCGAGCAATACTATCATAGTTTATCAACTAAATTTCAAAAGTTATTAACACAACATTGAACTAATACGATTGTGCACTAAACTTAGAAATCTTACATCGATTCGAGATATAGATTTACGATTTAACAATCTAGTAAAAATTTTTCGTGCCACCGCATCAACACCCAATTTTGAATTAATCGCGGAAGCGTGTACCACTGGAAAGTTTAAGAATTGAAAGCTAAAGAAGCTTCCACAACTTTGCTTGGAAATATTATACGTACCAATTATTGATATAATTTATTCAGAATTACTGGAAAATTATAAATGCAGAACTGTCACTTTATAGCCAACATTTCGCTTCGACTAAGTTATGATTTGAAAGTTCTGAACTGGAGAACAGAATACACTTCGTTGCTCTTTTTCAGTGCTTTTAAAAATGTTCAACAATAAATAATTTTTTTTAAACCTATCAATCTAATTTTTATCGGCTAAAAGGTTTTTTAATGACCTCATTGCAAACAAGCAATTTATCCAAAAAGTGCTTCGTCCAATAACTACCCACATTATTTTATAAACCACTGTACATAAAATATAACGGTTTTAACTTTATTTTTAAAAATCTGTTAGTTTTGTTTTCAGTTAAAATTTAGTTGAACAGATTTTCTACGCATTTCAACTAATCAACGAAGGTGACTGTAAAAAATAAATGTACTGCCTCAAATCAATAAAATTACAGTACATGTCTGCCTGATTTATTAAATAAGACTGTGATGAATTGCAATGATTACGAATTGAATTAACGGTTAATGTCACATTCTACGGCATGAAGAGCTTTCGACAGGGAGCGAACTAAGGAATTATCGATGCAAATGAAATGACGCTATAACACAGTGACTGCCAAAAGTTAAAGCATTCTCTTGATCAAGTAAGAAAATCTTTAGCTGATCACAGTGTTAATTTAGATTTTTAAATTTTAAGCATTTATTATGTTACTTAGAATTTTTTAATTTACAATGCTTTCATTCTGCAATAATCTGGAATTCTGAATTCTGTTATAACAATTTACGAGTACATAATACGAAATGGATAAAAAATATTTTTTGCAAAACAAAAATAGTCCAGTTTTTATTAATATTGTTTTTAGAAGACGCTAATAGGAAGAGCACTGCCTTCTGTACTTCCCCTGTAACCATAAGCTACTGATTATGACCCGGAATGAATTATTGGAAAATTGCATTTTCAAAACATTTATGTGGCAGTAAAGATTTATCTGCAATATTAAAAAAAATAGGTTCGACCATTTTAACTTGGGAGAAAATTAAATAAAGGCTAGCTTGGCTATTTCTGTAGGGAATTTAGTTTCCTACAAAATCGACTTGATTGGTATAGCTTTCTGATATTTCTTATATCAACGTTTCGAATGCTTTGCTATGATTGAAAGATTGAAACATCGATAAGTCATCTTGATATTAGCCAAATTGTTAGCCAACGTTTATTACGAATGGAGCATTTTTAAAAGAATTGTTAATGTTGAGGTACCAGGTTCAAATTTGGTGGGAGTCTAATTTTCTTATGATCCACTTTTGTTAAAAAGTTGCCATTAAAAACGTTATTAAAAACAAAAGCCTTCTCCTTCCTCCTATCCTCTCCTTCAGCAGCCCTTTATTTAATGCTACTTACTGTATTTATACTCTTGTTTCATTTTTTTGGATTTTAGCCTAGTCTTGAAATGTTATCGCTTTGCCTTTGTTTTCACCCACCTATGTGTGTAAGAAAATGCTTTTTCAATTGTTGAAAAGCTAAATTTTTATATTTACTTTGTACTCGAAGATCCATAGCTTCTAAAATGTGCTTTTGTATTCGTGTGTGGGTTATTATTAAGATTGAGCATTTTTTCATAGTTATGTCCAATTTCTTCACTCATAGTTATCTTCAAGTTAGCAAACCTTAGGTTTAATTGATAAAATAACCAATCAGATGATCGACTTATTTGTTTTGTTGCCATATGATTGGTCATTTTGTCAATTTAACCTCAAGTTTGCTAACTCGAAGATAACTATAAGTGCGTCTTTCTTTTATTACGTTTGGTGGCTTTACAACTAAAGGCTTTCCGCTTTTTGCAGCGTTGCCTTTCTTTTTACCCACGAACGGTTTATTGTGTTTTTCGGTCAATTTATTTTTTTGACCATGTGAAATTCATCATTATTTTGGTTGAATCCTTTTAGTTTATCTACACAAGATTTTGTGATTTTAGCCAAAACCGCAGATTCAATTCACGACGATGATCCATATTTTGCTGGAAAGACACCACAATTTTTTTATGCAAGATTTTGATTTTACCCCATCTTAGATAATGGTGATGGTTGAAGTAACCAGCTTTTTGAAAGACATACTAACCTTTTTTCAAAATTTACAAACATTTTTAAGTACCTACTTTATTATTTAATAAATTTTAGCTTTTAAATTAGTCAAGTTAATTGAAGATTAGAATTAGTTTCATTTACATGCATGCAGGTATAAAGCAACCAATAAAATATGGAAAATATATTGAAAATTTCTAGTCTTCTGTGGGAATCTTTGGAATTTCTTGCAAATATTATGCTTATGTATAGCCATGGCTAAGAGAAAAAATAAGAAATAGGTTGAGAAATAAAAAATACTAATTAAGAAATACATCCAAACAACAACCGCACTTCTCCTCTAACGGTTTTGGAGTCCAACGCTAAAAAGCTAAGCGAAAAGCGTGATCGACGAATTCGGTAGAAAATTAGTCACAGTTTCGAACAAATTCAAGAAGATAACCAGTATTACACGGTAGAAATTACTGAAAGCAAAGTTTATATATTGCTATAATCTAAATTATTATACTGCTACTGTTTAAGATATTAAAATGGGAGCCACGGACCATAGACTTACCATTAACAGTTTTTTAATTCTTGTTGATTAAAGTTTCTATTGCTTCTTTAACTCTCGGTGGCCAAAACGTTTAAGTCAAAAAGTAATTTTCGTGATGAGAAATTAAAAGTCTCTTTATGCAATGACAATTTACAATTCAATTTTTGATTTGAGTATTTGCGTTAATGAGTTCTTTAAATTTTATCGATTGTTTTGCGTTTCTTTGTGCCTTTTTTGTTACAATTTCTTTATTTTTTTGATAAATTTAATTCAGAAGAAATAGCCTGCTTCTGTAAAATTACCCCGTGTAGTCGAATCAACTTCTTTCGTTCTTCCTTCATTCAGTATCGTCAATTTTCTTGCACATCCAATTTAAAATTTTTGACTTTCGAAAGTTTTATTTTATTTATCCAACTTTGATTAGTTAGGGAACTGAAACTATAAACCTATTTTACATTAAAAATTTAAAGTTTAGTATTCGTTTTCAATTTTTAAACATTTTTGGCTATTTTCTTATCAAGTGTTTTTCCACAGTAATAAATTAAATTGATGTAAATTTCTAAAGTTTCTAAAGAAAGATTCTTGTAATTTGAAAATTTGCTTTTTCTGAGGTACAAGTTGATTATAAATTAATGTAGTTTAAGAATAAACCCCGCTGAGTTTTCGAGTGTAAATGCGGTCTTGCCCCATTTCCTAGATATCTACACTTTTTTTAAAATTGTTAAATAATGTTTTATTTTATTCCAACGAGACCAATAAGGTCATATGTCACCAAATTAGATATCTTAAAACTTTCCCTGCATTGGTTTTTGTCGAAAACAAGGAAATAGTCAATAGGTTGGTGGTGGAATTTGTACAGTTAACCTCTTGGCGATAGTGGTCATTCTTGTAATTGTTAAAATTGGCCAAGTCCAATTTGAGTTTTTAGTAAGTTTATTTTAAAAAGTTTCGCTTTTTGGTAGCGTAATTTAAATAATTACACTAAACAATTCTTGCAATATCCACGTATTCAAAAAATAATCCATTTAATTGATTCCAAATGCAATTATCTGATTTTGACTTAGTATTTGTGTAATTTTTGCCATAATTTCCTCAAATTATGGCTCGTACGCCAATCAGGTGAGTTTCAGATCCGCTCAATCCTTTGCATTCACATGCATCGCTGGCTAATTTTGAACTAAAGTTTTCGAAATTTTGCTTTTCTTGTTATCTTAAAATTAAAATTACAAAATTTAGTTTCCTGTCACAATTCAAAAAAATCCTTTACATAAAAATTCTGTACCTTTCATTTTAAATTAAATTATTTTTTGTCTTGTAGGTATTTATAATCTTTTATTTTATGATTTTTCTAATTTTCAACTACCAACCTATTGCTATGTTTCATTTGTTTCAAGATAAAACAATTGGCGCCAGGAACATAGTGTTAAGCTACATTTTTCATTTTTTAGCTTTTGTTATTAAAATCTTCTAGCTTAGCTCTTGAGTAACATAAACTCTTAATTTAAAATGCTTGCTTTTGCGAGGAAAGATTGAAATTCGATAACGACTTAATAATATAATTTCTGAATTTAAACGAAATAACGTAAATGTTCTATTAAAATTTGTCTTAAAATTAATCCAAAGTTAACAATAGTAAATTTAAAAATGTTATAAAATGAAATAAGAAGATGTTTTAAATGTTATGTGACCACTGTTTGTTTCTTTATGTTGTTGACTAATAAAGTTTCGTTATTAATTAAATGATTAAATTTTTCTGTTAGTTGTTTTTTTATATTTTGGTTATTATTTGTGTTCAATTTTTCCCATTTGTGCCTCTGCAACGGAAAATCTTCAGTTATAGTCATAAAAAGTAAACTACTCTGTCTGGGGATTCTGCATGTTCTGCAATGTTCTTCATTCAAAATGTGTGCACTGGAGGGTGTTCCACACCCCAGACCCCGGATTGAGTAGTTAATTTTATCAAAAGTAAACTGAAGATCTACCGCTGCAGAGATCTACCTCCCAGGGAGCACGAAATTTATAATTAATTGTCAGATTATGAATTAAACACATTTAGTTTGCCATAGCTAATTTTAAAAAACTAGGGATATAAGCTTAAATATATAAAATAAATTATTGAAACCGGGGGGTCTGGGGGTGTGGAACACCCTCCAGTGCCTCTGCAACGGGAAATCTTCAGTTTACATTTGATAAAAAGTAAACTACTCGGTCTGAGGATTCTGCATGTTCTGCAATGTTCTTCATTCAAAAATGTGTGCACTGGAGGGTGTTCCACACTCTTTCTTCTTCTCACATTCTTTTTATTGAGTCCCATCCGCCTGCTTTTACAAAATTTACCGTTCTGTTCAACATTTCAATTTAGTGCACTGCGTTGCCTTCATAAATTTTTTATTTTTTTGCGAATTTTAAATTTTTAATTGCCTATATCACGGCCTCCACACCAATTTTCATATACTTTAACTTTAAATTATTACACAAGATTCAATGCTGCATAATCCTGACTTTAAAACTGAAAAATTGATATAAATACCATGTTGATGCTATAAAAATGGGATTTTATTAATTAAACAACAGAAAATGCTTGTGCTATGTGAACGTCTTTATCTAATCCTACAACTTAACGTGGAATCTAAACCACGGCTCTAATAATTCAGAACATTAAATCCACAGTTTCATTCCCTACACCATAACACGCGTACGTCCAGTAAAACAAACTGTTTTAAATTAGCAAGTGGTAAAACTAATTTTTTTTTATAAATTTTCTCAAATTTCGGCAAGAGAATACAAATTTACTATAACGTCAAAGCATTTGTTTGAAACACATTTAAAAAAATAGTTTGTAACGGTATTGTTAATTGGAACAAAGGTAATTAGATCTAGAATTAAGCAATACACGAAACGATGGGTAAACTAACAGATGCGTATGAAGTTAAACAATTGAACTGAACATCAGTGAACATAGACATACAAACATAAACACGAACTTGAACAGGGGAACAATCAGACAACTTAGCACCTAACATCAAACACTGGTCCTCTTGATTGCTCAAAGGCGCGTCCTACTAAGACAATACTTGTCGAATTTACAGAATAATTGTCTTTCTGAGAAGACATGTTCTTATTTACTTATCGCATTTTGATAACTTTTTTTGTTTAAACAAATTTTTATGCTGACTTTTAGTAACTGCTGTGCACTGTGAATCTGTGTCGGGAGATTTTCTTACCGACTTGGCTGAGGAACATAATTATAAGGTCATAACTTAAAATTCTGCCTTAATTGGAAAGTTGTTAATTAGATTGAACATACAACTACAATCAGTGTAAATCTCAAGTTGTAATTCCGATGCACAGATCAGCTGTCACTCGTTATATAGAATTCCATTCCACTTCACAGACTTGGGGTTAATGAAATTTAATTATAAGACAATACAGACACTTGCTGCTCACACCTCAACACATACTTTACAATATCTTATTGCATTTCGCCACTTGAATTTCTACCAACTTGATTAATTCGCCTTCGTTATAATCTGCTTCGCATTTGAAAGGAATTACAAAAACCGTCCGTTAGATTTTCTAAATTGTGATTGCTTTACGTAGGTATAGGTTCGTTTCTGCAAGAGCGAAAATTCATAGGACGAAAATCAATTTTAGTACAGAGGTGCTTTTTAATAGGTACATTTAAAAGCGTAGAATAATTCCTCGCACGCTCGTGTAGCCTATAAGCACAAAAGTTTCGGCTTCACGTCCCACGTCAGATGAATGGAATAAATATTTTTGTTAGAAGTTAAAAAAAAAATAAATAACAAAAGTGACTTGTAGGAAAAATTTATCCATATACCTACTAATGAAAATGCACTTTGCGAAAACAATCTAATCAAAAAAGTAGGACACTTAATCAAAATAAACCTTGATTAAAATTTAAAAATTATTTCACCAAGTTAAATGGCTAAGAAAACACTAGATAATTTCAAATTTCAATAAGAAATGGTGGGTAGATAATTCGAGTTAGGGTTTTAAAATTCAACTTGCGCCGGTTTTTTTAATTGCAAAATGAATTATAAATTTCCGCACCTTGACTCTAGAGTTGCTTTACGACATTTTTCATAATTAATTATCCCCACTACCGGTATCTGACCGCACAAAACCATAGAATTTAAAAATTACAAATAATTGTGTTTTATAACTCATAATAATAAATCAAATTTTTGTAGGAAAGTTAACTATTTAGTAATTAGGAGAACAAAACTTTGCTCGAATTTTCTAAAATTTTGATATATTTATGTGCCATACTTTTTAATTTTATTTAATTAGAACGGTGGAGTTTTTTAAGTCTTTGGTGAACCTTACATTTTAATGCGCCACGGTGTCACACAAAAATTATTTATTTGAAACTAAGTTCCAAATTAGATAAAAGTACAACTTTCGTCATAGATATAATTTGTAGATATAAAGCTGCACCGAAGACTTGGATGCGATGTCGGTTTTTGAAATTAATTTATTTTCGCCGCTGTGTTTTATTTATTTAAAGGCCGCGGACGTACGACCGCCACTGTTAATTGTGAATTATTAGAATTATGTTCGAGGGAGAAGGATTTTTGTTAATTCTAGCCTCGGCGGTGTCACTGTTTTTAAATTGGGTATTGCGAACAAATTCACTGAATTTTTCTGTTGGGAAATATTGAATTAATATTCATTTGGTATATATGTGGTATGCTTATGCATTGGTCCACCATGTCCACACGATTGTTGATGATAACAATTTGTCATCTCCAACAAAACATTCATAAGCTTTTTAATTTTTTGGGGTAAATTCAGTTTTATTGAAATTTTCAATGCTATCTCAAAGAAGAGCCTTAGCTAAAGCTGCAAGAGACATTGTCGCAGCTTAAATGTTTTCGGGACATTTAACTTAACCTTACGCTTTACAATTTGTGACACATCTGTGTTCAACAAGCGGCGTACAGGTTAGGGCTTAGTAAATTTTTCATTTCAGTTTTTATAACTTCGTTAAACGAGATTTTAAAAATTTATTTTCGAAATATTCCGGAAAGCTCAAAGCGTTTGACCTACTTGAGAACGATTTATAAATTTGATTTAATTATAAATAAGTTTTATAATATGTCGCATCAAGAAACATCATTCAAAATGCAAAACTCTTAAACTTATATTAACTTTCTAATTATGGACTTTTCTTGAAGTTTCCACTCCGAAATGTATATCTTATCATCGTATTATTAGCAATTAACGAGTAAACTACTTCTGCATGTATAAAATCAGCACATGAAAGACCGAGCGTCTCTTTAATAAGCAATTTTATAGGATAGACAAAGATGTGCAGGTCTACTACAAGAAGAACAGAGAGGTAACAGCAGTTTGGCGTATTTCAGTTTGCTAAAATTGCGAACCAGGGAGTCATTGATATGCGTATAATAAATATACATTAATACAAATGGTTATCAGACTCGCAAGCTAGAAATTTAGTTTTGTGACTTTGTTTATGACGAAAATTTGGTTATTTCATTTGGTTTTCTTCATTAAAATAAATTTGAAAAGTTACGAATCATATAAAATGACAAATTATAATTTCATAAGCCAAAACTAATCTATTACCATCATTTTGGTTAATATACTAATACATTTACAATTTTGCCATCATTTCCTACTAAACTTCCAAGTACAATAACGTAGGTGCACTATTTTAAATGTCATACGACAAAATTGCATGTACTAAAATGCTACAAAAGAATTAAATACCAAAAAACGGTGAATAAACATTAAATACTTCGAAAATATCACCAGCACCTCGAACAGAAATATCTGATGTACTTACTCGGGAATTAAACCCGAATCTACGAAATAGAAATTCAATATTATGTGTTTTATTATTCGCACTAGAAATAAACATAGCAGGACGCAGATATTTAGAATAAGCTTGCAACGTAAATTTGTCAAGAATTCTAAAAAAGTAGTAAATTAGAAATAACTCCTTCATAACTGTCTGTCTGATCTCCATTAATTTTTATTTTGGATTGTTTTTTTAAATCATGTTAATCCATTCATGCGTCTGTCTGTCCGTCCACATTAGTCAACTAAGGGCCATACAATCAGTTGTATAGCAAAAGTTTATTCTTGGATTACGCTGATCCGTGATTCCAGTTCGGTGATTAGTTGGTTATTAAATTGTCAGGCAATCGCCGAATTTAAACCTCAAACTAAGGTAACCCGAGGATGAAATCGGATGAATGGACGACAAGACACGGAGCCAGATCATAAGGGTTTTCAGTATGAAATAATGAAATAAGGAACTATTGGTTAAAATAAGTCATAAAGCACAATCAAGGATAAATTAAGGATAAATTAAATAATATAACCTACGTCAAGTACACGAATTCATTACGTGGTTGAGTTTAATAAATTTTTGTTGTTTTTCAAACAGTTGCAATTTTATAGTTTGTTAAACTAAAATAGACCACTTTTAAAGGTCTAAGCGCGCTATTTCAACACTTCACATCAAACCGAAATGTGTAACAGCACAACATATCCTTGTTATTAAGAATAGTAACTTCCCAGAATAGTTACAAAAGACGTGGAGTGAAATCTTGAAGTTTACTCTAATCCCTTTTCAAAAAGTCATAAAATTAATAAATTTTTAAAACCGGCTCAAATTCAAATAATTCCCAAGCACTTCCTTATAGGGCAATCACGAAACATGTCAAAGCGTTTGTTTTGTAAGAAAACACATATAAATTAATTTATTTAAAGAAATTTTCCAATATAGTTTTTGATTACAATTTTAATGGATTTTAATCCATTTTCATTCATTTAGGGATAGTTTAGCTAATGAGCTCTTGAAAAGACAAAACCACTTATGCGCAACGGTGTCCTAGACTAAAATGTAAGTTGGAAAATTTTCAAATTTCATTCAACTTGTGATTTTTAAAATATTTTATTCAAGTTAATAAACTTTTATAGTTAGACTATGCAAGATAATGGAATAAAGATAGAATTTAAAATTTTGGGAAACAAATGGCAATCAAAACTTTATCATAAAATGACTCGAGAACATTCCACTTTAGTTAGTATATACATAGGTTATATCTTATGTAATTGCACTTCCTTATCAGATGTTTTTCAAATTCAGTCTTGCAAACTCAGTAATTTTGTAAACGCATTTATTAATCCAAAAACTGTAAGTTCATGTACTCATCAAATGAGATATCATTATGATAAACAAGTACTGAATTCTCATATTCTCATATTTGTAGTTAAGAGCCATGTCGATATCTAAAGCTTAAGATCTCCTGGCAGAAGTAGAAAAACTAATTTTTTAAGTGGGTAGGTGTTTATAAAATCGCAATCAAGCATAATTTTAAGTCAAAAATTATACTTGGTTTTGCTAATTAAATCTGGGCTATCGATTTCAGAAACCTTTTCTTTTTTCATTCCTATTATCTTTCGTTTGAAATATTTTTGTAAACTAAAATGTTGTTTGCATTTGAACTTAAAAGTTAAAATTGAAATCATTTTAATATTTAATAATCATAAATAATTATTTGTGTGTTTATTTATTTATATCTCGATCAAGTGACTGAAGCTGTTGATAATAAATCTGCAAGTATAATATCGCAAGAATAATATGAGCAAAGATTTATTCGATTTTTCAAGAGGTACTTAAAGATGCTGATTTCAAGTGGCCACTAAAAGTTTTCTTTGACAAGTGAAACTTTAGTATTTCACGGCGTGGAAACCCAATATAACAATTTCCTTAAGACCCGTTTTTCCAAAAGGGAAACAAATGGCAATCAAAACTTTATCATAAAATGACTCGAGAACATTCCACTTTAGTTAGTATATATGTTACCGGCAATCTGCAAAATTAGGCAATTTGCAGAATTCCTAGGCAATCTGCAAACCCACCAAGTGGTTAGGCACTGTGCAAATTCACTAGTACTTTAGGCAATCTGCAAAATGGCTACGGTGTTTTAGGCAATTTGCAAATTGTCTATATTGTTAGTCAATGTGCTTTTGAAAATGTAACAGGCTCACATTGACTAGACATTGTGCAACAGTTTCACTTGCCGGATTGTAACAAATCGTAACAAATTTTCAAACCCCCTCCCCTAGGACCGTTACGTAATTTGTGAACAGTCCCCAAGACGATTCTGTATTATTTTAAATCAATTAAAAGTTATAATTTTTATTATTATGATGGTAACTTTGATTTTGAGGGTACGTTAGTACCCTACTAACACTTTTCATTAATAATTTCATTGTGTTAAAGTTGTGTCTAGTTGTTTTAAAGTGTACAAGTTGTTTATTATACTTTGACATGGCGATCGGCAAAAGCGAGATATTTCTTGAAAATGTGAATAAATTATCCAATGAAAAGAATTATAATAATGTATTGTTGTCTTTTAATGAAAGAGAAAATATAATGAATATGATAAAGGGTGTAAATATTCTCGATGACAAGCAAAAATACTACAGGTTAAAAAAGCGGTATGTATAAATTTAGGTTAGGTTGAATCATGTTTTAAATTTTAAACTTTGTAGATATGAAGTAATAAATGTGGGTGGCGTTTTCAAATTAATTAAGTTAAGAAAAACTGCAGAAGACTCTATTTTATTTGTGATCTGCAATGAAGAACTGTTCGACGTTTTATTACAAGCCCATATTTCCACCGGGCACGGTGGACGAGACCGAATGGTCAAAGAAATTAATTTGAAATATGCGTTTGTTACCAGAGAAGTGATTTCTATTTTTCTTTCGCTATGTGAAGAGTGCAAATTAAAAAAATCTATGCCCAACAAGAAATTAGTAGTAAAACCTATACGTTCAAATAACTTTATGTCTAGGTGTCAAGTTGATCTAATTGATTATCAATCTCAGCCAGATGGAGAATATAAATTTATTTTGGTATTTCAAGATCATTTTACAAAATTTGTCCAGTTACGACCTTTAAAATCCAAGACGGCAAGTGATGTAGCATGGGAGCTCTATAATATTTTTTGCATTCTTGGAGCGCCTAGTATTCTACATACAGACAATGGTAGGAATTTGAAAATAAAATTTTAAAAGAGCTTCTAACTTACTGGCCTGAATGTAAACTTGTACATGGAAAGCCGCGTCACAGCCAGTCGCAAGGGAGCGTTGAGCGCGCCAATCAAGATATCGAAAATATGATAACTGCTACTATGTCTGATTACAAAACTACGAACTGGGCTAAGCTTTTGCCCTTTATTCAAATATCTAAAAATAGAGCACTGCATGCCGGTATTCGTCGTTCACCCTATGAGAGTCTTTTTGGGATGCCTTTAAAAGTAGGTTTAAATGGATTACCTATACCGAAAGAAATGCTTGAAAAATTAATACTGAAGAAGAACTGGAAACTCTTTTGAAGATTCGAGTTTAGAGAATCAAAACACAGTATCTGATGATAACATTGAAGTTATGCGGTCCGAATACGATGTAGATAATAATGAAGGGGTAGTCAACATCACAGAAGAACACGTAAGTGACCAGGAAAACAATTTTGAAGATATGGATATTGAAGATATGCAAATTATATTACAAGATTGTAATCTTGAAGTAAACAAAGAAGTGTGCACTGTTTGTGAATGTACTTGTGAGAGCGAAGAAAACTGTGCTGACTGCAAAACTATGTTCACAAAACGAAATGCAGCCAAAGTATCGAGAATAGAATAATTTGTTTGCATTGTATCAGAAGCCAGAATATAAATGTTGAGAGGAACCAGACAAAAATTTTCAGGATCTTCAGGCAAATAAAATGCTTGGAAATTCTCAAAAAATTAAAGGGTTGCACTACTGGCGATAACGTAATAATACCCGTGCCATCTTTCGATAGGGGTCGAACAGATCCACGAAATATGTTGGGTGTTGTTATTGGCGAAGAAGATGGGTTTTTAAAATAGGAACTAGAACAGGAGTTCTACAAAATGTTATAGTCGGAATGAATTCGAGCCGGTGACCCAAAATTTTATAAACGCAAAAGATGTACCTGCAGCCGAAATTAGTCTTCGATCGGCGGTGTCAACTGCTTCCTCTGGAGGTGGCCAGGGAATGCTAAAATGTAATTGCACAAAGAAGTGCATAAATAAATCTTGCAAATGCCTTAGAAATAATGTAAAATGTAATAGTCGCTGTCACTTTAGTAATCCATGTAAAAATAAATAAAATAAAAAAATAAGTAATAATTTAAAACTTTTAATTAACAAGTTATATTATAGTTAAAAATTAATATATTATAAAAATAAGTAACCTAATATTGTTCCTTTTAAAATTATCTATTTAAAATATCGTTTTTCATATTGCCTAGTCAATGTGAGTCTGTTACATTTTCAAAAAGCACATTGACTAACAATATAGACAATTTGCAAATTGCCTAAAACACCGTAGCCATTTTGCAGATTGCCTAAAGTACTAGTGAATTTGCATATTGCCTAACCACTTGGTGGGTTTGCAGATTGCCTAGGAATTCTGCAAATTGCCTAATTTCGCAGATTGCCGGTAACATATATGTACATAGGTTATATCTTATGTAATTGCACTTCCTTATCAGATGTTTTTCAAATTCAGTCTTGCAAACTCAGTAATTTTGTAAACGCATTTATTAATCCAAAAACTGTAAGTTCATGTACTCATCAAATGAGATATCATTATGATAAACAAGTACTGAATTCTCATATTCTCATATTTGTAGTTAAGAGCCATGTCGATATCTAAAGCTTAAGATCTCCTGGCAGAAGTAGAGAAACTAATTTTTTAAGTAGGTAGGTGTTTATAAAATCGCAATCAAGCATAATTTTAAGTCAAAAATTACACTTGGTTTTGGTAATTAATTCTGGGCTATCGATTTCAGAAACCTTCTCTTTTTTCATTCCTATTATCTTTCGTTTGAAATATTTTTGTAAACTAAAATGTTGTTTGCATTTA
The DNA here is from genome assembly GCA_036346125.1 of Lycocerus yunnanus. Classification (NCBI taxonomy): domain Eukaryota; kingdom Metazoa; phylum Arthropoda; class Insecta; order Coleoptera; family Cantharidae; genus Lycocerus; species Lycocerus yunnanus. The sequence continues at coordinate 698,892 of JARFIX010000075.1, read as the reverse complement.
AACTTAAAAGTTAAAATTGAAATCATTTTAATATTTAATAATCATAAATAATTATTTGTGTGTTTATTTATTTATATCTCGATCAAGTGACTGAAGCTGTTGATAATAAATCTGCAAGTATAATATCGCAAGAATAATATGAGCAAAGATTTATTCGATTTTTCAAGAGGTACTTAAAGATGCTGATTTCAAGTGGCCACTAAAAGTTTTCTTTGACAAGTGAAACTTTAGTATTTCGCTGATATCACTCCAGATATACAATTTACCTCCAAGACCACGTTTCAAGATACAAAACAAAAATTTTCTGGAAAATATTTTTAATGAAGTTGAATACTTCCTGTGTACTGTTTAAAGAAATTAAAAAGAAAAGTAGGGAGAAATTTCCAGGATTATTTTAAACCCTTCTGAAGTATCATTGGTGTATGAATATTTATAGGCTAAATGACATTTTAAAGCGTCAGTTGAGCTACTTAAAACAAATCGTGAATTGTATTTATTAAGGTTTTTAGATATTAAAGTATTGAATTGCTTAACATATTAATTAAATTTTTAGAATATCTCTTGATAAAATGGAAGACCGGGATTAACTATATGAACTGAAAAATTGAAAGAAATAAATAAAAATTGTTTAATACCATCCCAGCCGAATTAATAATCCGCTATCGTAAAAACCGCTACGGCTTAGGGGGATCGAATTACACGAGTCTTAGAAAAAACGCAAATAAGTTTTGTATAAACTGTTTTCTGTTTCTTTTACTAGCAAAACATTTTATAATGACCGACAAAGATGCAGTAAAAGATCTTAGCTGAAAAATGAGAATTTAAACCTATTACCCTTAAGCTTATTATTTGGTTTATATAAATGAGCAGTCATTTATATGCAATTTTAATATTGCTACACGCCATTTAATATTGTTTAGTAAAAAAAATGATGCCTTTTTTTAAGATTCGCGTTTGTATCGAACCCAGTTTTCTATTACAACGTTTTTATTATCTTTTGTTACGTATACTAACCAAACTGAAACCTACAAAATTAATATTGCGGTATTTACATATCGCATTTATTACCTACCTACTTGTAAATATAAAAAAAAGATTTATCACATGTCTGATTCTAATCGCATATGTAACGAATCAACTGTTATATTTTTGTGAGCTTCGATAATTTCCTGAAACAATCCCTTTTCATTAAGTTTCTGATTGCTTTTCGAAAATTTTCTTTTCGTATAGTTTTTTTTTACCACATATAAGCTGTTTTTGCTAATTTTTTAGCAAATTTTTGTTATCTCTTATAGATTTGCCAATACTCCAGATTTAATTAGAAACAATTCCTAAATAAAGTGATAAAAAAGGGGACCCAGGGGGCAGCATCATCCCCCCCGATCTATTTGGTATGGTAATAGGGTTTTCTAGATATGTATCACATTTATTTTTTTCTTAGCTTTACTTTTGGATCTTCACCTAAAATATCTTTATTTTCATACATCAACTCAATTTGTAAAACTGGACTTACTAGCTTCTTTAATTGTATGTTAGTATATATTGAAAAATCTGTAGCCATATTATTTTGTTCTTACCATTTATAAGATCCTGTGAGTCATTGTTTTCGATTTAACATTAGATTTGTGGTCGAGGGAGTTACAATTTTATGAATTTGTTTTTTATTTATTTGATTATTAATTCCCCCAGTATAATTTATGTCATCGTTCTCAAGAAAACCAAAGCGCTATAATAAACCCTACTCATAATCTGTAAACATTGAATGTTTTACCTTTCAGCAGTAAGGCACTGGAAGGTGTTCCATACCCCCAGACCCCCCGGTTTCTACAACTTTGGTTTATTGGAATATTAGTTACTTGAGTGTGACTTGTTAAAGTTTTATATTAGCACAGCTTTATATTTTTGTGCTAAAAACTTTCACCATTATCGCTTAATACTGATAACCATAAGTTTGCAAATTTATTTATCACAGTTTGAGTGTTCCTGAGGGGTGCTCCACACCCCCCAGACCCCCCGGTCTCTACAACTTTGGTTCATAATTTGGGCTAATTGAGCTATTACTTACTTGACTGTGACTTGTTAAAGTTAGGATTAATTAGTTTTTCTAGAGATTTTTTTTAGATCGCTTATGCCGATATCTTCAATTTATTACTAATAAAAAATAAACTGCACAAACCGGGGGGTCTGGAGGGTGTGGAACACCCTCCAGTGCCTCACTGCTGAAAGGTAAAACATTCAATGTTTACAGATTATGAGTAGGGTTCATTATATCATTTTGGTTTTCTAGAGAACGATGACATATTATACTGGGGGGAATTAATAATCCCCCGATTCTGTGACTGATTTATATTTTTTGTGCTAAAAACTTTCACCATTATCGCTTAACAGTGATAACCATAAATTTGCAAATTTATTTATCACAGTTTGAGTGTTCCTGGGGTGCTCCACACCCCAGACCCCCCGGTCTCTACAACTTTTGTCTATAATTTGGGCTAATTGGGATATTAGTTACTTGACTTTGACTTGTTAAAGTTAGGATTAATTAGTATTTCTATAGATTTTTCTAGATAGTTTATGCCGATGTCTTCAATTTATTACTAATAAAAAATAAACTGCACAAACCGGGGGGTCTGGGGGTCTGGGGGTGTGGAACACCTCCAGTGCCTCACTGCTGAAAGACAAAACATTCAATGTTGATAGATTATGAGTAGGGTTTATTATAGCGTTTTGGTTTTCTTAGGATCGATGACATAAATTATACTGAGGGGAATTAATAATCCCCCCCGATTCTGTGACTGCTTTATATTTTTTGTGCTAAAAACTTTCACCATTATCGCTTAACAGTGATAACCATAAATTTGCAAATTTATTTATCACAGTTTGAGTGTTCCTGGGGTGCTCCACACCCCCCAGACCCCACGGTCTCTACAACTTTGGTTTATAATTTGGGCTAATTGGGATATTAGTTACTTGACTGTGACTTGTTAAAGTTAGGATTAATTAGTATTTCTAGAGATTTTTTCTAAATCGGTTATGCCGATATCTTCAATTTATTACTAATAAAAATTAAACTGCACAAACCGGGGAGTCTGGGGGGTGTGGAACACCCTCCAGTGCCTCACTGCAGAAAAGTAAAACATCCAATGTTTACAGATTATCAGTAGAGTTTATTAAAGCGCTTTGGTTTTCTTGGGATCGATGACATAAATTATACTGAGGGGAATTAATAATCCCCCCCGATTCTGTGACTGCTTTATATTTTTTGTGCTAAAAACTTTCACCATTATCGCTTAACAGTGATAACCATAAATTTGCAAATTTATTTATCACAGTTTGAGTGTTCCTGGGGGGTGCTCCACACCCCCCAGACCCCCCGGTCTCTACAACTTTGGTTTATAATTTGGGCTAATTGGGATATTAGTTACTTGACAGTGACTTGTTAAAGTTAGGATTAATTAGTATTTCTAGAGATTTTTTCTAAATCGGTTATGCCGATATCTTCAATTTATTACTAATAAAAATTAAACTGCACAAACCGGGGGGTCTGGGGTGTGAAACACCTCCAGTGCCTCACTGCTGAAAGATAAAACATTCGATGTTTACAGATTATGAGTAGGGTTTATTAAAGCGCTTTGGTTTTCTTGGGATCGATGACATATTATACTGGGGAATTAATAATCCCCCCCGATTCTGTGACTGCTTTATATTTTTTGTGCTAAAAACTTTCACCATTATCGCTTAACAGTGATAACCATAAATTTGCAAATTTATTTATCACAGTTTGAGTGTTCCTGGTAGGTGCTCCACACCCCCCAGACCCCCCGGTCTTTACAACTTTGGTTTATAATTTGGACTAATTGGGATATTAGTTACTTGACTGTGACTTGTTAAAGTTAGGATTAATTAGTATTTCTAGAGATTTTTTCTAAATCGGTTATGCCGATATCTTCAATTTATTACTAATAAAAATAAACTGCACAAACCGGGGTCTGGGGGGTGTGGAACACCCTCCAGTGCCTCATGCTGAAAGACAAAACATTCGATGTTTACAGATTATGAGTAGGGTTTATTATAGCATTTTGGTTTTCTTGAGAACGATGACATATTATACTGGGGGAAATTCATAATCCCCCCAGTATAATATGTCGTTATTATTTGATTAACGCAACACTTCAAGACTCGGATTCACCCTAAAAGTGTATTTTTTCAAAATTTGTGGCCCGACCACAAATTTTATTTTTTTATCTGTTAATTAGACCTTCACCAAACCTAAATTCGGGTATCTTAACTGTCACAAAAACGTATTTTAACTTCAATCGTCGAGGTTACAGTTTAAAAGAGTCGATGAGAAAATTGCAATCCAAATTAATTTTTAAAGCCGTTTTTTCCAAAATTTGTGAACCGACTGCAAATTTTATTTTTTTATCGGCTAATTAGACCCTCATCTTTCATGAACTGCTTTAAAAATTGTAAAAATCGACATTCAAGTATTTAAATTGTCATCCAGATTTTTAACAAAATGGATCGATTTAACGAAAACTGGAACTTGTTGTCTATGTACAATTATACAGGGTAGTGCAATATAAATATGTACTATAATTAATTGTTTTAGAATTCTGAATTTATTATTTCAGCAAATAAATATGGAGGAAATAGCAGAAATAGCAGAAAAGGGAAAACTGGAAACTGAAGAAACACTTTCCAGAGCTTATGTGCAAAAGAAGTGACCAATTTTCTGTTAAGAAAAGTTTACTAAATAAATTGTTTTTAGTGCTCATCTTTATTACATACATTATAGCAGCTTGCGTTTTACACAAAATTATAAAAAAAATAAGAAAAAAATTAGATGTGACCATGCCCATGACTTTATTATACTTTTACTAAATATTAAAAAAATAATTCATAATAATATAAAGAAAAAAAATATTTTCCATTAACCAATTTGATCCAAAATCTAATCAGCACTAAGTCTCAATATAAAAATATAAAGTAGCAAATTTTGTTGCGAAGTTCTCATTAGTTTTCTAAATATTTAAAAAAAATTAATAAGTATTAAATAAAAAAATTTAAACAAAATTGTTTTCGTAAACCAATTTCAATCAAAATTTAACCAACTCTAATTCCTTCTATAAAGATACGAAATCTCAAATTTGATTTTGAAATTTATATTAGTTTTTAAAATATTATAATAATATAAGGGGTTCGAAGGGGTAGTGAAAGCGTCATACATGGTACGACATAGTACCACAAAGCCTCTCCTACTCAATCTCGACTCTCACCTCCAAGCTGGTGAACCCCGGGAACCTGAGTAACCGGACTGGAGATCGGGTACCCAATCCCGGTGGAAAGTTCGGCCTTAGGGCTAACGAGAGCGAGAGATCCCCCCTCTGAGCGAGGGGCATCGTTAGGCGAGGTTAGCAACCTACCTACTGATGTAAAGCAACCAAATTGCTCACAGAACCAATGATGAAGCCTCGGATACTGGACGGATCACACGGATTAACGACACGGCGAGATTAGGAAAAACGAGCTTGGAAAACAATGATTATACGTATGGGATGCTGGAACATAACATCATGGACAAATAGAGATCAGGAAATAATAATAACAATGCTAAACAAACCTGACTCTAAGAGACCACCTGGACGACCACCGAAGAGGTGGTATGAAAGTTGGACATCAGTATCCCAAGAAAGGCAGTAGAAATAGTTCCAAGCGACAAGAATTGGATTTTCACAGGACATGTCCTATAATAAGAAGAAGAAGAAGAAGAAGAAGAAAATATTATAATAAATGTTTAAAAACATTACAAAAATAGTTTTCATACATCAATTTTAACCAAAATCTAATCAGTTGTAAGTTTCGATATAAGCATACGAAATCCAAAATTTGGTTTTGAAATTTAACCAAAAAGTGTAAATCCATCAAAATCTCAATTTTTTTTCTGTGAAAACTTTCTCATATTGCATTATGATAAAGTAAAAACTTTGTTAAAAATATACAATTAACACTTTTTTTTAACAAACCTTCAATAAAAAAATTAAAAACTCTGTTATCTAGAAAAAATAGTCAAATAATTTTGGCAAAATTTTAACTGCAGAACCTTTTTATGAAGAAAAATAACCTGAAGTATAGTTGAGATTTTAAGTATTATTTAGTGTCACCGAAACCTGTGGCATATGTGAAAGTTTAAGGTAAACTTAACACGACGTAACTTTGTAATGCTGACTAACACAAGGAGTGAGTAAGTAACAATGTTAAACAATGTTAATAAAATTTAACTTTTAAAAATATTCACATTGGAAATTTTTAAATTATATGCGTTTCAGCGCAGTCTTATTACATAATTTGCATTTCTTCAGAAGTATTCGAATATATAGGGTCATAACAATACAAAGTAATCTTTCAATTTCAAGAATACGCATCTAAAATCCTGTAATCATATTCTATGTCAGCGTTCATAGTAATATTTCACTAGTTTTTATGTTTGAGCGAGACATTGCGCATCATTTGCCTAATGTAAAGTAGCCCACTCTTCCTCCCTATAGGAATTCAAAACTATACTTAATGTTGCGTTAAATATGCCTCTTTGGGGTCAATTTTTATTTATTTTACTTTTTATTGAACAAAATTCACTTCATCAAGACGCAGTTATAATTTTACGAGGAACCAGTTGCAAACAAATTGGACAACATTCGGTTTGAAAAATAATTTAAAATGATATACCTCAAATAATTTAAATGTTTCACATATTTCCTAAGAAAACAGCACATTTCTATATTTATTTTGCTTATATAAACGGTTGGTTGACTGGCAATTGGATTATAAAGCTTTTGGACCTTGAAGGGACTGAAACTTCCTAACATTAAATTTGACCAGTGGACAGAAAAATGTTATTTAATGAAGTGGATGAGCGAATTATGATTTCTACCACATGAAATTTGTTCATATAAGTTTCATAAATTTAAATTTTTAAAAATTGCAATTTAATAATTATTAAATTGAAATAAAATTTCTGTAGAATTGCAAAAATTATAATAATTTCGTTAATATGACAAATTTTCTGTTGATTACTCAAACTGTGCAAGTCGCTCCACTTTGGGTGTTTCTTTCGAGGTAAACGTCGGAGGCGTTCAGTGGAAACCTTTTTTAATAATATAACATTTTGGTAGTAACTGAGGGGTCATCCTGGAATGCGGGCTATCGGAGAATGGGTCAGTTGTACGGTAGGTTGCCAACCCCACGAAGTTACAATTTACTGTGTGAGTTGTTAAGATACGAGACCCAGTACGCAATTTGTGTGCTGTAATTGTTCCTTGGTTAATGATCCGATATTTAGATATTTCTGCCTTTGCTTCTGTTAATATCTGTTGTTCATTTTAGTCGCGTGGTTTCCTTCTAAGTTACTAAATTAATTATTCAAGAATTTTAACACCCTTTACGAAGATTACCTGAACCAATTTCTATTAGGGAAAATTATTTTAAGTGCTCAAAAATATCGATACCCTGTTAATTTACCAAGTTACTAATTTTCTCTTTATGTGCCTTCCACGTAGAGTTGTAAATTATTTGTGGTTTATGAGAGTACATAAAAATTCAATTAAATATTGCGCACCGAAGAGGAAATTAAAATCAATTAATTTTATATTTTATGTATCTTTTAATAAAATCTAGCAACTTCTATATTACACACGTTCAAAAATTAATATACCATATGGAAAATGATTATAAATTAAAATAATAACATATAATAAAGCGCAAAAGCTTAAAAGTTTTAATGAACGTGATATATGGATAATTAAATTTAATGAACTTTATTTAATGTTTTACAGATCTGCACTTCGATGAAGGTTTCTATCGTTGCGTTTGACTTGAAATATAGTAATTTTTAATTACTTTTATCGGGGAGTATGCCGCTTAAATTAAAAATTATGTTTCCGCTCTGAAATTCTGTGACTTTATCATTAAGCTAGAGTGGTTCACAATCACACTTTTAAGCAATTTCAAATCGTGCTACGTTTTTGCGTGTTTCATAAAGATTCACACTATTTAAACAACTTTTTAAAAATCAGAAAAGTTTAAATTACCTACTCAAAAATTACATAAACTTTGCATATTTAGGTATTGATATCTTGAAAAATAGTTAACATAAAAAAGTAGCAAAAGCTTTGAAATTACAACACGTTTGATTTACAAAATCAGTAGGTAGTGGCAGTTGAGAGGTTTCCACGTGATTTACCACCTGGCAATAATCAACGCCATGCATCGTAGAATATAATTTACGTAAATTTTTCCTAATACAAAATATTATGAAATATATAGGTAGTAATTATGACCAATTTATTTATTAAAAGTATTTATTGTAAACTTGTTTTCAAAATAAAAGTATGTAAGTATCGGAAAATAATGACTACGGATGCATTCCAGCTTGTTGCTTGAGGAAATTTGAACTTCTGCATTTGAAGTAAATTTTAATCACACAAAGCAGTAATATATCCCTAGCTAGTACTGTCCACAAATCAATATACACTTAATACATTATTATTGAATAGTGCCGGTGACATTAATAATTACCGAGAATCAATACGTTAAGTAATTAATGAGACTATAGGTGCGTTAGCAGGTTAATATTCGGTTTAAATTATAGTCGATTTGATAGTCAATATAAACAGGAGATTTAATATTTTAAGATCTTAGCGATGTAAAATCTTAAATGAACATAGCTGAGGCTAAGAACAAATGGATGCAATAATTTGAATTTGAAAAAAATAACTGCTCAAGACATTTTAAAATTTTAGAAAAGTGAAGAAACAAACAAAAGATTTAAGCTTAATCGGCTAAAGTCGTCAATAATAATAAATTCAGCAATAACTTCAGCGATAACTTAGAAATATTTTTTTTCTGTTTTCCATCTTGTCCTCCTAAGCCCAAATTTTTAAGACGAGCACATCCTTGGTAGTACCTTCTCCTTGCATTTTCTCACATTATTTATTTATTTATTGTTATTCAGCGTATGGCAAAAAAATATAGTCAATATAATCGATTGATACGGGGTTGGCCAGATAAAAGTCCAGCGGACTTCCATGGTACGATTCCTGACTGAAAGTGGACTAACACTCTAATTTGCAATCACATCGAGACTAAGAAACTTCTCTTGCACAGAAAGTAATTGCATTTGCCATAACTGGTTTGTATCCTGCTTAGTTTTCTTATTTTCCAAGTTCGTCTCGGCAAGTCAAAATCCGAAAACTTCTCGTCAATTAGAAGATATTCGGGTATTTCTGAAGGAGTGGTACCACCTTAATTTATTGTTCACTCATCATTTATACTGAAACTATCATTTCGACACCCCCAACGAAGAAGGACGTAACTCAAAGTTACGTCCAATTTTAGTTATGATCATTTCTGTATTAGGAGAAAAAACCAATAGGTAAAAATGAAAAATAAAGCTAACAACAATTTAAAAGATGCTCCCACCCATTTATAATATTTTTTCCCGCTTAAAATAATATTTCTGAAATTTTTCAAACTCTTCTGAAAAATTGGTAAACGTGAGTTACATCCTTCTTTGTTGGGGGTGTCGATTTGGCAGTTGCTGAGTCGTCCTTAAACTCTTACAATACCTGAATTTATGGATGCTTTATATTATTTATTTATTTAGGATGAGCTTGTTAATTATTGGATTTATTATTATTATTATTATTATTAACGGGTTGTGGATTATTGGATCTAACTACAAATTATTATTAAAAAAAATGGTTATTGTTTGATTTGAAAGTTAAAAAATTTATGGACCGACGAACAGAGTTTTTGCTTAAGTTCCAATGCAACATCCCCACCGTCCCCGTTAACTTCCTCTGATCTTTTCTTCTTTTCCTTCAGTCTTCTTTTCCTTCAGTTCAACCAACTTCCTATTATGGAGTATTAGTTATTGCAATAAACCATCGATTTCCTTTTGCAAGATTGCGCTAATTCTAATTTTTTTTACATAATTTATGATTTTATAAAACTTTTCATTAATTTTCATACACGAGGACAGAGTGATAAGTCAGTGAAAAAAGATGTACATTAGTATCGTCACTAAAGCAAAAAAATTTGTTTACAACTACAAAGTGTTAATAAAAAATTTTAGGCAGATTTGTCAATTAGTTCTTGTTTGATAGCCAGTCACAGTGAATAACTTGCATTTCATTGTGAATATAGAAAAAAATTAATTTCATGTGTTAATTAAATATTTACTATTTTTGAGTAGAAAAACCGCTTCCGAAACAAAAAAAACTTAATAAATATTATGGCAACTCCTTGACCATAGTTAATCTTAATAAACTTGAGATATGCTTAAATATTTAATTCATTTTTAATAAAACTTAATTATTTAAACTGGGGTCTGGGGTGTGGAACACCCTCCAGTGCTCAACAGGAGATCTTTAGTTTACTTCTGATAAAAGTAAACTACTCGGTCTGGGAGTTCTGGGGTTCTGCAATGTTCTTCATTCAAAATTTGTGCACTGGAGGTGTTCCACACCCCCCAGACCCCCCGGATTGAGTAATTTATTTTTATTAGAAGTAAACTGAAGATCTCCCAGACACCCCTCGGATTGAGTAGTTTATTTTTTATCAGAAGTAAACTAAAGATCTCCCGTTGCAGAGGCACTGAAGGGTGTTCTACGCCCCCGAATTGAGTAGTTTATTATTATTAGAAGTAAACTGAAGATCTCCCGTTGCAGAGATCTACCTCCCAGGGGGTATGGAATTTATAATTATGCAGTTTATGATTAATTGTCAGATTATGAATTAAAACATTTACTTGGCCATAGCTAATTTTAAAAAACTTGGGATATGCTTAAATATTTAATTCACTTTTAATAAAAATAAATTATTTAAACCGGGGGGTCTGGGGGGTGTGGAACACCCTCCAGTGCCTCTGCAACGGGAGATCTTCAGTTAACTTAAAAAAAAAAAAAACTACTAAATCCGGAGGATCAATGTAATTAATTAATTACGACGAAATAACGTATTACCAAAGCTTTTTATTGAGCTACCAAACCTCTAAACTCTCTAAAACCAAATGAGCTAAAAAAATTACAAAATTAACTAAAGAAATCTAAGTTTAATTTAATTAATTGATTACTATTAAACTAGCAACTACCAAAACTTTTAATTAGTAAAATAATGACCGCCAAAGGTCTATTCAACGTTTAAGATAAAAAAATGTTAGGAAAATCTACTGATGTAAGTTAATTTGCTATCAAATAATTATTATTGATTGCACGTGTCGTATGTATGATACACATTGACCGTAGCGCATGCGCATAAGCTAGGTTCAACTTCATGTAATTCACCAAAATTTACTAATAAAATTTCATGATACTTCACTTGTACTTCAATATTCTTATCACGCATTTTATTTACTTCACACGTACTTCATGTATTTTACTAGTACTTCATGTAATTCACAAGTACTTTATGTATTTCACAAGTACTTCATGTACTTCACATGAGATGTCATGTACTTCATGAGATGTGTACAAAAAACTTCACCAGCGGTTAACCCTCGGTGATATCGTATTAGAAGATCGAAGAATAAAATTTAGGGAGATTGCTGACATTTTACATGACGACTTGCATATGAAGAAGCTATTTGCAAGATTTGCAATCGATCAAAAACGTAATCGTGTGACCACTTCAAAACATTGTTTGGAACTGTTTAAGAGTAATCCCTATGAATTTTTGTGTAAATTCATAACCGTGAATAAAACATTGATCCACTACTAGACACCAGAAATAAACCAACAATCGAAATAGTGAATTTCCCTTGGTAAACGTGCATTACAGAAAGCAAAAACAATTCGATCAGCTGAAAAAGTGTTGGCATCTGTTTTTTTTTGGAATGATTATGTTGTACTTTTAACCGACTATTTAGAAAAGAAAAAAAAACAGGACGGTATTATGCAGCATTACTGGATCATTTGAAAGAAGAAATCAAGAAAAAACTACACATTTGGCAAAGAAAAAGTCATCTTTCATCAAACAACGCTTGCAACGGTAGTAATGGCAAAATTACATGAATTAAAATACAAATTGCTTCTTCATTCTCCAGATTTGGCTCCCTGTGCCTTTTTCCTATTTCTAACTAAAAGCAATGGCTTGAAGGAAAACGATTTCCATCAAATTTTAAAATTATAAGTGAAAATAATGCATAATTTTGAAGCTTTCGATACATCATAAAATGTTGAAAGTTTAGAAGAACTTCCGAAACGTTAAAAAAAGTGTATAGAACTAATATAAGATTATGTTGAAAAATAAATTTTAAAAATTTAAAAAAATAATTCCTATGTTCGTTTTTCACTGACTTATCAATTTGCCCGTATAAAGGTGCTACAGAAACTTTCTTGGTTTTCTTGGTGAATAAGTAGTTCGGGATTATTGTCAATTTTTCTAATTTCTAAGACATACCTTCGGAGGAGGCGGAGGTGGGATGTTAGTTATTGTTTTCGAAATGAGACACAACATGGTGTTGTTTATCTAAAAGATAACCTTGTTCGTGTGGCAACTATTGCCAGAAATCGCAAAGTGGTTGCGACCGCTCCCCACCTAGTTCTACAGAGCTTTTGGATCACGTTGTTTCTTGTTTCAGGATACGTTGGCCAAATGTTGACTAAACGAAGGTTTTATCTAAAGACAACCCCAGGTAGAGTTAAATTTTTTCTTTTTTATTTAATTGAAATTACACTTATACTTTTTTTTGTACTCACCCATGGTTTGAACTGGGAGAAGATCGCCATGAAATATGATCTGTTTTATTGAAATATTTGGATCGTCACTGATTATCAGAAAATTACTGGTTATTTCAGAAAAACGCTAGTTGAGTTAACAATTTATTATTTAATTAATCTACAATAAATTACATAATCGAGCGGCATAGTTACCAATCGTGAATGAACTAAGACAAAACAATACTTTTGCAAAGTACGATCGTTTATTGGTATCAACCAAAAATATCGAGATCGATGTTTTTAGGGTTGTTACCTTAAACAGTCCGATTTAATAATATGAGTGTGTACCTGTACCATCAGCAAGTACTTTTGCTGCAGTTTAATGTTTAACTTATACTACACTTTGGGCATTATCGAAAAACACTTTTAGTTTAACCCCGCCCAACTTATTATTCACATGGAAATAGAAAACTATAGTCTTTGTCGTACTGAGCTGGAGCTTCTATTTTCTGAAGTATTAGTTGAGGTCATATAGATCTTCTGTGAGCGTTTCTTCGATAATGGCAATGTTAACATCTCGGGTAGTCAAAGTTAAATCGTCAGTGTAACAAACTTTTGAGATGCAGATATCTGCATGTTTGAGATATATAAATTGAAAGTAAGAGCGCAAGAATAAAATCTTCTTTATTTGCTCATTTTTCTTTTAGTATTACTCGAACAATTCTATGGTTAAACGTGTTGCTAATGAGTCAGGCTGCTTATCGACATGGTATATTGTACAATTTACAGAATTACAGGTAATTCTAGCCCCAGAGTGTAAGTGTACTTTTAGAGTGAGACAAACGCCGCAGTTAGATTGATACAGGCGGCAAAAGTTTTTCATAGCCTGTCTCAATATGGAATGCAATAGCCCAAACTTGATCCAAGCATCCACAATAAAGTTAAAGTCAGCCTGCTCCACCGACTTGTACAATATTATGGAAGCAATTCTGTTGTGCAATAATCTCTTTTACAGGCGGTTTTGGGGTTTTTGCGGCTTTTACATCTGACGACGTTTCCCGCATTCCAATCGCCATTTGCCTCTGTCTTGGGTATTTTCATCCTCTAGTTCTCTTTCTCTCTCATTGCCTCCGTTATTCCGTAACAAATGGTTTATAAAACTCAGTATTGGTAGGAGCACTACCCATAGACGTGTCAATTCCTTTTTAATTATCCTGGTGTTGATTTTGTCTCTTTGTGCACTGAAGTCTTTACGATGTGTACAGTCATCTTGTCTGTTATTATGTGGGCAGTTTGTCTAACAGAAGAACTACTGCTATCCAGTTTTCTAAACAACTTCAAGCTAGAATTCTGGAAGAATGAATGAAAAAAGTACAAGTTTAACTTCATAATAATTATTGCCGCTTATAATATTTCTTCACTATTTTCAGCTCTCTTCAGATCTTCAGCAAGATTACGTTTACTAGAGCTTATAGTTAAAAATCGCTCACGTTGTATTCCGAAAATAGAATAACTAATTTAATCAAGAAAGCATCGAAGTTTTCATAGGTAAGTTATATGTAAACTTTAATGATTGCCATATCCTTAAGCAGTACTTCCGCAAACTTCAATAATAAATTTTGCTTAATTTTGTAAAAAAGCGCCTATCGCGCGATTTACATACTTCACTTATGCCCGATTTCTTCACTCATAGTTATCTTCAAGTTAGAAAACTTCAGGTTAAATTGACGAAATGACCAATCAGATGACAACAAGACAAACAAACAATCATCTGATTGGTTATTTTGTCAATTTTCGCTGAGGTTCGCTAACTTGAAGATAACTATGAGTGAAGAAATCGGCCATTAGGGCCTACTACACGTTATCTGCTTCATTCCACGGCCAGGGCATTTATTACTTTGTCTTACAACCTTCGACCGGAGTCAAAAAAATGTATTGTCACATGTGCTTTTTATATTCCACATGCACGTCAAGACTAAGGATCTCTTATAAAATATAAGTAAGTGAGATTTCTAGTTTAATATGAATTCGAATACCACATTGACCGAGACTGATTTTGAAAATCAAAATAACAGTTGCCGTAGCACAACAGTACAAGTTAATGAAGCTTCGGAAAACTTTTAAGATTCACATAGTAGGTAGCCGATCCAAATTTTGTCAGATTCAACATGCGTTATATAAATTCGTTTATTAATTGCGTTGTAAATTATTTATTTAGTAATATCAATATAGGGAAAACATTGTTAAAGTTGATGTGAACAAACCACATAGAGATTTGGCGTAGAAAAGGTCTGCTTTAGATAACTAAGAGAAAATTTTTAATTACTATCCACCCCTTGTGTAAAAAACTCGCATCTTATCGGTTTGTGATCTCATCACTCGTTTTCAATTATTTATAGTTATTTTAACCAAGCGGGAATGAAAAATAAACCAACCGCTGCTAATTTTTAATTTTCGTACCATTCTCAAGACGTTACAACACTTTCCATTTCAAATTTTCTTATGGAATTGTGAATGCTAAACTAAGACAGAAAACGAGTGAAGCATATTTTTATGTTCAAGACGTGTCACGATTCTTGTCCTCTTAATTGCGTAGCATCTCTAATATTTATGACCTTAGGAGATAAGGTGTAGGAATACGAAAAAATGTTTAAAAGTTTGAGTTCAATTTATGATTATTTTAAAATGACGAGCTTTTTTGAATTTGCGTGGAAAATTAATTTTTAACGATTGTTGGTTCTTCAAACTAATTTGATTAAAAATGTACTCTAAATACAGCTAAACATTTTAGATGAAAGTCCAGTTAATTATCTACCTTAACACTAGGAGTAAGTTATATTTTAAGTAAATAATGAAGTATTATCCTAATTAGTCGGATATAAAGTAAGGGTAATGTTCTCCCTCATTAAGTACGGAAGTGACCAACTGCCCATTGACCGCTGCTCTTTAAGGATTTAACATCTCTAATATGGCTTTCAAAATTACAAGGGAGAATATCTCTGTTTTAACCCCTTCCTTATATTTAATGGGATAGGAACGAATGCTCTTGCTTTGTAGTTTAACTTCGCATTTGGTTTTTATTAAATACACCGACTTGTTAGCCTGCAAGCCCGATGGTTAAGATGTTAACACGTTATCTCTTAATATAGTACCTACCTTTTTCTTCTTAACATTTTGATCTACTTACGACTTTTACTTTTGCAATAAAAATTCAATTTTTTCTGATTACTTAAGGTTATATTTTAAAGTTCCAAACTATGCATAATAATTTACTTCAGCTTTCTTCCTTAGTTTATACGACGAAATGAGAAAAATGGCTTTAAAATTGCCCAAGTTTTATCATAAATTGTTCTTCATTGAAAAAGCGTAAAGTTACCTACAGTTATATAACGTCAATTCTTTTGTAATTAAAGGTCTTAAATCACCAACTTTTTATTGTTATTAGTTTTAAAGTAACCCTTAAAATTTTTCTAAAGGGAAACTTTGTACAAGAACGTCATTTATAACTAATTTAGCAAATAATTAAAATAAGAAAGTTCAATCTTTTAAAAATTTTAATTCTAAATAACAAATTTAATGATTTCTTTGTTTTCAAAATTATTTTCGAATTAAATTCCAATTGGGTAGATATTATCTATTGCTTATTAAATGAGAATTAGAATTTGACCAATAATTTAGTACATGGTTAAA
The DNA here is from genome assembly GCA_036346125.1 of Lycocerus yunnanus. NCBI lineage: Eukaryota > Metazoa > Arthropoda > Insecta > Coleoptera > Cantharidae > Lycocerus > Lycocerus yunnanus. The sequence goes on along the minus strand of JARFIX010000075.1, from coordinate 682,486 downwards.
CTACAATTAGTACAATAATTTTAATTAAACTGTAATTAAGTGTATAACAACATATTGTAATCATTACAGATGAGAAATTTTTTATTTATAATTTGAAAATTAATATATTGTTCATTTAATTAAAATTAAGAAACTTTGACGATGCGATTTTGTTAATGCACAGAAAAATCAATAGCACCTGCAATTTGTTGTGTCTTTAAACACCTTTTTACCTTTCGGTCCTTTCGCAATGTTAAAAATTCTGGTCACATTTACCGAAAGCAAATATAAGTCCAAACCGATTTTCATTTCCTATTATCAGATCGGGTTTCTTTCTTATTTGTTTTATGTCCCTATGGCTCAACAGTATTTAGAGTTTTGACAGCAAGTCACATAGCTTTGGGAATACAGCATATCATATCTAATCATGGAATATTCCTCGACATCGTTTTATAAAAGACCCTTAACCGTGAAATAAAAAAATCAGAAAGTTAAACAAATAATAAAGTTGTTCGAAAAAATTAAATTAAATTCAATAATATGAATCGCTTTTCCAGCAACACATACACCGATTAAATGGGTTGCCTACACTAGGCGCTTAAGAGTCCATCATCGTAATAATTTAAAAGGAACATTTTTATATTACAAACCTTGCAGTATTTTTACTACTCGAGTATATGTATTTTCGTGATACAAAAAAGTTCCAATATAGTTACTTATCAGTGCGTAACAAGTTATTTTACACACCTATGGCTACCCTGATAGTTGTAGTCCTTAGAGTCTTCCTTACGCTAGCAACACAAACCACACTTGGAAGGACGAGAAATCTCCAGGGTGCTGTTATATGTAAAATGCATTATTGGATAAATAACATCCACATGCACTCTATTATAGAAGTTTTAGTTTTAATACAAAGTAAATTATAAAACCTTAGTAATTTTTTATTAAAAAATGTTATAATAATATAATTTAATTTGTTTAATGCACCAGTCACATTTAACAGCAAATTAAAAAATTAACAGTAATTAATATTTTTGTTAACAGTTGCTTTTCAAGATGCATTGGAAAAATGAATGGCGCATCTTCGATATCTCTTTTTTTGAAAGAAACTCAATGGCAAAACCTGAAATGTGGTTTTTTTTTGTTTTGGAGCGATAGTTAAAAGTTTGATTTTTTAACTTTTTAGTAAATGTCAATATTTCGGTTATTTTTCAAGTTACAAAATTTATTCTTCTTTGATTTTATTGTAATAGTTCTAAAGGAGGAATAATAAATACCCCATGCCTCAGCTAAGATCTTTGATAAAAGTTGATTAATACCAATAGAGCATAATTTATTTATAACTTTTTCTTAATATTGTTTTTTAAATTTTACTTTGTGACGAGAATTGTAACTAAAGCTCGCTCTTAATGCTCTGTCAGTAAATTCGTGGACACAAAAAAGGAATTTCGGACATCCAACCCGACTGCGCCAGTTAAGTTTAAGAATTGAATTTTAAATAAAAAAAAATGAAATTGGAGAACACAAAACTTTTTAAAACGTTTGATGGAAAATTTTCCTTAGAAAATGTTGTCTCTTATCAATAAGAAAATAAAACAAAAAAACTTTGTTTTGTTTTAATTAATCTTTAAATTTTAAATTTATTATTGGTCAATATCTTGGAATTATAAAAAATTGTATGAATTCTTTAGCAAATATATTACATTTTCATGTTTTCAAAAAAATTATTTATATCCTGGCGCTAAAGGTGTTTTTACTGCAAATGTAATATTAAATGTAGAAACATATTCATAATAAGAACTTGGATTGCACTGTCTTGGTACCTACTCAAATAATTATTTTAAAGCAAATTTAAGTAAGATTTATGCTTTATTCTTAACAAGCGCTCCTTCCCAAGTACCATTTCCAAGAAAAATTACATCATCCACATATACTTCCAGATATAATTTGTATTTTCCTAAAGGAGCATGAGGTGGAAATTTCTCTTCTTCTAATACATAATCGTTTAAAACATATTTCCCCTATAAAACCAATATATTATATTTTTATTGTCATGTTTTTTATGTGTTAAAATATTATTTAGTTATATATAGAGCTTGAAGTTTTAGATTTTTGTATTCTTACTTAATATGTTAAGTAGTTAACAGAAAACGAATAAGTATATATGTATGTACATAGTATAATATTACTATTTTTACTGAAAACATAAGATAGTTTACTACTTTTACATTAGGTACCGAAACTTTTAAATATTAATAAATTTGTATACTCACCGGGGGTGCAGGACAGCCATGTAAATTTGAATGATTTAAAACAACTAAGAACTCTTTTCTTTTATTTTTGATTTCATTGCAAAGATCAAAAAAAGTATCACGGGGAATCGGAAAATTCCTATAAACTGTGCCAACCATTTTGTAGATTATAACAGAAATCTAAATAAAATTAAAATTTCAGTATTACGAATTTAACATAATCTTTTTTAAATTACATTTTCAAAATTAACAAGCGTACTAACGGGATGTTAAACTGGTTTTGCTGAATTTAAGTAAATTTTTCTGTGTAGCCTGCTATAAGAAAAAAATGGTGTAAAGCTTTGCGGTGTAATTATTCAACCACCCAGTTAGGCTAAATCGTAGAACTTATTCATTTATTTGTTCATTATGGTTAATTTCAAAGTCTTCGAATTTTCCCCTTTTGAATTATTTCTAAATTATCACTTTTAAAAGGCAAACACCCGACGATCTAACCTTATTGGTTAATTAAATTACCGCAAGTTTCAAGTCCTGTTTTAAAATCTTGTGTATTTTCAAACTTCTGTGTGTGGGTTTATCGCCTTAATTTTTTTTTTATTAAAGACTACACGTATGTAGATATTTTATCGCGGTAAGTTTGATTCTCCCCTTGTAAGTCAACTTTTTGAATTCCCGTAACCCGTGTCATTTATCGACTTTATAAATTGATTTATGCCCGATTTCTTCATTTATATCTTCAATTGATATCTTCAAGTTAGCAAACTTCAGGTTAAATTAACAAAATAACCAATCAGATGATTGATGTAGTTGATTTGTTGTCGTCTGATTGGCTATTTTGTCAATTTAACCATCAGTGAAGAAATCGGGCATTAGTAACTTGCTTGCCGCACACTGATTGGACCGGAAAAATGCGTTATGTAGTATATGAAAATATTATTCTCCGAAAATATTTCTCTGACGATCTGATATGATCAATAGGAATTTTCTTTTCAAAATATCGATAATTTTTTTGTTAATATTTTCGAATATCTTGCAATTTCAATTTTTACGACAGGTGAAGAAATCCGACATCATGAGAGGTTTTTATTTATTTTTTTTGTATATCATTTAAGACATCTGATGACGACCAAAATATGATTGACAAAATTTTAGAAATTAATTAGGTTTTCACTGAGCTTGTTAACTTGTAATATTTAATTTAATAATGCTGTATATGCCTTGGGCCTAACGTGGCCAAATAGTGTACTATAGATCAATGTTTTCCAACAGGTGTCGCAAGTGTCCTTCATGTATGTCGCATAATTAAAATTAAAAAAAGATTAAATTTTTATAAAATATAAAATATTAAAAAAATACGTAAAGTAAAATTTTCAAAATTAACAGGTGTTAATTGTGAGCTTTCAGCAATGGTTACTGTTCTCATCAGACGTTTAATAATAATTCTGATTTAATAACAATGAGTTGATGATGAGAGTTTATTAAGTATGAAATGTGTCGTTGATATAGAAAAGTTGGGAAACACTGCTATAGATAATCTGAATATCTAAATAAGGACATTGATCATAACATTTAAAAAACCTAAATAAATTTGGACCTATTAATAACAAGTTATATATTTTATTGCTTACATACCAATATATTTTTTAATTCCTGAATAAATTCTGCGTAGCAACGAAATGTTGACTTTTTGCAAGTTGAATTAAAATCTTCAACAACTACGCTCGGATTGCGGACTACTGAACGATTGTAACTTTCAATAATTATCTTGTCATGAATAATGTGGTACTTGTTCTGATAAAATCCCTAAATATTTGATGGAGAAAATAATGTAATTTTAATAATTTGTAAAAATAAATATGTAAAATTTAAACAAACTGAAGAGAATTATACAATAATAAGTAATAAAAATTTAGAAAGCCCAATTAAAAAATAAAATATTTCTATAATTACTTTAAATTGAGATTCGTAAGCAGAAATTTTATTCAAATATTACTTTCCACGGTCCATTTGTTCAATTAAATATTGAATTTGGTTTAACTCTCGATTATAACTAAGTCCATACTGGACGCAATAAAAATGAAGGATTTAAAAATTATGCAATTAAATAAAATAATTAAATTAATTATTAAAACATGGCGTTGATAATAAATTTCAATACATAAAGTTTAGTGAATTTAAATAAAATTATTAGTTACAGTTTTTCACTTATTGTTAAATTTTTCCAAAATTTCAGTAGATAAGTATATTTATGGAAGCATAAATATTTCGATTTTGCAAATCTCATCAGATAGATCTATGTAGCTGTTAATAGAATATTAAAACTATCAAGTATAATGTGGAATAAATTTTTGACTTTTTACAAAATTTTTACCAACCTACTTATTGATATCATTTCGCAACCGTTAAAACTTTTTTGAAAAATTGAACAAGATAAAACAATTTCTAAGAAAGGTAAAATTCACAATCCAAAATTATTAAAATACAAAGTTAATTTCCACAAAAATCTTTAACGAGATGTTATTGAAGCAATTTTTTGAATTTTTACAAAATTTTACCTACCCACCCGATATTATTTTGTAAACGGTCAAGAATTATTTTAAAAATTTAGTAATTAAAAAAAAAGGTAAAATCCACCATGGGCTGTGAGTAGAATAAAATGTACAGGTTGATTCTACATTTTTAAGCGGTATAAGGATTACCATTAATAATAATGAGAATATAAATAATTTAAGTATTTGTTAGCTAGTAAAATATGTTTTAAGAATGCATTTAATGACATCCAATTAAATGAATTTAAATAAAATTTAATAATAAATTTAATAAATTTTTTTCTACTTTTATTGGATAACTTAAATTTCATAGATAAGATTAATAATTTTATTTAATTTTACTTAACTTGATATAATTGAATTCATATTTAAAATACATTTTACTATTAAATAATAGTCAATTATTACTCATTTTCATTAATTTTAAATCCTGCACTTTATAAATCACAATTATTTATTCTTTTAATTATGTTTTATTTCCTAGGATGTTTATAATTTTTAGTTTAAATGAAGAATTTGTATATTTGTTTTAAACTCACATTTAATCAAAATTAAATTATTTTAACAGTAACTTTTAGATTATTTTTAAAAATTTTGTATTTTTAATTTAATGAAGAAATAAATAAAATCAAAATCATCAGAATAACAACGTTTTATTAAATTCACTTTAGTTTGTTTATGTTTTAAAATATAAGTTTAAAACTTACCGAACACAAATATAAAATACAGAAAAGTAATAATAATGAAACTAAAGCTTTGACCATTTTGTACCTACAGATATTTTGCTACCGAATAATTATTTAGTTATATTTTGTTAGTCTTTATATAACTTTTCACTATATAAAAAGAGTAATTATAAAATCATTATTAGCAAACAATTCTTCATTTTAAACATTAACACGCTAAAATTGACATTCACCAAACCGTGAAAATGCATTCCAAAGTACAGAATAAAAAAATTAGTTATTTTGACAAAGTAATGAATGTAAACTTAAAATTACTAAAAACAGTTTGTATTAAATAAAAATTAAACGAGATTACAGAAAAAAAATAGATAAAAACTTGATGGAGAAATTATGAAATCAAGAAATCACGAGAGAGAAATAAAATAAGAAAATAAATTACAATAAATAAACCTAAAGAAAATAAAAAACATAATCATACCACACTTTATTGTAAAACTTAATTTTTGGTGGAGCGATTCCAAAATTACATTTTTGTACATTTTAAAAATTTTGCAATAATTTATTTTTATTGAAGTTCACAAGTTATATTTTTATCGCAAATTTAAGTTACAGAAATTTGGATTATTTCTGTTTTTTTACAATTGCACCTTCCCAAGATCCATTTCCTATGAAAATTACATCATCTACATACACTTTTACAACCAGTTTGTATTTTCCAAAGGGTAGATGAGGGGGGAATTTTTCCTCCTCTAATAAATAATCTTTTATATAATATTCTCCCTATAATGAAAAACTTAATTATAAATCTAATTTGAAAATATGGTTTATCGAAGATTAATATTTCAACTCACCGGTGGACAAGGACAAGCACGCAGATTCGAATGCTCTAAAGCAATTTGGGCTCCCAAGACATTATGTTTAATTTCATCGCAAAGATCAAAAGTAATATTTATGGGAAAACTTCTATATATTTTTCCAACCATTTTAAAAAGTAAAGCATTAACCTAAATTATGCACAATAATAAAAATTCTGAAAATTTGATTGGTATACATACTATTATATTCTTTTTAACTCCGCAGGTAAAAAACGCTGTTCCTCGAATTGTTGCTTTTGGATAAGTGGCATTAAAATCTTCAACGGTTATGTAAGGGTGCTTGGTTGAGGAGTGATTATAACGATCAATTATCACTTTATCGTGGGTAATGTGATAGGTATCTTGATGGAATCCCTAAATATTTAATGGATATTCAAAAAAATAATATAAAAACTTCTGGTAAAATATTATACAATTAATTCATATAACATTTAATTCTTTGCAAAAAAACCACCCCCATTAAGAATTTGGAGCTAACTGTTCAACTTTTCTTATCTACCATAATTTTGATTTCTTTCCAGGATGAAAACCAAAATGTTTGTTGTATGCAAAATGAGCCTAATGTTTTCCACTTAAAAATTTATATTATTCAACATTTCAATTTTCATTAAAACAGAAATTAATTCTATTAATTGTTGTATTTTCTTGAGAAAATTGTTTTTCCAAAACCACTTTTTTTTTTAAATAAAAAAGCCTTTTTCCTTTTTGAAGCCTTCAACACTTCCCGCTTAACCCATAACATTAAATTAATCAGTAAATTTTGTTAGAAAACAGTATAAAACTTACCACACATAAATAAACAACAGCAAAAATTAATAACAATATGAACTTTCGATTCATTTCATACCGACCTTTAATACAAATTGACTAAATTTGATATTATCATTGTACATCCTTATATAGCTTTCCAATATACCGAAAATGTAATTAGAAATTCATTAAATAATTACATTAAATAATAAATTATTCAACATTTAGAAAGAATAGTGAAACAATATATTCGTGTTTTGGTTTTTTGTAATGTCAATGCTATGACATATTCAGTGGGTAATTATTATTATATACAATAAATTATAGTTTTAAGACCAAAAACAAGAAACAAAAGAATAACAATAGCAGTTTTTGATTATCCTTGATATAAATTGAATTTCTGGAATTACAGTAATTTTTTTATTTAATTTCTTTATAATACATACATTTCCGTATTTATATCTTGTACACAACTTCCAATGTTTTTTGTATGTTCTTAATGTCTGATGGGCACAAGTGATCTACATCTTAACGTGAACTCCAAAATTGACGATTTTTACGCCCTCTTTTCAGTATTAAGGAAGATTTTTACTATATAAGTTATTGGACGAGCTGAGCCTTCCATGTCTGCGAGGAATTGTTGTACGTTAAAGTGTTCGCGAAAATTTGGCGAAACCACATTGTTATTTCGCGTTATGGGAGTACAATAAAACTCAATATTTTCTTTAGTTTACTTTAATTCGAAGGGCAATTTTCCTATATTGTTCTACATTGTATTGGTACAATTATGTATTAGATTTTTGAATTCTGTAATTTACACTTGGCACATACGCAACTGATTCAAATACTTCAAATCCGATACTTAAAAACATAGACAGGGATTTGTTATTTTCTGGTTTTACTGTTGACACTGGATCAATACCATTTTGGGCAATTTCTTTAGCTAATACTTTAGTTACCAATTTTCCATATCCCTTTTTTCTATACTCTTCAAGAGTATAAAGAATCCCCACGCCTAATAAATTTCCAACAATCCAAGCAACCAACTTTCCAGACGTTTTCAAAAAAACGCCATATCCACCATTGTTTTCTATAAATTTTGCCAGATATTTTTCCGATTCTGGATATCGCGGTTCCCAGAAAGGGTTTATAATCAGAGCATGATTTGTTTCAAGTTTAGCCACATAGACATCATCGGGGCAACTGCAATAGTTTAATTTTTTAAATCAATTATTAACTTACGGCTACTCACTTAATTTCAAATTCAAGAGCTTTCTCTTTAGGAATCCAACAGTGGCTATAGACTTCTACTATAGACGGTACAAATGTTGTTTCCTCCAAAGCCTTTAAAATTTTTTTATGATATGGATAATATAGCGCATATAAAATCGTGCCAGTCCAATCTATCAATTTTGTGTTGGTTATAGCCTCACATAATGTTTTACATTCTTCATCCAAACTAAACATAACCACTTCGTAACACCAAAACTAAAAATCGTTTAAAATAGAATTTATTTTACATAATAATTGGTTTTTACAAAGTTTTGAAGATTACGATTACAGTATTAAAAAAATAAATTCTGTATATGAAAATAAAGTGAATATAGAGTTCTTTACAATCAGCAGCAAATCTATGGACCCTATAATAATGGCAATGCATCTCCGCCGCTGGATGAAGTTGAAATTACATAACCTCATGTAATTGGTAAATCACTCATCGAATAAATAAAAATGGGTTTATTACCCGATTAATTCCAACAAATGTGCCGTCCTCCCAATTACCATTTGGTGCCAATATAGTAATATAGTTCCTTTCAGGTTCTTTCGCATTCCATTTAATAGCGAAATTTAAATAATTATAAATGTATAGTGCTCGTGGTAAATTTTTCTTGTAAAGGTTCATTAGTTTTGGAATATCTTCCAATGGAATTGGCTGTAGAATATCTTTTTCCTGCTCCATTTTTTAATAAAAAAAATGGTAAAAACACCTTACACACACCCACTTCTTGTCAAGTTGTGTACTGCTCGTGTAACTTGTCGACGATAATTCAGTTCACACTACTGATTTATTCAAGTGTCACTCTTTCATAAAGAGGATCCATTAGGTACATAGTAATCATTATAATATGATAACTGGTTAACAACCAGTAGTTAGATCTTATCACTTTTCCCATGCTAAAATAATGATTTTAGTATTTATTGATATATAAATAGTACATGCGAATTTAAGGAGCAAAAGTAGCACTTTTCGTAGCAAGTCGCTATTAGGGTGGAAGGAGCTTTTCCTTCAGTTATTTTTTCTTCGAACGTAAAAAATTTCGATTTTGGTACCCGGTAGTGGGGTTTCCTGCTTTTTCAGTAAGTACTTACTACATTAAATTTTTAGCAAATTTTACAGAAGCTTTATGGTTTTTTCGTAGGTATGATGATAGGGCGAGGGGGAAGTATGGGTTTCCACAGAGAGAAATCCCAGGCTTAATTATTGAACTATTTTTGTAATACCTCTCAGCCGGTAATTTTATTTTTCAGAACCATGCAAGATTTACCGACCTTGGTTGCTCTAATGTTACTATTGATGGCAAATTTTAATGATGTTTTCCAATTATTTTAATATTTATCAAAATTACATTAGTTTAGGAAAAATGACAATTTGATATTATCGCATGTATTATGTATACATGATTTTTATCAAATTTTATACTAATGTGCTCTGTCCAAGGTTCTCATTTTTAAAATTACTTAAAATTGACATAATTATCATATGACGAATAATTCTTAATTATCAAAATTTGTAACTGACCCTGTTTTCGTCTAATTTCAAACGGAATTAGAATTTTTTCGTCTTATCCGTGAGGTGGCGAATACTTGTGGCATTAAGATGAACTATAGAAACTCGTTTGCGAGACAGAGTTTATAATATTCGTCGTCTCGTGCTTTTCACGGTCTTTCAATTTTTAAAATAGAGATTTGCAATTATTTAGTACTATGCAATAATATGGAATTAACAATTTTCTGGTTTATTTGCTTTTAAAAATCGTGCAGATACTAATAAGAAATTGTATTGTACTTAATTCTGAACTTTAACCTAACAAAGCAACTAGGGACAATTCAAATTCAAGTTTCTATTAAAGGCTATATTGGTCCAGTGACCACATTCGTGTTCAAGTTCAAAATGAATGTGGTGTCAACGAAGCAGGACGGCGTATTCAAATTTGACCGCCGATTTATTAGTCGAGTTTTGATTGTTACTGGCCGAATTTGAGATTGAATTAAAGACATCAATATATCGAGGGGATTTTCGATGCTTTCACACCCTTGGGATTTAAAAGCGACGTTTTAGAACTAATGAATAATTCGTATATACTGCATAGTACATAATGTTTAAAAATTACAAGTTTCCTTTCAGTTTTTGAAATAAAAATTGAAAAAGCAACAATTTTATTATTATAGGAAAACTCGTTTTGAGAACAAAAGGCATTGTTTCAATTGTTAAGAAAGGTAAGTAATCGCTTGAAATCGATATTTGTAATAAAAACCGAATCAATCTCTCAGAATAATTGCAGGACTGAGTAAACTACTGCATTGCCAACCATCTGAAATTACTGAAAGATTGAATATCTTTTGTTGCAATTTTTAAAAATCGTTGGTGCAAAACTGCATATCCTGAAATCGTATATTTCTATAAAATTAAAAAGGGTAAAATTATAATACCCAGTTTACTAATTATAGAATAGTAAGTAATACTTGGCAAATTAGTCATTTATAAATTTCAAATAATTAATGCGCCAAATTTATCTTCTATTCTAAATGGTATTTTATGTATTTCGCTTTTCAATTTTGCTAAGCAGAGGCATTCGTTTCGATATCATTGAAGACAAAGACATTAAGACATCAAAGTTCTATTTCCTTTTAATTGAATGTGTATATCAAATTCTATTAGTCTCTACAAAATCGTATCGCTATCTTCCATCGCTTGTCATTTCCTTAAATTCTAAGATACTTCTACTTGAGCACAATAATAAAAACTCAAAGCTGATTTCTTCGCAAGTTAATATTCAAAAGTAAATTTGATTTAATAAGAAAATAATTTGCGATTTTTAAATTAAACGCAGTAGAAAAATCGACCGTAAATTACTATGATAATTTAAATGAATCGAAGTTACTCAAGTGGAAACAGTACGTAGTCCACTAGTAAATTTATTTGCTTCATTATTTATTTCTGCAATAACATACATCGCTAGCCTGATTTTGTGATTTGTTACTTTATTTCTATGTACTTACTAGTAGTTTGGTTACGACACGGTTGCACTGTCCAGATTTAGTTTCTATGGGCATTGTTCAGCCATGGTTCACAAACTTGAAACAATCATAGTAAACTTTAGTTCTGGGCAGTGCATTTTGCTGGACTCTGGTCGTCTATTTACAATTTCTTTATCAACTTCAGCATAAGCAGAAAAGGTAGAAGTGGTATTATGCATTGCGATAGATAGGAAAACTAACTTCCCAGTAGTTTTATCTTCTGTTCGAAGTAAAAAATTAATTTTAATTATCAATTGGATAAATGTTTGAAACACTTGTATGCAATTATTTACACTTACAAAATGCTAACAAATACATAACGCATGGTAAAATCAGACAAATCAAAAGCTTCAATAGCAGATATGCTGCAACGGTGATATAGGCAATGGACCAGGTGAGGTTTTAACGTCAAAGCTGAGAGCTTTTAGGCTTTTATAAGTGATGAGCGCACTGACTGTAACGGTACACATGTGAACGAAAACCGCAAAACCAAAACCTCGGTTAATATGTTTAACACCTAACCTGTTAGCTGTACACATTGATATGGGATTTGTAAATGCGAAAAGGCGATTGTGATAGATGTGCGTACATTGGTTACTGCAATTGATTTTGTGGGAAATAGCATTTAATTCAATTAAACCGTTTTAATTTCCAACGAGTTGCTAAACACTTTTTATTGTTTAACCAAATCCATTTTAAGTATAATAACATTAAAAAAATAATAGATGCAATAAAAAAGGTAAGAACGTTTGACCCATTAAGATAAGTTGACCACAGTAATTGCGCACAAAATTCTTCGGAAAACTAACCACATAATAATTGAAACATTTTGTAGCAACTCACGTTCTTAGAGCTATCATATTTTAGTACAAATTATTCATTTTGTAGATAAGCAAAATAAAATATACCGGTCTTTTTGACGGGTAGCCAAAAGCGTGCATTAAATCTTTCCTATTCTTTCCTACAAGAGTCCGTGTAATTCTATCTTTTAACATTTATCTGTCGTAAGGGAAAATCTACAAGGGTTGAAATTGAATCATAAAGGTTGTAATCGCCATAGACTTTGTTTCTTTCATAATATTATTAGGTAGTCACGATTAAAGCGGTATTTTTATGGTATAAGCTTATCTGATATAATTGCTGCATGCTCCATACGCCTACGTTAAGTTTTATTACAATTTTATGGAAACTCTAAGATGTTAAAAGTTGATACTATCAAAAGCGTAGGATTCCATTTCAAATTTGACTTATAGACTTCATTTTTAACTCATCGGAATGTTATGATTTCTTTTTAAACCTATTTAAAAACTCGATGATAAAATTTTATAGTCAATTTATAATGCGAATTTAGTATAGCCATTTTTAATATTTATTTTATTCCATCTAAATAACACAAGTTATTGGTCTATAAAATACAATGTATTCAAATTTATCTTTTATAAATTACCCTCTTCCATTGTTTTCTGTTATTTTTCAATAATCACAAGATTTGTACTACGAAATGCATATCATAAAACTGATGACTATAAACCAATTATTAGCACACCGCTAAGATAAGATAAGATTCAGAGAAAAGAAACAGAGCAATTCTTCAAATTTTTTGATTATACGATGTCCTTGGAGTGAATTTTGAGGTTAAGTTAAAAATGTTAGCAAAACAACTTCGGTGACTATTTTCTTCCGAATCCATCTCAGAGAAAAAGTATACACAATAACCGGCATCAGCTGTCGTAGTTGAAGGACAATATTCGTCAAGAATATGAGATCCCAATGCTTGCTTTTGACTCCTATTATGGAAAATGCCGTAAATGGGTCTCGATTTTAAGCTTCAATATTAAGAATTTTTAATTTAATATCGAATTGGTTTAATTTTTTTATTTGTTAATTATTTTTTTATAATTCGTAAATAATTTATACGATTCAAATCTCCCGCTGGCTGTGTTGCCATATTTTATATGCCTAATATCAATCTTCTAGTTTTCTAATCAAATTAGCACCCTACTAAAGCGAATATCATTAGTGCTCACAGAAAAAACAGTGGAATAAAAATGTCTTATAGCGAATGTATGATGGAAATAACATGATATATCAGTTTGTTTTTAATTCCTGTTTACAGTGGAACGAATAAGTATAAAAATAATTTCAATGATTTTTTTTCGCATCTGGAGATACGCAACACTTGATATTTCTCTTTTTAGTTCTTGTAAAAAGAACAAATATAAAACAAGCACTTTAAAAAGAAAGCAAGTCGCCTACGAAAAGCAATTGCCAATAAATTATTTTAACAGACTGAAATAAATTTGTCTAACAGTGATATTACCAGTTGTTCTGTAAAAAAAGGCTTTTATAGTAAAATTGTAACGTAACTCTTTTTTGACGAATAGGGCATTCCATCGAAATTAAATATATTGTGTTATTTAATTTGTATTAATATAACCTTTGTAGAATACGATGAAAAGCAGGGATAAGTTGCTTTCCAAAGCAATTGTTTTTAACAAGGCAACCATCTTTAATATTAAAAAATACATACATATTGCTATGGTTTTTTGTTTAAACAAACCACTAATTGTTTAAATAAATAATTGACTTTGTTAAACCTGTATTTTCCTCGTAACTGTATCAATTATTACCTCGGCTTTGTTTTTTTATGTAAAAATCTCAATAATTACAATAATATAAATGCTTTCCATTAAAATATTTATTTATTTTTGAAATGTGTCTCGTTTATTCAATACATTTTGCATAACAACTTTGTAAACCTCCTGTATATTTTCCTTAAGTTTATGTAATGCATGCGGATTTACAATTTTTATGCAGAATTTTTTAATTACTACAAAATTATCATCATCATCATCATCTTCAAGTTTTAGGCCTGTGGCCCGTTACGTCACTCGAATTGGTCGCTTCATCTCTTTTGGGGCAGCCCACACATCGTCTTTAACATTATTAATGTTAAATAATGTTTTTTCATTGTGAACAACTCGATTGTCTCAAACGAGCTCGAATTTATTATAAACTGTTTTTATTTTCTTATTAAGTTTGTTAACCGATCACTTTTTTTACTCATAGACTAGTTTATAAAAGTCTTTTGTGTGTTATTCGTTAGTAACTATTACTCGTAATCTTTTTGCCTGGATTACGTAATCGTCAAAAAATCGTGCGATATAATGCTGTATGGAAATTTACAATCTTCTGGGAACAAGCAAGTGATTTTTTCTGTAAAATTATAGTGTATTCGGTTGTTATAATAATTAATCCTTGTTTGTAGGTATTTATTTTCTTGAAATTCGTGATCGATAGCCTGTAGTATAAGTTTAAATGTAATACGAGTAATTATATTTTAATGTATATAATTAATATGTGAAGTGTGGAACGTGCCTTAAGTGCAATGCATTGAACTGCAGTCAAAGTATTTGCTGATGAGACAGGTACATACTCATAAAACGAATGTTTAGAGGTACCTAAAATCGCTGATCACGAAATTACGTAAGATTGCAAAAACATAAAAACATATGCGAAGGGTACTGGAATCGCATCCAGCTTCTGTCAATATTTTTTTATTTATTGGATTATTAATTCCCCCCAGTATAATATGTCATCGTTCGAAAGAAAACCAAAGCGCTATAATAAACCCTACTCATAATCAGTAAACATTGAATGTTTTAACTTTCAGCAGTGAGGCACTGGAGGGTGTTCCACACCCCAGACCCCCGGTTTGTACAGTTTATTTTTGAATAAGTAATAAATTGAAGATATCAGTATAACCGATTTAGGAAAAATTTCTAGAAGAACTAATTAATTCTAACTTTACAAGTCACACTCAAGTAAGTAATATTCCAATTAGCCCAAAATATAAAGTAAAGTTGTAAAGACCGGGGTCTGGGGTGTGGAGCACCCCAGGAATATTCAAACTGTGATAGGTAAATTTGCAAACTTATGGTTATCAGTATTAAGCGATAATGGTGAAAGTTTTTAGCACAAAAAATATAAAGCAGTGACCAAGAATTGGGGGGGGGGAGATTATAAATTCCCCAGAATAATATATCATCGTTATCAAGAAAACCAAAGCGCTATAATAAACCCTACTCATAATCTGTAAACATTGAATGTTTTAACTTTCAGCAGTGAGGCACTGGAGGGTGTTCCACACCCCCAGACCCCCCGGTTTGTGCAGTTTATTTTTTATTAGTAATAAATTGAAGATATCAGTATAACCGATCTAGAAAAAATTTCTAGAAAAACTAATTAATTCTAACTTTAACAAGTCACACTCAAGTAAGTAATATCCCAATTAGCCCAAAATATAAAGTAAAGTTGTAGAGACCGAGGGGTCTGGGGGTGTGGAGCACCCCAGAAATACTCAAACTGTGATAGATAAATTTGCAAACTTATGGTTATCAGTATTAAGGGATAATGGTGAAAGTTTTTAGCACAAAAATATAAAGCAGTGACCAAGAATCGGGGGGAAATTATGAATTCCCCAGAATAATATCATCGTTATCCAGAAAACCAAGCGCTATAATAAACCCTACTCATAATCTGTAAACATTGAATGTTTTAACTTTCAGCAGTGAGGCACTGGAGGGTCTTCCACACCTCAGACCCCCGGTTTGTGCAGTTTATTTTTTATTAGTAATAAATTGAAGATATCAGTATAACCGATCTAGAAAAAATTTCTAGAAAAACTAATTAATTC
Source organism: Lycocerus yunnanus (assembly GCA_036346125.1). NCBI lineage: Eukaryota > Metazoa > Arthropoda > Insecta > Coleoptera > Cantharidae > Lycocerus > Lycocerus yunnanus. The sequence continues at coordinate 666,400 of JARFIX010000075.1, read as the reverse complement.
TAACTTTAACAAGTCACACTCAAGTAAGTAATATCCCAATTAGCCCAAAATATAAAGTAAAGTTGTAGAGACCGAGGGGTCTGGGGATGTGGAGCACCCCAGAAATACTCAAACTGTGATAGATAAATTTGCAAACTTATGGTTATCAGTATTAAGGGATAATGGTGAAAGTTTTTAGCACAAAAATATAAAGCAGTGACCAAGAATCGGGGGGAAATTATGAATTCCCCCCAGAATAATATATCATCGTTATCCAGAAAACCGAAGCGCTATAATAAACCCTACTCATAATCTGTAAACATTGAATGTGTTAACTTTCAGCAGTGAGGCACTGGAGGGTCTTCCACACCCCCCAGACCCCCGGTTTGTGCAGTTTATTTTTTATTAGTAATAAATTGAAGATATCAGTATAACCGATCTAGAAAAAATTTCTAGAAAAACTAATTAATTCTAACTTTAACAAGTCACACTCAAGTAAGTAATATCCCAATTAGCCCAAAATATAAAGTAAAGTTGTAGAGACCGAGGGGTCTGGGGGGTGTGGAGCACCCCCCAGGAATATTCAAACTGTGATAGGTAAATTTGCAAACTTATGGTTATCAGTATTAGGCGATAATGGTGAAAGTTTTTAGCACAAAAAATATAATGCAGTGACCAAGAATCGGGGGGTGAGGTTATGAATTCCTCCAGAAAAATATATCATCGTTATCAAGAAAACCAAAGCGCTATAATAAACCCTACTCATAATCTGTAAACATTGAATGTTCTGCGTTGCAGTAGTGAGTATTTAAATTTTCTTTTTTCAAAATTTTCAAAATAAATTCATCTCATATTTAAAAAAAGCTCCGGTGCTTGTATGTTCGCTATACAGTCTTAGACCGTTTTACCGATCTGAACCAAATTTTGTAGTTACTCTATAATATCATGCGGACCTATTCCAGTAAAAATAGGATTGGGGAAAGCTAAAATTCGTGAAAAGAGAATCTCTGTAGAGAATTCCTAAAATTTCTTTAAAAGTTTTGTCAAAAAGAATTTCTAAAAAGACCTTCTAGTTGTTTTTTTTTCATTCAGAAATTCCTCATTTCTAAAAATCTTTGTTAATTGCTTTCTTTGGCGAGTAAATCAAACGATTTATAAAATTCCGCATCCTCTTCTACCTTTTCTTTAGCAATTTAATCTGCCCAAAGTTTTATATTTAATATACGTTTATAGGCCTTAGCCTACTTTTCACCAACAATATTTGACCAACAATATTATTGACAAATTTGGATTAATAAATTACTACAAAAAATTTTTTTATAAAAATAAAAAGAATTGCACAGAAAAGGCTAGGTAAGAAAAGATCGGTATCAATATTAACCCCAATATTGCATTTAAATATTGTCTGAATATAGATAATCAATATTGTACCAATATTGGGATTACATTTAGTAATCCAATATTGCACTCCAATGATAAAACTATGTTTTACCTATAGTATTGGCTGTAAATTGACAATATTGCGCCAATATACAATATTGCCCCAATATTGGTTCAATATTGCGTCAAGGTTATGTGCTACATGGCAGAATTCCAAATACAAGCTAAAAGACAGGCTACTCGCAGACAGGAAGAAAGTAAGAAGAATATTCACGTACAACTTTAGACCCAAAATACAAGATGAGCTCAACCACCTCTTGGGCGGTTGTCCCGGTAGTCTCTTGCACTTCGGCAGTCCATCTTTTCAAATTCTAGCTTGTAATTTTTAAAATATTTTATTCAACTTATAATTTCACAAGTTTATAAACATTTACAATAATTAAATGGTTTTCAAACATTTTAATTTCTTAGTTTGAATTTGGATAATTAAAAAAATGGGATTTCAGTGCTGTGAAAATCATGGCTTATTAGCATTAATTGATTAAACGATAAAAGTTAAATCATAGCTAATTGTTATTCTTTTCCAAATTATTTTAAATTGTGCATGTTTTGCCATATTTGCTACTACCATTTCTACCAGTTGCCGGTGCTAAAGTCAGGTGGTTCATTTTCAGCGGTAATCAGCGCATCAACTTTAAGTCCAGGACTGCTGTTAGATGCTTTAGCTTTTGTTTTAAGGTCTACAACAAATCTTTTTCCATACAATCAATAAAGCTGTTCAAAATAGTAAAAAAAACATTTTCATTTCAATAATTATTTCGTTTTCGACAAAAATTTACTCGATTTGAATCAGATCCTATGAGCCGATGTTAGATATTAACATTAAGAGGTGTAAAAAAGTTTTACGAGTACAGCGCACGTGTTTCATGCTTGTTGGCAATCATCAGCTAGTCGTAACTTTAAAATAAATTAAGTGAATAAAGTATTTTTCCCAAGAAAAAATGATTGCCAATAAACATGAATACTTCTTATAAAAAATTGAATACGCAATTCTAATAAACCCCCGTATAAAACAATTAATATGCTGATACTGTCGTGACTTTCATTTTGAGACCGAACTAAGGAATATTTAATTTACTTCCATCGATAAGTACGCCGCCATTTTGTAATGTGTATTTTATCTCAAATTAAAAGTCAACCATAAATGAACGACAGTAGCGTCGTTAAAAAGATGTTTAAATATTAATTGAGCTTCGAATTAAACTCTGCGCTACCCGACCACAATTTCACTCTGTGTCGATTATGGTGATTTGATTCCATGTGTGTACTGTACCTATTTTACGTAACATTTTTTAAACTTGTGCAATTTATTGTAATTCGGGTGTTTAAATAAGTTAAAAAATAATTACAAGCGGACATTGTTGTATTTTGTGTAGCTGAACGAGAATATCAATGTACTTATAAAATTTATATCTGCACTTTAACCGAATACGTGTTCGTTTGTACAATCAGAGCGTCATCTCTCTGACATACGAGCAGAGGTAGTCACATATTTGCAATTTTTCCGTCTGCACCGTCATATGTTGTAATGCGCTGCAATTTGTAGCCCGCTCTGGAGAGTAATAAAGATATTACCGGTGTTCACCACAAGAATAACATCTAGATTGGCTGATTTTGTATAAAATATAATACAACCTCTATCTCATGCGATCAAACTTTGAATACTCAACTTCTGAAATGGTTTTTGTGACTTGCCAAGGATTCGACCTACGAGGGCCATTAAATTAATAGCAAGAAGTCTTCCAATTTCGTACATTAAAAAACTTACTTGTATATAATATGAAATATCTAATGTTATTTTGAAACAAACATTAAACAGTCATAGTACAAGGTTGGTAGTCATGTTAGATCCTTTGTCACGGTAAACAGATCATGTTTAGTTTGACATCAAAGTTATTATTAGGAAAATGTTTCCGAATAAATATGCAATTTGTCAACGATAATCACTAAGTAACTCTTTAAAGGGCATATATTTCTATATAAATTTATGTTGCATAGAAATAATAATTAACCGTTCCAGTAAACACCGCATTTGTAGGTACATATGTATCTCTATTACTATGTATGTATAATTAATTTGCAATCTTTGACTGTTAAATCTTAAATTGCAATCTGTAACCTAGAACGTGGAAGCTAGGGTGCACTTAAGCGTACACCCTTCCATGAGCAAAAATTTAGGAGCTCTTAACATCTTTATTTTGTTTTTCCAACAGACTTCTCCCCCTCCGACGACATTGTCGACAATATTCTCCTGTGATGCAAATCCACTTTATTTGAAAAAATTTACTGGGCAGATTACATCTTCATGCTTTGTCATTGACTTCGACAAGGACACTTTATTATTTTCATATTTACTTGAATTTTATCAAAATTTTATACATAGCAACATTGGCATAGGAGTACACATTCTTGTATTGCATTGCAAGACTGTATAAGAACCGAGGGGTCAACCACTACAGGAAATCGTGTACAATTAACTTCACGTAATTCATGATAATTTTTCATACTTCTTCGTAATTCATATAATTCACCAGTAATTCACCGTACTTCATCAATAATTCACGGTATTTCACCTAATTCATCAATACTTCATTGTATTTCACGTACATCATTGATATTTCAGAGACTTGCCGAGATTCCAAAATTTGAGAAATGGAAGGTGTTCCACACCCCCACACCCCCCGGATCCAGTAGTTTATTTTTATCAGAAGTAAACTGAAAATTTCCCGTTGTAGAAGCACAGGAAAGTGTTCCACACTCCCCAGACCCGCCGGATTAAGTAGTTTATTTTTTATTTTGTTGCAGAGATCTGCCTCCCAAGAGGTACGGAATTTATAATTACGCAGTTTATAATTAATTGTCAAATTACGAATTAAACACATTTACTTGACCATAGCTAATTTTAATAAACTTGAGATATGCTTAAATATTTAATTCACTTTTAATAAAATAAATTATTTAAACCGTCTTTCTCATGCCTCTGCAACGGAGATCTTCAGTTTATTTCTGATAAAAATAAATTACTTGGTCTGGGGTTCTACATGTTCTGCAATGTTTTTCATTCAAAATTTGTGCACTGGAGGTGTTCCACACCCCAGACCCCGATTGAATAGTTTATTTTTCATCAAAAGTAAATTGAAGATCTTCCGTTGCAGAGGCACTGGAGGATGTTCCACGTGAAGTATTTTATGTACTTCACATGAGATGTCATGTACTTCATGAGATGTGTACAAAAAACTTCGCCAGCGATTAACCCCTCGATAAGAACCAATCAAATTAAAGCATAAGGTAGCGACTGTTTAAATAAGTAGGTTCATTTCATCGATTCCTGCAAGCTCCTGCAATGCAATTCAAGGTAACTAATCTGTGTATGTCGCCTAAGTGCATTTATCTTTTCAGAAGAAAACAATTCAAGTCTCAAAAATAGTTAAGTGTCATTGGGAAGGTGGCCAATTTTAAAAAAATAAAGTTTTTTTGTTAAGTATATAATAGTAATATAATATAAATTTTCATTTTTCCTATTTATATAACTATATCTTTAGATAGGTTAATTAATTTAAATAGGTTAATTATCTAAATTCAGTAAAATTAAAAAAAAACAAATTTAATTCAATTTTGTCGGACGTGTTTATAAATTAAGCTATTTTGGGAAGAAACGGCACAATTGAAGTACGGTTTCAAGCTGCGGAAATTCTAAAATTTGTTTCATTTTAGTCGGTAAAGGTTGAATGACTTTTTTAGAAATTAAATAGCTTAATAGTTTAACTGAAACTAGAGCGAAAGTAGATTTTTCTATGCTTAGTACGATGCCGAAATCACATAAACGAATAAATACCTAAATGCCAAAATTAAAATGTCGTCGATGTATACAAACCAAAAATCAAACTTACTTAAGATGGTGTTCATAAAACGCTGGAACAATTGTGTAGCGTTCCTGAATCTAAAGGTCATTGTGAGAAATTCGAATAAACCAAATGGGGTTGTTATATCGCTGTCTTGTTGATGTCGTCTGCGTTCATGGTCATCTGATAGTGTACTCTGACTAAAGGTCGGTATTCTATAACTAATCCCTTACGAAAGGATCCTTTAGCGAAAGGAAAAGTTTGGTTTCTATGCACAATATGTCATATATGTATCAAAATTTTGCGTCTAAACTAAGTTTTATCATTTTTAAAGATCTTTAAGGGTTAGGCCACCCTAGAATTTTCGGGAAATCAATTTATTTTTTTTTGTCTTAAAGGGTCCCTTAAGGCCTCAAGAATGATGAATGATGGTCGCGTGGTCCGCAGCGAGTCCCTTTTGATTGCGCTAGCAAGAAGGTCCGTTAGGGGACTAGAGCAGGTATACGGCAAATGCTATACCTCTTTTCTGCTACTCAAAACTTTAAACGCGTTTATCTCAAAACTACTTTTTTGGAGTTGGCCGGAAAGATTACTCAGACAATTTTCAACCGATTGACTTGAAATTTGGAAAATATCTTCGAAAATACATTGTCTAGAGAAGTACGTAGGATTTTTTTTTTATATTGCATAGTTCATTTGTTATTAACAATTATCTGACGATTTTTAGGCAAATTTTCACTTTCCACTTTAGAAGTGCGCCATTTTGTCAAAAATCAATGTATCGAAAAATCCTACGTACTTCTCTAGCTTATAGTATATATAATCGAAAAATTAACGCCCTAATCATGATTCATTAAATTACGGGAGCTGTTCTTCCGGCCGTGGAGCATTGAAAAAAAAAGACGTTGTCGCAAAAACGCTGTACCGCTGCCATTTTGAAATAAATTGCCTCAAAAAAAATATTGTATACAGTTAATGATATGTATAATAAAGTTTCATTTGTGTAATCTCGATTTATTTCGTAATACTTCTGGAAAAAATTCCCAAAAAAGCCTCTTTTTTTCAGCCTCTAGGGTGGCCTAACCCTTAAAACGAGTTACAGAATACCAACCTAAATCTAAAGTGACAAAAGATTTTTATCCTGTAAATTTTGCGTAGCATCATGAATATTAAGAATTGGACAACAATCGAGAACTGTGATTGCGTTTACTTTATGAAGTGGAGACGACCATTCTAAAGGCGAAGGTCTGCGTATACGTATACCTTGTGCTAGCATGTATTCGAACTCTTTTTTGCGCATTTTAATTTTTCTGTCTGGATTTGGAAAATACTGGGGATACAGTAACGTGCAAGGTGTGGCATACGCAGTAGTTTGGTGTAGATTCAAAAATTGCAGGTTGAGTTAATTTTGGAATTTGTATCAATAATTTAAAAATTGGAGCTGGGAAATGATCAGAAGAAATTGTTGTTAAAGGGAGAGATCTATCTTGAATTTTGAAAATTTGACGTGGTATAGATAAATGAGCTAGGTTACCTATCTACCGTTTGTGTTGTAGGTCGACCAGTAAACTGAATTTTGCAAAAAAAAATTCTGCACCAATGATTGGTTTGGTACTGTCAGAGCTTTAATGCGAAAGATTAAAATTGTCTTTAAATAAATTTTAAATCTGCCAATTCTAAAGATAATTTTGCAACTTGTGACATAAAGGAATAAGATTGTCTGTCGTATTAACTTTAGCAGAAGTTATGTTAGTTGCTGTAACTTCTAAAAATTGATCATATAATTAATCGCTAATAGAGAACATTGCTTGCGCTTGTTGCGATAACCTTCGCAAAAATAGAGATTTTAGCGCAGTGTTAGCGCATTTGCCTTAGGTGATATGTTATCTAATCTTAGCGAAGTTAGAAGAGTGTGTAAACGTGATTGTTCCGACTCTTCAAAACGTTGCAATCATTTTGATTTTAGAGTATCAATAGGTAATACCCGACTTACTGATTTGGATATCTATCAAAATTTATTGAACGCGATTTAAACAATGCTGTCAGTGAAAATCCCCAACAACCAGTAGCAGAAATAATTTCACACTTAAGACGTAGTATCAACCAGAATACCAGTGTACCAGGAACCACAACGCAATGCAAAAGGAAGAACAGCTAAGTTACCTTCCCTCTAGTTATTTGATATTTATATTTATTCATAAATATGTTTGACGCACCTGGGTATTCACCTTGTTGCTCCTATCGCTTGGAAGTCGCTCGAGGTTGGAGATCTTTATTTTTTAATAAACATGGTGGGTAAAGGTAATAAAACATCTGCTCACTCAAAAAGAAAAAGCACATTTTCGCATTTCTAATCCGTTTTTTTTAAGAAGCAACACAACAGTGGAAAAAGAGACATGGTAAAGTAAAAGATTTGTACAACATTGGCTTTCCTGACTTTCCTAAATGTGAATTGTTTGTTATGAGATAATTCCTAAATTTCTCTGAAGACCTCCTGTTTAAGAAATTATTATGTTTCAGTCGGCAAAAACTTTTATCAAAATTTTACAACTTAGAGGTTTTGGTCACGCTTTCCCAACAAGGGAAGGTTGTTATAAGCTACAACATAACAAATAGGATAAAAAATAATTCATCATGTGAAATAATTCTTAGAACAAATCTTGGGGACGGGACGGTCACAAAACCCGAATTCGGATTTTCATGATTTTTGAAGTAAAAAATGAAAGAATTACAAATTTAAAAAATTTGCGGTTGATCCACAAACTTTGAAAAACAACAACTTTAAAAATTCGGAAATGGCCGTGGTTGCGTTAATCAAAATTAACTTTCCGCAGCCTCCGCTCCGCTCCGCTGAGCTTCGGCATCTACAAACCGTTTTAAAAAACACTTTACTCATTAAAATATCCCCTACACCGGTCATATTTAAAAATTAGGGATGTTAACCCGACAGATAGCAGGAGCGATTGAAGTAAGTCAGTGTTGACCCACCACAGCATACTCACCGGTGATAGAATGCATACAATTATTACGTAATATTGCGCAATAATACATTTATTAGAATATGTTGATTTAAAGTTTAAATTGTGGGCTTATTAAAAGACCTACCGAAATCTACCTTACCTTAAAAATCTTGTATTTTAGTGCTCTTTCGTTTGGTAAAGCCATTAATATAGGAAAAAGTGTACTTTTGAATTCAAGTTTTCTGACTCTACTCAAAATCTTTGTTTCATTACAAGATTAAATGATTTTTATTTTAAATTTCACAAACTGTATCACACTATGTGATATTTTCCTTTAACTTTATCAAAATAAGAATTTCGCTTAGGATTAAAAGTGGTACTTTAGTCACTAGGTGTACAATATACTCGTACAATTAAACGATAAGTCGCTTGACATTAAAAATTTTCCTCTTTAAAAAAATTTGGAGATTCAAGAATACAGTGTCTTTTTTTACGCCAATAAATAATAATTATTTTTGTTCATATAAAATAAATATTTAAGTGATTGACTACCCCAGGGCTAGGTTCTTGCACCCCTGCTTTTCAAAATATATCTCAGATAACACGGCGATGACTATAAACTCTACGTCGTCGTATTGGCTGCAGGTTCTCCAACATTCCATTTCTGCTACATGTTTTACTTTGGAAAATCAACAAAATGAAAAATAATCACTCTCTACACTAAAAAAAAATCGTTCTTACCAGCTAGCATAACGTTCGGGAAATTGACCCAATTATCTAATATTCTCAAATTCAAACAAAATTTAAGAACGCCGCATTTTATTATCATTGCAGAAATCAATCAGTAATATTATATTCTAAGTTAAGCAAGTTTTGTTTGAATTAAAATGTTAGATTATTGAGTCAATTTCAAGAACGGCAAGAATAAATGCCGATTCAACTTGGAGGAAGCCAAGACGAAAATATTAATAAATATTGAAAATAAATAAAATAAACCTAAGTGAAGGAAATATATTAGCAACATTTTCGACTAAGGAAAAAAGATCGGTTTAAATTTTGGAAGAACATTGTATAAAACGCAAAAACTATTATTTGCTATTTTTGTATTTTATAAAATATATATTACTTAATTTATGCCGAAATATGAAGATTTTACAATATTTTGTGTAAGAACTTAAACACGTTTTTTTTTTAAATACAAAAATATGAAACAACTTATTATGTAATGTGTTTGAAATAACATAATCTGAAAATTTTAAGTTAATCCGTCAAATCGTTTTTGAGTTGAGTATTTTCTAGCGAAACACAGCAAAAGCCCACCCTTAACTAATGTATTTTCTAATTAAGTACTTTTCAGTATTGAATGTAATGCCATTTAGCTTCCTTGCTGAAGTATGTATGTATGTATCTAACTGCGATCCTATAATCCTTGATCAGAATCTGAAATTAAAATTGGCGATGTCTCAGAATATCGATTAACATTTTTAATAAATCTAATAAATTTTAGGATTATTGATTTATAAAGGACAAAAGTCAACGACTTAAAATTTAAATTTACAGATTGGTATCTTAGTACGTACCTGCTTAAATAATTTTCATGCACAAGAAAATAATTTGATGTAATCGTCGTAAAAATCAGAAAAATGAAGACATAACCGACAACATCTCACTTCTGTTGAAATGATTACTATTGCCATTGTTCTAGGAAAGTTTAAATTATGAATACCATAATGCCGCAGCTACCTGTTGTAATAATTATTGTTGAAAACAGCATTACTACTAAGAATTATTTTATCTTTATGGCGATTCTGTTCACATAATGCCAACATCAATGTGCAGCTTCCACAATAAATAAAAATTATCATTAATTTACAAAAAAATCTGTGGCCAACAAATTTTGTTGATTTGTAAATCTGGCAGTAACCTTTTTCAATAGTTGTAGGAAGGTAGACGTATGTAGAGATAAAATCTTAATTGCGTGCGGTTAAATAAATTTGTGCTTTCTTAAACGTGAACGTTATAAGCGTGCTTCGCACCACTTTTACAAAAACTTTTTATACCTTGTTTACCTTGTTACTTAAACATAAAAATTTGTACCTTGTAATTAAATATTTAAAAACGCAAACTTTTATAAGGTGACGCTTTTCTTCCAATAACTATTACAACTAAACTCAACAATCCTCCTAGTATAAAATTGCTATAAATTTAAGGATTACCGATTGACAGTCGAAACGGAACAGGGTTTATCCGATAAAATATCCGGTGACAACTCAAGAATGATAATATTTCATCTACATTCTATACTGTCTCTTTCACCAAGTTCTAGAAATAAGTCCATACAATCTTTTCCAGTCATTTCTACTTCGCATACTACCAGCGACAAAGAATTTCGCAAAGAAAACCACATAAGTACCCAATGTGGGGCTATAATCTTATGAAATAATTTATCAGTATTTTGACTTGATCGTTTCTAAAAAAAAGAATCAAAAGTTTATACATTAATGTAGTTATAATGTGACATAAAATATTGACATCATATTTCTTATTTATTTTCGCTTTTATATTTGTTTATTTGTATATTCTAAAAATAAAATTATCATTTTAAAATATTAAAATCTATAACAGTTGCGCAGTTGCTACTAAATTATATGTTCCGTGATTCGAATTCCACGTTAAACTGCAAGTCCTAGTTCATGTTTTCGGTAAGAGATTATTCCAAATGTAAATAATAAACGAAATATTTTGACTTTTTAAATTATCAACATTTTCAAATTCACCGCATATTTAACATGAGGTTTTTTATTGTATAGATTATCTTGCTTATATAATATTACAACTATAAATCATAAATATTCTTTTCATTTAGTAAGTATAGACTTGTGAAAAAACATAAATCAGAATGATGCTATTCAAATATATTTGAATACTCGATAAATTATAATATTGTCATTGCTACGTGCGGAATACAAAATAGCGTCGTCTATTTTATTCTTAAACCCTTAAGTCGCTGTCGAATCCAAGAAAATGTACCGTGAATATCCTAGAATCTATAGCTCCCCACAAATGTCACTACTCTTTTATTGTACACGATAGTCATAAAATTCTTCGGCAATACAATGAAATTATTTCAGAAGCAAAATAATTTTTAAATTTATCTAACGCATTCCTATCAAATTAATTATTATTTTTACTAATACACAAAGAAATTTAAAATTTTAAATATTACTTTCAAAACATCCCCGTAATCTGCACGTGGCACTTAAAATTGATATTTAAAATGCCATTTAAATTTTCAATAAACATTAATGTAAATGTCGCATTTTATTATCGAGGCATCAAATTTTGTGTATGTCACTATTACATTTGGAAAGATATCAATTGATATGAATTTTTGTTTCATTCTTTTGTGCCCATAAGCTAAGCATAACCAAAAAAGATGAGTTGTCTGTTTTTTATTCAGTTCACGCCGTATTTCTCATCGGATGAATTGTTTACAGGGAAATGAAATAACTGACACTGACAAATATACAAATGAGAGTTGATATCTTCTGCTATAGATATTTTCTATTTGAGATATTGCTGCTGCTGTATACTTTTCAATAATGTCTAATGGAAATATGCCTTTCTTTGTTTTAAGTGTTGCTGACTACAGAGAGTCAAGTTTACATTGCTATATTATTATTTCTCAATTTTATTACTTATTTCCTGCAAAAAAGAGGTTGTAAATTTAAGTTTTGTAACAGAAACAATTATAATAAGGCTCCCCATTCTAATTTTCCTCAAAATACCCTTACTTCCCCCGGCTTAAATTCTAATACTTTTAGATTTTTTGAGTACCCGTAAAAGATTGTTATACTATTAGTATTAGAAAGAAAATTTACACATTGTGAAACTGTCTTATGTAAAACTGTAAACCTCATGTCGAAAGTTATTTCAAGTTCTTTTACGGGTGAGCATCTATTGGTGATGTTATTGCATATTTAGAATCCATTACGAAATTAAAAACTGTTAAAGCTCTTTTTAATTAAATTTTTGTTTCGGGAAGTTTTGTTACTTGAGTGGAACAAAGTAGCGATAAGTCAATTCGTTAATTGACAGTAAAGTTTCATTAATCAGAGATCTTCAGTTTACATATTTATATGCCACGGTCGGACAATCCAGACAATTTCTGATATTAAAGACTCATTGCTATTAACTTTAAAACGATAATAGAGAAACATGCATAAAGGGAGAGAGAAACTCTGTAATTCTGATTTGCTATTACAATTTTCAACAAATAATTTGAATTTTAAGTATAACTTTAAATTAAAAACTTATGCAATATACTCGACAAATATCTAGTTTTAGTTACGGTTGTACTTATAGTATTAATAAAATTTAATTAAAATACTATGTAAATCATTACTTTGTGAATATTATTATTAAATTATGCTACATGAAAAACATTTACCTAATGTATGAAACAAAGATCATTAAAAAACAGTAAACCGATGTCAAATGTCGAAGTTTTTTACGTTTACTTAGTTTATTAATTTTGAATTTAATAGTAGGAATAATTAATTAATGTGAATAAAATATATTATTTATTTCCACGAAGGCTAAGTAAGCTTGTATTATTGTTTAACATAATATTGACTCAATCTCTGAAAATAAACACCGAAAGATAAATTTTTTAGGGAGGATTTTGTACATCAGATTGAGTAATATTGAGTAATAATATGTAATATCGAGTAATACTGAGTAACTTTTAGTAATGGTGCGTAATACCCGAGGGGATAACCGCTGGTGAAGTTTTTTGTACACATCTCATAAAGTAAATGAAATCTCATGTGAAATACATGAAGTACTGGTAAAATACATGAGGTAAAATATATATTAAGTATATTGAAGTACGAGTGAAGTACCATGAAGTTAATAAATTTTGGTGAACCAGACAGGATTCAAGACAAATCAAATTCAAAATAGCTATACAATCAACCCCTTCCATTGCGAATTTTTAATTCAAAAAGTTTCAATCTATTGTGCATTCTTTATTTTGGGTTGAACCTTTTTGTTTTGAATTATTTTGTTTAACCCCAGAAAATGTCATATTTTTTTAGAAAACTAAAACGTTAGCGGAGTGTTTCTACTATATTTTAAACCTTTAATATGTTTGCCTGCATTGCAATATTTGGGTGCTGAAGAGTGTTTCACACCCTCAGACCCCCCATTAATTTGTTTATTATTTATCAGAAGTAAATTGTAGATCTCTCCATACTTGGGCACTAGAGGTGTTCCACCCCCGACCTCCCGGATTGAGTAGTTTATTTTTATCAGAACTAAACTGAAGATCTCCGTTGCAGAGGCTCAATCTCAAGTTTATTAAAATTAGCTATGGCCAAGTAAATGTGTTTAATTCGTAATCTGACAATTAATTATAAACTGCGCAATTATATACTCCGTACCCCTGGAGGCAGATCTCTGCAATATAATAAAAATAAACTACTCAATCGGGGTCTGGGGTGTGGAACACCCTCCAGTGCACAAATTTTAGAACAAAGAACATTGCAGAACATGCAGAACCTTCAGACCGTGTAATTTATTTTTTATCAAAAGTAAACTGACGATCTCCGTTAGAGGCACTGGAGGGTGTTCCACACCCCAGACCCCCGGTTTAAATAATTTATTTTTATTCAAAGTGAATTAAATATTTAAGCATATCTCAAGTTTATTAAAATTAGCTATGGCCAAGTAAATGTGTTTAATTCGTAATCTGATAATTAATTATAAACTGCGCAATTATATATTCCGTACCCCCTGGGAGGCAGATCTCTGCAATATAATAAAAATAAACTACTCAATCCGGGGATCTGGGGTGTGGAACACCCTCAGTGCACAAATTTTGGAATGAAGAACATTGCAGAACATGCAGAACCTTTCAGACCGTGTAATTTATTTTTTATCAAAAGTAAACTGACGATCTCCGTTGAGAGGCACTGGGGGGTGTTCCACACCCCAGACCCCCGGTTTAAATAATTTATTTTTACTAAAAGTGAATTACATATTTAAGCATATCTCAAGTTTATTAAAATTAGCTATGGCCAAGTAAATGTGTTTAATTTGTAATCTGACAATTAATTATAAACTGCGCAATTATATATTCCGTACCCCTGGGAGGCAGATCTCTGCAATATAATAAAAATAAACTACTCAATCTGGGGGTCTGGGGTGTGGAACACCCTCCATGCACAAATTTTGGAATGAAGAACATTGCAGAACATGCAGAACCCTTCAGACTGTGTAATTTATTTTTTTATCAAAAGTAAACTGACGATCTCCCGTTGGAGAGGCACTGGAGGGTGTTCCACACCCCCCAGACCCCCGGTTTAAATAATTTATTTTTATTCAAAGTGAATTAAATATTTAAGCATATCTCAAGTTTATTAAAATTAGCTATGGCCAAGTAAATGTGTTTAATTCGTAATCTGACAATTAATTATAAACTGCGCAATTATATATTCCGTACCCCCTGGGAGGCAGATCTCTGCAATATAATAAAAAATAAACTACTCAATCCGGGGGGTCTGGGGTGTGGAACACCCTCCAGTGCACAAATTTTGGAATGAAGAACATTGCAGAACATGCAGAACCCTTCAGACTGTGTAATTTATTTTTTTATCAAAAGTAAACTGACGATCTCCCGTTGGAGAGGCACTGGAGGGTGTTCCACACCCCCAGACCCCCCGGTTTAAATAATTTATTTTTACTAAAAGTGAATTACATATTTAAGCATATCTCAAGTTTATTAAAATCAGCTATGGCCAAGTAAATGTGTTTAATTAGTAATCTGACAATTAATTATAAACTGCGCAATTATATATTCCGTACTTCCTGGGAGACAGATCTCTGCAATATAATAAAAAATAAACTACTCAATCCGGGGTCTGGGGGGTGTGGAACACCCTCCAGTGCACAAATTTTGGAATGAAGAACATTGCAGAACATGCAGAACCTCTCAGACCGTGTAATTCATTTTTTTATCAAAAGTAAACTGACGATCTCCCGTTGGAGAGACACTGGAGGGTGTTCCACACCCCCCAGACCCCCGGTTTAAATAATTTATTTTTATTCAATGTGAATTACATATTTAAGCATATCTCAAGTTTATTAAAATTAGCTGTGGTCAAGTAAATGTGTTTAATTCATAATCTGACAATTAATCATGAACTGCATAATTATAAATTCCGTTTCTCTGGGAGGTAGATCTCTGCAACGGGAGATTTTTAGTTTACTTCTGATAAAAAATAAAGTACATAATCCGGGGGGTCTGGGGGGTGTGGAACACCCTCCAGTGCACAAATTTTGAAATATCGGTAAGTCTCTGAAATACCGATGAAGTACGTGAAATACAATGAAGTATCGATGAAGTACGTGAAGTACCGTGAATTACTGCTGAATTATATGAAGTACGAAGAAGTATGGAGAATTATTATGAAGTACGTGAAGTGTGAAGTTAATTAATGTACACGATTTCCTCTAGCGGTTGACCCCTCGGTAATACCTTTGATTTATATTATTATATAGTTGAAAATAGACAAATCTCCTTCTGGAAGTTTTAAAAATATCTTATATGTACAATAGTTTTACAGATAAAACTACCACAATAACTTAGAAAGCATAATAAATTTATTGCTTTGTTATTGTATTTCTTGGTTTGTAATGGTGCTAATGCAATTTATTACACCTTCGAATTTAGTAATGTCGTCTGTTGATCGTAATTTAAACTACCACAGATGTTTTCATAACGCCCATAAGGTTTACCTATCTGATCTGATGATGCAAGAAGCTTACATTTTTATTTCATTGTTTGCATTTCAAAAAGTGCCCGTCATATTTATTTTATTTTACTACACTGGTGGCTTTGTATTGGCACTAGGTGTGCCAATTGCATATCTGTGGAAAAATTAGTAGGCATAAAATAAGAAAAATACTTAAAAACTAGAAATGTAGTTTTGGAAACCCAAGGAACTACGAGTTATTGGTCTTCCGTTTTGTTCTTATAAAGAAAATCTATCTGTATAAGAGAGATTTTCATCTCCATCTCCATGGGCCTACAGCTGCAGCAAGCCACTTGGGAAAAGTTAAGCGCCTACGCAGTAGTCTTGTTTATTAAGCTGCTGGTTTTGTAAAGATCATCAAATTTCCAAAGCAAGTTTTTGTAAATAAAGTTGCTTAAAAATGCACGCTTAAATTAGTAAAGCAGGAATTGGTGAGTTTCAATAGACTAATATTTGTAGGTTGACTACTTTTCCTTAATAACGAGTAGCTGTATTTTACAAACATCTTAGCTTGTTAAGAAGCTACTTCAAGAAACCCGGTAGCTTATTAGAGCGTAAGTTACTTTTATAAATAGTTTGATAGCTCTGCCTTGATTTACACTAGGCTGACACTAAATACACATTCATCACATAAATAATTTGCTTGTCATCTGTAAATACATAAAAGTGTCTAATACTTTAAACTTAAAATCTGCGTAATATGAATACATGCAGTGATTTATTTACATATCAAAGGGAAAATTCGATTTAATATAAATTTGCCAACAAATTAATCAAAAGAGTCATTTTTGGTTTGTTAAACTCTCGTCTGAAAGTTTTTGTCCCGTTCAAATACTTTTTGAGGGTAAAAATTGACCACCGGTGGTCGATTTTATAAATTCCTCAGGGGTATGTTAAGTGATTTTATGGACACATCAAGGGGATGACTTTTTATATAGGGGCCGATATTCAATTTTAAGATACATATTTGATGTATTTGGCGTGATTTACGTAAATCGAGTGAATTTGATTTTGTAGGGATCGCTTACAAAATTGCATTTTGTTTGTTATGCACATTCTCATAATTTTGATTTTTTAAAGTTTTTTTTTATTTTACATTAAACACTTTGTAATAGAGAAAAATCTGCAGATACCACGCACTGTATAATGTCTTCTACAAGAATTAAATTTCCTTTAACTGCGATATTTTATGATTTCATAAACAATTTTTATGCAGATATTAAATTTATAATTGATGCACCTTCGTTACTTCCCAGTTTATGTGGTTTAAATTGCTAATTTTTACTAATTAAAATGTATTGCTACAATCACAATAATTAAGAAAATTTTGACTGCTCTAACTTATTTTATTAAGACGACATGCTGTTATCACCATAGCGTCTCAACGTCGATCCATGTTCGGCCAGCGAACACAACAAGCCACTGCTGCTTTTTACATTTACAAAATAATCTCATCAAATTTATCCAAATTTCCATTCTGAAAGTAATGCTTTCCATCACCATACAGATAAGACGAAGTTAT
This sequence comes from Lycocerus yunnanus, assembly GCA_036346125.1. Classification (NCBI taxonomy): domain Eukaryota; kingdom Metazoa; phylum Arthropoda; class Insecta; order Coleoptera; family Cantharidae; genus Lycocerus; species Lycocerus yunnanus. The sequence continues at coordinate 648,840 of JARFIX010000075.1, read as the reverse complement.
TATTTTTTATAGCTACTTATTTTAGTTTGCACGAAAATATATTCAGTCTTTAATAAATTTCCTCTATAATAAATGACATGACAAATAGTATATTGTCAATATAAAAAGCCCCTTCAATAAATTCAAATGGCCGTTTCGTTTCTTTGTTTTACAACGTAACATCGTTTTGGTCTCTAAATTCGCCCCCATCTTTACCCTTACATCGGTCAAATTGATGTGTATAAATAAAATCAGTTCGTACTGTAAACCATACATAGTTTTAAAAAAGTCCGAACGATAGCAGTTGAAGATAAGGAATGAATGCAAAGTTAAATAAATTCAGCAAATTAATGCAAGAATAAAATTATTTTAGCGTATGATTGGCAATACTAATTTTATTAATACCTGTTTCTTGACATGAATGACCACCATATCAGGAATAATAAAAATCGCCGTAATTAATGACGAAATTAAATGCATAACTATAATCTGCAGCGAAATAAAAATTTTAAATACAATCGTAACTGAAACCTTGAAGAATAAAACATCAATTAAATTTAAAGAAAACGCAAAAGTTTAACTGCAAATTATATTGCCTCCCTCGAAGCTTTAAACTGTATCGCTTGTTGAACTCGGAGCTTCCTGCGGAAACCTCAAGTTACCCCTTAAATCTACTGGCCAAGTGGGCAGATAAAAAATAAGAAGAATGCCCTTTTATCCCTTAAATTCAGTCTATTTTATTCGCCCTATCTGTCACTATCGTTGTTTGAGGATATTTATCGTTTGGAAAGTAGAGACGTCTGTTCGCGAATAGCCTCGTCGAATTTCCTACGATGTGGAAGTGTTCAAATTGATTTATTTCTGAATTGTTGTCCTAATAGAAAAAGCGAAAAAACATCGTTGCCTTTTTTACTTGTCTATAACAATTAAAGTAAATTAATTGACCAAAAAATAAAGAACATTTATTTTCTTGCGATGACGTAATGCTTGATTTGTAAGTGTTAATACAGAAATATTATTGCGGTTTATGTGGAATTGCAAACGGTCAACATATATTTCCATCACACAAGTAATATACATGTCAATAGAAATCTAGTAAGCACGTGATATGAAGTGATGTACAGTCGCCAACTGACTCCAATTAGTTCGCTTATTAACATACCCAGCTTGCACATGCAAATTATGATGTACTACGTATCTTGGGCCCATCGTCGGCTCGAGTCGCACACCCAATCTATCCTAACTTTTGGTTAACGTAACTTTTGCTGGGTTTAAAAGAAAATTTAGTACCTATACACTCGCACCAAATTTTGTAGGTACTTAAGAAGTAAAATATTTATTAGTTGTCAAATAAGCAAATAAAGTTTATAAAATTAAGTTAACTATAAGTTCGAAAACGCGCTTTAGATGCCTCCTTATGCGTACATCATCTTAGAAATTCTTCCTGAAAACTAATACGTCGTTCCACTCTTAACTTTTCTGTATCATTCCCCCAAAAGTCGAAGAGCGATATAGAAAACACGTTGTAAGTGAACACTTTTGTATCGTTTGTTATGTATTAAGATTCTATCACATCGTAAAGCATTTTAAAAGTTAAAACTTTACTAGCTTTGTATCAGGGCATATCTGAAACTTTACTACTCGACGGGGACAAATTTTAACTTTTAAATGTCTTTTAAATTTATTTAAAATTATATCGATACCTTTACGTTATTTTATTATGTCGTCCTACCAGGAGTACGTCAGGCGCGCAGTGAACGCCAACAGTAAGAATTAAGTCGTAGCGTATCTTCTGTTTAGATCATCCCAGTGTTATCAACGTGGAGCAATTCAATCAAGCTCAGCTAAAAGCCGTAAAATGTAATTTTTTATTTTCTTTGAATATTTGAGAACCTGCTGCCACTGCCAATACAAAATTAATAACAAAACTGCTCAAAAAGTTATACTAAATTAAAAGAAACTACTGAATTAATATTCCTGACTTTGACTTTGGCTCAGAATAGCCAAAGTCAAATCCAAAGCCCATAGATAGCGTACAGTAAGCTAGGATACCAAAAAACGACCAAATACTAAAAAATCACGTAATTAAATATACTCCAGATAAGGATTTTAGATGTTGATTGAATTTAAAAATTCAAAATAGTCAATTTAATTTGTCGGTTAAAATAGAAAAATATGCCTAAAAATTTCCATTGGGCAGAAAATTTGTATGCATTTCAAATATTAAGTCCAAATTTAAAAATTCAAAATTGGTATTGTAAACCAGGAAAAATAGGGGAAAATTAGTGGTTCAACGAAATTCGACACAGATGTACTCATATGTGGTTAAATGCTAGGAACCTATGAGTTTCTAAGAATTACTGATTTTAGGACACTTTTCGTTTTAAGGGTTGTTGAAAGCATAAAAATCCCTTTTTTGTAAATAATTAAACCTGTAGGGCTGATTGCCGATGACCAGGTAATTGTTGCTGGAAACAAGCAATATGGAAAGAAATTTGAAAGAAAAGTATCAGTGCTGTAATAGGTGTAGCCGCACAGAGCCGAAGATAAAGGGGGAAGAAATGGTAAAAAAAATATTATTGCTGCTTTTTAAAACAAAATTTCGGCATTTTATGTGGAAATTCTATTTTGAAGAAATATCTAAAATAAATTACATGTTGACTAAGCTTAACAAAATATTTTTATTGTTTTTGTTTTAATAAACATCTAAATTATTAGCCTAGCAATAGCAGTGAACTAAGAGATATAAAAGGAGGCGATATATGTACCTGTCAATTTTAGATTGCAGTAAGTACATTCTTTTAAGATTATATTATTGAAAGCCGGATAAAAAATATATTGTTGATTCAACACGAAAAAAAATTAAGCAACATCTGATCGTAATTAAAATTATTTCGTGGTACAGATCTATTTTTCATACATAAACTACAAAAAAGAGTATCTTGACGTTTGTCAACGTTTAACCTGTTTGTATAAAAAAGAAGAAATTTTGGTTGCAAGTACCATAATTCACCACGCAAAAATAGTTGTTATTTTTAATATTATTAATTCATCATAGTAAATATTTCAATTTTCGTTTTACTTTGGAGTTCAACAATTAGTAGTATTTTTCATAATATATTTTTGAAGAATATTGTTTTTTAATTTTATTCCCCATTATCAAGTAACTTTTATATAAAAATCATATATTAACTTGTGAAATGAAAAGTTTTTAATAAACAATGTTTATTTCACGGATTTTGTTGATGAATTTTGAAAAGGCATAAACTAACCTATTATTTTATTTGGCCCATAACCCATAGACAGTGGAATTGGTCAAGTACTGCTCTTTAAAATACTAATTTTTCGAATTGATGAGATTTAAAAAATCGAAACAACGGTGTCTTACACTAAAAATGTAATTTGGAAAAATTTAACAATTTAATAAAAACATGTTGACTGTAATTTCACTTACATAGTTTGTAAAAATTTATAAACTTTTTTAGTAAATTTTATGTTTTTGGTTTACATAAAAATTATTTATAAACAATAAATTGTTAAATTACCATAAATTTATTGTTTTATTATTATTTTCTAAGGGGACGCCCATTAATTAAATAAATTTTTTTAATTTAACCCCCTCCCTTGATGAGATTTGGTAAAGATGTGGTGGGAAAGATGGGTATTTTACTCAGAATTTAAATTCAAAACCTTTACAAAAATGATTTTTACCAGTTATGAAATACAAAATTTTCACAAAACATAAAATTTTCACACCAAATTATTTACACCCAGGAGTATTTTAAGTACAAATTGCAAATGTATTTTGTATTTCTAATACAAATTGCACATATATTTTGGTATTGTATTTTGTATTTTTATTATGTATTTCAAATATATAAATACAAAATACCAATAATATATTTTTTATAATTTTTAATATAAAATTTTGTATAATACAAAATACAAATAATAAATACCAATAGAACTTACTCTAATGCAAAACCAAAGTCGATGCTTCTCAATTTTTGAAAATTACCCAAATGTTAAAAAACTTTTATTAAATTTATTACAAGTTTGTGTTCTTCTGCACCTGTAGAAAGATTATTTTCTTTTGCTGGGTTAATTCGTTTTCCAACTAGGAGAACATTGAGCGATAAATTGTCGCCGACAATTTTAAAACATTCTATTTTTGAAAGGAAATCACTGTCTAAAAATTAGATTGTATACTAAACTGTTGAATAAAGAATGGTTTTTATTTTTATAATACTTGATTTTTAAAATTTGTTTTGTATTTGAAATACATCTTCAATTTTGTATTTTAAATGTTGTATTTTGTATTTTAAATGCTGTATATTGTATTTTGTATTTAAAACACTGTATCTTGTGTTTTGTATTTCAAATATAAATTGCAAATGTATTTTGTATTTCAAATACATTTTATCATGTATTTTGTCCACCCCAGTTTACACCACACCGTAGACCAGTAATTTTTTACAGTGTTTTACAAAGTTTTTACAAAGTATATAATAATCTATATTCTCTGAATTAAAAAGTTATTAACTGTAAATTTTCATTGACTCTCTCTCCTTTAAATGAGTTGTGGTGAGATTTTCCGGATCTCCCACCCCAATTTTAATCTCACGAAATTAATGGACCCCCCTAAAGAAAAAGGAGAACCCGGACCATACCCGATACTAACATCAGAAGTTATCCAAAGTTGTGAAAATTTTAAGTATTTGGACGTATTTTTCACCAACTGTGAAAGTAGTGAGGCAGATATTAATAGCAAAATTGTCACAGGAAAACAAGAATTTTGCAAGTAACATCAAATATGGAATAAGCCTGTAATAAAAAAGATCAAAACCATCATCTACTCATTCAAGTGCGTAACTGCGAGAAGTAACCAAAATAAATAGAAGTGGTTGAAAGGGTTTTGAAATGAACTTCTAGAAACGTTTCCACTAGAGCATGTTCTACTGACCTAATACGGTACGGACACCTCCAAAGAATGCAAGATCATGGATGGTCCAAGAAAATATGAGAATTTATTCCAGCACCAAGAAGGAAAAGAGAAAAACCAAAATTAACTTGGTAGAAAATTATTCTAGAGGCGACGAACTCTCGAGGTCTCGAAGAAGGAGATTGGGAAAACTACAAGACATGGCGTGTAGGGTGTGAAATACAAAATCAAATCTTTCATTTGATTTCTTTTCCGGACAATGAAAATTGACCGAATGACCAAATCACAATAGGCAAAAAACGAAAAAATTACTGAATGTGCTTAACATCACATGGTTGTTGTTGACCAAGTACCAAAAACATTAGAATATGACTTCGAGGCTGGATAAAAAGCATAGAAAAAGCATTTTTATTTGCTAAACAAAAAATTGTTTAAACAAAAGTTTAAGCTGAGGATGTTACCTATAATTTGGGTTTTAAAAATTTATAAGAATAAAAATTAATCTTTTCAAAATTACTTCAGGTAATTTTACGTTTTTATGATATAATAAATTACATTCCTAACAAATTAATAATATTCTTAATAAATTTTTAAATTAAGAGAATTCAGGATACTTTTCAAAACGGCCGTCTCTCCAAGCTAATAAATTTTAAACAATATTGTTCTTGTTTATGAAATGTTACCAACTTTTCTTGCAATAGTAACTTTACTTTTACAGGAAGTTCCTAAATCAATTTAAACATTTGTTGTTTTCTTTTGGTTTGCTGGGTCTTTTAAAAAAATAGTGTACCTGATTTGGACAAAAAGTGTTTTTTACTATTTATTTCCTCGCAAATACAAAAATTATGTATTTGTCAAGACATTTTTAAATTGATCTAATTCATTCAGCATTATTCTGTACAAAAATGATTAATACATCTTTGAGATAATTTTTAAAGGTTTGTTTGTTAATTTTTTTGTACTTATTGAAATAAACGACGATTGTGTATTAAACTCGTGTTCGATGTTAACAGCATACGGTTGCAGCTTTGCATAGTTGAACAATACACCATAATCGGATATTAAGTTCAATTTATGAGTTTGGTTGTCATAGGATATGCAATAAGTCGATTATAGTTTCCAAACGGAACGGCTATACCATTGGTAATTAAGCATTTCCTAATTGTACCTGTCTACAAACATGCATCAGTTTTGATGCACATGTCGCAAACCATAATTTATACGTTATGGTTAAATGTAAAACCATAACTTATTGTTGCAATTAATAGTAATTCAAACTTGGAATTTTTTTCATTAAAATCGATAGCATTTTAAGATTATGCATTATTACATTGCCAAATGGGAAATTCAAATGTCTTGTCTTTATTTGCCATTATACCGTGGAAAGTGCACTAAATCTGTAATTCAAATACCTATCAATTCCAGTATCAATTACGTGGGAGACAGTGATAAATAATAGCTGATAGATGTGTCATGTGTTACTGCACAATTGCATCTCCAATTGCATTGATTAAATTGATTTATATCTGGAAACGTATAGAGCAAGTGATATGGTAATAATTATTAATTCATATCATAATATGCGTACTACGTCCTGTTTTGAAAGCATAATGTAAACCACTTAATATGTTATTATATTCAAAGATAATTGCATTGTCGTTGTTGTGCTTCAGTAACATATGATTACCTCCAGTACATTTTTAAATTGTATCATCACTAATTTTATTAACATATTTGATCTGCATTCATCTGGAATGTACTCAAATGGAAAAATAAATATGTATAGGTACCCAGTGTAATAATAATTCATAATATTATTCTTCTTTTCTATACTTCGTATATGTAGGTTATTTCGGTATGTTTTAATTAAACTGTTTGGAAAGTAATAAAATATTTGGGAATAAATAGAAACAAAACAGTTGTAAGTAACCAGTGATGTGAAAGGGTCACTAAATGCGAGTGTTGCCATTAAACGAAGCAATTGAAGACTAACGTTAGTGTTCGAACCCCGGTCAGCTCATTATCAGTTGTTCCGGGCATAAAACTGAATTGCTTGGTTTAGGTTACGATCTTTCGTTATTTCAAAGATCGTTGATTGACCCGTAGTTGATTGTTTCCAACAAATTAGTATTGCTTTATTTTTATTGCACCAAAGTTTTCTAGTTCAATATTTTTTATTCCTTTTTCGCACCTACCAGTACGTACACTTTTATTTATTATCTCACCGAAACGTCTTGATATCGTGGTACTTACAATCATTAACACTGAAATGATATATCTAAGATTAGATGTATAAGAATCTTTTGGAAAATGTAGTAAAAATAAATGAGAGCTGGTATGGGTTATAGACAGGACTTGATTACCAATTTTACCGATGTGAGGCTAAGTGGCTGCCTGCTGCAGATAGGTTAGGTTTACGATACTACTCCAATTAGTATTATGGCTTAAGCCTGCGATTTCTCCAAATATCTACGATTTCCCATTACACTAAATTGCGAGAGAATGTATAAGATCAAAGTGGTCAAGCTATAACTAACCGGAGTAGCTGATGCGTTTTAATTTTTCTTTTACGACGTCTCAATGTAAACGCTTTGTTATGTAGTCTAAACAACGAATAACTTCAAAAAGCTAAATTTACTTTTATTAATAAATTTATAGTTTTGCAGTTTTAAAATAATTAGTGTTATTTTGAATTTTACAAATTACGCAAATACATTTTAATTTTTACAAAGCACGATTCTAAAAATTATAAGGAGGTACTTACGCATATTTGATTCTACCCCAGAAAATATTCATAGTGAAGATTGCATATGCTCGAGTTTAATGGGTTCAAAGATGCAATATGCAATTCTCTCTCGAAAAGGTTCAACCTGCAATCTGGTTAAATCGCATTTTCCTTTTTACGCCATTCAATGCAGGGAGGAATTTATACCACATATTAATGTCAAATGAACATGTTGAAATCATTTTAGGTCAAACTTTCAACTCGATTGGATTTTTTTAATTGTGAGATATTCGCCAAAATTTGTTAAAAACAAAAACATAAAATTACCCATTAAAGATATTTTTGATTAAATTTGTAATGCGATTACGTGATTATATGAATTTATATGTCTGAGTTATTTTAAGAGATCGGTAGGTCATAACATACCGACATACTGTCTACCAAGATTTATGCACCCGTATTTAAATACTTATATCCTTAAATTATGGATTAATAATACTTTAGTGGATTTTCTTTGATACTGATATAAATAATCTTACTTTTGACAGATTTATGCTAAGATTTGTTGGTTTTATTTATCAATTTAGTTAGCTTAATTGGTAGCAACACCAAATGATTTCGTCTTCTATTTCGCATATCTAAATTTCGCCTTGCGTTTAGATTATGTTATAACTTGATTGGGTTACTTAAAATTACTAATATTCTACAACAACCACGAAATAGCAACATAATATTCTAAAAAGTTAACAAACGAAAAAGTTCATGTTTTTATAATATTATTTTTAAATATGTGAAAAAATAAGTACACCCTGTAGATAATTCATTTAAATTATTGTAACATAATTTAAGGAAAATTTTGAATTTAAATAAATAAAGTGCACATAGCACATTCCATATCAAATGCAATTTATCAATGTAAACTAATCAAAACTTTATGAACTGTAATCGATGTAAGTTAGCATTTTTGTAATTTTGTATATAAATATTTTTAATAAACGTAGTTTCATCAAGACCGTCGTCTCGTTAGTACTTCCCTGCACTTTGACTCGCTTTGGTTGCTAACTTAAGACACTTTTTCGACCAATCCCGATTGAGTCTGATCGGGAGGCAACTAAAGCGCTCGAGGTACGGCATCTCCGCAAGAAGAAATTTCAATCAGCATCCACCACATTATCCTTCGGAGTTCTTCGACATGGTCCTTCGAAAAAAATAACAAGCCAGCACCGCCAGAAGAGACATTCAGCAACATCGGCAAGAGTCATCTGGAACACTGTCAAAATCAAATCCAACCGCCAAGATGAAAATTCAATCAGGCAAAGAATCTGCCAAAAATGCAATTCAAAATCCAACAAACTGTTAAGAAAAAAATTCAATCAGCCAAAGAATCTGCCAAAAAGATAATTCAAAATCTAACAAACTGCCAAGAAGCCAATCTAATCTGAAAAACGTCAATCAAGTGAAATTTATTATCAAACCAACATCAAATTAAAATGGACCAACGCAAATCACATCAACGTCGTAATGGAAACTTAACAATCAGTGGTACAAATTAATGGTACGTAAAGCAAACAAAAATGGGCAACAATACGCCAAATGCAACAACAGGGGGAAAACAAACAAATGGGCTAACAGACGCCAAATACAGCAACAATGGGGAAAACAAACATGGGCAACAATACGATAAATGCAACAACAGGGGGAAACAAACAAATGAGCCAACAGACGCCAAATACAGCAACAATGGGGAAAACAAACAGGGGCAACAATACGCCAAATACACCAACAGGGGAGAAACAAACAAATAGTTTAACTGGGGCCAAATACATCAGCAGGGGAAAACAAATGGGTCAACCAGATGCCAAGCACATCAGCAAGGAAAAAACATACAAATGGTCAAAAGGCCACAGCATTCTTTTACCAAGAAGTGAAGAAGATGAAGAAATGAGGTGACATGTCTTACAAGCATACGTCATCTGCAAGAAAACAATACATTTATTAGTACCAAGAAATTCAAAAAAAAACACAAACAAATCCAACGAAACCATTACGAAGAAAAGAATCTAAAAACCGGGCAAGATTCAAAACAAATCAAATTTAAAAATGGCTACATAACAAAAAAAAATTTAGTACAATCAAATACAAGAAATAGTCAAATTTGGGATACAAATTTGAACATCATTTCAATCAAGAGATGGCAGGAATGTTTTAATTAAAATATTTTTTAATTTTTATTTTTTCAGAAAATTTAAAAAGGAACAGCGAGGGGTTAACCGCTGGTGAAGTTTTTTGTACACATCTCATGAAGTACATAAAGTACTTCACGTGGAACATCCTCCAGTGCCTCTGCAACGGAAGATCTTCAATTTACTTCTGATAAAAATAAACTACTCGATCCGAGGGTCTGGGGAGCGTGGAACACCCTCCAGTGCCTCTGCAACGGGAGACCTTCAGTTTACTTCTGATAAAAATAAATTATTCAATCCGGGGGGTCTGGGGTGTGGAACACCCTCCAGTGCACAAATTTTGGAATGAAAAACATTCCAGAACATGCAGAACCCCAGACCAAGTAGTTTACTTTCTATCAGAAGTAAACCGAAGATCTCCCGTTGCAGAGGCACTGGAGGGTGTTCCACACCCCCCAGACTCCCCGGTTTAGATAATTTATTATTATTAAAAGTGAATTAAATATTTAAACATATCTCAAGTTTATTAAAATTAGCTATGGTCAAGTAAATGTGTTTAATTCTTAATTTGACAATTAATTATAAATTCCGTACCCTTTGGGAGGCAGATCTCTGCAACAAAATAAAAAATAAACTACTTAATCCGGGGATCTAGAGGGTGTGGAACACCTTCTAGTGCCTCTGCAACGGAAAATTTTCAGTTTACTAATGATAAAAAATAAACTACTTGATCCGGGGGGTGTGGACCCTCCATTGCTCAAATTTTGGAATCCCGTGAATTACTGCTGAATTATATGAAGTACAAAGAAGTATGCAGAATTATCATGAATTACGTTAAGTGTGAAATCAATTGTACACGATTTCCTATAGCGGTTGACCCCTCGAGGAACAGCATCAATTACTAAAAATCAATGAACCACAAAGGACAAATGAAAACCATAAGAAAAACGAAAATACTACCATAAACAATTACAAAAACAATTACAGCATAACCAACGGAGTCATTCAGCAAATTTGGAACATCAAAAATTTCATCATTCTTTTTTAGAGATGGCAGCAATATTGTTAAGATTTTCGATCTCAAAAATACAATTTTTCCTATAGAAATAGCTTTACCAAGCGAAAGAACAGACAAATACAAGCTCTTTAAGGTGAGGATGAATTTAGTCGGACTTGTAATAAGGCCCCAATTTAATTTTGAAAATTACAATTTTCCCAAAAGACATACATGTAAATGCTTTATTGCGACATATTACATCATTATAGCCAACATTCTGTCACAAGTCCGCGTGCTGTAGGTGGGTCGACAGTAACTAGCGGTGGGGAGCTACCAGTCGCTTCTTGATATGCGTCGGGTCAACATCCACACTTTTCCGAGTTGGACCGTTGTGAGGATATTTTTTAATGCGTAAAGCGCTTGTCAAAACCGCTTGTAGCGGCCGGAGTGGAGGCTGCTAAAATTGGGTTTTGACAATCGCAACTACGTCAAGACTCGGAATCACACTAAAAGTGTATTTATTTTTTAATTTGTTAATTAGACCCTCATCTTTCATAATTCGTTGTAAAATCCGAGATTCTGGTATCTTAACTGTCGCCAACCAATTTTAATTTCAGTGGGCGGGGTTGCAGTTCGAAAGCGTCAATGAGTAAATTGCATTCCAAATTAATTTTTCAAAATTTGTGAACCAACCGCAAATTTTATTTTTTTATCTGCTAATTATTAGACCCAAAGTTAATAATGTGCGTGAAGTTAGCCGTGCCGTTTTTGAAAAATTAAAAAATAAAACTTGTGCTGAGTTGTACTCGATTTGTGCTGCTTGGTGTCGTAATTTTTTTTTCGGTTTTTATGGAGACCGCGGATTTTGAGGATGGAAGTTAACTGTGCCATTTTGGAAAAATAAAAAAATTAAAGTTGTGCTGAGTTGTGCTCGATTTGTGCTGCCTTGTGCCGTAAATACAAAAATTGTATTTTGAAAAATAACATTTTTATGATCAAAAATGTATTTTATCGATGGAAGTTAGCCGTGCCATTTTGAAAATTAAAATATTAAAGTTGTACCGAGTTGTGCTCAATTTGTGCTGCTTTGTGCCGTATTTTTTCGGTTTTATGGAGATCATGGATTTTGAGGGTGGAAGTTAGCTGTGCCATTTTGAAAAAATAAAAGTTGTGCTGAGTTGTGCTCGATTTGTGCTGCCTTGTGCCGTAAATACAAAAATTGTATTTTGAAAAATAACATTTTTATGATCAAAAATGTATTTTATCGATGGAAGTTAGCCGTGCCATTTTTGAAAATTAAAAAAATTAAAGTTGTGCCGAGTTGTGCTCAATTTGTGCTGCTTTGTGCCGTAAATAAAAAAACTGAATTTTGAAAAATAAAATTTTTATGTCCAAAAATGTATTTATCGATGGAAGTTAACCCGGCCATTTGGTAATTTTCGACAGCCGAAATCTACACTTTTGACCTATAACTCATTGCAAGGTAAGAAATTTGTTGTTCGTGATTGCCTTGATAGTACGAAAAGAAATTAATAATGTCTAAAAACTTCGTAAATCTCCCTCCGCCTTCAGAATTACAAAAATTGATGCCTATAATTTTTATAAGGCTTTTTCAGTTCCTAATGTATTTCATCAAGGGGTGGGAACAAAATATGCATATTAAAACTACTGCATGGGAAAATCTTAGTCTGAAAATACTTACTTGTCGTGCATTTGCAGTTCACTTTCTTTTACAATATTCTAATTATGATTTTCTGATGACTTTAAAGCTGTTTTGATCCCATATTTAGTTTTAAATGTGTACATCTGGCCCATAGCTAGAATTGACCTGGCATCCCTCGTTGGCAATCTACAGCAGTAACCGGAAGTATGGCCTTCAATAAGCCACAAGAAGACCTAATATTCTTCACATCAGTTTTTGTTTTATTTGTATCAACGTACTATCTTCAAGGAGGACTGCTAGAAAATGTCTTCGCACCACGCCATCAAAGAAGATTGTTACAATCTCAATCAATGTGTTCGATTTTGCCTAGAATCCCTCAACCGGTCGTCCTTCCTTTATAAAATCTTAATTCATCTGCGACTTCAATAAATTAACCGAATTAAAAATATTAAATGTTTTTCTGTTGGCATTCCAAGTAAACAAATAGTTTAAAATGTTAACCAATATCTATAAAATAATTCTACTACTATTATGTAGTGTGTATAGCACAGGTTTAATAAAGATGAAAGATAAATCTAAATATTTTTCGAACGAAAGGGTAATAAAATGTAAAACAATATTAAAGTCGCTAGTTTACTTAAACAGAAAGAATCTGGAATCGATGCACTAAAACTTTAATTCTTAAATATTTACATGGTCATAACAACAAACATTTATTGTTATCGTTTCTGAAAATTTATATAAGATTTTATTTTATGACATCGGTTTACACATCAAACGTCACATTTCGTATTAAATTCTACAAATTTTGTAAACGTACATGATTATAGAATACAGAATTTGCAGGACTTAACTATACAGTAGCTGGAAGTTATTTTAGATTTTATCTAAAACTTGTATCGCTGGCTTGTTCACCAACAGATTGGAATTTGAACAAGATTTTCAAACTTGTCATATAATCGTATTTGATTTTGATATCGGGAAAATTTATATTGAGACGAGCGCTATCGTAGTTAAGGAACCGATTTTTTTGTGACGAACCTTTGTGAATAACGATCAGGTTTATTGCTGCATACAGGTAGGCAACTATGTAGTATGTATGGGTTACCCATATACAGAAATCTATTAATATTGTAATGGGGAGCACATGTTATATGCAAATTAAGAGTGTTCGATTTCAATCTAATAAAATCAATCTATTGTTCTTATAAAGCAATAAATAAATTAATATTTTAAAGTTTACATTCGTGCATTTCTGTTTTAAAACTTACAATAGTTAATTTGAATATCGGCTATCAGCATTACCAATGGTATTTATAATATCTGATTTGTGAATAACGTTCTGGAAGTTTTATAAAATCCTATCTATGTGTATATCAATTGTTTTAAAACGTGGTTCGTGTATGATTTTTAGATTAATTACTGCAAAATGTGCGATTATAATTTTAAGAGTTTTTGAGCTGCGGTTTTGAATTAGTTCTACCTTCAGTAAACTCTTCCGAAGTAAGAGAACTAAATTCGAATCCGGACAAGACCACAATTCTAAAGGTATTTCCTACCGGAAACCGGTTAAATGCTCTCGAATCCGGAAATGTCGGCTGCCGGAATAAATACACATATATTCTTAACGTGACTCGTAGTGAATCTCTTTTAGGCACAACAAACCCCTTCCATAAAACCCTTAATCATGTATGCATAAGTAACATAATTTATACATTTTTAGTAGAAAATATTCAAATTTTTTAATTTTGCGACTAATCAATGTGTCTTTAAACAAAGTTTCAACGAGAAACCGTCCAAGAGAAGTTGATTGCGAATAATCCCCGAAGAGGAGAGAAATTATGAGATTAAAAGACGAACGTAGCCTTCAGGAGACCCTTTGACTTTGAGATTAACCGTTATTTATAGGGTCATCAACGATCCATTGCTCTATAGGCAATCAGTGATCATTCAAGGATGGTAATTTAGAATTAGCTGGCTTTAGTCTTCATTATAAGTTAATCGAGTCTCTTGATTTACGTACTACATATTTTATTTCTAATAAATAAATTAACATTATATACTTTAGGTAGGCTCAAAAATTTTTTTGACCCACCGAGAAACGCTTACTCGGTCGTTATTCGAAAGTTGATAATTTTCGTCTCAATTATTATCTATAGATATTCAAAGTTAAGATGATTACTATAAGCTTAACAAAGTGAAGGTACACAAACAGCGACTCGTAAAAATAACTTATTAAATTACGATCAGGTGTGTAAACAGATTATCTGAAAACGACTTAACCTTAGCAATATACACGTATGTTGCGGTGAAAGTGAAAAGGAAGTCGTAGAGCAATTTAAGTTAGAGTAAGATAAAACAGATGAAGGGTTAAAATAAAGGGCAAAATAAATCCTTAGTCTAGTGTTTGTCTAACTGAAGCTTAAGAACACTAATTATCAAAGTTGGAAACTGTATTAAGATTATACCAAGGTGAGGTGGTATTAAATATTGTCAATTTAGCAATTTAGGAACTTCTGCACGTGATTTTAGCTGTTATTATAGATAATGGTATGCTAAATGAGTTGACTTTACGGTAAGCAGCCCGCTTTGTAGGATTATTTGACAGGTGACGTTTTACACCGCATTTAGGTTACACTAACGGCGTGTTTTACATCCTATATGCTTGTATGTAAGCTAGTAAATATGCACGATATAATGGAGCATAAAGCCACCAGTCCGCAACTTTTGATTATAATTCTTTAACCTTACGAAAATTGTACATTCCGGTGTACAAACGAACAACAGGTTGTTTTTTTAATCGCACAAAATTTGAGGAAACCGCAGAAAAATTTTCTTTTCAAATCCCCCAGGCCAAAGGAATCGGAGGTACTGGCGCAACAAAAGTGTTCAATCTCCTGTTACGTTTGCAAGACAGGTCGAACCGTGCAATTAAATTGTTTAAAAAGTTATTTTTCTTACTTATTTCAAATAATTAATAAACACCAAAACAATAAAATACTCGATTCTTATCGCGGTATGAAATTATTCCATCACGAAGAACCGTGACCCGTATTTTACACAGGTAATTATTTAATGTGCCATTATTATTATAAATTGCTTAAAATGTTTGGAATATTTTATGAAAAGAAAATGCATTCTAAAAATTTAAATAAAAATAAAAATTTTAATGCGGTCGTTCTTAAATGCATGTTTTCAATTGTGAAGGGCAAAGCTCGTGCTACACCCCGTGAATCGTTATGGTTAACATATTAAAACACAAAATTTATAATAATAAATTAAAAATATATATCTGACAAATATGAGTGTCTAGGAGTACGACAATATTACATTACTTATCATGGCACGGACTAATAGCGGGTATTGTTATTGCTACCGTATTCTTCTTGGGCGGCGACTCCCTGCTGCACAAAATTATAACTAACTCTACTGCTTTTGACCCGCAATTTTTAATATTGTCATTAAATGATCCGTTTATGATCAGTTATTGCTTTTCGGTTAGCCTTTAATCTTTTATTAAAAATTAAAATTTTAGCTTTTTTTTCTTGATAGCTGCGAGGAGCACACCATGAAATGATAGACAGAATTCTAATAAATATGTATATAACTTTGCTACAGCTAATAACGCGTTTAATATTATATGTGTCAGTCGGAATGATATTGATACCCGGTTCATAAAAAAAATTCTTCGCACCGATTTTAATCACGTCAAATCCAATGCTTCTCTGTCTCTTCCGCTTTATTTTCCAATATTAAAAATAAGATAGGGTATAAACATTTGGAAAAATAACGCGTTTTTGATAAATCAGGCGTAAAGAAAGCGGTTAGTTTGATGAGGGATCAAAATGACTGACTGACAACAGAACAACCCACACTGTCAAAAATTTCTATCGGAATTTTTTTCGTTCAAATTGTACTCTGATTGAACGGTGTTATATAATAAAGAATCTCCTTCTAAATTTATATTACATACATCAATTAGAGTATTTAGACGAAAAATGTTCTGATGAAAATAATGTAGAAATCATCTCGAAGGAAAATTATTTTAAAAGATTTCATTCATTTTTACGTTCGTATAAAAAGTTTAACCCAAATGCTAATTATTTATTTTTAGTCAGAAACTTGCATGAAACAGTTTCACGACCCCGTTTATACAACACCGTTCTATTCTATCGGACACGGGGGTGGACACCATACTTGTTGCATCTCATTCAAACTCAGCGGGGTTTTGTGTATCGTGATATAGGTAAAACTACCTTACCTACTGGTTTGTCTATTTAGAGCAGGCCACATTTGTTATGACGCAGTTTTAACTGGTGGTTCTTAAAATTCATTCAACTCTATCCACGATTAGATTATTTAAAAATTTCACAATCAATGGTAATTTATATTTATTAAAGTACATAATTTTCGGTGAATAGAACAGTTTTACATCTCACAATGCAGTATTCAATAATTTTTTTTAATACGAAATCAAGTCTGTTATTTAGAAGGCTAAAGTTCTTTTTAAATTAGTGGTTGTCAATTGTATTTCTTTCTGAGATTTGCTGAGAAGAACTGCTTCTTCTCTTTATTATTCTACACGTATTGACAGCATCGCGCTGAAGAATGTTTTAATCAAAGTGTAAGTTGACAGCAAAAATGATCAAGAACTGATGTCTACACGCCCTTCTTCACTTGCGTTGCTACAGCTAAAGAAATTAAAAAGTAAAAATTAAAACCGAGCAGTAGGTACCATACTACCAAGGACTTCAAAATAAACCAAATAAATGTGCACTTGAACTCGCCATTTTTTGTGACGTTGAACTACCTTACTTAGTTTGACAAATTTTTTGAATATTTCGAGGTCAAACCGTCTGAAATAAAAAGTTACTAATTACATTGCTACCGTAAAGTAGATTTTGCAGGTACAAAATAATGTTTTTACGTTTTTGGTTACAAAAAAACATAAATTTCTGGTTTAACATATTACAGAATTCCACAATTGCAGAATGTGTAATTTTCGAATCATTTTTTCGAGAAGTTGATAGACCTAATAAATATTGTTTTCATCCCTATTATATAATATCATACTAAGGCCGGTATTCTGTAACTCGTCCTGTACGTAAAGATCCTTTGAAAAATGATAAATCTTAGTTTATACGCAAAATTTGGACACATTTTTTACATAATTATTTTACATCGAAACCAAGCTTTTCCTTTGTGAAAGAATTTTTTATAAGGGATTAGTTACAGAATACCAACCTAAAAGTATCTAAAGTACGCATATTACATCAAAACTCCCGGAAAGAATTACAATACCAAAATCTTTAACTCCATTAAGAGTAACAACATACTGTCCATGCAATCAGACAGAACTAGCACTGTTAGAGTGTTTCAAAACCTTTAACCATGCCTGTCTGAGGAGAGGAGGCGACCAAGCAGGTGCTGGGGTTTCTGTATACAATACTTAATAACCAGCAGTGTAGCGTAAAGCATACACCGGCCGACTGGAGAGCGGTAAACCGCGGTTCGACTCTAGTCGAGTCGAAGACACTGCTGTGATCAAAGGTCCAATATCAATCTGTGGACCGTGGGAAGGCAACGAAACCCCCCCATGAATTATATTCCCATGAAAATTCATCTTGGCTTCGGCCAAGCTGGGTCACGACGCTTCTGTCAAGAAGCAAACGATGAAGAAGAAGAAGAAGAATACTTAAGCACCGAATTTGAATTTTATAATCGGATTTATTCGATGTTAAAATATCAGGAACGGTCATTAGCCTGGTTTTTAGCGCGATCAACTACTAACGTAAGGCGCCCTGTTCGAATCCGCACAGAGGCTCACTATTTTATATGACCGTCTCCGTGCTTCGGAAGGCACGTAAAGTCTTTGAGGTACTAAATGCTAGAAGACCCTTTTGAGGATCGGATAGACGACTTCGGTTGTAACCCTGCTTGGAGAAGCCAAAATATATATGTAAAATAACTGTAAATATTGATGACATCAATCGTTAGTTGAAACATAATTTTCAGTTCGGTTAGGATGTGAACAACAAAACATGCACCGTACACCACTTTACAAGAATACACCCCAAGCATTTAAACCACATTGCGATGAATCGTGATGAAATCAGCTAAGTACAAAAACCAGGGCCGTACCTGTCCCAGTTGCAACATTCGGTTCCATTAATTTATTATAACCAGAACTATAAACCTATTGTACAATGTTTTGGACAACAAGTGATCTCAATGCAGAGTGCATCACAAGTTAATCTCGTACAAATGTCAAATTAGCAAGTAATACCAAGGCAAATACAATAATTATTAAAAAAAATCCACAAGTGGATACAACACAGTATGCTGAATCACCCCAACATTATGTATCCATGGGAAGCTCTGACTTACCACCGTTATCTAAAAACACGGAATGGAAAACCATAGAGAATCATAAAAAACGAAGTAGAAGCCCCGAGCAAGGCAGGAGGAGTAACAAAAGAAAATGAGCTACTACTAGTTAAATTCTCCCATTCAAATAAATAATAGATTTACATCACTAGAAGAGGGCAACGAAGAACTGGAGGAAGTACAAAATGTAAAGCCGACCAAACCTAACCACCACTAATCTTCGTCGACAGAGTAAAAAATATAAGACTTCTGGAATTACTGAATACTGCAGTCAAAGACAATTATACCATCAAAGTCGCAAGTCTCTTTGAAATCGGAAGAAAAATTATCAAAATTAAAAATTGAGTATTTTTGTGGTTTTGGTGCGGAATTTCGGCATGCTGTTGTGCTTAACGACTTTATGGCTTTTTTTCAACCCCCAATTCTTTCTTCCTATACTAAAAAGTTGTGAAAAAGCAATATTATTAGTCTTGGTGCAGAATATCAACTTTTCATTTTTTCTCACCTTAACAGGTGTTTTTATCCTTACTAAGAGTGGTCTTCTATCCTACCCATGAAAAGAAGTTTGACTTGTTTCCAGTCCACGTCAATGTATTCATTTTTAACTTATCTGTGATAGGGGACTGAATTGTGGTTCATTATTGTTAAACCAATTAAGCAACGATAAGGACTTTAGAAAGAATAAACAGACAACCTGTCGTAATAATTATTTATACATAGTACATGTAACTAACTTTTGTTCTTAATTTGCATCTGAGAAGCTAAAGATGTTAAGAAAGATTATAAGTAATTTTAGTGGCGAACTCGAGGGTGAACCGCTAGAGGAACACGTGTACTTCAACTTCACACTTTACGTACTTTATCATAATTCTCCATACTTCTTCGTAATTCATATAATTCAGCAGTAATTCACGGGACTTCACCTACTTCATTGTATTTCACGTACTTCATCGGTATTTCAGACACTTACCGAGATTCCAAAATTTGTGCACTGGAGGGTGTTCCACACCCCCCAGACCCCCCGGATTGAATAATTTATTTTTTATCATAAGTAAACTGAAGATCTCCTGTTGCAGAAATCTACCCCTCACGGGGTACGGAATTTATAATTCCGTATACTTTTACATTTACTTGGCTATAGCTAATTTTAAAAAACTTGGGATATGCTTAAGTATTTAATTCACTTTTAATAAAAATAAATTAGTTAAACCGGGGGATCTGGGGGGTGTGGAACACCCTCTAGGGTTTTTGGTACGGGAGATCTTCAGTATAATTCTGATAAAAATTAACTATTCAATCCGGAAGGTCTGGGGGGTGTGGAATGCCTTCCAGTGCCTCTGCAACGGAAGATCTTCAGTTTACTTCTAGTATAAAATAAACTACTTAATTCGGGGGGGTGTGGAACACCCTCCAGTGCCTCTGCAACAAGAGATCTTCAGTTTACTTCTGATGAAAAATAAACTCGATCCGGAGGGTCTGGGGGGTGTGAAACACCCTTCAGTACCCAAATATTACAATGCAGGCAAACATATTCAAGGTTTGAAAATTTAGTAGAAACTCTCCGCTACCGTTTTAGTTTTCTAAAAAAATTATGACATATTCTTGGGGGAGGGTCAATAAAATCAGGTAAAGCGAAAATAAATTATGTACAATCATGCACAAACGATTTTTAAGATTATTTTTAAAATCGGGAGGGGAAGCTAGCTGGTCTCCAGTCCCCAACTAATTTTCTAAATAATTCAAAAACAAAAAAGGTTCAACCAAAAATAAAGAAAGAAAACAATAGATTTAAACTTTTTTAAATTAAAAACTCATCCAATAAGACCACAACGAAATAACCAAACACACAACAAAACAAAAACAAATCAAACACCTGATTGGTTATTTCGTCAAACTTCCATGATATTCAAACAAATGAAATAAAAAAAATTACAAAATTAACTAAGAAATCTAAGTTTAATTTAATTAATTGATTACTATTAAACTAGCAACGACCAAAACTTTTAATTAGTAAAATAATGACCGCCAAAGGTCTATTCAACGTTTAAGATAAAAAAATGTTAAGAAAATCCACTAATGTATATTAATTTGCTATCAAATAATTTATAATGAATACACGTGTCTTATCTATGATGCACATTGACCGTAGCGCATGCTCATAAGCTAGGTTCAACTTCATGTAATTCACCAAAAATTTACTAACTTCATGATACTTCACTTGTACTTCAATATACTTAACACGTATTTTACCTACTTTACACGTACTTCATGTATTTTACCAGTACTACATGTACCTCACAAGTACTTCATGTACTTCACAAGTATTTCATGAATTTCACAAGTACTTCATGTAGTTCACATGAGATTTCATGTACTTCATGAGATGTGTACAAAAAATTCACCAGCGGTTAACCCCGGCAAACGACTCGAGTACGATCAAAGACCTACAAAAGATTATGCTTCATGAATCGAGCTCTAGAAAACAGGAGACATCATAAATTGATCGAAAGCTCGATTTATTCCTATAAGTCAAATAAAAAATTTAGTTTTTACCTAGAAGTTGTTTTCATAGGGGTAAAATATAAACAATGTCATGGTTAATTTTTTAATTAAATGTTAACCCAGGTTAGTTGCGCAAAATTTTAATTCGAGGGTTAACCGCTGGTGAAGTTTTTTGTACACATCTCATGAAGTACATGAAGTACTTCACGTGGAACATTCTCCAGTGCCTCTGCAACGGAAGATCTTCAATTTACTTCTGATAAAAATAAACTACTCGATCCGGAGGGTCTGGGAGCGTGAACACCCTCCAGTGCCTCTGCAACGGGAGATCTTCAGTTTACTTCTGATAAAAATAAACTATTCAATCCGGGGTCTGGGGGTGTGGAACACCCTCCAGTGCACAAATTTTGGAATGAAAACATTCCAGAACATGCAGAACCCCAGACCAAGTAGTTTACTTTCTATCAGAAGTAAACCGAAGATCTCCGTTGCAGAGGCACTGAGGGTGTTCCACACCCCAGACTCCCGGTTTAGATAATTTATTATTTTTAAAAAGTGAATTAAATATTTAAACATATCTCAAGTTTATTAAAATTAGCTATGGTCAAGTAAATGTGTTTAATTCTTAATTTGACAATTAATTATAAATTCCGTACCCTTTGGGAGGCAGATCTCTGCAACAAAATAAAAATAAACTACTTAATCCGGGGGTCTAGAGGTGTGGAACACCTTCTAGTGCCTCTGCAACGGAAAATTTTCAGTTTACTAATGATAAAAAATAAACTACTTGATCCGGGGGGTGTGGACCCTCCATTGCTCAAATTTTGGAATCCCGTGAATTACTGCTGAATTATATGAAGTACGAAGAAGTATGCAGAATTATCATGAATTACGTTAAGTGTGAAGTCAATTGTACACGATTTCCTCTAGCGGTTGACCCTCGTTTTAATCAGAAAATGAGATTTTGCAAAGTCACTTTTTATTCTAAATTAGGTTGTTCTTCCTTTTTCAATGGTAAGTAACAAAATTTCTTACCTTGGTTCCAAATCTTCAACTTGTAACTAGTAAAAGTTTAAACGTAATTATTATATTTTAACATGAAATAAGTAATATGTGAAGTGTGGACGTGCCTTAAGGGAGATATACACCTAGAAGCCGGAAAAAAGGTAATTTTGTGAATTTTTCTAGGAAAACTATTTGAAATTTTGGATTGTGAGTTTAACTATCTATAAGTATACACATTCAGGAATATTTATAATTTTTTATTTAAAAATATCAAAAATAAACAAGGATATTGTACGATCCTTGGAGCATCGTAAAAAATTTGCGTTAACGGTAACCACTGGCGTTTCTTCAAAAATCATCTGAGAAAAACAAAACAAAAAAATTATTAAATTAGATACTATAATCTAGTACTTGTCATAGCCGATTTTGAAAATATTGATTTATGACAAAATAGGAGACGTTTGAACATAAAAAGTCATTTTTAGACCAAGAATTAGTAATTATTTTGCCTATAAAGCAAAAACTAAGTAACGAAAAGAAAAATCCTATGACAAGTACTAGATAATGGTGTGTAGAATAACCACAAAAATTCAATGCAATCGGTTCATTGGTTTTCTTGCAATTTTGGGTACCGATTTGAAAACGTAGTTTTGAGTAAAACGCGTTTGAAAATTTGAGAATGAATAAATCATGAAATTTGTTAATTTACATGGAATCATTGATACCAGGCCCATAGTGTAAATCTTCTACGGTCGACGGAATGTTCATAACTTCTAAATTTTGTTGTCGATGACCTATTCGACCTTCTTTCGTCTGTTCTTGCGCTTGCAGCTTGGCTTTTGCTAAGCGAGTTTCGTCTTCTTGGGCAGCGTACAAATGCGCTCCCGATCCGACCGATATTCCTAACACGTTTATGACTTCCAACAATGAGGTGACACCATTGATGAATGTGCATGTTGCAAGAAATACTGCAATGTTAACAATTTTCGCCTCCTTGTTCATCGTTTTGGAGCTATCTTCCAAATAAGTTGGTCTTCGAGACAGAAATGATTTTAAGAGTTGCTGTCTGTTGAGCCGTAATGGTAGAATGTTGCCCATATAGTTTTTCATGTCATCCTTGGAATTACAGTTTCTGCGAATAGCTAGCTATAGTAAACGCTCAGTTTATCTATAAACTTTGCCGTCAGTTTGTTTTGCCGCCGGATTCCAGGCTTATTTATCGAAATGTTGACTTGGCGTTTTACCAGATATTCTTGAGACCTCAAGCTTCAAGAAAATGTAAAAACAAAATCGAATTTTTCATTATGCTAGGTGTATATCTCCTTAAGTAGATTGATTACTTTGAACTCTTGGAACATTAGAATCCATCAGTCTAAGTATTCGCTGATGGGGCAGGTACACAATCATATTATTAAAACGAATGTTTAATGTTAACAATCATTAGAACGCTGATCACGTTTCTTTTGTTGATATCAATAAATAGACGTACTTTGCAAGAGCGCATTCATGGACGGTAACTACATCGCTCGATCATGTAATTGTTAACTAAATAAATAATTGTTAACCCAAAACCACGAATATTCTGATAGTCAAAGGCGATCCAATATTTCAATAAAACTGATCATATTTTAAACTTGTGTATGAAACTTGGAATATATGTCAATTCTTTGCTATCATTGGGAGGATAAATTGAAATATTGTTTAGTTTGTGTTTATGTATATTTATTTCTCCATAACACCTCCAATGGACTCATGAATTGATAAAGGGCAAGGTTTAAACGCTTTCTTTTTAAATAAGTGGAATACCACTTTTTGTTTTACAATTTAACTTTCTTAAAAGTTATTCGGTTTAAATAAGATGAAGATTTTGGGTTAATACATAATATTATGTGAATATTACAAAATCAAGAAAGAAATTATTGTTTTTGAGCCAACATTTTTCTTCTTCCTATTTTATTATTTTAACTAATTGGCGTCGCAAGATCAATAGCGCTATTTATATAAATTGCATTAATAGAAATATTGAAACAAAGTGTTTAGGTTTAAATAGTTTTATGTATTTAAATGTATTAATAAAACCACCCTATGTGTAATATCGCAGAATTCCTTACCGCAATGACCGACTATGCCATCGTTACTGCTTTACGACTTTGTATTAGAATATTCTCCCACGATATTATGTGTGCTTATAAATATTTAAAGCGATCTTGTACTTTAAATATGCGATTTTATTAGTTTTATACTCAATTGTTTTTTATTAATTTTAATATGTAAACCATCTATTTTCGGAATAATATTCAATTTTGTCATAAAACATTTTATGGGATCGTTATAATAGTTAACGCATAGGTTTGTGATGGTCTCAATATTGGTCATAAAATTATGCAAAAAACTTAATCTAGCATCAGCTTCATATTGAGAGAATATTTAGTGCTGAAAATAAGACTATAAATTTGCACGTAGTCGGTAAATTGAAATATTTGACCCCCATAAACACTGTTATGCTGCAATGGAATTCTAAAATCGACATGTCGCGTCAGTTAGGCTATATATAGCAAATAAATATTTTACACGTTTTATTTAATGCCAACTACTTTGCTGGTTGTGAGAAATCCAAAGGGTATAATAAGAAACCACTCGAAATTTAAGGTTAAACGATTTTGATCTCATCTTAGCCAATCTATTGTATGCCCAAAGCTTTCTTTAATCTTCACATAATTTTTTATTTCGCTTTAATGCTGTTTTGAATCATCAATAACTTATTGTCAGAAATAGATTGAGAAGAATGTAGACGTTTGTCACAGCATGAGAGAGGGTGGATTGTGAAGTTTATAACTGAATAGAACAAATATAACTTTATGGATCGATGATTTTCTAAAATTTATGTTATAAAGAAGGTTGGCGACGTTTTTAACAATTTTTATAAGAAAATTAAACATACGTTTATAATAATGCCGAATATTAAAAATATTAAGGAATTTAATAAAAAAACAAAATATTTATACATAATTATGTATAGCACTAGGTCGTATAATTTTCACGGAGGAAGGTGAGAATGATCTCAAAAAGGTAGATCGATTCCTTTGATCAAATTATGATAAAGCTCCAATAAGATATGGATTAGTATAAAAAATAGAATCCGGACTTACGTGACAAGCCAGGTGTTTTCTCTAAAGAACGGACAACCGATCGCTCGGTTTCAAACGACATTTGGAAGATTACTTGAGCGACAAATCCCACCTTCAAATGTACGTCAAAACCATTGATCAAAGCAAAGATTATAGTGTTTTATTGTGTTCTTTAAGTTTTTTCACGGACGTAAATTAAATCTGACCTGATATTAAATCGATATCGGAGATTTCTGAAGTCACTCCACTTGAGTTTTGTTCCCACCAAAATTCGATTTTATTAATGGCGAATGAAAATTCTACGAATTTTTATTACATTACGCAGAGGTTATTAATTTTTTAAATACCACTTTAATTGCTTTTATTAGTTGGTGTAAACATTGAGTTATAAATTAATTTATTTTTCAATTTTTTGCAATAAAGAATTTGCTTCTATCGATATTTCTTAATTAAGCTTGTCATAATGTCAATTTGTTTAATCAACTAGTTTTCTGATGTTAATAATAATTTTTCAACAATATCAAACAAAATTTAAAGTGACTCGAGCTGAAGTTATGACCGCAGGTTGTGATTACCTGCAACATAAATTATTTGATGGAATATAATTTTATGCACAGAGTGATTAAAAAATAATTGCAATCTTTCCACCACAGAAAGACGTAAAACTGTGTATTCTAAGAGTAAGTTCAATAATCTTTGAAACCTACGAATTTGTCTGCGCTCTAGGTGCTTGCTTTCATTCCAAGTTTCTTATAGTATATTTTTGGGTTTTATGAAAAAATATTGTGGTGTTACTTTATTGAAAGCTGTTTAATGTGTAGAATTTTATTTGGTAATTTATAATTTTATTGAAACGTAAAGCACCTTTTTTTAATTCTTTTGTTGATATTACAAAGGCAACCTTTGCTATTGTTGCTTTTATTATTGTGGCAACTTTAAAATTTCATTTTTTAAAACGCTGTGCCTTTCCTTTAATTTTATAAAAAAAAATTAAACTTCAGAATTAATTAGGTGTATTATAATATTAAACGCTCAAAGGTTGATTTTCTAAAATAAATTAAAAATCGTGAAATAATTAGGTTTACTTTTTTAAATTATGCATAGTGAAAAGTGACTGACATATTAATAATACGATAGCCTTACTCTTTTATATCCAATAGTGATCTATCTAATATTGTTTTATCTATACGTTAAAACTTAAACCCATTGTAGTATACCTTTTTGGATAAACAAGAGAGACTTTTGTGTGAGATTTTATTTATTGAATTTAAAATCTGTCAAACCCATAACTAAATTAAACTGACACTTAAGTTTTTGGAATTCACATATCGAATTTGTATGCGTAGGTGCTTTATTAATAACTGAAGTATAAAATTAGTTTTGCTGGAATATAAACTTTCGTAATTTCGATTTAGGTAATTTTGTATTAGATGGTTTCAAAAATATTACGTTTTTAAAATCTTTTAATTATTGCGTTCGACTGAAAAGCCCAGAAGCGGGCAGAAAATTGAAATTCTTAAAGAATAAATTGGCAATATCTCGAAAATTAATGCAAATTTAAATAAATATGGAACATCTCTCATAAATTGCGATTTAAAAATCCGATAATAATTTATTTTCATTTCACCAAAGTTTGAAATTAATTCAGCTTGAAGTTATGCTGCATATTTTAAAGGATGTTCTACATTGATATTTATTTAATGACTTATTGAAATTTGATTATTTTAGGGACCCGCTAATTTTATAATACATTTTTAAATACTCGCTTCCAAAATTTACTGCTTTAATTAGAAAAAATTTAAATAATTTAAAAAAATATTTTTCTACGACCAAACTAGCTAATTTCGACTACACGTTTAAAATAAATATATAATAATTTAAATTTTCCTTTGATATAATCAAAATCAAATTTAGTGGTAATAGGAAGCCCTAAAGGGATTCATTTTTTTACTAATATTTAGATAACTTCTTGAAGCCTCAAAGTAATGGATAATGACAATTTAATAGCCGACTAGCATTATAAAGTTCACATTAATGGCCTTAAATTTAAATTGTCCATAGGACAACCAACCAACGTATGTCGACCAAAAAAATTTTATAAGTGATAAATTAAATCACATCACAACAATATTCATCGCTCGATTCCTTCAGGTAATGTTTTTAAAATTGAACATGCACAAAATAAGAACAACTGCACCCTGTCATCAATTTAATCTTTTGGAAATCGATGGAGCTTTAAAGAAGAAAATAACAGTCAATTGTTGCTATATACATACACTGGATTTATTTATCGACAATGAACAGTGTCGCCACAAACAACTTATGGTCGTTAAAAAGCATGATTTTGTCATTTTGAAAACTGATTGTCATCAACCAATATGTTTATTATATTTTTGTATTCAATGATTTTTTTATACCATTTATAAATTTAGTGCCACTTAAATGAGCAACCGTTCAGTTCAAGGTTAAATTGTGAACCTACCAAGAAGACTAGCTCAGAGGCTTTTCTTTCTTGTATTTACCAAATCAAAACAAAATTGATAGGTATTAATATAAAAAATTGGTTTTAATGCATTAAACAATTTTGAAGATAATTGCACTATTCAGAAATGGTATTATTAATTTCGTATTATAAATCGATTTAAGAAATTCTTACCAGCACGATTTGCCATTTTTAAAATTGAAATTAAATAGGTAGTATTGCTTTATTAAAATTTTATTAAATATTCTCAAAATAATCGTAAATTAAAGCCTTTGTCCATGCAAGAACAAGTTAGACAGGCATTCACAAAAGTTTTTTCCATTTATCTTCAATCTATAGCTACCAACATACGCAAACCATTATTTCAAAAGCTTATCTCCTTTCAAATATTCAAATCAAAGACTTCAATTGAAAACCAAACTTTAGATATCTGAATATGAATAAACTTCAATCTTATTGATGATTTATGCAGGTGTACATTTAAATAAAGTAGTTTTGAGTTTCTTCAACATAAATTTTGTTTTTGAATTAAGATAATGAAAGACGAAACTTACTTCAGAATTAAACATAATGAAACCGAAAGTAGAAGATGTTGAATCTCGAATTTCTTTAAACGGTTTAAAATGTATGAAAGTAAAAACGTTGACTTTTTAACATTTTTTCCAAAGCACAGTACACAAATTTTCACAATAATTTTCTTTCGTGACAAGAGAAAAATTTCCCAACCAAGTTACACTGTTATACATACCAATATAATAATATAACCTTAGTTTCGTGACAAATAAGCCCTACTTTCTACACAATTTTCATCACAATAATTTCTTCCTTCTAGTAATTTTTCAAATATTTATTTATTTTTTACCTTCAATTTCTCTGTATTTCGCATCATTTGTGTCATTTTGTATTATCTACGCTGTGCTTCAATTTATTTGTAAAGAAAAGCAAACTTGTAATACATGCGACGTGCAACCCCTTCATATATTGGCGTGTAGAGGTTGCATAGCTTGTTTTATTTTGGGACGCCAACTTAAAGATGTACCTGTTGGAGTATCTGATTACTTCTTACTGATCTTCCAGTGCAGTTTACAAGCCCACTTATGGATTGTCAAGAACAATCGTTATTGCATCCCAAATAGGCGTGCTCCATTACGCCACTTGTTCGGTATTATAAAGTCATAAAAGTAAGATATTAGTAAAATTCTAATATATTAATAATAAGTTTAAATCTAATTAATAATTAAGAATGGGCATCTTTATTTTTATTTTTAATAATTGTGCAGCTCCGAATCTAAACTATGCAGTTCTTATTGACTAGGCTTATAGGTGAATTTTCGAAGATGTAGTATGTGTATATGATGAAAAAAGGCGCCATCCTGGCATTTTGATTTTTGCTTTACTATCAAAATTATTTTTTAAATTAACTTTTCAAGTTACGTTTTTAAAGATACCTAAACAAATATTAATGTATCCTTTGAAGCAGGAGAAACGTAGGTGAACCCAAAAAAAAAGAAGATGAACAGACCGGGATACAATAGGAGCGTAACGAACTTCAATTCTAGAATGTGGTAGCGGTGATATTGATGATGATGGTTTAATTATTTAGTTTTATTCATAATGGAATATTCTATAGCTTTCATTATTGACACTTATATTTTTTTGAAATTATTTGTTCACAATATATCATGGAAGTAGTTTGGGAGTGTTAACCACACTCTAAAACCTCCAAATTTTTTGACAAAATTGAATTTAACACTCGAAATTATACACAATTTCGAATTTAGGAATAAAAGCACAATAATTAAAAATAATTACAAAATTTTATAAACATTTTTAACACTATAATCTTTAAAGGCAGAAATATTTGATTTAAAAATCTAGTGTAATTAAAAAGCGGATTCAAAACGTTGAAATTTTTCAAAATAAAGTCAGAAAATTTCAAATAATTTTCAGCTATTTGGCACAGCCAGAAGAATAAATGAAAATATGCCAGAGGAGGATGATAAAATAACTAAAATGCTAGAGAGAGTTTTATTGTTTCAAATGCAATTCAGAAAATAGTATATTACAGTACTAGTGAAGAAAGCACGTGTTTTGCTCACGCATGGGCCAGTTTACACACGAGGCGCTAGCCGAGGTGGAATGGCTCATAAGTGAGCAATTCATTCTTCACGAGTGCTGTATAGCGTTTTGTTTGATCCTGCAATTGAAACGTTACTAAAACTAATAAATTTTATTAATAAAATTATTAATTTAATATAAATATGTAAATCAAGGTAGATAGTATATATTGCGTTGCTATGGTTTGTGTAAACAAAATAAAACATTCGCAAATTAATTAATTTGTAAAGTTAAAATCGTTTTAATGTTTGAAAATATAGAGCAAGAAGACGATATTATTGTGCCTGAAGACATTTTGAAAGAAGCTGATGCCGTTACATTTAATATACTGCCTGCAAAATCTAAAGCAAGGTACTTAAAAGAACTAGAAAAATTTCGTGATTGGATGAAATCAAAAATGTATGTGTTATGTAGATTACATAGTAATTTGTTTATTTTTCCTAGTTTTCCTAGTTTCAGCGAAAAAAAGAACGGGCAACATTTTTCATGCAGCGAGTGGGCGAAAGTAAATTACACTCACTACTTTCGCCCACTCGTTGTCATAGAAATAATTTGTGTGAGCAAAACAAATACTTTCAGGCAGCGTAACTAAGCAAGAAACAACATGTTTCTATGGCAGGAAACTAAATTAAAACTGATATAGTTCTTTGTAATTTTTGTGCCATGTAGAAGGAATAGTCTGGAAAACATAAAAAAAAAATTTTTTTCACTTATTTTTCCACTCCGTCACTCCCATAACTCTCCTTGCTTCTCTTCTCCAGAGCATAAGCCGACATATTTATCTGCATGTACTTTTCCGTTACCACCCTATCTTATCTCCTGAACCGCTGCTATGTTGATTTTGTATTTCAATAGTTCCTTGCTGTCTTGTACATTTTTCTCTCTCTTAACATCGTTTTGATCAGAGGTGAAAATACTAAAGGCGTATAAGATTGGAGAAGATAAGATTTTGATTGAAGTGAATAGATGGGAGTCAAGAATGAAAATAATGAGGAATTAATTTAAGTTAAACCAGCTAAAAGATCAGAAGATTTACATAGGCAATGACCTGACAGACACAGAGAGAAAGACACAGTCGGAAATAAGAAAACAGGCGGAAGAGATGAAAAGTTCGGAAAGAAAGTAAAGGTAGAATACCAGAAACTGATATGCGGGAAAAATCATGAAGTGGGATAGAGAAAAGGATGTCTGCAAGAGGTGTCAAAAAACTAGCAAGGTATAACTTACAGACGTCACACGGCACGAAACAGCGAGCAAACGGAGTAACGAATACGAAATGAATAAAAAACCACGAGATGAGAGCGAAACAAAGGAAGAAAGACACAACAGGACGTGAAGAGTTGAAACGTGGAACATTAAAGCGCTGTTGAGGAGAGAAGAAATGTATGAGACGGCTAGAGAACTTGCATGGGGTGACAATGGGTGAGTGGATACAGATAGATGGACGAGTGAGACGAGAAACAGAGGTAGAATGGGAGGTAGATGGATGGGAGTGACGAAATAGAGAAAGAAATATCAAAGCGGGGCGGTATGGAGAGAAATGGTGAACGAGACGAAAACACATACAAAAACTAGTACAACAAAGAAGAGAAAAGAAGGAGTAATTCGCCTTGTACAATAAACTGTAAAAATTTTCAAATGAAGTAGGAATATTCCAAAGGAAAGTTTACATTCCTTTAATAATAACATTGTTCTAACGTTCCATGTTTCAATTCTCTACATCCCGATCTCTCTTCTCTTCTTTTGTTTCGCTTTCATCTCATGGTTCTCCATTCGTTTCGTATTTAATATTCCATTTTCTCGCGTTTCGTGCCGTAAGTCGTCTGTTTAGTACACTCTAGTAATTTTTGACATCTCTTGCAAGCATCCTTTTTCTTTATCCCACTTCATTAGTTTTTCCTTGCATATCAGCTTCTGGTACTCTATTTTACTCTCTTTTGGACTTGCTCAGCTCTTTGGCCTGTTTTCCTATTTCCAACTGTATCTCTCTCTCTGTGACTGTTATGTCATTGTCTATATAAATCTTCTGCTCATCAAGCTGACTCAACTTAAATTTATTCCTTGTCATCTCCATCTTTGACTCTCGGCTATCTACCTCAATCACAATCTTCTCCTCTTCGATCTTATACGTCTTTAATATTTTAATTTCCACTGCCAGGTTACCCCTTATAAAGTTTTGGATATTTATATCTAGCGAATTGTCTCTGACTTCCTCTAACATCATTCTTGATGTAAAAATTCTGTTCTTCTTTTTCTTTTTCTTGTGACGCCAGCTTAAGTTCAATTGTGTATATCCTGCTTTCAAATTCTTTAACTAGACTGTGTCAGCTTCAGCTTTTTTCTCATGTTGTCCTGCAATTTAATCTGTTTCTGAAAGTTCTCGATGTTTTCTCGTATTTCTTATTTACCTCATGTTCTCACTCATGTTCTTCATAAACTTTGTGATTTCGTACATCTCTCCCGCTACAGTTTTGCTGCTGTAACTGTCCTTATTCATATTCTGGGTTGCAGATACTTCTTACTCACCCAAGATTTAACATATACTCCATATGGCGTTAAATTTAACTTTGAAACCCTTTCCATTCAGAAAATATTTTTTTTACCTTACTTGATGAGATACAATCTGTTACATGTAACAATAAGCATCATGCATTGACTATAGAGGGACATAGTACCGTTGAAGCTGACTCAGTGGTAAGCCTCAATTACAATAATTTTGGTTTTCTTTTCCTTTTTTTTACTTCTGGTCTCTTCGGGATAAGCCCAGTGGGTTCAGCCTCTTTAGCCTTCTGGGACTGGGAGTTGTGAGAAGATCCGCAGCCAAGTCATTTGGATGAGCACTGAGGCGTTGTTGGTAACATTCGCTTATTGATGCAATTTCCTCTGTGACAGTTGCCATTTTTAGGTTTCGGTGTATGACCTCGTTAAGGACATACCAAAGAGCGTTGTATTTTCATAATATTTGTCTCGCTTGCAGATTCCTACAACTGTGCTCCGTATGTCCATATCGGCTTAATGATAGATTTGTAGATTAGAAGTTGATTAGCCAACGTAAAATGTGAGTTGTTATCACATAGTCAATACATTTTTTAATAAATTAGGCTCGGCTGCAATGGCTTGTGCCAAATATGCTTCTCCCATGTTAATCGCCTGTCCAAGTGCAGGCCAAAGTATTTTACCTCAGTTTTTTTGCGGAAGCGTACTATTATTTAGTATTACCTCTAGACATGTCTCTTCTCAGTGTAAATGTGACGTGTACTAATTTTGGATCCTTGACTTTTTGTCCGCCATATTTTGAACCATTGTTCCGCTTTGTTGAGGTGTTCTTGTAAGTATCTGGAAGCCTCTGGAGGCCATTATAGCCGTGTCGTCGGCAAATGTGGTAATTTCAGTATCAGCAGTAGGAGATACAGGAGTGGACCAAGTACGCTACCCTGCGGCATTCCTAATTTTATAGGTGCCAACATGGAGTAAGCCTCACCATATTTTACTAGGAAGTATCTATCTGTCAGGTATGACTTCAGGATTTGGTAATATGGGTGAGGCAAGTTGATCCTAGTTCAAAGTGTCAAAGACCTGGGAGATGTCCACGAATGCTGCCAAGCAGTACCTCCTGCGTTCTAAATCCTCTCTGATTCTTGTAACAACTCTGTGTACCTGCTCAATGGCGGAATGTTGCTGACGGAATCCAAATTGGTGGTTTGGTATTCGTTTTTTCTCTAAGAGCGGTTTAAGCCAGAAACTAATAAGCGGTTCTTTCAACAAACCATATGGTAAGTATTTTCAGAGGATCTCAAAATACCTGAAAACTATATGTACCTATGTTGTTAATTTTCAAGATTCTAACTTTTGGATTTGAAAAGGTATTATATTTACCTCGTACCGCGCTGATATATTTCGTGTACAGTAGATGTACTAATTGATTATTCATTTAATTAAATATAATTAATTTTAGTAATGAAATTATTATGCTATTCTAACATGTTGCCTTAATGGCTCTTTTATCTCATTTAAATTTTTACAATTTTTTATATTTACAGGTAAGTTGTAATAAATTTGTATCTCCTTAAAAAATAGGGACTTTTCAGTTGTGTTTCTTTTAACTTTTGATATAACAAAATCTAATGCATTTCTGGAAAGATTTAAAAATACATAAATTATTTTTTGATATGTAGATTAAATTTTGAACTTAGATATTACGCCATTCTCACCTAACAAAATCTAACTATGATTGTATTATAACTGGAATAATAGGAATAATCAATATAGTGTCCCAATATTGGGATAACATTTTGTACCAATATTGAATTTAGATATTGTCGCAATATTTAAAATTAAAATTGTACCAATGTTTAGATTACATAAATATAGTAATAGCAGCATAGCATTCTACCTATATTGATTTTATAATATATTAATTGAATATTTATAATGAATATTATTTTGACATTGCCATATGTATTAATAATTATAATAACACATCAATGTTAAATTAATCTACATGGAATCAATATTAAATTTAAATATTGTCCCAATACGTATTCTCAATGCCGTATCAATATTAGGATGACATAGATTGAGACTGCACTCCACCAATATTATCCAGGTAAACATAAAGCTACTGTCCTAGCGATTCACCTGAAATTCTTCGTATAAAATATGATAATCGTACCAAATGATTAAAACTCATATGAAGTTATAGTTTAATTGTATTTTTGTAATATGTAATCAAATTATAAGAAAACTTCCCTAATAAGTAAAAACCTCATTTTCTCAGCAGATTATTTTATATTACTTTGTAATATTCATTATGTTATCAATAAATACTAAATTTGTAATGCCAAATGCTCACATGCAGTCCCAGATTAATTGGGATCTACCTCCAAATTTTACTGTTGCTCGGAAGATGTTAATATCTTAAGCTGTGCTTGGTTTTCCACACAAGTTTTGGTCCATTCAAAACAAAGATATTAAATTTAAATTCATCAGTAAAATATCATTTTCCAAAAAAACTTCTTTTATATATTTTTTAGAAAATTTACGTATCTTTTTCTTACTATGTGAGCTTATGAATGGCTTCTTTCGAGCAACTCGATCATGATACTTTTGTTGTTTTTTTTAATACTTCTCCAATGGCTAAATCACTTACATTTTTATTTTAATATTTTTCATCTGATGCTAATTTGGGTGCACTAATCTTTGGATCATTTTTTCATGCCAGATTGTGAAACCCTTTAACCATCATCGGTGCAATCTACAACAGCCCTCTAATGTACTTTTACAAATCAGCTGTTTTGACATTGACCTATGACTTTGACCTATATTTTCAACTATATTGTTCACACATTTTGAAACAATTTTTAAACTATCTCTATTTACAGGTTTGAGCATTCAGACATTATTAAAATAACATTGAAAATATTTACACTAACAAATCAAAATCAGTTCTTCATCCAGTGACGTATCTAGTTAAATTTAGTTTAAAAATCCTTTTGATAATTTTAATTTTTTAAATAATTTTAATTCTAAGACTGAAATCTTCACTGCAGTATGTGTGTTTAAGTTACCTACTTGTTCCTATTAGAATAGTATGTTCCTATTTCAGTTTCAATAATACATATTCAAATTGTTTAATTCGTCTTTGCTTTGTTAATCTTAATATATGTAAATGAAGAACGAGGAAATAACCCTTTCAATGTCTTAGTTTCTTCTACAAACATTAGACTACAAAGGGAGTGTTTGGTTTTGATTACCTGCCAAACTTTACTTTTAAACGAACTTAGTAAATGTATTATGGTATGGTAATTGTGAGAATTAGCCAAAACAAAAAATCAATTGTATGGCAATGAAGCAAAAAATAAATTGAAAAGGAAAGAATTTTATGCTAGTTAAGCTGGCAATATTTCTTAAACATAAATATTCATTTAGGTGTGTGCTCGTCATTTACAAATTAATGAAGGCACCTAGTTATTGATGAGTGTATGTTAGCGATAATTATATGTATGTAAGCATAAGATGTTTAGTTTTCATTAGAGGAACAGTTGACGTAAAACGTAACTGTTGATCAACAATAAACGTTTATGCAAATTTTAAAATAATAATTGAATGGCTCAAGAGTTTGATAATAATTTATAAATAGCTACAAAGGTAAACTCTCAATAAAATATAAAATAATATAAAAACAATCAAAAAACATAAGCACACGATCCGAGGCAGGTGGTCTTTAAATATAAAAAAGTAATACAAGATAAAGAGAACCAATGGTCAGTATCTGTCTGTCTATCCAAGTCGTCAAACTGCCCAAGTCTTGAGTTCGAGATTCTCTTATAATCGTAGTCAGCCAGTAATTACACAACCTCCTCCGATACACTTAATTATAAATGGAGATCGGTTGTGTTAAACGGTTTTTAATTGGTTGTCAACTTGTTATTCGATCTGATTTCAACTCGATGGGATGTGTCTGTCTAACTTTAAATGCTCAATTTTTTTACTTTTTTATTGTCTTATTCAAATCGTACCTTATTGCTATAAATGCAATAATCATCTGCCGACTTCAAACTGACATGAAACTTATTTTTTATTTTATATTAATTGAATGTGTTAAAAAATTTAGTATAAGCTCGTCTTCACTACTATTATTCCATTTCAAATATTAAAACATTTAATAGAGAGAGAAATTCAAATTTTCATCGACTCAAATTAGAATGAACTCTTCCGTTATAAGTTTTATTATTTTTACGACTGTGGGAGTAAGTAATAATTTCCTAATTATTTAAAAAAAGGTATCAATACAAGAACTCATCTTGCTCCCACTACTTTTAGGAGCGTTCGACGTAGGTAGTAAAACCGATTTTTTATCCTGCAGGATAAAAGATTTTTTGAAAAAAATATGAGCCTCGATAGATTTGTTGCAAATAATTGCTTTATTTTGTAAAAATCGAATAAAGCACTTGGGTGATAAAACGAGAATTTATTAATAAATGCTTAGAGCAATAAATTTGGTGATTAACAATAATAACCTGAGGTAGTAATTTATAGGACACCTGTCAGGTAATTAACAGTCTATAATTAACCTCGCTTTTACCTAAGGGGTATCGATTTAACCGTTAATATCGGTTAACACTCTTTGAAATAATATGAATTGCCCTAGCTACATATAATGAATGTTGCGAAGTTATTATTATTTTTAAAACCCACCTAAATTTTTCCACTTCTTGAAGATTAATCAAAAATGGAAAAATAATTTAGGTTAGTTTCCCATTATCTATAATGTACGGTTGTCGGACGGATTAGAGCGTGGGTGTCACTTGTCAATCCTAGTGCCAAGTTCGATGTGTCTTTTTATTTGAGAGACGCCTCTGAGATTCAATTACGCACGTAATTGGAATCAATCGTTCGAAGTAATAGACGGAAGAAAGAAATTTTTTCATTACGATTGTTTAGTCTTCTGATTAAAATTAAATTACATTTAGTGATGTATGCATAGAATTTATCAAGTAATCTGTTTTTTATTTAAGTAGACTTATTTAATTTGTCGGCTGACGTTGTACCAATTTTTAACGAAATCTCCCTTAAAATTCAATACACGTTCGGGGTGGTTTTACTTAAGTTATAAAATGACAAACAAAAACTTGAATACGAAATGTAAATAGCAACGCAGGTTAATTTTCTGAGTTTTCTGTTAATCTAATCATCAAACGTCGAGGAGTAAAAACACGAAATTGTCTTACTCCAAACGGTTTTTCTCGGTCAAATTGTAAAAGTTGTAATTGTAAAAATACATAGTGTAAATGGTAAAGTGCATTCTGATCTCGTATGTTAAGTCAAGCTTATGGAAACCCTGTATATAAGTGGGTGGTTTTGAGAAAGAGCGCACAGGAACAGTCTAGAGTCAATGAATATTCAATAGCTCTAACACAAGAGTCGCAAACGAGCATCGGAATGCGGTTTTGAGTAACTTCCTTTGCTTTACTTAGGATTTGTGCAAATTCTATAACATGCACACACTTTAAATTAAAATTTAAACTGCAACTGGGAAACAATGGCAATGTTTACTATAAGGTTATTCTATTTTAATATTTAATTTTCTATGAAAATTAAAGTGCAAAGAAAATACGAAACCGTGAAGAGAATCAAAACTAATTTTCAAAAACTTGTAGACAGAATGGATTCAATATTTGCTTTTTCAATTAATTAGTATTTGTTGTTTGCGAATTTGAATTCCAATTTGTATGGAATAATTGATTTGATTATTATTCCTATTGTATTTCGATATTATTCTAAGATTATTTGTACTTCTATTTGATTTCGTTAAAACTTTTAAGTGAAAATTGTTTTTCTAATTTTAAGATGGATAATTTTAATTGCGTTCTTCTACCTAATTGACTTATGTATACACGAACACGAATGCACTTCCGATGTGCAAGTATGGACAATATCAAAGAAACTTGTATTGAATCATACATCAAAGTCTTAGTTGACATTACTACTGAAAAAATGAAAGAATAATGCATTTTGGGGATGTAAGATGTGTGAGGGTTTCGTTAATCCGCTATATCAAATCAAAGATCAGTAGATTTTCTTTCTGACCAGATTTTATGAGATCTTATATAGAAAGACGTATATAGATTTATATTTGAGGATGTTACTAATCCTTGAAAGTAGGGCTTTACTAGTCGCATGGACTCTTAACTATGATTTACTGTACATTTTCTTGACGACAACGCTTTTTTTGCTAAATAGTTGGTAGTAGGTAGTTAAGAAAAATGTTGCAGTTTAATTTAACTATTTTTTTTCATACTTGAAAACGTAGTAGTAGTAAATTATAACTGAAAAACAAGCAAACCACTTTTACTGATAATTATATACCTATTTAAAGTAAACACGATTATTGCATTAGTTCTTGACGTCGTTTAGTTGCGTCTTAAAGGGTAAATTGTACGGAAGGTTTCTTGATTAAACGGATGTATGAACAATGGGCCCGGATTCAGAAATCATACACATGGAATAGACATGTATTGTCATCGACTATTCAATATGCTATAGCACCAAATCTAAACTCATATCAAGTATAGCTTTGAAGTTGACAATTCAATTGTCCCAAGATTTCCTTATCGCTTCCAACTTACCAAACTTAAGGTACACTCACGTTTTCAAAATTAGGAAATAATGTATACATATAATCGTTTGACTAATTGAGTTAATGCTTAAATTTACTCAAATGGGAAAATGGAAGGAGGTTTAAATTATCAACAAGATGGGCCTATTATTATATGTAGTATAATAAAGTAAAATATTAAATTTCCGCATTAATCGAAATTTTTCAGATCGTAAATTTTATATTGGGGATGTTAGTATTAGAAATGAAAGAATGTTTTTGAAATGTATTGCCCCAAAGGTCACTGAAATAATAATAAAGAATGAAATATTTATAATTATCTTCAGCAGAATTTATTTATTTAGTAATTAGACATTTTTGGCTATTTAGCATTTTCTACTTTTTAGCATTATTTACCAAAATTATAAATACAGAAAAGGGAAAAAACTAGAAAAGCGCAAAATCTCAGTATATCTCTCTTTCTGATCTCTGTAATGTTATCTTTCGCACCTGGGGTTGCCATTCACTTAGAGGAACCGAACCACAACAAACGCAACAGCAAATTCACGAAACGAATAGTTAAGCAAGTAAACGTTTAAAGTAGAATTAAAATTTTTTTCTAGCAGTGTTGGCTTAGAATCCGCGAAAGGAGATTGATTACACATTTGAGCCAAAACATCGTTCGAGTAGTACACCAAACAAGTTCCAAATCAATCACTCACTCAATGTAAGGCGCCTATACGCCTTCTAATAATAAATTAAACATCAGATCTGTTTGAAATGCCTGAAGTTAGCTGCAAAATATTTTGTACTATACACCAATGTATTATGTGGTGCATACTGCTACTAATGTAATTTAGACACATTTGTTATTTACAATCAATTTCAGATTTCGGGGATTAGCAAGAAAAATTATAAACCAAATGTATTCAAAATTACGTACTAGTACAAAATGCTTCTTCTTCTTCCTTTATTGTAGTCATTTACCTGTTTTCATTCACACCTTATCCTTCCCTTTGGTGGTCTTCCCTAATTTCGCTTTACCAATGGCAAAATTAGTTGGAGGGGGACTGAGACCTACTACCTTCCCCTCCCAATTTTAAATATAATTTTAATAATCGTTTGTGCATGATTGTATATAATTTATTTTTGCTTTACCGTTTTGCTGCCCCAAGAATATGTCATAATTTTTTGAAAACTAAAACGGTAGCGGAGAGTTTCGACTAAATTTTCAAACATTTAATATGCCTGGATTGTAATATTTAGGTACTGAAGGGTGTTTCACACCCCAGACCCTCCGGATCGAGTTTATTTTTATTGGAAAATGTTACAGAGACACTGGAGGGTGTTCCACACCCCGAATTAAGTAGTTTATTTTATATCAGAAATAAATTGAAGATCTCACGTTGCAGAGGCACTGGAAGGCGTTCCACCCCCAGACCCCGGATTAAATAGTTTATTTTATATCAGAAGTAAACTGAAGATCTCCCGTTGCAGAGGCACTGGAGGGTGTTCCACACCCCCCAGACCCCCCGGTTTAACTAATTTATTTTTATTAAAAGTGAATTAAATGTTTAAGCATATCCCAAGTTTTTTAAAATTAGCTATGGCCAAGTAAATGTGTTTAATTCATAATCTGACAATTAATCATAAACTGCATAATTATAAATTCCGTACCCCCTGGGGGGTAGATTTCTGCAACGGAGATCTTCAGTTTACTTATGATAAAAAATAAACTACTCAATCCGGGGGGTCTGTGGGGTGTGGAACTGCAGTGCACAAATTCTAGAATGAAGAACATTGCAGAACATGTAGAACCGCTCCCCCTCCCCAGAACCCCCGGATCGAGTAGATTATTTTTTATCTGAAGTATACTGAAGATCTCCCGTTACAAAGGCACTGGGTGGTGTTCCCCCCAGATTCCCCGGATTGAGTAGTTTATTTTTTATAAGAAGTAAACTAAAGATTTCCCGTTCAGAGGTACTGGAAGGTGTTCGACACTCCCCAGACCCCGCAGTTTAACTAATTTATTTTTATTAAAAATGAATTAAATATTTAAGGATATCTCAAGTTTATTAAAATTAGCTATGGCCAAGTAAATGTGTTTAATTCATAATCTGACAATTAGTCATAAACTCCATAATTATAAATTCCGTACCCCTGGGGTAGATTTCTGCAACGGGAGATCTTCAGTTTACTTATGATAAAAATAAATTACTCAATCCGGGGGGTCTGGGGGGTGTAGAACACCCTCCAGTGCACAAATTTTGGAATCTCGGTAAGTCTCTGAAATACCGATAAAGTACGTAAAATACAATGAAGTATCGATGAAGTAGGTGAAGTACCGTGAATTATTGATGAAGTGCGGTGAATTACTGGTGAATTACTGGTGAAGTACGTGGAGTACCGTGAATTACTACTGAATTATATGAAGTACGAAGAAGTATGGAGAATTATGATAAAGTAGTACGTGAAGTGTGAAGTTAATTGTACACGATTTTCTCTAACGGTTGACCCTTCGGGTTTCAGGTTTCTTGCAATTTTTATTAGTTATTTTTTATTACCTCTAGTGATATGCTGGTTCATAACATGTCAAAGGTACCCCTTAAAGGCATTTAAGTGGGGGCATTTAAGTAAATAGCTATTTCTAGTGCCTAAAGGCCAGAACTATTCAAATTAGTGTGGAAATACTTTGTTCCGAAAATAGGTATCAAAAATACCACTAATAAGCGAAAAAGTCAATTTTTTAATTTTCAACATAAAGTTACTCGAGCGGACGGGTGAAGCCTATCAGGACATTTGATTTTTTTTCTATATAATCATGTTTTGAATATATTGTAAAATTTGATTAAAACATGTGTTTTTACATTTCTGAAAGGTACAAAAAGGTCGCAACGAAAAAAATTTTTTAAGTTATAGCGATATTTGTATCTTGCGTAGACTCGCCCGTCCGCTGTGGGTCGACCGCAAATTTTGTTTTAATGTGTAAAGAACGATGTCCTTTGTTCACTTCAAAAATCATGAAAATTCGGGTTTCTTGACCGTCCCCTCGCAGTTTTCTTAAATTAATATGTTTTGTTTAGAGCTTTGTATTTTATAAATGATTTTAATATTTTGGTTTCAAAATATAATCGGAAACGCTTATTTCATATTTTCTCTGATGAGATGTACCATAAAATGGATTACCCGAGTATGCTTTTGGGTAGGCAACCAATGTATCTTTAGGGTAATGACTTTTCTTTTCATAAATAATGAGATACCTTTTCTTTGATGATCTGCCATGCAGAATTACTTCACCGAGACCACTAGTCTATCACCTGCTGGACCACCTCAAACAAAAGCTCCTAGGAATTATTTCAAAGCAGTTTAGACACCAAAGTCGAAAATGTTCAATACGTTCCCACCAAAAAATATTATTAAATTTGGCGCCCGAGAAGGGAATACGTTATTACTATACCTTTAAGCTCGATAAGGGCTGGACTATTAAAAGTTAAAATTATTAAGTGAATCAGTGGAAAGAGATACTTTAAAACAATAATAAAATTGAGTTCACCACGTACCAATTCAAAAATGAAAATGATGAACTCGATTGTGTACATTTCATATTTTGCGTAATGATATATAATGAGATAATGCGTCGATACTTGCATGTGTTAACGGGCGTTAACCGAGCGGGCGTCAATAAGCGGATCATTGGCAGGATATGATGTCATCATTGACAGCTGTCGTCTGTAACACAGTAAACTAACTAACTAATCACTACTAATTATTACATCTATACCATTGTACTACTACATCACGATGAGTTAATGAACTTACACTTAGTCTGACTTGAACAGTATTTTGGATCTTGAAGTAAATTACCCAACAAATTACTTTACATAGCTAACCTCATCAAAATAAAAAAAATTAATTTCGAGAACTGTTCCATAATTTTCGTTATAGTTATGTGGTTGACGAAGCTAATAATTGGAAACGGTTTGTGTTTGACTTTAATTAATCGAATTAAAAGGTTTACCCTGCAAGAGAATCGAATCAATCGAGTCAAACATCAAATTAATACATGTTTTCTACTACATTTTCAGTAATCCTTTCAGTAGTAATATTTTTCATTATTTTCTAGCGGTCTCTTCTTTATATACACTACCATCTCTTCTGATGTTTTGGAAAATTGGTTTTCAAAAATTTTGGCTTTGGTTTTGGAGAAATGAGTTTTTGTTGTGACAACAGTGTCTCAGAGAATCACTCAATAAGATAAGGAAGTGAAGTCTATCTACTTTTACGGTTGAACTACACGTGGTTCTTATAGTGCTTTAGGTTGTAAAGCACTGGACCGAATTCACCGTGGGTAACCAATCTCACCTCGACTGACCTTATGTAAATTATTTGTTAAAGCCCCGGTGCAACTATTAAATTAATAAAATCAAATTTTTAATGTTATGCAAAGTTTAAATTTTTATATTTCATTCGTAACAATATCAAAACTCGAATTACTCATTGCCAGACACTTAGTGTGGTTTCAACCCCTGCCGGACACCCCTAAACTATAATATTTTGTAATTCTACTTACGTTATATTGTAAAAGCTGAATTTAATATATATTTTTTTGGTGAACTATTAAACGATGTTTCCTTAGTAGCCAGACATTTTCGAGGGTTCTATCATCCTGCCAGACGCATTGAAGGGGCAAAAGTTGCGAGACGCGGAGCATAACGTAGTAACGGGTGCGAGTGAAACAGAGCGTTCGGTTTATTGCCGATGATGAAAATGGACATATCGACGACAACGATGACAATGAAGAAAATTATTGAATATTTATTTATAACAAATTTATTTGTCTGTCAGTTTCTTATTTTCAAAAAATTGTTCTTGAATTGTAATTGAATACAACTTCATAAAACTAACTAATGATATGAATCAAGTTATTAATTTTTCACATGATTGATATTTTATTATAAAATTTTAATGAATATTCTTTTAAAACTTTTGTATTCAGACTGTAATAATTTTATTTAATGGAATTTCTTGATAAATTAGAAAAAAAGATCACGAGACAATTCGGAATAAACGACAGCTGATGCGCAGTAGAAGATCGCAATAAACCGAACGCTCTGTTTCACTCGCACCCGTTACTACGTTATGCTCCGCGCTCTCGCAACTTTTGCCCCTTCAATGCGTCTGGCAGGATGATAGAACCCTCGAAAATGTCTGGCTACTAAGGAAA
Organism: Lycocerus yunnanus; assembly: GCA_036346125.1. Classification (NCBI taxonomy): domain Eukaryota; kingdom Metazoa; phylum Arthropoda; class Insecta; order Coleoptera; family Cantharidae; genus Lycocerus; species Lycocerus yunnanus. The sequence goes on along the minus strand of JARFIX010000075.1, from coordinate 604,408 downwards.
CATCGTTTAATAGTTCACCAAAAATATATATTAAATTCAGCTTTTACAATATAACGTAAGTAGAATTACAAAATATTATAGTTTAGGGGTGTCCGGCAGGGGTTGAAACCACACTAAGTGTCTGGCAATGAGTAATTCGAGTTTTGATATTGTTACGAATGAAATATAAAAATTGAGTTTTATAGATTAATAAAATGAAGATCGAATTTATATATACCTTTGTTACCTGTTACCTGCCAAAGCAACCACTACCCAGGTATCATGGGTGGGGATCGTTCTTACCTGTATTAGAGACACACATATAAGAACTTTCAGCTTTTATGAAAATAGGAAGGTCTGGCCCTCACGGGCTCTTGAACACGTTTTCCACTACATTTTCAGTAATACTTTCAGTAGTAATATTTTTCATTATTTTTCTAGAGGTCTCTACTACCATCTCTTCTGATGTTTTGGAAAATTGGTTTTCAAAAATTTTGGCTTTGGTTTTGGAGAAATGAGTTTTTGTTGTGACAACAGTGTCTCGGAGAATCACTCAATAAGATAAGGAAGTGAAGTCTATCTACTTTTACGGTTGAACTACACGTGGTTCTTATAGTGCTTTAGGTTGTAAAGCACTGGACCGAATTCACCGTGGGTAACCAATCTCACTTCGACTGATGTTATGTTAAATTATTTAGTTAAAGTCACACCGTGTGCAATTTATTAATTTTATATAGAAAAATCAAATATTTTTAAGTTATGCAAATAATGTTAAATTTGTATAAATTTCTCTAATCTTCTTTTGTCTCCTAATTTAAGGAATAATTTTATTTTAACGAGTTGTCTACATAAAACAGGAAATATGTAGGAAGAAATATAAGTAGTGTATTTACTTCTCATAAATGACGAAATGCTTCGAGTTTTACTCATTTCCTACTTAAAGGCGTCGAAGTCAATTGAGTCCAATAATGAAAAATAAGAAATTATGAAAGCTTCTTGATACCTGATTTAATTTGAGAATGTACAATGCCGCAGATAAGCGGATTTGTACACATCAAGAATTCGAAATCGATTGATGTTTTCATAGTATTATTTCAATATTTTTACACTCGAATATTACACCATGTGAAAATTTAGAAGTACATTGTTGCTGTCAATCAAGTGAATACAACTGAAAGCTTTTCGATGATTGTTTCAAAAAATCAAAACTTGCTGACATTACATCTTTTGTAAAATCCAATTTCTTACAATACCATGGACGAAATTGAATCGATCAAGTCATCCTTCTTGTAACCCTTAACTATTTGTAATTCTATCAAAATCTTGAACGTTTAGCGTTTACCATCCCTACATAGTTGGACACTTTCAGTGATCCGCACAAAGGGTTAGACACGATATCAGAATTCGCCAATGACATGAGACAAATGACCGTTCTTGTCTAATTGATGATCGCTTTGTCATATCTAGAGTGGGAAATCTGGTAAGCTAAATAAACGATAGCGCATCTTTAGATCGTTCTTGTTTTAGTTAGCACTAAAGATTCATATTCATGGGTGGTCTTGTCAAACTAAAGACCAGTTGCTTATTGAGTAAGGTAGATTATTATTTATGCTTGCAGTATTATTGATATCAGTTCATATGTTATTTGTACACGAAATCTAAATGGACACTATATTGAATGTATGTTCAAGCTCGAAGTCGATTAATGAAACAAAATGTTCCACCAACACAATAACTTATAATCAAAATTGAAGTTATTTTGTTCCCTGTCTTTCGAAAATTTATTGTATCGGTGAAGAATTCGTTTAGCAAATTTTTATCTAATTATACAAGAAAGTAGATAATTTGGAAGCTATTTATAAGCAGTTAATGTAAAAGTATTGCAAATTTTGTGAGAAAAACCAACAGTAAAAGGTTTTCTAATGCAAATATAATGATTTAAAAGTTTATTGTTTCGTAAAACAAGTGTGATTTATTTTGGTTAATGCTTATGTAAAAGTTATATAATTATATTTACCGTTTTCATTGTATATACTCGTATTTCCTGAAAAAATTTAACTTATCGTTTTATATTCTAATTACATTAAAATAATACAAATTATATAGTAGTACTTCTGAACTAAAAACTGACGAATCTGACATTTTACTGGTACAAATGATTAGACCAATCTGGGATACATGCAACATGAAAGGAAATTCTGAAGTACCTAACATACACGACTATCATGAGATTAAAGAAGCTTTAATAAATGGTTTAAATATGTAAACAGACATACAAATATTTTATTGATGTCATCCATAATCTCATTTAATTAATAACTTGTCAAACTGTGAAAAAAATTGTTATTAATTTTGAAATAGTTATGTGAACTCATTTGAAATTCTTCGTGTTAAAACTGTGAGTTTCGATTGCTATAAATCTAAACCGATGACAAATTACAAACTAACACAAAAAAGACTAATTTCTTACACATATTTTTGATAATTAATTAGTGATGAACTTTTAAACTAAGACAACTAAGTAGTATTAGAGAATCTACTGATCGTAAGTGAAATGTGTAATTAAAAAAAATTACGAAATTGTTATTAATTACGCATCAAAGACACATTTAAATAATTATTTTTTGTATTTGTAACATAATAAGCAAATCAATTTAAATTTTGTGTAATAAAAATGTAAAGTATTTAATTAAAAATTTGAGCAAGCTTTTTTTCAAGAAACGAAAATAATTTATACTTTATAATATTTGCAATGAAAGATGTAAAAATTAAAAAGGAAAAAACGACAAAGCAAACATAATTAACCGTTTGACTTAATTATTTTATTTGTAGTCGCTGAAATAATAAGAACAATCACTAAAATTACAACATAGCTTTTTAAGTATACGGTACTCTGCAGAAAAGATATCAACGACTTGACAAAAATATGTAAAAATAAAGATAACCTCAGTTATGTGGGGTAAATATTATTCGTATCTCGATTGAAATTCTTTTAATTTAACCTTTGGCTTGTTTGAAGAAACCCTTTTCTCTTTTTTATTTAATTTGTCATTTTATTGTTCAGCCATTCGTCGCAGACGTGCGCTGTGATATCAGGAGAATTTTTAATTGCCTTTGCTGAGATAACAAAATCAAAATGTTAATTAACAATCTGAGCGTGTTCTGGACTTACAAATTAAAGAAAAATACTCGCTAAATATTTCATTACTTTTGGAATGATAAGTTTATATTATTATACATACACACACAAAAATACAAAAATTTTAATAATTAACAAAAGATGAAAAACGTGACACATGTTATTAAATTCTACTCACAACATTTTAATTTACTTTTTTACGCAAGTATAATGCGATTAGATGTAACTGCTGATTATTATCAATAAACACAGCATCTCAAATTTTAAATTAAACAGTGCTTGGTCGTATAATTCGTACAAATGCACCAAGTATTTATTCCGCTATACATTAATTTAATAAATATCACTAGTGAGTAACCAGGTCCATCAGGTCGTCCTTTCTGTAATTTCTTTCTATACAAGGAGTGGTCCATTGAAGAGGGTAACTTGAATAATTGAAATTATTTTGGTGTTTGTGAATCAAAAAAAAAAGCTTGCAATAATGGATGTAAAATTAGTTTGTAAATGTCGTTGTATCGTTGTTAAGCATATATGATTTGTCCAGTTAATCGAAAAGGCATACAAGTATAATTTTTGTATTTTAAAAACATAACTAACTAAATTCGATGTCAAACAAAATACAATTCCAGTTCTATTTTCATAAGAGATAAGATGAGTTGAGTCGATGTAATAAACCTGAACTCAAAAGTACACAGCGAAAGAGCACAAAAATGCGAATCATTTAAGATGAGGATGAATTTAGTCGAACTTCTAATAAGGCCATAATTCAAATTTGAAAATTACGATTTACTCACAAGAAATACACTTTTGCGAGATATAATGTCATTATAGTCCACATTCTATCACCAGTCCGTACGCTGTAGGTAGGTCGACAGTGACTTGAGGAAAAGTTAAACCAAATAAGGTAAAGCTCAGAGCACCGAATAGAGATATAAACAAATCCAAGCAATAATTAAAATACTTGACTGCAAAGTAAATTTTACAAAATAAATTGTTTTATTTTACAACCCCCAAATGTTAATCCAAGTGTCCACAGAGAACAGGAACAATGATGCCAACGCCAGACTGCGAGCCCGGCTAAAGGAATTCAGACTGTTTCCTAGACTTTCGCCCTCTACCGTAGTCCAAGCTCCAGAAGGAAGGAATGCCAACCACTTCCAAGACTGCCGGCACAGCAAACCCATGCAGCCCTAGTTCTTGTATTACTCTTCTTCCTTGGTTTATTTTATTCTAGATGTCCTTGTCGAAGTTTGGGTTCTTATTAAAAACTGATCTCTTAGACTCTTAAAATCTTAGAATCTTAAACTCTTGGCACCTCTCTATTTCGTCACAGCTTATTCTTAAATTTTCATTTTCCACCTCCACATTCAGGAAGTCAGTTTTAACATGCTTATCTGTAGACCTCAAACTCATTTATTATTTCATTGACTTTAAATTTTGTATTAAAATTCATAAAACATAAAAACCATTGCCGAAAACTTATGAAAAAATTCGTTTATTTGTTCAGTTAACCTGTTAATTTTTAAAATTTTAATAAATCATTTAATTTCAAAAGAAAACAATAATTTAAATAAAATTAAGTTATCGCCCAGTGAAATAAGAAATGAAAGTGGGAATTACAAGGAAATCTTCAAATACTTCAGAAGTTGTCGATATTGATGTATTGAATAACATACTAAGTTTTCAAGTTTATGAGGGTGAACTCACTGATGGGGAAGGTGGGGAAAATTCACCAAAACAACTAGAAATACATTGATGTAAGTTATTATTAATAATATAACTTTTTAAATTCTCTACAACAACAAAATCTGTATATTTTTTTATTGCGATCAGTCGAGGGTCAACCGCTAGAGGAAATAGTGTACAATTAACTTCACGTACTTCATCATAATTCTCCATACATTTTCGTACTTTATTACTTTTCAGCAGTAATGTACGGTACTTCACGTACTTCGCCAGTAATTCACCAGTAATTCACCGTACTTCATCAATAATTCGCGGCACTTCATCTAATTCATCGATACTTCATTGTATTTCACGTACTACATCGGTATTTCAGAGCTTATCGAGATTCCAAAATTTGAGCACTGGATGGTGTTCCACACCCCGGATCGAGTATTTTTTCGAGCGGTCAACCGCTAGAGAAATCGTGTACAATTAACTTCACACTTCACGTACTTCATCATAATTCTCCATACTTCTTCGTACTTTATATAATTCAGCACTGCAAGGTATTCCACACCCCAGATCCCCGGATTAAGTAGCTTATTTTTACCAAAGTAGTAAGAATATCTCCGGTTGCAGAGATCTGCCTCCCAAAGTGTACGGAATTTATAATTACGCAGTTTATAATTAATTGTCAGATTACGAATTAACAAATTTACTTGGCCATAGATAATTTTAAAAAACTTGGGATATGCTTAAATATTTAATTTGCTTTTAATAAAATAAATTATTTAAACCGGAGGGTTTGACAGGTGTGGAACACCCTCCAGTGCCTCTGCAACAGGAGATCTTCAGTTTAATTTTGATAAAAGTAAACTACTTGGTTTGGGGTTCTGCATGTTCTGCAATGTTCTTCATTCCACAATTTGTGCACTGGAGGTGTTCCACACCCCAGACACCCAGATTAAGTAGTTTATTTTTATTTTGTTGCAGAGATCTGCCTTCCAGGGAGTACGGAATTTATAATTACGCAGTTTATAAATAATTGTTAGATTACGAATTAAACACATTTACTTGGCCATAGCTAGTTTTAATAAACTTGAGATATGCTTAAATAGTATTTAATTTACTTTTAATAAAAATTAATTATTTAAATCGGGGGTCTGGAGGTATGGAACACCCTCCATGCCCTGCAACGGAGATCTTCAGTTTACTTCTGATAAAAAGTAAACTACTCGGTCTGGGAATTCTGGGGGTTCTGCAATGTTCTTCAATCCAAAATTTGTGCACTGGAGGGTGTTCCACACCCCAGACCCCCGGATTAAGCAATTTATTTTTATTAGAATTAAACTGAAGATCTCCCACACCCCTCGGATTGAGTAGTTCATTTTTTATCAGAAGTAAACTGAAATTCTTCCGTTGAAAAGACACTGGAGGGTGTTCCAGACCCCCCGGATTGAGTAGTTTATTTTTATCAGAAGTAAACTAAAGATCTCCCGTTGCACAGATCTATCTTCTAGGGGGTATGGAATTTATAATTACGCAGTTTATGATTAATTGTCAGATTATGAATTAAACACATTTACTTAGCCATGGCTAATTTTAAAAGACTGGGGATATGCTTAAATATTTAATTCACTTTTAATAAAAGAAATTATTTAAACCGGGGGTTTGGGGTGTGGAACATTCTCCAGTGCATCACTTCACTTGTACTTCACTTGCACTTCAATATTCTTAACACGTATTTTACCTACTTTACACGTACTTTATGTATTTTATCAGTACTTCATGTATTTCACAAGTACTTTATGTATTTCACAAGTACTTCATGTACTACACATGAGATGTCATGTACTTCATGAGATGTGTACAAAAACTTTACCAGCGGTTAACCCTCGCGATCAGTAGTTGTTTATAAATGAGGTTAATATATTTAACGTTTTTCAGTTTTGCTCATAATACCAATGGTATCATTCAAATTTACAGGGAATTTTATATAATTTATTTTATTATTATTATTATTATTATTAGCATAATACATTTTAGTTGAAATATTGCTATCCCTGACCGGGATTTACAAATCCGTTTGAAGGGGTGGATTGGTCCCCATTAACATTGGTAGTTATTTAACTTTCTTGTTTTCCTCGTCTTGCTTTTCATAGCTCTGCGTGCGTCACTGCGTCTTTGACAATTGTTTTCCAGGTTTGCCTGTCTTGGGCCTTACCTTTCCAGTCAAGTACTTTCATCGCTCTCAGGTCATTGGTCACCTGGTCTAACCATCTCACTTTCGGTCTGCCTCTTGTTCTATCCTCCCCAGGTTTCCATGTAGTTATTTTCTTTATGAATTTTATATAGTTTATTTTATTATATTAAATCTTTATTTTTATGATAGGATTATGCAAAATATTTATTTTATCCAAATACTTACAGATTGAAAAATGTAACAATTGACTTTCGCCAGTTGTTGATTTTACATGTGTGATCAACATATAATTTTCTCAGCTATCTTCGGTATAAAACAATTGGCAGAGATGATAATTACAACAAATGTACCGTTACGACGATATTGCCAAATAGATTCGAGATACCAAATAAGTTATCGTACGTAATCTTGGAAGAAACAAAGACTTGCCCTCCTTTCCCCTATAAGGTATCTACCACATACGTAATTGTACATAATTTTAATTTTTCAAGATTACTGAACTCATAAATGTCGAACAAAAAATTTTATAGTCATGTTTGCCTAGTGTAGGTTATACAAGAGTATGTATGTATGTACCATATACATATGTACATAATATAGGAAGATATGTAAAAATACATAGTACAAATCCAGTCATTTTCCTTTAAAATATGCGCAACTAAGAGAAGTTAATTGTCTAATTTAAAATCCAATTATATTATGCAAGTAATATTAAATTTATTATTGGACAGATAATTCTTAGCAATTTCAAAAAATAATTATAATTTTTGAAGTATGCGAATCAACAATAATTTCAAAAATAACTTGAAATGATTAGAATTCATATTAATTAAAATTAGTAAATAATATTAAAGTGCAATAATAAAACTTGAACTAAACTAAACTTACGGAATGTTTGTATCGAAACTGAGAAATTAGCGCCACTCCATACTACATCCATGCTCACAATCTTCCCAAAGAGCATTTTGCTGTTAATAAATAGCTATTAGCTGGTTATTATAGCTATTTATTAGTTTCAGAATATGACTTGAGATGTGAAAATCTTTTATTGTTCAGACAATACCTGATTGAAATATTTCTTATTCCATTTGTGGCTTTAGGGGTTCACTCTGGAAGATTGTGTCTATGCATTATAGCCCATAGTTCGATGGAAATTGCGGCTATAAGTAAGTAACTTTTTCAGCTTTTTGCTGCATTCTGATTAATTTTAAAATATTTTATTTGCAATTTCTGTAAAGCAAACATAAACAAAAAAATATTAATTTGGATTTAGGGCATGATGACAATCATTTTTCTATGATTTTTGCCTTTCGACTTATTTTCTTTTTTTTAGACTGTTTCGTACTGTAAATTTTTGTAATTTACAACTTTTACATTGATTTACCATCTGAAGTTACACTACAAAACAAAGTATATTTGCAATTATTTTTTAGAGTGTATAGCAATATAAGTAATTAGTAGATAGTACTGGTAATATAAAGTATTTACTAAAGCAGCTTTCAAATCAAATTTTATTTTAAATTAAATCTTTCAGTTGTACTTTTTAAAACTACAAAAAAATTATCTTTAGTTTTTATAATTTATAAAAAATGTTACGTAAGTATATTATATTTATTATGCTTACAAAAACAGATACAGAATTTTATTTGACATATTTTTGCGCAAAATTGTTATTCGAAATATTACATTTTGTTAATATATTATTTAGATATATCCGTTTACTACTTCGCTTATTAAAGATTTACTTAATAAAATTAAAATCCGAAATTTCTCTTATTTAAATCTTTGTTTCGGTGTTACCTAAAAGAACTTAACATTAAATAATTTTGGGTGGACTGTAAATTTTCTGTTGGTTACTTTATTTTTTCTTTTGCACTTTCACTAATAAGCTGATCGTTCAATCAGTAAAATACAATTAAAGATCCCGAAGGGGCACAATAAATGATAACAGGCAAAATGTAACACATAAAATCACCGGAGCAAGCCAATGAAAATTTACAGGAATAATCGTTAACAGGTTTCCCTGTTAACATACTCACCACATACAGTAACACCATATTTCGATTCTGTAATTACTCCTCTTCCTATATCGCAAGGGAATCTTGAAGACGCTCATTTCGAACTTGAAGATTAAATATTTCGAATAATAATTCGGTTTCCATTTGTTAATAAAATATCTGAAGACAGCATAAACCATACTGCAAGCTCATTGTTCATTAAACCTGTCAATTTTTAAAATTTTAATTTAATATTAATTTTACAGGTTAATAATATATATTATAATTTAAACATAAAATAGTGAGCAATATAACTCATTTTGATTTTCTTTGTTTAACAACATATTTTACTCCTAGATGTCGACACAATAAATCAATGCAATTTCTAAAAGTAAAATTTTGTGCATAATCTTTTTAAGAAAATCTGATGACTTTTAATACATCTCGTTCAAATTTTCTTTCAATACCGATGTATTATTTACAGGTAGGTATGTAGTGAGCAGTTTGAAGAACACTTGTCTCGAGGGTGGTATTCGAAGTTATTGAAATACCTATATTGCGATTTATTTTCTTTTCAATAAACTCGAGAGATTCAAAAAGGTATCTAACGTTGAGATCTTTATATAAAATAATATTGTTTTTATATCATTTCAGTTTTAAGATTTACATTTTTAAAAACCAAATAATATACTATACATGTCCGCAAAGAAGGTCACATCAACTGTTGACATTTATATCTTTAAAAAGTTATTGTTTTGTATTTTATAATAAAAAATTTAAATAAACAAAATTACCATCACAGTTATTTCATTACTAATTTATACAAATTCAACATAATAATTTAAAAAATTAGCGTTTACACTATAGGTTTACGTACACACATTAGGTACTTGATAAATAATGTGAGATTAGTTTACCGAAAATTATGTGCAAATTTGTAATATTAAAAATTGTCACAATAAAAAATATTCCCAAATAATTCATATTAAATTGGTTAGAACACAATAAAAATAATAATAATTGACGTCATTATGTTTACTTGGTTTAACTTTTTCGTAAAAGATTTATTATTTGAACCTTAAAAAATGTAGGTTAAATTAATCTGTGTGTGAAAGTGTGTGCTATGTTTTAAACATTAGATAAAATGGAAAATTACAAAATTTATTATTGAATGAGTTGCAAATTTTTCTTGCGAAAATAAAAACCTCCAATGAGGCTTGCCGATGATCTTAATATTGCATATTATGTACTAGTTGTACTATGTAGAACAATGTGAAGGTTTCTTATATTTTTACACTGATGGCAAAACAAGAATGTAATTAGGAAGAGGCCGATAAATTTAACAATCACAATGTTAACTATATTTTGCATAATTGTTTATTAAACATGAGCTAGAGAATGGATAAAGGTGGTAATACATCACACATTTTTGCGTACGATATCTGTGTTTGTTATGATATTATTGTACCATTGCGTTGCGTGAGATCTTGCTATTATAACATCAACTGTAGCAGTTTATCGTAGTTATGATACACTTAACTGCAGCACATATTAGTTATTACCAGACAGAATCGTTTACCCATCAGTTATCGGTTATCTGTCTGATCTGCACAGTGTCAGTTTCCGTCATAACATTTATTGTTTATTACATTTCAACAATCAGTTTATCCCGAGAAAGTTTCTCCAAAAATTTAACTAAACTGAATTTATGAAAAAAACTAATTTAAAATGAACAAAAAATTGTAGGCATCTCAAATTTGTTGAAAATACGAATGTCAATGTGGTATTTCAATATATTCAACTTTACAAATGGAATGTCACTAGCCAGCGGTCACCACGATCCAATAAAACATTTTTGCACAAGCAATAAGCTTTCTTTTGAATATATTTACATTCTTTCCTTATATTGCGACTTCCATAGATGCTTTCTTTTTATTTCGTTGTAAGTAAATCTACATACACTCTGTTCTAAAAAGTAAATTTTATGATCTTATAATCAATATTTTACAAACAAGCCTCGCACTTCACTTCATCTCATCCCATATAGCAACCTTATTCGAGTCGTTAAAATTTAACCACCAATGGCAAAATCGTTTCACATCATGACTTTGATTATATGCAAAGAGAAATCGGCTATACATATGCCAAAGAGTACAGCCAGTCAAGCGTATGGTGTAAGAAAATTTCATGAAAAGAGCGCAAACAAGTTCAATATTAGTAACTTCCACTAGCAACCCTCAAAAATATCATCTAGTCAATTACTGATTCCCTTTCGTATCATATCTGCATAACATTTCTCTCTACTATGTTTACAAAGGTTACTTTAAAACGACTTCATTGAATTTCCTTTTTTATTTAATCCACATTTTCATTTCACACATTTCATAATTTACACTAACATTTTTTAATATTCAAAAATGAATCTGCATAATAAATTTGAAAACCGAAACCATTTTACCGTCGTTTTTTTTAATGATAACCTAAAAAAAATTCCTCAATTTTAATGTGCTGAATTTATACTTTTCAAAGTGTCCATTCGAGTTAATAAGTAAATTTAGTTTATCGTCTGACTCTCCACTGTGACAGTATAAACATAGTAAATTCAAGTGCTTTTGCAACCTCCACGAGCTGAACAATAATATCGAGAAGGGAGAGGAAATAGATTTTAATAAGTAATAAAAACAAGTATAGATATACACCATATACACCTATAGAAGGGTAAGGGATAATCTTACCCTCACATATGCATATTGATCGCTACGTACACTCTAAGAAAGAAGTAGCTTCACCCCAACTTAATTATTCTCATACAAATTATTCGTACCTTTTTTCCGGAGAACTTTTCTAATTGAAGTATCTGTAAATTAAGAAAAAAGAGACGTTCTGAACCATGACATCTAAACTGTCAGGACAAGAAAAAAGTAATTAACTTGAATGAATAATTAAGAATGAAAAAAGGAATATTTATTTTAGCCAGCATTATTAGAAATCAAGAGCTATAGGTGTTACTGCGTTCATTACATTTTACTACAGAAATGTTTATTATTAAACAGATTTCTGCTCTTAAAAATTGGCAGAAAAAGATGCAAACACGAAAATACCGAATAAAAGTTAACGAGAGTGATTCGAAATTGGTGCAATACTCGAGTGTTAATTAATATTAGCCACTTGATTTCAATGAACTCTTGTTTACCATCTTATTCTTTTATACTAGAAAATTTTCAATTAATTATCCCCCTTTAGGATAAATTTTATTCGGCTTTTAAGTGAAAATTTCTTTAATAAAGACAGTCAAAGTGACTTTAGAGAGAGAACGTCCTTGTATTGTTTCTCGTTTGCAAAGCGAAGAGCTTTTGAAAAATTCATCACCGATAATATCTGCCATTTTTGTCGGTTAAATATTCCGACGTCTTCCTATACGTGACTCCATATTCTTAAGAAGTATTAAATTATTCCCAAACATATACCGCTTCTGACGCCCAACCTAAGCTCGTTTTGTTTTATTCATATACACTCGATTCCGACTTTCGGCCCGTAAACTTTAAATATGTTCATCTTGAGTGCCATGTTTGATATTTTTGATGCAGAATAATGTTAAGCCAATATGCAAAATATTTTCACCCCTCGAGATATAAACTTTTCATAATACGATTGCTATGTCAAAATTGTTTTTCCAGTAATCGCTATAATGTACGACGTGAATTTTTAGTACATACATTATATTTTTTTCACTTATTAATACAATATTCAGCAGTCAACATTTGACAGAAACAAAATTTCGCAACAAACTTTAATGCTTTGCAGAGAATAATGTATAGTATATGCATAGTTAGAATACGTTATTCCTTAAGTGGTTTGCTAAACCATGATGATGCTTTAACTGAATTTTTTTGTAACATTCAACTAATCTCTAGATGTTGTACTACCTAAAATTACTGATAGGTACTCGGGTACTTACAATTTGAAAAAATTTTCGCACAGCCTTCGAATTGCCTTCAAAGACAACAGCAGTTAACAGCATGTTAACTACAATAAACTACAGTAAACACAGAAAAAAATTCTGTCATGCAGTGTTTTTTTGATGCAGCTTTAAACTCTAAATTATAAGTAAGTTCTTTTGGAGCCGGTGGTTGTCTTGCAACTAACTGGGATAACTAAAGGGTGTTTTTGTTGGACCACAGGCGAAGCTAATAAAACAAGAGTAGAAGAAGAACGATGTTTTGTTGTGATATCGAAGTAATGGATTAAAAATGAGATATTAATATGTTTAAATTCTAAAATCAGAAACAACCAGAAAATATATAAAATGCGGTGAGTAAAAATGAAGAGTAATCTGAAGGTTTAGACTCGCAATAAAGTAACAGTTCAAGATTATTCTTAACTTTCTCTTTTGTACTGTCGCGAAAACTGCGTTGGTTGCATTGATTCTGGTTTAAATTGAAGCCATATTACTTTAATAGTTAGAATAGCCGGTCGTTCTGTGGTATAATACATTGGTATACAATATAACATTGGTAGCAGCCCCTCCTCATCTTAGTTAAAATAACGTAAATTTGGTAAAACAGCTGAAATGTTCCATTCATACAAATTTTAATATTTTTTAGAATCTAAGCTGCTTTAACCTAGTATTCACCTCAAAAAATTTTGTTCGTTCAGAAGCAAATCCATAGCAAGTGTAACGTACCCAGATCATAAGTAGCAGGCAATGCACATGCATTACAAGTTCTTTAACACATCTTTCTGATTCGTCATTTGAGAACTGTTTTAAATTATAGTACATCAGGTGCCCAATGCCCAAATGTCTTCTTCCGAGTTTAAATTGATCGATTTAATTAATTTAAATTAGTTTAAAAAAAATTAATATTAATTATATTATGTAATAAACTACACCGAGGTGTGTGATTTGAATTATTTCAAAGAAGAGAAGTAAATCCGTAAAAATTGAATTGGTGAATCAACATTTTGACTTGAACCAACTGTAAGATTGATAGAACTTGAGAAAAGCAGTTTTAAAACTGAATAAAGAAGGCAACCAAATAAACACAAAATATTAATTGACGCCGAACGTTAAAAGAAAAACGTCCGTGAGAGTAGAATTTTAAATGCGACCCATGATTAGGTAAGAAAAGGTATAGTACATCAACAGAAAATGAATTGCGAATATTTGAGAGAAGTAAAAAATATTTCACTCACAAAGTTATCGAAATAAAAATTGCCATGACAATTGAGATGGATAAAAGACTAAAAGAATGTTTAAAGAATTAATGAAAGAGTTTAACGAAAACTCGGCCGAGTTAACAGGAGAAATAAACAAAACTAGCAAAACCACGGTAGAACTAAAATTACTGTTTGAAGATTAGAAAAAGAAATGGAAAGGAGAAACCAGAAATTAGAGAACAAAATAGAAGCACTTGAAATAAAAAGTGAAATATGGGAAAAATAACTTAATCGTGAAAGGATTTGAAACATCCAAAAACAGCGTGAATTGTTTGAATAGAAATAAAATTGATAGAAGCCTTTAAGATCAGAAGCATCAAGTTCAAAACTGTAGTAGCGGAGGTTGAAATATGAAAGAAAAACAAGAAATAATTAATTGAAAAGGGAGACCTGAAGGAAATCCTTATAGCGACAATGATTTTATAATGGAAGAAGGTAAGGGGTTAACCGCTAGAGGAAATCGTGTACAATTAACTTCACACTTCACGTACTTCATCATAATTCTCCATACTTCTTTGTCCTTCATATAATTTAGCAGTTCAATAATTCAGCATAATTCACATCGATACTTTCAGTATCAGAGACTTTCAAAAATGTAAAGGAAGAAAGCAACGGATATCGGATGAGCAAAGAAGAGATCAAAATCATATGCTACGCAGACGACGCGGTATTGATAACCGAGAAAGAGGACGATCTTCAACGATTGCTCAATACTTTCAACATCACCTCAAAACGATATAATATGGAAATCTCCACAGAAAAGACCAAATGCCTAACAACTTCAAGAAATCCAACAATATGCACGCTTACTGTAGAGAATAAAACAATAGAACAAGTACTATACTTCAAATATCTGGGAGTAGAAATATATGGACACGGAAATTTGGTGGAAGAAACCATGTTCCAGGTCCGAAAAGCGTCAATGGTCATAATCTGGAAAAATGAATTTCTAAAAGTGGAAAGCAAATCACGCATATATAAGGCATGTGTGAGACCCATATTAACATACGCTATAGAGGCAAGAGCGGACACCGCCAAAACAAAGAGAATGTTGAGAACCAACGAAATGAAAGTCCTAAGGGCCATAACAGGAAAATCACTTGTCGACAGAGTAAGGAACGACCGCATACGAGAAGAGTGCAGCATGCCTGACATAATTAGATGGACCAGAACAAGAAGAAGAGCGTGGAACGAACACATATCACGCATGAACCAGAGCCGACTTCCAAAAATCGCCAGAGATGGTATCCCCCACGGAACCAGACCACCAGGAAGACCCCCGAAGAGATGGAGGGATAGTTGGTCATCAGCATCGCAGGAAAAGCCAGATTTAAACAGGTCCCAGACCTAAGTCAAGCTGAAGAAGAAGAAGAAGAAGACTTTCAATATCTGAAACTTACAGAAATACCAAAATTTGAGCACTGGAGGTGTTCCACACCCCTGACCCCCGGATTGAGTAGATTATTTTTATCAGAAGTAAACTAAAGATCTCCCGTTGCAGAGGCACTAGAGGGTGTTTCACTCCCCAGCCCCCGGATCAAGTATTTTATTTTTATCAGAAGTAAACTGAACTCTCCTGTTGCAGAGATCTACCTCCCAGGAGTACGGAATTTATAATTAAGTAGTTTATAATTAATTGTCAGATTACGAATTAAACACATTTACTTGGCCATAGCTAATTTTAATAAACTTAAGATATGCTTAAATATTTAATTCACTTTTAATAAAAAATAAATTATTTAAACCGGGGGGTCTGGGGGGTGTGGAACACCTCCAGTGCTTCTGCAACGGAGATCTTCAGTTTACTTCTGATAAAAGTAAACTACTCGGTCTGGGGTTCTGTATGTTCTGCAATGTTCTTAATTCCAAAATTTGTGCACTGGAAGGTGTTCTACACCCCCCCCTCCCCAGTACTTTATGTACTTCATTAGATGTGTACAAAAAACTTCACCAGCGGTTAACCCCTCGGAAGAAGGTTGCAGGAGGAAATTAGAAAAGTAGCTAAGATAGAAATAGAAGAGGAAAAAAGGTCACGGTGAGATAAGAAACAGATAGAGGGAAATATATACGAGTAGAAAGGAAGACGGTTAGTAATAAAGAAAAAAAACAACTTATATAACTAGACTACTTTGGAGATCTCACGGATGGAAATATGGAAACAAACTTGACAAATAAAACAGAATAATATAATGATGTATTTAAGATAATTAAAAAAAAAAAACAGTAAGAGGAGAGAGTGTGGGAACTTTGCTGAAACAAGAAAAAGAATATGAGGTGACTTTATATTTATTGAAGTATAAAATGGGCATTGTGGGTATACAGTAAAGGCAATATAGAGGATAGAGTAAAATAGATTATTAAAATTATGTATTATTGTATTCTTCTTCAAGTGCCATACACTTTATAGTGCGTAGGCGATCAACTTGGCCGTCGCTAAGCTGACTTTACTAGGGAAAATTAATGGGGTGATTTCCCGTTGCCTTCGCCACAGTTCAAAGATTGATATCGGACCTTTGATCACAACAGCGTATCCGACGCGATCAGGACTTGAACCGCGGTCTCCCGCTTTCCAGTGAATACTTTACACTATACTATATGCGGGATATAAAAAAACAAGGTGGAAATGGAGTGGTTTTCAATTTAAATCGATAAATGTAAGACTGGCTTATCCGAGGGTAGAATTTAAAAAAATGATCTTCTGTAATAAATAACAACGGATTGAGGTTATGTAATATGGCAGAAGCAAGCCATATGTTCCTAAGTACGCAACACGTAATTTCATCATAAGTCATCATAAGAGTTGAAACCAGATTGATCACAAAATCGTAATAAGAAAAATGAAAACATAATAAGAACATTAGAGCAGAAAAAAAGTAAAAAAAGCAACCTAGACTACAACAGAAAAAATAATTGGGTATAAAGAGAAAAAAAAGTTGACAAGAAATGGTTTGATTTAGAATGTAAAGATTTTAAAATAAAATTTTAAAATAAAATAAAAATCAGGAGGAAAACGGCTGAAGAATAAAAAAAGAGAAAGACCTAGAACAACACAGAACAAAAAGAAAGAACGGATTTAAGACATGTAAACAGAAAAATGGTGAGTGAATGAGAGAAATGATGAAAGAATTTTCAAGAAATGGAAATAATAACGGAAAAATGGAAAAAAAAAATAAAGAAAACGTGAAAATATAATATAAAAGACCACTTTCAGATTCAGTGTCCCTAGAAGAGCTCGACACTGCCATTGGGTCCATCAAGGTGGGAATGGTGGCCGGGCTAGATGACATATACCCAGAATTCATTAAGAATATGGGAGAAAACTTCAGGAAGTGGCTATGCGAATTTTATTCCAACAATATAAATATACTCCAAAGTTTAAAGAGATCGAAAACAATAGCGATATTAAAGCCAGGAAAGCCTGCTAACCAAGCAGAAAGCTACCGGCCGATCGCACTCCTTAGCGTCAGCTACAAACTGATAAAACGGCCCGATTCTAAACAACGTATGACAAGCAAAAGATATAAATCAAAGACAATAAAGATAAAAGAGAAACAACTAAGGATATTTGAACGAAAGATAATCAGAAAAATACTGGGCCCAAAAAAGATTAATGAAGATTAATGAAAGCCAAATAATGAACTACGAAATTGTTCGTGAAATCTTAACTGTTGTCGAAATAAGAAAACTATGTTGTCCTACAGCTATGCGATTAAATAAAAATAAAATGAGAAGGGAACCGGAAGATACATATGTATGTTAAGAAAGATTACTGAGGGGTAATCTTTAGTGGTTAGCTGCAAGTACAGCTAAAGAAATACCTAGGCAAAGTGAGATGAATTGATGGAGTGACGGAGGATTTGCACAGGATGAATATAAGGAATTGGAAGATTAATTTATTGAAGCAGAAGTTGAAGAAATACAATAAGTAATCCACTGTAAATTTGAACGAATTCCGTTGTGAATGGTTCCTTTTTAGTTACCAATGAAAAGTTCCGGTTTAGTAACAATAAAAATTGTTATTTAAGAAAAGTTTTTTAATTTGTTTTGATAAAAACAGTCACTAAATGTTGGGAGGGAGGAGGAAGCTCTAAAAGTTTTTGTAAAATTGAATTTATTTATTGGAAAATTTCGAATATTTATTGTACTAACATTAAATGTTATAGAAGTAGTTACATAGCAATATATTGCAGTAATACCTGGACTATTCTTATTTATTAATTCTACGTACCTACGCCTATGTTCTTACAGATTTTGAACACCACAAGTTCAAAATAAAAATCCTTAACCTCGCTTCACGACCGAGTTATCCTAATCCGCTCTCATAAGATGTTCCCGACATGATAAATATTGAGCAGGATTAGTTCAATCATTCTGAATGCCAATTTTGAGTTTTATAATGTTTTGCTGGTTCCTGATAATTGTGAACTACAAATTTTTAAAATTTTTTTAAAATTTTTTCGAATGAAAACTTTAATATGTAGAAGGTTATTCTTATATGTACTACTATGTCTTTTTAATTTGAGAAGTAACTAACTAATTTATCGTAATTATTTAGTAAAAAGAGTTTATGTTTTTTTCATAAAATTTGAGTTTTACCTCGGAAAACTATAAAATTTTATAAAGGTAATAAAAACCTATTTGTTGTTTCCAGAGTTCCCGTGCCTCAAGTAAACATAAATTTAGATAATCTAGGTAACAGTAATTGTACAGGGTAGGTCGTAATAAAACAACATCAAAATTATTAAAATTAATTACTAGAATACGAAAATCAGTTGAATTTATTTGTAAATTTCCCAAATGCATTAATTGTTATATTTTGGCAAATTTTACAAATTGCCAAATATCTATTAAATTAGTACACATATAATAAATTGCAACTTTAGAAAACCGCTAGTGAACCAACCTTGTTATGTATTGTCATAATTCAATCCCTGTCTTAAACTTTTGCAAGTGAAATATCCAAGAGGAACGTGAGCAATATAATATTGTGACGCATTTTAAATTGTAAAATCAATATTTCGATGTTGCTGACAATATTTGTAATCGCCTCCGGTCCTATTGTTCCAGATGCTACTACAATACTTTATGCAAGTTTAATGCCCTCTGGAAGAAAACACGCAAATATGTACACTCCACATCAAATACTTAAAATTGATTATTTAATATTTTTATAAACCCTTTCTGGATCTTTTCTCAGCGCTCCTTCATTAAGAATGCACATTATTTTTTCATATCATTCCAATATTATAATCTAAAGTACATTAGATATACTTAGGATGATAAAAAGGACAAACTCTGTGAAATGAATCAGAAAAAATGATGTTTTGTTGGTTTGAATACAAATCGATAGATGTTCAAATATCAAGAACGTCTGATACGCTTTTAAGCGTTTTCCTTTATAAAATTGAATATCTTTTTGGAAAAATGATGTCTTAACGATATCAAACATTAAAAACTTTCTCGTAATTAATGTGTTGATAATACACAATAATCATTTAAATTGTTTTCTATTTGACAGCTAAACATTTATACTCCCCAATTTAGTAGCTCAAGGTGGCAGGTACGAACTAATTGTCAACTTTATTTAAATTAAGTAAATCAGTTTTCCTTTATGGCTCAAACTTAAATTATTAAAAATGAAACGATTAGTTCTGTTAAACTTTGAGTTTTGTTTAAAGTTTAAAAAAACAAACTGAGCATTTTGCAAGTCGTTCGAAAGAGCTTTGATGTAATATAAAATCGACATCTGTAACAGATCGGTTACAAAAGACTGAAATCGCTTTTAAAGAATATTCCACCCTTCTTTGAAATGTCTTGTTCCCCACAAACGTAGCATTGCTTACCCTTAATAGTGCACCCACCCCATCAGACACTTCGAACGCGCTATCAACTATCAGCTGATCAGAGAAACAGAATCACCCCAATATCTTACCATATAACTTTTTTCGGATGTAGCTAATTTTGGTTTTGTAAATTTTAAATGAAAGTTTAAGTGGAAATCGAATAAATTATTACGAAAATTCAACACAATAAATTGTATAATATTGCATAGTCGCTATTAGTTATAGGCACGTCAGAGCTTTTCTTTCTTGTCAGCTTTCAATTTAACTAAGATTTTACAATAAAGCATGAAGACGAGCTTTCTCAACAAATACTACATGAAATGATACGCCTTTCGCGTAAAATTCTCAATATTCAAAATGAATTTCGCTTGCAACTTGTCAAACTTTATATTGTGTACATATTAAAAGCAATAAAGTGTAGAAAGCGATATTGATATCTTTTGCTCTCAAGTTTAATTTCAAACAATTCCTCTTAGATAATTAAGTGTCAGTTGTGAGCATCCATCAGAAAAAAATTACGAAAATTATGATACATTTTCTAATTTATCAAAATTCGGATTTAATATCGAGGTAGGTGAACTTATTGGACAATTTATGAATCCTTCTCATCTTGGATAAAAATTTTTGGATTTCCATAACATTGGAATATTGAACTGGAAGCATCCCCATTAGACGAAGAGAGTAAAAAAAAGTTGTCTTTTTTAAAGGAAATATCTAAAATGATTTTCTTTAAGATGTGAAATAGAATGCAAAGATATTTGTCAGAACGTTTCCGTCTTTTAGAATTTGACTAACGAGACAGCAATATAAAGTTTATATCTTACAAACTTATGAATGTATAAACTACTCTACAGAAATCCATATCTTTACTCAAAAACTTCTTGTATGTTTGTTACTCGAATTAATATCACAAGAATGCAGTCAGAAATAAATTTTTGTTTTTGATTTTGATTTTAAACGATATTTGCTTTTAATTGAAAATTTACAAAATAAGTGTCGAGTAAGTAATATAAATTCTTTGAAGTAATACAACTGAAAATATGATAGGAAATATTCACGATATGCTTCGAAAGAGAATCTGAGGGTGGCTCTTACTTTTCTCGGGGTGGTTAGAGCTTCAGGGTATAAAGGAAATGAAGCAACAAACTTACAAATGGCCCGGAACGACATTAAACAGCGGCCGATCTAGTGTTTCTTGAATGCTCTTTTGCGATCTGCTTCGGTTTACCAATTGAAACTACCCCATTAAATAATACAAAATTTTCGTTTACTCTCTTACATGCGAATTATGAGAGCATTTTAACTTATTTTAGTAGACTGAAATTTGTTTTCTTACTAAAACTATTACATGAAACTTACATACAAAAGCAAAATCCTTAATTTGTATTCAGTTCTTGTTCAATATTGAAGCAACATTAATTTTAACATATTTTCTCCAAGGGAAAGGAAGTGGAGAGAGTATCAACTAAAGACAGTCTTGAATTAGCGATTTAACGAGCACGTTTCCGAATCATTGATTGTAATTTTCTTACTAATTTGTTTGCGTTTTACGTTCGTAGATTAATTTTATAAGGTTTAGTGTTTGCAATCAACTGAATCTCTTACTGATTTTCAAATGAATATGCAAAAGATTTTATACAATTTTCATATAACTTTGCATATTATTTTAGCATTTTCCTTAAAGGCTCACGTTTATAGTTTGCCGACTTAAAATATACGCAAATACGCAATACAATGCGAATATCCGCACTATTTGAATGTAACATCATTAATTCGTCAATGTATCAATACGCAAAGTTCAAGGTTAACTAAAAAATTGCTGTTTAACCTCAACAACCTGGTATCAATCGACCTCTGCCATGGTTCAACTATTTGTTTGACTCAATCGCTTGGTTTATTTATAGTCAGTCCGCTACTTAATTTCTTTTGAATTAAGTGTCTATCTTTATAAAAAAAATTTCAATAATATGTAACCCATGTGTTTTTATTAATTGATTGCAGCTGATGAAACAATTATGAATGCTTAATTAATCAAAACAACGATCAATATTGTTAATTTATAATTATAAAAATAAATATGATTTTGTGCCTCAAGCATGAAGATTCATTGAAGTTAGCACTTAACTTGATGTTCTTAAATTTTATTCTCTATTTATAGGTTTTCTCACTATCCTCGAGGTGATTGAATTGCTATTCTCAACGAAATATATGGTGTTAAATGGACCGAATATATCTTAATGGGGTGAGTGGTTAACTTAACTTTGTCTATATTTAAACCTTCATCTGTTATTCATTTTATTGGCTTCCAAACTTTCTTGCTTTCTTGGATCTAATCTGTTTCCTTTTTGTGACCTTTAGTGATTTACTTGCCCAAATTTAATTTTGATAAAATAAAAAAGAAAATCTTAATACTGCGTTTTCACTATTTCTGCCCTCGAGTGTGTACTACCAAGTTTGTCGAAAGAAACTGTTCCATATAATACACAATAAAATTATATAAAATTTCGAAAAGAAAGATCGCGAGAGGTAAGGCAGTTTTACAACTTTACAAACAATAAATTGATGATAACTGCACTGAAGTTTCAGAGGATGAGTTAATAGGAATTGTAGTACAAATGCCCATTAATTTTAAATCGTGGGTTAAAAAGCAAAAAAGCAAAAATAACAAACATTGATTTCCTTCCAAAATTGTTTAATTTTAAAATTAGACTAAGGAAACTGTGAATGTCCCTATCGATTATTTGAACAAAAACAGGTTGATTTTTTGGTAAAATTTGGAAGCGACAAACTGGAGGTAACAAATCGTATGTCGCTTTTTTTCTACTGGGTGAATCTGTTTTGGTCCTGCGAGATAATGCACGACTAGAATTTTTTACCATCGATGAATACTTCGATTTTGCCTCGCTTGGTTTGCTTTGTTACAATTCAAATAATAAAAACCAATTTTGTGCCGATCTCTACGGGTCATCCTGGAGGTCTTTTTGAAATATTTCTCGGTCTTTTTAATTCATATAGTCAAAATACTAACAACTTCTTGAAACTTCTAGGAGGTTGAATGTCAGGCTTCGTCATGTTTTCAATAATATTTTCGTTCTACATTTTAAAAATCAAATCGACAGTATAGTTTTTGAGTAATTAAAGTTTAAGGATTTTTTAAGGCACTCAAAGTTACTCTATTTTTTTAATCAATTAAAAATGTTTGGCCGTTGTGAAACAATTTTGTAACAGTTGGACAACAAACATTCTAAAGAAAAATTACGTTTTCACGAAAAACCGACGGATGGTTACTTAATATCCTAAACGTGTACCGTGGTTTGGGAATGGTCAATTAAGTTTCGAGTTTTATAATCTCAAATGCGTTATTTACAATAAATTATTTCAAACGACAATTTTTGCCTTTCAACGGTTGCGCAATAATACAAATATTATATAAAAATTTCATTAAATCCTTCAAAAGCGGAAAATCTATTACAGCTTTACAAGTCTATTGATAAGAAATAGAAACAAGAACTCGGCGCTAACTCGAGTGGTACTCTTATTAAAAAATTATAAAAGCAACACAGACATCAAATACGAACGTTGTTCTTTTTTTACATAAAAAAATATAACTTCAATTAATTTCTTCCAAATCAAATACTTTCAATACGCTCAAGGATCGATTTTGATTCATTTTTAATTGCAAACCTGCATAAAAGGTCGTTTGTATATGATTTTCTCTCGTTAGCACCAAGTTTTGATATAGAAAATTGTGCGCTCGTGGATATTCACGCATTTGCAAACATCAAAGAAACTTTATAACTTACCTTTTAGTTTCTGTACTTCTAAATAAAGTAATTTGTTTAATCGTTAATGAGGTACGCCTTTTTATAACTTTATAATTTTCTTATTAAATAATTTTTTTTATAAACTTCCAAATGCCGCTTGAGAATCCGTGAACGTGATTAATTTTTTAGATCTAAAAATATGCTTAAGTTGAACTTCGAGTTTCAATTTTCAACATAAGAAGGACCTGATTTATTAAAGCTTGTTTGGGTTATGTCTGAATACAACATTGAATAGTAGTGGCGATCGTCCACGCGCCTTTATCAACTACAGGATTATTTTGCCTAGACGGGATCTGAACGAGTGACCCTTACAGTATCCAATAAGACACTAATCCTGCAGGACCTCCTGGATATCCTGGTATTACCGGTCGGCATGTCCTGTTACTGATATATAGCGTGTAAGAGGTTCTACTTTAGTGTATTAGGATCTAAAGGGTTGATATAGGAGAAGATTATATAATTAATTGGTTATCAGGATTTATACTACATACAGGATTATCGAGATTGGTTTCTTGGAACGATTATTAGGGATAATGCACCGACAAATTAACAAAGTAAATGGTTGAAAATTTTCCATCTCGTCTGACGTTAAATACTTATTCGAATTGTTTCGTGTTTGTAAATAAATTTTTACACGTCATTTATGCATATTCCGATTGTGAATTTGTGCAAAAGAAGAAGAAAGTAACTAAAGCATCTACAGAAATCAGACCGTCTTTGATGTCACCGCTTATTGCACTGTGGTTTATTTATGTACAACGTATCCAAACAATAAAAGAATAAATACATAATTGAAGTTCACTGAAATTCAAAGAAATGCAATATTCTGAGCACATGCTTAATTAAATCACATTTTAAGATGCCGATTTTTGATAAACAAAGTTTCACTTAATTTTTTTCATAATTATTATTACTTAACCTACCCCTCCCAACAAAACGAGAAGTAATTAAAGCGAAAATTGTATCGTAGCAATATTTATTAAAGTTCATCCCCAATTGTAGTTAATTTACGAGTTTTAGCTGACACTAACTATTTTATTTAGTCGATTTAGAAGTTCTAAATATCGGTAAGCACGAACATTCGACATGAAATCTTCGATATTTAACAAGAATTATTAAGAAATTAGATTAATTGCGGTATACACGGTGTGCAAGTTTGGAGAAACATCCAAAAAAAGAAACGCTAAAATTTTCTTCGGTTTTCTCTTATTACTCACTAGGTCAGTGGATAGCTAGAACTGGGTCATATAATCTCATAGGGGTGACTTTTTCTCTCTCCCTCTTTCTCAGTCGCTTCTAATTGCTGTAGATTTTTTTTCAAAAATAATTTACCAACATCTCGCGCAGAAAAATTCTACACTATTACCGAAACAATAATTTTAAAAATTATCCACCGAAAGTCTGGTATATTTTTTACATGGTACGTAATTGTTGCATAGAACTGTGAATTTATAAAATTAAATTAAATTTAATATTATAACTCGATTTTTTCTAGTTTGCATTATGATTATAAAACTGTAACAGTGTTTAAGTTTCGTAAATAATAAAAAAAATAACAGTTAATTTAACAACAAAATTTACTGCACAGAAATTATTATTTTTAAATACAATTAAGATAATATCAAATTAAAACTTTAGCGTTGTTTACATAATAATTAATTTTTTAATAACATATCAGTAGTATAAATCAAAAAATAAAATACATTTGCTGCAATTTACCAAAATCTCTAAAATATAATTATAGCATATTTATAGGTTAAATTAATGATTTTCTTAATTAGTATCGTGCGTGTTTGATAGTTAGGTTCACTTTAGTATATTTCTCCTTATTAATAACAGAAAATCGCTCCTAAAGGTTTTACTTTTTCCAAAGTCATGCAAGCTTCCAATTCGTCAAAGACTTCGTTTTGTGTTTGACAAGATATCAGACAGTTATCGGTAGAACTATCAGATTAGACGTCGACTAATACTAATAATACCTAACGATTTTCTTTAAACCAAAACAATTTATCGTATATTTACTTAAAAACTAATTTTTACAAGAAAATTCCATTCCAAACTCTTCATTTACATTATGAAAATGAAACTATTTGGAAAATTGATATCGTGTGATCGTAAATCATAACCTTCAAATCGAATTCTTCTTCTAAAGCATTTAAATGTTATGGAAAGACTCTCATAATATTATATTCTAATTTTTCTATTGTACATCGTGGGATACCTAACCTAACATTCCAGAACAGCCTCATTTTATACCATAGTTTCACTTTTCCATCTTCGACCTAATGTGAGATGTTTTTCTTTAAATTTTGACTCCCCCTCCCTTCGTGAGATTTGACAAGATGTGACGGGACCCCCCCTCCTGACGTGTATCGGTTATAATAATGTATATTCTCTGAATTACAAAGTTGACATGAGATTTTCATTGACCCCCCTCACTTATTCGCTTTACTTTACGAATGCATATTTCTTAGATAAACGTGAATTATTTAATTATACTAAAAGTGATAATTGATAATATGTACAGGTAAGAATCATTTAAATATTATCAGTCACATGAAAATTAATAATTCTATTTTTTACAGAAATCTTGATCTTTATTGAACTTGTTGAACCTTTGTTGAGAGCGCAAATAAACTTATTTAAAGAGATTTTCATTTAGGTATGCAACACGTACTGCTCGTGTGTATCTGACAGATGTACACAATTCAAACGGATACCCAAAATTGGACCGTGACATCAAGAAAATCTCTTCACACCGCAAAATACAACTTTCTTCTAAAATTTCTAAAAAAAAGCACTTTTTAAAAAGATTTGCTCACCAAATATCAAAAAAGTTAACTAAAGCTACATAATACTTGGCTTAATCTGACAGCCTCGCTCACACGCAACCTACCAAACAAGACAGATGATTAATCTCATCAAACTCTCCAAATTTGAGTTCTACCTTTTGCTTCTGTCTGTTTTACTTATACATTAAGTTCCTTGCCAATAATAATCACACTTTTGCATTAAATGGTTAAAGCATTGGAAAATTATGAAATAAATCCTAAAAGGAGGATGAAAATAATTCCTGTTAAATCATAAATTAAATCTAATCAAAAATTTCAGTGGTAAAATTTTAATCGGATTAAAAATTTTAATATCAATTTCCATCGGATACTTTTCGATTAACCTAGAAGCAATAAGTGGGTATTTAATCGTTTTTAAACTTTTCTCTTAAAAAGAGGGTGCATTTTTATGTCCTATCGGGATTCGTGAATCCAAGTTACCGTGTAATTGGTATGCTATATCGTAATTTTTAAATAATGCCTATCTTAAAGAGACGTGTAAGAGTTTTTATGGATAAAATTATATTTTTTAAAATTTCGTGCACGTCCCAATGGTAATTGTGTGATGTACGTAGTAACTCTTTCCCCAACTAAAAGTAATAAACATGTGGAAATTTTAATTTTCTATCGGAAAAATGGAAGTTTTTAATTTGCTGTCAAAACAAAAACCCTGCTAAAATAGTCTATAGAGCATAAGAGTGTGTTCAGATTTAATAACTTTTGAATATTCATCTGAGGATGTTCTAAATGAAAGGAGAAGGACGGAATTGTGTGTTTTCAATAAGAAAGATTGAGAGAGGCTATTGTAACTATGACAACCAGTAAATTAAGTCATCAATGAATCATTGCCAATGCGGAATATCGGTGGTGTAAGGAGGGTTAACTCTGAATAAATTAAAAATGTCTTTTGGTATGAGGATGCTTCGTTACTTGCAGTGTTTATGTTCGTGATTGATCAATAAGTTTGGCTAAAATTTCCCATGTGCTTTACTATCAAAATGAAAATAATTTTTTGCTCTCTCCAACGCAACAAAGCCGAGAGGATGTTTTTAAAACGTATCGAAAGTGAAGGAGGAAAGAGATTAACATTAATGCATCAATAATGCATAAGAAACAAAACAGCTAATATATATTAATAAACTTACCCTTTCGTACCCCTATGAAAGTTTTCACCCCATCCTTTTACTGATCACCTACCTTACTCTAATTTATACTAATTGTTGTCTGTTTCCAAGGTGACGCTACTGTATAATCATCAATAGATTTGATTATTATTGATGAAGACACAACATGGCTTCGAGTTTCATCCTAGCACTGGTTTGGTCCTGAATTTTAATGAAGTTAAAATTTTGTTTTGCAGTACATCATTTTATTATTAATCGATATGAATTGATAATTAACAACGGTTTAACTCAAACAGAGAACTGCGTCCGGGAAATTCATTTTTAGGTAAGTAAGCTTAACTATTATAAAACGTGTTCTTGGAGTGCTTGTTACACGTTATCCTAATCTTTTATGAAAATATAGAACACGCACTTCACTTAAAACTTCAACGCCTGGATATTTTACAAAATAGTTTTAGTTTTACGTGCTGCGATTGTTCGCAATGGTGTGGCTATCAAAATTAGGGCGGGTATATGATTGGTCACTTATTTAATTACTTTTAATCTATCATTTTCTGTCTACAGTCTTTGACTTTGATCGATTAGGTCATGCGTTACTCACGAATGTGTCAAAAATCTAAAATACAAGTCCTAATAATTGTTTTCAGTTTGTATGATCACATCATTTATTTTTGAATTTAACTCATACGAGTGCGTTTCCGCTACTTTAAATTTAAAGCATTGCATCTCCTAAGATTTTCAACAAAAACTCTTAACTATATTTGTACGCAACTAATTAATTAATTTTGTATCCGTCAGGCACTCGGTAAGTATTTCAGTTCATTCACATATATTTCAGGTAAATCACACGAGAAATTTGGTGAGAAAGTTAGAAAATTTAAATAAAAACATGAAATGAACAATGCCCACATTCAAAACCGATCTAAAAAATAAAAGAGCACAATGTGTATTTTTAAAGTTTTACTCGCTCGCTGGCTTATTAACCACATCAGGATCGCTTTAGAACAAACCAATCAACAAGCTTCAGTTGCCTAAGTTTGGTGTAAGTAAGTATATTGCGGCGTAATCTATACCATACCTTGGTGTTAAGTGTTGAATATGTACTGTAAAAGGAGTATTTTTTTTCGTATTACAAACTTGGCATAAACTTCGATTGCTCGATGCTTGATGGTCAACGCGATGCCTAAACTTCCATTTTTGATTAAAATAATTTATAATTAATTGTTTAAATACAAATAATTATATTAACAGGACAGTCGGGACCGTTCCATTCATGATGTTTCTCTATTTAAAATCATTTTTCGATTTCTATAGGACTTAGTTTCGACGTCTGGTGATAATAACCTTCATTAAAGAGATCACTCGAAGAAGTGTGGCTTTGAATTTGTTCAAGCTTTATTTTCTATTTTTAACGTTATAATTTTCAATGGTCTACCTCATAGATATTATATTAATTTAACATACTATTAGCTGCCAAAGAGCAACCTAAAAGCGCAAATCAATTATTTTCTACGAAATTTATTAAATTTAACAATTTTAAAACTTCAATGCTGTCGTGTTTCAGAAAACTTGTCCCTTTGGAGAAAAAGTAATAAAAATTTGTGTATAAGACAATTTAAACTTTTATTTCTTGTTGCTACTTTCTGATAGGGGTAAAAATTAAACTTTTTATTCTCAATGGATTTCTTACGAGACGAATTGAGCTAAGCCTTTTTTACAAAGCTTTAATTTTAGTTCGAACACCAAATCTAATTTTCTAGGTTCGAGATCAATTTATAGAAATTTAACAATTTTTGTTTAGTATTCTTGTCGTTCAGACGAAACGAGTTAAATAATGTAATTGTTTTATTAATCGTAACAAAGAAAAGAGTCGACTTTTTAGTTGTGAGTCACGGGCTTGAGAGAAAACTCGGAACTGATAAGAGGAAATTGGTATTTGTCGCTGCGTAAAGAAACGCAATGCTTCGATTCTCTGGGGAAAAAATTATTCGACTTCAATTCTTGAAGAGTGTTTAGCCTTTAGGCACATGTATAAGATTAGTTGATCCTCTATCGGTTTATACTCAAATTGGATTTGATCGTATCGCTTTTATTTGGTTTGTTATTGCTCACTTTTTACTAACGGAACGTGTACTAAATCCACATACACAAAATTTATGTGTTGCAATTTAGATTCGAATAGAAAAATTGATTTTTTAGTTGGAGTAAAATTTGAATACTAGAAAAACCGATGCAATTTGCATTTCCATAAATTCGCATTTAAATGTGGAAGCCGCAAGAAATTAATAATGAATTATTTTCAGGGACGGAATATATAAAATATTTAATTTTTCACGTTTTTGTTGCTATACAATGTTTAAATTTAATCATTTTGCTAGATGCAACTAGAAATTTTAATTGTAATTTAGTTAATTCAACTCGGGAGAAAACGTAATATTGCATTTTTGCAATTTTACATAACATAGAAATACCAACTAATTGAATACGAGAGATGCAATACGTGTAATTTTTTTTGAAAGTTTATGTAATAAGCACTCTTTGATAAATTACATGTATTTCATACAAAATTTTTATTAAAGTTTTTCTACTCTTCTTTATTAAATTTCAAAATTAACGAAAATTAGTTTTTTATTTCAAGAAGACGCAAAAAATCAGCTGTGTTCACTCACTCACTCGTTCATCGAAATGGTAAGGAACTTGTAATACCACTAAGTCTACTTGCCATTTTGAGGTTAGATTTCTCGTAGGTAGTATGTAGTACCTAAACTATTTTTGGGTATAGTACGGCAATTCAAAATTCCCTATAAAAATGGTATAAAATTATGAAAAAGAACATAAATTTTCACGATTAGGCATTAGAAAAATCAAAAATTGTAATACCTTACTATGATAGGCTAAATTCGAACCACACACCCGCCCATTTTGAATTTTTTTTTGCAATTTTGCTTAAAATCATGTATTTTATCACTTTTTTAATGCAGCCATCACGTATTATGTACCCACTGCTATTTGAATAAAACATTGAACAACGTCGCTTTCAGAAGTATGTTTACAAAAATAATTTTTAGGGTAAATCCGAGTCACCGCTACGCTACGGCCGGATCAAGCCGTATTGACAATCGCTTTACTCATTAAAAATATGCTTCTAGAACGATCCAACTCGAAAACGTGTGGATATTGACCCGACAGGCAGCGACTGACTCCCTCCTCGCGATATTCTAGTTGGCTCCACCTTACGGTTGATTCGTGTATATAAGGACGCACGTCCCGTCAACAAAATGTAAAATCGCCAGTTTTAATGATTTAAAAATCGATTTTTAGCGTTATTATTGGAAATATCGAGTTTATCCATAAGTATACATTCGACTCGTTTTAACGTTCTTTAACTAATAATTATTGTAAACAAATTTTTGTAAAATAATCACAGACAAAGACTTCGTGTTATCGTAATTGAACCCTATTTTATTACCGTATTTCAGGTACCCTGCTTCTATATTATTAGCTTTTTGTATTTGTATTAATGGAACCAATTTAACTTAAAGTCTCGTTTGCAAAATTTGGTCGAAAATAATTTTTTTGGAACGAAACTCCGAAGGAAATTGCAATCCGAAAAATTCGTGAGGCAGTTTACGGAGGAATCATCTCGAGAAATGTTTACGAGACAAAAATTTGGACGAAAGCAGCTCACTAAGGGACTATTCATCGTTTAAGATAAAAAAATTGAAAAAATCCACCGATTTAAGCTAATTTGATATCTAACAATTATTATTGCATGCATCGTAGGCAGTAGCGCATAAGTTTGTGTTCAACTTTATTAATTAACCCAGATATGCCTATAGCGTAGTTTTAAGATTAAAAAAAAATTTTTTTTTATAATTATTGTTTTTTGGCTTAGTGGACACAGAAAAAAACGTTAAAAGTAAAAAAAAAATTTATTTACTACGTAATACAAGCCGTCCTAAATATAGGACATTAGGCACAACTACCACTACCTTGTGTGATATTGTACAAAACATTTAACATGCACTCCAGCATCGCATTTTCTGCATCTTGTTGTCGTTTTTTCGTGACACAATCTACATCTTGTTTGACGATTTTGTGGAACTACAAGATGGTCTAAGCGGTCAAATCTT
This sequence comes from Lycocerus yunnanus, assembly GCA_036346125.1. Classification (NCBI taxonomy): domain Eukaryota; kingdom Metazoa; phylum Arthropoda; class Insecta; order Coleoptera; family Cantharidae; genus Lycocerus; species Lycocerus yunnanus. The sequence continues at coordinate 572,453 of JARFIX010000075.1, read as the reverse complement.
ACTTCTTCATCTCTACTTGTAGAAGGTTTGCCTGCTTGGTAAGTATATTCCTTTTTATATTTTGTAAGCAGCGTAACCGCAACACTTCTTCTAAAACCTAATTGGTCTAATTTGCCTCCATTCTTTCTGTGAATTTGCCACGAATTCTGTATTGACATTTCCACACAGTGTTCTATAATTGGATAATACCATTTCTTACCACGAACAGAAGATCGGTATAAACCAATGTTTTGATCAGAACGATCAACACCACCCATTGATTTATTATAGGCCTTTGCAACTGCCGGCTGATTTACATGCACAAATTTTTTTTCAGTCTGTGAATATCGTTTAACCGAATTTAAGGGTTGTACACCATACGTATTCGAACAAAAATTTACAATTGTGTTGTCATTCCACCTAACAAAAATTATGTTTTTATTTTTTAATTTCTCGTAGTCGCAAGATCCTCTGGTTTCTTTTTTCATAATTTTAGAATTACGCAAGGTGCTTCCTATAATTCTATTTTCACGAATAGTTCCGCTACCAGAAATATTAATTTTTTCTAACTCTTCAAGTAGTGAAATGGACGTAAAAAAATTATCAAAAAAAACTTGAAACCGATAATCCTGCCACTTTGCTTTTAGTGCCTCAATATACTCTAAAATAACAGCGGCACCAACGCCCAATTCCTTATATTTGACACTTATATTTGTTGAAGCCCCTTGATATGGTTCAAACCAATTGATGTACCCACCAGATGTAGTACCCACCCATGAATTTATAGCCATACCGAATTGGTTTCCCACGTATAAATTGCTTACAACCATGTCTTCCGTTGTACGGTACCATTGCTTCATCGACGCTATGATGCTCTTGTAAATAAGAGTGGGCCATAAACTTTTTATTTAATAAATCCCTCCAGTGCACGGGTGAGGCCTGTCAGTCCATGCAACATACAAATATCGCTATAACTTTTATAGAAAATTTTTTTGTTGCGACCATTTCTATACCTCTCAGAAATGTAAAAAGACATATTATGATCAAATTTTAAAACATATTTATGGCACCATTACTTCGAAAAAAAATTAAATGTCCTGACAGGCCTCATCCGTGCACTCGTGTAACTTTCTGTTGAAAACTCATAATTTCATTTTACGCTTATTAGTGATATTTTTAAAGTTACTTTCGGAACAAAAGATAATAATTTGGATTTCAAACTAATTAGAGTATTTCTTGCTATTAGGCACTAGAAAAAATTTTAAAATAATGTTTGTTATATTTTAATCCAGGTTATTTTACAATCTCAAGGAGCTAATAATTTGTATGTTTTATTTTATCACTAAAATTAAAAAAAAAAAATACAAAACTGTGGCATTAAAATCACTGGTTCAAAGGTTTGTATTTTGATAATACACAATTTCTTACTTATTAGTTTTGTGTAAAACATGTCGTAAACTTTAGATTTTTTCACTTTATTTTTCAATTTTCTTTCCTGCTTCTTTACCGTTTTAAATTACCTGAAACGGGTAGTACATTAAAACTAAATTAGTAATAGCAGCGACAAAATTTTAATTGGAGAAATTAAAAAAATTATAAATAAATTTTAGAAATTTTTAAAAATGCGAAAAAATACAAACATAGTCGACCTTAATTATAATTTGAACAAGAAAATATAGATGAGGTGATAAGTCACTGTAAATCTAACTAGTAGATATCCTTTACAACACATTAGCAACAAAAAATTTCAAAATAGCAGGGCCGTACTCGGCAACATCGTTGAAAGAAAAAACAAAATTATCAACAGCAGCAATATTGGAATTTACAAGAAAACATCAAACTTCGGTACATGAATGATCTAAAATTATTTTCTGACGAAAATTTAATTTAGATGGTCGCAATGGCTTTAAATTTTATTGGCACAACATGCCTTATGTACTTTTTTTTAAATTTTTGGAGTAAATTTAGTAAAAACATATGCAACAACGAGCAACCAACTAATACATTCCTAGAAAAGCACGTTAAATAGTTAGTCGACTATCTGGGGTAGCAATCCTCAACGAACAGCAAAACCAACCCCTCTAGAAAACTAGGATATTGTAAATACTGCACATGTAGAAAAACCTGACATTTTGTAAATTTTGCAAGGTTTGGTTGTGTATGCAACATATACAAGCATGCTGCGACCAATGCATTGCAGAAATGTAAGTTGAAATTTAAATACTGGTATTTTGTGTTGTCATTTTTATAAAATTTTTTATATTTTTGTGTTAGATTAGCTTCTTTACTATAGGAAAACATAAAATTTTTATTCTGTAACTTTTAGTTTATTTTTGTAGCGAGTTTTAATAATCAATGTAAAAACAATGTTTTTCTTATTGAAAAAAAACTATATAAATTTGTGTTTTTTTCAAATATATTTATTGATATTCATAAACACTAATCATAGTTTGTATTAATAAAAAATTTTTAAATATATGAACAGAACAATTTTACACGTCTTTTAAATATGGGCCTGATAGGCCTCACCCGTGCACTCGTGTAACTTTTAGATGACCCGTGCACTGGAGGTTAAATGGACAAGTAATGGTCTTACTTTAGCAAATTTGTCGGTTTTGTCAAGTGCCATATTGTCTGCAATGTGCAAATTAGAAATAATAAATTCAAATTTATCACGTGAGATCGCTTGAGCTACCAATTTATTGTATGTATCTTGAGCATTTTCCCAGAACATACGTCGTCTAGGAAGAGGTACATAGCCACTAAGTAGCAAAACACCAATAAAACATTTTATTTCCGATAATTCAATCGTATTAGTGCGATTATACTGACGAGCATATCTATTAGATTCATCCGTAATTACTTGTAGAATATTATCGTCAAAAAACAGTTCAAACAAAGCAGTAGGTTTAGTTTCAGTAACTCTATTTTCATCAGCGTCGTCAAACCCAATTGAATTTTGAGGAACTTGTAAATCTTCTTTGACGTATTCGTAATGAGACTTTTTTCTTCGTTTCTTTACTTGTTTGCATTTTACAAAATTCGAAAGGGGCAAATCATCTTCGGATGACCAACTTGAATCGTAAGTTGCATTTTTGAAATTTTTTACAGATAATTCAACTTTACTGTTCATTGCAGAAGACGGTAAATTGTTGATATCTGTAAACTCTTCATCCCCTGAATCTTCATCTGTTAAATTTCCACATGCAGTAGAAGGAGGAAACAAAGTAATAGTATTTGCATCTGTACTATCATCTTCAATCATGCTTAGGGCTTCATGTAATGACAATCCTCTAAAACAATATTACAATAATTTAATATAATATATGGCGGTACTTGTGCCTGATGACCTACATGTAGGTCGGCTAAGTTTGAAACGGCACAGAAAGAAATTTAAAATTGTTATATTGATGATTTTTGCTTTAAATGTTTACAAAATAACTTGAAAGTCGGTAACCAAAATTAAAATTTTATACGATTATACAAAAAGCATAAAGTTACTTACCGTACAGAACGAATATCATGTTCTTCCATTTTCAAAAATAGTCAATTTCTAACACTCACAAAATTACGATTTAAAAAAATAAACGTCGCACAACTTTACCAAACTAAGGGCACACTGTAATGATTCAGTTCAATACATTTTACTAATATTAGGGTGGGGAGGATTCGTATTTGCAGTTATTATAGCCGTCCTATATATAGAACATTAGGCATATCTGGGTTAATTACAGCTAAACAATGGACTACCAAAAGTTTTTATTGGACTACCAAAACTGTACACATGATATTCTATCAAATGAGCTAAAAAAAGTTAAGCATTTCACTATAGGGGGGACTAGCTAGACGTTATATTTTGATTTATTAATTACGAAAAAACAATAAACTACTAAAACTTTTAATTGAATTACGAATAATTATCTAACGATTAACAAACGTTTGGTTCAAAAAAAATTAAAAAATAGATTAAAACTCGAAAATTAACTAAAGACCTAAGTTCAATTTAATTAATTCGTTACTATTAAACTAGGAACTACCAAAACTTATCATTACTAAAATAATGACCTCTAAGGGACTATTCATCGTTTAAGATAAAAAAAAGTTGAAAAAATCCACTGATGTAAGTTAATTTGATAAATCAAACAATTATTATAGCTTGCACGTAGCAGTAGCGCATGCGCATAAGTTTGTGTTCAACTTTATTAATTAATTACAGCTAAACAATAAACTACCAAAAGTTTTTATTGGACTACCAAACCTTTATACATGATATCCGATCAAATGAGCTTAAAAAAGATTTAACATTTCACTATAGGGGGGCTAACTTGACGTTATATTTTGACTGATTAATTACGAAAAACAATGAACTATCAAAACTTTTAATTAGACTACTAATCGTTGCCTAACGATTACCAAACGTTTGGAATAAAAAAGTTAAAAAATCGATTGAGGGGAGCTAACTTGATGGAGGTGAAGTTTGGTGGTGGTGAAATGTTAGTTTGGGTGTGCATGGCATCATCCGGTGTGGGTGAACTTGTGTTTATAGATGGGATAATGGATCAACACATTTATGTAAATATTTTACAGGAAAATTAAAAAAAAAAGTGCACAAAAACTAAATCTTACAAAATTCTGTTACTTTCAAAGTGACAACGATCCGAAGCATTCGGCCTATTTAGCTCGTATGTAGTAAGTCGCCTATAATGTTGCACAAGCCCTGATCTTAACCCCATTGAAAATTTATGGGCTGAATTAGAGAGAAAAATTAGAAATCACAACATTACGAGTAAACTTCAATTAAAAATGGTGTTATTAGAAGAATGAACCAAAATTAGTCTAGAATTTACTCGTAAACTTGTTCATTCAATGCCACAACGTTTAAAAGAAGTGGTTAAAAATAAAGGACTTCATACAAAATATTGAGGGTTGCAATACTTACGTTTAAATGTTGAATTGTCAATACTTTTTCCCACTTGTTTTTTAAGAATTATTTTTTAATCTGTTATTATTCTAAGTAGCCTATTTTTAAACAGTTTTTTGTGGTATTTACGTTTTATGTACATATATACTACAAACATTAATTATAATATAATAACGGGGACGGTCAATAAACCCGAATTCGGAAATTCATAATTTTGAAGTCAATTATGAAAGATGAGGGTCTAATTATCGTATAAAAAAAAAAATTTGTGGTCGGTTCACACAATTTTGAAAAAAACGCTTTAAAGTTAATTTGGAATGCAATTTTATCATTGGCTTTTTGAAGTTTAACCCCGCCCCAAAATTGAAAGAGGTTGTGGCGACTGTAAATATACCAGAATCTCATTTTTTACAACGAATTATGAAAGATAATGGTGTAATTAGCTAATAAAAAAATTAAAGTTGTGATCGGACAACAAATTTTCTAAAAAAATCACTTTTTGTGTGAATTCGTTTCTGAGGTGTTTTCGCTGTCAAAACCTATTCTCTGCAACCGCCCGCGCCGTCCCGGGCGCGGACGGCGCTCCGTGCGGTTTTGACACGCGCTAAACTTATTAAAAACATCCCTTAAGCGGCTCCAACTCGAAAAGTTTGAAAGTTGACGCGGCAGATCTCAGGGAGCGACTAACTCCTATCTAACGCTGCTCTAGTTGGCCCCGCCCTAAGGTAGATCTGCTAGGGTAAATGTGCACGGACGGTCATGAAAATGCATAAAATTATTGCGTAATATTACGCAATAATACACTTACATGTATTTCTTATGGGAAAATTGCAATTTTCAAAATTAAATTGTGGCCTTCTTATAACTCCGACAAGATTGATCCTCACCTTAAAGAGCTTGTATTTTTGCGTTCTTTCGTTTGGTCAATCCATTTTATAGGAAAAAGTGTACTTTTGAGTTCGGGATTCTTCACTCTACCCATAATAACTTATTGATTTTATATTTTGTTAAATTAATAATTAGATTTTATTGCTATTGAATGCAGGGTACGAATACTTTTTCCCGGCACTGAAAATAAAAAATTTTTTGAAACTAATTTTTTAAATGTTTTTAAGCTTGTAAAAAGAAGCTAATGTCTTCTAGCTGGTTTTTTATTTTAGTTTCGATAAATTTTATTATAATTTGAAATTTTTGCATGTCCTCAATTAAATAATATTGTCTTTTTGAGTGTTTTATTAGTCAAAATAAATAGTTTTATACTTTGAGCCACTTAAGCTCAATGTTTATGAAAAATAAGTAGTAGGTAATAAATCTGTAAATTTAATATTATTTTTGTAAAGAATTTCCCATTACGAGTAGTGGGGTTAATTTTTAAGATGTCAGAATGTATTCTTTGCGCAAAATACCTCTTATGCATAGATTGTACTTTCAGGAAACTTACCAGTGGTGCTTAATTTTCTGAAATTTTCATATGGATACCTTTTAATTAACTGAATTTCTTCATTGTATAACAATGTTACTGCAAAATAGCACAATAAGTGCAATATGAACTTGAGAAAAAAATCAGAAAAAGATTTTATTAATTCCACGAGCAATAATATCAACGCGATAAGGGTGATAAAAAATCTTGAATATTGCAGTTTCTAAATGACGAAGATATGGCAATTACCAAGTTGCAGAAATGTATGCTACAATGAAGAACAAACTTCTACTTTTTATCGTGCGATGCATGTGTGGGCCTATCTCCACATATTATGCTCCAGCATTTTGTAACCAGGTATCAAATTATGTTCATGATAATCTTGAAACTCCATGTTTTTAATCTTTGATAATAGAAAATCACACTTGCTACTTTGTACTAATCGTAATACATGTTGTCCGAGAGAAATTAAAAAATTCGTATCAACTTCATTTTCTTATCGTGAAAATAATACAATCGCACAAGGTATAAAATAATATCCTGGGTTTATCAATCCTCCTGTTGCATGAATATTAATTTGTATTTACTGCAGAATCCAAATGCGAGTGCAGCAAATTCAACAGAGACATTGAAAGCTTGAAAGGGTACATTTTAAGCTGAGAAAACCTTTCGAAGGTGAGATCTGACCTAGGTAAGATTTGTGTACATCATAAAATAAATTCATAAGGTAGTGTAATTGAAAATTCTTCCTGCTACGCAAATTAATCGGAAGTTCAGTATTCCGAAATGAACAGTGGGCCTAAATAACGAAACATATACTACATATTTGAAATATAATGGTTAAACTACACGTATAATATGTAGATACAAAAAGTAATTAAAAGAATTTAATGTTCCAAATATAAAATTCACCCCTGTTCATACAAGTACCCCCTACTGTGTAATCCATCCTTTTTTTATTTTCGTAGCACGTTTTTATTTTGGTTATGTTAAATGGTTTCCTGAATGCTTTCTACAGAAATAATTTTACAAGCAAACTTTTGGTAATAAACTTGGTAATATAAAATGTAGCACATTCTTTACACTACCTAAATTAATTAAATTTATTAACAATGGTGTTTTTAAAACTAAATTTTAATATAATAGTCAAGAATGTCGACTAACAATTTGAATACTAAAAGTGTAACAAAGTGTATTATTAATGGACACCTAAACAAATACCTACCTTTTCACGAAAATTTACATATAAGGATGTATTGTAGGTACATACATACGTAGAGGTGAAATTTAGTAATAACACAAACGATAATTTTATTACACAACCGCGAAGTAAAAAGGAATATTCGTTATCGTATGCAGAAGCAGAAATAAAACAAATATACGCCGCTCAACCCTTTTCTTTGTAATTGTGGATACATGGTTTGGGGTTTATTCGGTTAGCGGCCGCGTCGTTCGCTGTTATTACATTAAAATGTGGCCATCTTTGCGAAACGGATTTAAAATTCTACTCATGGAGATGTGTTTTGAATATTGTAACCGAGTGTGACTTTACATACACTTATTTGATTTATTAAAACGAGAGAACGCCATCGTTAATATTAATGCACCAAATATTTTTTTTTTTCAAAATATTAATTAACAACATGTTATAACCAAAAATATCTAATTTTAAAGTACGAACAAACTTTATCCTGAAATTGATCACACATTCAACGCACCCCTGACCTAGATAATGTGCCCTCGCTTCTAATGTGTGTCAAATCCCTACTAACAACTTTTGAAATAAGCGTGTTTTTTTTTAATATTTAAAAGTGATATTGAGATTTTTCTATACACTTACATTGTTTCTAAATATAAAATCTTAGAATTGCAGAATAATGGAGACATCAATAAGATATCCTTATAGTGCATTTTCATATTATTTTTACGACATTATTGTTTCTATGGCCTCTTAACTTTATCGTAAACTGTTTTATGCGCCAAAACAAATTACAGCTTTAAGCAGTTACTACTCCTAAGCAGACGCTTTTATACAACACGCAAAAGCACATCAACTGATAATAAATAATCAATTTTCCTATAGATTTTGGGGTACGTTAACCAGCCATGCACATACTACAACCAAGTGATGCGAAATTCCTTGTGTGCACAAGCAATATCCATTGACTTATATAACATGCAGATTGAATCATCAATTTTGCCACCTCGAAGAGGAAAAAAATTTTTTTCTTTATTTTATGGCAATGACTAAAATAAAAATATTAAAATACAATGCCGCGATTTATTGCAAATAAACGCAGAATGTGCATACATCGTAAAATTTACCATCTACAATTTGTACGGTTTATGATACTCGAAGCCACTCATCCTTTAACCAAACATCTCAATATTTTCCAATGTGAACATCTTAATCCCGATACCCTCTTATCCACTAACAAGGTTCTCATCAATCGTTTTCAGTCGATAAACCCTTTATGTAATTGTACTTATAAATCGGACTATGACTGGACTATTGAAGCATCGAAAGCATTGATGCGTTATCCTTTTAACAAGCACGTCAATTTTATCGTCAATTTTTCTTTTTATTACATCGGGGCTCGTGACGAACCAAATTCTTCAACGGCAAAATAAAAAAATTGATGGTTTGATATTGCAAATTTGTCACAAATTAAGTTCCTAATTGTTTGCTTCAAGCTCTCCCAAGGTATCAGGAAACCCTCCGGCGAAATTATTTCGTAATTATTGTTTAATATAATTTTAGTGGTATTTTTATACTACATAATATGATGTATTCTACCTCTAAAACAAATAAATGTCATAACATATCTAATATTTTAGGTTGATAAAAAGATTGTTCCTGAAGAATTTCACGATTTGGAATTTATTTTCAGCAAAACAATTTTTTTATCAACATTTAACCAATCTTTGTTTACAGTTCTTTCAAGTTCTATATAATTTCATAAAATACACATTAAAATTTTTAATTAATTTAAAAATAACGAATTTGTTGAAGAATATTAATCTATAAGAATATCTTTTCGTCATAACTTGTTCAGTGTCCATGAGAGGGATTGAATTATTCAAGAAGTCTGTCTAATTATAAATTTATGCGCTATGCTTGGGACTTTTTTGATTAGATTGGGACCAATTTTTCTTTCAAATTAAAAAAAGAACTGTATATTTGATGAGAGTCGTTCAATTAGCATGGCTAATTAGTTTTTTACGCTGTTAAAGAATTTTTGCAATATTTTTAAATTATAATTTTTTTAATATTCACTTTAAGAAGTTAAAAACAAATTTGTACTTTGATTAACGCGTTTATGAATTGATTGGCCGTTTTTCGAGTTTAACAAGAAAGTGAATAAGATATCGAATTTCTTTTAAAATATTCAATCCTCAATTAATATTTAATCGTTCGAATTCAAACTAAGGTAACAAACGTAGCGATTTTCTGCCAGTTTTTTATTTCGCTTATGATAGTATCAAGCGAACCGCTTTTTAATATGTTTTGAAGTTTCAATTAAACCCAGTCCCCTTTGACATCGGCTTACGCCGCCAATACGATCCGCGGCGGCTACGAAATTTCTTTTTCCAATTTAATAAAGCCGCGTAGCAATGTTGGCAAATAATTAATATCTATACGCGGTTTTTAGGATTTGATTGGGTTTTGATGCTATCTGCGAAAACTTAGACTTTCGCGTCTTGTTAAAATTTACTTAAAAATTATTTTAGCCCCCAACGTGAGTTGCAGTAATAAGGTGATGTGGCCACTATACTGAACTGTAACTTATAATTTGGTCAATGCTATAACCACCCCAATAATGGTGAAGCCCTCTTAGATGTTCCCTAATGGTGTTCACCGATAACGGCCTCGTTTGGACATTAACAATCGCACTCTCCACGCATTACGTTATTCACTAAAATCCTTCGGTTGACACTTTGATGAAAATTGACTCGTAATTTGCAGGACGAAATCATTAATTTAAAATTTGTGAAAATGCTTTTATAACCTTCATATTTAATCTCTACTCTTGCAATATCGTAAAAGGAAAACTTTAAAAATATGACCGATGTTAAAAATCAAAGTGACAAATCTCTTTTTATGTGTATATTGCCCGAAGACTTCCAGTTTTATATGTAGGAGTACATATAGACACATTTGAATGCCCATTCCGATGAAAACAAATACAGAAATAAACTTATTATCGGGATGCAGAATCAGAATGGGAACGAATTCTCATAGCGATAAGAACGTTCCGAACAGGAAATGGCACGGGTAGTTCCGGTTGTCGCCTGTGGACTAGTATTATGGATTATATCTGATTTTGTAAACTACGAATTGACATCGACGCTTTACTATAAACTTACGAAAGTTTTGCTCAAACTGTTAAATGTCGATGTCGAATGTAAACGTACAGTTTTAACATATCCGATGACGACAACGACGATTGCTGCTGGAAGGTATTGATTTTTAATTATTTCGCGTTGAAGCCCACCTCGATATTAGCAATAAAAGTCTTTGGAAAAGAAAATGTAGCAATATTTGAAAAGCTTCCCCCTAGGTTAAAATCAAATAACTGGACATAAGATCAGGAAGGAATCATAACTTCCAATAACCGATGACAACTAATAGTTTGGTGGGTTCGTATTGAGCAGAAGATATTGGGTCCTGAAAGCCGCTGTCTCATAAACCTAACGTTTTATTACTCTGTCTTCAGACCGTCAAGTCGCGCGGTTAACCGCACTATGCAATCTTGATAAATTAGCGATACATTTTATTGCTTGCCAATTATTCCCAATTATGAATTTAAAATTTTTGCGAATGCTAAAGTCTAATTTAAATTTTTACTGCCGCCCTCTATGAACTTTGTGGTTTTAAAAATATCACTTTCATTTTCTGCGAACTAACTTTGTAACGAGCAAACAAACGCTTCCTTATTTTTTCAGAAGTAAAGCTTCAGGATCAATACTCGCCTTGGTCTTTGATGACACTAGGAGACGTGTAAGTTGTAGTACAAACATCATTTTCTCGATATCAATAAAAATAAAAGGGAGTGTGGCTTTGTTGATGTGCAATGTTATGTAGTCGGAAGCCCTTTTTCGATACTCTGACCTATAAAAGTCGAAGCCATTACATGTCTAAAGGCAATGTAATAACCGCTGTTGCGTTTACGCTTATCCGTCTCTCTAATTATCTCCAATTCGAATAATAGCAAAAAATACTATAGATAAAAGTTGTCAACTTGCATCATAATAGCTTAAGAAACAATATTAAACGTTTCGTCAAGTTATCGATTAAAGGAAAATTTTATTAAAAATTGCGAAGCGTCATTTGATATTACATTACACATAATATTTGTCAATAAGCCACCAATACACGGATTACGGTCTTCTTGGGCTACTTTGTGACTTAAACTGCCTAGAACAATATCATCCTTACGCCAAGGTCCACAAGGACTTATAAAATATCTCTGACCGCTAACAGAACCGCTATAAAAGATTTTATGAGCCCGTATTGGTTATCTGTGAGCGCTGGACGCCTGCATTTGATGAGAAAACCGCACATATGAAACATTTACCACCCTAATTTGATTTCTTGATAAAAGAATTAATTTTCCAATTACTCACGTCACTCTTTATTATTGTTATTCAACTTTTGTTATATCTTTCCAATATTATTACTCCTAAATTGTTTTGTAAGGTTTTTTTGTGAAAACAGCGTTCGCGCAAATTATTACAAATTCCAACCCTTAACCACGTACATCAAACATCGATACAATAAAGCACAAACAATAACAATATTCAGTAGAAATTAATCGCTGAATTGAACAAAATTAAATCACACGTTCCAATAATTGTTTTATTAATAATGTAGTGGCTACGCTTCAACACGCATAATGCGTTATTAGTTTCAGCTGTCGCCTCCTGGTTCGCCTTGTCGCCTCGATATTACCAATAATGGACGTCACATGCCGATACAATGCTGATTTCACGTCCTCTTCAGTTTTCAGTTTCGCATTAACACAAAACCTAATTTGATTTTTTCCTCTGTAAATACAAAACGTTTACGTTTTCATGTTACAAATTTTATTTCATTTTCAAATTTATGATAAGTCATTAAAATACAATCAAAATTTGTGCTATTAAACGGAGGTAACTGTTTAGGGGTTTTTCATCATATTCATATTATATCGGTTCAATTTAAATTGATACTTCACTACATACTACATTCAGTCTTAAATAGATTTTCACAATTGAAGTGATAGTAAATTTCGGATGGTTAATTTCCAATTATTGAATTTATAGTGTATTTCGTATAAGCTTATTGTTAACAATTTAGGTTCATATTCAATAATTTACAAAATTATCGTTTCGTTTATAATGTGAAATTTTGATTATTGTGTTCCCGATACATTTATCAATGTCGATTAATCATAAACTTGTAATATGATTATAATTTACATAATGCATCAGGTAAATTTATTAAATTTAAATTTTGCTTTAGATGTACAATTAATAAATTGTAATGGCCAATAGAAGCACCAGATCAGTAGCAGACTCCAAGAACAAAACTCCAAGAATTTTTTTTCTACATACTATCATACATGTTTATACTTTACTAATTAATTATTAAACTTTTCGTTCTGTTTTTTCGAGGGTTAACCGTTGGTAAAGTTTTTGTACACATCTCATGAAGTACATGAAGTACTTACGTGGAACATCCTCCAGTGCCTCTCTGCAACGGAAGATCTTCAATTTACTTCTGATAAAAATAAACTACTCGATCCGGAGGGTCTGGGAGCGTGGAACACCCTCCAGTGCCTCTGCAACGGGAGACCTTCAGTTTACTTCTGATAAAAATAAACTATTCAATCCGGGGGGTCTGGGGGTGTGGAACACCCTCCAGTGCACAAATTTTGGAATGAAAAACATTCCAGAACATGCAGAACCCCCAGACCAAGTAGTTTACTTTCTATCAGAAGTAAACCGAAGATCTCCCGTTGCAGAGGCACTGGAGGTGTTCCACACCCCAGACTCCCCGGTTTAGATAATTTATTATTATTAAAAGTGAATTAAATATTTAAACATATCTCAAGTTTATTAAAATTAGCTATGGTCAAGTAAATGTGTTTAATTCTTAATTTGACAATTAATTATAAATTCCGTACCCTTTGGGAGGCAGATCTCTGCAAAAAATAAACTACTTAATCCGGAGGGTCTAGAAGGTGTGGAACACCTAAACCGATTTCTAAGTATTATATTTGTTTACCCGAAGTCATATTTTTATTGTTTATAATCCCTCAAAGCGGAAAGAGGTTTGCTTTGTTAAAAATTAAATCATTTAAGTTCAGTCAATTAATTAAATCGATTTTAGACCAATTATTATAGTCAATACTTGAAAAGCCATTCTGTTGCCCGTAAATTGGTTTAAAACCAATTTACCAACCATTTAACAAACCAAAACCAAATATTATTCATTCGACATAAACCGCTCTACCAACTAACCTAAACATTTCAAGACCTATATTTGGATTTACCAAGTGAGATTAATTTGGAATGCGACAGGATTGTATTCAGGACAGTTTAATTTCAATTAATATATTATAAGCATTGAGTTAACCCCCCCCTCACAAACTTTCTCTATCATACGCGTAATTTCTCTAGTGAACATGCATTCTCCGGTCCTAATAGTGTTTGCAAACGTGGTAATCCATTAATGTTAACCGAAGTCGAAAACATAAAGAGCCCATGCTTCAGACATTAATAAACCGCAGAATTTTTTTTGATCATCACAGTGAGTGACTTCAATGCAAGAGTATGCAATCACGATTTTACCTAAAACCAAAACATTTTGATAAGGGCACTATCAAAGACAACATTAAACAGCTGATCTAAATCTGCTCCCCAAACCGTAAGCAAAAAAAGATAAATTATTGTAAAGTGTAAAAGAAAACATAGTAAAACCATAATATTATGGTTTACAACAAAGACCACCAAAAGCCTTCATGTTAATTACAATAGGTATTGTAATCTATTTTTTTTTCACTTATGCTAAGATGTATTCTGACACTGTTGATGCGTTTAAAACTATTTTTATTTTGCTTATCAGTGACTTTATGGTACAATACGGCGCATGCAGAGGAAAATATTCCACTCAGGTGGAAATTTCAACATAACAATGACCCCAAGCACTCTGCTAAGATTGTAAAAGACAGGTTGCAGGAGAAAAACATCAGTTTTAAAGTGGCCAAGCCAATCTCCAGATCTCAACCCTATTGAGAACTTGTGGAACAACCTAAAGAAAAAATCTCTGGTAAATATTTCACAAATAAACAACAATTGTGGGAAGCGGTACAAAAAATGGCAGTGAATACCGATTTTAAACTGTCAATATATAATTGATTCTATGCCTTGTAGAATTCAAAATTTTATTAATAACAAAAGTGGTCATACAAGATATTGTTAATATTTAGGTAAGAAATATAATAATTTTAATAATATAAATTTTTTATTTTTATTTGAAGCAATACAGATACACGACAATTTCATAACCAGGAGAAGAATGAAATTTATTGTAATTTTTAATTTTTTCTACTTACTTATTAGTATTATTAATATTATTAATTATTATTAATATATTAACTTAGTAGTATTATTAAGTTAATAATTATTAAAATGTAGTTACAAAATGTAAAACAAATTTTTTTGCAAGAGAAATTAGAAAATGTAAAAGTTTTTATTTACACCTATTTTCCTGGCCAGCAGTGTATATGCAGCCTCAGCTCCAGTTAATTTTTTGTTGTGCAGTGTAACCAAAAACCAACCTAAATATGATAAAAATATTAATAAACCTCGTCATTGATTGTCAACCAATGAAATAGTTCGTTGAAGCTATGAAATTATTATTTATTTAGTCTAATTAAATAAGTTCACTAATGAAATATGTTCATTCAGAGGCGGACATCTATTAGATGGAATGGTTATTCTGGAAAGTAACCAAAATAATGAAGAATTATAGGATAACTTGGGTTCCCATGACGCTCCCAACCTTATGAGCGCCGGCCAGTTGGTTTACTCCATTGATGTAAATAATTCGTCAGATGTTCATTTCATCTATGAAATAGGTTCGTAGAGTTTACGAAAATAGTTCATTGTCAACTTATTTCATCTATGAAGCGTATTCATAATGGTTTTCGACAATAAACCTGCTTTGATTGATATTATGAGCAATATTTGTTTCAGTGTAAGTCTATAAATTATTACCTGGTATAATCGTCATAGTAATAAAATAATATTATTATTTTCAAATTCGAGAAAATTTTTAAGATTTTCTATAATTTAAAAGAAGTGTATGCAAATCTGGGACCTAAAATTTTTGTAGCACATAAATAAGCGGGTAAGTTAATAAAATAACTTGAGTGTAATGTTGAATTGCACATTTTTCAAAAATACGACATTATTTACCGATGTGTAGGTACCTCTTAAGCTACATGTTCTATAGTTTGTACATAGGAAAATGTTATGAACAAAGACTGTTAAGAAGTAATAAATTTAGATTAATTATATAATAATGAGTACTCAACGTTGTTAAATGTTTGTTATTCTTATTTTTTTGTTATGCGAAAAGAAAGTGCTTTTAATTTTGTAATTGTATCTCTAAAAAAGTTAATGTAAAAATATAATAACCTAAGCTATTTATAAGGGTTACAAAAGGGATGATTGCAAAGAAAGCAAAATGAAAGGGGAAACGCAAATATGTGGGTAGAAAATCGGTATAAAACAAACATGTATCTGAAAAATTAGTATACCCTTAATTCGTACATTAGATTACCTTAAAAATTCGTTATTTATTACTGCAAGCTTAACAAGTTAATGGAGAAAAAGGTAAGCGCTCGAGTGTCTGACAACTTTAAGGGTTGGTTGCATAAAGCTCAAATTAGCTGAAATCCTTTTAAATGTTTTAATCTCATATGGAGATAGATACATTAGAGACTGGGGCACACATTAGCAAGTAAAAAGATTATAAGGATTCGAAAAAAATATTTATGTACCTACAAGTAATATTGTTAATTTTTGCTTATTCGATATTCGTTTCACTGTATTTAAAAAAATTTTGTTTCATCAGTTAAAATTATTAACTTACTTCAAAAGGTTTCACTTTGTGCACATAAATGTTAAACTAACGTTTCTCATTTCACCGACATACTCTCAATAAATCAGGGATAAATATCTGTTTCTGATCGGCATTTGTTGGGAACAAACAATAAATATCGCTCAATTCGTTCGGAAATAAATATTGATATCGGTAAAGCATTTTCCACGATACGGCCCGTATGACACTTTGTTATATTTACTTCCTATCAATGTTTCAATTTTCAAGTACACCGTTATCCAATTCATAAACAGTGTTTTAACAAGTCAATAGGTTTACATTTTGACGATGCAACTCTTATCAGATTCGAAAGTGCCAAATATGATGCTACAGCGAACCTGCATAAGGGCGTTTTTTGTTTCGACAAATGATCATATAAATTGAACGAATTTGTCAATTGCACTCTCACGCCTTGTGTGTGGTATAGGTAATTAAGCATTTCTTTACCGAGGTTTATTGAATCGCAGAATTAAAATCATAAAAGTTGATACATTTTGTAATTAAATTTAACTGTCACGTACAGTTATAAATTTTAAAGGAACGTTCAAAACATTGCAGGGTTAAAATACTAAAAATCGCTTTACATAAAAATTAAAAAATATATTTAACTACTTAGTATGACACCACGAGAACTTTAAAACCAACCAGTTTTTGAAAAAAATTTCCTTGGATTAAATTATTAGTTGTTCGTTTGCTTAATTTGTACGAGATACATATGTCCACACTTCCACTTAAATCTTGTACACTTTATTACTTCCTCGATGGTTTATATTGAGAAAATTGAAAAGTCCACCTGCAACATGCAATGAGTGGGATCTAAATCACAAGATTTATGTGTCACAGTGATATATACTTTAGAAAGTATATAAAATACAGTGTTAAATGTTGATGATTTATAGTTTATTTGAAAATATGCGAGAAAAGATAAATTTAAAATTTCTCAATAAAATATATTTAACTTGGCTACATAGTACATAGTATATGAACGTTTATAAAAAAAATTAATTATTCCACTACTTTGTAGCAATGCAGTCGGTTTTTTTTGAAAGCTTACTTTCATATACCATCTCCTTCCAGTTATAGCATCGCTCCATTCTACTTTTCGGCGATTTTTTATTAAGTAATCAATTGCAATCTATTTATATTTAAAAATTGTTTCTAGTACAGGGCGAGATTGTATAAAAGAGAAGTACAACACAAAAGGGAGATTAAAAATAAAAGAATTGGCACTACAATTCTTTGCCTTGAAAACATACTTTTGATTTGTCAATAAATTATTTTTTCTTCGAAGTAATTTTTAACGCATTTTGCCTTCTCATAAATCTTTCTGTATTTTGCACAGAGTAATTTTATTTTTGCTATCCTCTAGCAGACTTTATCGGCATATTATTATAATATATTTAATTGAAATATTTAAATTAAAAATAAAATAAAAGATTCTTCACTAGTGAAGCTTGTCGAGGTGAATGGTTTTTACTGAAGCGAATGGCTTAATTAAGGATTCAGACTGATAATAAATTGGAAGCTGATTTGATCATTTAAATAAATCTAAATTTATTAAAAAGTTATAAACAAAAGATTATAGATTAATTGAATTGTATCAATGATTTTACAATAAAATTACAGGTGGGGTGACGAATTTTTGAAAACTAGTCAAATTCGTTTAAAACAATGGTCACAGTTGGGTAACATCAATTTTACAAAAGCTCTTTCCAATTATTTGAAGAAAAAATTACAATAATTTATAAGTTTTATGTAAATGGCGACTTCAATCATTTAATAGTTGGTAAACAATATTATACAACAATTATAATATATTATAATAAATAAAAAATAAAACAATAGGTTGATAAATAAATAAAAATAATTTAATATCCGGAGGTCTGAAAAAAGAAGAAATCAAATAAAAACATTTATAAGCCCCGCTATAAAGTTGAGAACATTATTTTTTACAAATTTTTTAAACATTCAAGACAAATTATCATAATACGTATCAGATTAACTGAAATAATAATAAATAAATTTATGCTTACCAAATGCACGAAAACATAATTCAATACGATCTACGAAAAATACGAATTCTCAAAATATGAGAAACTTCTGTATTTTGGTCAACTACGTCGTAATTAACAGTGACGTGACGTAGCGAAAATAAACATTAACTTTTTACTTTAAGTAATTAAACAGTGGTGCATCCAAATTAAAGTGAACTTTGCACAACACAACAAGTAATAAAATTAATTTTAAAATTTTTATGTTCATGTTTAACGAATAAAAATTAAAACATAGTTACAGTCAAGTTTGAAATAGTCAACTACCATTTACAAAATATCTAAGTTTTTAAAATAAAGCAATCATTATATCAATCTGTTGGGATTACTGATCAAAAATTTTGGAATAGAAATAAACAATAATCATTTAATTTAAGCATTAAAAATCATATATTTCATAATAAAATTACATTACCTTGCAACATCCAAATTTGTTTTAATTATTTATAAAAAAGTCTCATCAACAATTCTACCGACTTAAAGAAATATACTAGCTGAAAGACGTAGGTAAAAATAAAGACAAATTTCAGTGAGTAAAATTGTAAATTTTAAATTTTTAAACTGTTTCAAAATAACGAAAGACTTATTTTCACATTTTCGGAAGTTGTTCACTGTTTTGGTATTTTCAAAATTTATAATAAACACATATTATTTTGAAAAGAAAAAGCTTAATTTAAAAAAAAATGAATATATTAGTATAAAAGAGCATAAAAGTTATAAAAGAATACAAAATTACTATTAAAATGACAAAAATGATTACAAAAACGTGTACATAATTACAATGTGGGTACAAAAAATTATGCTATTTTTGATTCTAATTGCTTATTATTTAAATTAATACTATTTTTTCTCTTAAGTTATGACATCAACATAAGGATTTCCATCGATTTATTCAAAATAGTTTTTTTGACGTCTTCAGGGTTTCCCTGAATAACATTAATACTTTTCTCTGACTTTTCAAAACTTAGTGAACAAAAAATTAAATATAATAATTATTATTATATTAAAAATATTATTAGATTAAAATTTTTAAAATTAAAAGGTTAAATAAACAATAAAACGAAATTATTCGTACGCTTTCAGTAATGGTTACTGCTGTCACCAGACAATTAATAAACGTCTGTTAATTTTAAAAATTTTAATCTAATATTAATTACTGAAAGTTTACGAATAACTTCGTTTTATTGTTTATTTAACATATTCATTTTAAAAATTTTAATCTAACATATTAAAAATTGTTGAATTGTTAAACCCACAACAGTTAAACTATGGAGCAAAATAGTTGAATATTATTTAACGAAACAGTTGTATTTTTGGACACAGTAGTAGCTTTCTTGCTTAAATCAGTTAAATTGTTGTAAAACAGTGAAATTATTGAAAAACCTGTTCAACTGTTAACAACGGAGTTAAATTGTTGAATCATGAAAATTTTAATAGTTCAATCAAATATAACAGAATTTTCAACAAAATGATTTGAATTATGAAACAAATACATTTGAATTATAAAACAAAAACAATTAAATTTTAAACAAAAATAATTGAATTATTAAACAAACAGTTGAATTATTTGAACCAAACTAATGAATTATAGTACTGAACAGCTTAATTTGTTAAATAAAACAGCTGAATTATTTTGAAAAGCAGTTACATTTTGGATATTTTGTTAATAGGTTTCTTTGTATAAAACAGTTGAATTGAAAAAAAGCTGTCTAATAGTTGAAAAACAGATTAATTTGTTGAGCAAACAGTTAAATTGTTAAATCAACGATAATAATTATTGAACAACAAACAATTAAATTATAAAACCAAAAATTATTAGATTGTCGAACAAATCTGTTGAATTATTGAACAAAACAGCTGAAATATTAAACAAAACAGCTGAATTATATTGCACAGAACAGTTGAACTACTAAATCAGAAATGATTGATTTGCTGAATCAAAAACAATTGAATCATTAAACCAAAACCAATTAAATTATCAAACCAAAAATATTTAAACTGGTAGCATGTACAAGTTGAATTATTGAACGAAACAGTTAAATTATTGACAAAACAGTTGAATTTATTAAACAAAACAGTTAAGTTATTGAACAAAACAATTGAATTTTTGGACAAAACAGTAAAATTCTTAAACCAAAACCAATTGAATTATCAAATCAAACTTTTTTGAATTGTAGAATAAATAAATTGAATTATTGAATCAAACATCTAAATTATTGAACAAAACAATTAAATTTATTAAACAAAGTACTAGCTAAATTACTTAACAGTTGCATTTTTGGATAAAGCAATTACATTGTTGAACCAAAAACAATTGCATTATTAAATTAAAAACAATTAAACAGAGTTCCCACCTATCTTCCAAAACAAATTCTCCTACTTCTCCAGGTTTTCATGATTACAATTGCTAATTTTCCTTAACTTCGATATATTTGGTAGATTTTAAAATTAAATATGGATCGACTAAGGGAAATACATCCTAAGATTATCATATAGAAAACAGCTTAATATAAATTTAAAAACATTACTTCTTCTGTTTAATAAATTAAAATCGCAATTTTTATAATTTTTTTAAACTAGGTTTATGTTGTTGTTTTAATATTTTAAAGAATTTTCCCTTATCCCAAGTGTTAATTTACTGACTGACTATTGCTTACAAATCAAAGATTCCCTGACTTTTCCATGGTAAAATTTTAACCTTAATTTCTTGAGTTAAATAAGAAATAAGAATTCTGATCATATAAAAATTGCTTTTTATGTTAACCTTTTTTTTAATTTAATGACATAGTTTTTAATTATACATTATTTCAAAATTTTAACATTTTTAGTTAATGTGAAATATCTTGAAAAGAAGCAATAAACTATTAAGTTTTTAGGATAAATTGCAATATTTCAAGCTTAAAAGTATTTCAGATTTTTTACTGTCAAAGTACGAGATTCCACAAAACATAAGCCTATACATAGTATGTATCTTTAAGGATTCTACACTATTTACTAAAAATTGAAAATTTTACTTTCATCACTAATTTCGCCCCAATATCACATTTTACCTTATAAAGAACAGAATGAGAATTATTTCAATTTTTTCATAAATAAAAATAAGAATTTATTTTTTTTTGACCCACAGTGTTTAGGAAAATCGCTGGTCAATTAAAAAAATTGTATTTGTGTTGATTGCAAATAAAACTAAAAAGTTGTACTTTTTGATTGGAACGTACAATTTTCAGTGGTCATAGTTTAGATGAGCATGATTTTTTAAATTAGTCATTGGATTGCGAAAATTGTGACGACCTAAAGCTTAAGTGCATCGCCAGCTAAGCCTAAATCCCAAGTTCGAATCCGGACTTAATTTTTCTGAGCGACGATCTTCTTTTGGCAAACCACCTAGGTAAAGTGCCAAGAGAACTTTTGGAGTGGTCAAACCTTCTCCAAGATAAACAGAGCTACTAGTAGATCTGTACTGATACGAAATAGCGGTAATTAAAGATTACTGTCATGTTTGTGGCTAAATTATTATTATAATTAAATTATTATTGACAAGAAGCTTATTTGTTTTAACAATTTTTACTGAACATTAGGAATTTCGTAAAATTTTTAAAAACTAGACAGACTTTATTTTTAAAATTTTCTTTTCGTAATTTGGTTTATGTGTTTTGCTGTGTACTTATTGTAAACCAGAAACTTTGGAACCAAGATAATCAGGAGTAGATTTGTGTTTTAAAGTTACTCACGTAACAAAAGCAAAATCAATAAAGATGTAGTACATATTTTATCAAGAAAAACATATTTACAAAAAAGAGGTTTTATCGATCGAAGATTGAATTGACGAAAAACGTTCTAATTGTTCAGTTTTCGTTTTTACTGTTTAACTTGAAGATAATGTTCATATCTTTTGTTCTGTAGATCGAAGTTGGTAACTCAATTAAACTTGGTTTTCCTCATAGACCAAATTCGTTCTGCTCGGTGGTTACCTATGCATATAATAAGACTAAGGTTAAAAATCATGGCATTATTTAAAAATTATTGAGTTTTGGGCAACAGTTAAAATGTCATTTGTTGTTTTCTCATTGGCGAAAGAAGTGGATATGAATTTTAAAATTTATTTTAATTTAAATTGAAAGTTTTAGTGCGACTTAAAGTTAACTTTGTCTTTTATTCTACTTTCTTATTAAGCAACAACAAGGAACCTAATAGCAAGGATAATCGGAAGTAGAGGTGAGTGTATGATTAATGTAGAGGATTTACACAACCTAAGTAAACTAATTTGATATCATTAGAGTGCTGTAATTTTATTCAATCAGTGCAAATTTTGCAACTTTCTAATCCTGATCAATAATTACTACATATTTGACTTGCTGATGTCAGTTGAGCTGGAAGTACCGAACACTTAGTTGAATTGCATGCATGCATATACCTTTTGCACGTTATTTTACAAAACCACAAAATTTATGATTTCACAAAATTACATATTTGGAATTCCCTTTGATCTTTACCATGTTGAAAAAAATCTAAACTTTAAATACATTGCATGAATCACAATTACTTGCATAACGGTGCGTAGAAAATGTGATTCATATAAACCGAATTAAACACCTAACGTAAAATTTTATAGCGCCAAAGTTATAATAATAATTATTGGAAAATCATATTTTACATTTGTTTTTATTGTGTTTCTCTTATTCAATTAAATAATAAGAAAAAGTGTTTTCTTGGAGAGAAACTACTGAAGGGTAGAAATTAATGGGACCATATAAATATGTTCTGCTCTATAAATATAGCAGATGCCGCAAAGAAGCGATATAAGTAGAAAATATGAAGACCAATACTGTATTATAGCTACCAAAATGTTATATTGCTTAGTTACTAAAGCATTAGTAGTAATGCGCTTCCGCTAATGTGCCAGTTTGTTAGCTTGATGATTTAGCTATTGCATTTTCCATAATACAAACTACTTCTATTAGAAACTTTTATTTCAACACTGTTCGGGAGGTGTTAACACAAATCATATCTGGTGTGAACAATTATTACTTACAAATTTTCGATTCATAATTTAGTTTAATAGGCTTTGAGAGAATTTAAATTCTCAATAGTTCAAAAGGCAGGATGTTTATTATATTCCCTGTGCTACCTGATTTTACAACGTCGAGAATCATTTATTAAGATTAAAATTAATGCTTTATATGGCTTGATTTCTGGGTATTAAAGTTTTAAAAAAAGCCATCGCGTCTTTTTCTCAATACAAAAATGGATTGTAGCTTTAATTTATATTAATGCATTTAGTATATCGTATGTGGTGGATACTAACTATCTACTAGCTGCAGCTAGAAAATTTTGTTTTATATTTTATTTTAGTTATTGACCGAAACGCAGCTTTACTTAAATTAATATTAAAATGCTTTGATGTTACTTTAAACAATATTAGTACGAATTAAACATTAAAATGCAGTTTAGTTTTATTGAGTTTTAAGGATCGTTAAAGGTTTATGTCGTACTAAATTAGAACTCGATTAAAATTAAACCGGTCAAAATAAAACTAATACGAGTTCCTTGTGAGAGAAGCGTGCAGAATCCTTTAATATCGCAACTAATAATGTCTGTCTTGCACATGGCCCACTAAAGTGATTGGAGTTTTTGTTCCTAGTTGTAAAAATGTTTGTCTGAACATTAGTGGGTGGTCCATCATCATGTTTATGATCTGTCTGGTCGATACCAAACGTTCATGATATACATAAACATTATAAACGATATCCTGTTTATTTATAATTCATCATTTATGCACGAAAACCTTAGGCTATTACGGCTTATATTAAAGCAATTGAAAATATTTGTAAGTTTTGATAAAACTTTTGCGTGTACATTTCATTTTATATTATGTTATACCTAATAGGTACATTGGTTTCTCGGTTTGTATCCTTCGAATAACATGGCAGGATATCAAAATTGTATCTACTGTTACTGCTGTTATCATAACCAACTTGGCTATTTATACAGATTTTATAGTCGATTTTTTTATTATTGGAATGAAAACTTAAATTTTGAGAGCTTACTGCACTTCTAAAAGAATATTTTCTTAAACTGTCAAAAACAATATCGTTTTAAATATCGTCACCATTTTAATTACCTAATTAACACGTATTTCTTATATCTAATTCTATTTATAGTAAATATTTGTTATACAACATTAATAATCCGAATCTGTAAGCAGATGCGTGGGGTCTGTACACATGCAGTTTCCTGTCGATGACTTTAGATAAGGGCGCATCGTTTGAACTTTGATGACTGTAAAGATTTGCTTTATACTCATTAAAATTTAATAAAGCATCTTTTTTGGACCACTGGAAGCAGCTTCGTTCAAAGTAAATGACACAAGAAATTGAAAAGCATTGTTAGGGAATAAAGAAGTATTTTCGATTATATTTATTTATTTTTTTAATTAAACTTGATTCACTTTTAATCGAACGAAGAAATTCCCTTTTCGTCGAATCACTGATTGGGATTGTAAATAGTTAGCAGATTAATGTCCTTAACGTAGATTGGATGTTTACTAAAAGTGAACCGCACATTCCAGGGTTTAACCGCGGAATCCAAACTTGGTATTCAAGAATTCTAGTCCATCAATACCCTTCTAATTCAGATAATTCAGATATAGAGACACAATTAATTTAATTTTATATTGTCTGAATGTACAAAAGAGAAGCACCAAAAATTAACGTTTTTGATTGTGCTCTTCAATTTCAATTTTTTAATTAAAACTTTGGAACAAAAATTGTTATTAAAATTGAAAAAACAAATGTTGAGGTGTTTTAGTTATTCGTTTAAAGAGGGTTAAAAATAAAACACAACTTTGCTATTATTCAATACCACATAACTGAAATTTTTGTTTTAAAAAGATGAGCGTAATATTGAAAAATCTGAACGCATATAAGAATGAATTCCAATTAGTGTAAGAGGTATACACCTTGGTAATATAGCACCCTAGTCTATCGGCCGTAGGCAATATTAAACAAGCAACCCTGATCGTAGACAAGGATATTTTATGCTTCACCCCCCGTTGGACAAAGACACGACCATTGTAAATTCTTGAAGCTCCTTATTACCGTTAACATGCGCGATCATTTCTCTAAAATTAAAAACGCCTCTGGCACGTATCATTTTCATTTCTATTCTGCGATAACAAAAACATAATTTAAAAATCGTAATTTGTGTTTTTGTCATTATTCTACCCCGATAGAACAGCAAAATTCAAACATCACTTGTAATTACTTAAATTTACATTACTAATTTACAGGAAGCCTCCAAGTGCTGAAAATCACGATTTTTCATCTTGAGATTAAAAAGCTTCTTTTATTTGATAAGGTGTACGTACACGACCAGTGCTGTGCAGGCGTCCTATTAGAAATCATGTAAATTTGAAATTTTCTTGCAAAATATAAAGGGTAAACGGTGAACTCATAGGAAAATTAATTTAAATTTACTCTGGGTTAAAAGTTGGAGACAAAAGTTATGTTTTTAATAAAATAATATTAATAATTGTACATTACGAATGAGAGAAGTTAAAATGGATGCATTCGAGTATAGGTAAATGCAAATGTAATCGTGACTACGCTGTCTCTTCCAAATGGTAAAGTCACCGGGCCGGTTAATGTTAATTCCAGAGTTATCCACGCGCCGCGACACATGTCTCCCTTGAATTATTATCCACTCTCTGGATACCTCAGCTTCATTTCGGACTCGGCATAAAAATTTTAAATAGCGATATCACAAGTTGTTTACTTAATAACAATTTTAATTTAAAAAATGAGAAAGCTAAAATGTCAATTTAGTGGAGGCAAGTTGGTGAAAAATTTGCCATGTTCTCTTTAATAAATATTCAATCAGTCAGCTGAACAACCTGCTGCATTATACAAAGATTTAAGTATTTTAGGTGTCTACAAGTTTAAATAACGGTTCGTGTTTTTCCAATCGCTGCTTGCCTCTTTTCTGGCCCCGGATGGAGCCGATAAGTTAAAGAGAGAAAATGTATATTTCCGTAAAAAGGGTGACGTCTTTTTGGTACCTATTAAATAAGCCATCGTTTTCTCCCCTACCGGAAAAATCAGAAATTCACCAAACGATGCTGGCAAATTATCGGAAAAAGTGATCATTACAATACCTCTAGCAGCTGCTTCGAATGCTAAGTCTAAGTGAAATTTAATTTTAGAGTTGGTGAAGTGTTAAATTTGTGGAAACGGTTCGATAGAAAGAAATTAAATTGAAATTTATTATTTGGTATAATTTAAAGCGAAAAATTCGTGCGTGTAAGTAAACAACCTTTTAGAAAATGTTTAGAACGTTTTGGGTAAAAGGTTACTTCTCTATTGCGCTCAACATTTTATGTTGTAAAAGGACCTCATTTTACGACTTTTGACGTATTTTCTGGATATGTGTCATATAAAATCGACAGAAATAAGTTTTGAGGTGAAAAGATGGACTACTTTAAAGCAGTTTTTTCGTGTGGTGACTCGATATTAGTGGTCGTCTTTGACATCAATCAAGGCGACCAATCACACCATTTTATTGTCCTAAGATTATATTTAGACGTGCCCTTCCACTATGGTCTTTTTATTAAACTTTTCTTGGTTTATGTTACCAACGCACGGTTTACGACGATTTTACGAAGTTGAGATCTGTGATCTAAGATTTTATTTGTTTTAGATGGTGGAAATGTATTAGCCTAAATGTACATATTGCTAGTTTGGGGGATGATTTTTTCTTGTATCTGAAGCTATGTTGCAATAAAAATGTAGTAAAAGTATTTAGGTACCATAAGCTACCTAGATGTTTGTAGCTTTTTGTATCATAAATAATTTACCTTTAGCTAAAAACATTGATTAATATTTTTTTGTGGTTCGAGCTGTGGTTGGCAACTCAAATTGATACATACACATTATATCCAATTTGCCGTATCTATTATGTACTTACATACATATTACATAGTAGATCGTAGATTTTAATATGGTTATTTTAAAAAAGAATTTTACTCAACCACATTTATGTAATTAATTAAATTTCTCTTAGGTTACTTTTTCAACTAAGCAGTCGAGAGCTTAATTAATTTTATATTTACGAACATATACAACATCGAGACTACTCCATCTATATTTTATAGATGTTAATAAAATATAAAGCTTTGGGCATGCAAGCTTGTAATAATATAACAAGACGCTAAAAACAAATACCAGGTAATATTTCACGATTTTCCAAGCGAGTAATTAAAACTTACGGAAATACAAAATGCGTTTTGAAAGCCATCGCCTGCAGGCATTATACATCAGTTTGAAACAAAACAGTAGATACGGGTAATTAAGAAACACTCATGCAAAGTAGGCGATGGATGGAGTTATACACCTCGGGCTCTGTTTCTTCAATTGTCTATCAGAGAGAGCTTTGAATGGAATGGAATATATTGCCTTCAGGTATAAATTCAAATCGACAATATTCAAAATTATTTGAGCGTTTTGTTGTTTGTTTTGGTTTGCTTTACTCGTTGCAATTTGTTTGTTGGTTTCATTTATTCCTACAAATTGTACTTGTTTAGTATTAATGTTAAGTAATTGATATTTATGTTATTATTAAAGAACGCACTTTAACGAACGCTTCCGAAATGTAAATAAGAGCGAAAAATATATTTAAAAATAAGTTGAGGGAAAAACGTAAAAGCTGTGATTGGGAAGCAAGGATACAGCAAGGCTATGAAAGAATTAACAGGGTAAAGGCCGAGTCATCTCCAGTGTTGACTTTGATCAAAGATTAGCTTTGAGTCCGCTATGATTGTATGAAATATTAATGAATTGAAAGGTAATGGAATAAATTAATTTCTGAAAGCAATATTTCGCTGCAGGATTAGCAGCAGCACATCGAAACAGGCGGAAATTAAAGAGAATAGCTAATCAGAGCTTGCTAGGATCAATATGAGTAATTGATTTCGCACATAGATTAGCCATCATTAATATCTTGTTTGTGTGCGTTTGAAAGTGAGATTAGTTTTGATCACATAATAATAAGTTAATTTTACAACAAGTGATGTTTACTTGTAAACTATATCATTCCAACCGAAGGATATAATCGATTATTACCGAATTTGCACCTGCTGCCATTAGCCACAACAATTTTTTACTTACATACATACATACATAATATTATATCATGAAAAATGTTCTTTCAATCGCTTAAGCATGCTTTAAAATATTTCCGGTACTAACGTGGTTATTAGGAAATGCTATAAAGACTGTTAAAGTACGGCGTTATTGTTTAAAGGCCACTGAATTCCCAGCTTATCAGATCATCATCAAATGTACTGAGTAAAAATTTACGTTAAGGAAATTAATGTTCTATATTATCATAGATGTGGTTAGCAGTTAAGCTTAAAATTGTAAAATATCGCAGTAGGAGCATCCGCTTAATTCAATTGTTCAGGTGATCTAAAAGTTAAGTAAGATTGTTATAGGGATTGATGTCTCCTTTGTACTTATTTTTATAGAAACTTGTTCTATAATTAACATTTACAAGGCGTTAATTTTTTTCAAGTAATTTATGCGAATATAAATGAATGCTTTTTTTAATTTAATAAAAAAAAGGTTAGATAACACTTACGCATTCAAGTTAACGCTTGACTAATTCCTCATAATTAGTTCAACAAATTTTGAATTTTTATTAAATTTTATGATTTATAACTCCTAATAACATCCGAAATGGCATCTCAAAATGACACCTTGAAAAGATGCTCAAAATTTTTTAAAATAAGAAAATTTAAAGTGTAAACATTTATTAAATTCAATTAAATTAGCTGATAATTAAAAATTCTCACTTTATCCAACTAATCTATTTCATCTAGGCGTGTCAGCTCTACCTCTTCAAATTTAAAATTTAAAATTAGAACCAAAATTTTGTGCTCTAATGATTTCGGAATTATGATCGTTTTAACGGTGGTAATTAGCAAGCTAACATGATGTACCTTCGTACATCAGCAAGGTTAATCTATTCATGCGCATCCTCATCATCGATTTAAAATTATCCTGTGTATCTCGAAAACGGCAAGAACACAAAAATTTTGAAAAAATATTCTAAGAATACAAAATTTAAAGCAGAGAAGAAGGGAAGGGATACTATCTTAAAACTTTTCTATTTTTATTCGATTTGAGACTTGAACAACAGTATAAATCCCTTCTTTAAACGTCCTTTTTAAGTCCTTACACTTTTCCTTACATAAGGTGATGCAAAAGATATCTTATAAGAAGATTTTCGTATTTGCTTGAAGTCGTGAGAGTTTTGACAGCAAAACGAATCGAACTTAGCAAGGATAAGTTTTGAAGCATCTACAATACAGTTCTGGTATCATGTCGAAGAGGATTATTTTTCAACAAAATCATCATCATTTGTTATGCTTATTTTCAGCTTTTGGTTATGTGCAAGCAAAATAACCGTTTCTGGGAAATGAAAACTTTTAAATTATTTTATTAAGACAGTTTTTCCCTGACCTAACCTATGGATTGTTCAAAAAGTAAAAATATGAACAAAGAAGTGTTTCCTCTTAACGCTTAAGTGCTCATAACGGTTTTAAACGCACCCAGTGTGGCAATAAATACATTACTTGCAACACAAATCGTCTAAAATTCTTACTCATCATCGGTTCCGTTTAAAATTCGGTATTCTAGGTTTCCATATACAGGCTAGCCACCTCCGAGCATAAAATTCGCTAATCGGTCTTATCAACAATATATGCAAAACGTAAAAACACCACATTCCGGGTGCCATGCAAGTGGTAACACCAACAGAAATCTTCCAATATTGATGAATGCTTCACCTTATCACGATTAAATCAGGATTTAACAATCGTTTATCCAATATCCTGAGGATTGCGGATTCAGATCCCATCTGTGACCGAGTTTGCTTTCAATCCTCCATCAACCATACCAAAGACCTCTAACAGCTGCACTGATAACGTTTTCATCTTCACCATCTGCAACAATTCGATAATAATTTGAAGCTAAATAAAGCTTCCATTCATACAGATAACCGATTCCTTTAACATAATTCAGCCATATGGAAACCAATAATCAAGCTTATCCACAAAAACGCACACCAGTGGATCAAAAATCCAAACTAAATCCACATCGTTTTTACAAAGTCGTTCCATAAAGCTAGCCACTTCACAAAATTAATCGTCTTTCGGAATCAAATACAACTAAAAATCCACAAATTCTTGGGTACACAAGTGGTAACACAAAATGGAAAAATTTTCACAAAATTATAATGTTATCAAACAAAAATTCTAAAATATTATCCAAATGCGATGATTTGGATTCTGCAAATCGTAACTGATGACCGAGCAGTGACTTTAACTCATCACATTGATACCTCAACGCATTAAACCTAAGTGAATACTAGAAAAAAATGAATGCAACAAATTCTTTCAATCAACTTTAAACAAAAGCATGTATGTACCGATTATTTTCAGACAAAATTTACGATTCGAATCAAAAACTTCACAAATTTCTTAATTTTTGGCTTTTGGATTAAAAGTTATTGATATCAAATTATACACACTGAAGACGTAGGATAAAGTTAAAACGCCCTATAAGTTTAATACTCATTTTAAAACATAATCACTTTGTGAGCATGGATAACAGACAAATTTGGAAACCCAAATTGATATTTCTTATGGTTTAGGCAGGTTCAAGTTTTAATATTGACTTTATATTTCTTGAGTCAGGCCGAGAAGCAATTAATAGTGCAATAATTTTCACAAATTGATTTTCTAATTTTCTTTGACGATATTACCAAATGTCGGGCCCAGTTATGTCAATGAGTTTTGGCCTTACAAAGGTGGGTAGAAACGTTTATATTATCAATTTATTTGTTGCAGGAGTTTTTTCGATGAGACACTGACGGTTCAAGTTCCTCAAAAACGATTTTTGGCCAATGAAAAAAATTTAATCCGTCTGATTTCAATACTGACAAAAAACATCGAACAGGCGGCTCTCTGTTAATCAGGCTGAAGAAAATGCTGATGTCTTGATCGTCAACACAGCGATTTCCTTCTTTTCATTATTCGACTTTGTTTCTATAATTGGCGAAGACGTTGAGCATTAGAATCGTCCAAAACCAACATCTATCTTCGCAAACCGGGGAGAGGCAGCACTGCTGAAAGAGTGCAGTCCGCGAATAGTTTAAATGTGGAAGAAGCGAACAAAAAAATTCTCCTTTTTAAACATGCGGTTAATTTGGCTCAAAACAAATTTTTGGCCAAGGGAAAAAAAAATTTATTTCATTTGTCAAAACAACAACAGGGGGTCTATCTCGTAATCAGAACTGAAAGAAAATCCCAAAAGAAGACATCGCAACACTGGATTCCTTTTTTTCTTATTGCTTTGTTTCATAAGGGAAAACCCTTTGAAAGAATGTCAAAACCAACGTTTCTTCGCAAACAGAAGGAAACAATCAAAAGAGTGATTTGCCAAAGTTTAAAAGGGTGGGAAGCAAAAAAATTCCCCTCTTGAAACTTGGGTTACAAATGTCCTTTTCAATGTCAGGAAAACAAAATTATTTCATTTTTTCAAAACAAAAAGAGTCTATCTCAACATCAGAATCTAAAGTCAGAATGCAACCAGAAAACCATAGCGAAAACGGAAGATTTGTTGGTATGGGGAACATGGAAGGGGAAACCGTGAAAAGTATGTTACAAACGTTCGTAAAATCGAAAATTTAAAAGCAAATTAAATTTAGATACCCCCAATTCGGAGACCAAAAAAATTACATCCGCAGAAATTGGAAAAAGGGACAATAGAAGAAGAAACCTGTAAAGGGATTTAGGTGCTGAGGGATATGCGGAATCTGAAAAAACGAAATCAATGTAAATCTACCTTTGAGGGGAAACACGAAGTTGAGGTATGAATATAGAAGAAATGGATTAGAAGAATATAATGAAATACAACCCAATGGACTTAAAATAAAGAAAAAAAAACAGGAGTGGAGACATTTTTGACCTACTCAATTGCAAAAAAAAGAAGACTGGGGAAGGCCTACTGGGTTCCGAATTTAAAACGAGTCTTTTTACCCCCTCGTGGTGGTGGTCAAATAATTTTGGGGACTTTGAATATCAGAAATGATCATAATTATGCAATGAATATAATCATAAATATTAATTACATAATATGATTTCTTAAAATGAAAAAAAAACGAGGAGTTGGAGGATGTTTTGGATGAATGTTTATGTTTCCACCATAAGACTTACAAAAAAGTGTTTATAAAAAAATGTAGAAAATTTAGTCTTTTTCAATTTTGTATGAAACATTTTTGTAGATTGTCAACTCACGTGCGCAAAGACATTGGCTTTTGAAAAAAATTAATTAATAACCTGAAACAATCATTAAAATCTAGATTACACAACACGCCCTCTAAAGGGAATGGTAACATCTTAGGTTGTAGGGTAAAGTTTTGAAGAAAGGTGCTATACTTAGAGCCACAGTGGTAGTATTAATACCTTTTTATTAAGTGTGCATAACCTCAAGCAAATTAATTTTCTTTTACTTTTAATTGACATCCTTTGCTACATATATCTCCAGTCCTTCAATGCAGTCCAAGTTTTAATATGTGATTAAGCGTTGAGATTGTGCATTTAGCGATTGATTATTAATTTTTACTAAGATAGGCAACTTAATTGGAATTTAATATTTTGCAAAATAGCTTTACAATGTTCACGGAATATTCTATACTTTGGTATTCAATTTAATGTTTTATAATTTATTTATTAGGTAGTGAACAGAGATTGCACGTTTTTTGTTTAATATTTTTACTTTTTTGGCAAAAAGTCGTTTAAAACTTTATTTACCGATAAAACTGATAAAAAACTTCTGAAAGGATATTTAATGGAAAAGAGATTTTAGTTGTGATTATTTTTAATAATATTTTAATCAAAGTTTAAAGCTAAAAATGTTTCTTAATTCATATTAGTCGATCTACTCTGTTCACTACATCTTTTCTACAGATTTTTTGCCACAATAGCATCTTGATTTTTTGAATATTTTATTCCTCTTCTACTAACTAGTACATATTACCAGAATCCATACAATTTCATCTTTTGTTTAATTAATATTTAATTTAATCTGAGTATTTTCGCCTAACAAAATTCTCTAGGCATAAAGGCTTCATCTTGTCAAACATATTTTCTGAATCAGAAGATATTAGAATTTTTGATAAAACTCCTTAACTAATGGACCGATTTATAAATTTTGCTTAATCTATTGGAAAGTGTAGAATGCTATTCTATAACATTTTAAAATCCAGAGGTGGGAAACCTTAAAATTGTTCTTTTGTCTGCGGTTGTTGAAACTGAGTGTTTTGAAATGAAAACATTTATTCTAAGTTTTTTAATGTAAAATGAAAAATTATTGTTTTTCTTAGTTTATTCTATTACTTTTTAACTCACTCTTTAGCTTATAATAGCGATACCTCATGTGCTGTATTAATTCTGCTTATTTTCCATTGTATTTCTATTCGTAAGAGTTAAGAACAACACTGTAGACGATTTTGATTAAAATTTCTGAAATATTACAAAAATTTGTACAATAAATATTTTTTTTATTCTTATGGTTTCATGCATGAACCGAATAGAAGCAAAACGAACGCTATGATAGGTAAAATCAAATACATAACTAATTGGTGAGGTTTTTGAAGCATAAACAGAACGAGAAAGAGGTTCTGTTTGAAATACATTTGCATTTGAAGATATTCGTGTATTAATTTTGGCTTTTAATAATTATTAAACATCGTAATATAATGCGAAGGGAAATTTTGCAGATTTTTAGTCGATAAATGTTATTTTTTCTCGAGGCAAATTGTAAATTGTAAACAAATGTTTATCTTGTGGAAAGACGATTTGTCTTAACACGACGTAGTTGAACTGCGCACATTTTGGTCTGAAAGCCTGATATAATGCATATTATATGTAAATTGATTTCGGTGTGTAATTATTTATTGTTAGTTTAGATGTAAAGCCACTGAACCGATTTACGTATTATCTTTTCTTCCCTCAACTCATTATCTATTCCGGAAATGTGGTCTGATATTTATCGTTAAATGTATATTTTAGTAAATACTAGCACTTGTAAGATTGCAATAAGGACTGGTACCTGCTTATTAGGCAATACTTAAGTGCAGAAACGTTTCATTGGAAAATTGATATTCATCAAATCTACTTAGAATATACTCTATAATTGAATACCTAATTATTATCTAACAAATTAATTAGCGATGGTACTAATATACATAATGCAAGCGATTATATCGACACGAACAAATAAGAATGGTTCAAAATGTTTTCACATAAATTTACAATAACTTATCCGTTCCTTTGTAAAAATATAGTCAATCAAAAAAAATTTTGAATTTATATTTTGAGATCGAAGCTATCAAAATGGTAATATTTGATACTAATTTTAACATCATATTCAAAGCAATGAAACAAAATGATTTCACACTCTTTAACAGGAAAGCAAAAAGTTTTCTTGAAAAAGTTTCGTTAAAACATTTATTCTAAAATTAAATCGAAGGACTTATGTGCTCTTTTCTTTACGACATGTGTGACCTCTCCTTATCCGAAATATAACATAGCACCGGGTTATGTAAAATAAATATTACACGACTCGAAATTGCACGTGAAAACTTGAGTATACAAGTTTGTTAAAAAAAATGTAGGTATTCAACAAGTTGAATGAAAATTTAATTATCGTAATTGAAAAAGTGCTTTTAAGTCAAAAAATCAAATGGTTTTTGTGTTAAAATTAAAACAAACGATTTGAATTACAAAACCAAATCGCTTTATAGAAGGGTGGCGTTCAATCAGTTTGAGGTATTGGCTGGATACCCAAGCAACAGGTTGAATATTGTCAGAGAAAAATAGCTTTTCAATAGCTTTAAATAAATGGTTTTCAATGTTATTGGACTTTTATACATTTTTGACACAATTGAGCGAGATATTTAACTTGTAGTATTTGCATAAAATTTTAATATTAATTTTTGTTTACTTAAAAATATACCTATTTAAAAATTTTTTTTGCTTAAAAATACGCTAAATAAAATTATATTTCTAATCTATACAATAATATGCGTAATTAAAAAAATTAACTTTACGAAAAGTAAATTTTATTGTTATTAATTATACCGAAATAACAGTTTATTTGCTAAAATATAAGCAATTATCCTTAATTTTGAAATATAACAAAAATTATTGTATATTTAATATGGCTTAAAAATTTAAATTTCTATAAACCTAACATATTTTTTAATAAAATGGATTTTATTCACATAATATTATCATTAAAACGTCAAAATTATTTTATTTAAAAGTTCACACAATTAATATCCTTCATTATAAATCTTATTCAGACAATCCAAATATGACGTATTTTAAAATTTTTTAATAATTTTGTGTATGTTTACATTATAACCGCACGTAATTTAGGTTCTTTTTAAATTATAATTACTTTGTTTGCTTATAAAATAAGTATGCTATATTAACGATAAAATAATATTATTGTAATAAAATATAAAAATATAAGATTCAAGTATGTACTAATGTGCTTTAGGGGATTCACCGAAGCGAAACCGAACTTTTAAATTGATAATTAAAATAATGCAGACAAGAATAGATACTCAGATAATGTCTAATTTATAATTAGGCACTAAATTTCAGCCAAGTATTGTGTGTTAATCTTAATAAATAAAACTAATTATTAACGACTATAGCAGTATTTTTGATTAATTTTTATAATTATGTTAAAAATTCTAACATTTAAACAAAAATTTCTTGTCCACTTGTTATATGTTACTTCCTTGCCAAATCCAATTAATTTTATAAATATGTATGATGAATGTCGGCATTATTGTATCCGAAGTGACCCAAGACAAATTTTCTACACCCTCTTCGTAAAAATGAAGAAATTAAGTGCAGGAACAAAGCATTATAAAATGAGTATTTTCTTATCTTACAATCAAAATACTTTTAAAGGATACGTTAGATGTCTCTATTATACTTCAACATGCTTCGGTGTGCGTTCAATCAACCTTGCGCTTATATCCTCAACGTTCAACATGCGACGAACCTTATAGTACGAAAAACTTTATACAAATTGATGTAAATTTGTTAACAATTCATTCACATTTTTATATTTTGCAGATTTTTGGAAAACATAACTCTTTTTTAGTTTAGAAAAATTTCAACACGTTTTTAAAATTAGCACTTACAAAACAATGGCAAATACCGTGAGTTTCCCAAACAAATTTATAATTTTTGAAGTGCATTTAAAAATAATTTAAGAGTTTTACGAAAGCTCCAAAGCACAAATTATAATTAATTAATTGCCCATTAAGAAAAAAATCTTCACAGGTGGTTGAAGACCATAAATTTATTATTTAACTAACGAATCGTGTTGCAGCTGAAAAAGCACACCAATGCGTCACATATCCGCAAACGTTAAAATCAAACCAAATTAAAATTTGAAAAATTTGGTTTGCTACGATTAAAGTTCTTACTTTTTGCCCAATGCCACAAATATAATAATGATACTGGAATAACTGTTGAAAAATTGAGGAAGTTTATAAAATGATAGAGAAGGTTGATTGATTATCTTCAAGTTAGGTGATCGCGTACGGTTATCAATAATATCTGACGTAACTTATCATTATAATCATATTAGGCTTCGGCAGTCAGCACTCAGTCCGATGTTTCGAAATATTGATTATAGACTATGTATGTGTGCCTATCACTATTCCTGGTATTCACTTCTTTTGACAGTTGTTAATCGAGGTATTAACGTGAATGATTTCGCTTATACACGTTTCAACAGTTCAAGCTAATTTAAAAATTTACCCAAACGCAAATATCACGACTTACACGCAAAATTCTTTAGAAAATTATTGTTTTTATGTAATGTTCACTTAAATATGTTCAGTTTAAATTTTCATTTATCTTTTCAAATTATAATCGTTTAGTATTTCTCTTCTGCTTTCTTTGCTTTTAAGCATTCCGGTTTTTTCTTTTGTGTACATCGCGAT
This sequence comes from Lycocerus yunnanus, assembly GCA_036346125.1. Lineage (NCBI taxonomy): Eukaryota > Metazoa > Arthropoda > Insecta > Coleoptera > Cantharidae > Lycocerus > Lycocerus yunnanus. The sequence continues at coordinate 534,837 of JARFIX010000075.1, read as the reverse complement.
ACAAATTCAAACTTTTGAATAAAACATTTTCCTTTTTGTTTTAATGTTTAATTCTTTATCTGCTGCAGTTTTTTCTATTTATAGCAATTTTTTAAAAAAAGTATTTTGGAATGCAACACAAAATTCCAGTCGACTAAATCTAAATTAAATTAACTTGTGAGAACTTATGTTAAATTTAAGATAGTAGAAAATAATCATCTATAATTAATACTTATCTTAATTTTAATTACATAGAAACTTTAAAATAACCAGTTAAGGATACTAAAATATTATAAGATCATTAAACAGTTTCAAAAAAGTTGTTTTTTACAATGCTTCCTGACAATCTTAAAAGTTTCCCTCAATAATTAATATAGGCCATCAAATTTTTCAAGTGAGACCCGAAATTAGTTTTTAAAATTTAAGATTGATTACCGAGCAGGAGGTCGAACTAAAAATACTACTAATGATAGCTGTTTAGTTCTCGGTAATGGTTATTTGGATTTTATCGAGATTTGTACATACAGGTGAACCTGAAATTCGTTAAAATTCAAAAATTTATTTTATTAACGACATAATGACTTAATTTATACTTTTGGGTGTTCTTTTTTTAACTCGAAAATAAAAAATATCACTCAGGTGTACATTATCAATAGAAGACAACAGAAAGTTTAGCATGAATTTAAAGTGAAATGTTGTATAACTTTTGGAGTTTGATTGCGCAAGTAATCTATTTTTCGTTTCAAATCCAATACCCAAGAGATTATTATTTCCAATACAACCTGTAAATCTGCCACTGTAAAAATGCCTGTTGCACCCAAGTAACAGAAGCTTCTACTTTAATTCGTCAGATATAGTCACGGCAACTCTATTCAGCATGACAATGACATGAGAGAGACAATTAATTGTATTCATATGATTTCATAGCCTTTGCATTGAAATATATTTCAATGATTATTTTAAATATGGCTGAAATATGATAAGGGGGTGTGGGGGCTTGGAACAATGTTTTTTTTATAAAATTAAAATACTGTTACTAATCCAAAACACTGCAATAATAACTCGTCGATGATGTAAATTGATGTAAACAAAATTACATTATCAAAATTTTCAAAATATGTTTGATATTTTAGGCACGATCATCAGTCTGTGGGTGAGTACTTTAACTATTTAAATATTTATTAGCAAGTTAAGATGGCTAAATAAAAGAATTTTAACATATTTTCTCAATTTTAAAAATTTTATCTAAGCTTAATCTTATAGCTTAAAAATAAAGTAGATTAAATGCACTTGAGCAAGGAAATCCTAAAATTTGAAATTATTTTGTATTGTTATTTGAGCCTAATCAAATACAGTTCATTTTTATATGTTAAAATTTGCATTTTTTAAATTTTATTATTTATGATTTTCTCAAACCCCCTCTGTTGAGTTGGTCCTAGATCTGCCTCGGTTGTTTTAAAAAATTAATGAACATAATAAAATAATTTTTAAAAGAAAAATTAAAAATAATGTATAAAATGGTACCCGTTTTTGAAAATCATATAATTGAAAATCCCCTTAAAATATCACTTTAAGATTTAACGGTACCATTTTTAAAATTACTTGGAAATACAGCTGTTATTTTTTAAAAGTTGTCTTTTAAAATCTCTCTAAAAAAGGCGAGAGGGGAGACGCTAATCTTAATAATTCCCCGTTTTTGTTAATTTAATCTTTTCATATAATTTAAAATACACTAAATACTTTAAAATACTTTAAATACAGTGCAGTTATTTCTTAGACCAAATTAAAATGATTTGATCTGCAGTATTGCTAATTTCAACTCGGAAATTTTATTTTTTTTCTTCACTGCAAATACAAGAATGTTAAATTTGTTTAAACAATTTTCACGTAATATGAAAACGGCGATAGCGATAAAAATGCAATGGATCCCATGCCATCTATGCCATTTTTGTATTCCTTCAGATTTGTTCGTACCAAGTCGAGGGGTTAACCGCTGGTTGAGTTTTTTGTACACATCTCATGAAGTACATGACATCTCATGTAAAGTACATGAAGTACTTCACGTGGAACATCCTTCAGTACCTCTGCAACAGAAGATCTTCAATTTGCTTGTGATAAAAAATAAATTACTCGATCCGGGGGTCTGAGGGGCGTGGAACACCCTCCAGTGCCTCTGCAACGGTAGATCTTCAGTTTACTTCTGATAAAAATAAACTATTCAATCCGGGGGTCTGAGGGTGGGGAACACCTCCAGTGCACAAATTTTGGAATGAAGAACATTGCAGAACATGCAGAATCCCCAGACCAAGTAGTTTACTTTTTATCAGAAGTAAACTAAAGATCTCCGTTGCAGAGGCACTGAGGTGTTCCACACCCCAGACCCCTCGGATTGAATAGTTTATTTTTATCGGAAGTAAACTGAAGATCTCCCGTTGCAGAGGCACTGGAAGATGTTCCACACCTCCCAGACCTCCCGGATTAAGTAGTTTATTTTTTATTTTGTTGCAGAGCTCTGCCTTCCAAGGGGTACGGAATTTATAATTACGCAGTTTATAATTAATTGTCAAATTACGAATTAAACACACTTACTTAACCATAGCTAATTTTAATAAATTTGAGATATGCTAAACTATTTAATTCACTTTTAATAAAAATAAATTATTTAAACCGGGGAAGAATTGACGAAAAATCTGAAAATTGACGTGAAGTCCCGTGAATTACTGCTGAATTATATAGACACTTCATAGGTCAATTGGCGTAACCCTCAAAATTTCGAAAATCGAGTTATGCATATATTTGGGTTCCAAATGTCGTAACGCATCTTTTCTATCATTTTTTTAACCGGAATTATGAATTTAATGCGTTAAAATCATTGGAAAACACTCTTTGGTCGTAAGTGTTCGCCTACTTTTAGAGTCAGGTCAAATGGCGTAACCATCGTAAAGTCGTATAAAATGCCAAAAACTGTTCATCAAAATTTACTGAAGCGTTTATAAATTTTTAATAATTACTGCAGTATGAAGAATTTCAAAGAACAAAAGAATTTTTTAGCTGCATGTGTTAAAAGAATGGAAATTTTTCTTTTGGCTACCCTTGACATTAGTCAAAATTAATAAGTTATTTAGATTATAATAAAACCGTCGTGAATTCTCCTAAAGCGGAAAGTCGTGGTAAGAAGCAACCTCCAAATAAGACTCAATTTTGATTCACACAGCTATGGAGATTTTTATTAAAGATAATTTGTAGAATTGTCTTTCTTCCTAACCTACAAGTTTAAAGCAGCAACATTAAAAATGAGTACAGGTCAATAGGCGTAACCATCAATTTTGTTTAAATATTGCTTAATATCTGTGAAACCCAGTGTAGTATCATTTCAGAATCATTTGAAATTGACGCAAACCAAACTTATTGACTAACATTGAAATTTTCATCCATAATAATGCATCTTTGAATAATTTATACAGTTTTACTGCCTCCTGAAAAAATGTAAAATGAGGGTTACGCCAATTGACCTATGAAGTGTCGATATGAAGTACAAAGAAGTATGGAGAATTATCATGAATTACGTAAAGTGTGAAGTTAATTCTACACGATTTCCTCTAGCGGTTGACCTCTCGTACCAAGTATTATTTTAAATTACTTTTAGTAAATAAAACGTAGCTCTAAAATAACAAAAATATCTGTCATTAAAACAAATGAATTAATATTATGTTATATTGCGGGCTTTAATGAATGTAATCTTATATTATTACATTCTTTTTTACTCTTTAAGAAATTCGGAGTGCAAGGTAAGGGAATGTCCATTAATTGCGTGAGGTGTTTTTTTAAATTTGGACCCCCCCTTGGCAAGATTTTGGTTCCCCTCTTTGGAAGATGTAGTGAGCTCACCCCCCCTCCTCACGTGAGATTTACCCTGCAATTTTTACCACACCGGAGAACAGTAATTTTTTACAGTGAATCTGTTATAATAATGTAATTCTCTGAATTACAAAATTGACTTGAGATTTTTTTAACTCCTCCCCTTAAAATGAAATTTGGTAAGATCTTGCCGGACTCCCCCCCCCCATTTTTAGCTCACGTAATTAATGGACGTCCTCTAACGCAGCCAATAGTTCCACATTGTGAAAATCTATCGAATTCCCTGTATTTCTATCAAATTTCTATTAATTTAATCCAGATTAGCATGATTATAAGATTTCATACGTCTTCCATCCCCAATAGTAGAGATAAAGAATATGATCCTACGTGTAATGCCTTTCCAGAGCGTCTTCATTATAGATAGTCAAAGGTGACTTTATATGGGCACATTTTTTGATCTACCTACCTCTCTCAGTGGTAAACGCGTGCTTACACTCGAAAAAATCCATTAGAATGTCGTTTTTAAAATGGACCCAATCATTCAATGTTCTTAAATTGAAACAAAATGTCGTACTTAACAACTATCACTGCAGAAAGCAATCAGTAATTTAATATCCTAAGTTAAGAATGCTTTGTTTTAATTTAAGAACGTTGCCATGATTGAGCCGATTTCAAGAACGGTAAGAATAGATTTGTTTGCGCGTACATGCTTTCTCCACAGTTCAAACTGAGCGTCTGAAAACCATGCAGAGATAAGAAACTTATCAATTTTAAATATTACCCTAAATTTTTTAATCAATTAGAGATAGAGAACTATAATATATTAGATATATCGGGGATACAAATACTGATCAGCTTTGTGTAAATTTTGTTAATTTGAATAAAATTGTCTAAAATCAAACATTTTCAAAATTATACAAATTGAATAGAAAATTAAATTGTTTTGGTGTCATATTCAATTTTATGTGGTAATTTAAAAAAAAAACTATCATATTTTTTATTAAACTTGCAAAATTTTGAAAATCTTTGTGCCCATGTATTGCATATTTTACAGAATTTTGAGAAATTATTTAAGTATAAATAATAAAAAATTAATTGTTATCTGTATAAATTATTAATTATTGCCTGATTTACTGGAAAAATTCAGGGAGGTAAAGAATAATTAAACTCCTAAAAGAATAATAAAAGGAAAAATATATTTGCGTAATATATGTATGCATACCTATCGAACTGAAAATCTCCGTCAAGGGAAAATGCGAACCGTAATAGCTAATAAAAAATTATAGGCACTTAATTGGTATTTTACTTATGCATGCTAGAACGTTAAGGTTTTCAATTATTTTAAATTATTATGATTTAAAATATATGATATTGTTATGTCTAAACAATAAACTAGAGAAAATAATAGATTATTAAGGTAAATAATATCAATTAGAATGGAGTGTAAAGTGTGGGTCTAGACATGAATAAGCACAATTTGAGGAACAAAATTGTCAACAGATCACGACTGCAGTGACATTTTTCTTAAAGTGATCATTAAATACTTAAAAGTTTTAATCACTTACCTATAGGGTATTGTGACTCAATCAAACATTGGAAAACAATAATGGCCACCAGAGTTCTTGTTTTGGATTTTACGTACTATCTTCATAACTTGGTTACAAAAGGTAGCTTGTCATCACCTTTGATTGAAGAATTATTTTAAAGATCCTCAATTAAGATAACATAAGTTGATTATTAATTTTTTTATTAATATAATTTTATGTGACACAGTAGCTGTTATTAGAAAATTCGGATAATTAATTAAATAAAAAAAAAAGTACGAAGGTTAGAAAACGTACTATTTATTGATAACAATTACATAATATTTTACTATTCTTATACGAAGGTTAATCGAATAGTAAATTTCATAAAACAGTTGGTTTTTCTGTGACAAAGTATTTCGAATTAATTCTATTGACCGAAACGAAAATAAACGAATTATTTAACGCTATTTTTGTAAGCTTAATGAAATTTATGCATGAAATAATCAAAACTATATTTCTAATTAAAGCTTTAGTTTTTCGTTTTATTAGAAAATCAGTTCAATAAATTACATTCATGGCAGTGCCACTGCTCGCGCGTTTTTTGATTTTTATAATAAATTTGCAGATTCTTAAAATTAATCACAACATGCTTTTCATTTTAAAACAGAATTACGTTCGTGGAATTTAAAATTGCTTAAAGCTCGATTAATTTATAGATTTGATTAATCTGGTTTTGTTCGAAACAAAAATTAATTAATTTTATATTAAGGAAATAAATGGGATGTCAGATTATTGAATATGTTCACACGTTTCTTAAACAACAAATAAAAACTAATAAATATAAAAAAAATGATCATCAGACTTCGATCAAAGTGTATTTCTTATGATGCATAAAAGCATTAAGTCAGGCAAAATTGTTCTTTGTCAATTTGTACCTACGTTAATGCCCCATAGGCATCATCAACGTATAGGATTTTTGATATTTGTAGGCGGCCCATCTTCAATCCACCTTATCAGCCTTTGTAATTATAATCACATTACGGATAGTAGAAAGTTTTGAGTCAAATTTATCATAAAATAAAGTAATAAATATTTAAATGTTATTTATTGTGCACCAAATTGAAATGCACTATCTTGGGATAAAGTAAATGTTATCGTAATTACTGTAATTAATTCGTAATTAAATTAGTTTAATAATCTTAAATAGTAATTTATGTACAAAACTGACTTCCTATAGTCTCGATCATCAATTTGTAATACGTAGCCTTGAGCTTTGTTTTTGTTAATGACACAAGCACTGATTGATATTAGGGAGGAGTACGGTTTTCTAATAGTAAATTGAGAGGATGTAGGTTCGAAAAGTTTAATGGCTTGCTATACATTTTTGATTATAATCGTGAGATATTCTCGACTACAAACAGTTTTTTAAAATAAAAGTACCTTTTTTGTGCTAATTTAAAACTATTATGAGAAAACTGTTTTACTTATACTTTTTAACTGCCTGTGCAGTATTAACGACCTTATAACGATGTCTATAATAAAACAATAAATTATAATTTAAAAACATTAAAAAAGTTGAGGAATTCAAAATTGACTGATATTTATTATCATTTTTTTCCAAATAAATCCAATGCAAAATCTAACATTTAGATTAAACTTTAAGTTAAAATCCATGTTACTTTTACTTGTCAATTAATTATCGTTTTCAAATAAGTTTCTTGAACCTCAAATTTTATATTATAGGTAGGTGGTATTGTATCTACAGTTTAACTGTGAAAATTTTCTAATAATTTTAAATTATTTTTAAAAGTGAAATAATACATTTTTTTAATTTTCTAGCCATCTAATGGGTAAATTACCCTAGGGTGTCGTAGGGTCTAGGACAGGAAGTTTTTATAATAGATTCGATTGAAAAACTGTCTCTTCTGCACCTGTATTGCTTTCGGTCATTTTTAATTGCAAAAGTTTTGCTACTACCTTCCATTCAAAAGGAAATTTTTTGATATTACATTAGTATAATATAAGGTACAAATTTTAAAATAATAAATAAAAATCAATTTTGTAGGCTTTGTGAAAAACGCATAGAAATTAACAGCTTTTGAAGTTACAATTTACAATCCAAAAAATTAGGGTGTCTATACCCCCTTAATAAAAACCAGACACCTATATAATTAATAACAATGCGATAATAATTATAAATTAAATCAGTCACAAAACTATTGGTTACGGTTCAACAATAAATAATAAAAAAGTTTGAGAAACAAAAAAAATTTGTGCGAATAAAAAAAATCTCCATCTGCCTTAAACTATCAATGCGTCGTTGCCCCTTAATAATTACATATTACTAGTATAATTTTTTTATTAATACAAACGGTCTTCTATTTTCTTGTTCATAATTTATAAATAGCAGATGAATAATAAAGATTAAGATTATTAAAGGAATTCAAAAGATATATGGCTTATGATTATTTTTATATATTTTATAAGGAGACATTGGACTTTTTCAATTTTACCAAATAAATCATTACAGTATAAAACCTCATTTTATTTTATTCTATTTATTCATTCAATTCACACAAATCAAACTTATGACTAGTTTTACTTGAGCCGGATTGCTTTGAACTAATCTTTCGTCTCTTTTCCATTAAGAACCTCTTTGGGGTATAAAACAGAGACGCGCATAAGCCCGTGATAATGCATTAAAACAAATGTAAATTCAGCCCAGGTGTCTCTGACGGTTCGGTTTGGATCAGGTTTTTTTTGTCTCACCAAACGTTTGATTGAACGTGTGTGAGAACGGCTTGCATATGCTGAAAATCTATAGGTTTGTTATACGTGATTTGCATATCAGGTGGTCGCGTATGGATCGCTTGCATGAACATTATGGGCCCTTCCATAATAAAATATTGTCGTTCTATCTGATATGAATTTGGTACCTTTTTTTAAATAACTCCTTGCCTACGATTGTCGATTGTCTCTTTTCTCACTATTTCAATCAAATTTGATTCATATCAACCGTCCATTATTAATTTATAAATGTTTCGCTCTCTATACGTGCACGAAATTTATGCATTTTAATTATGGAAGCTTCAAAAACGTTAATCATACAGGTTGATTGGTCGACAAAACTGTTGCATCTCGAGTGTTGATGTGTAAACTTGACCACTGAGAAAATTATTTTTTCTACCAATTATATTTAAAAGCTTTGTTATCCACACTACCTTTTCGAATTGTGATGAAAAAAAAACACATTCGTGTTAATTGGCATTGAAACTTTTTGTTCGATGGTGCCAAATAACGCTTAAAAAAGTATAATTCCGGTTTACGGTATTTATTTTGACGTTTCGTGCTAAATTAATAAATATAATATAATCGTGGTTCCACACACACACATATAAAAGTAAGCACTAAATTAGCAACTAAACGCAACTTTAAAAAAATCTAGTTTGAGTAAGACAAATTGCTGAAAATATAAGGAAAATCTAATCTTGGTTTGTGTTGCATGTATCAATTGATAAACATCAATTATACTACAAGTTAATTTATTTTGTAATCATCATAATATGCACATACGTTAAACGACAACACACTCGCATGTTTGAAACATATTATTAAGCTAAATGTAACAGCGTCGGCTATAAATTTGTATAATAATAAAGCTCGATTAAATTCTGATATAACCGGCATTAATAACACACTTTATAAATATAAACTCTTAAATTTACAACTCCACAAGCCAAGTCAACTTTATACCTACTTAAGGTTGTTAATATTATACCACTTCTTATCGCAACTTGTTATAAATTAATAAATGTGACCTAAATATTTATTTATTGATAAAAATTAAGTACTTCATTGTGCTTTTATATTTTTAAACTATTTCCAGGCGAACGCTGTAAAATGTTAATTGTCTAATGCAATCAAGAGATTTCAGACTTTCCATTGACGAACAAGTACGAGATAAAATTATTCTGTTTCTTTTACTTATGCATGCAATATTGAAAATGCAATAATCTGGAGCTGCTCTCGACTACAATTTTACTTATCGTTTTTTTTTCTACTAAACAATTAAAATTCGAAACAAGAGAGCAGCTTTTAGTCGCGATTGATAAGTAAGAACGCTTATTTCGAGAAATGTTGTATTGACACGCACAACGCTTAATAACGTAATAGTTTCGTCTAACAAAAAACAATAATCGGTCGTTTTAGTAGTATATTTTAAGAGCTTTATCGATTAGAACAATTAGAACCCAATAAAAACCTCTAAAGTTTCAAAATGCATCGAGATTTTCTTAACTCAATAATCATGCGATATCGTTTGCATCCCGGATGGGATCACCATCGATCGTTGATAATAAAAAAAGTAACCACAATATTCACGTCAAAAACTAAACGTGCAATGTCCTGTTTCAATTTTGAAAATTTTCATTCCTTCATGTAACCTGTTGCTCACTACTGTTGTGGTTTACTTTCAGCTACACTTTAAAATTAAGTAAAATAGTATGAAATTGATTAAAACTATCTTTCTAAATATCGGTTATTAACTTTGAGAAAGACATTCTTCCAGTACAAGAAAAATAAAGTTTTAGAATAATGGAACCATAAGTATCCAACTTCTGTATGTCCCAAATAATAAAATTAAATTATTTCAGATAATTGCACTATCACATCAGGATCCTGTTGCACAACCGAAGCAAACATAAAAGTTACAACTTACAAGTTACAAGTAGACAATACTATATGAATTCATAGGCTTGTAAAATAAAACATTTAATTAATGAATATCATACCAAACACCAAAGCACATCAGTCGTTATTTTGGTTAGAAGCCATAATTTGTCTAATATTTATTGTGAAACTCTCGTGACCCAAGAGCAGACATTTCTAACAAAATACTCGGTGCACAAATGTTCGGTACTGCAAAGTACTTCAGATTGTTATAATAACATGTGTTATAACTTAATTAACCATAATTGTTAAACATAATCAATTATGCAACTAAATTCCATATAGATAGTATTCGTAACAACGAAAATCATAGTATGAAACATATGAAGTTGTTGTAAAGTGACTTAAAAAGTTGATCTAGTCTAAACTATGATGTAAATATGTAAAATTACTGAATATATTCTTTAAAAAAACAACTCGTCAATGTCTTACGGTTGTAATTCTAGAAAATAAAAGTGAAATTTTGTGCCGCAACCTAATTTTCGCTCCAAATTCAAATTCTAAAATATATTTTTTATTAATGGTTTCTCGCCTGTATGAATTTTAAACTTGAAACGTACAATCAACTGACTTTAAGAAGGAAATTTTTACAAAGAGGAAAAATGTTGTCATGGTATGGGGCCGCAATAGAAAAACATCTGCAAAAAAAACCAAAATATTGTTGCTATTACCTGAAATTGTAAAATTAAACTTTGTATGTTGTAAAATGTAGAAAGACGTGGAATTTTGTTAAATTGTTAATTACTTTTGTCAGAAAGTTTTCAAAATATTTATCATTAAAAGCTTAAACAACCTCCTATTGTAAACAAATTAAACTGAAATAACGAATAGGAAAATTTTTTTCCACATTTTACACGAAAAATAAGAAAACCCGTATTTTTTAGTTACTCAATTTAGTCGCTTTCGGCGGAGATATAATTTTTTGAATTTGAGAGTTGCGTCAAAATACCAAGTTCAAATTTAGCATATCTCCAGGCACACCCAAAACTTTTTTTAATTACGCGAAAACAAATGAGGTACAAACGAAAATAAACTATGCACAATCATGCAAAAACGATCTAAAATCGATTATCTGTATATCAAAAAATCAAAGATTTCGTTATTCGGTTTAAAAAAAAATGCCGGAAATTTCGTTAATCTTGATGCGCGTCAATTTAGCTTTTGTATTTCTTAAAAATCTCGAAACGAGAAGAGGTACAAACGAAAATAAAGTTTGCACAAACAAGTACATACGAAGAACAAACGATCTGAACAATTTTTAAATTCGAAATTCAAAGTTCAAATTTAACACCCCTCCTCAAATTTTTTTCAATTACGCGAAAACAAAAAAGGTACAAACGAAAATAAACTTTGCACAATCATGCACAAACGATGCACAAACGATTAAGGCCATTTTCGAACCAAAATTCTGAATGGGGGGGTAGCATGTCTTCAGCCCCCCCCCTCCAAATAAATTTTCAAATAATTCTAAAACGAAAGAGGTACAAACGAAAATAAAGAATGCACAATCATGCACAAACGATTTAGACGTTTTTGAATAAAAAATTCGAAATTGGGGGGAAGGGGGGAGGGAGGCGACATGCACCTAAGTATTAGAACTCACTGAGTTCTATTTATCTGAATTTCGATTTACTCTCTCATAAATGAAGAGTTTAATGAATATTGATTAATAAGGAGTAAATATACCAACATGAGGTTCATAATTTCTATTTTTTAATTTTAAAAATCTTCTGAAGTACTTAGCAATAAATGTGCTCTCGCTTTTTGTCTCAGTACCTCTTTCTATCCTATCAAGTACGTTTCTTCTTAAAAATCGACCAGAAAGTTTGCGTAAAATTTACAAAATATATTGTCATGGTGATTTTCTATTTTATTCATTTTTAACTTGATCACATCACAGATTCATTTTTTGATTTCTACATCAGGAAAATATCTTTATTGGACTTGTCGACTTTTAGGTATCTAAAATCTGTTAACTCATCCAGTAAATTTTCAATCTCTAGTATTTCTAGTAGTTTGTCGTCACAAATGCAAGCTAAATAAATCAAAGATAAATTAATTTCAAGAATAATATGCGGGCGTCGAGCAATATATTGCGTGATGAGATAGAGTTAATATTTCTGAACCTAAAGTACACTTTTTTTATAGAAATAGCTGCACCAAACGAAAGAGACCATTAATACAAAACTTTTAGGCTGAGGTAGAATTTGATAAGTCCTATATTAAGCCCACAATTCAATTTTAAAGTTCACAAAATTGTTAAAAGAAACATAACATGGGAGCGTATTATTGCACAATATTGCGTAGTAATATTAACCATTTTGATGTCTGTCCATGCATCCTGCCTGGAGGTTAACACTTAGTGCTCTACAAATAAGTTTCTTGAACCTCAAATTTTATATTATAGGTAGGTGGTATTGTATCTACAGTTTAACTGTGAAAATTTTCTAATAATTTTAAATTATTTTTAAAAGTGAAATAATACATTTTTTTAATTTTCTAGCCATCTAATGGGTAAATTACCCTGGGGTGTCGTAGGGTCTAGGACAGGAAGTTTTCATAATAGATTCGATCGAAAAAGTGTCTCTTCTGCACCTGTATTGCTTTCGGTCATTCTTAATTGCAAAAGTTTTGCTACTATCTTCCATTCAAAAGGAAATTTTTTGATATTACATTAGTATAATATGAGGTACAAATTTTAAAATAATAAATAAAAATCAATTTTGTAGGCATTGTGAAAAAACTCATAGAAATTAACAGCTTTTTGAAGTTACAATTTACAATCCAAAAAATTAGGGTGTCTATACCCCCTTAATAAAAACCAGACACCTATATAATTAATAACAATGCGATAATAATTATAAATTAAATCAGTCACAAAACTATTGGTTACGGTTCAACAATAAATAATAAAAAAGTTTGAGAAACAAAAAAAATTTGTGCGAATAAAAAAAATCTCCATCTGCCTTAAACTATCAATGCGTCGTTGCCCCTTAATAATTACATATTACTAGTATAATTTTTTTATTAATACAAACGGTCTTCTATTTTCTTGTTCATAATTTATAAATAGCAGATGAATAATAAAGATTAAGATTATTAAAGGAATTCAAAAGATATATGGCTTATGATTATTTTTATATATTTTATAAGGAGACATTGGACTTTTTCAATTTTACCAAATAAATCATTACAGTATAAAACCTCATTTTATTTTATTCTATTTATTCATTCAATTCACACAAATCAAACTTATGACTAGTTTTACTTGAGCCGGATTGCTTTGAACTAATCTTTCGTCTCTTTTCCATTAAGAACCTCTTTGGGGTATAAAACAGAGACGCGCATAAGCCCGTGATAATGCATTAAAACAAATGTAAATTCAGCCCAGGTGTCTCTGACGGTTCGGTTTGGATCAGGTTTTTTTTGTCTCACCAAACGTTTGATTGAACGTGTGTGAGAACGGCTTGCATATGCTGAAAATCTATAGGTTTGTTATACGTGATTTGCATATCAGGTGGTCGCGTATGGATCGCTTGCATGAACATTATGGGCCCTTCCATAATAAAATATTGTCGTTCTATCTGATATGAATTTGGTACCTTTTTTAAATAACTCCTTGCCTACGATTGTCGATTGTCTCTTTTCTCACTATTTCAATCAAATTTGATTCATATCAACCGTCCATTATTAATTTATAAATGTTTCGCTCTATACGTGCACGAAATTTATGCATTTTAATTATGGAAGCTTCAAAACGTTAATCATACAGGTTGATTGGTCGACAAAACTGTTGCATCTCGAGTGTTGATGTGTGTAAACTTGACCACTGAGAAAATTATTTTTTCTACCAATTATATTTAAAAGCTTTGTTATCCACACTACCTTTTCGAATTGTGATGAAAAAAAAACACATTCGTGTTAATTGGCATTGAAACTTTTTGTTCGATGGTGCCAAATAACGCTTAAAAAAGTATAATTCCGGTTTACGGTATTTATTTTGACGTTTCGTGCTAAATTAATAAATATAATATAATCGTGGTTCCACACACAAAATATAAAAGTAAGCACTAAATTAGCAACTAAACGCAACTTTAAAAAAATCTAGTTTGAGTAAGACAAATTGCTGAAAATATAAGGAAAATCTAATCTTGGTTTGTGTTGCATGTATCAATTGATAAACATCAATTATACTACAAGTTAATTTATTTTGTAATCATCATAATATGCACATACGTTAAACGACAACACACTCGCATGTTTGAAACATATTATTAAGCTAAATGTAACAGCGTCGGCTATAAATTTGTATAATAATAAAGCTCGATTAAATTCTGATATAACCGGCATTAATAACACACTTTATAAATATAAACTCTTAAATTTACAACTCCACAAGCCAAGTCAACTTTATACCTACTTAAGGTTGTTAATATTATACCACTTCTTATCGCAACTTGTTATAAATTAATAAATGTGACCTAAATATTTATTTATTGATAAAAATTAAGTACTTCATTGTGCTTTTATATTTTTAAACTATTTCCAGGCGAACGCTGTAAAATGTTAATTGTCTAATGCAATCAAGGATTTCAGACTTTCCATTGACGAACAAGTAGATAAAATTATTCTGTTTCTTTTACTTATGCATGCAATATTGAAAATGCAATAATCTGGAGCTGCTCTCGACTACAATTTTACTTATCGTTTTTTTTTCTACTAAACAATTAAAATTCGAAACAAGAGAGCAGCTTTTAGTCGCGATTGATAAGTAAGAACGCTTATTTCGAGAAATGTTGTATTGACACGCACAACGCTTAATAACGTAATAGTTTCGTCTAACAAAAAACAATAATCGGTCGTTTTAGTAGTATATTTTAAGAGCTTTATCGATTAGAACAATTAGAACTCAATAAAAACCTCTAAAGTTTCAAAATGCATCGAGATTTTCTTAACTCAATAATCATGCGATATCGTTTGCATCCCGGATGGGATCACCATCGATCGTTGATAATAAAAAAAGTAACCACAATATTCGTACTGCATGCTAATAGTCCTGTTTCAATTTTGAAAATTTTCATTCCTTCATGTAACCTGTTGCTCACTACTGTTGTGGTTTACTTTCAGTTAAAATTTAAAATTAAGTAAAATAGTATGAAATTGATTAAACCATCTTCTAAATATCGCTTATTAACTTTGGGGAGGACATTCTTCCAGTACAAGAAAATAAAGTTTAGAATAATGAACCATAAGTATCCAACTTCTGATGTCCCAACTAAAAAAAAAACTATTTCAGATAATTGCACTATCACATCAGGATTTTTTGCAAACAGAGCAAACGTAAAGTTACAAGTTACAAGTAGGCAATTACTTTACGAATTCAAAAGCTTGAAAAATAAAACATTTAATTAATAATATCATACCAAACACCAAAACAGTACACATCAGCTGATCGCACCCATTATTTTGGTTAGAAGCCTTTTTAATTTGTCTAATATTTATTTGAAACCCCTTGTCCCAGAGCAGACATTTCTAACAAAATACTCGGTGCACAAATGTTCGGTACTGCAAAGTACTTCAGATTGTTATAATAACATGTTTATAACTTAATTAAACATAATCAATTATGCAACAAAATTTTTTTAAGATAGTTTTCTTAAAAAAGAAAATCAAAAAGTAGAAGGAAAAATGAAAGTTGTTGAAAAAAATTTTTTAAAAAAAGTTGATCTAATCTAAACTTGATGTAAATATGTAAAGTTATAATATATTTTTTAAAAACAACTCAGCATGTTCTTACTTTGTAATTTTAGAAAATAAAAGTGAAATTTGTCCCCAAAACCTAATTTTCGCCCCAAAATTAAATTCTAAAATATATCTTTTTTAATTTTTCGCCTGTAAAATTTTAAACTTGAAACGTACAATCAACTGACTTTAAGAAAAAATTTTAAAAAAGGGAAAAAATGTTGTCATGGTATTGCAATAAAAAAACATCTGAAAAAAAACCAAAATATTGTTGCTATAACCGAAATTGTAAAATTAAACTTTGATGTTGTAAAAGTAAAAACGTGGAATTTTGTTAAATTGTTAATTACTTTTGTCAGAAAGTTTCAAAATTTTAAATCATTAAAAGCTCAAACAACCTCCTTTGTAAACAAATTAAACAAATAACGAATGGGAAAAATTTTTTTCCACATTTTACATGAAAATAAGAAAACCAGTATTTTGGTTAGTCAATTTAGTGCTTTCGCGGAGATATAATTTTTGAATTTGAGAGTTGCGTCAAAATACCAAGTTCAAATTTAGCATATCTCCAGGCACACCCAAAACTTTTTTTAATTACGCGAAAACAAATGAGGTACAAACGAAAATAAACTATGCACAATCATGCAAAAACGATTAAGCCCTTTTAGATCTAAAAATCGATTATCTGTATTTTCAAAAATCAAAATTCGTTATCGGTTTAAAAAAATGCCTGAAATTTCGTTAATCTTACTGCGCGTCAATTTAGCTGTTGTACTTCTTAAAAATCTCAAAATGAGAAGAAGTACAAACGAAAATAAAGGTTGCACAAACAAGTACATACGAAGAACAAACGATCTGAACAATTTTTGAATTTGAAATTTAAAGTTCAAATTTAGCAGCCTCCCCCCCAAACTTTTTTCAATTACGCGAAAATAAAAGAGTACAAACGAAAATAAACAATGCACAATCTGCAAAAATGCCCAAACGTTAAGGCATTTTGAACCAAAATTCTGAATGGGGAGGTAGCATGTTTCTCCAAATAAATTTTCAAATAATTCTAAAACAAAAGAGGTACAAACGAAAATAAAGAATGTACAATCATGCACAAACGATTTAGACGTTTTTGAATAAAAAATTTGAAATGGGGGGAGGGGGGGCTGGCGACATGCACCTAAGTACTATTAGGAATCACTGAGTTCTATAATTTATCTGAATTTCGATTAACTCTCGCATAAATGAAGAGTTTAATGAATATTGATTAATAAGGAGTAAATATATGTAGGTACCTACATGAGGTTCATAATTTCCATTTTTTAATATAAATTTTAAAAATCTTCTGAATAAATGTGCTCTCGCTTTTTAAGTCTCAGTACCTCTTTCTATCCTATCAAGTACGTTTCTTCTTAAAAATCGACCAAAAGGTTTGCGTAAAATTTACCCAATATATTTTCATGGTGATTTTCAATTTTATTCATTTTTGACTTGATCACATCACAGATTCATTTTTGATTTCTACATCAGGAAAATATCTTTATTGGACTTGTCGACTTTCAGGTATCTAAAATCTGTTAACTCATCCAGTAAATTTTCAATCTCTAGTATTTCTAGTAGTTTGTCGTCACAAATGCAAGCTAAATAAATCAAAGATAAATTAATTTAAGAATAATATGCGGGCGTCGAGCAATAATGCATGAGATGAATTAATATTTCTGAACCTAAAGTACACTTTTTTTATAGAAATAGCTGCACCAAACGAAAGAGACCATTAATACAAAACTTTTAGGCTGAGGTAGAATTTGATAAGTCCTATATTAAGCCCACAATTCAATTTTAAAGTTCACAAAATTGTCAAAAGAAACATAACATGGGAGCGTATTATTGCACAATATTGCGTAGTAATATTAACCATTTTGATGTCTGTCCATGCATCCTGCCTGGAGGTTAACACTTAGTGCTCTACAAACTACAAGTCTAACTTTGAATCCTGAAGCTCAAGTTCCATAATTTCGAGTTTTGTCGCGCCCAGGATGTTTTTAATAAGTTCAACCTCTTTTCGGACCTCGTAGCTCAAAGATTTATTATTTTCTAGATTAGTTTTGGTTTAGAGATATTTTTAATAAGTTATACCAGTTGACCCTCGTATTTAATGGTTAAAGTTTTATAATTTCGAATTTTGTCAATCGCAAATCCCCGAGGGATGTTTTTCTTTGTTTTGAAGCAAAAGGCTTTGCTACCATTTGGAATTATATTATAAATATAAAATATTCTATTTAAAATCACTTTTCGCGGTAAAAACTAAGTTTTAATTTTCGATTGGCGGAGTTATAGTTGAAATGAGCCAATGAGAAAATTGCACTCCAAATAATTTTTAAAACCTTTTTTTTCTTCAAAATTTGTGAACCGACCGCAAATTAAAATTTTTATGCGTTATTGCATTACTATCTGTTATCTTTTATCTGTTAGCTTTTTAAAATCTTCAAAATCCGAGTTTAGGTACCTTAACCCCCCCCTTGTAATATTTTTTAGGGTTTAAAATAATTTGAAATTTGAGATTTTTACCTATTGCCCCAAAAACTTACACTTTCCATCTATTTTGATTAAGTCAATAGATATTTTACTGAGACTCATATGATTGCTTATTTATAAATATGTGAAATTTTAAAAATTGTTCAATTTTTAAATTTTCTTCAAAATTTTCGCTGGTTAGTGAACTGGAAACTTCCTTCGTCCTCAGAATGAAAAAGAAAATTTAATTAATTGTGAATTGGGTAACTGTTTTGAGCGTTTGATTGTTATTAAGTTTTGATTTTAAATCATCAAACATGAATACAAAATATTTTAAAATTAACCATCTTGACTTTTGTGAAATGTAGTTTTTGATTTGTGAACGCCACTGCTAAATTAATTAAAAGCGAATTGCAAAATCGTATCTGTCACTGCTAATTTTAATAAACAGTGAAACTTTAATATTATTGTTTGCGAAATTTTAAATTTTAACTTGATACGCCACTACCAATTTTTAGTGAATGTCAAACTTAAAATTTTCTTCGTCACTGTTTTCCATGATCTACAAAACAGGTTACTCTTATCTTAATTCTTTCTAATAATTGTGAATTACTATCGTGGAATTCGGTGGTAATTTTCTCTACACAAAACTTCTTGATTATTTTGGAACATTTTAATTAATTTTAGCAGTGGAATTTTAACTGTTTTCTTAATTTTTGAACGCACTGCCACTAAATGTTCATAGCTAAGACATGTGTTCAATAATAATTATTTAATAGCAAATTAACTTACATCAGTGGATTTTCTTAACATTTTTTATCTTAAACGTTGAATAGACCTTTGGCGGTCATTATTTTACTAATTAAAAGTTTTGGTTGTTGCTAGTTTAATAGTAATCAATAACTTATTTATTTATTTATCTAACGGATTAACCTTTTACAAATTTACATATTTACAACTTTACAGCTAAGAAAAGAAAAAAAAAAAAACAAATACTAACAATCAAACAAGTAAATCGATTTCACAAAGGACCTTCTTAAAGGAGTTAAGGGAGGAGTTGAACAAGTCGAATTCTGGATAACTATTTGCCTGATTAACCAATCGAACCATTCTAGTCACGGGACTGTGACATCCGTAATTGGTTGAATGGTACTTCACTTCAAAATCCACTTGGATCTGGTTGATCTTGAAGAATTTCTTATAGCAAACATTTCTCGCAAAGCACTACAGTCGATTCTTCCACTGAATAAGCCATGTACGAAATTAAGATCAAAGACCATACGCCTGGTGGCCAATGTCTTAGTATTACAGGAGCTCAAGTAGGTTACATCCGAGAAATCTTCTTTAATCCGTCCAAGTTTATAGTGGAGTGATTTAAAAAATTTGTGTTGAACGCGCTCAAGTTGGGCGATGTAGACTTTGTAAGGGGGAGACCAAACACTGCATGCATACTCCAGTTTAGAGCGAACCAACGAGAAGTAGAGCACTTTCACCGTTGTAGCTGAGAAGTGAGACGACAGGCGACGGATGAAGCCTAATGTGCGGAAGGCAGAATTGCAAATATATAAGATGTGATTTCCGAACGATAAGCCAGCATCTAATCGAACTCCAAGATCATTGATTTCAGTAACACGTTGAAGTGAATTGCCATTTAAGGAATAATTATATTCAGACGTTAACTTTTTCTTAGAAAAGGAAATCGTAAAACATTTATGAGTATTTAGATGTAAATTATTTACTTTACACCATTTTGATAGGTTACGAAGATCATTTTGTAAAAGTATACAATCATTCACTGATTCTATGGCTTTGAAAATTTTCAGATCGTCGGCAAACAATAGATAAGACGAGTTAAGAATAAGTTTGCCTATATCGTTAACAAATAATGAAAACAGAATAGGACCACAGTGTGAGCCCTGCGGAACACCAGACGACACAGGAATAATATAGGAAAGAAAGTTGTCGATTCTCACCCGTTGGGTTCTACCTATTAAATAATTGCTAAGCCAATTAAGGATGCTATGACCAAAACCAAGGGACGATAATTTTGCCAGAAGAGCAGCATGGGAAACACGATCGAAAGCTTTCGAGAAGTCGGTGTAAACAGCATCAACCTGCATACGTTTCTCGAAAGCATCAAAGCAATAGGAGGTGAAGGATAATAAGTTAGAAGAAGTAGAACGACCAGGAAAAAAATCCATGTTGATATTCAACAATAAGATTTTTACTTGCCGACAGTAACTGTTCTGAAACCAATTTATCCAGCATTTTAGGAATGGTTGACTGGATAGCGATACCCCTATAATTGGAGATATTACTTCTGTCGCCATTTTTAAAGATTGGTGTAATAAAGCTTTCCTTCCAAGATTGAGGAAAGCTACCGCTATCAAGGGAAAGCTTGAACATGAGGTAAATAGGATTACATAAAGAATATATACATTTTTTGATAAAATACGGAGGAATCCCATCAGGACCAGAGCAAACTTTATCAGGTAAGTCGCAAATAGCTTCGAAGATATAAGCTTCGGAGATATCAAAGGATTGGAAGTTAATCACATTTTGATTTTCTGCAACATAATGGTAAACATTGCAGTCCCTATTACCATAAACAGTTGCAAAGTAATTGGCAAATAAATCAGTGCATTGTTGAGCAGTGTTAGAGATTTTGTCATCTAAAAACATGGAAGCAGGAAAACCTTTAATATTTTTGCAATTGTCAACATGACGCCAGAATACCCTTGGATTAGAATGAATGTCCTGTTCCATTTTCGACAGATAATTTTGATAAAGCTCAGAGTGAAGCGATTTGACCTGATCACGGAGAGAGCTAAAAGCCAAGTAGTCGGTAGGGCACCTCGACCGTTTGAAGTTCAAGTGTGCCTCCTTTTTTGTTTTTAATTAAACGAATCAACTTACTGGAAAACCAAACAGGATAGTTGGAGACACGTACCAACTTAAGAGGTACATGTGTGTCAATGATATTCTGTAATATAGTATAAAATTCAAATACGATAACATCAATATTACTCAAGCTCCATAATTTTGACCAATCGATGTTTAATAAAGAGTCATTAATTATATTGTAATCGGCAGCTTTAAAATTGTAGATAAACTTATTGACAGGCTGAACTGCCAGTACTGAATTATTGACTGAAAAATCTAAAATGTACTGTTCATGATGTATGGATGATCTGGTTAGTTTGTCGTTTGCAAGCGAGATAAAGATATCAAAGTTGGAAAAGACAAGATCTAACAGAACACCACGACTATTAGAAATATGATTGATTTGAAGTAGTCCGTGAAAGGTCATGCAATTACTAATAGCTAGGAATTTGGTACAAACATTACCCGAAGGGATGACGCTTGTTCCATCGTGACACCATTTAGCATTCGGTAAATTGAAATCGCCACAAATAGCAATTTTAGAGCGTGGATACAAATCACGAACGTCATCGACTATGCAGCAAAACTCTTCGTATGATGAAATATCTGAATCAGGTGGTAAATAGACAGCACCAATAATAGTGTTACAAACATGAATAAATAAATTTTCAATGCACGATGGAGTATCGATCAATTTGCAGGCACCAAGGCTATTATGTATTGCAATAAGTACACCACCACCACATGATTTATTGCTGGATAGCCCAGTGCGATCACAACGAAAGATGGAAAAGTTATGAAAATTAAGTTCACTGGATAATATGCTACCATCGAGGAACGTTTCAATTAGAATAACGACATTATAGGAGCTGCAATTAAGATTATTACTAATAGTTTCAATTTTAGATTTTATACCAGAAGAATTATGGAAGAAGATGTTAACTTTTTTTAGGTGCTTACTTGAGGCGAGGCTGGTTTGAGAAAATTTTTCTTATTATGTATCGGGCTTCTGCTAGCGTTAACAAAATCGCGAAGTCCGACACCACATGGCCATACATTTTCATTGAATAAATCTTCATAATTTTCTTCAGGAACACCGACTTTGAAATTGCAGCTATAGCTATTTGACGAAATTTTGAAGCACAGCGATTTCACTTTTAAAAGATCGTCGATGTATTTCTTTAAGTCTTCGGGCGAGGTAGCCAATTCCAGGCCAGAGATATAAGCCCAACGTCTATTTATTTTCACACCAGCAGCCAGCCCGCCGGAGTTGGAGGCATTTTTCCCTACAATTTTCTTTACAGAAGATCCATCCGAAGATGTAATGGCAACACTTGCATTAGTAAAATTGTTCGCTTTATTAGTCTTCTTATAATTGACAGGAGTAAAACCATCATTATCCATATTCATCTTGTTATTAACTTTGAGGTTAACATCAACGTTTTCACCGATTGCCGATAAAACAGGAGTTTGCATTTTGTCAACATTATTTAAGGCTACACATCCACTGTTACTATTGTTTGCAGCGGCAGCGGAATAAGAAGTACTACCGGATTTATTACCCTTATCATTTTTCTTGTTATTACTAGTTATCGCATCATTAATAGCTTTTAAATTATTATGGCTTTTATTACTGTTACTGTTTGACGGCTGTTCAGGAGCTTTATCAATCGAATTAGCATTTAAAGCGTTACTTACACTGTAGTTCTGAATATATTTTTCTTTTTGATCCAATTTTTCTAAAAGGAGCTTATTACTAAGCGATTTCTCTTTAATTAAATCTTCCATAATTTTTATTTGATCACGTAACACATTAACGATCTCGCAACTAACGAAAGTAGCACGTGTGTTGCAAAATTCAACTAAAATTTTGTTGTCCTGATATTTTTCAGGTAGAGATCCATTTACCAATAAATCCACAATTTCGTCCTTCAAAAGCTTACCAAGTTCTTTCGTAAGTTTATTTGAATCCATAGTAAAATGATTAAAAGAAGCACAAACAGAAACACAAACAGAAATTACACTTAACCACACATTTAACACGTGACGACTATAACCTTAAACGTGTGTACTCTTCGAAGGCTCGAACTAAGTTGAGTTACTGAAACTTAAATTAAACTTAGATTTCTTTAGTTAATTTTCTAATGTTTTTAGTTCATTTGTTTGAATATCATGGAGGTATGATAGCTCAATAAAAAACTTTGGTAATTCATTGTTTCATCGTGATTAATTAATTACATTGAAGCGAAAATAACGCGCTTGTCCCGCTTTTACAGAGACGGCTCCAGAATGTGATAATGTAATTTAAACTATCTTCTTATGCCCGATTTACTAAAGTTGAAAAAATCGATTATCTATCTGTTCTCTGTTCACTGTTACCTATCAGTTAAAATACATTAAAGTTAAATTGACGAAATAACCAATCAGGTGTTTGATTTGTTTTTGTTTTGTTGTGTGTTTGGTTACTTTGTTGTGGTCTGATTGGATGGGATTGGATAAGGTGCATGTCCTCAGCCCCTTCATTGCGAATTTTTAATTTAAAAAAGTCTAAATCTATTGTGCATTCTTTATTTTCGGTTGGACTTCTTTTGTTTTTGAATTATTTAAAAATTAATTAGGGGGGGACTGCACACCCCGTAAACCCCCAGTTTAACTAATTAATTTTTATTAAAAGTGAATGAAATATTTAAGCATTTTTCAAGTACTAAATGTGTTTAATTTATAATCTGACAATTAATCATAAACTGCATAATTATAAATTCCGTACCCCTTGGGGGTAGATCTCTGCAACGGAAATCTTCAGTTTACTTCTGATAATAAATAAACTACTCAATCCGGAGGGTCTGGGGGTGTGGAACACCCTCCAGTGCTTCTGCAACGGAGATATTCAGTTTACTTCTGATAAAAATAAACAACTCAATCCGGGGTCTGGGGTGTGGAACACCCTCCAGTGCACAAATTTTGAATGAAGAACATTGCAGAACATGCAGAATCCCCAGAACGAGAAGTCTACTTTTTATCACAAGTAAACTGAAGATCTCCCTTTAGAGCACTGGAGGGTGTTCCACACCCCCAGACCCCGGTTTGAATAATTTAATTTTATTAAAAGTGAATTAAATATTTAAGCATATCTAAAGTTTACACCCTCCAGCGCACAAATTTTGGAATGAAGAACATTGCAAAACATGTAGAACCCCCCGGATCGAGTAGTTTATTTTCTATCAGAAGTAAACTGACGATCTCCTGTTTCAGAGGCACTGGAGGGTGTTCCACACCCCCCAGACCCCCGGTTTAACTAATTTATTTTTATTAAAAGTGAATTAAATATTTAAGCATATTTCAAGTTTTTAAAATTAGCTATGGCCAAGTAAATGTGTTTAATTCATAATCTGACAATTAATCTAAACTGCAGAATTATATATTTCGTACCGCAGGGGGTACGGAATACAGCATATTTATCATTTGTTTGGTTGTTTTTCATTTTATGCAACTTCTTTGTATCGCAATAATGACTATAAAAATGTCACGTTACCATAGAAACGGCCAAGAAAGTATTCTGACATTTCAAATAATTATTATTAATTATTCGTCATAATAATTATCCCATTAATCGGATTGGCTACCTGTGCCCGTTACGTTTTAAAAATTGTGACGAACACAAACGACACATACAACATATACTACTTAACATTACTTTTTGTAAAATCCGTAATACAATGAAGTATCGATAAAGTAGGAGAAGTACCGTGAATTATTGATAAAGTTCGGTGAATTACTGGTGAAGTACGTGAAGTCCCGTGAATTACTGCTGAAGTATATGAAATACGAAGAAGTATGGTGAATTATGATGAAGTACGTGAAGTGTGAAGTTAATTGTACACGATTTCCTCTAGCGGTTGACCTCTTGGAATCTACATTTTGGCTGCTATGAATCTGCCAACTATATTTGGTTCTGCAGTATCCTTAGCATATTTAGAATCAATATAGAAGTTTGTCTTGTTTAGAATGTGTGGAGAGTATTTCTTTCCACATTAAAATTAAATTTTGTAATGCTTAATTAATATTTAATAAAATTTGAATTTCCTTTCAGTTTCTTTCCACGCAGATCTTATTCAAGCATTTTGTATAATATTGAATGGTTAATAAAAATTCAAATAATTTATAGTTTTTCCATAAATTTAGTAATTAAATTTTCCTATTGATAGTAAAGTTGTTATAAATAGAGTGCACGTGAATATATTTTTGAATTATGTAAGTTGAATTTTACGATTCGGTGTATTCCTTTTGAAAACTTTTTTCTCATATTCTGGTGCTGAAATTTAAAGGATAAGCGATTCAAAGGTTTTTGCATGCTACTAGGTATGATATACATAGGTAGGTAAGTACTTTTTATATGAGCGATGCATGAAGCATCAAATATTCCACTATCTTTAGTTTTCTTTTTATAAACGAAAAATTTCTACATCATATATTAATTTAATGGTGTAAAATTTTAAAAACGTAATTTATATATTTAAACAAAAATAAACCCAAGTTCGTGTTCACCTTCTACGATGACATTTTTTAATAAATATTTGTTAATAATAGAATTAAAATTACCTACACGTTAAGCTTTATGAACTTTTCGTTGCTTCGTATGTATATTTATAGCACGCAGCTGATAAGAAAATTTTATAGCACCCCCTTGCAACGGCCTGGTTATCATAACTTACCTGTTTTAGAAATTTATTAATAGTTTTTAAACTTGCTGAGTATTAATGCCAACATTCTGTGTGTCAGGTGTTAAAACACGTAAAGATTAAAAGTTAAAAAATTTAAAACGGTTTTCTAACTCTTGCACGATTTTTATCAGTGCGTGGCTAAGAAACCTTGAAGAAGTAAAATATGGAAAATTTTAAACTCGAAATAAATTGCATTTGAATTAATTACATTTTATTTTTCTATATTAAGAATAGGTTTACGTAACAATAACTTATTCGTCAAGGTGTATATACATAAATAACTTTGGTAATAAAGTAATAAGAAAATAAAAATATTTTCATTTGCATCACCGTCACCGTCAAAAACGTGGTGAATGATCGATCATAGGCTACCTGCTTGTTACGCCACTGGTTTATATGGTGCTAATGTTTTCTAAATTTAAATATTTTAATAACATTAGTTATTCTACGTTTATTATTAGAAAAAAAAACAAAAATAACGAAATGCGTATAGAAGTAATCTTTTTAAATATCAAAACTATTTTTTTACAAATTAGTAAATATCTAAAAGGACTTGCCATTCGAGATGCGGTATTTGTAATTTATCGCATTAAAAAATAATAATTCACACCATCTCTGTTACGCACCCAATAATGTTAAGAAACCGTATGCGATAGTCAGAGGCGTAACGCTGATTTCATATCCCGCAGTGGCTCACGTTGTGGGGGGTCTTTACATAAATCAGAAACTACTGATAATATGAATGCAATGGTTGCAATTATGAATGCGTCAAACTTTAATTTATGTGACTAGTTCAGGTGCTTCCCGCTGATAGTGAATCTGTTTTACTAAAGCTTATTTATTACATCATTTACTATGTGTTTGTGATAAAGCTTTGAATCCAATCAATTGTATTTAAATTAAGCAGACTTGGCTATTAATAGTAATTTATAGTTTTAATTTTCAATAATCAATAAATTTATTATTTTAATTTATTCCAACGCTATTAATCAATCTACTATTTTGTATTATTTTTTTGCGTTTCTTCTCTTCCTTAGTCACGGTTTGGTTATAAAGAACAACTTCCTTTCGTATACCTAAGTTTACCTAAAAGGATAAATTATTTTATTATTTAAGACGTTTTAAAGTTGCGTGCTTGAACACATACACATTGGCGTCTTTGTTGCGTAATCTAAAAAGCGTAACCACGTTATCAATACGTAAATCATTCGCAGTTTAGATAAAGTTACCTATATGGCTATTAAGAATAAATGACAAATTGTTATAGTTTTCGTGCCACTTACTTTGTACTTTTATGTTGCTAGCTGGGTATACTCTAATATCAGTAATTTAATAAATTCCAAGTTTGTTAATCAAGGGTCATTGAATTATACATAATATAATAGTGCGGAGTAAATAGTCGTGTATAGGTATAGCAATTTTAGTTAAATTAGTAGGATATAATGTGTTAATGCTACTAATATGCAGCATTTATAATATTTAGCTTCTTCATCTTGATTAAACAATTGGAAGCTTGTTTAAAAGCTCTCTAAAGTCACCATTAATTACTGTATCCAGACGCTATTACTTTCTTCGTTTTTAATAATAAAAATAGTGTAAGAATTAAGAAAGCTCCCAAATGAAAAAATATCATAATATTAAGTTCCTTCACCGTTCAACTTCTTTCCACGCCACTGGATTACAATACAATGTAGTTAAACCAGTCAATTACTATTTTTTGTATAATATACGCTTTTTCATTATATGAATTATATATTAATATTTTTTATTATTATAGTTTTGTACACCTAATATTCTACTTGAAGGTTTAAAAAACAATCCCATTTATCATTTAAAAAAATTTACGTGGCAATATTTTTAATTAATTAGCACATGTTTGCATATTATCTTCTAAATTAAGCAAGTAATATTCATAGTTAATTTTTTTAATTAATTTTATTCATGTGGTAAGTGAAGAGCTATTAAAGCATTTATTTGATACTTTTCTAAAATTAATAGCAGGAAAACAACAGTGTTTCCTAAAAATTAATTATAATCGTGAGAAATTTTATAAAAACGGGTTCGCTATTGCTATAGTTTTGCGCAATTTTTTTACCGAAATGGTTAATCTTTTTTATATCGTGATACTTAAATTAAACTAGGAAGTCATTTAGTGAGTGAATATCATCATTACTTTTATTTCTAGTAAAATTTAAATATGTTCATAAATTGTACTCTTTACTAATAAGGTTTTAATGAGGATATGAGAAAAATTAACCAAAACTAAAGAAAGGTGATTTTCAAAACGTTAAAAATTCCGATCGTGCAATTTCCGCAGTAACCATGAATTTCCTCTATTGTTTTCTAGTTAACTTATTAGATATCCATGTCCAAGGAACAAAGGTGTTTGTGGTTATTGAAAAAATTTTGTCGAATCACCTGGAATAATGTTGGCAATAATGCACTAATCAAAATTCAATAAAGTCGGCAAGAAACTTAAAAAGTGCATTTCGAAGGTCAAGTCAAACATCTCGGATATAAATTGGTAGATGTAAAAGCAATCAACAGAGCCTTGTAATTTGTAGAATTGCCGACGTGTAAAACGGTAGCTGTGGTGTTTCATCAATACGTTCTTCTGTGCACTTAAGTAATTTTTACACGACCGTCTCTTCTCTCTTCATTTATTGAATCAATAATCAAATAAAATTCAAGTTAAATAAAAGTAAACTTATTATAGAAATTTTTCGACAATCTGAGATTGAAAACTTTGAGTCTGTTCAAGACATGGTATCTCGTTAGTCTAAATCTCTCCGACAAATGTCACTACGACAATTACTTAAACGTCACTTGCATTGATACAGCAATAATTGGATACAACTTTTGTGTTCTGATTTTTAATTTAATTTTAAGATAACGTCTATCTGCAAAGTTAAAAACAATATTTTTTTACTTTCATTCCAACTTAAATGGATTCCTAATAATGGAAATGTGGAAAATGGTTTTGTTGCTGTGCGAGAATAATTTGAAATTCTTAACTATTTAGTATTGAAGTGTTGAGAAATTAGTTCGCAACAGGTGCTTTCGACAATTAGAATTACACTAACTGTGATCTAGTCGAAACTTTTAAGCAGATAATTAAAACATGTTTCATTTTCAGAAATTTTACATTAAAATTTTAAATTAGCGCTTTTAAAATTGGAGACAAAAAACGTTGACTTACATAATTGAAATTCTATTTTTAACTGCACACTTCACTGGACTAAATTTCCATTTTCCATTTTTAACGCGTTTGAGTACAATCGATGGCTTCAAAATAATGAATCTTGAGCTGAATGTAATAATGGTAAAACTAGGAATTGCTTCAATGTCCAAGAGCTTTATTTTCGCCAGTTTTGAAAATTGCGAAGATGTGATGTCGTGGAAAGCCATGGTCATTCTTGTGGGAAAGGGGGCAGCTGTTTTTCTGCCAAATGTTTAGAAATTTTTTTATTACAATTTAACTTTTGAATTATTCTTAATTAAAATAAATAATATGATAATTAAGTAATACAAAAACAACGTCGCTTTTATCTTGATTTATTTATTTATTTAATAAATTTATTTTTAAATTACATGATGATAACAAATTGTTATTTATAGTTCATCAGTTCTGAAGGATTACATCAAATAAGAAAAATTCTAAACTTAAAAATGATTGAAATTTATTATTTAGTTACAAATAAAAGTTTTTTACAGCCTTGTGGAACCGTTTTCAAAATTCATTAGTAGCAAATTTCAAAATTGGTTATATATTTTTTGTGATATCAATATCTTTAGAGAAATCGAGTTCCAGAAGAAGTGAATTTATGTTTAGCAGCGAAAATTAAGCCAGAATCAATAGAATTGCACTTGATCAATAGGTCAATTCATAGAACCTGAGTGTAGTGAGTTTGAGTTTGAATGGGGTAACGCAAACGGCATTAAATACATTCTGGTCGCGTAGTCCGACTACACAACCAGAATTGTTCAATTTTATTCGAGTACTGAATGAAGTTATGTCCATTATTTCATGTACGATTAGTCAGGAAAGATATCAATTCATAAAAATAGTTTGTCTGTTAGTTCATAGTTACGTTCAACAACCGTGTGGGGTCATTAAAATATTTTTTCAGAGTTATTCAATTGTTTTTGGAGTTTACTCCTTAAGAATCGATTTTCATATATAAGGCGCCCGGTATGATAAAAATATGAGGTGTAAAATCTACTGATGAATGACCTCGTTACTTTTTTAGTGCGCACCTATGGTGCGCAAGAAATGACCTCGTTACTTTTTTAGTGCGCACCTATGGTGCGCAAGATAATATTGCCGGAACATCTAACAACCACGTGGGTAAAAGGTACGTTTTTAAAAACGAAAATGAGAGGCGTATCTTTACATTAGCGCAACCGCACCAAATCCTGCCCGCTTTTTGTTATACATATCAATAATTAATATTGTTATTGTGAAGTTATAATTTTATCATTATATTTCGATATTTAATCCAATTTAGACAATTTCTAACCTAACCAAAAATTATTTTCGATGTCTATAAATTCCTCCAGGTTATTATGATTTATTTTATGAATAATTTTAAATATCAATAATTCAAGTCAATAATTCGATAATATTATCTGAAAAATCAACAATATTTCTTTATTATAATGATGATTATATATAATAATGTTTTTATAAAATTTTCTTTCGAAAAGTTATTTTTAGCATACTTAAATAATTTTCATGTACTATTTATTATTGTACGTAAAAGATTTAGTGACAATTATCTTTTATAACCATATTTTGTTAGTTATTAAGATAATATTATATTTTAAATAAAAATAATTATAATAGTTTTAAAAAATGTTTATAAAAACATTTTTATCAATTTTCTTAAAGTTGGTTATTTTTACTGAGTAAACTCCAGTCGTGCGTCGGAGCTGACACACACAGTTTTTTTATTTTGGTTGAACTATTCCTTCAGAATAGTTTTAATCTTACAAGGGGAGACCAGCAACTTCCCCTCACTGAATTGATTCATTTTTTTGTACGTATAGGTCTTGTATTGGACTTCAGCATGTGCAAGTATAAGGGCACGCTTCTTTGCCAATTTTGAATAAATTGAATTTGAATAATTATATATTACTCATGAACTGCATAAAAATTAACGTAAATTTGGTAAGTTGTTAATGTAATTGCGTAGGATTGCGTATATCAGCATAACCGATCTAGAAAGAATCTCTAAAAATACTAATTAATCCTAACTTTAACAAGTCCCACTCAAGTAACTAATATTCCAATTAGCCCAAATTATAAACCAAATTTGTCGAGACCGGGGGGTCTGGGGGTGGAGCACCCCAGGTACACTGAAACTGTGATAGATGAATTTGCAAACTTATGGTTATTAGTATTAAGCGATAATGGAGAAAGTTTTAGCACAAAAATATAAAGCAGTGACCAAGAATCGGGGGATTACGAATTCCCAGTATAATATGTCATCGTTCTCAAGAAAACCAAAGCGCTATAATAAACCATACTCATAATCTGTAAATATTGAATGTTTTACATTTCAGCAGTTAGGCACTGGAGGGTGTTCCACACCCCCAGACCCCCGGTTTGTGCAGTTTATTTTTATTGGTAATATATTGAAGATATCAGATAACCGATCTAGGAAAAATTTCTAGAAATACTAATTAATCCTAACTTTAACAAGTCCCACTCAAGTAACTAACATTCCAATTACCCCAAATTATAAACCAAATTTGTCAGAACCGGGGGTCTGGAGCACCCCCCCAGGTACACTCTAACAGTAATAGATAAATTTGCAAACTTATGGTTACCAGTATTAAGCGATAATGGAGAAAGTTTTAGCACAAAAATATAAAGCAGTGACTAAGAATCGGGGGATTATGAATTCCCCAGTATAATATGTCATTGTTTTTAAGAAAACTAAAGCGCTATAATAAACCATACTCATAATCTGTAAATATTAAATGTTTTACCTTTCAGCAGTTAGGCACTGGAGGGTGTTCCACACCCCAGACCCCCGGTTTGTGCAGTTTATTTTTATTGGTAATATATTGAAGATATCAGCATAACCGATCTAAGAAAATCTTTAGAAATACTAATTAACCCTAACTTTAATAAGTCACACTTAAGTACTAATATCCCAATAAGCCAAAGTTGTATGTGACCGGGGGGTCTGGGGGGTGTGGAACACCCTCCAGTGCCTCACTGTTGAAAGGTAAAACATTCAATGTTTACAGATTATGAGTATGGTTTATTATAGCGCTTTGGTTTTCTTGAGAACGATGACATGTTATACTGGGGAGAATTAATAATCAAATAAATAAAAAATTTTTTTTTGCAGGAGCTGGATGCGATCCCAGTTTCCTTCGCATGTTTTTATTTTTTTGCAATCTTACGCAATTCCATTAACAACTTACCAAATTTATGTTAATTTTTATGCAGTTCATCAGTAATATATAATTATTCAATTTTCTCAAAACTGAGTATTTAAAATTGTTGACTATTGGTTGAGCAACCCACCGACCTTCTAAATAATTAAGGAGGCGTCCATTAATTACCAGAAGTCCGGGAAAATCTCACCAAATCTCATTTAAAGGGAGGGGGGGGTCAATGAAAATCTCACGTCAACTATGTATGTAATTCAGAGAATATGCATTAGTATAACAGATATACTGTAAAAAAACTTACTGGTCTCCGATGTGGTAAAAATTGTAAAGTAAATCTCACGTGAGCAGAAGGGGGGAGTCCTACCACATCTTACCAAATCTCACCAATAGGAAGGGGGTCCAAATTTAAGGAAAAACACCTCACGTAATTAACGGATGTATCCTAAGTCATTTGTCAAAAATAAAAATTAAGACACTAACTTCTGGTCAACTACTTAAAGCGTGACGGTGTTATAATTTTGCGAGATTGTGAGATTTTGTAAAAAAGTGCAATTGCGTTGTATTTTCGTAAGTGAAGATGGGTTTTGGAAATATAAGATTCAATTACCTCTCCGGACCTTTATGTTGTATAATTTGTGAAATTTGGTAGAATCCACAGAATATGTTGAAAATTTCGTTGTGACTGGCAATTGTCAAAACGATTTGAAAATTTGTTCCTTTGTGTCTACTGGAAGTATATTGCACCCGTTGGATCCTTAGCACATTTTATAGCATGTGAATCGATTGGCAATTCTTGTAATTTATTTTTTAGATTCCTCATTTAAGCTCTTTACAATAAAAGTAAAGTTGTGCCTTTTTGTATCTAAAGGTAATAATAACATTTTCTACGTTTGATGCAGTAGCGGATCTAACACTGAAAAAACATTCATGAGCCCTAATTACCAAATATTTTTAAAAACCTAAGGTGTATTATTCAAGCTAGTTTTTCAAAATAAACTCGTTCTTAAAATAAATATATTTCTTTATTTAAGGGGTTAGTGGCACTCAGCCAGGTAAATCGGAGTACTTTTTTGATTTTTTTTCAGAGAATTAACGATGCTTTTAATTGAATTTTAATTAAAAAATAAAGTTTATTTTGTCAATAAAAGAAAAAGTACTCAAGAAAATGAAAATTTTTCGATCAGAGACCCCGCTATTATGTACAAAAGAAGAAAAAGAAGTTCAAAGCTATACACTGAGCCGTTTCTTAGCAATCCTATTCACATATTTGAAAAATACTGTTTCGAGAAAAACGCTTTGCTAGCTCCAATTTCTCATTTTTCAAATTTTTTTTTATCTAACCCCGGTTCCTTTCAATGAGATTAACTTAAAAATTTTAGGGAATATTTTTGAAATACACTACTTTTAGAAAATGGTAAAATTAAAAAATCAATTTTTGCAAATTACTGCCACCGACAGGTAAACAATAGTAAAAGCATACACCTAATTTACCAACTTAAGTTATATACACCGACTAGAAATTTTTGGAGTTCGAGCATCGATTTACGAAAATTTGAAGGCCCAGGTTCTGTCATTGGCCCTCGGGCTTGGCACCGAACTGCCCGGTGATACATCCGTTACTGGTTTGGCTTCGTCAAAAGAATAAATAAAACTATTTTTTTACCAATTTTTTCGTAAAATCAAACCATCAAAAATAATCATAATTAAAATTAATTATAACAACTCCAAGTCCAAAGGAAGGTCAGTTTTCCCACCCTAGAGCCTAAAATGGTAATTTTTACTTTTCAAAATTAAAACTTTTCGTTCAAAATTTTAAGAATTGCAATGGAGATTTAATTATTTTGTAGACGTAATCTGTTTTATATCTTAATTAAAAATTTTTAGTTTCAAAGTGATTACTGTTGATAATTTAGGAAAACTAAACACAAGATTTAATCTATTTCTTGCATATATTGCAGATTTTAGCATCATCTCGATAAAAATTACATTAATATTATCGTGCCGTCGCCATATACATTGAAATTATTTTTAATATCACCATAAAATTACGTTGCTTTTACCTGCATCAATATAATACATATTATAATACTTGATATTCCACCATTAAATTGTAATTTAATATTAAGTCTGCCATTAAAATGGTCTTCTGATATTTTGACACCTACTTACCAATAAAACGGTCCTTCATAAATATTGTACTTTTGGAAGCAATAATAATAACAACAAAACTTGGTAACCAAAGTTCTTTCCAGTTTTTTATTTAATCTCCGATGCCGTATTGACCCCAGATTGACCCACTATCCTGTTCAAAACGAAATGTAAAACAAATACCTACTCAATCGATCCTATTTTTGTCAGAAGATCTTTCAAATATATTTCGAAACTATAAAAAACGTCGATTCAAAAGAATTCGTTTGATTTGTGAGATAATAAAATAGTTTCGCAGCAGGACAATAAGAAAGGAACCCGTTCTATAGTCAATTAGTTCGATCAAAAAATCACAAGAGTTGAATTGGCATCAAATTTAAGATGTCGGATACCGATAATACATCATTTCTGTCTATACATATCACAAAGAATATAACAGAAGCTTGACCACCTCTATCGGTTTTGCCGCTGCTACAGGTGAGAGAAGTCATTTATTACATCAACTCCCAATGACTGACAGAATGACGCTACTGCATGACTTGATAGTTATAAAAAAAATAATAAAATGATAAATGATTATTATCAATGTAAATTATATTGAACAAGAAAATGAAATAAATCATTTACAATTATTAAATTAGGAATTTTTGTACCAAGTACATACATAGTTAAAAAATATTATTTGACCCAAGATTGCAACATAGGTATATATTTCCAAGAACCGGCAACTTGTCAACAAGCTGATTTTCTCAGGTGATACTTTTCTTCTTTGTAATAAATCAGATGTGTAATGTCAACCTGAATGTATGTAAATATTTTCCCATAATAGAACAAAATACTACAATAACCGATAGAAATCGTTGCCATTTACTTTATGCGATTTTACATGTTGTGAAAAATTTTAATGACATCATGTAGAGTTTTTCAAATATCGAAACTTTTGATAATTCAACAGAACGTAACATCTCTTCTGTTGCAGCCCTACTTTCTGGTATTTTAGTGACAAGTTTTACAATTTAATTTAAAAGCAAATTATAAAATTTAATTAAACGTTTTTAAAATTGCTGTTTATGCTATAAATATAACAGTAGCAAGTGAATCATCATGGGTTGGTGTCCCATAAAGCATTAAATTTTTTATGTATTTTAATTTAATTTAGTAAAATACCAAGAATTTACAATTTTTAAGTTGATTTGCGTCTGGCTATGTGAATTTATTATTTTAATTTTCTTATCACGTTTTGGTTACAAGGTAGGTACCGAAAGAGAAAGCCTTTGCGTAAGAAGAACGCTGTAATATGTCATTCGGCTTAACAAGGAAGGTAACACACATTATTCGTCGTGTATTTTATTGTAAAATTGATCCTTGCCGTGTTTCAGATTACGGGTTATAAAATTAGAATAAAATTTGAAAAAACAAAATAGAGAAACGAAACTGCAAGACTTAATTTACATGAATTTTACTTGAAATAAGCATCAAATTAGCTAGCTTAATTTTTAATGTGCTTTACTAGAAAATTTTCTATATTGAACATCACAACTGAGCACTAATTTGCACCTTCGTTAGTTGATGTTCTGGGGACAAGTGAGATTTAAATATTATGAAACTTTTTATTAGTTTATGTCTCCTTACCCTATTGCTATTTCAGGCAACTAATAATGGCTGTCCATCTTATTTACATATTATTTTGATATGATATACGTACATCACAATAATAAATAACAAGGAAATAATGTATAATGCCTTGACAGAGACGCATCCTCGTATTACTCGTAGTCCGTTTGAGTCAGATTGCTTAATCTGTAGGTATTATTACGTCAATGTCATTTATTAGATTAAGAGCAGTCACTACAAAATACTGTCAAATTTTCTATTTAGATTTATACTAATCCGTCGCATTTTAAATGCGTTACAATGTCACATCACTGTTTTTTAATTTTATAAAATTTTGTGGGTTAAAAATAAGGGCGATATTTTTAAATTGTTCGAGTGTTGGAGCAAATCTTAATTAATAGTCGAAATCCTGAGACGCTTCTCTTGGAAATCCTTACAGAAGTAAACCGGAAATACATACTACATAGCAGATAGTAGTGACGTTACTAAAACACACTTATACTGTACGTTTATAAACCTATACGTGATGTATTATAGATATGATTAATTAATTATTTGGGTCGGTTAAAGGGTGTGGGAGATGTGCTAGCGGTAAAGGGTGTAAAGAGAAAGGATTGGAAGTGTCGGACAGTAGCCTTCTGAGGATAACTAATGATATGTAAAGACGCCACCGTCATCCACGCTCACCAGTGTCCGTTAATTTTCCCTGTTACCATTATTAATAATATTAAGCGACGTCTTTCATACGAGTCAAAATAAATTCTATATTGTGTAAAACGTAGATAACGTTTCAAAATTATTACTTCAGTTAAGATAATTCGTTATAAACAAAACTTTTCACTTTTTTGTTTATTTATTAATTTTATTCGTAATTTCTATAAAAATTATTATAATTAGTTTACATAATGTAAATTTGGTAAAATGTGTTATTTGTTGTCTTTCATAGGGTGAGATAAAGAAGGAGTTGGTGGTCGATTTTAGGTTATGTTAAAATTTTCGGGGAACAACAAATCTTTCAGCTTCCCATTATAATTTTCCACAATACGCCTGTGGATGTATCGTTTATTTCAGATTAAGTAATCTTGATTGATTGTAATTACTTATAGGAAGTTTGTTTCTGATCTCTTGTCTAAAATCTACATGTTTATAACACTTTACTTGATAATAAAACGTGTATATCGGTTGTACTCTTTTTATCATTAAGTTTACAATAAAGTTAACAAAGAAAGAGGTGCTGCGTGCTCAAAGTTTAATTAAACGAAGTTCGTTCTCAAGTTTTGTTATGCTTTAATACTTCGAAAGTTCAGTCATGCAGTGAATAACAAATTTGCGATTATGAAGGTTTGATTTTCTTAAGTAATTATCTTCAATTTTGTGCAAATATATTATTATGTACGATAAAAGTTGCCACGTTGCAAATAAAAATAGAGACTAAGTTTTAAGATTCATACTTCTCCACCGAAAAGTTTCAAGAAAGAAGTAAAGATTTAAAATTTTCAAATAGAAAAAGACGACTTTTCCCACCGCAAGAACTAAAAGCCATCCGTTGAGTTTTCCGTGACAAAATGTAAACATTCCCATACGATATTAGAAATGCAATAAAAAAAATTGAATCGTAAAAACTAAGGAATAACAGAAAATATCCGAGATAAATTTTTATTGTCTTACAATTTGTAGGTATAAAATTGCAAATGGATCGTAAACATAATTATCGACCGACTATTGGCTAATAAAATTTAAGTTGTAAAATTTTGTATTAAAATTCTTTGTTTTTATAGAGCAATTTTTGTAAATAATTACGATTTTATTGTAAAAGAACTCGTCTGCAATAATAAAATTTTAATTCCGATTTTTTGCAGGTAAGGTAAATTAAAAACATAATCAATGCAATGATAAAATGTGAATATTAAAAGTTGACTAAGAATTTCCGAAAATTGACAGGATAATTAATGAATTCCGTTTTAGCCTTAGGATCAGCTCTTGTCTTGCATATTCATGATGTGTTTACCAAACTTATATTATCCTTAGTTAAAATAGCTATTCAGTATGGTCTCTGATTACATTTAAATTTCTTTTATCAAAACTTAAATTTTCTTATTAAAGTTTATAATTTCTATCCTGCATTACCACTATAATATGTATAATTTTCTAATTCTAACAACTAGACTTTTAATTAAAATGGGTTTTTGTGTACTGTAATCAGTATAAAATGCATCAAGCATCTAATATTGCAGTGCAATCTGAAAGAAACTATAGACGAAAATTATTATTATTATAATTATTTTACACGTAGTTCTAGTTTCTTCCACGGATGCCACGTTCAGCCGCAGTCTTTTTGTAACTTATAATTCGATCTAGCGATATCCTTTCAATATTTTATTCAAAATTCAAAACGTTGTATACAATTATGTTCAATCCCCAATTATTCCTAACCAAAAATTTACTTCAATAGAAACAATTATTATTGTTGCAAAAATTGTAGATGAAAAATAGGATAGGTAAGGATAACAGGAGACTAAAACATTGGGAACAAGCTTATTTGCAACCCGCGACAAAAATATAGCATATCATAAGATTTAAAATAATAACGGTTTAAGCTATTTTATAGCTATTTTGGAGTGGCCAGCAAGATCTCCTGATTTAAATATAGTTGAAAATTGTTGGAAAGAACTACCAAGAGCAGTGGAAGTTAATTTGATATTAAAAAATTTAATAACGATGGAATAAAATAAAATTTATCAAAAAAGATTAAAATGGTGTGTTATAAATCCTTACCTAAACGACTCACGCAGGTAATTCAGATTAAGGGCTGACATAAAAGCATTAAAAAATTGCAATAGTTTAATAAATAAATGTATTTTAAAACTTACTTTATTTTAAATTTAATTGCGTGCTATAATAATTTTTATCGCGGACTGTAAGCATTGCAATTTAATTTTCTATTTTGAAATTTTCAGAACAAATACACATTAAATCTCCACGCAACATAAAACTAATCGCCTAGAGGTTGTGCAGTTTGATTGTGATCATGCCCTACACTGTTGAAATCTAAAAGCAATGGAAAATAGTTGTTTCAATAGAGAAGTAATTCACCGCATAAAATGGATTATAGAAAGAGAAGTTCGAAGAAGTGGCTGTATTCCATCAAAAAAAGAAATTCACATAGAGATAATTCCGGAAACTTTTTATTATTTATTTGTTATTTGAAAATTTAATTACCTTATTTGCAGGGGTTAGGCTTGCAAGTTGCCACTGTTTGCTACCACTGCTGTAATTTGGCATTCTAGCAATGTCATAACCCAAATTCCGACTTATATCGACGTCAAAAGAGTAGTTGTCACTTTTAATTTAATACTAAAGCGGACAAGCGCAATAACACAGTGTTTGTTAACCAAAAAGCGAAATACTAATTTTAAAAATTGAAGAATTAAAATTGTGTTTTTGTTCTGTGCTCAGAAATTGAACATTTTTATCGGCAGTTCAAGGGAAATATTTGTGCTGTATTGTTTTTTCATTCAATTTACATAATCCTCACAGAATTCCAAACATATCATGAATTGGCAATATTTTTTTCGTGTATAGGTAGGGGACCTTAACTTCGTCCCCCTAACGCATTTTGTTAACTATGACGTCAATTTTTTCCAAATTTGGCAAATCTTTTTGGGAAAAAATTTCATACACTACCAGGCTACAAGTCATTCTAACGCAGAAAGCCAAAGGTTTCTTTAAAATATTTAAATTTAAGTAACTTTGAAAAATTGAAATTGGTAATTTCAGAAAATTACTTTTAATTTTTGTCCCCTTGAAAAGTGCTATTAATTTTACTTTTTTTGCATATCAATACTAAAAAAATTGCAATCCGTATTTTATTAAGGTATTATCCTCTTATGCCCGAATTCTTCAACTATAGTTATCTATCAATTAAAATACAATAAAATTAAATTGACGAAATTACCAATGAGGTGTTTAATTTGTTTTTGTTTTGTTGTGTGTTTGGTTATTTCGTTGTGGTCTGATTGGATTAGATTGGATAAGGTGCATATCATCAGCCCCCTTCCATAGCGAATTTTTAATTCAAAAAAGTCTAAATCTATTGTGGATTCTTTATTTTCGGTTGGACCTTTTTTGTTTATGAATTATTTAAAAATAAATTGGGGGGGAGGGGGCTGGAAATCTGCTAATTCTACCCTCCCGATTTTGAAAATAATCTTAATAATCGTTTGTGCATGATTCTACATAATTTATTTTTGTTTTACCCTTTTTTGTTGCCCCCCCTCCCTAAAATATGTCATAATTGTTTTAGAAAACTAAAACGGTAGCGGAGAGTTTCTACTAAATTTTCAAACCTTTAATATGTTTGCCTGCATTGAGTAGGATTGAGTAGTTTATTTTTATTAAAAGTGAATTAAATATTTAAGCATATCCCGAGGTTACTGTCAAGGTTACTGTTGGATATTAC
Organism: Lycocerus yunnanus; assembly: GCA_036346125.1. NCBI lineage: Eukaryota > Metazoa > Arthropoda > Insecta > Coleoptera > Cantharidae > Lycocerus > Lycocerus yunnanus. The sequence continues at coordinate 494,266 of JARFIX010000075.1, read as the reverse complement.
AAGACCTAGTCCTAATTTAAAAAGAAGAACAAGAATGTTTAATTCATAATCTGACAATTAATCATAAACTGCATTATTATAAATCCATAACCCTGGGAGGTAGATCTCAGCAACGGAAGATCTTCAGTTTACTTCTGATAAAAAATAAATTACTGGAGGGCGTGGAACACCTTCCAGTGCCTCTGCAACAGGGAATCTTCAGATTCCTTCTGATAAAAATAAATTACTCAATCCGGGGGGTCTGGGGGGTGTGGAACACTCTCGAGTGCACAAGTTTTGGAATAAAGAACATTGCAGAACTCCCAGATCAAGTAGTTTACTTTTTATCAGAAGTAAACTGAAGATCTCCTGTTGCAGAGGCACTGGAGGGTATTTCACGCTCCCCAGACTCCTCGATTTATATAATTTATTTTTATTAAAAGTGAATTAAATATTTAAGCATATCTCGAGTTTATTAAAATTAGCTGAGAGGCAGATCTCTGCAACAAAATAAAAAATAAACTACTTAATCTGGGGAGTTAGAGAGGTTTGGAACACCTTCCAGTGCTTCTGCAACGGGAAATTTGAAGTTTACTTCTGATAAAAAAATAAACTATTTCATCCGGACGGTCTGGGAGGTGTGGAACACCCTCTAGTGCCTCTGCAACGGGAGATCTTCAGATTACTTCTGATAAAAATAAACTACTCCATCCGGGAAGTCTGGGGGGTGTGGGACACCCTCCAGTGCACAAATTTTGGAATGAAGAACATTGCAGAACATGCAGAACCCCAAGACCAAGTAGTTTAGTTTTTATTAAAAGTAAACTAACGATCTCTCGTTGCAGAGGCACTGGAGGGTGTTCCACACCCCCCAGACCCCCGGTTTAAATAATTTATTTTTATTAAAAGTGAATTAAATATTTAAGCATATCTCGAGTTTATAAAAATTAGCTATGGCCAAGCAAATGTGTTTAATTCGTAATCTGACAATTAATTATAAACTGGGTAATTATAAATTCGGTACCCCCTGGGAAGCAGATCTCTGCAACAAAATAAACATAAACTACTTAATCCGGGGGTTGTGGGTGGTGTAGAACACCCCCCAGAGCTCAAATTTTGGAATCTTGGTAAGTCTCTGAAATACTAATGAAGTACGTAAAATACAATAAATTATCGATGAATTAGGTGAATACCGTAAATTATTGATGAAGTACGGTGAATTACTGGTGAAGTACGCGAAGTCCCGTAAACTACTGCTGATTTATATGAAGTACGAAGAAGTTTGGAGAATTATGATGAAGTACGTGAAGTGTGAAGTTAATTGTACACGATTTCCTCTAGCGATTGACCCCTCGACTAAACATTCTCGACTTCGTCATCAGAATAAGAAGATTTCCATTTTTGCTGTGATTCGCTCTTGATGGAGTGGGACTTCGAAAATTCTTCCTTCGTTGTTTTTAAACAGCTGATGAAGTTCCAGTGGAGGTTCCAGGTTGGTCTATTTTCCTTTTGCACTTCCCAAAGCCATCTTCTCAATAATTCTGGCAGGAACTGCAATGAGTTTCGGAGCGTAGTATATTTTCTGAAGAAACATGAAATAACATCCGGTGGTTGCAATCTAGCAGTGTTGTGCGGAGCAAAGCAAACCTCCAAAGCATAATTCCAGAAGCACGAGCCAGGTCAATAATCTGAACATTTCTCGTGCGAGAATAATTAAATGAGACTACTGGTTTCTCGTTGCTTGGGTTCACAGTTTGAAAGAATACTCCACTGAAGAAAAAGTAGTCCAGTTATCCATCCAGAGTCACTGCAGTTTCCAATGGAGCCTTGAAGAGCTTCATCAACGAGCTCTTTCCGCCATTTCTTCTGTGGGAAGATCAACATGGGTGGCACATAGTGACCAACAGCTGAAAAGCAAGTCACAACCGTTACAGTGGTACCGAGTTCTGCTGAAGCAAGCTTGTTAATCTACTTCTTGCCCTTGGTACTGAAAATTGACATGGTTTTGTGCTGAACCACCGTCTACCTTTAGTTGCCTCAACACAGAGAGACGAAATATAGAACACCATGGGCGACGAAATTGTAAACCAAACACGTTCTACTACGTCGGACATTATTTGAGAAAGAAGCTGTTTTGGGAGAGTTTATTTACTTAATCAAACAGTGAACATCTCAAGCTTTATTTAACACCCCATAAATGATCGATTTCTTCTATGGTTTCCATTGATTTAAAGACAACAACAAATTCTAACCGAAACAGTCTGTAATTATTCTCGATCGCAAATCAACAACGACGCAATATAACCTCTTGTATGCACGGCTACTAACTTACCGATCTGTTCTGAAGGTGTGTTATTGTTGTTGCCCCAAGGGGCAAACCGTGGGCACTAAATTGCGTAAAGGGACCAAATTTAGGTACTCTACCTTATTCTAAAATGGTGTCAAAATATAGGTTGCCACTTTTTGATTGTGTGATGTTTACAATTGTCATTGAGTCAAAACTGAAGTGTTTTATAGCATTTTAGTGAAACACTGAGCAAAATTATCATAATTTCATTTACATTTTTATCAAAATTTTAAAATTAGACTGTTACAACCCTGTTTATTTTCATAAAGGTGGTACATAGAAGCTATCAACAGCTTTATTTGTGCAATTTTCTTACCTGCTTCTTTACCGTTTCAAATTACCTGAAAAGAGTAGTAAATTAAAACGAAATTACCAAAAGTTCAGTAAGTTTAAAATCATTTTACGTCCTGTGAACATTAAAATTACATCACGGTGTGTTTTGACAGTTTTTGATCTTCGCATTTTTTAATTCTTTGTAGGAGGTGATTTTCCTTTTTCAAAATCGGTTAATAGTTTTCTCCGGCATTTTAAAATAATAGAAATGATTCCATACCATTTTGAAAATGTAATTTTTTATTCTAATTTGCATTCATTTTTTGTGTCGCAGCAACTGAGTGCAAATAAAATTTAATAAATTTTCTAAATCAGATGTTTTTACTTGAGTTTTTCTATACATTTTCAGAAATTTTTTCAGGGAATTTGCAAGCCAAAATTTCAAGAGGTCGGTTTTAAATAGTTTTAAAATTTGTAGTACAAGGATGGTGGCTTTTACTTCCCTTTCGAACGTATGCAATTCGTTGATTTTATGACAAGTTTGACCAAAAAGCTATTCGATACCTTTTTCTATTCATAAGCGTGAATGTGTTCAATAGTACTGAAACCTTTACAAAAACCCACCTGTTCAATTGGGTAATATGAATCCAATATATTTGTTAGGCAATTGATTATAATCCTATAGTAAGTAATTTATACATAATATGAGAGAGGCGACTTATCGGTCTGTATTACATGCTGTAGTATATTAAATTTATATTCACCATCATGTCAGAAACCTAAACAGCTCTCTTGGGTTACTATTTTACGGTATAAGAAATTAACTAAAAATTCAAAAGCAGTATCGTTGAAAATGAAACTTGGAAAACACTAAATTAAAAATTATATTTATTATTTTCCAAGGGAACAAATTTTTCCCAACTTTCCGTAGAAAGCGTGTCTTATTTGAACAATTTTTGTTCAAAGTCTGAGAAAATTAAAAAAATCATACTTAGATCGTTTTGAGAGATTATTTGAAGTATATAAGTCTACTAATTAAGAATTTAATTAATTAAATAAAATCTTAAATTTTACACAAATGAAAAAAATGTTTAACTAATTGCGACTTTATTTTTCTAAATATTTTTGGAATTGTAATTATTGTGATTTAGTTTGTACATATTTAAAACAGAGTTTGTTTTTAACTACTGGGGAAATAAAAGTAATTTGCCAATTCTTCTTAGTAAATCATGAAAAATCATGAATACAAGTTCATTATATGACAGATTCGTAACAAATAATAAAACGAGCTTACTTTAAATTAAATTGTCCAGAAAAGTATGTACACGCTTTCAATTACGATCAGAACCGTAACGAAAATTTTACGATTTTGAAATTTGTAATTCCCGAAGCTTAGCAAAATGGCATAATATAAAGTTATATTTTGTTTAACGAAAGTGTAAAAATCGTTTAATTTTAATTGTTTTGGACAAGTGTGAACGTTTACAGTAATTTTCTGAATTTGTTTTATTACGGTACTGTAAAAGGTGATGTAGTAGCGCACAGTTCTAGTACTGTTCGCCTGCACACTATAATTTCGATTCCTAATAGCGTCATTACAGTACCTGACCACCTTGGTGGCCCACACAGTAAGCAAGATAATCTATTCTTCTGTCATTTTTCTTTTAACTTGATCAATTTTCAATTAAAGTTCGTTTTCGAAAGTCGATTATTTTTTATAAAGCCATTAAATTTTTATGAGTTTTGCATCCTTCCTCCGCAAATGCACAAAAATGCGAAATAAATATGTACGCGGTAATTCTTGCTTCAATTTAAAATTAAGCATCGCTAATTACTTGATCGGTAGCGGAATTATTAATGCTTAATTTAAAAAGGCGATAAAGACCAAACTTCTCGAACGGAAATACGGGTGTTTGTAATAAAGAATCAATTAGGATATCAAGTAATCCATAATTAAGCTAATTGGTATTGATGAAAGTTCAATTAGTAGAAGCTTTATTGCATTTTTTTACCCTACGCCTAATTCGTGCGACGAATGTATTTTTGATTTTAATATTGGAGAGAGATACTCACTACCGTTTTGGGTAAATTGATTCTATAGCCCGAGGGAACGATTCCTGTTTCAGATAATTTATACGGACAATCGGCAACATAATTAATAAAGGCTTAATCTTAATTATACTTCTATGTTTGTATTTATTATTGGTTCTTTCATTTCTCACCGCCTAATATGTACTTACATTAAGTCGGCTGTTTTTATCTTCAAACTTATACTTGCATTACAAAATGTACGCTCTTTTAAGATAACGACATTTTTTAAACAATGTCGTTGCAAATTAGTAAACAATATGGGTACCATACGGTAAGAGTATGCATTAATAGATGTAATTTCACTCATGGAATGCAATGGTTTGATGTACCAAGTAAGATATGGCGCATTACTAATATAATTTATTCACACCATCTAATGTGTCCAACTGATTATCAAGAAAACTAACCACCATCTACCATTATTTTTACTACACGTTATGAATAACAAATTAATCCAAATTGCTTACAACTTAAATTTATTAGGTAAAAAAAGGAGAATAAAGATTAATTTTGGCTTCATATTTTCGAAACGAAATTTTTTAAATGTGACTGCCTACAAAATTTAAAGTGATTTAGGTTCACCGAGATAGGAGATGTTGACTTTTATAAAATTAATGTAAAACCTATTGAATGTTGTAGCCATAAATAAATAAACCTGATCCGAGTCAAAGAACATAAAGAAAACTTCGGTTCATAATTCACCTTAGATTTTACATATTTACAGGTATTACTTTATCTACTTAAGTAAGAACATGCGTATAACGTTGATTATTTAGTTTTTTTTTTTGAACAACAACATTTGTACTCATCGCCAAGAGAGACGGTTTTGATCGGTGAATGTCAAAAATGACAGGAATATGTTAACCTCGACGACAAACAATGCCCTTAACGGTGAGATAATTAGCAGAGTTAACTAAAGCTCCAAATATGAATCTGTCGAAAATTAAATATTTTGGTTTTCGTTAGAGCATTCATCAAACTGTCTCATCGCATCCATTACAATCACTTTCGGCATTAAAATAACTTGGAGAAGCTCGATTTTAAACGTTTTACGTAAATTCTTCTCAGGTAAAGTTAAAAAGGAATAACATTCCATTGTTACAGCTTGTTCTTGTCTTGAACTCAGCTTTTCCCATTTGCACCTCGATTTAAACAAAGACAACCTGTTTGATCAATAGGGTATGTCACAGATATCTTCGATACATTCTTGTCAACTGCTTTAATGCATTCTTACGAAAAAAAGGACCTTTAAGAAATTAATACAACTTCAGGTCAAACTGCATCGAAATAAAATTATGCAAAACTGGATGCAGTATTTTAGAAATTTAAGATGAGACTCGTATTTTACCTTTTGTATTTCTGGGTGTTCAGATTTGATGCATACGTTTAGAAGTGGCCGTATGACATTGGGGTTAAATTATGGCCAGTAATCGAATGAAGAAGTTGAGTTTATATTTGGTCACGTTGTATATTTTATTAGAAGAGGTAGGTGCTGGATTTTATATTTGTCTGATTTGTATCATTTGCCTTCAGAAGCAACGCGGCTTGTGTTTCACAATTATTATTCGCTACCTTTTTTTACGGTTAGAAACTATAAATTTTTTGGAACAACTGCTAATCTCAAGACCGATACATCAAATCGAACTTTTGCAGATGAAATCAAGTCGATCTAGATTGAGTTCATGAATCAAAAGGCAAAACTGTCAGTTTTTATAGTTTGAGTGCCGAAGATCATTACGTCATGTCTTACTTGGATTACCCACTTAAGGAGTGTCTATTATGTCTATATCATGACGCAGACTTATCGAATCATTGATTGATTATTGGTCATTATCATAATAACCTTCGCCTCCACGTTTTAGCTTCAACTTTCATCTTTTATATCGATGAAAAATTGTGTAGGATATACCAATAAGGTATTAGTTATAAATAACTTTAAAAGAATAAACACAACGTAATTTATAATTTTGTTCTTTTAGTAATTACACTTTGTTATTTAACCCATTTCATTATGTTGCAACTTATTAGCAATATTCAGTTAAACGAATTTAAATTAAGTAGTTAGTCTTTGTCTTTATATTTCGAAAATCATAAATTTTCTTTTGTATTGTCAAAGAGTGATTGATAATGGTTCACAATTAAATTGCTAAATTTGTTATTTTATTGTGGGCATACTTTCACAACCTAAATATGGGATAAAAAATTTACACATTATTATTCTAATTTATTTAAACTAAATGATGTGTTAACAATTATATTGTTGTCTATTTGGAGTAATCTTTTTTTACGTTTGTTACTACGATAAATACGATAAATGAAGATGAAATTAAATATCCGAAACAATCACCTGTGCGCAGATTGCATCGCGAATTAGATCGTCTGATACCCCGAACCGCAATTTCTTTTAACTTAAAAAAGTTGCAAAATACAAAGAAAGTGAAACTTCCGATCAGTTAATGTGTAACATTAAGTTTTTTTTACGTTAATGATTATAGCTTCCTTAACCCTCCATAAAACAATTCTATCGAACCCTAATGGCCGCTGTTTTCTATTAGACCTGTCGTTTTTATAAAATCAAAACATAAAAAGCATTTTTTATTATTTATGTAGAAAAGTGGAATGTAAAATAAACGGCTGTTAATCGATACATGGTTTGTAACGCTAGAGAGCAACAAAATATTGTATCAAATAAATCTAAAATAACAGGCTTCCGAGTCCAAGTGACATACTTACTAATGTATCTGAAATATAATATCCAACCGACTCGACTTGTTATCACAAAAATCTATTTAAATTATATACGTGTAAACATATTTCATATATATTTTTTGAACAAACGACAATTAAAATAATATGGTAGTTATGCTAAATCATTTTCAATTTAGCAATTTATCTTAACCTAATGTATCATCATAGTAGAAAACAACACTCCCTGAGAATGCTGTAGTAGTAGTTCTTATCTATAATCAGAACACCTGTAGGAAGGCTATGATACTGATTTACCTTAACCACAAAAAATGTGTCACCTTTCGTAGAAGTCGATAGTTTATTTTATTTATGGAGCTTTTTGAAATATTTCGAAATTATTAAAGTGCCAAAAGTTTTTAAATTATACGAATGCTTTCGATTATTAATAGGCAATAAATAATATAAATTATCTGCGATACAAAATAATAATTGAAAACTTTTAATAATTATACTGCCGTTTGAATTTTTATACTTTTTTAATACATCACGAAAGTGCTACCGAAATATGTTTTTAATATTCTGATTCTTCGAGGTTAGCGAAGCTTAGCTAATATGCAGCTACATAGCAGATTAGCTGCTTAGTTTCATCGGAAAACTGCGCATCGTAATTAGATAAATAGAACTGGCAGTTTGCCAAGGTCATGGTAGCAACTGTAGTAGCTTCCAAATTAGTTGGTAGCTGTAGCTAGAAAAATTTAAACACCGAAAGCACCAACCAACATTTAATATTATATCGAAATAGTCGAATATCGCTTTAATTTTTCCAATAGCCACGAAACCGGTTTAGAAAAAATGTAATATTTCTGCTACTTATGATACTCGGGTATATAAAAAGCAAAATTTTGATACAAAAACTAAAAATAACAACAAGAAAAGTTAATAAATCTAATAAAGAAAAGTCTGGTAGTGTTAGACAATGACGTATGATCCAATAAGCTGGCAATGTTCGAGTGGGCCATGACCGATCGTCAGCTGTTCCCTGTAGAGAACCCATGCAGTGCTCGCTCTAATCGAAGATCTGTTATCTGACAACCTCCGATAGCGAGAGTTTTGATAGAGATACATGTTCTATAGCTTCTTGGCGATTTATTGGTTTTCAGTTTCGTATGTAATTTTTTGAATTAATAAAAAAGGCATCCTTGTTTTCACTTTTTATAAAATCCTTCGTAATTATTTATCGTCACTACGATTTGGTAACACAAGAGTCGCTTTTAATATTATCGATCTCACAGCACGATAATTCTCATTAAATATTAATAGGATTATCTGATGCGCCTTCAAAAGCTAATTATTTACCCATTATTGGGTATTAATGATTATACTCAGGAAGCAGGTGAGAAAATAACTTTATTGCCATTCGTTTGATAACACGAAATTATTCAATTTATTTCCTTGGCACCTGTAAAGTATTTTAAACATCAATACTATTCTATTGTAAATGACGAATCCTAATTAGAAAATATCTTGAAAAAATGTCAAGAATTTACTAATTAGTAAGTAAATTTGTTTTTGTAAGATTTCTATCAATTATTGCATTTTTTGTGTTGTTCAAAAATGTAAAGCGTTAATTATATCCGAAAAATAAAAACCGTTATGTATTGGAAATCGTTTAATGATTTCAGTTTGGCTTTAAGGGCGGAAATCTTTGAATATTTTACATTTTTAATTTTATTTAATCCTAAGCAGGATACAAACTTACTGATCGTTATAAATCTACACATTGCATGTGATTTACGTATAACAACTTATTGCACGCAGTGCCGGACTTACAAGTTGGGAGATTCTGGGCTATTTTGTTTTGCAATCCCTACTTATAAATTAATAGGTAATAACAACGAAATTGTAATTTACAATAACGTACTCAACGAGATTCGTGCGATATCCAGATTTATGTATTACATGGCTTAAAAATTTGAAACAAATCAGTTTGGTGGAGTTGATTTTCCATGCAGGTGTTGTGGGTTCAGACGCCATATGGTCGCAATGTCAACATTTGTTCTTCAGATTCTTCTTTAACTGCGTCGATGTCGCAAATTAAATAATAACTACCAGGAGGTAAAAAAGCAGTGCAGAAATTTATAATCCACAACAACTATGATGCAAAGGAAACTGCAAGTGTCAAATATTAGTTAACTCTTAACTACGTCTTTTCCAACCAGCAATTATCTGAAAAAATAGACAAGTATGTGTTATAATGTACTAAATTATTATTGAGATACACATTTTAAAATAATATCTGTAGTATAATAATTAAAATAAACTTGCTGCTGTCATATACACTACCAAACACATTTAATTGTTTGAATGTTTGTACACAGCTTCATTTAAAGAATTTATTTTAAAATATAATGTTGGTAACATTTTACGCAATCAAAATATTTTTATCTGTACCTACTTCCTATGTATTTATTCGTTTTAAGCATTAAATTTTTTTAAGAACAATACAATGAGAAATAAACACTTTATTTATTTGTAAAAAAATTAATTAGATTCATTTATGAAATAATATTATTATTAATTATGATGACGGTCATAGTCTGGCAATTAGCGCGACCAACTGTTATGCTAAGGTAAGGAGTTCAAATCCGCGGAACATTTAACTTTCTTATGACCGTCTCCGTGCTTCCCCTATCTATGTTGATTGCCATCATTAAGATTAAAACAAGGTTACAAATTAATTATTGTTGCAAAAATTTAAAAAAAAACTATACATCAGCAACTGGCACTGCATTATTGATAAATAAACATAATTATCTATATAGCCACCCTTATTTTAAATACAAACCGCAAGAAGTCCTGAAAATAAAATATTCAAAATTTATTGGGATAGAGAAATCGGAACAAATTTTAAAGAATAAATAAAATATTGTAATTTATAAAAAAAAAAGAACTAATTTTAATGTCCCATTGAGCATTAAGCGGTATGCTGAAAAAACCTAAGGATTTGGAATTAATAAATACATGAAACTCCCAAACGAAACGACAAAACTGTAAAAGCAAAAAACCAAAGTCAACTCGATAATAGTTTTCATTAATTCCAAAATTCATAATTATTATTTTATCTGAAACTACTCGACATCGAGAAATTAATCATAAAAATTCTCAAGTCAAAACCAAGACAAAAGAAATTTTAATTTTAAATAAAAATTAAAATGCACCCGCATTTTAAATGCAACTAAGTTGTAATTTGTTGTAATGCTAAACTAGCAAAAAGAGCTGAGAATTTATAAATAAGAAATATTAATAATTTTTATTATGTATAAAATAAGATAACTGAAATCATAAGCAAAGATCAGATAATGCTGGTGGATATTTCATATTTATATAAAGCAGACTGGTGATATCTAATATTGATTTATCTAAAGTAATATTATAGCCCACTTGTGCCCCAACAAAAACTTAAAATTACCCAAAGGATTGGCTATAAAGTTTTAAATATAACACAATAGCTAAGCATTAAAAATTAATCTTTATTTGTATTTGTTTAGCAAACTTATTGTATATTAATAACCACAATTTAAATATTTATTGGGTTAGGTCTGATGATGCTTTAAGGGAAACCGGTTACCTAATAAAATTAACAATTATGAGCATAAAAATTTGATTTTATCCATTAACATATTATATACCCATATTTTATGTAAAACCAAAAGTGGGCTGTTTTATTAATTTTTGCTTTATAAGTGCAATCGCCTAAAATACGATTTTAAAAAAACTGAACTTCTATGGTTTTAGGGTAAACAATAAACAATACATCTAGGGGGGGGGGGTATTAAATCAAACTAGAAGATAGCATCCCACTTTGAAAAAATATATAATTATTTTAAACTTCAATTTGTACTGACAGTATAATGAAGACATGGTAATGTAATGTGCAACAGGTGGAACCGCATAAAACCCAGGTTAAATCGGGTTCAGATAGTAAAAAAAAGAAATTTAAGTATTTTACGTTGAAATTAGATTTCGAAATAATTTCTAAAATAATATGCACGTATACTAAATTTAAGTCAATGTGTTTATTGCTTATTTTTCTATTATTATTTATTTATTATTTTTTTATCTTATTGCGTCCTTTTGTAAGTTTATTACTATAAGCTCTTTGTCGGATCAAAAAATTTGATATTGATTCAACACTAAAAAATTGTAAATCCAAAAAATTACTAATTTACGCAAGTTTTGTTGCAAGTACATAAACTTTGATTTTTGTGATTTTCTACAATAAAACCCTTTTATGATTCTAGGTTAATTTCAACTAATAACTGATTAGGTAATTAGATGATTAGCGAAAATTAAAAGAATGCAAATCAATGTTCCAGCAATTTGTTAAATGGTTGTCAACAGCGGCACCAGAAGACAAAGGCAAAAAAAAAGCAATTTTGTATTCTAATATTTTATGAAACTACAAAACGTCAGAAAGCCAGAAAAATAAAATGAAAATGAGTGACAGTAAACTGGGCCAATGGTAAATTGGGCCAAATTTAGAAAATGCCAAACTGTAGGGTTTTTTGGTATCATTTCTAACAAAATATCGACCTTTTCGTGCAGATTTATTTCTTTTCTGTTTATTTGCTTTAATTTCCTATAGAAATAGTGGTAGGTTTATGTTTATAGTACACAATTTCCGAAAAAAAATTTTAAATACCAATAAAAATAAAAAAACTAAATAAAGGAATATTGTTTTAATTACCAAGAAAAAAAATTAATTTCTTATAACTTTGTTTTTGGGCCAGTTTATCATATCCAAAATTTTATTAAAATTTAAATTTGGCCCAGTTTACCATTTTCAGGTAGTTTTTGGCCCAGTTTATAGTTGCTTTTTAGCATCAAAATGCTGCTTGGGTACCTTATTACCCCATAGAAACAGTTATTTTAACTTTTTTATATCAGAATAGTACCTACTTAAATTTTTAAACAAAATAAAGCTTATCAAAATTCTATTATTTTTTTGATTTATCGAACAATTTTGATTTTATATGCAAATGTGGTTGTCGTTTTGCTTAAACTTTACTGGAGCAATCCCAGCAAATTGTACATCCTCAGTTCAAAATTCCTCGCGATGAGAAACCATAAATGAAAGATAAATTTTTAAACAGCAGCGCCAAAATTTTAATTTGAAGAAATTAGAAAAATTAATTAAAAAAATTTTTTTAATAATTTTGGAAATTTTTAGAAATGCAGAAAAAGACAAACATAGTCGACCTGAATTATAAATAATACGAATAAATAAATTTTTAAATTTGAGTTTTAAAATAAAACGTAGCTGCTCTACTTTAAAAACTTTTTTATTTTGTATACATTACAATTACTGTAAGAACCACCCTAATTCATCATATATATAGTTAATTCACGAATAGGGCTTAACAGAAAATTTAGTACAATTCTCATCATTTACAGGAACTTATCAAAGTAATCAAATGAACGATCAACCTGGTCTGTTAGCTAGTAAGGTAGTCTATTACCTTTTTGATAATTAGTGGGTCTTTCTAAGAAACCCTTGACTCGCCCCCATCTTTCTGTAAAATTGATATTATACATAAAAAAACAACTTTTGAAAAATAGCAGATGGAACTTCAAAAATATTACCTCTAAAACACACCATTTTTTTTGTTTCGTAGTCATTTAAACCTACCCCCAAGATATCATTATGAAATTTAAAGGTAATATTTTTGAAGTTATTTAGGAAAGCATCTGCTATTTTTCAAAAGCTGTTTTTTTATTTCTAAGTATAACATGGATTTTAAAGAAATATGGGGGGAGGGCATGAAGCCTACCCTAATAAATCATTATCAACTAAAATAAATACGCGAAATTTTACATTTCAACCAAATTTAAAGCTGCAAACAAATTTAATTAAATATAAGCAACGTACGCTCCCTTAAGTGCATATACCCTATATTTTCTTATTAAAAATGGTGTTTAATTCTTTAATTTAGGTTATCAACAATAATTTAAGCTTTAAGCCAATCGTTATGTAAATCTTGAATGCAAATAACGAAAATTTACACCTTGAAATTTATTTATCTTTTCTATCACTCTCATAAATATTAATTTTTTATAATATAATAAATGTTCCAGTTTAATTTAAATAATAAAATTTGAATGTAAAGAAGGATGGAGAAGTCTTTTTTTATTGTTACAGTTTTTACACATGAACAATTCAAATTTATTACTTCGTTCGTTCTTCCATTGACATTAATATTAAAATTGACCATATTATCGAATTGTAATTACAGTAGTTCAGTTAATCTTTGTTGAAAGTTAACCGATGGTGTATATAGATTAGCGAAGTGTTTGTTTGTTGTAGGTTATGGTTATCATTGATAAACCTGACCGCCTTTGATCTGCCGATGCCGACAAGGAATACTCCGCCTAGTCCTACTCCAATATTGGCATTTGATTCCGACAAAGGTAAGGTGGCTTTTGAATCACGAATTTCTTGATTTTACACCTGTAGTTTACAATCGTATCACTTGTACGTATAATAGTCGACACTTTTCCGAGTAGGGCCCAAGTTTTGGGTGGTTTCTTAATAATTATCTTGTTTACTTATTGTATATTTGAATTAAGTTTACAGGTGTACTCGGTGGGTTTTTATTTGCTTTAAGTGTTTGTACTTTTTATTACACCAAAATTGATAATACTCATGAAATAGAATGTGTGGTAAAAATATGTGTATGAGATTTACTTCATTTCCTTTCGTTTTAAGATTTATGCATTACTTCCGTTAAGGGTGGATAATTTAACTTGAGAAATGATGGGAACTGAAACTGTTTAGAATGGAACATCATAAAGACTCCTTTAGTGCTGCATGTACGATATTAAAATTATTATTTAACTTTGCATATGTGCATTTTTTATATCTTCCGAATATCTTCCGTCTCTAATTCCATTTTTGAATTTGATTTTCTAAAATTTTAATATACAAGATGCTAATTTGTACAAGGTAATAATTTAATATAAATAATAGATTTGAGATACCATCAAGGATTCGATGATTTCATACATTTACAACGATCGTGACATTTTTGTAAACCATCGATTCGATCAGAATATTAATTTGCGACTTAATTGGTTGTAAGCGGCTTTTTACAAAAACCTCGTCAAAATGAACAATAAAGCTATAAAGCTGTGCGTAACTTTGTCAACACACGATAAACAAAATCAAATCGTTCCGTTCCATCTCATAGCTGCACGTAAACCTGAGATGGCCGTATTTATTTTACAAATTTATGAGTAAAGATCGCATCTCGACCCGCAATTATATATGTGATGTATGGACTAGTCTTGGTCGACCAAGAGAAATGCTACCTGAATATGTTATTATGGCAACCTTATGATTGTGGAATTTGTATTCTCATCCACGTAAATTTATATACAGAAACATAATCAAAAAACTATATCAATTACTGCAGTTTCCTGAATTACCCAAGTTTTAACTCCAAGATGGAATTTTATGAACCTCATTGATTATATTTTATTACCACCGAAGTATTCCAGGGCAATGAATCATACAAATAATTAACAAAATAAACACTTGAACCAGCATTCCTTGTTAAAATATTTTAGTCATACCATAATTAATTTTTTGCACATCGCATCATAAAAATTATAATAAAAAGAAAATGCTTGGATTAAGAGACAAACACCGACCACGGTAAGATCATAAATTTATGTTGGTGTGTTACTTATTCACCTGTGCTCTTTTTGTTTTCCAAGTTTTTAGAATTTGTTTGACAGGACGCCGACAGCTCAATGATATTCAATTTAAATTGCCTCGAATATGATCCTTACGTGATTTCTTTCTGTTGTCTTACATGAAATCACTAGTTTTATAATAAACATGTCTACATTTTGCTGAAGAAATTTATTGCCCCCTGAAAACTACGCATTACCTCCATTTGTGTGTCAAACGATTTGCTATTATCAAATCAGTTAATCGATCTTAACTCTGCTTATAAATACATTCAAATTTGAGAAAAGTAACCAACATCCAATATGATCGTATAATAAAAAATATTTGATGCACATTTTCATATGTAAATATCACCGTAGAAAAACAATTCAAGTGAAAGGAATCCGGTTGCCTGCAATCTATTAAATTTCAGAAACAATTTCATTTACTGCAAATTTAGTAAGTTGGAAGGTGGATACACAATATTTGATGTAAAACAGCATTGGCAAAACTTAACAGAGAATCTAAGAAGTGTATTTTATAGATCATAGATTTGATAGCATTAGAGACTGCAATTACCCGATTGGAATGTTGGATCCTTCTCTCCTATGTAATGTGGTGTGTAATCTGTAAATTATTTAATTTTTTTATTTGCTTGGAGAAATAACTTCTCTTTAAAATTTTCAGGAGCAAGCAATTGCTTGCTGCCCCTAGCACCGACCCGGTTCTGTTACATTTTCAGTTTCCTGTGTTGTGCTTCTCGTTATAAACTATGTGTCATCAGCATATAAGCAAGTCCTTTCCTTTTGCGGGACAAAGGTACATATTGGTCGAGTAACTGAACGTAGTATTGTTTTTGTTGAACTTAAAGGGAGTCTGCTGCAGGATAATTGCTCGACGGCTTATGCATACTGGTCAAGATACAGAACCGCGCTTAAAGCTAAAATAAGCGATTATTCGTATCAAAGCTTGTTAATAATATTGAATTCTTAGTATTTTAAAAAAACTAAAAATTAATTAATTTAAAATATTAACCCCTGAATAATATTTTATTTAATAGTAACATTATAAAAATTTTATTTCACGAGCTTTCGTAACTGCTGTTGAATATTGAATATTTTTTAATAACAAAATATGTTGAATGTTTTTATTGATTTAGATTTTTAATAATAGTGCTATTGTTAATAAATTTCTAGCAACTTGGAAAATTTTAAATATTTAGTTGAGTAAATATGGAATTAACATTAACATGGCATGGCTCTCTTTAGATCAGTGTTTTTTCTTTTCTACCTCTTACTTTAGGACGAGGTCCTTGTAATATCTAACATCAACTTAGGCGATGTTCCGAAACCACTGTTGGTGCGGATCCGATTAAATCAGTTTCACAAGTAAAATTGTGACTCAGATTCACAAGAATTTTTGAATTTTATGAATTTTGCTTATAATCAAAATTTTTAAACAAAAAATATAGTTTCTTTTAACAAATCTTCCAGCTAGTGCATTTATGCACAAATATTAAAAAACAGTTTTCCAATGTTATTTTTTATATTCGCTTTTAGTGTCTTTGAAATTGACCCCCACTTTTTGAATTTCAAAATTTTACTGATTCTGCTAGGTTGAGCAAAATTGTACCTGTTTTCTTTAATTTTCACAAATTAAAAAAACTGTTTTTCACTACCCTTAATTAAAAAACACCTTTTCTGTTTTAGTGAATATGTAATTGTGCTCAAGTTTCAATTTGAAAATCGTAAAACAGTTTGATGATAGTTCCTCGTTTTCAAAAAACTTGGTAGGTACTTTTTTTGATGCAACGAATTGCACTACGTTATGTACTCACGCCTGGTAAAAATGTTATGTAATACAGGGAATCCAATCCAATCGCGGCAATAATACTAAACAAAATAAATATTTTGTAACTTTAAATCATAAAAACTGTTGGCCCCTACCCAAAGAACACTTAATAATCATTTTAAATGCATTTTCAGCGGGTAAAAGGTTGCAATTTATATTTTCTCAATTTAAAAAGTAGGTAGACAGAACTTCATGTTCACCTTGAATAAAACAATTTGATGATACCCCCTCTTTCCATTTTTAACGAAATTTATTTTCTTTTTTTTTTCAATAAAAGCTAGAATTGCGATCACATTTGGAGAAATGAAATGGTGGACCACTACATTTTTGTATGGGTCATCGTCCATGTTTTTTCTTTTCTTCCTCTTACTTTAGGACGAGGTCCTTGTAATATCCAACATCAACTTAGGCAATGTTCCGAAACCACTGTTGGTGCGGATCCGATTAAATCAGTTTCACAAGTAAAATTGTGACTCAGATTCACAAGAATTTTTGAATTTTATGAATTTCGCTTATAATCAAAATTTTTAAACAAATATAGTTTCTTTTACCAAATCTTCCAGCTAGTGCATTTATGCACAAATATTAAAAAACAGTTTTCCAATGTTACTTTTTTATATTCGTCTTTAGTCTCTTTGAAATTGAGCCCCACTTTTTGAATTTCAAAATTTTACTGATTCTGCTAGGTTGAGCAAAATTGTACCTGTTTTCTTTAATTTTCACTTTTGATTTCCACAAATTAAAAACTGTTTTTCACTATCTTTAATTAAAACACACTTTTTCTGTTTTAGTGAATATGTAATTGTGCTCAAGTTTCAATTTGAAAATCGTAAAACAGTTTGATGATAGTTCTTCGTTTTCAAAAAACTTGGTAGGTACTTTTTTTGATGCAACGAATTGCACTACGTTATGTACTCATGCCTGGTAAAATGTTATGTAATACAGGGCATATGAGCCAATCCAATCACGGCAATAATACTAAACAAAATAAATATTTTGTAACTTGAAATCTAAAACAGTTGGCTACCCAAAGAACACTTGATAAACATTTTAAATGCAATTTCAGCGGGTAAAGGTTGCAATTCATATTTTCTCAATTTAAAAAGTAGGTAGACAGAACTTCATGTTCACCTTGAATAAAACAATTTGATGATACCCCCTCTTTCCATTTTTAACGAAATTTATTTTCTTTTTTTTTCAATAAAAACTAGAATTGCGATCACATTTGGAGAAATAAAATATGCAACGAAATGGTGGACCAGTACATTTTTGTATGGGTCATCGTCCACCCTGGCTTTGGCATAAATAGATTGCGTTATTAAAAGTAATGCTTTTAAGTAAAGTAAATCAGTCTAGGCAGAAGATGACTTACCCCCGTAGTCAAAACCCACTTCTCTCAAATCAACTCAACGAACTCATTCAAATAAAATAAATAATTAAAATAGGCTTAAAAATCAGTTTAGAGAACTTAGCCCACAGTAAAATAGTAAAAAAGAAATTTTAAACCCACAGTCCTCAGTATCAGGTGATCAAAAGATAAACTTTAACCATACCCCCCGCATATGTCATAATTCTCATGAACACTAAAGCGATATTATAAAAGATTCTGTATAATTGAAACATTTAATTTTCTACCTCCCAGGTCCGACGGTCTATGCAGTTTGTTTTTATCAGAAGTGAATAATTGAAAATTTTAGCTTGTCTGCTATGTTGCTATGGTGACGTAAGACTTTTAGCTATTATTGCTGCACAATCAATGAATAATAGAAAACAGCTAATAGCTTTTTAGTAAGCGGCAGCAAATGAGAATTAAAGCTTCGTGTCTAAAGTGGAAATTAAGCACCCGGACCAAGACGGACAGTTTAGGTTGCAGAAACATTGATTGTAAGAAGAAACTGATTTTGGGACGCTCATTGAATCAGTATACATCGACTATCTTCAGAAACGAAAAACAATGACAAGAGTAGTATTCAAAATCATCGAACCAATTCAATGGTACAATAAAAAAACGATCTTATTTAATCAAGAAAAAAGTTTTATTTCATCACGATAATGCACCAGCGCATACGTCAAAAATTGCAATGACAAATGACTACGAATTGACTTCCACATCTACCATATTCACCAAATCTGACTCCTGGTGATTTTTATTTGTTCCAAACTTGAAGAAATGGCTCGGAAGAAAGAAATTTATGTCAAATGAATTAAACAACGGTTAAAAGTGAATTTTACTCAAAAATTCTTATTCTAAGAACTTATTAACATGCAGCCGTATTGCAAGTTCTAATTTTACTTACCTGCAGTTAACTTTTTATTTTTAACTGCAATTATTAAATAATGCAAAACTATAAGCATTAAGCAAAAATGTGGTATCGATAGGTTTAATGTGATCATTATTTTATCCATTTACGTATAAATTTTGAATTGCATTATACGTTACCGATTGATGATGGGTTTTAAGATAAATGCAAAATGATTACATCAAAGTTATATTCAAACCTGCTAATTTAATAAACTTTCGATTATTATTTGTAACCGAACGAATCGATAATATCCAGTTTAAAGAGCTTCTGTAAAATAATTTGCCTCGCAGAGTGGAGACTTTATTAAATTGGTTTTAAGTATCAATGTAGGTGGTATTACTTTATAACCTAAATCAATTTTTTATGCTAATATCTTTATGAATTTAATAGGTTATTCTCACGAAGTTTCATTTTATTATTGAAAGGTTACGAAGATTTAACATATTAGATAAATTTAAAGTACCTATGAGCAAATGTATTCTTAGATCCTATTGTTATTGTAATAATTACATAATAAACAGTTGCTATGTAATAATACAGCAATACTTTGTTAATATAGAAAAGACTGTCAAATATATAAACAAAGAAGTAGTTTTAACACCATTAGTAGAAAAAAATGTATAATCAGATGAAGAGTAAACGTGAATGCGCTTTTAATTTATTATTAATTACACGTCTTGCTTAAATTGCATATAGTTTTCGTCATCCTAATTATTCAGACATTATTATTTAATTAATAAGTACAATACATAAATATAGAGAGTAATTTTAATTTCAAAATTTGTTTCTAATTACAGCAATATTAAGAGCATACGTGTTAAGCTACCGATGGCCAATGTTTACAATTTTTAAGCCGACGGTTAAACCAGACGATTTCTAGCTAAAAAGTGATGATAATTTAAAACAAAATTTATAACGCATTGTAAACTAGACGAAGATAAATTATTGCAGTATTAAAACAGCAATTACTGTTTGCAATTAATTAATTAAGTCAAGAGTAAAGAGAAGTCTTGCGAGCGTATAAATTGGTTAGTCGATAGGTGTCCCTACAAACTCACGTCATTTTACTAATATAATAATGTCTGTCCATTTGTCCAAAGTCTATGAGAATAGAAAATGACATCTTCATGTAAATTAGATAGTACACATTTCCCTCTCTCGCTCCTCATTTCTTAATGTCAGAGTATGTAAGCTTCATATTTAGAATTAAATTCAACTTTACAAATTGTTAATCCTGTCATCGCATTTTACTCAAATATGTTATATAGTACATACGAAAGAGTAAGACCAACATCACAACATGCCTGCATTACAATAGCTCGTATCTCAACAATTAAGAAAGCAAATGAAATTTGCAATATATGCCACAATACAGACCCCACGTTCAAAAACGAAATTTCTTTAAGAAAAAAATTTTGCAAAATGGAACACAGTTTAAATACCAAAATTTATTATTACTACTATATTTATTATAAGTTAATTCAGTTAACTACTAAATTTTAATGTCAAAATGTACCATTTCATTGGTAAATAATTATACAGTAAGAAACAAGTTATAGTTTAATTTTAAATCACATAATAAATTACTGCAATTAAATCAACTTGAACAAAACACATAAATTTGAAATTTTTAATTTTTAACTTAATTGCTCAAAACATAAAACATAAAACTCAACACAAATATGAATCAATTTCTAAAATTTACAAATTTTTATTACATTCAAAAATTTTTGTCAAATTTTCTCTATTAATAATTATTCAGTCCGTATATTATATCACAACGAATTTTAAACAAATTACTTAGCGATTGAAATGTAGAGGCGAATAACACTTCATATTTTTTAAAAATTTTGTTCTCCAATTGTATAGTTTTCGAGACCACCCATTTATCAAAATACTAAACCAGCCAATGTAAAAAATATTATGATAATTTTATAATATCCTATGTACTTACATGCTCAGACTAAATTAATTTTAATTTGTAGTCTATTAATTATTGGTTAATTTAACCAATTAAAGTCTACAAGATAATTAAATCGGCTAATAAAATTCAATTGTAATAAATTACTGAAATGAAATTTAAAATAATTTTAAATTAAAATTAGTTAAATAATTAAATTGTACCTACCTCAGTCGAAAAAATTATAATTTTAATTCGTGGTATCGCATTTCTGTTAAAATATATTACAAGTCATTGTTAATCAGCAAAATTGATATTCACAAATTACATTTTTTATTGTTGGTTAATCTGTTATTTTTAAATTTAATGTAAATGTAAAAAATTTATATTGTTTCATTCTTGAAAAAAATTTGAAGAGTTTTGTATTTAGAAAAATTATAATATAAATAAACCTGTAAACTTGCAAAATTTAATTTTAAAAATGAATAAGTTAAGTCAGCACAATAAAATTTAAACTGTTGATAAGATATTCTTCAGATCCTTTCAAGGTTTGTGAAGCTTTCAAGTTAATCACTAAAATAATTTAAATGTTATTGATGTTTACTGTTACTAAGAGTTAATAAACCACATTGGCAGCTCAAAATAGTTGCGTTGACCTAGAGATTAGCAGCTGAGCGTTCTTTAAAATTTTTTATTTTGCTAAAGGGGTTCTACCGCACTTTCTTAACAATGCAAATTACAGAAGTACGAACTTGAAGAATTATAAATATTGTAAGTAATTAATTGGTGGGTGTTTTTTAGAAAATAATCTTAATTTTGTATCGATTAACAAGAATACTATAATAATTATTATGTCCTTCAAAGTTATCAAATTATATTATTAATAATTTATTGGCAACAAATTTATATTTTGCTTTTTACGGTTGACACTAACCAAAAATTACGAGCAATCGAAATACCAACAATAGAAATGTCAAATTATGTCCCATAAGTTATAATCAGCTAAGGTGTGTTTCAACAAGACGCTAATTTATAACGAATTTATATACTTAAACAATCGTCCATTAATTCTTTTATTGAAGATTTTAACATATTTATTAAAAGTGTTTATAATGATCTTTAAAATGTAATTAAGTCCACTAAAAAAACAAACTTCTAAAAATAAGTAACATTTTAAGTGTAATTAAGTTTGTTTACAATTTTTGTCATTAGTCTTACGTATTTAACATAAAAGCTTTTAAATGTTTGTTTAAAATAAAGTACAAGACTGGAATTGTAATAATAATTAAATTTGAAATACCTTAGGTAATGTAATAATGGTTTAAAGAAACCTTAGGGTGAATTACTCAGGAAAGCACTGCTTATAACAACCCCATGGAGTCTTTGCCAAGTATGGAAAATCTGTAGTGTAAAAGTCGACCAAAATTTTTTTATTTCTGTTAATAAGAATTCTAAACAATAAGGCAACGGTAGCATAATTTGAAAATTATGTTCTAATAAATATTTACCTTTTTAATGTGAGTCAATGTTATAGCAATAAATCACTTTGTAAGACCCAAATCATACTAATTTTTATTTAAATTAGCAAACGTGGTCTCTGTTGCTAATCGTATGATTCGGAGATTAGATATACTAATTATATTATTTAATATTATATAAATGGTAAGTAGGTAAAGCAAATGTTCCAATAGACTACTTTAATAGTCAAAAACGGCTTAAGCTTCAAAAACGATAAAAATTACAATAAATTAGAAGTTTGAAGATACAGGCTTACAGTTAAAATTGAGATTGCTGTGTCGTAGTTATGGGTTCGATGCCAGGGCATCAATGCCCCCAGGCAAAGGAATCAATAAATTCGGTAAATACGGTATAAAGAATCAATATCTTTTATTAAATTTATTTTATTTCTCGACTAATCTCCTCGAAACCTAGAAATTGGTACTTATTTGCCTTAATTTTCTAAACCACTGAAAAAATTGTTCCGATTGCTTTTGAAAATAGCTTTCAAGGCATACATCAGCTCTTCGTTGGTATTAAATTTCATTTCTCGTAATTTTTTTTTAAATTTGGGAATAGAAAGTAATCGCTAGGGCCACGTTTGAACTGTAAGGTGGTTTATTCCTTCAAAGCCACACTTTTTTACAGCAGACAGTAAAAATTTCAACTTGTGAACTGGTGGATTGTTGTGGAAAAGCAACAATTTTTGTTTTACTTTTCCCTTACTTTTCTCTTTGATAGATATCTTTAATCTTTCTAATAACCCAGCATAATAGATCTTTTTAAGAGCCAGGTAATCAATTAATAGAATTCCCTCAGCATCCCAAACAATAGTGGGCATAATCTTTACAACAGATGGTTCAGTTTGATCTTCTCATTTGGATTCGGGGTTATATTAATGAATCCATGTCTCATTTATTTAAATTTTTGAAATAATCGCTAGTGACTAATTTTGGAAAATTACTGGAAACTTTGGAGTAATTGGTTTCTCGAAATACAAAAAAAAATTATCGCAGCGCTAGCAACCGACTTGTGAGTTTATGACAGTTTGACAGTAAGAGTTCTATTTGAAATTATCTGAAACTGAATTTTTATAATTTATTCTGTTATTAATTCTCTCGTTACTTCAAAACTGGAGGGTCAACTGCTAGAGGAAATCGTGTACAATTAACTTCACACTTCACGTACTTTATCATAATTCTCCATACTTCGTGGTACTTCATATAATTCAGCCGTAATTTACGGGACTTCACGTACTTCACCAGTAATTCACCTAATTTATCGATACTTCATTGTATTTCACGTACTTCATCGGTATTTTAGAGACTTACCAAGATTCCAAAATTTGAGCACTGGAGAGTGTTCCACACCCCCAGACCCCCCGGATTAAGTAGTTTATTTTTATTTTGTTGCAGAGATCTGCCTTCTAAGGGTACGGAATTTATAATTACGCAGTTTATAATTAATTGTCAGATTACGAATTAAACACATTTACTTGGCCATAGCTAATTTTAATAAACTTGAGATATGCTTAAATATTTAATTCACTTTTAATAAAAATAAATTATTCAAACCGGGGGTCTGGGGGGTGTGGAACACCCTCCAGTGCCACTACAACGGGAGATCTTCAGTTTACTTGTGATAAAAAGTAAACTACTCCTTCTGGGGATTCTGCATGTTCTGCAATGTTCTTCATTGCAAAATTTAGGCACTGGAGGGTGTTCCACACCCCAGACCCCCGGATCGAGCAGTTTCATTTTATAAAAATAAACTGAAGATTTTCCACTGCAAAGGCAATAGAGGGTGTTTCACGCCCCCAGACCTCTCCGGATCAAACAGTTTCATTTTTATCAAAAGTAAACAAAAGATCTTCCGTTGCAGAGGCACTGGAGGGTGTTCCACACCCCCAGATCCCCGGATTGAGTAGTTTATTTTATTAGAAGTAAACTGAAGATTTCCCGTTGCAAAGGCACTGAAGGTGTTCCACAACCCCAGGCTCCCGGATTAAGTAGTTTTTTATTTTGTTGCAGAGATCTGCCTTCTAAGGGTACGGAATTTATAATTACGCAGTTTATAATTAATTGTAAAGATTACGAATTAAACACATTTACTTGGCCATAGCTAATTTTAATGAAACTTGAGATATGCTTAAATATTTAATTCACTTTTAAAAAAAATAAATTATTCAAACTGGGGGTCTGGGGTGGAACACCTCCAGTGCCACTACAACGGGAGATCTTCAGTTTACTTGTGATAAAAAGTAAACTACTCCTTCTGGGGATTCTGCATGTTCTGCAATGTTCTTCATTCCAAAATTTGTGCACTGGAGGGTGTTCCACACCCCCCAGCCCCCCGGATTGAGTAGTTTATTTTTATGAAAAATAAACTGAAGATTTCCCATTGCAGAGGCAATAGATGGTGTTTCACTCCCCCCAGACCCCTCCGGATCAAACAGTTTCATTTTTATCAAAAGTAAACTGAAGATCTCCCGTTGCAGAGACACTGGAGGGTGTTCCACACCCCCCAGACCTCCCGGACCAAGCAGTTTCATTTTTATCACAAGTAAACTAAAGATCCTCCGTTGCAGAGGCACTGGAGAGTATACCACACCCCCCAGGTCGCTCGGATTGAGTAGTCTAATTTTTATCAAAAATAAACTAAAGATCTCCTGTTGCAGAGATCTACCTCCCTGGGGGTCGGAATTTATAATTATGCAGTTTATGATTAATTGTCAGATTATGAATTAAACACATTTGCTTGCCATAGCTAATTTTAAAACTTGGGGTATGCTTAAATATTTAATTCACTTTTAATAAAAATAAATTATTTAAACCGGGGGTCTGGGGGGTGTGGAACACCTCCAGCTAGGTTCAACTTCATGTAATTTACCAAAAATTTACTATCTTCATGATATTTCACTTGTACCTCAATATACTTAACACGTATTTTACCTACTTTACACGTACTTTATATATTTTACCAGTACTTCATGTACTTCAGAAGAACTTTATGTATTTCACAAGTACTTCATGTACTTTACATGAGATGTGTACAAAAACTTCACCAGCGGTTAGCCCCTCGTAAAAACTATAAGCTAAGAAAGTAATTTGAATTTTTCGGCTTGTTTTGGTCACGTGATGTATCACGATACATCAGGGTTGTTCTTACAGTAGTAATACGTTATAAAAAAATATTTTTGATAAAAAAATTCTGCTTTACGAATTCTACTCAAATGTGAATTTGATTAAAATTAATAAAAACTCATAAAATTGAACTTGCGGGTCAAAAGGCGCTTGCTCTGTCCGTCTCTAAGATTAGGACCACGTTTGGTGCACTTTCGAACACCTTCCGAGCGGCCAAAGTAAAAATTCATCTCCGTCCTTTAGACCACGCTTAGCTACTGATTAGAGTAAACATAAGTAAAAGCAAATCGTCTTTCCAGGTCAAAAGCTCTGGTGACATTCACTGCGTATGGCGAAGATCTGATAAGCAAACTATTAAAAAACGGTGACGAAAAACAGATAGGCAGTTGATATAGAGAGTTGGTTATTTTCGTGGATTATAAAAGTTACATTGTCATAATCAATTTAAAATACTCGAACCTTATAGGCTATACATACCAAAATGCTACACTCCAAATTTAATTTTCATGTCCTGGTAATTTTTGTAATAGGTAGATGATTTTTCTCTATGGTATTGCCTCAAAAGGTTTTCTTTTTTATGTAAAATTTTTGAGTAACAAAATATGTTTATTACAAAAAGAAAGACGATTGTGTCGTTGTCCTGGCTTAGTAATAGCTCTGATTTAAAAATTTTTCTAAGGCATCCTAGGGGAGGAAATTCGACAGCTAGTACTTGAAAAGGTAAAGAATATATCCTGAAGATATTATTATACTTTTAATGAAATTAAACAAAATTTGAATTTAACCATGCCGTTATTACTTTATGAAATCCTCAAGGCAAATGGATTTTTTTATGTAAATAAAACTTCGTAATAATCATAAAAATTAGTTAAACTAAGAAAAATATTTTTAGTAATTTGTAATTATTGGTAAATTTAAATAGAATTTGCGTAATTTGCATAAAAAAATACCATCTTAATGCGAAAATTAAATTAATAATTTTGATTCAATTTAAATAAAACAATTTAAATTATTCTTACGGCAGTTTTCGTAACCGTTAGTGTATTTAAAATAGAAAATACTTATGGAACTAAATTCATTATTGCCGATTCTTATGCTTAGCAATTGTGAAAAAACATAATAATTTTGCTATCTTTATTAAACTTTCTAAGCTTGCTGACCGAGAGCTATTATTAAAAAATTGTTTTCCACCTATCATCTGCTTATTATAAGCTAACTACTTGTATAAGCTGCCAACCACCAGCTATTATAGCTTGCTTATTATTGGGAGTAATAAGACAGCTACTAGCTGCTTATTATAGCTCACTGCCAGTTGATTATTATTAGGAGAGATCTGTCAACCTCCTAATTATGCAGTTATTGCAACGAATTTAGTACTGATAACAATAATTGAAATTCACAGCTGCTTTTTAGCTGGAAATGGTCACTAGCTGACTATATGATAACGGCTAGGTGCAAAATTAACACATTTTGCTCAATTAACGTCTATTTGTGTTAATGAAGCTGAAGAAGAAACTTTCCTTGTGTTAATAAAAATTTGAACGAAAATAACTTCCAACCAATTAAACAGTGTATACACACAAACCCTTTGAATCACAAATCAAATTATCAGAAATATACCCCTTTTAAAGAACCTAAAAGTGTTGAAACGAATAATTAAAAAATATACGATCGGATACAAATTGAGTTATGGCTGTAATTTAGAAGTTAAACAAAGGGTTAGACTTTTTATTAAGGAAACTTTCTGAAAAAATCGACACATAAATCATGAACGAAGTGTTATTGCACGATAGGGTTGCAAATTTTATGGGATGAGGGTAGTGAAATTAATTGTTTAAAAATACTATAAATTTAAAAATAAAATGTAGCTGTAGGTAAATTATATTGGTTCAAGTTATGAGTAGAGTAGCACCGTGTCGAAATTTATTTTCAGCATTCAAAGTATTTGGTGAAATTTGAATAGAATTGTAGAACGCTTCGTTATGTCGAATAAAAATTCATTAATTTATCAAAAGCTCCAAAGAATAAAAGAAGCAAATCAACAATATTAAAATTTTAATCAAATTCATTGAAACATCACAACATCGTGGTTTTTAGTCCCAAACAAATTACAAAACAAAACTCAAGTCTTCAATCGTTACGTTATTCGCAATTTAATTAATTTTTCAGGACGTCTAAAAAATATTCAGCTATATTCAATACCATTCGCAGATGGAACTTATGACTTTCTCATTAATCAACTTATTTAATTATTCCACTTCTAAAATATTACTTTATTCGAAAGGGGTAGATTTCGGTTACCGATAAAAGACCGATTTTCATTTCTTTAACATTTCATTTGCACTCGAAAGCACAAATTTATTTTATAATCCGACGATTTTAGATTTTCATTTTTATCTAAGCTAATATCAGAAATTTTAAATTTTCTTAGTTTGTTAATAACAGATGTGCGTTTAAGCAAACACAAGATCTAGTAGACCGTGACAAATCCATAATCAAAGCGAAATCAAAGTGAAATACAAATTAGCTGCAGCTTAGATAATTCAGAAGCACATCAGTGGGTCCAACGCGCCTAAAGGCAACTCTAAACAGGAGGCTAACCTTTGACCGAGGCTGTCAAATTTCCTGCCCTTTGCTGGACTAACGTTTCCTTTGTAATCCTTTCAGCACCCCTCAAACCCACTTACAGAAACACGTTGACGTGCAATTATTACTGTTTCAGAAGGATATACACTCCATACGTATACTACGCTGTTTCGTTACAATAATATCATAAAGTAATTTATCCATTTTCGTATTTATTATTATTTATCAATGTAAATATTGTTAACAAATAAATCAACCGAAAAGGTTATAAATCTCACGAGCAAAATGATATTGATAATTTACTTTCCCGATTACTATGTTCATGTTTTCGCCTACTAAGAATTAAAAGGCTTGTGAAGGATATTTTTACCTTTTATTTGCCATGCTAACAAGTTTAATGAAGAAATGAAAAAATTGAACTGATATACTGAAAACATTGAATGTGGGTATTGGTAGTAGGTACTTAATATAACAATGCAGGTAGACAAATAAATAATGTTCTTTCTTCATAATTTTAATCGAAAGGATAATTATAATAACAATTACCAAGACAGAGATAGGTATTTATTGTGTGAGGAACATTCAAAGGGCAAAATGAAATAATGTCACACACTCAGACCTGTATCTCCAGTTGCGTTGTATATAGATTGGAATGTATCGCATAAATCTTAAGGATAAAAACTTTAAAGTGTCGTAAACACCTCGTAAATCAATGGTGGTCGACTATTGATCAATTCAAGTGTAGGTCGATTGTCTATTAAACACACCAAAGGTAATATAAATCAGATACAAAAGATACCTTGTATCAACTTGTTCTTAAATTTTAAAATATATCATACTCTATTAATACAATGTATCGTAAATAAATCAATACGAGATTAAAATTTATTTGTTATTGTAACTTGTTTTCGTTTTCAAAAATTATATTGCAGAAAATTACAAACTATTGAGAACCACTGCAAGCTTAGTGTCCAAAGCACCATTAACACCAACAAAGGCGGAAGTAGTGAACTAAGATTTCCGCTTTCCGTTCTCTATCAGTTTCTCCTCAAAGCATATATTTTTTGTTTTCTTGTTTATTTGCTTCTAAGTATTTTGTGTGTTCACATTTTTGAAACAGCACGTCGTTTGATAAAGTAGTAGCTTTATACAAAAACTATTACATCAAGAACAGCAATATATTACGTGTACATAAGAATGTTCAAATTTCAACCCCTACATCATTCATTATCAATAACAAATCGAAGGCGTTCTTTTGGATTAATGACATTTTTCGTCATTATATAGAACACTACAACGTTTTTTGCTCGATATGACATTTTTTTTATTTTGTTATTGTCTATAAAATTCTTTCAATATTAACTGTAGGTGTCTGCGTACGTTTATACAAAAAAAATTAATATTAATGTAAATATTGGAATTTTTCAGATGATTTCAATCATAAATATGGGTATTAAAGAGATAAGTTGTGACAACAACCCTTTCGCTCACTAGTTCTTATTTCAAATGACACGAAACTGATCAACCTGCTCAACACATATACAAAAGTTTTTAATTTAAAATCCACGAAAAAAGAATACCCCTCATCTGAGACAGAATATTGAAAAAATTTAAATTTACATTTAAGACCCTAGTCATTATCATAATATCTGACAGATTTGCTTAGGGATGAGAAAAATTCCGCTAGTTACTTTGGATATTTTTATTTTAAACAATTTATTTACTTTATTGAGCGTTTTGTCTTTTTGGGCTATCGTACAAAAGAGAAATAAAGCAGATATGCCTCTATAAAAATGGCGCTGTACGCAGACGATACTGTAATTTGTGCACACTTCTCCTGTGAAGAGGTAGCAAAGTAATAGAATAAACAATACTAATTTTTTCATTTAATTTAAAATTATGCTTTCGATAAAAGCCTGAAAGACCTAGTCCTAGAATAAGAAAAAGTTAATTAACGTCGATACTCCAATGGGTTAATAGTGGTACTGAATATTCGTTCCGAGCAATTTGTCTTATGTTTGGTAATTCTGATCCAATGCATTTTAAATTTCCGATACCCTGATAGATAGGTACATACATCTTGAGAACTGCTGATAAACTTTTATTGTGGATATCAATCACTGAGAAAAGTAGCTAAGTATTCGTAAGATGTAAACACCCTAACTTTCCGGAATTTTAGTGAGCAGTCTATACAGATCTGCACCCTATATCGAGCTATACAATTAATTGTTAAGAATAACACTCAAAATTCTCCTCTTTTGTGTTTGATTTTCTAACTCTTTATTCCATGATGAGACATAATGAAGTCAATTAATATTTTACTATAATAAAAAAAAAGTTAAAAGATCTCGAAGACGAGTAGCTCAAGTCTTGAGTGGAGAAGAAATATTATAAAACAACCCTCAAAAACAAATAATATTTTGTTACCATCACGCCATATATTGAAATAACATTGAAAACGATTTTTATTACACGCGATACAGCGACCAGGCAGGAATAAAACGTCAAAATTAAAATACAATGTACTAAGGAACAACAAATCTTGCAACAGCCTTTACCATCCTTCTCTTTCAAACATCTTGAACGATTTTCTTGACTTAACAAGCAATAAAACATGTTCGCTGTCTTTTGATATTGTATTGCTATTTTATTGAACATTAATTATCAATTTTCAAGTACAAATTAAAGCGATCGATTTATATTCTTTTATAATTTATCGTATTTTGAACAGAACAGGAGAAAAAGTGTTATTTATGACCGATATCTTGAAGGTTGATAATTTCGTGATTGGATTATATGTCGGTTTTAGGTTACATTCAAGGATTCATTAATTAATTTACCTAATTTGGTTCATCTGTGCAGTTTTTTCAACATAGTCCAAAATTCAGGTTGAAATGGTTTGGGCCACACATCGAGTGATTCACCACATAAAAACGCATTTACTTTCATAAATTAGATTAGACGTTTCATTGAAATTTGATGAACGTTGGTAGTTGAAGTACGATTTGAAAATGGAATGGATGTTAGGTGTTATGAAAATGTCGTTATTGTGTCAATAACTATTTCGTTTTCTGTATAACATCCTAAAATAACTTCTCATGTGGATTGAAGCAGTAATTAATAGAAATAATACATTGAGATCCCTGCTTTGTGTTGATATCTCTTCTAAACACGCATAGATACTCGCTATTGCTATCAGGTAATTGCTTTTCCTGCTCATATGTCAACAATCGAATGTAGACTCATATCCACAATTAATATTGTTAGAATATCCGTATCTAACTTTGATGAATTCTCCCAACCTTTCGATACAAACCTACGATTT
Organism: Lycocerus yunnanus; assembly: GCA_036346125.1. NCBI lineage: Eukaryota > Metazoa > Arthropoda > Insecta > Coleoptera > Cantharidae > Lycocerus > Lycocerus yunnanus. The sequence continues at coordinate 462,551 of JARFIX010000075.1, read as the reverse complement.
ATTTGCTTTCTAAAGTAACTACATTAATTTTCATAATGTTACACAAACTTATCGATTATAATGTTTAATGGGAATGTCGTTTTGAATATTCAAGTCCTTTAAATTTATTGGTATGTTCGAAAGCGTAGATATAAACAAAATACTAAATCGTATAAAAAAATAATAAAACTTGTATATGAAATAATAATATTCGATATATGAAATGCAAATTTTCTGTTCACAAATAACCAATTTAATTACATCAAATTATTGTGCTTTACGCTTTAATGTGAATGTAATATAAGGACCTTTTTCCGGTAACTGCTTTTGTAATACTAACCAATCATCTGTATCACATAAAGAATCATAAAAAACAGACATTATATTCATAAAATACTATAATTCTTGAATTAATATCCATTGCTTTGTTCATTATCATATCATTATAGAATACACTGTAAAAATTCTAAATCAAGTTTTTGGGAACGACGCGCACGTGGACCACGTTTTTGTTTTAAATGCCTTAATGCTCAAATTTATATATCTACACAGATAGGTCAATATAATAATAAAAGCAATAAAATTATTCTTACAAAGTTTACACGCGACTGACAGCATTATGGTCCTGAATTCATATCTTAGATTTGTATTTCACGTTAAGTTGTAATTTGATGGTAATAAAAAATATTAAAAATTTTTATTTCTTAGAGAAGTATTAGTAATATCGAACTACAAATTTATTTGTGGCTCCTCGAAGTTATCGTGTGAATTTCTTTCATTTAGCGTAACAGTGTAGGAAATATAATACGGCATAAACAAAGAAAACAGCTATAAGCAGGTAGACTAGGTAAATTTCAAAAAAATAGTCATAAATATATAATATGTGTGTTCGGTTTCTGAATTCTTATTGTTACTAGGACGATTCAGACGTTGGTTATTACCGCGGAGCAAAGAAAGGTGACAGTTATTGCTATTTACTACCATCCCTCGTGCATCTAATATGCTTCGTATCAACATCGATATTTTAAATTTCAAGATTTTTTCAAACTTTTTGTTCGATTATTGCTTTTGCCACGCCTTTGCGTTATTGCAAAGAAGGCGAGTAGCAAATCTATAGATTTAAGTAAATCATTTTATGATGTTAGCACCTATAAAATTTAATTAGGCTTACAAAAACATGGCTTTGTAATGTTGAAATGTGTCCAGTAAAAGGATATTGGATATTTTTAAATTATACTCTGCTATATTAACGTAAATTGGATGTAGCAACTAGGTAACAGGGAGATCACATTTTTATGTGCGGCATAACGGACTACCTTCTACACCCCGACGATAATTTTATTTAACTTTGTCCTGCACCGAAATAGGCCTATGTGTATATTGAACTTGAGAGCTTTTAACAATTTTTATTCGCATATTTCTACACAGAACTCTTTAACTACAAGCTAATAAAATGTTTTATTTAAGTCAGATCTGCACCATATACTACTGCATTGAAAATTAAAAGACGATGATTTGGTAGCCGCAATTTATTATCAAAAAGAAAAGAAAATGATATACACAACATAAAAGTAATGAACTTACGAAGTTAATGCATTTTTTATAATATGCAGAATAGAAATTGTAAAAGTCATTTTTAATTCTGATGATCTCTCTACATAGTAGTTATAGCAGCTTACAGGACGTATCAGAATGTAGTATGCGATTCGGGGGCCATAATAGAAAAAAAATTATGAATTTGTTGGATTATCCCCATAATCATCCTTTCAGAATCTCAGTTTTTTGCCGTCGTCTAGACGTACAAATAAAATATCTCCAGAAAATTTATTGGGACAACCAACAAATTGACAACCAATAGAAAATTTCAACTTATCACATTTGAAACCACCACCAAGTCAATTAAGTAATAAGTACAAGGTTTTGTGTTATCACATTTTCAGTTAACTGAAATCTGAAACAAAAACTCAGTAATATAAAAAAATAGTCAGACAAAAGTAGTTCCTTTGCTTCTATAGTATTGGCTGGGAATGCACTCCAGAGTCTTACTTACGAAAATTTGCACTTCTCTTGGTAATCGTAGCAACAAACCGCTATGCATCCCTAGTAGCAGGAAGTCCCTGTACACTAGAATCCATTCCTTTGAATAATTTTTTAAATTTTAACTTAATATTAATTTTTATAAGTAGCTAGTAGGTACCAATTGCTAACTTAAAAAAAAGGGTTCACGTTATACATTTTATTATTATTAAATTAAATATTATTAATAACGTCCAAGCTGTAGATTTAGACAAAACTTGAGAAAAATGTTTTACATCGCCACCTACAAGCTGTAAATAAATCGGATAACCTAAATTTGATTCCCTCTCCTTAACGCCCATAATGAGTGAATTCAAAATTATTACTTTAATCAGTACGGCCTTCAGGCCGCACAACCTTAGCAATTTCGTATATAAAAGAGACTGGGGAGATGCTAATAACGAACTTTGAATCCAAAATATTTTAAATCGACTGTGTTTCGCTTATTCGAGTTTGTGCAAATTCTATTTTTCATTTGCACCTGATATCAACATATTCAAAGAAAACTAAAGTATCGATTAGCCATTCGATTTCTAATTTAAAATTGAGAAAATAATTTTCAATAAATAATAAAGGATTATTTAAAAGATTTGTGGATGATCCTTGGATGAACTTACTTTTAAGCAAATTGCTTCTGTACTTTCGGTAACAGCCGTATCCCTACAATTTAATAAAAAAAATTATATTGGTTTGATTATTTTACATAAAATAAACTTCCAGACATAATTAAACAAATTTCAATTTTTTGACCACTACACCCGAAAAAAAACGTAAACACAAATGGTGAGGAAATAAAAATTATCCGAGTAATTGATTATTTGGCAGTAAACGAAAATTGATCAGTTAAAATTGTTATTTTATTTTTGGGAAAGTAAATAAAAAAGCAACCAAAAAGTTGTCTTTAACAATAATTTTGAAGTCAGTATTGCAATGTTGTTTTCTCTGATGAACTAGTTAAGGTGTTTCGTACTCATTAGCATCCATTACTTTTGAAAATAATGATTTAAATCAATTATATTCCCCAGTAACCCGTTCGTAGCTTAGAAGTGAAATTTTCAATTCGATTCCGGACGAAAAAAATATTATTGTGGATGTCTCCGCTCGGAAGGTAATGGGAAACCACACAAGTGTGACATTCAAATAAAGAAAACAGTGGTGATTATTAACAGTAAAAATCACTGTAAGGTCATAGAATTGCAGAGATCGTTTCTCTTAATAATAAACAAAGCTGGTAACACAGACAGTGTTATAATATAATTAACATAGCAACATAACACGATTTTGCAATAAAAGTAAAAAAATGTACTACCTACAGTAACAATTATTTTTTGTTGTAGAAAATTTAGAAAAAAGATATAAAATTTATCCAAAAAATTGGAATGCGTTAATTGAAAAGGTTGATAATTCAACAAATTGTAATAATATGTTGTTAATAAAAATAAAACAAATTAAATACTGCAATAACATATTTTTTGAATTGATATTAAAATATCATTAAGTAAAAGTGTCATGAACATTTTTCTTTCAAAAAACTAAGCAAAAACAATACCGCAAGGTTAATTTTTAAGGTGGAACACAAAGCAAGAAAATTATTTGATGATTTTATTTTTATGTGAGGTAAATTTAATGAAAACAAATCACTTCATTATTACGCAAGGGCACGTGATACGTAAAGAACTAATCTCGTATTACTTCATCATCATTTCGCCCCTACATAAAAATTTATCACTTACATTTTTAAACACAACCTCTTGGTATAATCCACGAAAACCACAAATACAGTTAAAAAATAAAATGCAATAATTTTTTATCACCATTGGAGCAGAAAAAACGGTATCTTATGACCATTAACAGAACAACACAAAGAAAATATGAGATATAACATTGAGATCGAGCAAAAGGTATAACATTAGTTCCCATCTGGAAAAGCAAGAACAGGAAGCACTTGCAATATATTCACATTATACGTTATCACCAATAGTCGTAATGATATCTAGAGCTGAAAAAAGAAATGACGTTAAGCTCGGGAATAGTCTTATAAATAATAACATATTGCGTTATTGTCTGCTCATTTGTCATAAATAAAATTACCTTCATTGATTTATTTATAATCGCCAAATATTCCGAAAAAAACCGAAAACGTATCGTCACGTCTTTCAAAAAAATCGTATAATTATCGAAAGGTTGGGTGATTATTTACAATTAACGATTGGATAAATCTTGATAAATTAAAAATTTTATAGAAAAAGGTAGGAACCACGCTGTGCTTTTTCGATATTTATGAATATGACACAAAATAGTTTGAAAAATAATATTAGGGTTAGATCGCTGTTAACTGACAGTTTTATTTCAATTGATAGTTATTAAAAACCATTTTTAAAATCGAAAACCATTTAATAAATTCTTGAGATAATTAAAACATAAGAAAAATTATATTCACTAACAAAAGCGACTTTTAAAAATAAAAGGAATCGACAAAATTGTCGATAATGTCGATCGTCTTAAATACACAAGCAAAAATGTTCTTTAATCTTTGCCGATGCCGACGACATACCTGCGAAAATATGCAGCTGACTTACACAACTGCGAAAAGTTCCCACCCTGTATGATACAGTTTCGACACTTTCCTCGCTTATTATTAGGAAAATTTACACAAATTATTATTTGTTACACTAACCTAATTTATTTGTAGGTAATTAGTTTGTGTTTTTGAATCACACAACAAAAAATGCCCTCACTTTTTTGACAAGGTCGAATTTTACACCGCACGCAAAATTATATCATTATTGTTTTATAAAAATTAAATCACTTTAGATGTAGGTAATTAGCACCTCCAAAATTTTGTTTTAACGAGTTTGTTTTTGCATTTGATGACTAAATTTAATTACAATCAAATGCAATTTCGGCTTAGGCCTGAAATGGATTCCCGTAAAGCCAAAAAATTACTTATTAGTACCTGTCTTCAATTATATAAAAGGTTTGAATACTTGAACAGATAGATTGATCGCTGTTCATGTCAAGCAAAAAGAAACCGAAGTTGATTGCCAAAATTATCCTTTGTCGGCACCATCTAATGAGCGTATGAACATATATGTCTGTGATAAATTTGAGGAATTTAGCGGACTCGATGACTCAAAGACGACTATCGACTTTCCGTAATTAATGGCAATTCTGAAATTCCTATAATTACTACTGCAACTTTTTATATTGGTAGTACAAATAATAAGTTGATTGCGCAAATACCTTCAACACAACTTCAAATTACTATTCTTTTATAAACAGAAGTCGAGATATTTCTAAAAGCGAAGATCAAATTCCTTTCACGAAAAATTAGTAGGTAAATATTTTGAATTATTGATTGTATCTTTTGCGAATATGTTAGTGGCACACATTAAATTTTCAAACAATTTCAAAAATTTTGTTTAGTAAAATAATCACACTATAGGAGCACAAGTGTAATGCTATTTGTGATCTACAAGTGGTAACAAATTTGAACAAAATAACTAATCAAAAAAAATCACACTGCTTCTAGTTTTTAACCTTGATTTCAACAAACCAGTCTAGTATTAACCCATCAACAACATTAATTCGTTCTATTTGCATAAAACCAATCAAGGTCAAGTCGGATGTTCAAGAAGTATTCAAATTTACCGCCACGCACCGCAATTTAAATTACCATCACATAACAATTAGCATAATAAAACAACAAACCATAATGTTTAGTGAAATACATAACTCTGAAAGAACTTCTAAAACAATTAGTAGTATTCGATTGGATCGAACTGTTTATTGCAGTCTGTGACTTGCACGTACATGTACTGGGGACCTACTGTTTAACATGGGCTCCGAATTTTACACCAGTTTACACCTCGGGTTTGCCATTGCCTTCCGAGAGGAAACGGTCAGAAATAAAATTCTTACTTGTCGGTAGTCGAATTAGGTCGATGGTTGATGATGAATCAGAAACAATACTTATCACGTCATAAACAAAAAAAATTCTCTGACATAAACAGATTTGTCAGTCGGTCATCTTGTTCATTCGTTAATGCGCGTTATTAATTCTGCAGATTTGGCTTTGGCTAATGCCATAATGGATATTTTTCAAAGATGTTATTGTTCTCAATATTATCGAATAAACGAAACCCAGGAAACTCTATGCCAAATTTGAACATTTTAGGTCACCGGAAGTATCAAGGAAATCTTTGGAAACTCTATAATATGTATTGCTCTAATGTATTTATTACGAATATAGAGATGAGAGATGGAGAATGATGGGAAGGCCTTGATCCAGCAGTAGAAAGAAACAGGCTAATAGTTAATATTGAGAATGCTGACGATGATGTCAATAAAACAGATGATTCTCTAAACTTTTTAAGATTTTGGTGATGATTTATTATTCTTTACGATTTCATCATAATCATTCATTTCAACATTCTAATTACTTTCATAATAATTTTCAATTATTTTTCAGTCAAGTCTGCGAAAAGTAATTTTCTAATTTTCATTACATTCGATAGCACTCACATTTTTATTCAGATCTTATTTTAATTTTATATTTACGGAAGGTAAGGTATTTGATGTTAAGTGCGGCTAGCCTTTATATTCAGCAACAGAAGCGTGGAAATTCGTGAATTCTTAAACTCTTTTGTTAGGTGCTTTTCGTTCCTGGACTCTAGATGAAATTAATAAAACACAAAAAGAAGAAAAATTCTTAAAATCAAACTAACGGTCGCATTGTGTCATATGTATCTATTTCAATTTATATTTACAAAAATTATAATGCTAAAATTATAATAGAAGTAATAATTATATTTTCGAATAATTTTGAAATATTAAAAATTACGATTTTTAAGAAAATCAAAAATGATTACCAAATTTCTTTTTCAACTAGGGCTCAATAAGAGTGCAGCATAATTTAAAAATACTGCATTAAAACACTGAAGGTTTCGCTTAGCTATTTCTTTTTAAATCCTTTTTTTAATGTTACTGACCTTCGGATTGATTGATTCCGGATGTATATTTAAAGACTATACCTTAGGTTTAATGTTCTCTTTTGGTTTATATTTTACATCTCTTTGTAATTCAAATTGTCATTTTTTTTTTAATTAATAACAGGAAAAGATAAATTTTTGTTTGATATCACAAAAAGAACTTTATTGTTGTATTGAATTTCTGTGTTTCCTAATTTCTCGAAGTAAATAAACCAAATTGTTATAAAGTACTTAGTCGGGGTACTGTACATGGAGTTCAACTGTGTGTGTGGATAAAAAATACCAAAATATTGCTAAATTATGCCGTGGTTCAGATTCCACATTAAGCTTCAGGTCTCTCTTTATCCTCCACTATTGATTAGCATTTATCCCATTAATACTGGGACGAAGTAAGTTGAATGTATGCTTTAAAAAAGTTGGTCGAAATATCTAATTGGGTAAATTTTTGGGTTAAAAATAACCAATCTGATGACTTTTATATTACAGCTAAAGTTGAGAAAGGTTTTATTGCCTGAAAGTTATGCCATCTAACTTGAACTTTAGGTAATTTTTTTGTTCCTTAAACTATTCGGAATTTTTATGATTGTTTGCAGTCATAAGTCAGCAACCTATTTGTTTTTTAATAAAGTTAATTTGATAGTCTGTATGTGTTTAATTTTCAAAATTTCCGCCGATAAAATTTTGATTTCGTTTTATATACTTAAGATTATGTAATCATTTTCTGCCAGAAAATTGGAAAGGATTATTGAACTGTAAAATCTAAATATTTTTGCTAAAACTTATTATCTACCATAAATAAATAATAAAGCTTTCAAATTATTTAAAATTCCGATTTTTAAAGAAATTTAATAACAAGCGTCGACTAAATTTTAATCAAAATATTTAAAATACCATTAAAGGCATCAGTAATATCTACATTATGCACAGGTTTTTGAAAGCCCCAATCACAAACCAATAAATAGTTATAATTAGTGGGTTTCAATTTAATAATTAGGTATAAAATAATAATTATTATTATATAAAATCCAAAAGCTTTAATAGACATCAGCTGCTGTTTCGACGTTATTGATAGGATTCTATCAATCAAAAAATTAAACATGGTTTTGAGCATTTCTACTCCTCGATTTAAGTTTACTCGTGTTGCTTATTTTGCAATTGATCTTCACATGAGCAATAGCTCTAAAAAGTAAAGAATTATTTATTAATAAAAAGCATGAGTCGCTGATCTTTCTTGAAATTATCTTCTACTTTATAATTTGACACTTATGGGTACAGTATATGATAAACGCATAATAGCCCCATGCTTTTTGTCATTTTGATGTTTAAATTTATTAATGTACAGTGGCCAGCAAAATTATTCATACCCTGCGGTTTATTTCTTTAAATGCGTATTTTAGGTATAAGAATTAAATTAATTAAAATTTTTTATTGGTTACACTTCTACATATTTGAGCATTATATGCTGAAAATTTCAAGTCTATTGCAAAATTTTTAAAGAAGATACAACAGTTTATTTATAAAAGCTGCAGAAACACTTGCAGCAAAATTATTCATACCCTAGCAAAACTAAGGCATTATCATGTTTCTGTACCTTTAATTTCCAGATATGTTTTGATATCGGGGAAATTCCTATGTTGTACTTTTATTATTCATAATAATACTAGCATTTCATTTTGTTTAGTGATTGTCATAAACATGGGGCGTAAAGGTAAAGAAACTACAACAGAAGAGAAAGAAATTGTGTGGAAATTACATGAAAAGGAAAAATCTATCACGAAATTGGTGAAGCAATTGGTAGATCTAAAGCTACTGTTCAAAGTTTAATTAAAAAAATTAAAAGTGACGGTTTGTTTTAAAGTAAATCATACAACAGAGGACGACGTAAACTGTTAACGCAACGAGATGAAAGTTTTCTAGTGCGTGAAATAAAAAAAAACCCACACCAAAGTGCCACAAATCATTTAATGAACAATATCAAAAGACAGTTTCCCAGATACTGTAAGAAGATGTTTAAAAGGCATGGGTTTCATTCACGTGTAGCCAGAAGAAAACCATGGATTAGTGAAGTTAACAGACGTAAGCGTTTAAAGTTTGCCAAAAATATGTAAATAAAGACGATTCGTTTTGGAAAAAGTTATTTTTCAGACGAAAGTAAATTTAATATTTTCGGATCAGATGGGCAAAGTTTTGTATGGAAAAAGTAAATACTGAACTTCAGCTAAAAAATTTAAAATGTACAGTGAAGCATGGTAGAAGTAGTGTGCTTCTTTGGGGGTGCATGAGTAGTGCTGGAGTAGGAAATTTAGTAATCATTGAAGGGATAATGGACAAATTTAAATATCTGAACATTTTACGTGAAAATTTAAAACAAAGTGCTGAGAAATTTGGACACAAAAATGATTTTCACTTTCAGCAAGACAACGACCCGAAGCATTCTGCCTATGTTGTAAGGTTATGGCTTTTATACAACAGCCCCCGTTTATTAGTGACACCTCCCCAAAGCCCCGACATCAATCTAATTGAAAATTTGTGGGCCGAAATTGGCTTGAGATTAAAAAAAAGAACAGTTACAAGCAAGGAATGTTTAAAACGCCAAATTACCGAAGTGTGGAGTTCCATTGGCCCACAAGTTACTGAAAATTTGGTAAACAGCATGAAAAATCGTCTAAAAGCTGTTATTAAAGCTAAAGGTGGTCCAACTAAATATTAATTTTGTGACAATTGACAATAAGTTTAAAATTTTACAGGGGTATGAATAATTTTGCTGCGAGTGTTTGTGCTGCTTTTGTAAATAAACTGTTATATTTTCTTTAAAAATTTTGCAATGGACATGAAATTTTCAGCATATAATGCTCAAATATGTAGAAGTGTAACCAATAAAAAAAATTTTTAATTAATTTAATTCTTATACCTAAAATACGCATTTAAAGAAATAAACCGCAGGGGTATGAATAATTTTGCTGGCCACTGTATGTTCTTTGAAAAATTACTGTAGTGCATTTCTTTGGCTTATTTTTTGGGGGGGTTTTCTGAACATTTCTTGCTAATTTTGTATTCGATCTTGCGATGGTGCTTTCCATGGAGATAATACCGATGGTATTTTCAAAACCAAGTTATACATTTTAAATAAATCTCTACAGCCGTTTGCCATTGTGATTCGATGTGATTTAGGTCTACCATCTGCTAGATGAATTCTGTCGTGTAATCAGAGACCTCGTTTGCACACACCAAACTAATACAAAACCTCATGAAGAAATTGATGAATTACATTAATTTAAATTTTAAAACTTGATGTAAATTTTCTGGAAGACCCAAAAGTGTATTTTATATTCAAGAACTAAAGGAAATGTGTCGCAAAACTAAATTACTAAGCGGCTATAAAAATGAAAATTCAATACAATATTTTAAACACAACAGAATAAGCAATAAAAGTTTGAGATAATGTGGAACGTAAATTAAATAAGTAATAAATTATAATTTAGCAATTTAACGTCGCTTATAATTTATTTATCACTTATGGTTTACACTGTAGATGATATAATAATTTAAATTAGTAGCTTTGTTTTCTTTATAGGTGCATTGGTGCTATAATACGTAAGAGTTATCTTTGTTATTAAGAAGAAATCAATTTTATGTGGCATTTCCGTGACATGAAAATTTTAATTTAAATTTCGCGTTTGAAAAAGTTTTAAGAAGATTCTAAGACCGAGCTTTTCAGAATAAATTTGCACAAAATCTATTAATAAACCCATCAAGTAAATAAATCAGTGTATTATTATTTATTTCATATATATATTTCCGGTTTCAATTATAAATATGTCTTCACGGACATTTCAATTAGCGAAATATTGCGTGTTATGGTGGAATGTAGTTAACTGGTGCCCAATTCTGCCAACTCGGTGTCTAAATAAACCAAACCGATACCTGTACACAAAGACGTTTCCAACACATTTGTTCTCACGAAAACGGCACAACAAAAATATTTTCATTAAATTTTTAATTAAATACAACGTGTATGGTTCGCTAATAAATAAAATCGCTACAGCGTAAACCATCGATCTGAAAATTTCAGCAAATTAAACTTTTCGTTTATATTTTGCAATCAAGCTGTAGTTAAATATTTTTCAAATTATTAAAATTAAATATTTCATTTGTAATTTTATAATTTAAAATATTTCGTCTGCGGTCTTGAATGCTCGGCTATAAGACCAAACATCAAACAGCCTCTATTGAAATGTTTAATTTTAATTCAATAATCCTATTGAAATATTTCAAAGGATATCTTTTGTATTGCGCGTAAAACAAAATATAAAGTTATTTAACCGGAAGGGTTAATCGTTACATTTTTTCTTTGACCGAGAAATGAGTATTTTGCAAAAAGATTCGCTAATATTATGTTATACCTAAACGTGCACCGCAATAGAATTCTTCAGTTCAAAAGCAGGAATGCATCAACTATTCCCGATACCTGAGGCTTATTCTCGTATGAGTCCTAAATATCCTACAGGATCAAAGGGTTCAAAGGATCTACCGCTGACTAAACTATGCTAAAAATTAATATCTAAACTCCAAACGATGATTGTGATTGCTTGCTTATCTCAGTAAATTATTTTGTCTTGTTTTTTTTTTTGGTTAGAACTTTACTTGTTCGGGGCCACCTATAGAGACAAAATTGCTTTAAAATTGGTAGTAATTAAAATTAAATGGAAAAGCTCTAAATTTCAAAATTTCGTTTTCTAGATTTATAGGCAGTTAGTTTCAGAAAATTAAACGACTGCTTCAACGATATCGGCCTTAAAAGCATTGAACAAGAACGAAGTGGGCTCTGACAGATTACTTAATCTCACATGTGCTGTGTTATGTCTCTGTGCTATTGTTAGACAATTGATGAGCTTGGTCGCCTTGGTTTTAATGCATCCTTTCAATGGATAAGTGATTAATATGGGGACCAAAGTCATGTAACTATTTTCATTCAGCATTCGGCTCATTTTTCTTGCTTTTACTTGATGGTAGGTGCGGTTTGTGTATTATTAGTTGATTGCTTTCAACTCTCGCTAATCATTCGTTATCTTTTTACCTGATGATTTTAATGTATGTATAATGTGAGGAGGTAGGCTCAAAAACTTACCTACTGGAATTTTATTGTTATTATAACATGAACGTCGTTACACTGATCTAATAAGAATATAAAATGTATATCAGACAATGATCTGTTTCCGCCGGAAACTATAAGGTGTACTCTATCATTATCAACGGACTCTTCTTACTATCGAAGAAAACTTGCGCTCAATTTTTGTTCGTTAAGTTTCAAACCGAAGAATGGCATCCGATCGTTCGTCCTTTGATAAAATGTAAAATTTTTAATTCGTCATCATTTTTGATGCACTTGTGTCTAATGAAGAAATAACAATACAGGTACAGGGTACAGGTTATGGCAATCATTACGTTGGTTGAACGAACACGCCGTGATTCTAATTGCTACCATATACAAACTTCCGGCCTAATTGTTCGACATGTCATGGCTGCCAGTCCTCGTCAGTATAGTTTCATATATTAATTATGGTCATTACGGGTCGCAAAGTCACCTATAACCTTTGTATCATGGGAAAATAATAAAAAATGTTGATATAAAGTAAATGTAATGGTATTATCAAGACATTTTTGTTCTTATTTGTATAATTTCTTCCTATAGAAATATTTCCCATCCAAATATATCATTAATTGAAGCTCGAAAGAAACTTCATCCAGCAGGATTGATAAGTGGTAATTAACAAGTGACATGGTCTTTTCTTTCAGACTTCCTCAAAAACTGTATTTAAGTTCCGTCATACCGTACCGTCCGCATCCCCAAGTCATTTGTTTCGCTTGGCCAGCGGTTTACGATTGAAGCTGATAAGACGATTTTTTAATATACAATATAATAATGCCTTCTTAGGCAATAAAATTTTTAAATGTTTCTTGTATTAGCGTTCATCGTATGAAGCGGAGCACGAAGCTTATGTAACGGCAAATTTTTGTTTTAAGAGATGGAGGTAATTTATATAAGCAATAATTAGAATTGTCGTGATGTGTTCACAACTCCATGGCGTCACACGTAATTGTTTATAGCAAACATGTCGCACGAAAAATTATATCGAGCACGGCCCCGTAGAATTTATTAACTTGATGCGACCATAGGAAAGATTACTTAACTGATATTAATGTTTAAAGTTTCCTTAAGTGTTCATAAAAACAATTGAAACACAAAAAAAGTATTTATTTATAATAACATTTTATTATTGTTTCCTATTTGAGCAATTGAACACGTTTACTATACTTATTTTATTGTCTTCTCTATCTCCCAGAACTGAGTTCTTTTTCTCTTCTTGAGTTGGCGCAGTCGAACCGTCGCGATCTTTACGAACATTGACCAACTGCGCCACTTAAAATAAATAATTTTCGACAATAATTGAAATGATACAGAACATAATATTAACGGCACGTAAGATTAATTTCCTTTAAGTAGTTTTTTTTTAAACGTGACCAAATTAGAATACAAAAAACTACATAATCAAAAATTTTACATGAAATTTATTAATAATTATGCCAAAAACTGAACAATACTAACATTTAAATTATTTAATAATTATACAATTTCACGTAAGTCTAATCAATTTAACCAGTGGTTAAGAAAATTACCATGAAATTGGTCGTACTATGTTTAAATTTATAAAAGAAGTTTAAATATCTAACGATTTTGTAATTTTGGTTGAAAAGATTTTCTTTCATTTTTAAGAAATTGTAAATTTATAGTTGATATTTGTATTCACATGGCACGTCCAGTCTCATTTTGACAGTTACATTGAAACCGGGCGTTGGTGAAGTCTTGTGGTAGGGGGTGATGAACATCGACGAAGGGAAACAAAAGGGTTGAAAGGGATAGATTTGTCACTGACTACTACTGTCTTAACTTGACCGTATCCGGATCAAAGTTTTGGTGTATTATGTTTACGTGAAATACGCTTGATTTCTGTAATAACTCCAAAAGTTTACGTATTATACCTAGCATGATGTACTAACATAAATGGCAACATATTTTTACATTTTGAGACGAACTGGGTGATACAACATATTTATAACGTAACTAAATTTCTTTATAAATTATATACAATGTACACAAAACTGGATCTTTCCAATTCCTCACCCCACAACTGACATTGCTTATATGGTCTTTCATTTAAGGTTATCAATCACGACACAACCCTTTATATTCAGCAGACCTCTTTCTCCGTTTAACTGACATTACTCTATCTATCAACCCTAAATTTAAATCCTAAGAGAAAGACTGACCCTTTTAAGTATAAATATGTTTATAAAATATTGATTTCTTGTCTTGGTAATAAATCAAGTTTCTGATATGCACATAGGGTATTGCACGTTACGAAATAAGAAGAAGAAGAAAAGAGAACAGTTGATTTTTAAAAATTAAAAACAGTTTAGGAATAACAGCAACAATGGGTAGTGACAAACTATTTCCGAGGACACGTCTCGGTTGCTTCTTCTTCAAGTGGTCGAATTAAAATATTTGGATAGATAAAAATCTTTAACTAAATGGATTCTGTATTTTAATTACTATTAATTTGTTTTTTCAATATTTCAACGACAATCAGATACTGGAGATTCGAGATGCTGATTTATGAAACCAATAATTCTTAAGGATGTTGTATAAATTTTTTACTAATTTTGATTTACGATGAGATAACCTTTAATTCGGAGTTTTATTATCTTGTCGTGCATTAAAGGCATAATGGTGAAATAATAAAATAATGGAAATATGTGAAACATTTAAATGAAAGTCAAAACAGACAAACAAAAATGTGTACGTATGACACAGAATATGCAAAAAATGTGGTAGGTAACAATAACACCCATATTAAGTAGGAATTAATAATTTTTGATATACAATTAGACATGCTATCGAAATAATAATATGGCTTATTAACATAAGTCATTAACATTCTAACAAGCCAAATTTATGCCAAAAACAATTTCTTATTCTCGGTAAGGAAATAAACTATACGCACTAATGATTTACTTTAAATTCCCCTGTTAATTTATATTGTGCCTGACTGTTACCGATACAACAGTTGACGTATTTAAACCAAAACGCAATGTTGTAATTCATAGTATAAACGTAAATAACTTAGTGCTTTTAGATTTTACCCCTCGGTAATGCATATTCTAAATTTATATTAGACTTTAAAACTCAGTTTAATTGGAACTTGTCGTGATACTGTGAGTTTTTAAAAAATTCTCGAGAAAATTGATAGGAAATCAATTTCTGCATTCGTTTATGTTAGCTGCAAGTTTCCTTCCTCGTAATTAATGAATTTAAACTCATAAAGCATATACTAAAATTTAATTTCATTTCAAAATTTTAACGATTTTGTTAATGAATCGTATCCATTTGAGATGCCACCATCATTCATATATTATACATTCTATACTACAAAACAAAAACTGTCAACTATCATTGGTCATAAGCATTAGCACAATACATCCGTTCACCCACACTCCGCATTCTGAGTCGCGAATCGGACAAAACATATTACATCCTTTGTCCAAATCCATAACATACGTCACACTTTTCATCTCCTCTTCTTACTCTTTTCTTATGGTGCCAAAAAAGGACGGAATCCTTAGCGTGATGGTAAATCCTCCAAATATTGTTTGATATATGATTCGATTCATATATCATAGACAAACTGACAGACTGAATTACAATAAGTCCTTGACTAATCACCGCATCCAAATATCTTTGATGTAACAGAAGCAGAACCTGTTCCAATTGTGTCCACTTTAATGTTATCCTTAGTTGATTCTGGAATCAATACACCGAAACCTCGTGTTTGCACCACCTTCATCTGCAGCCAAACACGTCGTCCTGTTATTTCAAGTGTCAACATTATAAACTAATTTTTTTATTAATTAGAGTTTGTTTCTACGCTTCAAAAATTTTCATCTAATTGCAAGTCCCACTAATTGTAGCACAGAAAGTGATTTATAAAATTCTCACATTATAAAATAGTTAAGCGTATTTCCGCTATTGATAAAAATTTAAAAAACCAACTTAAGCTAATTTTAAACATGTATAAATGGCATTAAGTGACCGTTACGAGTTTTTTTACTTCCAGTAAAATTTAAATAAATAGTGTAACCTCATCCAATATTCTAATTCGTGTCTCTCGAAACAAAGAATAAACAGCAACGTTTGCAGACGAAACTTTAATTTTCAGACAAAACTTTAATTTAAAAATCTGATTTAATACCTTCTTCCACTTCCTTTTCATTTGCAGCGATTTCATCTTAACCACTTTTGTGATTTGTAAATAAAGGAGCAAACCAATAAGAAACATTTTCAAATGGAAACAACCTTTTTATGTTGTTGCTACTGTTTTAGTATTCTGCTAGCACAACATTATCTGAATGCTTCCTAATACTTAATCAAATCATAAAATAACGAATTTATTTACTAAAATAGTAAACTGGTTAGGTACTTCACTTTACCAAATTAGATATATATTTTCTCTAGGCTCCATCATAATTGCATGTTCTGTAAAACTGCCCACAAAATTCACATTCGTAATGCAATTTCGAACATACAAATTTAATTAATTATGATGCTGAACTAGTTAGTTGCATAATTAGTTTTTGAAATAACTGCATTAGGTATCTACTCGAAAAAAAAAGGTACAAAAAATCAAACGGGTTAAAGTGCTCATAAATTTTATATAAATTCAATCGAGGATAAAATTGAAATAAATTGAATTCGTTACGATTCATCGGTTATGTGCAATGGAATCGAGATTGACCGATGGTCATAGACAATAACAGATTAATTTTTAAATAAATGACTGACAACAGTTCCAACACAACAAACAACCTGTCAAATGGCAAATAAACGACCACCCACTTTTATTTGATCGAAACGAACTTGTGAACTGCGGGGGCGGATGAATCGACAGTAAACGCGTAAAACACGGAAAGCTCTTGTAAAATCCCCTATTTTCCAATAAACTGATATCAATAGCAACCTGTTGAATGTACGAGGGTTAAAAAATCCCTTGAAAATTCCCTCTGTGGTCCTCGTGGTTGTTATTGTACTTTGAAAACCTCTGCCTTTAAATTTTATTTGTGTTGGTGCAGTTAACAAACTTGTAAAAAAAATAAGCAATAATGAACTACCTACCTAATATATTTATGTATAAAAAAAAAGGATCTTGGGAATTTCAGAATCATTTGTCCTCGTTATGTTGTTTTATAATTTGTTAAAGTCACGCATGCCGATTGTTATGAATTATATTAATTGTTAATGTAAACAACTACAAACGGTTAATTGAATGGTAATATGGATGAAAGCATTGTAATGAGAAGACATATAATATGTTAAATAAATTTTCTTGGTATGAATAGTTAGAGCGTTATCGTTGAATTTAGCGACCCATGTTGACTACCTGTATCTGCTCTAGAAGGAAATTGTCATAATTCGTCGACTTACGGTTGGCAGTCTCTAAATTTAATACGAAATTAACGAAATGTTGGCTGAAGTGTACCGGGAGCAGTAAGCAAGCAAACGAGTAAAGCCTCGTCGTAATAATTCATAAATTGAATGTTTCACAATTGCTAATTCAACATCATTCACACACAGTCCGCTTGTTCTTAACTGGAAATGTATGTAATTAAGTTTGTTTTCTATTATGTTCCGTATAGGTACTGGTTGACCAAAGCATAAATAATTTAATTGTTCAAACAAACCGCCAAGTCAACAGTCGAAAATGGTCTATGAGCCACAATGCGGACTACTCGATTGGGCTAACGTCGGGGTTAGTTAAATTAAGTTTTGCTTTAGAGAGTGGCGTATTGCGGCTGCTACAATGTATAATTCCTTTAGGGTAACTAAAAGTCACTCAAAATGGTGTATTTGGTTGCATGCCTCCTACCCGGTCTTTCAAACGACGTGTACCTACCGGACATACAACGTACGCCAATTATGATTACTAATTTGTCGACAAACCCTCCAAGCAATTCTCCAAATTTGAGAAGTAAAAGATCAAATTTTGTGTACATTTAATTCTCGCATTATTTTAACTTCTTTAATAATTAAAATTGTTAATTTAACCTTCGTAAAAAAAGTCTTTGGTATATTTTAAAGCCACCTTAACAAACCCTCCATTAATTTAATCATCAAAGGTAATACAAGCGTGTCGAAAAAAATTAAAATATTCCTCCATTTTAATTAACTTAAATGTTTTTCGAAATGTTCAAATAAATTTCCTAAAGAAAAAACCACATAAAACACCCTTCTTGTGCAGTTAGATTGCAACCCTTTATCTGCTTTTACCAATACCACCGCCCTTATTGTTTCCCCTAAAATAATTCCCTAGAATCATTGACGCTTAGCCCTTTTTTAGGGTCTTTAGCACATGTGCACCTATACAAGAAATTGGTATTGGAAAATTTCAAATTTCACAGCTCACTTCTTTTCATCTCTGTCCGTCTTAAATAAACGTCTATCACGTATAAGAGACAGAAGCACTTAATGTGCTTTAAAAATTATATCGATTTAAAATTATGAAGATGCGGGTATTCTCAACCCTTTCCCTTTGTTTTAACAGCGATGTTTGAGGAGACACATTAGCGATAAAATTACTCTATAGAGAAACGTAAATTCTAATACATTTAGCACTAAGGGCGGTTTTTTGGTTCAATTATTATTATTAGTATCTGAAGGGTGAAAAACTCGTCTAAATATTAAGGCATAGGTAGGATGTACGTTAGAAAATGTAACTTAAAATTTTTTTCTTTTCTTGCAAACAATAACATGCGAATAATTCAAAATTTTTTTTGTAAGAACAAAATTCCTAACAAATAAAATAAAACTCAATTTGAACGGCCAATGTGTCGAATTGATACACGACTACAACAAAATTTTATTCCCGTATATGTAGAAGCAAAAATAACTACAAGACCATTCTTTATTCGAACTGAAAACCGACTAGTAGCTTTAAACACATATGCTGTCTTTACGTATCCACAAAAAGCTTCTTCACGTCGTTACATTGCTCTTCATCCTACAAACCACAACCGTATACAAAGTTTAAAGTTTGATCTTGAAGTAAAATTTAAAAATATGCCATTGAACGGCGTAAATTCAGCGTAAGGAATATATGCAAACCCCTTTCTTGTAATTTACTGAAATAAACATTAACGCTACTAAAAGCAATAAAATAAATCAAGTACTTTGGTATTGCACACTGTTAAATTGAAAATGTTTCTTCTAAAGCGCAGTGTAAATAATTTTAGAATTTACTATTTAGATTTTCGATTTCAAACTCGGCAATTAAAGTAAACTATTAAACAAAATCAATAGTAAACTACCCAATTCTTAACACAATAAAAAATTTGTATTATTTTATTTAAACAATTAATTTTTAATTTTCTAAATTACTATGCACTATTTATAAATTTTACCTAGTAAGTCTGTGCTCGCATATAAATTTACCTGAGTGTGGAAGATAAAACAATCAAGCTTAGTTTTCCTTCGTGAAATTCGCACAATAAACTTTTGTCGTATCTAAAATCTAAGGTAAATTGCAACAATTTTTAAATAACCGTGCATATTAAGTTCGTAAGTAGTGCAATGAAATGAGTCGTAAGCGTTGATACCTTCGCATTCGACCGCGTTGTAAAATATGATTTTATTTCTTATATTTAAAATAAAATGTTAACTTGAACTTGTAAGCAAGAATGCCCGTATTTAATAATAGTCCAAACAGATCGTTAGCTTTTTGTCCTACGCAAATAAAATACTTTACTAAGTAAGTGTTTCTACGCATTAAAGTCAAAATAACGTTAAAATAACGTGAATAGTTATTTATGGCATGTGAAATTCACGTTTATTTAACGTTATAGCAACCGTATGACAACCGTAGATTCTCAAATGTACTAATGTCGTAATGTTTACCTTAAGCAGAAACGAATTAGGTTCATCCAACCTCATACAATGCAAAAAATGGCATTCAGAAACCAACAAAATTAAAAAATTAAAAAGTGTCCATGTATCTTCATTTACAATAATTAAAATTCAAATATTTTTTTTTCGCAGTTTTTAAGCTTTTTAACTTCTTCTTGCAGTGTAGTGCTGTAAGCAATTAAAGAAGCAAACTGAAAATTGAAAATTTTTTTAACTATAAGTTTTTTGAAGCATTTGTACCTAAGTATTTGAAAATATTACCTACGTTTCTTGAATCAAGCTGACGAGATTAAAATTTTTTTAATTACTAAAGCAATAAAATCACAAAAAAAATTTTAGATTGTAAAAATAATTGTATTTATTTAACGTACTAAATCGGGCAGTACATAAAGTTACATTTGAAAATTTGGGTAATAGCCAAAGAAACTAAGCATCTATCAGATACCAGAAGCTTCAAGCGCTTCGAAAAAGCTGAAAAACGTTAAAGAATACTTATTTTCTGAAAAAACAACAAATGCAACACTATTTCTGCTGGATACATCGTCAACTATAAAATTTTTTAGCAAAACGATCTTAAAATTAGTGTCATTAATTCGTTTTCGAAAATAGTAGGTATCTAGTTTAATTTAATGAGCGGTAATTGCAAAACGTTAAGTTTAAAATTGGCGAAGGAAGAACTAACTGATGGGTAATCTGAAAGAGAAAGAGAACTTTAGATTTTTCGAAGTAAATGCAAATGGGGCGTAACTCACAGTATCCAAGTCTATATGTCTTGATTCAGTGTTTAAATGTTTTTGTCGCTATAAGATCTACGACTACGTTAATTTCTTAGGCAAGAAATATAACTTTGCTACCCTTTACTTGCTGCCGATAAAAACCATTGGTGTAAAGTTGGCGCAGATCGCTATCGAATTATAATAAGATTTATATGTTTGTTATTGATTTGAAAAGTAAACAGAAAGCGTTCAAAGTTATTCCCATAAATTTTAACTTTCAACTTTCCAAAAAATCCTTTAAAGTCCAATGAATATTTAATTTTAAATAAATTTCTATTTACTTATATTTGCAACACGATTTCGGTTCACGTTTTTTAAAGCAAAATGACGTATTACATAATATGTGTGTTCCATAGTGATTTACAAGTTAAATTTACTTATGATTTTAGGCAGACAAATTTGTATATTATATGAATACTTAAGGCAATAAAATATTTAAAATATTTCTGCGGGTATGTCGTTTAGTCAAACCGCGAGTTAATTCGTAAAATTTATTTGTAGGAACTGTAACTTGCACTAACTAAATATTGTGCACGTAGAAATTTGGTCGATGCATTTTATTTTTAAAATAATAAAATAAATAAGGGACACTAGCAAAATTATCGTTCAAAAATCTCCAAGGAATATAACTGTTAACTGTTTCCATTAATATGCAGGACGTAGGTATGCCTCACATCGAATCAGCTAAATATATCATTTTAAATTTTTGAATTTATTAATATGAACATGTTCAAATATTATACATACATGTAGGAATATTAGAATTTCTCATAAAACTTATTTTTGAAATATGTACTATTTATTTTGTCATCGCCATCCAATGTTCGTGGTTAAAATTGTCACCACCAGTGTTAACTTAATCACTATCTGGCATCTTTATATTATACAGAACCAGAATATTAACTTTATAAATCTTATTAAATTATGAAGACGAAATTGTTACCTGTTTTCAAAATTTCACCGATTATTATGATTCTTTGAATTTAAAAATTATACTCATTTGATCTTACCTGCTGATAATATATTAAATCTACCGAATAAATTTTTTATTTTATTATACACTAAATTTTATCTTAAACATGCCATTACCATTTTCATATTTAAGGATTCCGTATTGGTATTTTTATTATCGATACAAATTATTAAAAATGTAAATTTACAAGCAATTAATGCTACTCTTTGTAAAAGTCACGAGTAGAGCTGAAATAAAAGAACTTCATATGAAGATCTTAAATCTTACCATTAAAAAGACACTACAAAAAATGAAATGGTACTTGCGGTGAAATTCTGAGAATTTGAAGTACGGTTGCTACTTGCTACCGTTTATGTTGGTTTTTATGTGTCTGAAAGTTTAATAGATTAATAGAACATATCCGAAACGTGACCAAAAGTTTTTAGTTACACAATTAAAGTGATATCTGTATGAAATCTAAAATTAAAAGAAGATGATGGAGAAAAAAGGTGCAATAAAATTAAGGTTTTCAACATATAAAATGTTTTATTATTTATTTTGACACGGCGGTACTGGTTTTTTAACTAAAAATAAATCAACAAGAACAAGTAAATTGTTCTTAGAAATTAAAAATAAATTGTCTCTTATAAACATTTTCGAGTCAAAGGTTATGATTAAGTGCTGTTTTGACTTTTTGGTCATGGGAATACGAAAAGAACTGTTAAAAAAATTAAATCGTTAGTGCCTAATAATTACGAGTGTTGTAATTATTTTGGCAAATACATAATAAAAAGAAATGTCGCATTGTTTACGATTTTATTGTCAACTTAAAAGTATGTTCATTAGTTTTATTGCGCATTTTATTATTACTTGTATTTGACTTTCATATTTGATTACGGATAAAAGCACAAACTGGTCGCACGTTCTAATATTCCAGTTTTGTATAAAAATTTGATAATTTCTTAATACTTATTTTTTTATTATATTAGTCATTTTGGTCACGTTAACATATAATCATTTGTGTGTAATAAACATGTAAGAAAAAGTTCACATATCCTTAAAAAACCACAATCGCAGCTACTTAATAAAATAAGAGTTAATTATCCAAAATTGTGCAATTATTGGTTTTTTAATAAAATTTTTTAATCCAAATTTTATGATTCAATTTTTAAATAATTGCAACCTCAGAACTTCTGATTCTGTTCGACACTATAATAAATAATAATGATAAAATAGCCTACCTACAATTATACGTACCTAGTTGGGTATATAGGTAAATAGAAAAGATCACCCGGGGTGTTCTTGGAATGGAAATCCAATGTAATTTTTAAGATCGAGAAATTACTTAGTTTTACTTTTAATCAAGATACCAATTACATTCAAGAGATCCAGTCATATGAAAACATTAATGCATAGCATAATAATCGTCACAATAACTCATACCATTAACTGAGGTTAATTTAACTGATTTTCAACTTGAAATTATTTATACAACGCAAATTTCAGTGATTATATTGACAATGGATAGAATATGATCAGTATTCATTTTACCTTTAATAAAATTTTAGTTAAACCAGTAATGTCACTTAAATTAAGTATGAAAATCTCGTTGATCCACTCATGACGTGTACAGATAGGTTTAAATCCCTCCTCCCTAATGGGGTAATTAGGAGGAGGAGGGAGAATTTGTTTGTAGATTTTCTTCGGTGGTTTTTTGAAGCTTTAATTGCTTAATTATTTTCTGTTTGGAAATATAATGCAACAAAACAATTGTATGCAAACTTTACGAAAACACAAGCCTTGGGATGTCCTGTGATATTAAACATCCTTTTTAAATTTTTGCGCAATTAAATTACTACGTAATTATTTATTTAATAATTTATGATTTTTGAGTTTGACGTGAGTTTTCCAATAAAATAGTAAAGGATAATTTGGTTTATAAAATCAACATTTTTTTGTAATTATTAACATAAAAAAGTCCTCTTAATTCAATGAACAGCTGTGAAAGTCACAAAATCATATTTTTGAAATAATTAATTACGTAGTAATTAGTTGCGAAAAAGTTCACTTGGATCACATTTTCGTCAATATTTCACAAAAATTTTTGAATAAGAAAGAAGCTCAAAAAGTAGAGACACACTAAACTAAAAATTTTTGAAAGAGGAACAAATTTCATAGTTTTAACAACTTACATTTTTCAAATTTTTTCAAAGCAATTTATTCATTAACTTAACTTGACTAAACAAGCAATTTAGTAACGTGTTTGTTATTATTCAGACTGTTCCTAACTTGTGAAAACCTAGGAAACTCATTTTTTAGATAACTTCTTTAGTTGTAGTACATTCACAAGAAATTGCAGAATTTCTGCGCACAACATAATGCGCAGTACGAAAAAGCTCTAAACTTTCCTATGTGCAGAAATTGTACAGTACTTGTATAAATACAGCAATTATACAGAAAAGTTCATCGCTCACAATTGCACATATCTACATATTTAACTTCAAATACATACAACCGTTTAAAAAACAAATAAAACACATGTTATTATGGATGAATTTGAGCGAATACAATAAAACTGAAATTACGGATGTTCTAAAATTATCATAATTATCTACACGATGCGTAAGAAGTTATTTTAACCGCACACATATCCAATTTTTCTGAAACTTTCTTGCGACTAAGGAAGAAGCAGTGTGTTAGAATATACATTACTAACAATAACAACAACGCAATAATAAATTGCAAGATAAAATTGTTTCTAATGTTTCCCTCAATCACAATGAAATAAAATCTGCTAAAATGCATTCCACTCACGCGATCTTCTTTGCTATATTTCTCTCGACACGACCGCGCTTTCATGCTACCCCAGAGGTTTTTGTTTTGTAAAACCAAATTTTCAACGCCACCGAGTCAAGTACCAGATGATCGAAAAGCAAGCACACATATCCATTTTTTTAAATTTTTACAAGGAAAAGAGGATTTAGAATATAATTACTAAAAAAAAAAAGTAAAAATTTAAAATTTTTTTAATTTTTTAATACAATTTAAAAAAAATTTTGAAAGCGTTTCTTTTATTTTTCTAAAACCCCCCTTTCTTTAAGGGGTTTTGTTTTGTAAAAACCCAAATTTTTAACGAGGTCAAGTCCAGATGACAAAACAAGAACACCTTAAAAAAGTTTTCAAAAAAAATTTTTTAATAGGAAAAAAAAGTAAAAAAATTAAAATTATTAAATTTTAAAAACAAATTTTTAAACTTGGGATTTATTTTTAAAACTCAAAAGGTTTTAAAGAAAGTTTTTGAACCGCACACATATCCAATTTTTCTGAAACTTTCTTTGCGACTAAGGAAGAAGCAGTGTGTTAGAATATACATTACTAACAATAAACAACAAAAAATTCAAGATTTGCTATTTTACAATTAAATTTAAAGCAAATTTTTTGCAATAAATTTTTGCAGACTTTCCGACATGTAAAGTTTTGTTCTGTAAAATCAAATTTTCCGCCACTCGATTTCAGTACAATTCCAAAATCAAAGAACACACATCAGATTATTCCAGAGTTTTAACGTGTAAAATAGAATTTTTTAAATCTCATAAAGTACAGTGAAAAAATGTAAAACATGTATTAATTTAACAATAAATTTTGAAAGTTGGACATTTAATTATAAATAAAAGAGTGTACATGAAAGAAATTAAGGTAGCCACTGCAATAATCTGTTGGCTTAGCCTTAAAACATTTTAACGAAGTGTAATTACAAAAGTTATGGAAAAAAGAAATTACCTAGTTGAGACTTTACATTATAGGTTTTAATAGCAAATTTGAATATTGTAATAATATTTTATTAAAAGTTTGGAATTTAAATTTTAGGATATCCTAATTTATATTTTCGATTGCTTTTATTTCTAAATTCAAATTATTTAAGAATTTGTAATTAATTTTGAGTTAACCTGCGTAATTGTAAATCTCATGAGTAGATCTCTGAACAAACTAAAATAATGAATCATTAATTTGGTAAAATCTTCCAGAATATTAAGACAAGGAATATCTTAATTATAATTTTTGATTAAAAACTAGCTTATGTCTTGCAGCACTCTAATATGTATCATTGATACGACACCTGAATCAATAATATATTAATTAAATAATAACAATACTATTAAAATATGAACAAGTAAGGTTCTGATCAGTACATATTTTGGTAATTAAGAAGTTGAACCTAGAACTCTATCGCACGGTATTATTATTTACTCAATAATAAGATTTTGAATATGTAATTAAATAATTAATTAATTAAAATAACTTAGATCATTTAAGCATATTAAGTTTTGTAAAATTATTATCGCAAGTAAATGTGTTTAATTTATCAGAATTTGCTCAATTATTTAAAGACTGGTAATTATTAATTTATAAGTGATTAATATAATATTACATATCAAGTTACCCTTAATCAGCTTCAAGAAATTTTTAATATTATTATCTTAAATAATAATACTTTGGCGCATTATGTTTAAATGAATATTATATTTATTAAATAATCTAATTAACTTACACAGTAATTTTCTTAAGATTTTTCTAAGTTGAATAATTGGGGTAATTATTTTACTCAATTAAAAGTTTTGTAGTTGTATTTAACAGTAATCAAGTTAATTATAATTAAACTTAGTTTTGTTAATTATTTAATTTTAGCTCTTGTGAATATCATGGAGGATTTGACTCAATAAAAGCTTTAGTAATTATTATTTATATAATAAACATGTCTCCCGTTTAGGAACAAGTGTGAGGTTTAAATAATTTATTTTATTAAAAGTGAATTAAATATTTAAGCATATCCCAAGTTTTTAAAATTAACTATGGCCAAGTAAATGTGTTTAATTCATAATCTGACAATTAATCATAAATGCATAATTATATTTCCATACCCTGTAGGTAGATCTCTGCAACGGAGATCTTCAGTTTATTTCTGATAAAAATAAACTACTCAGTTCGAGGGTGTGTGGGAGATCTTCAGTTTACTTCTAATAAAATAAACTAATCAATCCGGGGTCTGGGGTGTGGAACACCCTCCAGTGCACATATTTTGGAATGAAGAACATTGCAGAACCCCCAGAACTCACAGACCGAGTAGTTTACTTTTTATCAGAAGTAAACTGAAGATCTCCCGTTGCAGGCACTGGAGGTGTTCCACACCCCCCAGACCCCCGGTTTAAATAATTAATTTTTATTAAAAGTGAATTAAATATTTAAGCATATCTCAAGTTTATTAAAATTAGCTATGGCCAAGTAAATGTGTTTAATTCGTAATTTGACAATTACTTATAAACTGCGTAATTATAAATTCCGTACCCCTGGGAGGCAGATCTCTGCAACAAAATAAAAAATAAACTACTTAATCCGGGGGTCTGGGGGTTGGAACACCTTCCAGTGCCTCTGCAACGGGAAATCTTCAGTTTACTTTTGATAAAAAAAACTACTCGATCCGGGGGGTGTGGAACACCCTCCAGTGCTCAAATTTTGAAATCTCGGTAAGTCTCTGAAATACCGATGCAGTACGTGAAATACAATGAAGTATTGATGAATTAGATGAAATACCATGAATTATTGGTGAAGTACGGTGAATTACTGGTAAAGTACGTGAAGTTAATTGTACACGATTTCGTCTAGCGGTTGACCCCTCGAATTATTCGAATTTCTCCAAATTCAAATTTTGGCGCTGCTTATCTTACTAGATTCTAGTAATTATTTTCAGATTACATCCTAATCCTTACTTGAGAAATTGAATTTTTGTAAAATAAACTTACCGATTTTTGACACCTATATTAATATTTTGAATTGCGAAGTTCTAAATTTACATTTCAGTTTAAGTAATTTTCACTCTACGATTAATGTCTTGAGCAATTCTATGAAATTATTTTGAACAAAATAAACTAATACTTTAAATACTCTAATTATTTTAATGAATATTTTATTGACACAGAAAGTATTCATGTCGATATGTAATACACAGTTCTATGTTATGTAATACCTTTATCTACATTTTTGATCTTGGTTTTTTGTATAATATTTTTGATCGATATTCAAATCTAATTTTGGCCCTGTCTAATTTTTTGAACAAAAACTACAACATTTCTTTCAATGTAAAACAACGAAAATTTTTGCGATAGTCTAATTTTATAAACATGAAATGAATTCAGTCAAAAGAATCAAATGTTAAATAATCAGCAAATGTGAGGGTTGAAAAATAAAGAACAGAACAAGTTAATGTTCATCTTAAATAATGTAAAAATGATTTTAGGTGATTAAACATTTGAGAAACCGTGCACAGGCTCTGGACGACAAAAACATACCCGTCCATCGGGCATTTTCCCCTTTCCACTGGCCCAGTCCGTACCTGCTATATTAAAGTGATGAATGCTCTATAAGTTGACTTTCTATTGTACGTGAAGATCCGAGATCAAGTGAAAGGTATCGCAAGCAACTGTTATTGAATTAAAAACCCCCCCATTTTGTATTAACTGATCTATTTAACATTTTAATTGTTTTATTTCATCTCAATAATTGAAGAGTTACAGAAGTGTTAACTATGTTGAAACTATTAGGACCTTAGAGTCCGGTAGACTAAACTTAGAGGCTGTGCGACTACAGTTGGTAGAACTTATTTAAAACTTTGGAAGCTCTGCGATTTTGTATTAAGTTTCAAATTAATTATTAATTTAATGTCTTTCGTTTTAAATTAATAAATTAACTAGTTATTCGTAACTAACCATAGCTTATAATAATAAACGCAATGAAAATGCACTAATTAAGTAACCAAAGTAAGGGATGCGGGTTAAAAGTTATATTATGTAATTTAAGATGTGTCAGTAAGCCATGCTTCTCTTTACTGCATAAGCAAATTCAACAAGTATGACAGTAACACAAGTACCACGGAAAGCAAATTACAACCGAATAACCAAGCTAATTAACAGTTTTAATAATGATCTACTAATAAAGAAGTCTGATGTTCTCACGAATAATATGACTCAGATAATTTTGAATTATTGTAAGGATAAATAAGCAGAATTGTGAAAGGTTTTATTAAAAACTGGAAAATTCGAATATTCGTAAATGGCAAAAGCAACTTAAACTATTTAAACAATCAAATTTATATTTTAAAACTTTCCTTCGGAAAATAGTTTAAGTTAATTTTTAAAGGTTTAAAGACCCAAATCAAAAACATAGAAGTTGGAATTGTAGTATATAAAACTTTTTTTCGGAAGCTGTCAGAGCTTTTTTAAAATGTATTAAATAAACACAAAACCTTACAATAAACATATGAAAATTTTTTAATAAATTGAGGTTTCCTTAAAATAATTAAAGCACTTATCATAATAAAAAAAATAAATAAATAATAAACATGGTATAACATCTAATGCATAATAATATACAAACAATATTTCAATTGAAATGAAATATTTGGGTACCTTCCGAATATAAAAACCGTTAATTTTGTGAATCCATTACGTAATTCATTTTATTATTTATAATGTAAAATTTATTGTAGTTATATTAATTACATTGTTAATTATCTCCAAATGACTTGATTAATGACACTAATATATAGGTTTTTTATGCGAGTCAAATACAGCATGACTAAAAAGTGTTTCATTAGGCGTGACAATAAATTAAGCAATATCATTTTAAACAAATTAACAAACTAACGAATACCCACACGCATTTAAAACCGGATATATTCAATTAAACTAGTGGAGACATAACACATAGAATATGCATCTATTAATTGATTACAATTACACAACGTTTCATTAATTTGTAAAAACTCGTGGGTCAGTACATTGAATGATATTAATTGCGTTTTAACACCACTCGTATCCATAATTAATACGGTAACTATAAGTTATTGTTTACCATTTACTAAATTATTTAACGAGAATCGTACCTACCCTTTTTGTTCAACAATTGATGCCTCTCCATATTAAACGAACAACTAATAAGACAAAGTAAACCACTTCAACAACAATAGGTAGTATAGTTTCAACAAATTAAATTAACGAATTTTAATTGGTCTTGTTAATTTTTGGTTGTACTTAAACCTTCAACCTTAATGCCTACCTTTTGAATATATAAAATTTCAGCTGCAAGAAATGCGAAAAATCGAGAAAGACTTAATCTAAAAGTTTCAAAAACAAACAATGTTTGCTTTATATCACGATGGTATTGTAATTTTTTTATATTTAATGATTGTTGCCATTAATATTGTTATTCTGTTAATGTTGACTAATTATCAATCTCGAAAGCGTTATCGTTCCATAATGATACAGAAAAACAGAAATTAGCATTGAATAATAAAAGCTTATCGCTAATATACAATTTTTATCTAGCGCAAATTTTTCCTCTTATTGAAAAAAGTAGTAAAATACATTACTACCAATTAGTATATAACTCATAATTCGAAATGTTGACAATATCAGTTATATAAATGACATCATTATAATGACAGTTACAATCAAATTATTAATGAGTGTTAAATTAGAGTATGAAGTAAAATTTTATTATTCAAAATATGTATGTACGTTGGTCGTGCGAAGAAAAAGTTTACACGTTATTATAATCACCGCAGGTATCTGCGAGAAAAAAAAATTTTTAAGGAAATCTAAATTAAGTAGCGAATGTAATATGAGTCACTTCCGATAATTAAATAATACAGGTTCAACTTGTAAAAAAAAATTAGCCTTGAAGGTTCAAGTGGACAAGAGGCGTTGATTTCTTATGAGAATCGCTTTACAAGTTAGTCCAGATATGTACGTATACTTTTGAGATTTTGATATTCCTTTAATATGTGGGAAAATATTCCTAAAATTAATCTACCTTTAATCATCGGAAGTTGATATAAAAAAAGTGAGAACGATTATTAACGTTTACTGGATGCTGATGGGTGCTCCGATTCATATCCTTTCCCATCAAATTGGCAAATTTGTTTTGTGATTCTGCCATGAGAATAAATACATTAGGATAAATTGGATTTAAGATCGTTTGTGAGAGCACGTTAAACAGGAAATTTAGTTTTTGAAGAATAATAATCAGCAATAACTATTCAAAACACATTCTATAAAAAATACGATAAATGTGGACTAATGAACGATGAGTCAGATGAAGTCGTCCATGATTGCCAAATTGAAACAATAGAGATGTGGATCTCGATAAGTCTAGACCTGTAAATTAGAATGATGTGTTTAGCCTTCCTTGCTTCCTGTATTGAGAAAAAATATTTGAAAATTTGAAGGTTAGCGTTTAATCGATGGTATTAACCAGGGTTTATTGTACGTAATATAACTACCAAAACAAATATAACCTTTGCTTTGGAAACTTCGTTTCCTGTTAATTCACGCGTTAGATGTTAGTAAACACCGAATTACATGCAATTTGCATATATAATCGCTTATATACAACTAGCTTACTTTTGTAAATACAAATTTAATAATTTGTTAACATTCGATCAAACCCACATCATTTAATTATCAAATACTGAGAAAAATGTTCCTAATTAGTTAATTAAAAAATTAGCAAGTTGATGAATAAATATTAAAGTATAATATTTTTAGCCATTGTATGTTTAACCCTAAAAGCTTTAAAAATAACTCGATCATTAAGCAGTAAACCTATAAGGTATAAGCACATAAACTCAGGTACAATTTCGTTTTTTTCTGCTTGTAAATACATTTAATTTTGTTTTATTATTTTATATTTTAATTATTCTACCTTGGCTATACATTTCAAGTTACAGAAAATAATCAAAAAACGTCCCTAATGACTTTTTTTAAATAAATTACAGAAATTTAAGTTTTGAGTTATCTTCACTATTTACATAATATATTTATTGTAATTATGTTCATATTTTAATGTATTTTAATCATTTCTGACTGTTCAAATTTAGTTTGAGCGACATAGTGTGCAAGATTAAAGTTTCGGGCTTAACAAACAAATTTTAATTAAGAAAAAATTTTTATCGTAATTATCTACTATCAATCTGGGTTACCTTTTTGTTTGAAATACGAACTGAGCATGCGTCGTCGACCGCGTACTGATTAGCCATAACGCGACAACGACAAAAACGTATTTCACTGATTTTTAAATTTTTTAAATCTTTATGTACAGTAATTTCATTTTCTCCTTTACCATACAAAATAATTATTTATAAATAATTATTATCAATCAGTGTCTTACAAGTAAATAATTTCCATCGCAACTTCTGTTATAGAGTAATGATTAAAGTCAGCTCATTAAATATTGAAGAACCTATTGGAACAAGTTATATTCGCATAATAAATTATTGTCCCTGTGTCAACACACACACTAATGATGAAGTGAGAATGAAGGTAGAGAAATTGTGTAGATAATTATTTACTAACTACATCAAAACATTGTAAATAAAGAAATCAGGATATAGTCGAAGACAAGTAGTAATATAAAATTGTGGCATGAGCAAGATTGGCTAATGATTTTTTTTTGGATAATAAAATAAATGTAATAATCCTTATTGAAGGTCCAGATGCTTATAATTTATCCACCTCGTCATTTTTTTCTTCAAACTCGTTTCACTCGATGTAAACAGTTTATATATGCTGAATGTTGAAGAAAAATGTTCAGTTTTACCAATAAAACAATTAGGAATTTTTGTTACGAGGTTTTCCCAAGTAGGTATAAAAACAGTTTAAAATTTGAAACCTTGTAAAGTTTAAAAATGTTAAATAATTGCAATTTATGATTTTATTGTTTATAAAATTGCATTTATTAATGTAATAATTATGTCCTATTAATCAAAATATAAATTTCGTTTTTAATGATTTACTGATTACGTACCAATTAACCATTTTAAAATAAATCTTTAAACAATGAAATAGTACCATTTGTTCACATAAAATTTGTCACTAGAAAACACATCACAATGCAGGTTTGCATAAACCAAAATTTTTTGTCCCGTCACGTCCCCGTTTTTGGAACTCATCAGCATTGTGCATAATAACCTACCTCTATATATTCATATAATTTTACTCGCTAAAATAATAACAAAATGATTTTTTTTCTATAATTGATAAAGGAAATATCAATTCAGATATGGTTGAAAACAGTTTGTCCAGTTCCATTTTGAAAATTACCCTAACAAGGCAATCGGTATCATCCCCGATTGAAAAAGTCAGATGCTAGAAGAAGAAATAAATGGTGATTCAATTTCACGTTAGATTAGCTACAGAAAATCCACCACTAACCATCCAGAAATGGGTTTGAAAAAAGAAGTTCCTTTCGAAAATAACCTTTTTCCCATCACTCCGCCAAAGCACTGAAGATCTACTAATCAGAGCTTGTTTAGCAAATTAGCACAAGAAACGGCTGATGAAACAAAAAAAATGGAAAAAACTGCTTCTAGTTAGACAGAAAACCTATATTTTAATCTCTCTCTTGCTCCGAAAGTATCTTACGTAAAAGATTCATAGAATATAATTTGTAGACAATTTTATCAGCTTTAATTTAGCATACTACTACTTTGACCGTACAAAGAAGAGAAATCGAGATATGACCAAAAACTCGAGATTTTGTATCTTTTCAGGGGGTCAACCGCTAGAGGAAATCGTGTACAATTAACTTCCGTTACTTTACCAGTAATTCACCGTACTTCATCAATAATTCACGGTACTTCATCTAATTCATCGATACTTTATTGTATTTCATGTACTGCTTCGGTATTTCAGAGACTTACCGAGATTCCAAAATTTGAGCACTGGAGGGTGTTCCAAACCCCCCGGATCGAGTAGTTTTTTTTTTATCAAAAGTAAACTGAAGATTTCCCGTTGCAGAGGCACTGGAAGGTGTTCACACCCCAGACCTCCCGGATTAAGTAGTTTATTTTTATTTTGTTGCAGAGATCTGCCTCCCGGTACGGAATTATAATTACGATTTACTTGATTGCCATAGCTAATTTTAATAAACTTGAGATATGCTTAAATATTTAATTCACTTTTAATAAAATTAATTATTTAAACCGGGTCTGGGGTGTGGAACACCTCCAGTGCCTGCAACGGAGATCTTTAGTACTTCTGATAAAAAGTAAACTACTCGGTCTGGGAGTTCTGGGGTTCTGCAATGGTCTTCATTCTAAAATTTGTGCGCTGGAGGGTGTTCCACACTCCCAGACCCCCGGATTACGTAGTTTATTTTTATTAGAAGTAAACTGAAGATCTCCGTTGCAGAGGCACTGAAAGGTGTTCCACACTCCCAGACTCCAGACTAAGTAATTTATTTTTACTTTGTTACAGAGATCTGCCTCTCAGGTACGGAATTTATAATTTAGCAGTTTATAAGTAATTGTCAAATTACGAATTAAACACATTTACTTGGCCATAGCTAATTTTAATAAACTTGAGATATGCTTAAATATTTAATTCACTTTTAATAAAAATTAATTATTTAAACCAGGGGTCTGGGGTGTGGAACACCCTCCAGTGACTCTGCAACGGAGATCTTCTGTTTACATCTGATAAAAAGTAAACTACTCGGTCTGGGAGTTCTGCAATGTTCTTTATTCCAAAATTTGTGCACTGGAGGTGTTCCACACCCCAGACCCCCGATTGAGTAGTTAATTTTTATTAGAAGTAAACTGAAGATCTCCGTTGCAAAAATTTACCTCCCAGGAATATGGAATTTATAATTATGCAGTTTATGATTAATTGTCAGATTATGAATTAAACACATTTACTTGGCCATAGCTAATTTTAATAAACTTGAGATATGCTTAAATATTTAATTCACTTTTAATAAAAATTAATTATTTAAACCGGGGTCTGGGGGTGTGGAACACCCTCCAGTGCCAACGGAGATCTTCTGTTTACTTCTGATAAATAGTAAACTACACGGTCTGGGAGTTCTGGGGGTTCTGTAATGTTCTTCATTCCAAAATTTGTGCACTGGAGGTGTTCCACCCCAGACCCCCGGATTGAGTAGTTTATTTTTATTAGAAGTAAACTGAAGATCTCCCACACACCCCTCAGATTGAATAGTTTATTTTTTATCAGAAGTAAACTGAAGATCTCTCGTTGCAGAGGCATTGGAAGGTGTTCCACACCCCCCAGACCCTCCAGACTAAGTAATTTATTTTTTATTTTGTTGCAGAGATTTGCCTCCCAAGGGGTACGGAATTTATAAATTAGCAGTTTATAAGTAATTGTCAATTTACGAATTAAACACATTTACTTGGCCATAGCTAGTTTTAATAAACTTGAGATATGCTTAAATATTTAATTCACTTTTATAAAAATTAATTATTTAAACCGGGGGGTGTGGGGGGTGTGGAACACCCTCCAGTGCCCTTGCAACGGGAGATCTTCAGGGTACTTCTGATAAAAAGTAAACTACTCGGTCTGGGAGTTCTGGGGGTTCTGCAATGGTCTTCATTCCAAAATTTGTGCACTGGAGGGTGTTCCACCCTCCAGACCCCCGGATTGCGTAGTTTATTTTTATTAGAAGTAAACTGAAGATCTCCCACATACCCCTCGGATTTAGTAGATTATTTTTCATCAGAAGTAAACTGAAGATCTCCGTTGCAGAGGCACTGAAGGTGTTCCACACCCCAGACTCCACGGACTAAGTAATTTATTTTTTACTTTGTTACAGAGATCTGCCTCTCAGGGGGTACGGAATTTATAATTTAGCAGTTTATAAGTAATTGTCAAATTACGAATTAAACACATTTACTTGGCCATAGCTAATTTTAATAAACTTGAGATATGCTTAAATATTTAATTCACTTTTAATAAAAATTAATTATTTAAACCAGGGGGTCTGGGGGGTGTGGAACACCCTCCAGTGCCCCTGCAACGGAGATCTTTGGTACTTCTGATAAAAAGTAAACTACTCGGTCTGGGAGTTCTGGGGTTTTGCAATGGTCTTCATTCCAAAATTTGTGCGCTGGAGGGTGTTCCACACCCCCCCAGACCCCCCGGATTGCGTAGTTTATTTTTATTAGAAGTAAACTGAAGATCTCCCATACCCTCGGATTTAGTAGATTATTTTTCATCAGAAGTAAACTGAAGATCTCCCGTTGCAGAGGCACTGAAAGGTGTTCCACACCCCCCAGACTCCACGGACTAAGTAATTTATTTTTTACTTTGTTACAGAAATCTGCCTCTCAGAGGGTACGGAATTTATAATTTAGCAGTTTATAAGTAATTGTCAAATTACGAATTAAACACATTTACTTGGCCATAGCTAATTTTAATAAACTTGAGATATGCTTAAATATTTAATTCACTTTTAATAAAAATTAATTATTTAAACCGGGGGTCTGGGGGGTGTGGAACACCCTCCAGTGACCCTGCAACGGGAGATCTTCTGTTTACATCTGATAAAAAGTAAACTACTCGGTCTGGGAGTTCTGCAATGTTCTTTATTCCAAAATTTGTGCACTGGAGGGTGTTCCACACCCCCCAGACCCCCCGGATTGAGTAGTTTATTTTTATTAGAAGTAAACTGAAGATCTCCCGTTGCAGAAATTTACCTCCAAGGGAATATGGAATTTATAATTCTGCAGTTTATGATTAATTGTCAGATTATGAATTAAACACATTTACTTGGCCATAGCTAATTTTAATAAACTTAGGATATGCTTAAATATTTAATTCACTTTTAATAAAAATAAATTATTTAAACCCGGGGGTCTGGGGGGGGGGGGTGTAACACCTTCTAGTGCCTCTGCAACGAGAGATCTTCAGTTAACTTCTGATAAAAAAAAACTATTAAATCCGGGGGATCAATGTAATTAATTAATCACGACGAAATAATGAATTACCAAACCTTTTTATTGAGCTACCAAACCTCCATGATATTCAAACAAATGAGCTAAAAAAAATTTACAAAATTAACTAAATATAGCTAAGTTTAATTTAATTAATTGATTACTGTTAAACTAGCAACTACCAAAACTTTTAATTAATAAAATTATGACCGCCAAAGGTCTATTCAACGTTTAAGATAAAAAAATGTTAAGAAAATCTACTGATGTAAGTTAATTATTATTGTTGCGTATTTAATTAATAATATTATTGATTGCACGTGTCGTATCTATGATACACATTAACCGTACCGCATGCGCATAAGCTAGGTTCAAGTTCATGTAATTCACCATAAATTTACTAACTTCATGATACTTCACTTGTACTTCAATATTCTTAACACGTATTTTACCTACTTTGCACGTATTTCATGTATTTTACCAGTACTTCACAAGCACTTTATGTATTTCACAAGTACTTCATGTACTTCACATGAGATGTCATGTACTTCATGAGATGTGTACAAAAAACTTCACTAGCGGTTAACCCCTCGGATTGAGGCGACGACGTTCATAAGTAATTTAAACTTTCCAGGACTCGAACCCGAAATTTTTGCATTAGCAGTTGACTGTGCCAAGTACTAAAGTCAATAAACGTCGTTTTTTGTAACGATAACATTCATATGGGTGTTTTTGTGCTTTAGAGGACACTAAAACGGTCGATCCCTCTATATTAATTAAGAAAGAAAGAAAAAACTAAAGATCGTTTAGTCTGTTTTCTGATAGTTCCTTCAGAAATATAATATCAACATAGTTGAAAATTTTTGCTTTAGATATCCTTAAATAATCCAAAACAAAATGCTATCTCCAAATACCAACAAATTAGTTGGTACTTAGCTCTATTATTTACTTGTCGCATTCGATTGTATTATGAAATAACTTTCTTTCATTGTTAGTTTTATTATTTTCACCTGGCGCTCACAATAAAATAGAATTTTTTTTCGCAATTAACTATAATCCTAACGAGATCCCGGCTGAAAAAAGTAATATATGGTTGGCTACTCCGATAAGGAACCTTTAGAGCATCTAGTGCCCTGCCCAACGCCGTAACGATATAATTAAGCTGCACTGTAGATATCGACTTGTAAACTGTTAGGTTAGAGAAACCTAATTAATGAAACATAATATTTTGCCATCAAATTTTAATATAAACACGTCCTGTTTATTAACTATGAAACTTTAAAAATTAAACGCGTTGAAATTGAATAAAATATAAATGTGAATACATCTGAAATGTGTGCTAAATTTTTTGTTTTAATTCATAATGTAACTCTTTGCAAATTTGATTGAGAAACGGAAATATGTAATAAGTTAAGTGAGGTAAAGAACTAAGTAACACATATGTTCTTAAAAACATATTAATTTATAGGACAGCCAGTATGTGAGCACATGCTAAAATGAGAAAATGAGAATTTTCTCATTAGACTTGGAATGCTGTGTGTTTTGACTCGTGTTTATTTCTATATTATGAAGCATTCGACCGTTACCTATTTGATATTTTCAAAATTTCGTTTTAAAACTAAACTTTATATCTTTTAATATCAAATGTTTTCTATTTCAGAAAATAAATTCCATCAAAGTCGATTTTGTGTTAGAAAATGTTTCCTTAAAAATTAAGTTGACTAAACTTAAATTTTGAACAAAAACGTCCAGACTAGAGACAGTAAATAATACTGGTATGGTGGTGCAAAACAAAAAGTTGCAATTTTATCTTAAAAGTTCTTGTTGAAAGTTGTCAAGTACAATTGTATTTTGTCTTGTAGTGAGTGTCAAGCTACATCAGATGGACGATTCCGGACTGATCAAACACCACAGCTACTCGATCAATAAGCGCAGAGAAAACTTTAATGCTACGGTATAAAGACAAAATGAAATATATATTGTTTTAATTGAAAACCACTAACGAACCTTCAGTTACTTTCTTGTCAATAGCAAAATGCTTCCTTTCTCTCTCCTATACTTAAAATGCAAATTGCTGCAAGTAATTTCGATCTAACGTTTTAATTTGTTCATTTCGGACAATGCAAATTAAAATTCAAATTATGGAATTGTAGAGAATGGCGACTTCAATTTAATTACGGTATATTCAGTTAGCCTTGCACTATAGTTTATTTACACTATTGGAATTTGTCAAATAATGTCGAAAATAAAAACTTGCACAAAAAAAACTTAAATACTAAAATTAAAACTTAATAGCATTGTCCTTACAGCGTAATGCTGCAAATCCCTTAAGGACAACTAGTTCGTATCGATTAGTTAGGACGATCCTTCGTAGTGAGAGCGAACAGCTGATTTTGATATGCCACTGCTAACCTATATAATTGTAGGGGTTGTTAAACATTACGCCGAAAGTTGCAAAATTTAATAATTTTATTACTTAAACTTTTCGTGACACTAAAATTTATTAAAAATACTTTATTTTTCAGTCTAAATTTATAAAACACTCCGAGATAATACCTATGAAGTTTGAAAAGATAATTGCAATTTGGAAGATGACGACATAGGCGATTTAATTATTTTGAGACATCCTGTATGGAGAACAATTTATAGTAGTGGCAGTTAATTTGGCCACAGTCAAAAATCACAAGAACTGTCGGAAACTTTTCAACGGATTCTTATAAAACGACATCCTATTGTATTTAACAAAGTAATAACAAAAATATAAATTGACCCTAGAAAAACAACGGAACAGAATTAGTACTTCCTCCAAGTATGTATTAAAGAAAATCATGTACAATTGCACTTGTTTCCCTGACATCACACATCATAAACTTGTAGAAAAAACAATCTTAACGATTCGTGTTATAAAATCACACTTTTCAGATCGTTGACTTGATATTAGTGATTTTAAAAGTACCCTATGTTATATGCAGTAAGGATTGTTATTCTTTATTTTACATTTCACGCCTGCACAGCCATAGTGAACTTGAACAATAATAAATATAACTATAATGACAGTTGAAGGCGCTGAGGCATAAAACAATGGTGTAAAGAAATTTTAGATTTTTACATGAACTCAACCGAAATAGTATAAGTAGCCTTAATTTCTTTTAAACGAGTTATAATTTGTACTCAGAAAATTGACTATGGACTGCTTCATTACCTATCAACAAAATGGAAAGTGGGTACTAATTTTTAACAACAAAATCCATTTATTCTTTGTGCGCAGTCAGATGGATCCAACATCACCACGATTGCAAAAGATCAAACCTCAATTCTGCGTTTCCAAACATAAATACCTACCATGTATATTGTGCAAAAACAGATACGATTAACTCGACAGTAATGTCAGTGTGCAAGAAGAATTAAAAAGCACAAATTTAAAAGAGAGCCATTCCCCTTTAAATCAAAGTTTAAACGCCAGCTTAAAGCTTATACATCAACAATCTATTTGGGATTAAATAAAAAAAACTTGCAAAGTAGTACGTTTTAATATTATCTAATCTAAAATTTGGTTCTATGATGAACCCAAATCGTTCAATCCAAAAACTATTTCTGCTGCTACGTGAGGTTTTGAAACATAATTTTTTTTATGTAACGTTCAGGTCAATTAAATATTTTAGTTAATTTAATGCTAGCTCAACTTTTATTCATTGTACAGTCATTAAATCTTAAACATAATACTGTACACTAACAAAAAACATGTTAGAAACTTAATGTTTCCTTCCAAACAAAGTCTACGTTTGATGTTAACAGAATACAAATCCAATTTTAACAGTCATAAAACTCCAGCATCAGCAATATTGAATAAAAAGTATTGAATATGGCAACTTCCTTTAACATTTTAACAATAACGCTAGATTGATGTGATCGTTGTTTTAGTTGTGAGTTGAAATTCCCTGTTCCAATCTCAGAATGTGTATGGATTACAGAATGGATTACAGCTTTGTGTAATAAAAGGGACTGTTTTTTTTAACTCACTTCAAATAACTCAAAATTATTCGTTTGAAAATAGCTCGATCGGAGAACTAGGAGAAGGCCCAAGGCGATTTTCGTATTCTTACATTAGAAATTTTATAGAAAGATGCCGAGAACAAAACAGTTTATCTTTTTTTTCAACCGGTGGAAAACGAAAAGTGTGAGATGAATTTTTTTGTTCCAAGTTCACACTTCGTGTGAAATTGAAAAACGTCTGCACCCACGCCAAGCCTTATCTCAATTTTTCCAGATTTTACAAAAAGTAGGAACTCTATTCAATAAGATAAAGTGGAATAATAGTAATTCACATGCACCAACTGCATTAATTAAAATCTTTTAGCTAACTTTTGATTAGTAACATTTTAATTATTTATTAAATTAAGTGAAAAAATTGCGAAAAATCCAAAAACAACGTTTCCGTATTCACATTTTCAGACTGGTCATTCCTGCCCTCATAATTTCATCCACCAGCAGTAAATTACTGGCAATAACGGAACAGGAATTAATAATTTGTTTCTTCACCACATAATTATCATAAATTCCTTGAGCTACAGGATCAATTGGTTCACCTGTAACCAAATCTAAACCTACAGGTTGGAGACTCAATCGAGACTGCTCTTGAAGTTTTACAAGCGTATCTTGTGCATCAAAGCCCGAATTTTTTGCCAAAACCTTAGGTATGATTAATAAAGCTTCTGCATAAGCTGCAATACCTAATCTTGCCTTTCCCTTTACAGAATCTTTAAATGTCATTAATTCCTTGTGCGCGGTGATTTCAAACGCTCCTGCACCTGGGATCAAGGCTTTATCATCAATCGCGTTGTTAATAGCTCTCAGACCATCACGAATTGCGTCCTTAATTTGAGACAAGGTATGCTTATTTGGCGCTTTCATTAGGATGGTAACCGACCGAGGAACTTTACAATCTTCCACAAAAGTAAACTTGTTTTCGCCTAAAACGTGTTCGTAAACCAGTCCGGCATAACCCAAATGAGATTCGTGCAAATCTTCCAAGTGATTCATTGCCATCCCTCCACAAGCCAACGCTAAACGTTCCATGTTACGCTTTTTAGCGCGCCTCAACGCAATTATACCTTCGTTAGCCAGCAGATCCAAACTCATTGGGTCGATTCCTTTCTGATTGATAACCACAAACGACTTATCCGTTCCGTCGCAGAGTTTCTTTTTGAGCGCAATCACCTTCTTTACGCGTTCTTCGATAAACTCCCGTTCGCCGTTACCAATTTCTCGCGGTCTTCGGAAGATTTGTAGAAAAAACTGGAATTGACTTCGCTCTTCTCGTATTCCATGCCGATGTTACAGGTAAGAATGTAAGCGTTATTCAAACATTCTGGCATGTCGGGATGACGAGAGCCGTGATCCAACACTAAACCTTTCACTAGCTGAGTATCGGTTTCAGTTTTGTGCTGCATTTCCATCAATTCAATCATGTGTAAGTCAACGGGTTTTTCATCTTCCTTAATAGTTAAAATTGCGTCCACACAAACGTTGGTCAGAACTTCAGCAAGCACAGGGTGAACCTAAATAAAATATATTAAATCAAGAACTCAAGACTGTAGCCTGTATGCAGTTCAATTTTTTTAAGATTGTTAAAATCTACCTTTGTCTTCAAACTCGTTCTGGCAACGTGAATCAAAATTTCACGATTAATTTCGATGGGAATTTTTACTTGATCCAGAATTTCCAATGTTTTCACTTTTGCCTTGTCGAACCCTTCGGTCACAACTCTCGGGTGCATACCCTCGCTTATGTATCCGTCGGCTTGTTTTAGTAACTCTCCAATTAGGAGTACAGTGGAAGTTGTTCCATCACCGGTAATATCATCTTGAGCGGTTGAAGCTCTGGCAATTAAAGACGAGGTCGGATGTTTAATTTGCATCTCGTGCAACAAAACATTACCATCTTTGGTTATCTTGATATCGCCTGCGCCCGAAACCAACCTAAACAAAATTGGACATTTAAACGTGAGGAAGTTCGAAATAATGCAATTGTATTAATAATGCAATAAAAAACATGTGCTTACATTTTCAATGTGCCTTTCGGCCCCAAATTTGTTTTCATCACATCTTGAACACCTTTTGCTGCAGAAATATTAATCGCTAAAGCTTGGGCTGCTCTAGCAACTTCGGCTTTTGGATTTAATAAACTAATTGCAGACATAATTAATTATTTTAATATTCACCTGCGTTTCGATTAAATTTGACAGTCAGTAAAAGAATCGCATGTGATTTGTTTATCTAACACTTGCTAGATGTCACCGTGATTGCAGTGAACATAATCGACGATTTCAACCGATAACATCAATCGTAATTTCTTCCGTTCAAGTGCTATGATTTTGTAAATTAACTACGGGTTGGGGGATTGTTTATCATTGACTAATTTTTTTTAGCATAATTTCAAAAATTTTAAGCTAATATTTAAAAAAATTTAATTTTACAAAATTTCTGCATTTTAAATTATTGGTGTTCTAAGAAATTGCTTGCCCCTAAGTCAGGTACTGCCCGTGCTTCTGGTAAATTTAGTTGCAATTCTACTGAATCTATGAGTTTAAATTATAAATTTACCAATATTAACGTAGTGTTCCCTGGGGAACCAAACGTTTTTTTAATTTGCTTTTAAATATGTTTATTTTAAAAAACCTATTCTATCTTTCATTCTATCCGCATGGTGCTCAGTCCATTTATCCAGGGCCAAAAGAATTTGTACATCTTTCACACACTAGAAGGGTTGGTTAAATAATTTAAAAAAATTATAAATATACATAATTTTAAAGTGTACTACCATAGCTATATGATCACTAAGGGATTTTCTATTTTATTAAATACGAAATTTTTAATTTTGCAGATATTTTTAGATGGAAAATTACCTTACCTTTTTTAGAGATCATTTATTTGTACGGCGGAATTACAAGTCGCAATTACAAGATGAACCACATTTTCACCTTGATGGCTGTGTTGATCGCCAAAATTGCCGTGTTTGGGGTTCGGAGAACCCACATGTGATTGTCGAAAAACAAATGTATTCACAACGTGTCACTGTTTGGTTTGGTGCTGAATTTGGGCTGGAGACATCATTGGACCATACTTTTCTGAAAATGGAGCTGGTCAAGTAGTGACTGTTACTGGTGCTCAATATCGCGACATGATAACACAGTTCTTTTTGCCGAAATTGGATGATACTGATGTGACCAATATGTGGTTTCAACAAGACGGTGCCACATGCCACACAGCCAGTGAAACAATTCAATTACTGCATGAGACATTTCCTTTGCGTATATTCTCTCGTTTCGGTGATCAGAATTGGCCCCCTAGATCGTGTGATTTAACACAATTAGATTTCTTTTTATGGGGTTATTTAAAGTCAAATCTATGTCAACAAGCCTACAACCACCCGTGGATTACAGGAGGAAATTAAACGTTACATCAACGAAATTCAGCCACATTTATGCAAAATGGTCATGGAAAATTTCAAAAAAAAGTGCGCATGTGCTGCCAAAGCCGTGGAGGCCATTTTCCTAATGTGTTATTCCATAAATAACCCTATCCT
This sequence comes from Lycocerus yunnanus, assembly GCA_036346125.1. Taxonomy (NCBI): domain Eukaryota; kingdom Metazoa; phylum Arthropoda; class Insecta; order Coleoptera; family Cantharidae; genus Lycocerus; species Lycocerus yunnanus. Next base: position 418,402 of record JARFIX010000075.1, on the reverse strand, counting down.
ATGTACTTTAAGATTCAACAAAAAATAACAATCTAAGCCTAAAAACTGTGTTTTCTATTTAATTCAAATCTTGAGTTAATTTTGGGCCACTCTTTATATAAAACACTATCCATGAAAGAAAATCACCTCGACCTTGTCATCTGAGCTGAAAGCGGTAATCTGAAAAACACAAACTTTTAGTTACTGAGAGTTTGGTTTACCAAAATATTGTGTAGTACGCGTAACCACAAAAAGTAAATTAAAACTTTTTAATACATACATACACAACATATAAAAATTCGATAATTAAAATTAAATAATATAAAATTTACTACAGACAAAACATCAAAGAAAAAACTGTTTGTAGGTGGGTGCTCTTGACATCTGCACCTCACGAAAATAGAATTTACTCTGCTTTCTTAGATTTTTCATTTTCATCCGTATCTACTACATTGCAGAACAATAAATTAATATTTTAAGTATAAAATATTAATAAAATACTGATTCCGCCCACGAATATTTTTTATTGAAAATAAATTAAGGTCGACTATCATTTTTTGCATTTTAAAAATTTCCCCAATTCAAATTTGGCGCCGCTATTAATATGCCAAAAAGAATACATTTTTTTACTTTTGGAATCTTTTAGGTAAGTATTATCACTTTTTTTGAAAATTTTTATGTTTTGGTGAAGTCAGTTTAGCTTTTTTTGAGAAATGCAAAATGAAAACATCCCGCAGAAAAAGGGTGGTTTACTTAGCGAAAAGGCATAATTTATCATAACTTCAAAACTAAATAAATTATTTTGGGAGACAAGTTTTCTATAAAATGTAAGTGAGCAAATTTTGGCGTTTATGAAACTCAAAATTTTTTTTTATTTCCGATTCTTTTAAAAAATCTTTACAAAAACGTATTACAAAATAATATCAAATTTATCGGGGTGCGGTTTCGGCTAAATTTTTATGAAAAACATAATCTGTTTCACAGTAAAATTAAAAATAATGAAAAGTAAGGTCAGGAAAATCTTCGCACAGTTAATTTTTAGATTGCGATTTTCACCATTCTTTTTGTAAATTATGAAAGATAAGAACTAAAGGCTGTACAAGAATAGATAGAATAGGAAACGAAGACATACGCGAGGAACTACATATCTTTTCCATAAATCAGAAGATCTCTGAATATAGAGAAACTGGAAGTCGCACATCAATAGAATGGAGAATGACAGAATTCCAAAGAAGATCCTCTCGTATAGCCCGAAGGGGAGAAGAGACGTCGGCCGCCCGAGAAAAAGATGGCGCGATCTGTCGGAACAGGCAAACACTGCCTATACCTTGAAAGGAAGAAGAAGAAGAAGAAGAAAGATAACAATGCCAGATACACATAAAAAAATTAAATTTTGCTGACGGTCCACAAATTTGGTTAAAAAACGGCTTTAAACATTAATTTGAAATGCAATTTTATCGTTGGCTCTTTTGAACAGGAACCCCACCCCCCAAAATTGAAATAGGTTTAGGCGACAGTAAAGATCCCATAATCTCGTTTTTTACCATAAATTATAAAGGATTAGGGTCTATTAACTAATAAAATAATTAAATTTGTGATCGGACAAGAAATTTCGGAAAAAATTCATTTTTGTGTGAATCCGACTATTGACGTAGTTGTGTTTATCAAAACCCACTTTTCGTACCTTGCGCTCCGCTCCGGGCGCTACAAGCAGTTTTATAAGCGCTTTACTTACTAAAAACATCCCCCAAGTAGCTCCAACTCGAAAAAGTATGGATGTTGACGCGACGGATCTCAGGAGCGACTGGTATCTCCCCTCCGCTAGTCAGTGTCAACTGAGGGGTTAACCGCTGGTGAAGTTTTTGTACACATCTCATAAAGTACATTAAATCTCATGTGGAGTACATGAAGTACTTGTGAAGTACATGAAGTACTTGTGAAGTACATGAAGTACTTGTGAAGTACATGAAGTACTGGTAAAATACATGATGATACATTTTTTAGCTCATTTGTTTAAATATCATGGAGGTTTGGTAGCTCAATAAAAAGCTTTGGTAATTCATTGTTTCGTCATGATTAATTAAGTACATTGAAGCGAAAATAACGCACTTGTCCCGGTTTTACAGAGACGGCTCCAAAATATGATAATACAATTTAAACTATCTTCTTGCGCTTCTATCTTTTATCTTTCTTTAACTGTAGTTATCTATCAGTTAAAATACATTAAAGTTAAATTGACGAAATAACCAATCAGGTGTTTGATTTGTTGTGTGTTTTGTTATTTTGTTGTGGTCTGATTGGATGAGTTTGAATAAGGTGCATGTCCTCAGTCCTCTCCATTGCAAATTTTTAATTTAAAAAAGTTTAAATCTATTGTTTTTTTTTCTTTATTTTTGGTTAAACCTTTTTGGTTTTTTAATTATTTAGAAAATCATTAGGGGAGCTGGAGACCTGCTAGCTCCTTCCAATTTTGAAAATAAACTTAATCGTTTGTGCATGATTGTACATAATTTATTATCGCTTTACGTTATAATTAATACAAATAAATTAGTTAAACCGGGGAGTCCGAAGAAGTAAACTGAGGATTTCCCGTTGCAGAGGCACTAGAAGGCGTTTTACACCCCCCAGACCCCCGGATTGAAGATCTCCCGTTGCAAAGGCACTGGAAGGCATTTCATACTCCCCAGACCCCCGGATTAAATAGTTTATTTTTTATCAGAATTAAACTGAAGATTTCCCGTTGCAGAGGCACTGGAGGGTGTTCCACACCCCCCAGACCCCCCGGTTAAACTAATTTATTTTTATTAAAAGTGAATTAAATACTTAAGCATATTCCAAGTTTTTTAAAATTAGCTATGGCCAAGTAAATGTGTTTAATTCGTAATCTGACAATTATAAACTGCGTAATTATAAATTCCGCACCCTCTAGGGGGTAGATCTTTGCATCGGGAGATCTTCAGTTTACCTCTGATAAAAAATAAACTACTCAATCCGGGGGGTCTGGGGGGTGTGGAACACCCTCCAGTGCACAAATTTTGCAATCTCGGTAAGTCTCTGAAATACCGATGAAGTACGTGAAATACAATGAAGTATCGATGAAGTAGGTGAACTACCGTGAATTATTGATGAAGTGCGGTGAATTACTGGTGAAGTACGTGAAGTCCCGTGAAATACTGCTGAATTATATGAAGTACGAAGAAGTATGAAGAATTATGATGAAGTACGTGAAGTGTGAAGTTAATTGTACACGATTTCCTCTAGCGGTTGACCCCTCGGTGTCAACCCAGGCCTAGCACACCCAGCGTTTACACAATGCGTAAATAATACACTTACATGTTTTTCTTATGGGAAAATTGTAATTTTCAAATTTGAATTGTGGCCTTATTACAAGTCCGACTAAGTTCCTTCTGCCTTTAAAAAGCTTGTATTTTTCTGTTTTTTCGCTTGGTAAAGCCATTTCTATAGGAAAAAGTGTACTTTCGCGTCAGGGTAAATGGACTCTTGCCAATTTTTATTGATAAAAAAAGCTGCGGTAAATTTGAAATTTATTTTCAGATTTTAAGTTTTACTTTTTCGTTTTATATCTACTACCTTACTTTATGTTACTTTTGATTTATTATTTTTCTGTTCAATGAACTGATTTTTCAAAAAAGTTATACTAAAGTAGTAGCCCGTTTAATATTTTATTCAAAATGCTAAGTTTATTTATGGTAAGTAAATAATGGTAGGTTGCAAAAAAATTGCAAAAAACTATTTTGATAGATTATTAGAAGATCGCCTTAATCAACTTGGTTCTAGATTTATAGAGAAGGAATAAATAATACGGGTATTTTTCTGCATGTGGTCAATGGTATAAATGAAAGACTGGAATCTAAAACAAAAAGAGTCTAACTTTCTTCTGCTGGGAATCCCGATGCTTCGGAGGGCACATGACGCCGGCGGTCCCTATGGGTTAAGATGATAAATAGGGCAAAACCATCATTTTATCGACTCCACTGCATATATGCTAAACAGCAAAACCAAGAAAATAAAAACTGTTTTTACACCATCAGAGTAGTGCAATGAAAATTTAATATATTTTTTTCCACTGATGTTTGTAAATACGAATGAGCATAGTGGTAAAAATAAAATCTTGAAGTTTAGTAGAACTGGACAATAGTGAGACGCCGATAAAAATATTAAGATAAAAATTTTAAAAAGTCTTGGACTGAATTATATAATATATACCTATACACATGTTGTTCAATGAACGACGGTTTATCGCAGAGAAACCGCAATACTGTAATTGTACATTAAATTGTATAGTTTGTCGATTTAATATGGCAGTTGATATGAGGGTGCGCGTTCATCACATCAGCTGCAGAAAGAGGCCTTTATGTCTTCATATCACGTTATACCCTACTTGGAGTTTTTTCGAAAGCATAGGATTAACATAATACTGACATACCTTAGTTAAAATATATTTCTGCAAAAGCAACAAAACGATAAATGATTCCTCTATAATGAAAAACACTTTTTTCGAAAAACTAAATATGTATTTTGAAATATCAATACCAAAATATTCAAAAACGCTGTAGGTTAATAGTAACCTTGACATTCACCTTAACTCTACAGCCAGGTCCAAAAAATATCATTTTTACAAACCGGGACCCAGGATCCGAGATCTCATGTGTGAAACTGAATGAAAACTATGCTCGGAAAATCCGATTTGATCAAATTCAAAATGTTGTTTAAATAGAAATCTTCATGAGTGACCCTTGCTGAGCATCATTTTTTTGTCATTTTCTTTGTGACCAGGTTGTATCGCAGTTTTCCATCTGACCGACACTACCCAATTGAATTTATACCTGAGAACGTAATTATTTTTGCACGCAGTTCGTTGAGATTTAACCGGTCAAGTAAAAATCTTCTTTTAGTGTCAATAAAAAGTTGATTTAATGCAGAACACAGACCTGCATATACGTATGTATGCAACATATAAATAAAACTTAATTTTTGTGCTGTGTTATTCAGAACGTTAAAATGACTTTGAACAAAGTACTGGAGATTAAGCCCTAATAAAATTATAACTATTAAATCGTGATTTTAATATGTAAATTTTTGTATATTCCTATAATTTAAAATTAGTTACACATGTATAATATAAAGTATGTATATTAGAAATGATATAATCAAAAATCATATCTTTAATTATCTGGTATCACGTTTTTTTTATAACCACACATCTTTTAATCCTATTATTAAATAAAAATTAGGGCTGTTTGTGAAATACAACGAAATCGTAATAATAAAATCTACATATCCACAGTTCCAACGTCACACCTGAAAAAATTTATTTAATGTGCTCATGATATACTAAAATGTGAATACATGAATATAAAAAAAGCAATATTCACAACATTAAGTGATCAGAAGGCGTATTATAAGACGACTGAAAAACTAACTAAAAACCTGAGCACATTTTAATAGTTGACGCTACGGTCGGTAGAAATGGTTATAAGTTTTTTTTATATATATATATAAAATCATCTTGTAGATTGACGTTTCCGTAGGTCACGGTTCCACAAATCTTTTCTAATTTATAGCAAAAAGTTATATTTTTCAACAGGTAGGTATTACAATTTTAATGACATTAAAAAATGCTAGATATTAAGATTTTACAAATACTCACCGTGGCTGTTTGCTCAAAAAGTGTAAGTTTCTTTTATTTGAATTTGTTTTGAAAATTAATCTTCCAAGTTTGAAGTGAATTTGTATAAACGCACGCAAGTTAAAGTAAAACCATAAAGAGAAGGTACCTAGAAAAGATAAACGATACAAACAGGAACACCCACAAACGAGAAGCGTTCGATATAGCAGCAGCATCTTAACATCGCCTATAACTTAAGATCTTCTGGGGCACAAACCGCTATATATGTTTCGGTTTCCAAACGCCTTAAAAAACTCAAGATATATCGTTTCAGTTAGGAATCGCGTAGAAACTTGCTCACTTCATCTCATGGCATGGCAATTGTTCGCTCTTCTTCTTGGACGAAGCCTTTCAGTCAATGATTTACATTGCAGTAACGATCTTGCGGGGAATCTTAACGTACTATAGACTAAAGTCCGATTTCCCTTAAAGTACTATCCAAGAAATATACTGTGTGGTTTCAAAGTCAGTTACTCTAAAAGGGCGTTAATAAATCACCCCAAGGTACAAGATTTTTGTAATCAATAAAGAAAATTAAAAATTCTACTCGCGTTTCATCCCTCATTGGAGAGGAGAAAAATAATTAAAAAATCGATTAAAATTAATTACAAACTTGTTATGGTATTAGCATCGAACGAAACGTGCGTGTGACTCGTATTAACGTCTAATAATAACCGTATTCTTATCACTTTTTTAAAATAAATTGGCGATAACGATGCGATAGAGTCAAAGTATCAACCGATCATTCCGATCAGAATAACCCAACCCTCCTCCACCAATCGCTGATTGGCGGGTAACGCGCAGAATCGATCGTTCGCTATTTCATTGCTATAGATGACTACCTATAGGCGATATCCGACCAATAACAGACCTGTTATATAGAGTACATAGCTCTGTATATAGCGCACTACGTTGCTTTAAACGTTTACTCAAGTATCAAACTTATCGATAGGAATAGGATATTGATACTGATTGGTGAATACATTCAATAAGAATTGCCATTGAACAATCGGAAAGTAATCGAAAGGTAAATATTATCGCTCTCGGTTACAGCAATAGACAGACGCCTGTAGGTATGCCAGGTTGTTTAATTAAATATCCACGGTAGATAGTACATAGGTAGTCGGGTAGGTACAACGAAAAGAAATTAAAACATCAATAACCAACAACAACATAAATAAAACAATAAATTTGTAAACTGAAAGGAATGGTGGAAAACTAATGTTTAGCAAATAATAGGGCGATTGTTCGTAACAAAAAGTTAAAATATAGAAACAAAAGTTGACTCTTTAAGAAATGAACGGATATCGATTTTACATGTCTGTGTTCTTTTATATTTCCTCTTCTGTCTACTTCTATACCAATTCCGTAAAATTACTTTTGGAGCAATATGTAAGTTTCAGATGTTTCAGCTGATATTACCTACTTCAATGAGATCAATCCCTTTTATACAAATTCATTTTCTTTGTCTTTTAGTTTAGATTTTATGTATTAAACAAAATGCTATTTTTGTTTTCGTTTTATATTCCCTCGCTATAAGTATACACAAAAAGTCGTCAATTCGACTTCTTCTGGCGATAATAAACAGAACCAAGTACAATTATTGCCATGCATTTCTTACAAAAATGCACGAAATTGCAAATTGAAATTTTTCTAAAATCGATAGCTTAATTTTCTACACGACGTGGAACGTCAACAATTTTTTGTGCAAATCAAGCACGTCGATAATGTTATATTGCGATTGCATGTGATACGAGAATGCCATTCGTTTATTATGCATATAAATCTGTTTCACTTTACAACTTTTAAAATTTCTTATTATTGACCGATGGCCATTATTAATGCATAAGCATGGCATGGCAAATAGAATATAAATGGTAATTAATTAAAGTGTTAACGACATTGTCAACAGAAAAGTACAGCCGTTTAAGTTTATTTGTAACGGTTGCCCTTTTAAATTTGCCTGTTCATAAAAGCGACCAGCAAATAACCGCAAAGAGCAAACGGAACGAAGCGTAAAAAAACCGTCTCTCGACTTTTTACATCGCAAAGTAGCATCGACAAGGGCGTCTCCCGCCGGGGAAAACGACTCACGGCGTCGGCGTCCACAAAAATCGAACATCTATAGTTCTGTGCGCAAGAAGTCGAACGCGGGTCGTGAGGTCAGAGGTTACGGGAGCGGAGGGGGTCACCGATAGAAGAAGGGGGGTCACCGATAGGAGTTTTTTACGATAGCCAACCCGGTTCGATATCGAACTCCAACTTCATGTATATAAAACGTTTATGTCACTCTCGAGTCACCACTTTTTGTTAATGAACGTTTTTTCAAATTAAAAATTTCGTCGCTATTTTCTAAATTACATTTGGCACTAATTATCACTTAAATTTTTAGCAACTTCTATTTTGCTACTCCGCACCGTGGAAAACTATACAGCGATTTTATCTTTTTAGGTTGAAAGCCGTGTCGGTATATTAAAAGTTTCACTCCAATCCGAATCGAAATAAATATTTCACTGACCTATTTTTAAAAATTTTATATTGCTACTTATGCATACCTATTTGAAAATTTTATATTTCCACTTGATAAAAAGAGAGAATTGGTAAAAAATATATAACAGTCGCAATATTAAGTAAGAACCTATGTACCTATATGATATTACATAATATTTAATGAAAACTGGTCCATTTTAGAATAAAAATATTTTCCTAATAGGTATAGAAAATAATATGTTTAAGGTAGCTAGACGGTAAAACATATATATTATCAAAATCATCATAATGTAAAAATTTCATAGTTGACCGAATAAATATAAAAATATATCATCGAAAAACACGAGTATGTTAAGTTTCCTAGTTTATCGGATACACGATTTTTTATGTCGACGACGATTATTTCTATTTACGGTGACATTGGAATATACGAATAACATATTTTAGACTATTAGGTTTTTTAATACATTATTTTTACCTATTTGTATACATAGCTACATATTATACTAAAGTTCGTTTAAAACGATTCGTTATAAATATTTCCTGAACCAAAAAAGATATTAATAATACAAAAGCAAATCAACCGATTGAGGTAGAGGAAACATGATTAATATTATGATCATTATTGTCCAGATGACTTGAAACAGTAGAATGTTCCAATAAACTCTTAGAACCGACAGTTTAACGTGGAATCCGCACTACAACACAGATGTTTTATTTAATCATATACAGTAAAGCCTCGTTTATCCACCCCTCGTTAATGCGGATCTTCGGATAATTCGGATCAAATTTACAGACTTTTTTTATTTACTAATGTTTACATTAGATAAATACGGCAAATATTTGTCACAAAACATAGTTTTAATCGTAACAAATGGTAAGTTTGCTTAATTAAAGATTTTGTTTTGATTGTCCCGATTGCCAATGATCCAGTTAGTCCGGATAAACAAGGTTTTACTGTATACCCATTATAAGGAAGACTGTTTTCGATTCGACCCAGAATGAAATAAAAACCTTTTCTGAGCCTTCTTTACGGCCAAAATAAATTAAATACATATAAACGTGGAATTCGGAAATAATTTGACAGAACCTGGTTTCAATTATATGACCCTATAGTCCGAAACCTAACCACCTATGCACTATAAATGGAAAATTGCAAATTATTCAAATAATGGAAAAATTGCAACAGAAATTCAACTAAATCAAGTGATCTTCAGAAGTAAAAGTGGAAAACCATCAGTATTGTTGTCGACCTAGCCAATACTCGACTCCGCACACTTGATATTACAATCGGACGGAGTATTCGTAGAATAGACCCAATCTATTTTATCTCGAAAAGTTTCAACCTGATACAAATTCTTCAATAGATGAAAATGACGAAATTAATAAGTACCTGCTTAATAAAATGTTTGTTTTACAACAGTAGAAGGGGGGGTTAAGAGATCTAATGTATAGCCATCATCAAATTTAAAAAACAATTCAGTGCTAGTAGGTTGAACTGTGAATAATTTAAACACGAAGAATGCATAAATCAGGCTATTTATTAAAGCTAATCCATATTAAAAGTGCTTTTTCGGAACGGAAGTAGATCAATAATCAATAACCTCATTTATCCAGCTATTCATCATCTTTATCGCAGTTTTATCCAAGACAAAATTGCAGCATTGCGACTTTACGGTTGAATTTCAATTTTTAGATTTTGAATCTAAACATTGAATAGAATTGGGGTTAATTCCCAAAGAATTGTCTGTACCTATAAAAAAAAATTGTATTTTTTCAAGTTTCCGTTCCTTTTTCAGTGTTAGCTTGCGGTTTCCTTAAAAAAAATAAACTTGATTGGGTCTAAAAAGGAGAATAATATTATATTCGATAAATATTTCACTTAAAATTTCTAATTTTAAAATTGATTTTCAAAAACTTTTACATTTAGACAAAAATTGCAAAATTACGAGCCAACAAACCTAGAAAGTTATTTGGTTTAAATGCTAGCAATAAATTCTAAAGCAATTTAATCAAAAATTGTGCAGGGAATATATTTTCGAAGCATTTTTAAGTTATCCTATTTGTGTCATAATTTTATGTCGTATTATTAACACACAATATGAACAAGAGATTAATTTTTATGGCAGTAACCTTATTTTCCGTGATACACTAAATAATTTTAGTCTAATGACAGAATAAACGACAAGGTTTTTAACAATATTGTAATTTCAAAATAATCCTCGACTAATCTGTATTATTGAAATTTAGTGAATGATTTAGTAAGGCTCGCGTATATTTTGATAGTAATGCTTATATAAAATCTTAAATTAAAAAACCTTAAAAGTAAAATAGCAATTTTCCAAACAATAAATCGTGAAGACCCGTTTCGAGGCAGATAAATTCACACATACACGAAAATAAAAATACACATAATTTATTTAAGTTCCAAGGCGACAACGAGCGACGAATTTAAGAAAAGCTATCATCTTAAGTAGGGAAATATTTCATATCACGGCATTAGGGGGGGATCGCGTAGAAAACAGCCCCGGATGGAAATATAGCGTGTCGTTCATAATACAGGAATAAGCATACACATAATTTACTACTTGTTATTGCTACTCTCAAAAAAAGCAACATTTAGTCGACTGCTAACGTGCTTCACACTTTTAACCCTCTCGAATGCTTCTCCAATGATTCTGTTTGTCCAACAAACCACATCATATCGAGTACGTGACCGTTCAAATAGTTCTCGGTGGTTGTTGCGGTCAATCGTTTACTGATATCTCGATTTTCAAACACCAGAGAAAAAGAAGTAAAACAAAATAGGGGAAATATTCTTAAAAGATACTACACTCAATGTTAAAACAGCGTGTAAAAACAACCAATAATCATTAGGCAGTTTCTCGGAGTTCCTTTCATCGTAAATTAGGGTAGTTAGGCAGGTTTACTTACACTTGGACAGTTTTCATCCCCCATATTTGTTTCAGTGCCCAAGATATAAAAATATATCTATATGCATTATTTGTAATTATGTATAGTAAATAAATTTTCATATTTTATAAAATTTTAAATTAACGAAAAGAATTACTAATTCGATTATCGACAGAGGGGAATTAAACATCTCGCAGCAGAGTTTTAAACGATGACATGAACAGTAACCTATAGCTTACGGATTATTATATTATCATATCGAGCACAAAAGTCCAAATATCAATATAATGTTGAATGTTTTAGCTTAAAACAAACGATATTAATTAGATTTGCTTACTCTTTAAAATTTACCCTTGACACTTTAATCATATCCTTAATATGAAAATTAAAAAGATGTAAAAAAATAGATTTATTATTTTATTGTCAATTTTTTGTCCCCCAAGCACCAATTCAAACTCGAACCTCTTTAATGGTCTGGTAATTTATTATATTTGTAAAACTCAATATTTATGTCTCTACGTGCAATTATAAAACTGTATACCTACTCGACATATATAATAAAAGGATCCTTTTATAGTTTTTAATAAATAATTTGCCATTAATCTATAGCACCCATATCTTAATCAAGGCGGTCATTAATCGCTGTCATTTCGTTATTGAAGTTATAAATAAATCCTATCGCAGTTGGCTAGAGTGTTAATCATTCTTAGATAATTAACCCGAACAATTTTAGTACTTTTATTACTTTTTATTGCTAGACATAAAAATCGAACAAAACCGAGGTACCTTATCTACAATAAAATGTACTTATTTCACGTAAGCACTAAAAATTTGAATATAAATATAAATGAATTCCAAAAAGATAAGATATTCAACCACCAGACGGCATTAGGATTTGAGCCAAAAATATCTATCATTTACCTTACCTATTATCGTTTATCATCAGTAAAATTGAAGCAAGAAAAAGAATAAAGACACGTAATAAGTATGGATTATCAGAGCGAGCGAACAAAGAAATCGCATTTTTTAAAATTACACGTTCTAATAGGATATCCCTTTTTAATGTTCCTGTATCAATGGGAAAATAAAAATGCGGTGGGTTTGCCAAGAAAGAAACCTAAGGCTGCTTCCTACAACATTTTCTAATAAATAAAAAAATTTATTACCTATCCCATTTTTTTGTATACACCGTTAAGTTCGTAGGGGTGGGTTTTCTAATTTTTAATTAAAAAACCTCCTTTTGATTTTGAGAAAGTAAATATTTGTGTGTTTTGACTACATTGAAATTTAAGTACCCATAATCTTTACATTAACAAACTCTTGGAAAATGTATGTCAAAGAGACAAATTGTAGCAGAATTGTAAAACAACTTAGAAACACAAATGTGATCTAACAATAGTTGGACGCCTCTTAACAGCATAGCTACGTAGAAGGTACTAGAATTTCAAGAGATCTATGTATGTATCCTTCGTGTCACAATAGCATTTCTAACGAGACGATTTTTAATTGGAGTAAAGATGATGTCAAACGGAATACAAAATTGTTTCAGATTTCTAGCTTTAATTGTGTCGTATAAAGTTTCACGTGTTATACAACATCTCTACACACCGTTCCATAATGATGTTACCTATATTAATTAGAAGATAACAGGAACGGATTAAGGATCCAAATTGGCCTTAGATTGCGCCGACGAACAAAACCATTGCACATATTTATTGAACTTTCTGAAAGTTTCTATAACATCTACAATTGTTGGATTGTAAACTGAAAACTATTATTATAGTTACACAATTCAAAACGCAGCAGATATGTTGCTCCTTCCGATGCTGGAAGATGTCTTTTTCGTGCGTTTTGTTTGAAAAATATTCTTGATCGACAATATTTCATCAATTGGATTTTTTTCTTATTTTCACCAACTCTCGCAATGTTTGCACATTTTATTCATCTCATCCAAGTTTCTCATCACTACATCCCATCATTCTACTTTTCTTTTCAATTTTTTAAGTTTCAATGCTTCTTACACAATTGAAAACACAGCAGATATGTTGCTCGTTTCGATGCTGGAAGATATCTTTGTCGTGCGTTTTGTTTGAAAAATGTTATTGATTCGCAATATTTCATCAGGTGGATTTTGTTCTTTTTTCATCAACTCTCGCAATGTTTGCAGAATTGAAAACACCTTAGATATGTTGCTGGTTCCAATGCTGGAAGACATCCTTGTCGTGCGTTTTGTTTGAAAAATGTTATTGATTTGCAATATTTCATCAGGGGGATTTTTTTTTTTTTCACCAACTCTCGCAATGTTTGCACTTTTTATTCATCTCATCCAAGTTTCTCATCACAACATCCCATCATTCTATTTTCAATCGTTCTCTACTTTTCTTTTCAATCTTTAAGTTTTAATGCTTCTTACACAATTGAAAACAGCAGATAAGTTGCTCATTCCAATGCTGTAAGATATCTTTTTCGTGCATTTTGTTTGAAAAATGTTATTGATTTGAAATATTTCATCAAGGGTTCTTTCCTTTTTTTCACCAACTCTCGCAACGTTTGCACATTTTATTTATCTCTTCCAAATTTCTCATCACAACATCCCAACATTCTATTTTCAATCGTTCTCAACTTTTCTTTTCAATCTTTAAGTTTCAATGCTTTTTTTTATTTAATTTCTACATTAATTCCAAATTTAAAGTAAATTTTTATTTACGCTTGTCAGACTCAAACTGTAGTTTATACAAAATTACAGTATCTGTTATATAAAGCCGAACAACTACATTTTTTTGTAATCCAGATCAATTTAATTTAAAAAAATTGTCTATTAACATTAGATGAAAACTTCAACCCTTTTAAACTTGACTGTGCCTGTACTACTTGTTAAACTTGTTCTGCCAAATGCAAATTTAGTAATTCTTATTTATAATTTTTTGTCGAAAATCGCACCTGTTCTTTTGCAGGGTAAAATATAATTACTTTTAAATTTAAAACAATCCCAATCAAGTTAATAATCTAAACATGAAAATAAAATTCCGTGCATAAATATTATTATTCATTGAATACGAATTAAATTATAACATTTTCTAAAACGGTACCATCTGTATCAAAAAATATTTTCTGGCAAAAAAATTCAGTTGTTTGATCCTTGACTTTAATCTTATTTATTGTAGTACCTAGAAGACCTAGGAGACTTTTGAGGCATCTGCATGGGGTACAGAAAAATATTCTTGTATCATTTTAACAGAAATTAAATTATAATAAAACATGTGCATTAGAAATTGATGAATAATTTTCCATTATTTACGTATGTTTTATAAATAGGGCACAAAGCAAAAAATTCAATTTAAAAAACTAAGAACATTATTATTTTCTGCATCAACAATAACCATATTTTCCCAAGTTCCATTAAATCTAAAAAAGTTAAACAGTTTTAATTCAAAAAATGTAAAACTAACAATTTCAACAATTAGATTCTTTGGCATATAAATTATTCACCTATTTGATCGTTTGAACTTAAGTCATTAACTATTGTGTCTGCAACTTAATTTTAAATGCATCGTCAGACAGCTTGTGACTTGTAACTTTAACATACTACGGATTAGGTTGGTGTGATGGAATCAATTCTAAACATACAATGTCGAATTTGTTGGAATTGTTTGCATAAATAAAAAACATAAATTGCATGATACAATCGTGCTGTTTAAATTGTACCAATAAAATCACACATAAATAGCACCTACGTAATAAAAAATTAAACCTTATTTTATTTTATAAAAATCCATATCCCATATCCTTTCAAAAACAAAGGCGTTTGCTTTTCACGCAACTGTAATAATCCGGCAATGGTTTTTGGGAAGAATTTCAGGGAAAATGGTTATCCATATCATATGTGATATTATATGTGATAAAGATTTATGATCTATGTGTTTCCCAATTTGTTTTGTTTGGAATTTAAAGTACGGCCCAAATAACTCATGGGTAGCTGAGAGTCCAACTCACCAACTCTCTCAACCATACACAAAACCAATGTGCCTTTTTAAGTAAGCAAGTACATAATTTTAATTGTTTTACAAATAAACTTATAAATAAAAATACGTCCGTTCTTCTCCTTCTCCCTTGGTTTACCGACCAAAGTACACATTTGCTTCCAAGTTAAAATAAAGTTTTTAGATAAAAGTAATTTTTTAGGAAAGCATTATGTAGTAATAGAAAATATTACTACTATAATATTATAAATAATTTTTTAAGTCAAATGTAATTCTCAGTCCTCCCTGCATCATCGACTATTAAACTTCATCTTCAAGAGGAACCGATACACTTTCTTTCCTTCTGATTGTAAACATACTTATTTTTTTACACTTGGCTGCTTACATTCGGAAATCCTGGTCGTTCATTTAAATTAAAAAAATTTAAATAGTTTAAACTAACACATCATGACAGTCAGGAGTTCTATTTCAGCCATGCTCTTAAAATAAAAGCGTAGATTTTCATTGGTTGGTTTAACTAAAAATAAAATTTAAGGGCATTTAAATTTTAAATGTGGTGACCAGAATCGCCATAATATAAATTGGAATCTCTCTTAGGGCCGATGACAATATTTAGAAATTAACCTTAAATTAACTAATTGACCAGTTTTGCATTACAAATACCCAAATAAATACTTCAACAAGGTTACTTTTATTGAAAAGAAACTATAGTTGAGGCGATAGGCCAATGAAAATCTAACAAGTAGATATTTTTTTCACAACACATCAGCAACGCAAACATTCAAAAGCAGAGTCACATTCAGCAATATCGTCGAATGAAAAAAATAGTAAACAAAAATCGACGATGTTGCTGAATGCGATTCTGCTTTTTTGAATATTTGCGTTGGTAATGTGTTGTGAGAAAGGTATCTACTAGTTAGATTTTCATTGGCCTATCACCTCAGCTATGTTTTCTTGTCAAATTAATAATTCTGTTTGTCTTTTTTTGCATTTCTAAAAGTTTCCAAAATTATTTAAAAAAATTTTGTTTTTAATTAATTTTTCTAATTTCCCAAATTCAAATTTTGGCGCTGATATCTAATATTATCTCATCGACATTAAATTTAATTCAACAGTAAATATTCAATAGACAGAAATCGACAGATTAACTAAAAGTATCATTAAATATTGACATTTTATTGCAAATATTAATAAAACTTATTTTTGTTTTAATTCTCCCATTAAATTTGATTATGAAATCAAAAACAATAAATCTTAATGTAGCCATAGCAACAAATGTCATGATGAAAATAAACGTTACCTTTGTACGTAATAAATTTGGATAATGTTGTGCATTAAATTAAAGCATCAAAAGTGAGTTTTATGTACGCGAATTTCGTTTAGGTGAATTCGAATTTACGCAAATTAAATTTTAATATGCACATTTTTTGTACACGAAGATAAAATTTATAATATAGGTACGTAGTATTTATTTATACTAAAATAATGCAATCTACTATCGAACTTTGTAACTTCCATAATAATTTTGTTATGTGCATAATATGTAACATATTTTATTAACCAGTTTAATATTTTAGTAAAAAAAAAAACAATTGAGTAATTGAAGGTTGGTTATGCATAATAAAGGTCAACATATTTTATAGCAATTGCTTTTTCTGCTATTTTACGTAATTGATGATATTAATAACATCAAAATTTATAATCTAACATCATTTTTCCTATTGTTTATAAGGTTCCATTTAGGCGAAATTTCATGGACTTGCAGAACCCCGTAAATAAAATGTATTTCAAAAAGCTTTTGATCCTTATGCGCCAGGCCGACGTTTAATTAGATTAGATTCGGGCTTGAAAAATCTGTTATTAATTTTTTTTTTTTTATATTTTCAAACTCTTAAATTGTTTGTTTAACTTTTGATTAGTGTAGCTTGATTTTACATAAAAAGGAGAGAGTGGAGCACCATGAGACGAGAATCAGCAAAGGATTTGACAAAAAAATAAGAGATAAATAATAATAGCTTTGAGATGTTTTAGATGATCGTAACAACAAACTACTTTTGCAGTTCATTTAAACAACAAATTAATGTTGCTTATGTCATAGTCCCATAGCCCCATGTTGTGGGTCACTTTGAGATAAACAAAAAAAAATGATTAAAAAAATATTGTATTAGTCAAGTTACAGGGCGACGTAACATGCAAGAAAGAAAATTGTAATTTTCGCGATTTATTTTGCAATTACCAAAACTCAAATTTCAAGGTGTGAAACTTACAGGAAGTTAAAAAGCTAAGCTCTCGTTTCAGAGTTTTAAATTTCCGGAAGTGAAATTATCAGGAGTAAGAAGACATTTTCGTTAATTTTAGTTATTCGTAAGCAGAACTTTTAATTCAGTAAGATTTATATTATATAACTTATGATCTTAAAAGTGCGGATCACAGTATTACTTTCGAATTTTTCCTATCAATTACTTTTATTTTCACGGGAAAAACATGTAGTCAATTTGTTTAAGAAACAATTTGAATGTAATACGAAAGTCATTGTCATCAAACCTAATCATCTCGCCTAAATAATGTTGGATAAAAATAAAAGAGGTTGTCAATTTATTTTTCCCACAACAGAAGTTACAAGGATTGGTAATACAAATTAGTATTACCGCTTGGTTTACCCATTTGATTTTTTTTTTTCTAAAAAATAGTGAACATGAAGATTCGCAAATAATTTTTCTTTCGTTGGTTTTGGTAATTTTGAACTTGGTCCTGTACTATCTATCACATAAGTATTATGTTAGAACGTGCAATTGAACCACGTATGATACATTTTCATCAGAATAAGTTTTCTAAGCAGATTGATTACAGTTAACTAAATTAAGACGTCGATATATTTTAGCTTAGATTTGATTATTTTAGGATCGACAACCTGGCTATTCAATATATTACAAGCTATAAGTAGGAGATTATTATTTGACTCGTGACAATTTAAGAATTCTTTTCTTTTTTTATTAGAGCAGTGAATTGTGTAAACTTTGTTGACGATTAGCAGGAAAATTATAATTATCGAGTGGGTGCCAATTTTTAGATCTCAATGAAAAGTAAACAGAGTTTGAAAAAATCTTGCCAAAATATATTAGCAAATACCGTGTAGAATTTGCATTTAAACAATAATAACTTTTCAAATGTATCTCAATAATGCTAAATTGGCACTTCTGTAAATAAGCATTTAATTTTATGACATGAACATGTTTAATAATCCAAAAGCAATGTGTACAAGTGTTTGAAGATAATGAAGTAGTGGTGCGGATTTGTAAATATAGCAACTCTTTGATGGTCGATATAGACGATTGCCCTCGACTGTTGAATAGATTAGACTCCGTATTGCCGTGGATGATGCACCGTGTGGCAGGTGTACGGTACGTTTACATGAGTTTATTTTTTGAGTTCATTTACCTTATTTCCATATTTTTAATTCGCAATAATAGAAATTCGATGATCCAATTAAACGACTTCTCAACTTTCATAATTTTCCATATCATGACAACGGCCGCTAAAAAACAACATCGTATCTCCTTTTCATAGCTAATTTAGTCTAATCCGCTAACGATACATTGAGAGGCTATTTTTGAACGTCATGATACACCGTACTTAACACTTTTTTACACGCATTTAGTGACAGCCTTTATATTCTTACGTTAAAATCTAACTCTGGCACAATTAAGCTTTTGAAAATTTATGCAGGCGCGGGTGAGGAAATTGGCGATGAATCATGTGACTTCTTAATATTAATTGGACACACATCCGATCATCGGCTATTGCCAACTTGGCTATGAATTTGAATTGAGATTATTTGTTCAATAATTTATAGTTTACACGTTGTACCAATTAAATATGTTTCACTTTAAAAAATTCTTGAGCTTTTTTTTTATTTAATACAAAAAATTTGGTATGTCAACAGCTTATACATTAAACTGCTTATTTTATAGGTGAATTATTGTAGTAGATAGAACTCTCAAGAGAATGTCACGTACCAAGCATACATACAGTGAATCACAAAAGGTTTCGCCTACCCATAAAATTACAACGAATTTCTCATTTATTATTGATTTACTCAGTTATTTTGGAAAAAATAGTGTTTTTTAAAACTGTATTAAAGAACCAACAATTATAATTACATAAAACACAAAAATTAGATAAAATTGTTTATAATATTAAAATAATCGAGATTATTTTATTCACTTTGCATTTAATATAATTTCATAGTGTTACAAAAGGTTTCGCCTAGATACTCAATATTATAAGAAAGGGATTTTAGAATCTGAATCTGCATTTTGCTTACGTATGACAAGTAAGGATCAGTTTCAGTGTTACATTTAATGTGATTATTTGTTATTTCATTGCGTTACTTATATTAAAAATGAACGAAAAACATAAAATATGTTTTGTTTACGTCAACTGGTGTTTTTTAATTGACACCGTGGTAAATCATACGACAAAATTGAAAATTTATTGAATTTACCAAGAAGTACAGTAAGAAGTATCATATAGAGGTTTAAAACGAGGATTGAATTGATGATTTGAAACCAACAGTGCATCCAAAATTGTTCAGTACCCGAAAAGAAACAAACATCACTAGAAAAGTAAAAAAATCCACGTTGTAGTGGTCTAAAAGTTTCAAATGAAGTGCAAGTAGAAACAGGAAAGCATGCAGGCCCACAAACCATAAGTAGAATTTTTAAAAAATTTGAATAAAACGGGCGTTTGGCCAGAGAAAAATCTTTTATTAATAACGTTAATAGGATTAAACTTTAAAATTTGCTTCAGAAGGAATCTACGTGGTAGAATGGCGTAATTTTGTTGATGATAGCAAATTTAACTTGATAAATTCGGATAGGCGAGTAATGGTGTGGCAAAACCTAACATGTAGTTAAGAAACGAAAATTTGTGTGGGACAGTAAATCATGGGCAAGGAATGTTTTAGTTTAGGGTGCCATTTCGGCTGTGGTAGGGGGAAGTTTGGTATTTATAGACGATATAATGGATTGCTACAAATATCTAGACAATCTACAACAAAATTTATTTCAAAATTCTGAAAAATTAGGTATAAAAAACACTTTTAAATTCCATCAAGACAATAACCCCAAACATAAATCATCTTTAATTTAGGAATATCTTTTATACAAATGCCCCAAAGTAATCCTTAATCCTCCCTAATCACCAGACTTAAATCTCATTGAGAATTTATGGGACGTTTTGGACAAAAAAATCCGTGAAACTCCGATCAATCCAATACAAGAATTGAAACAAAGATTCCAACAAAAAAGTGTCCTAATAACGCTCGATTATTTATCGAAAATTATTAGTAACATGTCAAAACGGCTAAGGTGTGTTAAATAACAGAAGGGCTATGCAAAAAAATATTAAAAAACCTACAAAAATACTTTATTAAGGCGTATGTGTGCACCTTTTGTTAAGTGGGCGAAACCTTTTGTAACTATATACAATTGGTAAGTGGATGACTTTTCTTGATTATTTTAATATTATAAATAAATTTTACCTACTTTTTGTATGTTATGTAATTATAATTGTTGGTTCTTTAATATAATTTAAAAAATATTGTTTTTCCCAAAATAACTGAGTAAAACAATAATAAATGAGCAATTCCATGTAATTTTACGGGTAGGCGAAACCTTTGTGACTCACTGTAGATAATTTTGCAGATGTCAAATGAATTTACCTTGTCAACAGTACCCGAAAAGAAACAAACATCACTAGAAAAGTAAAAAATCCACGTTGTAGTGGTCTAAAAGTTTCAAATGAAGGATCGCAACAGAAAATTTCGTCTAACTAATTTTGAATTTCTTATAATTATATAAGTATATTTGAAATGTATTAAACCCAACGTATGATAATTTTCATCAGAATAAGTTTCTAAGAATTGATTACAGTTAACTAAATTAAGACGTCGATACATTTTAGCTTAGATTTGATTATTTTAGGATCGACAACCTGGCTATTCAATATATTACAAGCTATAAGTAGGAGATTATTATTTGACTGGTGACAATTTAAAATTCTTTTCTTTTTTATTAGAGCAGTGAATTGTGTAAACTTTGTTGACGATTAGCACGAAAATTATAATTATCGAGTGGGTGCCAATTTTAGATCCCAATGAAAAGTAAACAGAGTTTAAAAAGAATCTTGCCTAAAATATATTAGCAAATACCGTGTAGAATTTGCATTTAAACAATAATAACTTTTCAAATGTATCTCAATAATGCTAAATTGGCACTTCTGTAAATAAGCATTTAATTTTATGACATGAACATGTTTAATAATCCAAAAGCAATGTGTACAAGTGTTTGAAGATAATGAAGTAGTGGTGCGGATTTGTAAATATAGCAACTCTTTGATGGTCGATATAGACGATTGCCCTCGACTGTTGAATAGATTAGACTCCGTATTGCCGTGGATGATGCACCGTGTGGCAGGTGTACGGTACGTTTACATGAGTTTATTTTTTGAGTTCATTTACCTTATTTCCATATTTTTAATTCACAATAATAGAAATTCAATGATCCAATTAAACGACTTCTCAACTTTCATAATTTTCCATATCATGACAACGGCCGCTAAAAAACAACATCGTATCTCCTTTTCATAGCTAATTTAGTCTAATCCGCTAACGATACATTGAGAGGCTATTTTGAACGTCATGATACACCGTATAACACTTTTTACACGCATTTAGTGACAGCCTTTATATTCTTACGTTAAAATCTAACTCTGGCACAATTAAGCTTTTGAAAATTTATGCAGGCGCGGGTGAGGAAATTGGCGATGAATCATGTGACTTCTTAATAATTAATTGGACACACATCCGATCATCGGCTATTGCCAACTTGGCTATGAATTTGAATTGAGATTATTTGTTCAATAATTTATAGTTTACACGTTGTACCAATTAAATATGTTTCACTTTAAAAAATTCTTGAGCTTTTTTTTTATTTAATACAAAAAATTTGGTATGTCAACAGCTTATACATTAAACTGCTTATTTTATAGGTGAATTATTGTAGTAGATAGAACTCTCAAGAGAATGTCACGTACCAAGCATACATAGATAATTTTGCAGATGTCAAATGAATTTACCTTGTCAACATATCGGAAAGGACGACGAGCGGACGAAGGGCTCTCCTAAAAAGCAGACAATTGAAGAGTCACAGCTCTTCATATGAAGTACGTTCTAATGAGGAAGAGCCTGGAGCGGTGTCGTGGGATGCAGAGACACGATGTTAAAATATTGAAAATAAGGCTACTAGATTGGTTACGTGTAATTAGTTAACAACGAGGACGAACTCGTTCGCAAATACTGCAGCAACAAATAGAAGCTTTGTTTGGGAGGTAAAATATTTTTAACAATTATTTTTAAAAAAAAAAACTACTTTGGATTATAATCTTGATATTTCGATATTCAATGTTTGCCTATTAGTTTTGTTCGGTGTTTGGTGTAAACTATCTAAGAATACTACGGTTATTAATGATTATGAAGGTGCAGAATGTGTTATTGTCTGGGATAATAGCAACCTGAGCTTCTGCCAAGAATGTCATGTATCTGCAACAGGACATAAATAGAGTAGGTGTCGTAGGAGTACTGCATCATGATCTATGCCCGGGAGTAATACGTTTATAAATAAATTTAATAAAAGCAGTTTTGTGTTGCAAAACTTCTTTCACAGCCAACTGCATTCACAAATCTATGTATTGTCACTACCAATTTGTTATTGTCGTAAAATCTATTATTATACAATTTTCTATATTTATATAGTATATCATTTATATTCTATAGTATTGACGTGACCAACCTGTAGCACTCAAAAAAACACCACCTACAAACGAAGGTACTTAAAGTTTGATCCAAAATAACCTCATAAAATTGTCACTTTTTAGAATTCTTTTTATAACTTTCACATAAATTCAAGTCCATCTTAATTAAAAACAAAATAAATAAACAAATGCAAAAATATTAAAAAATAATTTCGAGTTAACCTTGCGGAAATCGAATCTGGGACCGTCAAAAAAGGATTACTTATTTACGATTACCACCAGACAAGGTGGTAAATTTTTAAAAAATACTTTTTCAATTTTACATATTATTTTCAACTGCGGTTCAACGTAAAATGCACCGACAATGTTTGTATTTGAAAAAGGGGTTACTGAACCTATTCGAAAATTTAACTTTTTTTTTTTTTGAAATAAAAAATATTGTTCTCAGATTTTGGAGATCGCTGAATACATTTTCTTAAATCCGAAATTTTCTTGCTTGTATAATGTTAATACTCTAAATCCCAGATATTATCAATCCCGTTAATTACATCAATTTGCTTTATCTCTTATCTCACCCAACTATTATTCACTAGACAATAAAATATCTGATGAAACTTTGTTTACCTGCCTACCGAATGTTAAAAGAAATTTCCCAAAAAAATTGCTATATATTGCTGTATAATTTATTTACTTACTCGATTTTACGATAAAACGGTAGTAAGAGGCATGGTGCTTCCTTCACCTTCAATTCACTTCCCTACCTTTAAGTCACTATACTAATTGTAAAATAAATCAATGAGACAATAGCTTGCAGTGAAACATGTTTTTTCGAGTTGTAGGAATAGCAAACGATAGGGTGATAGAAATGGTAAGAAAACTTCGGCAAATAGAAAAGGATGCGACAAAGGAAGCCTAGTAATATATTGGAAGTAAATTAACCTTTGATAGACCTTTATTATTATTGAGAAATTAATGATAAGTAAATTAAGGGAAATTTATAATTTATTGCAATAATATTTCGTAATTGTTTTGCACGGAAGCACGACCTGTTAATATGCGTTGTAATAAATTAACGAATATATTGATTAAACCTTTTTTTTATAACTCGTAAACGATATTATCTAAAGACATCTAATTTGACGAAAGTATCGACTAAATACTAAACGGTGATAAAAACGACTCAACTTGTAACAAAAACTAATGCGTATGGGGCATTTGCAAAATTTAATTTTCCAGTTCAGTCGTTTTTATTGCAAAAATGTTGAGTCGCGGTCACTATCCAAATGAATGTTAAGCAACTGGCCGTTTAAAACTACTGATTCGACAACTTTTCTAGGAAAATGTGTTTATTCTTGTTTCCATTAACCAAAACATTCTAAAATTTGCTTCAGAAGGAATCTACGTGGTAGAATGGCGTAATTTTGTTGATGATAGCAAATTTAACTTGATAAATTCGGATAGGCGAGTAATGGTGTGGCAAAACCTAACATGTAGTTAAGAAACGAAAATTTGTGTGGGACAGTAAATCATGGGCAAGGAATGTTTTAGTTTAGGGTGCCATTTCGGCTGTGGTAGGGGGAAGTTTGGTATTTATAGACGATATAATGGATTGCTACAAATATCTAGACAATCTACAACAAAATTTATTTCAAAATTCTGAAAAATTAGGTATAAAAAACACTTTTAAATTCCATCAAGACAATAACCCCAAACATAAATCATCTTTAATTTAGGAATATCTTTTATACAAATGCCCCAAAGTAATCCTTAATCCTCCCTAATCACCAGACTTAAATCTCATTGAGAATTTATGGGACGTTTTGGACAAAAAATCCGTGAAACTCCGATCAATCCAATACAAGAATTGAAACAAAGATTCCAACAAAAAAGTGTCCTAATAACGCTCGATTATTTATCGAAAATTATTAGTAACATGTCAAAACGGCTAAGGTGTGTTAAATAACAGAAGGGCTATGCAAAAAATATTAAAAACCTACAAAAATACTTTATTAAGGCGTATGTGTGCACCTTTTGTTAAGTGGGCGAAACCTTTTGTAACTATATACAATTGGTAAGTGGATGACTTTTCTTGATTATTTTAATATTATAAATAAATTTTACCTACTTTTTGTATGTTATGTAATTATAATTGTTGGTTCTTTAATATAATTTAAAAAATATTGTTTTTCCCAAAATAACTGAGTAAAACAATAATAAATGAGCAATTCCATGTAATTTTACGGGTAGGCGAAACCTTTGTGACTCACTGTAGATAATTTTGCAGATGTCAAATGAATTTACCTTGTCAACATATCGGAAAGGACGACGAGCGGACGAAGGGCTCTCCTAAAAGCAGACAATTGAAGAGTCACAGCTCTTCATATGAAGTACGTTCTAATGAGGAAGAGCCTGGAGCGGTGTCGTGGGATGCAGAGACACGATGTTAAAATATTGAAAATAAGGCTACTAGATTGGTTACGTGTAATTAGTTAACAACGAGGACGAACTCGTTCGCAAATACTGCAGCAACAAATAGAAGCTTTGTTTGGGAGGTAAAATATTTTTAACAATTATTTTTAGAAAAAAAAAACTACTTTGGATTATAATCTTGATATTTCGATATTCAATGTTTGCCTATTAGTTTTGTTCGGTGTTTGGTGTAAACTATCTAAGAATACTACGGTTATTAATGATTATGAAGGTGCAGAATGTGTTATTGTCTGGGATAATAGCAACCTGAGCTTCTGCCAAGAATGTCATGTATCTGCAACAGGACATAAATAGAGTAGGTGTCGTAGGAGTACTGCATCATGATCTATGCCCGGGAGTAATACGTTTATAAATAAATTTAATAAAAGCAGTTTTGTGTTGCAAAACTTCTTTCACAGCCAACTGCATTCACAAATCTATGTATTGTCACTACCAATTTGTTATTGTCGTAAAATCTATTATTATACAATTTTCTATATTTATATAGTATATCATTTATATTCTATAGTATTGACGTGACCAACCTGTAGCACTCAAAAAAACACCACCTACAAACGAAGGTACTTAAAGTTTGATCCAAAATAACCTCATAAAATTCTCACTTTTTAGAATTCTTTTTATAACTTTCACATAAATTCAAGTCCATCTTAATTAGAAACAAAATAAATAAACAAATGCACAAATTTAAAATATTAAAAAAATTTCGAGTTAACCTTGCGGAAATCGAATCTGGGACCGTCAAAAAAGGATTACTTATTTACGATTACCACCAGACAAGGTGGTGAATTTTAAAAATACTTTTTTTCAATTTTACATATTATTTTCAACTGCGGTTCAACGTAAAAATGCACCGACAATGTTTGTATTTGAAAAAGGGGGTTACTGAACCTATTCGAAAATTTAACTTTTTTTTTTTTTGAAATAAAAAATATTGTTCTCAGATTTTGGAGATCGCTGAATACATTTTCTTAAATCCGAAATTTTCTTGCTTGTATAATGTTAATACTCTAAATCCCAGATATTATCAATCCCGTTAATTACATCAATTTGCTTTATCTCTTATCTCACCCAACTATTATTCACTAGACAATAAAATATCTGATGAAACTTTGTTTACCTGCCTACCGAATGTTAAAAAGTAATTCCAAAAAATTGCTATATATTGCTGTATAATTTATTTACTTACTCGATTTTACGATAAAACGGTAGTAAGAGGCATGGTGCTTCCTTCACCTTCAATTCACTTCCCTACCTTTAAGTCACTATACTAATTGTAAAATAAATCAATGAGACAATAGCTTGCAGTGAAACATGTTTCCTTTCGAGTTGTAGGGAATAGCAAACGATAGGGTGATAGAAATGGTAAGATAAACTTCGGCAAATAGAAAAGGATGCGACAAAGGAAGCCTAGTAATATATTGGAAGTAAATTAACCTTTGATAGACCTTTATTATTATTGAGAAATTAATGATAAGTAAATTAAGGGAAATTTATAATTTATTGCAATAATATTTCGTAATTGTTTTGCACGGAAGCACGACCTGTTAATATGCGTTGTAATAAATTAACGAATATATTGATTAAACCTTTTTTTTATAACTCGTAAACGATATTATCTAAAGACATCTAATTTGACGAAAGTATCGACTAAATACTAAACGGTGATAAAAACGACTCAACTTGTAACAAAAACTAATGCGTATGGGGCATTTGCAAAATTTAATTTTCCAGTTCAGTCGTTTTTATTGCAAAAATGTTGAGTCGCGGTCACTATCCAAATGAATGTTAAGCAACTGGCCGTTTAAAACTACTGATTCGACAACTTTTCTAGGAAAATGTGTTTATTCTTGTTTCCATTAACCAAAAACATTCTAAAAGAGACATTGGTGTTTAAAATTTTGTCGTTTAGCTTCGTAGTAGAGCAAATTAGGTAGTTGATTAGAATTTCGGCAGAGCCGGCTCTTGGTAATTTTCTGTCGGTGCACACCGACTCCTTTTCCAATTAATAAATTCCAGTTTGTAGATGATAATGGAGATATTAAATAATTTTTACGACTTTCTTTTTATATTTCATTTAATTCCGAGGTTAACTTATAAACGTCATTAATAAATTTTAAAAAAATATTAATTAAGGAAAACGTTAAGTTTTCTTTTTCGGTAAATTAAATTAATTCCCACAATTTTTTGATTTATACTGTGGGAATGTAATTGTTTGTCAAAAATCGTTTATTGTATAAAAAAGCAATTAAAGGAGTATAGCATTGCGGTTGTCTACAAATGTAGCTTTGATGTGCAAAGCTTGAAACACATTTAGGTTCGTAATTACATCTTTTTAATATTTCATACTGTGTGCACAAGAAATGTTTGTAATAATAATTATGCATATACGGAAGGAAAATATGATAACGTCTAAAACTAAATTCATTAGTAGATTTTAAAATAGGAATTACCAGCGTAAGCATTCCTTTTCTCATATGCAAATTATTCCTGCAGCTCGCCCAGTCATTAGACGGACATTACTAATTGTGGCTTAGGCGGTGTGCATTTTACGCCTGGATGACAACGTTGCCCTCTTGTACCTACCTACCATTACAACCCTTAAAATATTCCATTTAATTCAATTTTTTAAGAAGCTAATATTTAAATTTTATCTCGAGAAATATTGAAATACTACGAATTTTTCATTCATCATAATTCTTTCAGCTTTCATTCTCCACTGTGCATGTTTTTTAATCTGATGCATTTCGAATATTAATCCGAGATTAACAGCATATGCATTAAAAGTTACATCAATTTTTAGTTTTTCGTACTGAGCATTGCCCGATATTGCACAACCGTAATCCCCTTAATTCGAATATCTCTGGATTTACCTGAAGTTTCGTGAAATCGAGCAATATTTTTGTACGAATTAAAAAATATAGTACATTTTCAAAGTGTTAGGTTGATATATCTGTTGCATGTTTTCACCATTTTTCCCAACATTAATAATTAGCATATTACATTACTTTATTACATGCCAAATGTGTATTATAAGTACCAACATATCG
This sequence comes from Lycocerus yunnanus, assembly GCA_036346125.1. Classification (NCBI taxonomy): domain Eukaryota; kingdom Metazoa; phylum Arthropoda; class Insecta; order Coleoptera; family Cantharidae; genus Lycocerus; species Lycocerus yunnanus. The sequence goes on along the minus strand of JARFIX010000075.1, from coordinate 390,002 downwards.
TATTAGATGACTTATCTACATTTAAATAAATTTGGTATTTAATATTAGCTATAATTTATGTCAGCCAACAGCCATACGTTGTAAAAAAATAAAATCATTGGTGCAAACTAATCAACACCAAAAGATCAAAATTGTAAAGTCAAAGTTATACAAGTAATTAGTGAATCTGATTAACCTCTTTCCAGTCCAATAATAGTATGTCTTACTTTATGACTATAGAACCGTGACTTTATGACTATATACTAGTCATATCCGGTATGGTTGAATGCGCTTCCGATATGCTTAACATTTTTCATTTTTCTTTGAGACTTAAAAAGGCATTGGATAAAGTAAGATGGCAATGCAGCAAATAATCGTCGTTTTTGTTACGTACGTAATAACGAAGCAATTGATTTTAAGTATATTCCAGTTGTTAAACGTAATTAATGTATAATTTATTAATTTATTCAGATATTGTTTCGAACCGAGCGTTAAAATTGCCGATAACGGACGAGATAACGCTTATATACTATTTCTGTAATTATTTTTTACAGCCGCTGTGTTATGATGGGCGACCAACGTTCATTCTCACATGATATAAAAGTTCAATGATTTTTGTTATAATTTAATGATTTTATTTGTTTCCTTAATAAGATTCTTCACTGGAAAGATTATTTTATAAATTAAAATGTTTACACGTGTTAAGTCAATAATCATGAAGTGTCGTTTTGAATATCTACATAATGTAAAATATTCTAATTTTAGCTATCGGTTTGAAATTTTGACGTTTGAAGCATCCAAAAATACTACTACGTACAATCAATTAAGACTTTTTAGCACGGCTTGTTATATTCAAAATAAATTTTAGTTTGACATTGATTGTTCCTAGGAATGCTTATTTTTCATCGTCTTTTGAAATTATATCAGTCATCGATAGGCTCAATAAGCAACTTTCAAGCGTTAAAAATTAAAAATAACAAAAGTTTTCGAATTATCGTTATTATTAGGTGAATGAATGCAACCTTCCGATTTTGAATATTAAATCCAAAATAGTCCAAATTAGGGTTTCTCAACCCCACACTGAGGGGTTTTTGGTTTAAAACATTTTTAGGAACTGAGAATCTCATTAAGGGACGTCTACTAATTACGTGAGGTGTTTTTCTTTAAATTCGGACCCCCCCCCCTTGGTGACATTTAGTAATATGTGGTGGGACCCTCCTCCTTACGTGAAATTTACCCTATAATTTTAACCACACCGGAAACCAGTAATTTTTTACAGTGAATCTGTTATAATAATTTATTAAATTCTCTGAATTATAAAGTTGACGTGAGATTTTCATTGCCCCCCATTTTTAGCTCAAGTAGTTAATAGACATCCCCTTAACCTGTGCTGTGCGTCAGTATTATGTCTTGAAATCAAGAAAAGTACAAATGAAAATAAAAAATAGACATTTAAGCTAAACGAAGGAAAATGATTATGAACTATTTTGTATCCAAAAACGGTCTTCAGCCATCCCCAGTAAATTTTTTAAATATTTCAACAACAAAAATGGTACAAACAAAAATCAGAGATGTACAAACAATCGTAAACGAAGCATATACGATCTAATCCAATTTGAACCCAAAATTGAGAATGGGGAATCATTTAAAGATCATTTTGGATTGATGATATTTTGCATGCATTTCAACCAAAATATATCGCCATGATACTGAGGAAAGCACCGTTTTGGGAAATTTTAGTTACCTTTCATAGATTTGCCAACAATAAATAAGGATGCAATATTCTTATTTGTGTTATGACAAAATGTTTTTAATATTTTTATTAAGTGACCTACTGCTTCGAACCGCAGAAGCGTAATACACTTCATTTTTGAGAAGGTTAACTCGGCAGATTATACCTCGGTGGGTTACCTTTGCTTTCACTTTGAGTTAAATCTGATTTTTAGAATTGGGGGTCACGCACTTAACCCCTAAATTCTATGACCGTTTCTTAACTAGAAGGTCTAGCGAGTAAATACAGTGGAACTTGATTAAGTTATTTTAAGTTAGCCAAAAAAACTTAACCGATAAGAAAATTTTTGTACACATCGCGAAAAAATGTCTTGGGGCGTTGTAAATAGCGGCGTTCGTCGTAGTAAGATTATAAAAAGCAACTTTATGTTTTATAAATTATTAACATATTAAACAACATCGCATTTTACTGTAATTTAAATTTTTATGCAAATTTTATAGATTTAATTTGTTATTGGCCAAATTTTTTTGAAAATTTATTTAGAGCTGGAACATCAGCGTTCGAGTTTGGAGATGTAAAGGGTATTCTATCAGTATAACTCGCAGCTGTGGGTGAATAGAACTTTATCCTAATTTATCTTAAACCGAGGAGAATTCTATATGTTCACCAAAACCCATTTTAAAAAACTTTAACTGTTACAGGGTTTTGGTCGATGATCCATATAAAGTACATATTTAAGAATTCTGAATGTCCTCCTAAATTTTATCTCAATTTTGATTTTTCGCATTGCTTTTTAAATAAGTTACGTAATATTATAAAAATTATCGACTTGGGTATTGCAATTTGTATTATACAATAAACAAGTACAATAATTCTACAAACTGGAAAATTCGAGATGAAAGAAAATTTTATTACCATATTCTATAATACAATGCCATAATATATTTAGTAGATAAAGCATTTATTACTTACATAAAGTACGAGATGAGTAATTTCTTTTATAAAAGAGATAAGTTACCGATGCATAAAAATATAATTTGCTACAGTCAATGTTGCGTTATAGCAATGTTAACAATAATTTTCATCATTAAAATACGATTTTCTGATACGGTTAAACATTACGATATAGATTTGATGTAGTTACCTAAGATGTTTTTACCGATACACCACAAAGACACCCCCAGTTAATTGTTAAAAGTGCGATGATTCAATTCCACCAATTTGGTGATTTATGTATTTTTTTATAATATAGTACTAGTAAGTTTTGTAAGAAAAAACCCAAGATTTCAATAATAATAATATAATTGAAGGTTTCCCTAAAAGTGCCACAATTAAAATTTGTTTACCATAATACTATCATTTCTAATTTTACAGTGTACCTAGTATGTTAATAGTGGTAACATTGAATATGCAATATTATCCAATTTTACAATTGCTAACCTTCAAATTGTTCATGTCAAGAAAATTTCTTACATCTTTAATAATACACCTATCTTTCCAAAAAAATTAGTTAATTAAAGTGTCCAATGTGTCACAAACGGAGCGTCCTTCATAATTACAAATATGTATGATTATCTTAATTTTATAATATTACCTTTCAAAAAATACATTAATTACCCAAAATATAAATATTTTGGAACACGCTAGTAAATAATATGTATTGTATACAATGAAGGTCTAAAAATAAATTAATTGACACTTTTTATTATTATTTAACATTAAAAGGACATACGATTACTCTATTTAATTGTTAAAAAATCCTATTAAAATAAATAGTACTACAACAAAATATTGTTATTATTTTGTTGCAAAATAAGTCATGCAATTGCTAAATTACGAAATTATAATTTTTTCGCATATGTATCAGGTTTCGTTCGCTTAGGAGTTTGTGAAGTGTAAGAGAACAAAACAATAGTTAAATTTTTGATACGCAAATATAAAATAATGCGCATATTAAAATAATTTAAAATTCACCCCTCACTTACCTATCGATATATTTTAATTAGTACTATGCATTTAACGTTTCAGCCCTTGAAGATACCAGCTGGTGAAGGAATACAGGATAAGAAATAACGGGGGTAAAATATTGGCCAAAGTTTCTAACAGCTGTTCTCACTATTAGCTTTGATGATGTATACAAGACCAACTTGTGTCCTTTTTTAACCCTTTCTTATAAACTCAATAAAGAGAGCAAGAAAAAACTTTCGGAGTCTTTAAAATTCAATACAAGCACAGGTTCTTGTATAAGAAATTAACTATGTAGATTATTGGTCCTTATTTCTACTATCATAATTAACATACCCATATATTGGGATCTTATTAAAAAGGTAGATACAGATATACCTTTTAGATCCGGTTTTATTAACATACGTGCATAAATTATTGGAAAATACAATGGTAATTTGTAACGATTCTAATAAGAGTGCATGGGAAATATCAAAGGCTTTTAATGTCGTATACAAAACTAAAATTTGATTTGCAATCTTTGATAATGCATACACTTTCTCACATTGCTCCAACAAATTTAAATTTATAATTAAATTAATTGATTAGCTTCATTTTACCATTCGTTATTTTAAACCGGTTTCAAGAAGTAATATAGCAATTTCATTACCTCGCATAGGGGAATTTTCGCTCAATTCAAAGATTTTCCAAAATGTTAAAAAGAGATTGTTTTATTTCAATAATTCCGTAATACATTTTTAATTTGAAAAAATGGTTTCTTCTATATATTATTTGCTAGTATCAACACAAAAAAGGTAATTCGTTTTAAAAAGTATTCGCATATTTCAGCGACATTAAGGAAAATAACGCACTTTCAAATGTCACGCGTTTATATTTATTTCTTCCAAAGATGGATCGATACACTACAATGAAAATGTTCTAAAATTTTTCGTGATAAATGGCGCTTTTTAAAATTACTAAATTTATGTTATGGAATTATTGTGTTAATTAGCTTGTACGCATAATTCATACGATAGCAACAAATAATTAACGCAGTTGTGTATACTACTAAATAAATGGATCGACAAAACCAACTGTTGTTCAAATTTTTACATTTTGATGATTTCGTGTATAGATAATTTAACGGACACATATTTATATAATTAAATATTTTTCGAACGAAAAACCGAATATTTGAAGTATGTGTATTAAAATTAATTCAATTAAAATAATTAACATTAAAGTAAGCATTACAAAATGTCGCATAAAAAATTAATGTTTTATATCCTGCACGCAAAAAAATTCGCACAAGCTATTTAAAACGTTCAATTTTTAGATTCGGTTTTTACCAATTTAATGACGGACATGAAAATATAGAAAAATATTAATAAGTAAGTGGGTCGTTTTTTGCTTTTAGGCCGGATTATTAAATTAAAGATGTGTGTAGTTTAATTTGACTTCGTACCAGATAAACTGGCCCTTAAGGGAAACGATAATAATGGTTATGAAAGGAGAGCTTTTTGTGAACCTTCATTTTTTGAAATTTTCGGATGGAGACTTAAAATTTAAGATAAACAGAGTAACAAAAGGCATTTGTCATTGCAGTCAACACATTTACCCATTACAAACTTAGAGAACGATTAACAACAGAATAACAATTTTAGTATTTTAGCTTAATACGTATACGTACGAACATATAAAGCGTAGCCTGAAGCACCGCAAATAGAGTATTGCGCAAAATTGAATTAATTCCTGGCTATTTTATTTAGCGTGCTATTACCGAAAGTTAGTTTTGTGCGTAATTATTTACAATTCAATATGTCCCAAGAATCATTAACTTTTGAAATTTGCTACTTCGTTGCCATAAAATAATAATTAAGTTACGGTTTTTTTAACTGCTACACATTAAATCATTTGCTTGAAGTGCAAAAAAAAAGAAAATAATTTAAATTTTAAGTAAATTTCTAGGTTAGGTAATTAAAAATTCATTCGAGTTTTGAGACATAACCTTTTGATAGGCTGGAAACTGTTTAATCTGTTTACAGATGGGTACCTATAAAGAAATTAATAAACATTGAATTGTAAATGATTATTAACAATGCCATTTCTTTTAGAGAAAAGAAACATGGAACCATAAAAAATTGTTTACAGAAACACTAACTAACCAGTTAATTAAATTAAATTTAATTACTCGATGATAATTTTTGACTATCTTATGATGTACACCTTATTCGAATTCCTCTTTACGTGTATTCTAAATATGGGATAAATTAAGCTGTAATATACTTAATTACAATAATAACCTTTAATATAATAAATGGCTGAACAGGTTCACAGATAAAAGCTAAAATATCTAAGTACAATTCAAAAATTCTTAATTTATTAAATAATTTAAGTTGAATAAAAAGTTTACATAATAAATAAATGAGAAAATTATTTAATTAGCCATGATATTGTTGAAATTTAATGAGGAAGTAATAAAATTTAGATATAATAAAAATAATTTTGAATTAATTAAAACCGTCAATAATTATATAAATTGTATAAATTTAATGATATTATTCATACAAAATAAAAATCAAATTGACTACCGAAAAGTATTGCCATTGTGTGAACAGAATCCATTAAAATTTATTTTTCACATAAAAATTTTCGGAAGCTTCAAATTTTATTATTAAAATATTGAAATGATTATGGAAATTCGCTTTTTATTGACTTCTATCGAGTTACGTAAATATAAAAAATAAGGTGAAGATAGAAAAACTAGATTTACTTCAAATTTGCATTTATTGTGATTTATTGAAATAATTATACATAATTGTTATTTTATAACAAATTATAAAAAAATAAAAAACATTTACTAGTAGTAGTATACCAGGATTTGACGTTGATGTTATTGAAAGATCTTAAAATATTCCACAATGTTATACAACAATGGTAAATAATTCAAACTTACCTAATAATTATTGAACAAAAAATATAATATTTATTGTCTACTTTGTAAACAACTATTGAATTTTGGAATTATTAATCACTATTTTATTTATCATTTAATAAGGTCTAGGAATTTCGTAGTGGAACGCTCAATTGTTCATGGTTATTTCAGATACAATTGATTCATCAGCATTGCAAAGAGATTACTAAGAAAATTCATCCATTACTATATTTTGATAATAAAAGAAAAAGGAAGTTTTAAGTAATATTCGAGGTAGGAAGAGATTTATGTAATTTAAAATTAGAAAAGCACGAACACACAAAATAATAATATGCTGCTATGTATAGTACAAATAAAAATAAACATATGGTCACAATATATAAATTTGTCAAAGTTAAGTTGAATTAAGGATTGAAAACTTGAATGCGACATTTCGGAGTATTTCCAAATTTCACTCTTTAATTAACAATCAGCTATCTTCAGATGCAGTAGGTAATTTATATCAAAATTAAAACCAACCATATTACAACAAGAATTTTGAATTTGAATCTGAAATTTAAAAAAGAAAGAAGATTTTTTATGATGAAACTTAATTATTATTGTTTAGAAAATTATATGAGAGCTTTTTAAATTTTTTCGGAATGTATTGTTTACGAAAACGGCCTACTACTTAACGTGGATACCAAAGCACGGTAGGTACAAGAAATTTGGGAGCAGTTGAGATTTACACTTTCACATATATTCGAATTTAAAAAAAAATTGCGAAATTTAACAGTATTGGTTAGTGTTTATTTTATTTTCATCAATCAATTACAATAAAAATTCAATGAAAATTAAAAATATGAAATTAAAATTCACAATTACAATAGGTTTGCGGTTGTTTTTCAATATTTTAGGTAAAAAGCGTGGAAAACGATAAAACAGCTATTGTATTAAGGTTTTTTAGTTTAATATATTTTCTTGCATGTATTATTTTTTTATAAAATAAACAAATGAAGAACGCGAAACATCTTTGTTCCTAAGTACAACCACAATTATTTTGGTTAAGAAAAGAAGAATATTTAAATACACCCAAACTGTGAATGTATGATAAAAATCAAATTAAACAAATTAATTTCCAGTTACTAATTTTTTCTACTTAATTTCGCTTGATTATTATAATAAATTCATTCTTAAGCATATCTATTACGCAAGTTTCTCATTTATATACAAATGCTTATATTCAACAAATTATTTTTGTATTTTAGTGTGATTTTCATGAAAAAAGCAGCAAATTATATTGTTTATAATGTATTCAGACATTCTTAGCTACCACTAAACAAATATTAATATTTGCATTTCCTTTCAGTTATAGTCACTTTGAATACCATGAGAACAATCCAAAATATGCGAATACTTTTTCCTCCATAGGCTCCGTGTATCCTGCAAAATATCAGTTAGTAATCGACAGTCAGAAAAAAGTTTGAGAATATTTTCGCTGTTCTGTGATAATATACTTACATCTGACTATTTTACTCCGCTATCACTCGACCAATGAAATTAAAAATTCAATCAACTGACGATCAAGTTGCAAAGTTCCACTGTACTTTGTGAAATGTTCTGGATAAATATCCTTTGGTGCATTCAATATTGATGAATAATAATTAATAGCTCATCGATATTAAAGTTAGTGCAACCACCAACATCAATCGGCATTTCATAATATAATAATCTGTTTTATGTATTATAGAAGTAGGACTATTTGACGATAAATTCAAAGTAAATTTTAGAACTTAGCTTTGTATTGTTTGCATCACCATTCCTTTTATTTATGAAGTTATGTATCTATATTGTTCAACAAAGCAAATTCTAGTTTAACTTAGCTTTCTTTGTTAATTTTTTTTATTTTTATTGCAAAATTAAAAAAGATAAAGTGGAACTTTTCATAAAACTGTAGGCAATTTAAATATATCAATGAAAATTTATTTACTAGTACTTGTGTCAATAACTGCTACCAGTGTTGGCTCAACACCGGGAATTCGCGGATCAAACAACTGAAACGTAAATTTAAGCAAGCGATTGCAAATATCTGCATCTCAAACCAGAGCTAATGGTATGCTGCTATTTTGACCAGGTTCTGGAGGTCTGTAAAGAGTGTCTACATATATATCGTTCACAATAAACCAATAAAAACACGATAATATATTATAGGTATTAATATATGAGATATATTCCAAAGTTATCAAAAAGCAATGATGAGTTTGCTTTTATTATTTGTTTAACTTACTTTCACTTATTACTGTTATAATAGGTACGTTTAATTGTTGTCATAAAATTTTCCAAATGCATGCAGAAAGTTCAAACCATCAAATTAAACTTTTTAAGTGTTTTTAATTATTCATGCTTCACATTTTACTCTGACACTACAACTTATTTTTAAAAAATTAACATTAAACATGGTAACTTTATTATGGAATATGTGTACCTACTTTAATTACCTTAGTAAATTTAGTCACACTGAAAAAAGTATTCGTATCGTGTAATTTAAAAAACGTATTATGTAGTATGTAACAGGCCAATAAGACGAGGAAGTTCTGCAAGTGTCTTCTAATTATCAATAACCGTCTTTCTAAAAATAAAATTAAATTTTGTGAAATTCTCGTTTAGTTAACTCGAATATTGTTGAGAGAAGACATTTTGACATTAGGAATTGATGAAAACACCGAAAATATATGTACATACTTCAATGTTACATTCAATTGCGTTGTTTAATTAGAATTTCTTATTAGTGACATTTATGCCTGTAGCAAAGTATAATAATAATAACAATTTAGTCAAGGGTTGTTTTTAGTTCGCTCAAAACTCGATTCTCCAAAACAGGACAATAGACAGAAGCGGCGACTTTTGAAATTTACGGTCTTAATGCAATTCTCAATTAGTGGCGTAATAGCTCGGGTGTACACTGTAGTAAATGAACTATTGCAGGCTGGAATTCAGTTTTGTGACCGAAGTCACTGTCACTGTACGATTTATTGGGACCACTTGCTGAATTACTGGTAGAGAGAACATGAGTTATTTTAACTCTCAACGTTTCACCTTTTCAAAAATTTTTATTTCAAATTATCGTCACAATTTATATTTTCAGCTGTTCATAGTTTTCTTTCGCCATATTAAAAATAAATATTTTTTTTAAATCGATTAATCGATTTAACAGAAATGTAAACTAAAATTTTTTTATTTAAAAAAATCCTAATAGCATCGAACCGACACGTTTCGAAAAATATTTATAGTTTTTTAATATGTTATTTATAGAATTCGGTCGTTAGTACAAGTTCGTAACGTATGATAGCACACCTGTTCAATAGCTATTGATGAATACTGACATTTCCGGTATAATATACGTTTTCGGTTGAAGACAGTTTAATTTCTTCGAGTGCAGCAACTGTTTAGTTCATTTGGTTTAGTAAAAAATGTTTTTTCCGTTTTTTTTAGAATAATTAAAATAAATACGATATATAAATTTAAATATTGAAGGTAGATCGTAGGTAACCGAATTCTTGATGAATTTAAGTTATTTAATTCAAAATTTAACTTCACCTTATTTAAAATTAATTAAAAAAATAAATTCTGAATTAGAAGTTTTATTACAGGGAATATGATCTTAGAAATGTGCGGATTATATTATCTAAGTAAAAGATTGTATGTTAATGACAAACCAACTTTTTCAAGTTTAAAATGAGTAAATTATTTTTAATAGTTATTTTTTGATTTTGTAAATAAAGAAATAATTATTTGTAAGAAGTAAATTGCCCTTTATGTCGATTTTCTATCAAAACTGTAAAAGACGTGTTTCTTATAGTCCTGAATATGAAACTGATATGATTTGACAATTATTTGCTTGGCTATTGATTGATATGGTAACGTGAAATTTTTAACAATCAATAGAAAACCTTTCATAATTTTTTTTGTAATCGAACCAACAATCCTAAATAGTTCCTTCGATTGAGTCCAAAGTGGGAATAATAATTAAAGAAATTGCGGAGCTTAAACTTGTACAGAGCGAGAGTTATGAAAAACCTTTTATCCCAAAAAATCCAAAAATCCAAACGCCAAAAAATCTTTAGAAACCTTTTCAATTCCAGATCCATTATATCTGCGCGGGAGAGGGTAAATCGAGGGATTAACTGCTGGTGAAGTTTATTGTACACATCTCATAAAGTACATGAAGTACTTCACGTGGAACATCCTCCAGTGCCTCTGCAACGGGAGATCTTCAATTTACTTCTGATAAAAAATAAACTATTCGATCCGGGGGTCTGGAGGGCGTGGAACACCCTCCAGTGCCTCTGCAACGGAGATCTTCAATTTACTTCTGCTAAAAAATAAACTACTCGATCGGGGGGTCTGGGGAGCGTGGAACACCCTGCAGTGCCTCTGCAACGGGAGATCTTTAGTTTACTTAAGATAAAAATAAACTATTCAATCCGGGGGGTCTGGGGTGTGGAACACCCTCCAGTGCACAAATTTTGGAATGAAGAACATTGCAGAACATGCAGAATCCCCAGACCAAGTAGTTTACTTTTTATCAGAAGTAAACTGAAGATCTCCCGTTGCAGAGGCACTGAGGTGTTCCACACCCCAGACCCCCGGTTTAAATAATTTATTAAAAGTGAATTAATTATTTAAGCATATCTCAAGTTTATTAAAATTAGCTATGGTCAAGTAAATGTGTTTAATTCGTAATTTGACAATTAATTATAAATTGCGTAATTATAAATTCCGTACCCTTTGGGAGGCAGATCTCTGCAACAAAATAAAAAATAAACTACTTAATCCGGGGGGGTCTGGAGGGTGTGGAACACCTTCCAGTGCCTCTGCAACGGAAAATTTTCAGTTTGCTTCTGATAAAAAATAAACTACTCGATCCGGAGGGTGTGGAACACCCTCCAGTGCTCAAATTTTGGAATCTTGGTAAGTCTCTGAAGTACCGATGCAGTACGTGAAATACAATGAAGTATCGATGAATTAGTGATGAAGTACGGTGAATTACTGGCGAAGTACGTGAAGTCCCGTGAATTACTGCTGAATTATATGAAGTACGAAGAAGTATGCAGAATTATCATGAATTACGTGAAGTGTGAAGTTAATTGTACACGATTTCCTCTAGCGGTTGACCCCTTGGGGTAAATCCATAGAATATTTGGTTATTATCATATTTTTATCATCCCAAAAAGTAAAAAATGCAGTTTTTATAAACCTTGAGTGCCCCTCTTTCCAAAAAAATCTTGCCTGGGTTCCTGTCGACATATTTCATTTTTTTGTACTAAGAACAGATCCCACCCTTAATAATAAATAAGTAAAATAGGGTTTTCCTTGTTCGCCGTTGGTGAGCTCTAATCATCTGCCCCTACGATAGAAAGATTACACTTTGCTATTTTTAAATTTGTGAAAATTTAAAATATTTGCGTCTCCCCACTGGGGAAATTCAGATTTTTCAATTAGCCTATCCCGGCAAATATAAATAATTAATCTAAAGTTTTGTTTTTTGGCATAATAATCCAATCGTATTTGGCATCCCTGGGTGCAATTGCGAACTTTTTTTTCAGGTGTGCTAATTTCTATATAAAATCAAAGAACTGGGGCACAGGACGCTATAACATCCGGTTCTTCTGACCAGTCTGCACCTGACTGTATGTGGCATACAGCAGTGTGGTTAAAACATTGTAAACCCTAGCAAAGCAACAATTTTAATCATTTAAATATTATAACCGCCCGATGAGCTTTATACGCAAGCTTATTCCTTTAGTTATTTTGAAATTGAAAATTATAAAAAGTTTAATATTTATTTACCGTATAAATAAAATAAACACATAAGAAACTTGAAAATTTGAAGTGGGTAATTATCAATCGAAGTTACAATTAATCATAATTTTTAAAATATTGTATTGACCTACCCCAATAAATTATAGTGCACCCCACTTGAGTTGTTAATTATTTAGTTATCTCCAAGTGTTTAGTGAAATAATATTATGTAATGTTTGTGCCGAAAGCTTAAGTACGGTAGACAAAACAAGTTCGAGACGAAATTGATCACATTCTTCAATCAATATTAATTAATTCTTAATTAGAAAAAATTTTTGCTTGAAAACTAATTGAAAGATATTAAGAATGATATATAAAGTAAAGAAATGTAATAGATATCCAATTATAGCAACGGAATCGGCCATATGCCTTTGCTAATTGTTATTACTTCGGTCCAATATCTGTTATTGCTTCACAAACGCGGTTTACACAGCAAAATTTAATTTCAATTATGGATAGGTTCGGAGAAAACTCGAAGAAAACTTTTTTGATTTGTCGTTTTGCGCATCAGTAAAAATTATTGCGTGGGTAAATTACGAGCATTTAACCCTTAAGGTTTATATTAATTATTAATTAAAATAAGAAATAAATATTAAGTACACTTGGGTCTTTATTAATTGTTAAAGTGTATTTTAATTATCTTTTCAGGAAACGCAGAAATACATAGTAAATTTGTTTCGTACATTTGTAGCGTTGTGTAAAGCAAATTTAGCAAATTGTAACTAAATTAATACTACACTTGTCGCGTTTTCAATTCCACGACAAGCATTTTGTCGTTTAAAGCGAACTTTGTCTTCAAAATTCAGAAATTGGCAATGAGCTCTAAAACAATTAAAACTAACTCGGAAGGGTTGAATCGAAAAAAAATGGATGATTTGTAGAAATAGGGGTAGCTTCCCTCGATTCTATAAGGCTTTAGTTAATTTTATACCCTCTGATATTTGAACTTTGCCGATTCCAAAATTAATTCTTATCTAAATTTCGATTGCTAATTTATAAAATTGCTCCATTTCCAAACTAATTAACTTATGTTTTTCAAGATAAATAATAATGATCGTTGCCATCAGACAGCGATAAAAAAACACTCGTACATCGAAAAATAGCATTTCGTACTCTAATTCCGCAGAGTGACAATAAATATTGCAGTTCTTCCAAGGAGTACACAGAATTTAAATCCATTTTGTCGTTGTCTACGTGCTATTTACAAAAAAACGAGAAACACATACATTTAATTCCGTGTTAGAAAAGGACGGCCAATGTAGGGGCGTAAGGTTTATCAACAATCATGTAAGATATTTTTCATAAATCTCTTAGGTTGAGGTGTTATATTCGGGACTTGAAATATTGCGTATCGGCGGAAAAATTAAATTCTAAGAAGAAAATTTATGTGTATACCTAAGTTTTAGCTGTATTCTGTATTGTATTTACGTTGCCAAGTTTTTATCAAGGGATGAACAATTTTCAAGATAAACACATTCTACTAAAGAGAATTTTATATTAAAAAGTTACATATTGTTTCATAATGAAATTAATTTTCAAGCCAGATTATTAAATTATAATCTACTAAGAAGAATTTTAAATAAACTCACCTTTTTTAATTTAAAAAATTTATTAGCCACCACCTAAAATGTGTTTTCAACATATTATACATATTAATATTATTATTATTATATTGCAATAATTTTCATTGTCGAAACAAACAAAAATTCAAATTAGACGTCTATTAAAATAGTACCAGCTATACACAACAGTTGAATGCGTAGTAAAGTAACCCTTATAGAAGGTAAGTATAAAAAGCTCACTTACCTGTCTTTTCATGACGAAAGTAAAACCGGCGATCCTATTTCCCTATCATTATAAGGAGCAATTGAAAGAATCCTTTCAAATGGGGTCAAATTCCGACCAAAATCTTCTTTTTTATAGCCTCAAGGACATAACCCATTCAGCACCTTTAATATATCATCTGATCTATTGAACTGGTAAGCTTCTTATTTAAATATCGGTCGCATATTTAAAGTGTGGGACTAAAATTTGCATGTGAGCATCTGGTTTTTACCATAATTTGTTTATTTAAGTATTCAAATATATGTAAGGATATGTATGTTTGCCAACTAAAGAAAGGGTTGAAATATAAGATCTATTGATGTTTGATTTATTAATAGCTTCAGAAGGTAATCCGTGTGAGATTTTTTTTAGAACACTGTCGATTTCGTCTTGAGGCTATAAATTTTATATCGAAAACTCTATGGTTTCTATATTACAGATTATTGCTTTTCTATTTACTTAGTTTTGAATATTTTATTTGGGAACTTGGAAAGTTCAGCCGGTTATTATCGACGGTTAACGGTTGTAATGACGAAAAAATGAAAAAGTGTTGAAAAATTACATGCTTAAAATTTTGTAATTATTGAAGTAGAGTTTACAATTACACGCAAATTTTAATTTTAATTATAAACAATTATAACAGCTTAACTAAAATAAGTTAATATTCTTGTCAAGTTGCTTGTCAAGCTACTAATCAAGTCGTTGGTCAAGCAGTTTGTCACGTCGCTATTATAGCAGCTGCTTATTAACTGTGGAAGTGTTGGAGCATTATGTAGTAAAACATAGTTATATGTTTAGTGAATCTTGCAAATTAAATTCAAGACTGTTTATTATTATTAATTATTGCCAGTGATCTGTGAAAACGACTATATTTTGACGTGTGTAAAATTTGCTATATCATTGCCATCAAAATTTAAATCACTTGCTCGATGTATACTTTTACTTTCTTCCAAAATTATCCAACTCCACATCGACGTGGTCCAAAAATTCTTCACTGCTAAATGTGATTGATGATTATAAAGGAAAAACAGGAAGAAATTATTTAAAGGAGTGCTTGCTCGCTCTTAGTTATTTTGCAAACCAACAATTTTCGGTTACTATTAAATAAATAGAATAGGTAATCCACAATCTATAGCCAAAGAAGCTAATCAAACTTCAAGCACATCGTTTTCTGCACATTGCAAAAGTTTTGGGCATTAAAATTGCTAGATCTTCTACTGTGAAAACTGCCACTGTAAAAGGATACTCGGTTTGAAAACCCATAAAAGCAGAATTCAAAATTGTCTTTAATGGTAGATTTTGGCAACTTAGAGGCCGAACAAAAGTTGTTGTGTTACTGACGTGGATGAGATAAATAAGAAGCTAAAGGCTACCTCACAAAAATAATATCTTCGTTTGGCATGCTCCTGACGGCGTAAATGCACAAAATATAGTTTCAGAATCCGGTTAAAAGTAAACAATATAGTACAAGTACTTACCTCCACTTTGATGGTGTAATGAAAAGTAAATAGTTCAAGTTGAAGTAAATGAATAGCAGTCAAGCTTCTCTTTAAATCAAGAAGTTACAGAATACCCTGTAACCAAGCCTTATCCGAGAGAGAAAGAGGGTCAGCTGCCTCCGATCTCACTTTTAGGTGTAAATTGTAATAAAATTTAATAAAACAAAATGGTTAAATAGTAAATTATCAAATCTTAGCAAAAAGAACTAAATAAAGCCCGCAATGCAAAAATATACTGTTGAATAATATTTGTCAACCGAGAAAATCTCAAACAAATAACCTCAAATCTATCCGATCTAAATCGGAAGTACAATCGAGCTTCTAATCAATTAAAATATCTTAATTTTTTTAATTTAAACTATAACTGCGTGAGCTGCGTCATATTTGCTGCATGGGGTGATTTAAATGTAGTTGCCTTTCAAACCGCTACGTGGAAATTACCTTTTCTTCTAATTTTTAACTTTGCAAAACATATATGTATGACAAAATTAATATTCTGATTTTTTTTAAATTTTTCTAAGTGTTTCAAATTTCTTCAAATAAAAAATGAAAATTTTAAATTTTTTATCAGAGATTATGATAAGATGATCGGGTTAACTGAACGTATAAATTTGTATACTTTCTCTTTCAAGTGTCTTGTCCTGATCGATATGGTATTAGCGGGTGGTAACGATCGGGTAGCCGCCCCAATAAATTTTTATCTGCCCACTTGAAACTTATGTCGCAAAAATTAAAAAATACATTCGAATCAAAAGGTTAATTTTTACTTTATAATAAGTGAAATCCGATCAGAACAAGAAAATGTAACTAAAATAATAATCTATTGGATTATGGTTGACAAATTTGAATCAAATATAATTTCAAAGGTTAATAATATATAATTTCGATTATGGTTGACTTATAAACCTTTACTTCTACAAAATTTCCAAGCAAAACCTTTAAATAAAATTCATTTACACCACCCTTTATTGCTCGTTTCACTCAAAAAAATGTTCACAGCTTAATATGTTTGCTTCGTCATGTTTGCAAACATAAATGAAAAATGAAAATCAAGAAAATGGGTCAATATTTGAATGTGCAGGATTTTTATGTGAAAGAATTTTGAAATTATGACGCCAATCTGTAAGTTGTAGATGTGATTTTTGTAGGGATTGTTCGCCAAGGAAGAAACTGTAAATTTAACTTTAAGTTTTATGTTGAATAAAATATTTTAAAAATACAAGTTCAAGGTTTAATTGTAAGAAAACGGTAACTACTGGTACTAATAGTGAATTTAAAAACAAGTGGCGAAAATGTTTAAAAATCAAAAATGTAAACAAAAATTTCAAAATTCATGAGCAAAAATAAAGTTTAGTAAATTTGGTTCTCAAGTTAAAATTTCAACGCACGGTACAAGAGCCGAATTTTATAAAGGCATTCAAAATTAGCCAGAAATAAGTACGGATGAGAAATTGCATGATAGGTGAAGGGGAGGTAAAGTTTGAATTCGCCAAAAGACCTCAGTGGATCAAATTGAAAAATAGAAAATTTTAGAAGCCATAATTTTGAAAAATTGAATATTGTTAAAAATTAAAAATTGATAGAGCTGTAGTATTCGCGATTATAAAAAAATTTAAATTAAGAAGAAAAATAAACATTTTATGAAGGCAACAAGATTACACTCAAGGAAAACGTGGAGGAAGAACCAAAGAAGGTTAATTGGAAAGATTTTCGACTCGAAACTGTAATTTTACTGAAGCAAAATTATTTGAACTCAAAAAGTAAGAAATTGGTTACAATAGGAAAATGACTAAGAATACAACACAAAATAGTAAAAATTTTAAATATAAAACTTAATTCAAACTTGGGTGACAGTTAAGATACCCGAATCTGGATTTTTACCATTTTTAAGCGGTTTATGAAAGATGAGGGTTTAATTATCAGATAAAAGAAATAAAATTTTCGGTCTGTCCACAAATTTTGGAAAAAAACGGCTTTAAAAATTAATTTGGAACAAAATTTTCTCATTAGCTCTTTTGAACGGTAAGCCCACCCCGAGGGTTAACCGCTGGTGAAGTTTTTGTACACATCTAATGAAGTACATGAAGTACTGGGAGGGAGGTGTAGAACACCTTCCAGTGCACAAATTTTGGAATGAAGAACATTGCAGAACATGCAGAACCCCAGACCGAGTAGTTTACTTTTATCAGAAATAAACTGAAGATCTCCCGTTGCAGAAGCACTGGAGGTGTTCCACACCCCAGACCCCCGGTTTAAATAATTTATTTTTATTAAAAGTGAATTAAATATTTAAGCATATCTCAAGTTTATTAAAATTAACTATGGCCAAGTAAATGTGTTTAATTCGTAATCTGACAATTAATTATAAACTACCTAATTATAAATTCCGTACTCCTGGGAGGTAGATCTCTGCAACAGGAGAGTTCAGTTTACTTCTGATAAAAATAAACTACTTGATCCGGGGCTGGGGGAGTGAAACACCTCTAGTGTCTCTGCAACGGGAGATCTTTAGTTTACTTCTGATAAAATAATCTACTCAATCCGGAGGGTCTGGGGTGTGGAACACCCTCCAGTGCTCAAATTTGGTATTTCTGTAAGTCTCAGAAATTGAAAGTCTCTGATACTGAAAGTATCGATTAATTACTGCTGAATTCTATGAAGGACAAAGAAGTATGGAGAATTATGATGAAGAACGTGAAGTGTGAAGTTAATTGTACACGATTTCCTCTAGCGGTTGACCCTTGGCCCACCCATTGAAATTAAAAATGTTTTGGTGAGAGTTAAGATATCCGAATCTAGATTTTATAACGAATTAAGGAAGATGAGGGTCTAATTAGCAGATAAAAAATAAAATTAGTTTGTCGGATGATAAATTTTGAAAAATACACTTTATGGGTGAATCCGAAGATTGTAAAGGTTGTGTTTGTCAAAACGGCTTGTAGGGGCCGGAGCGTAGCGCCGTACACAATAAAAATATCTCTAGAACTGTCTAACTCAGTAAAGTGTGCATGTTGACACGACAGATATCGGGGAGCAACTGGTAGCTGCTCACCGCTAATCATTGTCGACCCACTTACAGCGCACGGACTGGTGATAGAATGTATTCCATATTTGGCATGCTTATACACATACATGTATTTCTTATGGGAAAATCCTGATTTTTAAATTTATATTGTGGGTTTATTAAAGGACTAACCAAATTCATCCTCACCTCAAAAGATTTTTAAAATAGCCCTCTTCCGTTTGGGGGAGCAATTTCTATAGAAAAAAGTATATTTTCGAGTTTGGGAATCTTAACTCTAGCTCAAACTTGATTAACAACTGCAACAAGTTTAAAAACGATTTAAAACTTTATTCTAACAAATTTCAGAAAAAGCAGTAGTCACAGAAATTATAAAGAATTTACGTTGTAATTTCAAAAATTTTGGTTATTAATATTTCAGAGTATGTAAGTTATTAATTTGATTTTTGTAAGCAATCTACGGGTTTTCTATCTGATCTGAAAACAATTCAGTAATTGCACTTAAGATTACCTACAGATTCCTTGTTTACGTAAAAACGATATTTAGTTTTTATAATTGAACAAAACTTGTACGAATTAAAAATAAAATTTATAATTTTTTTAATTTCAAAAGGGTAGGTATTTCAATTTTTCCTTAAACAAAACCACATTTAAAACTAAACAGCCAATGCCACCTGAGGAACGAAAAGCCGAAGAAACTTCGCTTTCCAAAAAATAAATTTCAATGGTAAGTTTTTTGATTCTGGCGCTTAAATTAACATCATTTAAACAGTAGCAACATCATTCGAACCAAAGCAATATATTTGCAGACCTAGACCAAAGTTTCTAGCACCACCACTGAAGGAAAAAACTATTTTTCCTATGCTTTTAAATTTTAATCACGGAGAGATTACGCATCGAATCGAATTATTATAAAACCGATAAAAATATTACAAATTGATTGTGTAAAATTTAAAAACATTTAACAGTTTGAGGAATTTATCTAATTGAAAAAATTAAACGAAGTGGAACTCTTTTGAGAATAAAAAACACCAATACGTGCTCGTCGGGATCGTTCGTGCGAAACAATTGCTTCTGTGTGGCCAATTTGTGACCAATGATCGATAAGAAATTGAACATTTTTTACGGCAATTAACAAGAATTTTGATCAAAAATGGCTGTGTTGAATGGAAAACTTCAATCGTTTAATTTCTCGTCGTTGTGGTGTCAATTGGCCACCATGATCCCGTGATTTTACACCATTAGATTTTCTGCTTTGGGGACATATTAAATTCAAAGTCTATGCTAATGGTCTACAATCAATTGAAGACTTGAAAACGAATACTAAAAACGTTATTGAAGAGATACAGCCTACATTATGCGAGAGTGGTATATAAAATTTTCTTAAAAGTATCGATAAGGTCATAACTGATTTTTATAAAATAATTTCTTGTTTTTTTATTTATATTACTTTTGCATCTCGATTTGATCACCCTTTATAATGGAGTATTATTATAACATTTAGAAATAATATTTCTAAATTGTAAAAAAGTAAACTTTCAGTTCAGCCTTTCCTCAAATTCCATGATAAAACTAACCAAATTTTTTTGCATCATACAAGCTCCGATTTTTAAGAAAGTAATTCTTAAAGAAAAGTAGGAGCAAGAATCTGTAGTAAAAAGAAAACATGAAAATAATTTTTTATGGTTTGAAAAGAATAAATAAATCTCTAGACATTTTATTTTCTCAAATTGGAACAAATAAATAAAATAACAAACGTGATTTTCCAACCACCTTGGTTTCGGGAGCACAATTTAAAAATGAAATAGAACGTTAAATTGAAAATATTGCTACGCACTTTGAATTTCCGGAAATCATCACAAAGCGATAGCTTCAATTTTGTACCATTCTCGCTTTGTTTCGAAATAATAACCGCTGTTTTAATTAATACCTAAATAATAAAAGCCATAATGTATACATATATTTTAGAAATAATATCTGAGGACATTGTTCTAGTATAAATTTACACATTTCTAGTAGGTACCTAAGCTTATAGTTAATGAATAATAAATAATAGGTCTTTCGTTGAGTACGCTGTAATTCAAACCAAGAGTAAATTTTCTAGTTACTAGGTTATTTAGTGTATTTAACACTTTTGTTGCCAAACAAACATGATACATGTACGGTACCTGTTTACTTTTCTATTATACCGACTATGTACTATATGGTAGAACTTTGTTCTTGAATGATTTTTACAAACAACTGAAATTATAAAGTTAACCATGATGTAGATATTAATTTTCAACATTTCCATTCTCACCAACTCTTAAAATTATTACCCTACTTTGTAGGGTAAAAAAGATACTTAAAACTCAAAATCGATTATCGAATCTATAATGACTCTTAAAATGTATACTTAAGACCGCATAACGTCTCTAACTCTTTAAATATTTAATAGAAAAAACTGTGTCACTTCAGACGGAAACACAAATCCCCATTCATATTGCCTCGCTAATAAGGGCATACCATCCAAAAATTATGTAAATATATCGGGTTTAAAAAATGATGCGAGGTACTGCATGAGTAGACGAGCGAGCAGACCCAGTTGGTCGTTTCGATAAAATAGTGCACCGTATCCTACTATTTTTTAATCGTACTTTTTTAAACGACTCAACCCCTGGTGGATTTTAGTCTTTATTTTAAGAATAAACACGACTGTTTACGGTTCAATACCTTAATATACCTGCCGCTCTATTATGCGCTAAAAGGTTCCATTAGCTATAGTTTTGCTGGGAACGCTTCATACACAAATGTGTTACACTTTTCAACATTGCGTATTTTTCAATGACGTGATACATCAATCAGATTTTTAAAATGCACACCTGGAGTAGACAAATTGCGTTTTCGCTTATTTGAACTTATTATTTTGTGGAAAAAAAACTGGACGGCTGTAAATTTATGTAATAGCAATCTATATAAATTATTTCCATATTTTAAACATTTGCGGTGTGACCTTTTAATTATTTTCAGATTATCCCTGATTGATTTTAAATTATACCCCATATTTTCTTTGACGGTTACAATGTTAACAATGTAACTTGTATTGGAGTCATCAAAAATCGTTTAAGTTTTGAAAAAAAATAAAAATTTTGACCTATTCGGAAACGCCCAAATTCGATACGTCTTTACCATATTTGGAAGACCCAACAAATCTATGATTTTAATAAAATAAAGTATATGTATTCGAAATCGATATGATTGATTGGGCAGCTATGATTTATCAATATTGATTTTGTTTTTGTATAATATGTATGTATGCTTAATGCTGTATTATTTTATTCCATTTTAAATAATTAATATACAGTTTTTCAAATACAACCAGGAGTTCCACATAGCATAGTACCAAATTTGGTATATTTATAATTAAACAATAAGTGTGACTTATTGCCTTTATTTTGCTAAAGTAATATTTATATTTGTTATATAATAAAATAATTTTGTATGGAAAATTAAAAAAATTGCGCGGAATGTAAGAAGCGCGATAACTAAGCACTAAATTGAGCATTAACCACAAATACAACAATCAGTTTATGGTTTCACGTTCGCTATATTACTTTTTATCTATTACATATATTTATTAAATCACTGAAGCTTGAATTTGATTCATGGTCTATTATTTTAAACCTTTAAATTAAACAAAATTAAATTATTTTAAATTACTACAAAGCATTAAAATCAATCATTTTATGTATTTTACGATAGTTATATAATAAATAAAAAAAAAAAATGTCTTGATCGCTTTCTTGCATGTCTTCAATCAATCAATGCATTACATCATCATCAACTTGCAAACATTTTAAATGCCCACAATTCTGAGAAACCAAAAATTTTATACATCGATAGTACATAATATAATAATATGTACTATGTAGTATGTGAAAAATAATTTTTCGATTTCCTTTTCGTGTCCTATAATAAAACCTTGAATGTCCTAAATATTTCGCAATGTATGGTAATACTAATATGCGGAATGGAATGGTAAATTTAATTATATTTTAAGTTAATATATTTTAGAGCGAATAACTTAATAAAGATTTTGTAATTAATTATGAAAAGTTGATAAGTTCATGATTATTACTCGAAATTATAATCAAATTTAAATTACAAATTTTAATTATGTTATTATTATAATTTTAAAATAATCAAGTTTTTTTTCATTCCCCTACATGCACTTTTTTGTGTGGTTTTATTGTTGTGAATTTCATATGGGATCATTTAAACGTGATGGTTACTTTATTTGAGTTTTATACGAATTCGAGAACTATTACAACATTTTTGAAAGTGACAACTCAATGTTGTACTACAATTATTTGTATTATTGTGGCACTGTTTAATTAAGTATATAATTTTTTATTGTTTTTGATCGCAGTAAATATCATTAAAAGGTTATTAAACTATTGCGAAAACTTAATTAACAATCGAAACCCTGATTGGCTTGTTTACGTGATTATTTCATTTACACCTTATCAATTTAAAAAGAATTACTATAATACCTATAGACAATGCAACTCAAACATTTTATTTTTAATTATTGAACAAAACATAGGAAGTGACCCAGACCCCATTTCATTGCAGTAATTACGTCGATTTAAGCACAGTCGATGAATGAATGATTTCTTAACACCATCACACAAAAAGGATACCTGACAATTAAAAAACTTGCAGTGTCCTCCATTATCACGTGGTAATAAAAAAATTAATTATACTTCAAACGGTTTCTATATGTATAATAATCACTCTGTATATTATACCAATCAAAATTAACTGAAACTCTAATTATATTGCTATTTTCTCTCTCTAAAACTTTCTACCGTAATCCACAGAGTTCAACAGTGTTAAAATTTGAAATCATTGCGTTTTTTAAATTTGAAATAGAAAACTTGAACTTTACATTGATGTGTATACTAAGCCGGCCAGAGAGGTGCACTGGATGAAAAGGTCCCCATAAAACAGAGGCTCTTACAGGCAAAGAAATTTAAATTTTAAAATTGAAAACCTGTACTTTCAATTGACAATCAAAAATATTTGCTTTAAAATCATTGAAGGTAAAATTGAAAATTGCTTTTAATTTGTAACTTTCAAATCAGAATTAAAAACGGTCAACTTGAAAGGAGTAAACTCTATTTTACCATAATAATGAAAATTATGATGACTGATACATCATAAAGATGACAAAAGTATCACAGAATAATAACCTAGTATATCTAATGTATTCTTATGAATAATCTATAAATTGCACACCCGCGAATTTGTTTGGCAAACAAATCTTTGTTAAACAATTTTGTTTTGTTACATGAATCGAAAATCATCTTATTCTCAAATTAAATAAATAAAACGTCGACGCCTGTTTAAAAGTAAAACTTTTGATTTTACCTTCAATTTCGTCGACTCGTCGAGTAAGTGTATTTACTGTGATTTTTTTTATTGTACAATCAAAGTATAATAATTGTCTGCCTATGTTTTTTTGTTTTATTAGATAAATTTTGGAAAATTTAAAAATGCAACTCGGCTTAAATATTTTTTATTATGCTCAATAAGTGCTCGTTTTACTCAGGGAAAATGACGGTAAATAAATTTGAGCTCATTTAACACTTATCCCGGTTTCACAAACGTTTAAACTGCGATTAAATTATTTAAGCCTAAATTTAAGCCGAAATCGCAGTTTAAATGTTTGTGAAACCGGGCATTAGTGGATTTGATTGTGTCACTGTTACAAACACGTTGTTATGCAATAAACAGGTTGGTAACTTCTTATCGACAATGGAGCTCTCTTCTTGGTGTAAATGTTACTGTATTAAAATTGAAAACAATAATTATATTTTCTTCTTTCTTTTCCTTAATAGTCTTTTTTGCCCACTGTTTTGCCTAGGCAACTTTCTCGACTAACGACTGCTTATACAGTATGAAGAGTGTGTTGTAAACTTGTTTTATTATTAATTTTAGTAATCATTAACCCATGGGAACTCACGGCTTTACGTGCCTTCCAAAGTACGAAGACAGTTAAAAAAAAGTTAGCAACTCTCTGGATCCAAACCGAAATTCTTAGTGTCAGCAGTTGATTGCTGTAATTGAAGCGAAAGGACTGCCATAATAATAAATTATATTGACTTGTTTTTAATAAGAACTAATAGTTGATTTGTGTTAATTAGTTATTATATTTATGAATTCAAATTTATTTTATACTTTTAGAAGTTTATTTTTATGACGCTGTAACAGAAGGTAAATTTGTAAAATTAGATTCTTGATGATGGATGTTAATGAAGTCAAAATGTAATAAAATCTTACGTAATAAATTATTGTTTATAAAATTGACAATAAATTAAGAAATAATAAAGTTTAAATGTTACGAAAATGATACTATGTGTTTGATTATGGAAAAGATGGTACGTAAAGTTAAATTGTAAAAACGGAAGCAGGATATAATGCAACAAATTAAGAAAAAAATGAATTAATTATTAAGATTAGATTTTCTGTAATTGGGAAATTATAATTATTATGTAAGTTGGAAAATGTTCATATTTCACTAAACTTGTAATTTTTAAAATATTTTATTCAACATGTAATAATTATTATCTAATATTAAAAATCATTATTGAATGGTAATAAATTCCAAGGAATTGATACATTTACTGTGGTTTATACCGATAAACATCGATCAATCGATTAATCGATTTTTATTAAAACTAAAGAAGTTAAAATTTTTAAACAAATTTGAAGAATTTCAATAATCTAACTGACTACTTGTAGTTACCTAATTGTAATTGGTACATCTCGTAAAAAATGTATTGGAAAAACCATAAGATTGCCCGTGCAAATGTCAATGCGTTCCAACGTCTTTACGTCCTTGATCCTTCTATATCTACTATGTATCTACATAGTAGTTTTACTTCATTATCTGCGTACTATTTGATAAAGAAACTGTATCCTTCTTGCTTATCTTAATTTTATTGACTAAGCAGTAAATAATTTTGCAGTTCTTTTTGTTTTTGATGCTTAAAAGTAATTAAATATTATATTCATTACGGTTTCAAAGAAAAATAATAATATTAATTTCTTCATGATATGGAGTATATTACGTGTCAGTTTTTTAATTTGAACGAAATTGTTTCAAATCAAAAATAAGAGTTAAATAGGAAATTGTTAGTTGGATGTCGTACCTAGTATCCCAATTTCCTATTTAACTTGTCAGTGGCGCAACAATGTTAAGGGCATTGGGCAGTGAGCCCCTTAGTTAACTGATTTGTTGCAAAAACTTAGCGTAGCGTTTTAAGGTAAATCCAGTTTCAAACCCGAATCTCGTCTCAATCCGCGACTTTTAGTACGAGCATAAACGTAGCGTACCGATGTTCACCAAAAAGTCAAACTTCTGTAAATTCCATCATTCGTAACCAAAACTTTCGATCGGATTTGTTACGGTCCTATTTGCTAATCAAGATATTTTTGATTATTCGAACATTTCAACAATTTAATTCTATAAAATTCTCTTTTCTCAAAAGATAGATTATAATTTTCGCACCAAAAAAATAATTTAATTTTCCAATAATCTAATTTTCAATTCAAGTATTTGAGATAATTATTGGTCGTTGTATTGGATTTTTATTCTGTACCGACTTTTTGTAAGCAACTTTTGAGAAAATCATCTAAACTTGATTTGAAGAATTTATTCGCCTAGGTTCTAACATTCGGGAAGAATTGATTACCAGTGAAATTGTTAAAAACCTTCCAGCAATATCTTTGAGGGACGATTTTCGATAACTTTAAGACCTGTTAATTTCGAGTTTTAGTTTTTGTGTGCAAAATGATACCTTCTTACTTTTGGAATGCGATTCGAGTTGGTATTTTGTGTTATCGACTCATAGGAGTTTAGCAAAGGCCTCTTTTGTATCCGCCACAATTTATTTATGAAAGATTACCAGTCTCCTGAATCCTGCAGCAGGTTTCCCTATTACTGCCAGATCGGTCTGGCCATAAGATCTTTGTTTGTGCCGTCAGATTTAATTTGTTGTGTCTGTATTAATTTGTTATTTAGTAACATTGCGCGAATTATATTTATTGGGCCGTACCTTGAACGCATTTTTATCGTTCATGAGATAAGTAATTTATCGATTTCTTATTTTTGAACACTGTAACCTGGTTACAGAAGCACGTAGTTATTTTTTGTACGCTGAGTGTACGTACCGAACGCTAATCATATTTGTTATTACATCTCATAATTATTGCTCACATATTATTTTATATCTTTTTTTTTTAGTTTAAAGGTTAACCCAATATTGCGCTCAATTTTATCTCAGAGTTTCATAACAATTAAATATGTTACTAGAACGGATCAGCACTCTTTATTACTCGCGGCATTAGGCCCGATCTTTTCCTGTCCCTTGACAGAAACAAATTCGCAGTTTCTTTGCTGCCTGCTGTTTTTATTTTTGTTTTTGTCAAACCAAATCTTCTTTCTTCGGAGCTTATCACTTATCGCCCCCGAAGAGAGGAACCGACTCTCTGCTTTATCGTTTAGCGTGTTCTGCCTGTACGACCTAGCAAAGGGGCAAGTCTTTTTTGCAAGCCGCCCTTGAGTTTAGCAACTACTCGGTTTATTCTGTCATAATATCTTGGCCATTCCACCGCCAATTAAAATAATAACAGATTGATAAGTCAGAATTTGGTTTTGGTGGTGACCAAGCAATGGTTTTTTGCCCATGTAGGCGAATTAAATTTGTATCGCTGTAAAAGCATTTTCTTCATAATTAAGCATTATTATCATACCAAAGCTCACTGATTAATAATTTTCGTTCTGTTCATTTCAGTATTGGCAGAACATATCCATAACTGAAATGCATTAGAGTGGTTCCACTGTGCCGGGATCTTAACCACAAAGTTTTCTCTATCTTCTTTTGAATTTTTGCCAATGTGTTATCTCGAAACTTATCGTAGAATGGTCTATTTTCGCTAATAAACCTTAACGCAGCAACGGTTCTCGAATTGGAAGGGAAAGCACCCAACATTTTTCGTGAAAAATTTGTAAAAACCACTTAGGTTCGTGAAAGCAAGCAGAAAAACCTGCTTTCTTTGTAGTTATTCGAGAAGGAACTTCTGCTTTTCTAATCTTTAATGTGATTTTTTGAAAATACTGTTAAGGTTCGTAAAAATTTCGCTATGTAGATTATGTATTTTTAATAATATTTTTATTATTATTTTAAATAATTTATTGCGATTTAGATACATATAATGAAAGCTCTCTTGAGCGGACAGCTATGCTCATCAATTTTTTGTTCGCTCAAGAAAGCCTATTTCACTAAAAGATCGTTAAGTTAATCGAGTTTTCACTATACATACTTAGTTTGTTACTGTGAATTTAGAGTCTCTTGGTATTTATAAATTTGGTTTATAATATTTTTTTAAGTTTGGGATGCCATTTATAGATAGTGCACAAAAATGGTGTTATGCTAAATTGCGCTACATTACGTTGCGCTATTTTATTAACGAATTCTGAACCCCAATGCGAGAAATCTCATCGGAGTCTTTTTCGGGTGGTTTTTATGCAATATTTGTTCCCCATGGGTGTTAGTCATAATTCATCACTGACCGGTGGTCAGACGCACCAACCTCAAGTCTTGTAAGTCTACCTTTTTATTGTTTTGCAATTTAGTTTCTTGCCTACATTAAAATTTTTTTAATATTTTTATAGTACATGAAACGTAAACAAAATGCCAGACAGCAAACTTTCGATAAATAGAAAATAATTTTATTTAAGTTTGTTAAATTTTTTTATTTTAAAATTACAGGTTTTGTCGTTACATGGAAGCTGAGGCTATAGTTTTGGCCTCCTTTGAGGGTAACTCAAACGTCTAACTTTTCAAACTCCATCAAAAACTAAACTTGTATAATATAAAGCTATTTTTTGAATTTTTTTCAAAATTTATAATTTCTGCTGATGAATTTGGTACCCCTAAACGCAGGCCCACTTAGCTAATATTCAGGCACTGAATTTTGAATTTTAACGGATATTCAAAATGTTATATCCGGCGATTATTTCTTTCAAAATATTATCTAATTCTGCACCATATTAAAGGCTACTGTTTAACCCCTTTTGGCCAATACAACGAATTTCTTGGTGTGTTCATCTCTACGTTCGCCTACTAAAGCCGATCATCCGGTATGTTGTCACCATTAAAGAAAAACCCTTTCAAGTATTGTATGAAACAAGAGTGTAATCGCTAGTTCAATAAGTGTTCATGTAACCAAATTTAAAATAATAATTTGGGTTTTTTAAAATACACATTTGTGTCTTTGACTATTTTCTTCACGTTATAACATTGCGATAATTTTTTCAAATGGCAACTTATTTTTTTATAGTTTTAGTTCCTCATAGGATAATTGGTTTAAAATTTTTGAAAATAAATCATACTTGTTCTTGAGGCAATGAGGTGTAAAAAGTATTTTTTTTCAAACTTAAGTTTTTCTTTGTACTGCCTAATCATGCGCGGCTCCAAAGTACTTTAGTGGCGCCCGTTGTAAAACTTGAAGTTGATAATGTTAATTTAATATAATAATTATCTTTAATGTTGAAAAACAAAAGTGACTTTTGTAGTTCGTTTGTAATTGTCAAATTCGTTACACTAACTTGTCATTACAAATTTGATCCTGCTTTTGCTCCTTACAAAACAATAAACTATTAAGGTAAATAAAACTTTCCAAAATTGTCTAATTATTGTCAAGTGTGCTAGTCACATCAGGAATTTTTCCGTATCTTCCTCAGCCTGCATTTATAAGCCTCTCTCAGTGTCCCCCAAACCTCTCTGTAAAGGATTGGTTTGGTTCTCCCGAGAGGTTTTGGCAGTTACACACGCCTCACTTGCCAGACGTGTTGGCGTGGAAGACGATCAGAATAAATTTCTTACCCCGGCTCTATTACTTAGCTATTACTTAGTTGCTTATTAATAGTTATTTGTATAACCGAAAAGTAAAAACCCGTATAACCGTTTTTGCATTACCTTATACATTTATGCAGACCCCAATCCGTATAAACAAAACAAAGTTCGTTATAAAACAAAATAATTGATATGGATAACCGCGGAATCCAGAAAACCAAATATTTGAATAATCGAACTGCTGTATACATGTTTTAAGCCAAAGAATTATTTAAAACAAAACATCATCATAACCTAACAAATAATTACACAAATGCACATTTTTTAAAATAAAATTATGCTGGTTAATACATCTCGAAACTTTCTTAACCCTCAAGTATTATCGATAGGTGTTTTGGCACCCCAATCGCCAGTTTTTGCTTTGTATCTTCTAAACTAATTTTTTTACAATTTATTGGTTCCAGCTATTCTTCTACAAGGTAAATATGTTCAATATGGCATAGTTCGATATTATTTATGTTTTTGAAAAAAAATTACCGTTGCGCGTGGGGGTGTCTTAGTACCCCACGATAGTAGTTGCTTTGAACTTTTTTAAAAACTAAAACAAGTTGTAGTTTCATGTGCCGAAAAAAAATGTTTTATTGGTGTCTTCGATGCATCATAATGGAGGAAAATGGAAAATCAGAAATAATTTATTTTTACAACAACACCAAAGAGGGAGTCAACGCATTAGATCAGAAGTGCTTAACATATTCGTGCAAAAGAAGAATCAGACGATGGCCCATGGCCGTATTTGAAGCACTATTAGATATTTCACGTGTGAACAACTACTTTTTTCTCTGGCCACGCCAGAAGAATCGTGCAATATAATTCGGAGAGAGTTTTCTATTAATCTAGGAAAAGAACTTATCAACGACAACATTAAAAAATGATATCGTACAAAAGGACGGCCAAGAGATCTAAAATCAATAAATTATAGGAAACTTAATGGGAATTGATTCGTTAACGCAAGCTGGAGAACATACAGAAAATGTCACATGTGCGATAGAAAAAAAGACCGTAAAGTAGAAACAACCTGTGGTGAAAGTTGCCAAAACATCTGCAGAAAGCACTCGGAAGGAATCACAACATGCTTTGCAAGAAAGATAAAGTATATGTAGTTTGTAGAGTCGAAAGCATTTAATTTGAAAAATATCATTTTCAAAATTTGATGAGAGAATTTTTATTTGTAATGCTAACTCAAATTTTCTCTTACAGATCTCAAGAAGAGAGTTTTGGAAACTTCGAAACAGATGACAACTTTGAAGAAACATGATTTTAATATTTTTAAAATTTTTCAGTTTATACTAAGGTGTGTTTGGGTAATACCGCCCGCTTAACGTATAATTGCTGATAAAAGAAAACAAATAGGGTTAAACTGAAAATTAAAAGCAACTTTTGTACAAAACTATATTTATTCAATAATATTGAAACAAACTTAAAATAAACCTTTCTTTTGTAACAAAAGTGACACTTTAAAAAAAAAAGGGAAAATGGCCGATATTTCCGACCGTCACCGAAATACCGCCCACTAGGACTGGAATATCGCCCATCATAGAAAATCTATGGTAAACAATCTGGACACTGGAATTCTTCTAAATCTTCTTCCGTAAGGCCGACACAATCCTCGTGTACCCAGGACTTGCATTTTGAGCATTGTCTCATATCACTCTGGACATCTTCATTACAAATGGTGCATAGCCAGCTTGGGAAAGAAGTTCATTCTTTGATTTAATCACTGTAATGTTCAAGATATTTATCTTGCTGTTCTGGAATTTTTAGGGTTTTATGTTACCTCGGGGCTGAAGAGAATCAATTTTTGGCTTTGGGATATCGAGTTTTGAAATCTTGTCGTGTTGTTCAGGATAATCAATCCACTTGGAGCAGCCAGGCGTTGGAGCATCATTCTGATATGGAAGAGAATCCTTTGAGCTGGTGAAATCAGGTTTTAAACCAGATAGATGAGCTGTCTGAACTTGATTGGTTCTGTTTATTAAAGAACTTAGAGGAAGATTATCTTCATAAGAAAACTCATCTTCTCGGTTTGTCAGCATAGAAGGTGCGTAGGCAAACTCAGGAATAACGTCTGGGTCGAACGGATAAATGCCAGTAGATCTAAATCCATTTTGAATTGTGGACATTGTCATGGTTTTTTGCCAAACGGGTAAAAAACCAAGGTGGGCGATATTTCAGTCCTTGCTTGTTTTAGTTTTAGAGGTTATATTTTCACTGTATATCACATAAAGACAGGTGGAATCAATACGTAATCTAATCCAACATTCATGAATAACTTACATTCGATTAACTTACCTTATACAAACAAATTTACACCTTGAAAAACCTTAAGATCTAACACGTTAAACTTATAAAAAAGTTTACTCATGTAATTCCACACTGATATCTCAGTAGACAATGCAGATTTGGAATTAGCAAATGTATTAGTCGTTTACCGAGCGGTATAGCAAACTACTACTGTCATTAGCTGATTTATAAAGTGAAGCTTGGCGTCAATTTTGAAATGCCGATATTTCAAGGCGATATTAAAAGACACCTTATACATTTTTCGAAAGCTTATTTTATTATTTAACTTTTAATCAAGTTCAACTTTAACTCAATCGAGGTTTAAGATAAATGTTTGCTTTAAAACCTACGATAACTAAAATTAAAAAAATAAATAAATTATATAATAGCAAAAAAAAGTAAAATCAAATTGTGGGGTGTGAAACACCTCACCGTAGTATAAGTGTAACTTGAAAATACGATGCAACCTGAGGTTAAGTTTACTTACCACTTCAAATTTGCATCTTGGAAAGCACTTTCAAAATTTTACCGATACCAAATTGTGGCGGACAAATTTTTGCTTATGTTCGGCTACGTAAGCTTCGCCTCGCACAGTTTTCTACAAAACAAAGTTATATTTTTAATTCGTACGAATATTTAGTTTCAGAATCTTTTCTCTTTCATTTAGCGGGAAAATTTCGCGTCAAGATTTTAATACAGGCATTGTGACGTGTTCTAGCAGAATATGAAAACGCTGTAGGTAGTACCAAATAATACGTAGAAGTTTTACAAGATTTTTCTAAAGTACATTTTTTTGTAAATCTTTTGATCTTTAGCTTGTTGAATTAGGACGAAAACTACCCGAATGCAAATAAATACATATCTTACGAAAGTGGAGTAAACTATTTTCCGGTTGACCACGATCAAATTCTAAGCCAGTTTCAGTTTGTTGCAGGTTGCAGGATGCTATTGCTCTTTGTGCACAGGTAGGTATTTACTCTTCCATAAGTTTTTAATAGGTTACAACAAAACATTAAAAGAAAAGTAATTCATATTTCGGTTCAGATAAAAATGTATTATTTATTTTGAAAATAAATGTAAACAATATTACAATAAATTTTATAACAGAATTTATTTACTTTCATACCTGTATCCTGTATCCAATTTTACATATTTTGTATAAACAATAAATTGGTATTTACAAAATTCTATTTTGGTTATATTAATTACATAATTAAACCCAAATTTTAAAAATTGCTGAATTAATAATTTTATTGTTTAAAATTTGAGCAGGTAGCAATTTTTTCATTATATTAAATTAATTTTAGCGTACTGTGATAAATTTTAATCAATTGCATATTTGAAGGTAAATGAAAATATTATGAGCGTCATAAAATTGAAAGCCGTAAGATACTAGTGCAAAACTTGCGAAATATCGATTAATTTGTTTCCTACGTATGAAACACTAAACGTCCCGTGTCCTGCACACCGCAGTTCGCACCGACGAGAAAAGTTACAGGTTCATCACTTCTAAAATGAAAATTGTTGAAACAGCTTTTAAGATTTTGTCGCACAAAAATTTGAATTCTCGAGAATGTTTATGTCGAGAAGAAAATTGGTGGGAGTTACTGCAGGAAAGTTAATTTTCATTTTTAATGATTTTCAAAAAAAAAAAAAAAATAATCGAAAATAAAATTTTTCGCTCGACATTCTTATTTTCATGTCGCCGTGGAAATTAAATATAAAATAAAAGGGTTTGATTGCTTTTATTCTTAGCGAGGTGTGATTTACCGCCTTTAACTTTGTATTCCAATTACCGAATGTTAAATGTAATCGATAAAATGAATTATTTAAAAAATTTGGATGATGGCAGGTATTTGCGAGAGTGGATGGGCGAAACTGAAGGAAAAGAATCGACTTAAAATT
Source organism: Lycocerus yunnanus (assembly GCA_036346125.1). Taxonomy (NCBI): domain Eukaryota; kingdom Metazoa; phylum Arthropoda; class Insecta; order Coleoptera; family Cantharidae; genus Lycocerus; species Lycocerus yunnanus. The sequence continues at coordinate 356,077 of JARFIX010000075.1, read as the reverse complement.
ACGAAAACGAAAATGCTTAAATAATTGTAATTGTTTACGTTTTCTTTGGTGACTGGAATAATTATTGCCATTATTATTATTTAAATAAAACAATTCAACTTGTAATTTTGTATTCCGTTTATCTATTTATAATTTGTATTTCTAAACATAAGGTACCTACTTTGAAACGTATTTAACTTTGCGTAACAATCGTTACAGTAATAATTACTGGAACAATTTAATGTCACTTAAAAAATATCGTGTAACGTGGTTTTATTAAAGATTGATGAGAAATCGAAAAACTGGAGGTTAAGATTGGCGCGAGTCGTGTTGAATCTTCCCGAGATGTTGACCCAAACACCTATAGGGATAATGTGTTAGAAATCACTCAAGAAGTATCAGAATTTGAGATCCAGCACATGCGCAAGGACATCATCCCTTAACATCAGTCACAAGAAAAACGAGTTAAAGGGGTAGGGGTACGATTTGCGCACATAGAATATACTTCGATTTTTAACCAAAAAGAATATATCTTAGCCTTTTGCTTCAGTATTGGTCGCCTATGTGGTCGTACATAGAAAAGAGAGAGAAATAGTGCATTGTATCGGTAGGAGTGAAAAGAAGAGTGAGATGCATTTCTTTAAGCTGCCGACAGTTGGCGCCTACGATCAACAAAGGAGGCGGAGTCTTGGATGAAACAGAAGTCACTAAAAGCGGGATGGAATAGGCGCCTACTGTGATGCACCATGCATGCTGTTCTATGAGTCAGTGTTGGGGTGATCATCCCGACGAAGACATGCGAGCGCAGGTTAGCTGATTGTTTGTCAGCGTTTCGTTATCAATTTCGATAATATCATAAAATACAATTAAAAAATTATCCCACGGACTTTTAAACTTTCAAGAAGTGATAATTCAGTGTATTGTTCGACATAACTTATTGTTTTTTTGGTTGTTGTTTATTAATTAAACGTTGGTTCTTCGAGTGACTTCCAGAAGTGCTTCCGAATTTAATTTCTTAAAAGTGACAAAAGCGCGGTGTTTAAAAACTCTTGGAAAATTTCGACGTATTATTAAAGAAAAAGTTAACAGTGACATGTAATTTCTTGTATCGAAAGATAATTATACATTCGACCCGAAATTACTTCTGTGTGAAAGACATTTTCGATCAAAAATTGTGTTTGCGTGCAATAGTTCGATGTATTTCAAACACGCAATCGTTTGAATCGAATTTCTAAGACACAAAAAAGAGCACTTTAGACACGTCAAGTTGGTGTCTGATACATAATCCTCCAACGCCGGGTTTGTGTCATACCCACAGAAAAACACTCATCATTATAATCCAATTATACGTCAATTTTATCGAATCTCTCGAAATTAGCCCGAAGAATATTACCAACAGCCTTCACATTTTAAAAATTATTAAATCGATCAAAGAAACGCACGGAGAGCTTCCAGAGAACTGTTATTGTTGCGCCATCATCGTCGTCAATTATTAGTGTATCAGTGGTGATTATCCATCAAATGGTAAAAATTTTTAATAACCAGTGACTTTTTTTTATTATCATAATAAATACTTGAACGCACGTGACTTTTCAAGTTATTTACAAGTGAAGTGGCGATCTTGTAAAAGGACCGCTCCGTAATCAGTGATGGTGTTTTCGCGGTCGAGTGGTTGATTTGGGTTTAATCCCACCGTCACCACGGCGTTCCTAGCAAAGACCCCAGCTCTTGCGGACATAGAAGAGCGGATCCGCATGCAGCCTACGGCAACGGCTTCCATACCGCCCCCTGCGGATATGGACCTTCAAGCTATGCAATCTATGGATTGGCTTTTTAAAAAAGAAAGGATTTATCTTCTAGCGCAATTTTGGCAGCAGGTGAGCTTTTATCTTTTTTAAACAAGTAAATTACTACTTTACTATTGCAACTTTTATCCTCCCCCAAATGACAAACGTTCTCTCCAACATCGCAAGAATTTTTGTCGACTTTAAAAATTGCTCAAAGCGAAATAAATCTACGAGTAAACAAACAATCGTTAATATAGTAAATTGGTTAGGAATATTAGCGGTATCTTTGGATGAACAAGAATGTGACAACAAAACTTTGAACTACAACGTGCTAACACGTTGTTTAGTACGGTAGAGATCAAACACCAACTTGGCATTCAAACTTCCGAAGTAAACTATTGGAATTTCGACCGGCTGCTATAACTGAATTAACACCTCGTGACCGCGTGCGTACGAGCATTTTGGGGCGATAATGTTGTTCTGTTTGTGTAAATGTTTAGGAAGGCATGAAGTTTATTTGGTTAAATAAGCGATTTTTTAATAAATTATTCTTCGTCCAACTTATTTGCATTTTTGTACTCGAAATTTTCAGTTTTGTGCAAATCGACAATTTTCCTCCAAAATTTTGTTTTTGATTTTCCACTCGGAAAAGTTGTCCCCGAAAAGTAAAAAAATCTGTCGCATTTTTTTAATTATTATTAGTGAAAGGTGGTAGTAGAATTTGTATCAACTATTAGTTTATCTAAACACATAAATAAATTAAGGTTAATCTATACAAAATTAAGATAAATTACATTATTGTCCTTCGAGCTTTATATTATAGGTTTCGTGATAATTTATTTTTAAATTGGATTTTAGAAAAAAATTTGTTTCTTCGAGAAGACCCACATAATAGATTAATAATATTTTCTCATTTGTCAAAGACGAACTAAAAAAAAATTAAATATTGGTAATAAAAATTAAAAGCAATTAATTTCTAAGAGTTCGGATCAAATTTTATGCGGGTGTATTAGGTTAATTATTCTATTTTTCACTAATTTAACTAATAATAAACATTTGGGTGATATTTTTTATAGACAAACTTGTTTAAAAATAATTCGGTTTTAATATCTATACGTTGTTTAGGACCTATTAAGTCCTTAATAAGCACTTACTCAGGCTTAAGTGCGCATATATTTTTAGAGATTGCCCATATAACATTTCATAAAAAATGTCACCAAGTCGTAATTTTATAGTCGAATGGGTGTAAATCGTAGATATATCTTTTATATGTAGGCACCCATTTTTTTAATTGTTTATATACGATCCTGATTATAGCGGCTGTAAATAAACTTTTAAATTTGAAAAGGGACTCCAAAAGTTTATGTCGTAAAATAAACCATTAAAAAGGCTTTAAAATTCTAATTTAGATCGTTTTAAATTTTACTTTTAAATTGTTTATATTTTTGATAAGTTATGTATCAAAGCTAAAAATAAACTACTCGGAAAAAATTGTAATCATCGTGGTTTCCTTTTGTGTAACAGACAATTTACCACTAAAATGATTTGAAATCAGCATTATGTTGATGTGATTCCATGGTGTTGATAAATTCCGCAAGGGGTAACTTGTGGCAGCACCTAACGTGTTTAGTTCACCCTTATAACTTCGTACCTTCTTGTAAACTACGTTTACCCTTACCAAGATACGTTTTCATTTGCAAACTTTCAATTTACATTTTTTAAAAACGCTTAAATTAAAATGGTTTATTTGCAAAAATAAAATCCTTATTACTGTAATTGAATTTTTCTCGCTAATTGTCGATTTGATGAACTAAAATTTATTAACGCAAATTACCAGGTATCCGTTCCTCATATCGCTTCAGAATCATTTCACGCTTCAGTAACATTTTCTCAATATAGATAACGCTGCATGATGTGGCCAATGTAACTAACATACAATGTATTTACAGGAGTTGCACTTAATTAGTATAAATTTAATTAGTATACCCATCTCGTTTTGCTAAAAAATGAAATATCTACTTCACTTTTGTCGGATGAAAATTACGAGAAAATGATGTTTTAACGTAAAAATTCAAGGGCGCCCGTGAAAATACAACAGGTGATGAAGCAATACACGTGATCGTCTTCTAAACGAATTAGAAGAGGTTTAATAACCTTCATTATCGTTATATTTATAATTGTTGGCGAAATTAATTTTTTGCATACCCACACGAATTTTCGAGGAAACTCGCGAAAATTATAATTTTTTTTGCAGTTTTCCGTCCCAGCTAACAGTAAATTAAAACTCATTTGGTTAACGATCAAGTTAAAAAATGGAAACCATTTTATAACATTTTTACGCTTTTTCATACATATCCATCTAAAGTCAAAGATCAAAAGAGTGGGGATATAAAATACATGTCGGAGGGATGTTAGGGGTAAGATTGAGTGGAAGGGGTTAGGGGGTATAAAAGATGAACGTCGAGGCTTTGGCTTAGTTAATCAATAATATTGTATATGTATATACACGGAGATAAAATAATTCTCCATTTCTGACATATTTTAATTATTTACTTTTTTCATATATTATCTCATCAGTCTTATCACCCGAAAATTGAACAACCCGATTATTTCATTTTGCTTTCTCCAAACTCGCCGAATAATATTCGCATATTTTTTTTGTTGCAAATGGAATCGTGAAAATTATTTTTTATAAACTTCGACGACACAATTTTTACACACATACGCAAACAATAAAACATTCATTCGCTTTTTTTAAATTACGGAACTTAGCATTTTTGTATAGTGGTTATTTCAAAAATAAGTTGCCGGATAGCAGCCTACACGAAATATTTCAATTCGAAGTTTTTCTTAATTTTAATGCGCTGACAAGCGCCATCTAGGGTAGAGAACTTTAGCGTTTAAGTTTTCACCACCACCCCTATGAACATCGTTAAATACAATTTACGTTTTTTTGAAACTCCGGTTGTGTTAATAAAAGCTTAAACTTATTTATCAGAGTGCGCGTGCGGCATTCAGGCCGCACAACCTTGACAATCTAGTATAATAAAACAATGCACGAAAAAAAGTCCAAAACATTCAATTGATAATAAACAGATTAGTGTCAACACAGTTAGTAGTAATGAAGTCATTATTGCATTCGATAAAAGATCGAGTGACGGGGGTTCCTTATATTAGTATAGCTGTATTATGCGAAGCGCCGCCGGGATAAAAAAGAAACATTTCGGACAAAAGGGCCTATAGGCAGCCAGTAATGTTTCAGATCTTAACTGCGCATAAATAGACTCGTTACGACGATGAATTTTGTTCCTACATAAACGCATAAATTAATCCGATTAATCGAATCTCGCGATTTTTGCATTTGTAATGGAAAACGCAGCGAAGCCGAGTGTACGCATAAAAAAGGCATATTTAGTCTCAAGTAAAGTTGTGGTAGGGTATCAAAAATAGTCGGTAAACAGTAACATTTCACTGACAAAAGTCAATGTAAATATAATATAAAGAATCGGTAGGTAGCTAAATTTTGGAAATATTTGTGCCGTAGAAGTAAAAGTTATTTTTTTGCAAATGAGCTAATCGCAATATATTTTATGTGAATAACAAAAAGCATCACTTACCGGCAGTACTGAATTAAAATGTATCACTTTGAGCAGCTTTTTGAAATAAAATCTAAAATTTAAAAATTAAAAGAAGAAATTCATCAAAGGTATTTTTTCCGGATTTTGTTTTTTTTGATAAAATTTGATTGTAACGGAAATTTGTAAAATCATATTATGTATCCTGCGCTACACCGAAGGACAGAAATGTGATTATTTTCATTGGTTTGAGAGAAATTTTTAAATGCAATCCAAGTGCAAGTTACAAAAAAGAATTTAGAAGAATTTGAAATTTTAAAATCAATAATATTGCATCAAATAATTAAAAAAATACCACCTCTTACCTAATAGTTGAAATTTCATTTTTAAGTCAATACTTTGTCCAACCTTTTCAAAAAAAAGTATTTTGAGTAGTTTGTAAACGAAGAAAATCTTCAAAAGTTCAGCAAATTATGTTGAATATTGATAGGGTCCATGCATTCCGAGAGCTATGACTTTTGATGTGGAAACTACACGCAAAAAATATGTTCCTACCAGCTAGAATAATGTACTTGTAATTGACCCAATCATCCAATGTTCTTAAATTGAAACAAAATTTAAGAATGTCGTACTTACCTAACATTACAGAAACCAATCAGTAGTGTGATATCCTAAGCTGAGCATGCTTTGTTTAAATTTAAGAATGTTGCCAAGATTGGGTCAATCTGAAGAACGATGGGAATGAATTTCTTTCATAGCTGTTTCTTCCGAAGTTTTACTTAGAAAATCTGCTGAAACATTTTAAAATCGCGAGACTGCAGGTCGAGTTTTTTTAATTATTTCCAAGAATATTGGATTCAAAGCTATCCGACGTTTATTAATTAATTTTCACACCTCGCGGGGTTATAATGTGAACATTATTTTTCAAATGGATGTTAAGCTGCATCTGTCGTGAAAAATCAGGAAATACTATTGGCCGCTAGTATTTGCAGGAAATTATCAGACACGAAGCAGGACAATCAATCTTGCGTATGGTAAATCGTAATAAATTATATAAAATCTTCGAAACGGAAAGTTGCTTCTTATTTTTTTTATGGTCATCACACTTTTGCAGAAGCAAATTTCACGCATTAGCCGAATGTTAGCGCAATCTGCTAATGTTGCCATAAAAATATTAATATGTTGTGTTTGTGCTGAAATTCAGCATGTGTGGTATTGTAGGTAGAATAAGCCGTGCTCGAATCTTGCGCTTTACACGTAGCTGATTAACTGTATTGGGGGGATGTAAAGGGTAACTCAAAAAAAATCGTAAATTTTTCCCGTGTTTCATATTTTAGATTATATAGCTTGCGTTTTTGGTTTTATAAAGCGGCAGATATTTTTTATATGAGCAATTTTATATGGTTAACTCGTTCTTGAAACAATACTTCTGAAAAATGGGAATGTAGTTTGCCTTTCCGAATGTTTTTTATGTTTAAACGTATTCGTGTGAGCAATTCGAGCGTTTCATTTTTTGCGTTTGTTTCAATTTTACTTTGATTTAATCAAAACTGTTAACCCTAATTTATTTTTCTGCCGTTGGTTTCATGAACAGAAACGGCACCAATTGAATAGATTTCATTCAGAAGATTTAAATCGAAAGATGACCTTACCTAAACCGAAGTATTTGTAATATCTTTTTAATTATTATTTCGTGGTCATCTGTTTTAATTTTAACTTTCCACAGGTAATTGTTCAGTTAATGACTTAAGGTGTAGATAATCGTTACCGTAAACAAAGTTGTCTCATCCAAAGAACGTGTTAATTATAAAGCGGCTTGACTGGTTACTTGCAATTATAATTTTCAGTTTCGTTAATGCTTTTCCACAAGTGAACTCCAACTATAATACAGTGAGGCAATTGTAATTTCTTTTATTGTGCGCTATTGCAAACCGACATCCTCTTCGGTTTCGACTGAATATTTAAAAAGCGAATCATCCAGTTTTTATTCTTCGGAAATCTAAAAGGAAATCCTGACCTGGGTTAGAGAGAAATAAAAACACGTTCAAAAGCTTCAATCGTCTTACGCACGTCTACGCGATATCCGGTGTCTTCCTCAATAAAGGGGAACCGATAAAGCCATCAAGAGGATATTTTTTACTCGTTTCTCCCCCATTCAGTGATCGGTAAGTGATCGGGAATTGGGGTAGACGCGGAATTCCCAAGAAGGAAAAAGTTCTCACCTATCCTTTTCTATTCGTCTGCCAATCCAAATTCTTTCTATTTTTTGTTCCAACTTTAACCTACTTTTTTCGTCGAAGCACGAAGGAGTTTTCTTATAATTTGCGAATTTTAATGGTGTAAAATTTATTTCGGGTAAGTAAATAAGAACGTCTCTAACTTAATAGAATAAACTTTGTAAATATTAGCGCAAAAAGGATTTATCTGTCGATAAGACGAATTAAAATACACAAATCGTTTCATAAACCATCCTAGTACGAGTTTTCTCAACCGTTCAAATCACGATTATTGAATAAGTAAAGAATGGAAGAGAACAAAGGATTGTTAAGCAAAAGAAAGACCCTTCTACAATTACGAATTAAAATATTTGATTTACGCTTCGATTATTTAAATTAGGTATTTTGTTATCAAAATTTATACTTATATAAAATAAGTTGGGTTTATTTATTTTTTTTTACTCGAATTATTTCGGTTCACTTTTATGTGTTAGTTTTAGACAATAAAAATCGTGAAAGGACATCGATATGCCATTAGCGATGGATCGTTTATCGTGGTTATAAAAATTATAATTAATCATAAGAAATTCAAAAATAATGGGTCATCGTTTTATTGGAGAGAAGTTGATGATAAGCTTTGCTAATAAAATTTTGTTAGGTAGTATGTTATTCAGTGCATAATTGAATTTCGAGACTGAATGTAAGAATTCCGGATGAATTAACTCTACTTGTCGCCTAAACGTTTCCGAATGTTTAGCGTTTTACCCTTTCTCAGCTATTACTGGCTTACTTATGCACTGATGAGTTTTACAATACTGCAGATTTATTGTTCTTCCTTCAGACGCAATTCCGCACAAGCCGTTCGTTCTCTGGATTTTGGCATATGGCAAATATCTTTTGCAAAAAAGGACGCCAATATGACACGTAGACGTATCGTTTTCCTGATTTCATTTTAGACAGTAAAACTACTCGAGTGAAGTAAAATTCAAGATATTAGATGGATTAATAAGTAATGCCTCAGTTCTTTGTGCTTGTTGGAGACTAACGTAGCAGAGAATTTATGAACGAAAATGAGCAGATGCTACATTTTATTCGATCATCTTCATGTAGGTTTGTTCTTCAGTCTCTTGAGTTTGTAATGTAACTTAGTTTGAGTTTCCAACTTTTAATCAGCTTTCATCTTTGACTTGACATGTTTTCCATTTTTTGCAAATGATCAGGTGCCCGTCGACATTGAAAGTTGTTTGGACCGAGATTACTATTACTATAAGTAAACGATCCACACTTGAAATTTGTTAGTGCACTTATGATAAAGTAAGTTTTTAAAGAAGTACCTACTATAGATACCACAATAGCAAGCTTTGTGTATTATAAACTGGTCAAGTGTAGCCAATAAATGTTAAAATGATTCATTGAGTAGTACTTGATTTAATAAATTGATTAAATCATCCCATCAATAGATGAAACTGTTAAGTCAATTCTCAACCTACGGGAGAATGAGATTGATTGCTTTTCGATCTGTCTTTTAAGTGCCGATGAGTCACACAACAACATCTGTTTCATATAAAATAGTTTTTCAATGAAAATATTTCTCAGCATTGTTTCTTCAATTAATTTATTTTTAATTTAACATCTTCAAGGTTATGTTTCGGGATTATTGTTTTTCACAAATAATCCAACGTTTTGAATTCGACTCGAGGAGAGGTTGGTTATATTATGTATATTTCAAAACAACATTCTTTTGCTGGTAGACAAATTAAACTGCTAATCTTGTGGCTATTTCTAATTCAGTTTTTGATGTAATGTGATACAGTGGAAGTAGGTTATTCGCAGCTGAAAAACGAGTTGGTTCATTTCGTTTTCATTGAATAATAGTCTGAACAATCGAAAGTAAACACTGGCATCAATATTATTTTAAATATATAACAAGGCTTCCTTTGTGATTATATTCACTTCTTAATAGGAATTGGGTTAACTGTTGATTTTGTGTTAACAGCGAAAAAGAACGTCACAAAGTACCTACTTGATAAATTCAATTAAAAACATCAATTGTTATTGAAGGAGGATGTTACCAATACTAATACTAATTGCCCCTTGTATGATATCCTTTCCAAATCATTTATCTAATCTAACTACTTATCTGTCTTTATTCAATCACGGCTGCTGGTATATGGCGAATGAAGACGGAGGTAATGACGGTAAAATAGGAATCAATTGAAAATACGAATGTGTCCCAATAAAAGAGGTAATTCACTGCAGTCATAAATAAATGATTGATGATTAGAAAATTGTGATTGCGTCATATCCGGTGCTGTTTGATGCTAGTACAACGATTGGGAATTAAGAAAATTGCAATCGTAATAAATTTTTGTTTGGCTCAATTAGCGTACATCATTTTCGAGTCCGCAAATTTAAACACGGCACGAAATATTAATTTTTCAAAAGGAAATTTTATTATTTCAAAAATGAAAGATTGTTTTTAACACGTAATCAACCCAAAGATATTAGTTATGATGTCGGCATGCAGTAATTTTCACGAAAATCGATGAATACTTCCAACACGTGAGTTTGACCTCTGAATTTTATTAAACAATTTTCTTTTTCAACTTGCGCGTTCTTTTCGCAACACCCATTGGAATTCAAAAATTAAAATGGAACATCCGTATCTAAAAATGGCATCTTTTTTTGATCAATCGTTAAAATATCATTTGCTGATTGAAGATTTGCATGACTGGAAAATTATGTATGGTTATTGAAAATTGATCAACATTGAACTTTCAAGGATACATACCGGGTAATAACATTTAAACGACTTTTAAAACATTCACAGCGTGCGATTGATTCTTTTCGTTTAAAATTTTTCAAAAAAGACATTTATACGTTTTTAATTACCACCGTCGATAATGGCTTATAATGAATATTTAGCTCCATGTCTCCAACTCGATTAGATGCAAACTTCCTTTTGATAAAAGAAGACGAAGAAGACTCCAAGTTAACATGGTAATAAAAAAAATTAAAAGAGATTTACGTTTGTTTTATTAATTTTTATAGCATTCTCATACTAGAATGCTGTAAATTTTTATTGTTTTACAACATCAGACGAGATGATTGGAATGTATGGGAATTTCGGTTTTTCTAATATCGAACTTTTATTAGTTCAATTTATATTATGCTGGTTGGATACGTCATTTAAAAACTATTGAGACATAATTTTTTTAATATAATATAGAATTTTTTTTTTTCAAGTTGCACTTGTGAACTATCTTTTTCTATCGTTCGCATTTATCTTTAAATTGTGAGAACGAGACATATGTCATGTTGTGTTACTTGAAATTTCAGTAGGGTGTAGGTATATCATAATGGTTTGTGCGTGCAGGCATTCAGTAATCACAAGAAATGCAAGCCTTGCTGCCTTTACGATGGTATTGAGAATCCGATTGAGCCGTTTCATGAAAAAATAATATGATTATTAAAGGATAATTATTGTAAGCTCTATTCGCGGAATATTAATCCGTCTTATCGAGTACGTGTCATATGAAGCTTTTTTACAATGCCATTAAATGAAATTTATAACTTCAATTCAATTAGTAAATTGATTAAATGTAGAATTGGTAACATTTAATATTCAATACAATAACAATAATAAATTTTATTATCAAATTATAGTCATTAACTTACAAATGTATCGATGAACTAATGCCAATTTATTTGATAAGATCTGTGAGTCACTTCATCACAATAACTGCAAGTGTGAATTATATCAGGCTACTTACTTGGCAATGTTTTTAATTAATTAACAGACATTGATCAAATATCTGATGACTTGGTCAATTAAACCGTCTCTCATTATGAATGACACAATAGTTGAATGTTATTGAATTTTTTTTTTTCGAATGGTTTTTCTCCACTCCAAGTTCGCAACTTTTCTTCTCGGGATAGTTTCAAAATGTACCAATCCCACTCCTGCAATCGCAGGTTCTGCCGCCCATGCTGTAGTAGTATTTATATTTATAAGATTAGAAAATTATGGAAAAATGGAACGTGTTTTTGTCCAGGTGTAAAAATTGATTTAAGTGTCTCCGAACGTGTTTTGTAAAAACAACTTCGAGGGGCCATTATTATAATTACCTTCTTTATTTTTGATATTTAATGGAATGTAAGTCAACAAAAATAAATTCGTATTTCTTTGTAATCCAACAATTTTAATTGGTTTTCTTGGCTACATCATTTCTTTAATTGAAAATTGTCAACATCAGTGATTTGTTAGTTTATTAGTTGCAGTAAATTTTTATTCGCAATTGGGTTTTGTTTATCACGAGAATACCTGAGATTTTATTATTTCTATTTATTGTGTACTTAATTTGTTGTTAATCCCAGGCAGAGCAACATTCTTAAAAATCATGCCTCATTTCTCGATATCAACATAATCCAAAGGAGGAGCAACAGAGATAGCTATTCAATGAGAGACGGGATTTCAGCTTCACAGAAAATTATTGAAGCGACCAGACTTTTTCATAACTAATTTTAAAATTAGTTACACTAATTTAATTTTATTATTTTAGTGTAAGTTCCACTATTACAAGTTAAATTACTCATTAGGTATAATGGAAAGATGATGTTTATAGACACTTTTTCATACAATTAATTGAAAATGCTCATGGGAATTGTTTTCTTTATTCATTTACTTTTAATTATTTATGGTTTTAAACTTGCAAACATGTAAGCTCTTTTATAGAACTAAGAAATTTTCAAGCTTGAAATAAGTTTAATTAGCAACCCTCGCTGGTAAAATAAAAGAATTAAATTACAAATTAGCGCCATTAGACCAAATCGATGAGTTGTAGATTACAAAAAACTGTACTTTTTAATAAAGAAATATGTTTAAATGCCAAAACACTTGCCTTAATTGCATGGCTTGATCTTCGCACTTATCTTGGTATGGGGTACATGCAAATCACAACAGGAGGTCTAAGTAAATGAAGTAACTCTCGCCCTTTTTTGTCTCTTTCATAAGGACCAAATTTATTTTTGTGTACTCGTGCACACAAAATGTGTTTTTAACAATCACACATGGTAAAGCTTTTTTTTTTAACAAGTTCGATTTAACATGTATAAATAGCATGGCCCTCATTGCTACAATTTTAACAAGTTCGATACAGAAATTTTTTGTTAGATGAAATCGTGCGATAAAATTGAAAAATATATTTCGATGTATCACACCAAGATACCCTTTATAACGAAGCACATGTGCTTTATTAATATACAAAAATAAATAAAAGACATCACTCGAAGCCATAAAATGTCTCGACATTATGTTTCGATGATATTTTTCATCACAAAGTCGCTGTACGTTCTTGTTGGGTAACTAATTAAGAAAATGCTTCTGATGCTACCATGAGATCGTAACGAATTCTTAAGACAATTTCGAATGGAAAAAAATCAATAGACGGGCCACATCTTTTTTTAAGACGTTCATAATTTTTAAACTTCAACATATGTTAAAAATGCAGGGATCTTAATATGAAGATATCGAAAACACATGTTTACTATCTTATAAATATTTAAAACCAAATGAACCGAATATTAAATTTTTTTTTTTAATTATAGCAGATACATATTATTCGTTGTGATGCACGAAAAAGAAAAATTATTTTTGTTATTAATATTTCAAGAGACTAATGTCCGCCTACAAACTTGAAATTACATATGCACCTAAAAAAAAATTACAATTTTGAACGTCGCGTTGAAAACAATTTTAATTTTAAGGTCAAAAACATCGTGTATAATGAGGTATTCGTGTTGATCAAACAGACTGACTACTGCTCATCGTGGTGTTGTGAGCATTGACTTGTCCTCCACTATTCTCGGCGCAGTTTCGGTTCGAGACTCGTAGATGTTGAAAGAACGCTAGCACCGTTGAGAAATACAATTTATATAAAAACTGGTCATTGCGCGTAACTATAGGATAAAACTATAATAAAATTCGAATTAAGAGTGGGGAGGAAAAAGGGTTATCGAAGTAGGAGGTTCCGATACAGAGACCTCCTTCGACTTCTCCTCCCTTTCATATCTGATACCAGATAGATGCACAGCCTCCAACTTTTACATGCCTTTTGCCTTATTTTTTTGCGCTTCTCGTTTGATTTTAACAACTTGTTTGCATTTGTATATTTATTTATCATCGTCAACAACCTACCGCTCGTTTTCAACCATTATGTTGATGTACTCTGTAATCGAGCATGTTATTTTTTTCTTCGGCTAAAATTTGGGGGGTTTACTCACCTCGATAATAATAATGTTGTGACTTTTATAATTTATACGTGCATAATATAATAACTAATACCAGCAAAAAAACAGTGGCGTGTCCGATAGTTTCAGAACAATAGTGGATGAAAAACATCAAAATAATAAAAATACATAAACAAGCACTTGATATAATTAAAAGATTCAATCTGAAATGTATAGTCTATTATATTTGCTTATACAATCTAGAAGGATTGTTGTTTATTAATCATAATATATACAATAGGTACAATTGAATATCTTTGTCTACTCTTAGATATTATTAAGTATTATTGATGACTTTCGAACAAATCATTTGCATATTTTGCATATTCGAGATAATCCAAACTTCGTAACATATCGATAACTATTTATTTAGTCTGGCGAATCGATAGCTGATAAAATTTTTTCAAACATTCTTGCAAATCGACATCGCGAAGCAAGTTTTCGCCGAAAGGGTTACGACACGTCAAGTTAATTTTGGTAGATAGGTGGAATCGCAATATTGTTGTGGGGCACGTGTTGCTTCAAAATTAGGTGAACATTTTGAGAATCAGCTTAACATAATGTGCACCACGCCTAAACTGAATCATAAACGTAATTTCCATTCAAACACCTACGGGTTGTCTGAATTATCAACCCCCAGAGCGTTTTCCTTCTCGCTTTCGCCTTTACTTCTTAGTTGCTACAATATGAAATCGTAACTTCAAAACCACTTTCAACACCCACACTTTATTAATAGCAGACGACAATAGGATCTTTTTGTATAGACTGATGTATTTTTTCATGTAGGCAGCTTTAAAAACGGCTTTGTGTTTAAATTACGTGGTATAATAGAGCTTGCATCGGTTATGACCAAAAAATACGTCTAATCGTTTTTTAACTTTTAAATTTATAATTTTGAGTTGTTATTTTTACTTGCCTGTCAATTTTTGATATTAAATTGTTACTGTGGATGAACATCGGTTTGGCTATTCATGTAAAACACATCAATTTGTATGACTGACGTATAACCGTTGATTTTCCAATGACAACAACAGGTGTTTTCCGGACCGAACCGTCAATTATTTATTAATAACATCCAAGTGGCTTTATATCGGCTGTTCAATTACTCTTGTAGTCGATTTTGTAGGCTTCATTGCACGATGCGTATTAAGGTTTATACAATTGTTAATTATTACATACATAATATTAACTTTCAAAATCGACTCTCCCCAAAAGGGACCTTTAAAATCGACAAGTTCAAAAATTTTGCTGAACAAGTTACATTGTAACCACTCTGGTGACTTATCAGTTGTTTTAATTATAATCTTACTGTTTCTCATAACTCGATCGCTGACGATGGGAAATTTTTCAAAGCGATAAATCTTGGCAGGTCTTCCTATTACAATTTTTGCGATGCAGTGGCAAATAATGCAGAAATATTAATAGGTGCATGTTGCAGTGTAAAATTACCTGTGTTTATATTTGCATTCTACGTTTCTAACAACTTCTGTTCCAGTTAATATTTAAAAATATGAGCGTGGGATTTATCTTGTGTTTATTTATAATGACTGCAATTGTTTAACTTTACCTATAATTCCCTTGTAATACAAAGTATTTGTTTCTGTTTGCATTTCTTACCAGTTGCGTAATTAGAAATTATTTAAATGTAAGCACGTGAGTATTAAAGTTCCACTGAATAATGCGAGAAATCGAGCGAACATAGTCGAGGCTAACTCAGGATGAGAAACAATCGAATAGGGCACCTGCAACCGCATTCAATTTCATCCATCCAATTCTTCCAGGGGTAGCCGGCTCACACTGAAATAATTGTCGTGTCTTTTCTCAACGATGTTCTGTATTCTTTAATTTTTTTTATCTGAACTGGAGATGTTGAAATAATCTGTTCTCGTTGGTCAGTTGCAGAAACTTCATTTCAGCACTCGAAAATCGTCAAAACTCACCGTGTCGCAAGGAAGTTAATAGTAGTTTACACAACGAATGCCATGGGTTGCTTACAGTGCAATAAATTTATTTCTATGAAGTCGTGCGAAAATTGAACCATTTATAGATTTTTCTATGAAAATTGAAATTTTTCTAAGAAAACACGAAGTTTGATGCACCTTTTCCCACTGAAAATAGCTCTATACTCTGAGTAAGTATTTCCATTTCTGGTTGTACTATCTACTGCCCTTGAATGCCATACCACTCGTACAATCTTCCATTTATCCATTTTAGTCTAATACAATCACGTTGAAAATTTTTTTTTTGACATTCAGTCACTTGTAACGCGATCTGTCGTCACGAGCTGATTACAGTTTATACATTGTCAGTCTGAGAATACTGTATGATGCTGATTATGTTAATTTTAATTAGTTTCAATTATTTATGTTCTCATTTCGTTACAAATTTTTATTTTCATTTCAGGCATTGCGTTAAAATTTAACCGGAATGTAAAAGTGTACTTTTCGCACTTGCCGGAGTAAAGTGAGCACTTTTCACCCCGCAACTTGTACTTAAAAGTATTCAAGTATCTTGATCCTTCATACGAATACGTGGCATTTACTCCTATTAGAATGTCCTTTATTACACTGCAACTTACTTTTTCAAATTCGAATTTAATTATTAAATAGCATGCAAATGAGTTGCGCCCAACAGTGGTATTACTAATGAGAAGCGAGTTTTTGGAACGATTAGGTCGGGTACCTGATTGTGGGCAGTACTTTCCGTTTTTTTTTTCTATCGATTTATTTTTTTATGATATTCCAAATTATTAGGAAATGAAATCATAATTGAATTCCGAAATTAAAATGTATATGGTTTATGGTACATATCAGACAAGAATAAAGCAATATGTGACATCTAATCGTCTCCACTTCCTTTTCCGCTTTATTCACTGTTCATTATTATTAATACTTAATAAAACAAAAACTTAATGAAATCAACAGTTCGATGTATTGTGTCTAAATCAAAGGTATTAAATTACGTCTCTATGCAAATTAAGGCAACTCGTTTTAAACGCAGCTGTCAAACACAACAATAGGTGTCTCTCCTACGCTATTAGTGTATTTAACGTTTAATGAACTATTTGTAGAATTAAGATATAACAACAACAACAACACAAGTACGAAATTTCAATAGGTTCCTTTTTTTAAGTACCAATCGTTCATTTATTCGTTTGTCACCCAATGCGTGATATTTCGAAACGAAATACTCGCCGTTTTTTCTGCATATCCGGATGCAAAAAAAGAGAGTGGAGAGTTCAATGTACACATTTAAAGGTACGTAACGAATAGAAACTAAAGGTATAAATATGAGTATTGAAGTTCAAATTAATTATTATTTGTGAAGCCTTCAATTGTTTAAATTGTATTTTTATGTTAAGTCCGCATGTTCGTTACTGTTATGCAAATGGTACTAAATATGTTTACATGCTTACGCTTTCTGCATAATTTTTTCAAGATTGAGACATTCTCCTACTTAGTGGTAACCCAATATGCTAAGTGCACCACCTTGACTTGATTTTGTAATGTAGGTAATAATTGAAGATTCTTGAATTGTATCGAACCGGATTGATTTGTTACATTTTAATGAAAGTAAGGTTGGATTTAAACAGAGCAGTGCTCGGAAGCTTTCGGTTCCATTAGTATGTTGGTTATCAATTTTTCTTAGGAAGTTATGAGGTTTCGACTATTTTATATTTAAACTATAAGTAATTATTAAAGAAGACGTAAAATATCCCCCAACAGACAAAATATAGTCATAAACATTTCAGTTTTACTTAATAAATACCAGATGCCTCCAAATCAATGCTGTTGGGAACAGAAGACCCTAACGAAAGGTGGTTCATAATCCAGTGAAGCCTCGACTTGTTTAAATTTCAAGTTATCGGCATAAAAAAACTCCCTCTTATAAATTGAAACATACCATATGTTAAATAAGAATATTTTACCAAGTCATTACATTTAAGAAGCATTGCACTTAAATATTTCACTTCGGTAGTTCGTTATTAGTGGATTACATAAAAGTGTGGTGTAAAATCAACAAAACTAAAATGTAGATCAAAGAGCGGCTTGTAAATTAATTGTAGTTTATTTTGATATTTGGAATCGTTGATGTTTGTGCCAATATTAAAATAAACTATAAAGCATTTCTCACCAGTATCATGTTCATGTTTATTTGTTCTTCTCGTTTAATTTTACCAACAGGTTGTGTTTATTTACAAACCTGAAAACTGATAGCAGAGTCAATAGTTTACGGTGTAGGGGATAAACTCCGATTATCTAGTAATTACACGACTTTACATAATGTAAACAGTTTACATAAACAAAATTAATTAAAAAACGTGTCTGACGATGTCTGCGAAAATATTAATATATCGCTTGAATCCTCTCCTTTTTTCAATTTTTCTAGCTACAGGAAAAATAGAAACGGAAACGCCCAAACGATAATTTACATGGAATTGTTATCAAGAAGGTCGTTAACCAGCTATCTATAAATACACTACCTACTAATACAATAATAATTATTATATTATTACGATTATTGAACTTTTTTTTACATTTTTCTCCTTGGATTTGTAAAAATACATCGATTTAATTCTTCGAAACAATCTAAACAAAAACAATTAAAAATTGTATTGAGAAGTGAATCTTCGGACCAAGACTTTCAGCGATTTTCCCAGACGTAAAATGGGGCTCGACGAACATATCAGAAATTCCTAAGGCGAAAAAACAGCTTCTTAAAGATTGACACGAAAAATGTCGAGAATTTCTTGTTAAATGTTTTGGTATAGAACAATAGGTTTTTGAGTATATTTAAATGGTCTGTTATTGTAATATGGGACATTTTTAAATTAGTGCGATCGAAAATGAATTTTTTGTTCAAATAATTGTCGTCACACAACGGTGTCGAGATTGTACAAGTTACCTTTATGTATCGACAGTTATAATATTAAATTTACTTTAGTGTTATAGTCGGCAGCAAATTAACCTTAAGGCCTATTAGTACTTGATCCGTATATTCCTTCCAACTACCGCACATATCCACTTGTGTATTGAAGTTCGTGTAAATGTGGTTTGTGTGGATAACTTTGGTGTTCCGCTGGCAATAATTGCTATACCTATACCACCATTCACCCCTATGCCAATAGGTAACGATTAACACGATTTTGATTGTCAATTAACGCTTTCGTTTGTTTTGAAACTTGTCATTTTTTGACAACTTTTGATCGATTGTTTAAAGTGATTATTATTTTTATTTACAACGTTCGATACCTCCATTCCACGTTAGGATACATCCCGAAGAAGAGGGGAGTTAAAATTTTAAAATACTCATTACGTTTTCCATTTCGCGCGATCGTATATAAGAATCATTATTACTCGGTATCAGCTTCCGAGTTCTGATACCATAAAACAGTGTCTGAGTTTGAATTAAAAATCAAAATATATTGCTTTGCATATATCCCTAGCTAGTTTAATAAGGTAGCAGTCATCAGTGGCGTAACATTCAATTTATAGTCCAATTTTCATTTATTTCACAAACTAGTTTTATTTTACAATTGCGTTATAATTAAGGGTGGGTTTTTAATTAAAAATATTAAACACGAACGGTTAAAATTTACAAGCAACCGATTGCGTTTAGCTATGCAACCATATAACCACCCAATAACGACTATTATTATTATCATCATCGCAAGCTCTGTTGCTCTCTCGGTTTTAGTTTTCTTTTTGTTGTAGTATAATTTTTGTAGCGAATGGCCAAATAATGCACGCCACTGTTTGGAGGATTGGTGGATGAAGCTATTGTTTTTATAATAACATTGAGATATTACACTGTGCGGTATAGAAAGGTACTATGAACATATTTCACGTAATAAGAAGGTTGGGGGAGTGAAAAAGTGAACGCGTTGAATAATAAGATAGCCAAGGAATATAAAACTGAATATAGAAGATCATGTTATTCCTTTTTACTCTGTTAAATTTACATTCATCGCTGATAATTTCTGTCGTTCGCACACGAAAAAACTTAATAACAATTTTCTTTTATTACTATACGCATCTTCGATGCAAGGTTGGTGAGGTATATACGATAATAATCGCTAGATATCAGATACATGTTATTAAATATTCGCAGATATTTCCTTTCCCTCGTATTAAAATCAACCCCCTTTAAAACATATTTAAAAATACCGCCAGAGTGGATTTATTTCACGACGTACCTACTATAAATTTTGATCAAAAATTCAAACAATACCCGACGTTAAGAAAGTCGTTTGTCCTTTCTGAATAAGGTCTACATTCGTCGGTTGAATTTCAAATAGGGTAAGTTAGTCATATATGGGTAGATATTTATCATTTATATTTTGCATATTGGCTGATATGTGGCTGCCCATCTCATATCGCAATCATTTTGCTCACTCGCCCTGTTGTTTTATTATTTAACCTCACTTATTTTTAGTTCGTCAAAATGTATTTTGCGCCCTCAAATTTCGACGTTGTTATTAAAATTTTGTATTAAGCAATATTTATTATCGAAAAGTATTGAACCTTCAAGTTCTAATTAATCATTATCTAATTACATCCGACGTAGTTCCCCGCTCTTTTACTCGATATTAATGATATTTGACGGGTTTGCTAAGACAAAGGCAAATCAATATCATTTTCCACATCTCAATAATTACGTTTCTTATATAAGTTAACACAATTTGGTTTTGTAAATTTCTTTACGTCATTATCGACGATTACTTTAGCAACAGTTAAATGTAAAGCATACAAGAAAAGGAGAGAAAACTATTAAACTCTCATCAAAACCATTACTTGCTACAAATAAGGATCAATAAGAGACATTCAAAGACTTTGGTTTTAGCAAATCATTATCTGAAATGTAAAGCTGAAGTGAAGGATTGGTTTGAAAAGGACTTTGAATATTTTGAATTTGAAGTGCTTTTCAATATTTTAAGATTACCGCAGTTGTACGTTGCGTAAAATTCGTCGTGCGTTACTTTCACGTTTTTCGTCGATTTTCTGCCGCCTTATTTGTCTTGATAATTATTGAATCGCCACAATCGGCAATTTTGCATTGTGAAAATTTAAATAAATTAGAGTAATTTAATTTTGGTTTAAAAGTTAAGTGAAAACGTAGATTAAACTTTATCAGAACGTAGTAAAACGTCGAGAAAGGGTGGAGAGACAAGGGCTGATATAAAAGGGTTAGCAGTAGTAAAATAAGAGTAGGAGAGCCCCTAGCATCACTAATTAGTTATCAAAGAGTTGCGACTAGTGACAAAATTCAGTGCTATGAGGGTTTATTTTGAGGAACACGAGCAGTTTATGACACTTCTGATCGAACACAACAGAATGTCTGTTTATTCTTTTCAATTAAATGTCTCCACAAAAGGAACATTAAGGTTTGACCATCTCTTTTCCATTTGTTAAACAAGAGTTTGACGATGCGTTTTGGACTAAAACGGAAGCAATAAAAATTAAGCAGTAGCAAAAATATTTGTCTTCCGTTTGAAGTATGGAAGTAGCTGTTGGTTGGTTTCTCTTATGGTAGTAAGTATTTACACTGGAAAGCCAATATTGACAGTGCTGCTTGATTTTTTTTTTATTAAAACAAGCAAACTTACGTGATTTCTAATTTTCGTAATTGAAATGAGATAGGGACGTTAATAATTTATTAGATATTTGTTGCATTATACTAGAAGATTATCGTCGTTTAGACTCGAAGAGAAATTTCGTTTTGTAAAGTACTATCGCGACTAATTTTCTAATAGAAGAGCTCAAATGCAGTAATCTAAGACGAAACTTTAACAAAATGAGAACTAATCTGTTTTAAATTCAGTACATGAGACAACTAAAATATATGTACAGTTCCGATAGCAAAATCCGGCGCTTTGACGAAATTTAACTTATGAAAAAGCTATGCAGTGTTTCATGGAAGAGGAAAGTTCTCTAAAATGTTAATACTCGAACTAGAGAGAGACGAGCTATTTACGCGTAAATCAAAAACTTCCGCGTACATATAGCAACTCTAGAAGGGATTAATAAAATTAACAGATAGAATTACTTCAGTCAGATATCGTACGAGGCACTGTGTTACTTTTGCGATATATTTTCCTCTTTCTTCGTTGCACCCTCTGATTTCTAAATTTCATAAGCCACTAGAACGAGATGAAGGCATAATTTGCTTTAGCGTATAGGAAAGTCGTCCTAATGGAATAAGCGGAGATCGCTGTAGTGGAATTCACTAATACAAAGTGCGGCAATACGATTTAGTACTGAATTTTAGTCCAACTATTAACTTTGTTAGCATCAGAAATTTTGGATTATATGCACCGACGTCTACTAAATATCTCTAAAACTTAAATCATATTAAACAATCTCCATGCACTTATGTACCTAGGACATCTTTTTCCAAAATAAATCCCATCTCGCCTACCGCTAAATCGCATCTCTCAAATCTATGTATGTCATTTCTCTGCGGTATTATTCGAAAACTATTCCAACACTCGATGGCTGGACTCGTCAATGGAGTCCTTTTTATCACGAAAACGACTGCATGCATTTCCAAAGCGAGAGAGAGAATTCGCTTACTCCAAAACCTACATGTTATAGGTAGTAGGTAGTACGCATACATAGAGATGAAATAATCGTCTGATTCCAACGTGGTATGAATCGACAACTTTACGATTTTGAAATAGCATACCTAGATTTCATTAAAACGTGAGCGGGCGAATTAGTACTCCAGATCCAAAATCTAATAATAAACTATCTCAAGTTGCAATTAATGAAGTAATGCCCGGATATTTCAATATAAATTCCACTCGATTATTTGTCACGCTTCGAAAATTATTTGAGATTTTGATTAAACAAAAACCTTTGAGCATCGTCAATGTATACCGTACTATGATATCGAAGTATACCTACTTCAAGTTGGGTTAATTTTATTATCGATGTACAAGCTGGGTTTTCTTTTCTGCGTTGGAAAGTATTATTTCAAGAATTTTCATTTCTTGAGATTGAAACGGACGGAAGCGATTGCGATTGACTCGAGATTTATTTCTTAAAAATCGTTGAGAGATTAATTTTAAAAATAATAAACTTGATGGCAGTCTCTAAAGGGATTCTTTAATATAGGGTTGAAGTAAAAGGAGTACGGGGGTGGTTACTTAGTTAATTAACAGATGTGATTACTAATAAAGTTATCGGGTGCCTTTAAGCGGATTCCCTTTCAAAACTTTTACCTAATTAAACAGCTAGCGACAATTTTTATTTTGATTTTATATAAATTTAACTTTTTATATTCTTTTCAGACTGGTTATTTACTAATGACTTTTTACAAACCAAAAGTTTTCAAAGTCTTGCTTCTAATTAATGTTCAAAATACCTACCTACTAATAGAAATGAATTCAAAAATAGAAATCAATGCTATTCATTCGGTTTGGTGGGTTACTTTTATATTTTTCTAAAGGAGTTATTGGTCCCAAGTAGACATTTCCTATCGTTTTTTATACCGCGTGTGACATCTGGAACGTCGATCGTATAAAGCAGCCAGCTCCTCGAACATGTCTACAGGATATGAGATTTAAATCATTGGTTTAGGATTGCCTGTGAAAAGACAAAATTACCTAATACCGAAATTTTTCTTTTCCAAAAGCAGAATTTAACGCCAAGCAATTAAAAATTTTGATATGAAGCCATGGATTTCTATTTGTGTAGAAAAAGAAGCCTATAAGTTGGCAACCTTACTCTTCTAATTAACATTCTTTACCTTTGTTAAAGTTAACTATTTTTCTACACAGTGGATACTTTCTCAGGTGCAACGAATATGACATAAATTAAAAACTTCTATATTTAATTTCTTTGTTTATTATAACAATATTTTATGTCTGAGGAAATTCCGCAATATAATCAATTTCAACAATTGAATTGAATTTTAAAAAACTAAATATAAAATATGTATCTTTCCTGGCATCAAAATTTCCACGCGAATGACTATGCACCTATATTTACCACGAACGTTCAACCATATACTATATGACAATCACCAACTGATATGATAATTACTTCTAGTACAATGTAATTTTATTACACGTATTTTTATTCTTCTCACATCACCACCACAATCATTAAATTGAAAAACTAGTTAATCCTATCAAAAACTATCCGCTATTAAATCTGCATTCTGGTATGTACATATAAATTCAATGCGCCTCACTTATTTTCAATTTGGAAAGATGAAAAACGAAATCGCATAATTTTGTTACTACTGCGACATTTAGTATGCAGGATAAGGTAAACGACGAACACCGTTTGTTATTATTTTTTTTCAGTGTGGCGGAAAATTAATTGTTATTAAAACGAACCAATTCCACTGTGACTCATTAATTACACACTTGTGGTAAAAAAACTGCATTTTTAACAATGTATTACGTTACACCATGAAACATTTGAAACTAAAATTAGATCTTTTTTTTTCCAGAGAGCGACCCTTGCCGAAAAGGAAGTTACTACTTTGAAGGAACAATTAGCCACCGGTAACTCAGGTTGTGATACAAAAGAAGGAAACATGGATAAACCAAATTTTGAAAACGAACTCGCTGCCAAAGATAAAGAAGTAAGTTTTTTCATTTCATTATTTTAAATTAGGGAAAGCATGCACCAAAACAAAAAATTCCTGATATCTTTTGAATGAATGTATTTTCATAATTAACAGCTGGGAAAATTAACATCTGTACTATTTAGAAACAAGTATAGACAATGATCTTTGTTAACATGCCGAAAAATTCAATTAATACTTCAAAACTGATTTCCGAACTTGAATTCATCGTTTATAGATTCTCAACTTGGTGTTTTTTCGCAACATCTTAAGTAGGATTAGTTCAACGTTCGGGAATTTTCAACACGTCCACTGCTACTCTCTCGTTCTATGCGATAGGATTTTGCAAGTACGCGGACGAATGTTTAGGGAAAACCATACAATTTTTCTGTTATGGATACACTTGTTATATAAACCGATTACCAACAAAGAAGCGGGAAATAAATCACTTTAGGGGAATTTTTACAGGTTTTATAGCATTATCGGTGATCTTTACCTCTTCGTTCACTATCAATTCGCACACTTGAATTAGACATTTTCACGGTGTTTAACATGTTTGAGTGTTTAAAATCCAATTTAAAATTGACATTTTCTGTACGTTTGAATACAACAATGCAGTTTAAAGTGTACATACACCGTGTTGCATTTTTTTTTATTGATAAATCAATCTACAAATTTTAATTTTGTTCTAAAATTCTAAACAAAGTTGGAATAATTTTAAAAGGACCGACATTATGTGTATTAATTCAAACTGACCGATCCCACGTTAATTGTTGTACATCACAGACCTACGAGCAAAGTGTGCCAAAATGAGACAAGGCACTTGTAACAACAAGAGCAGTTCCAATTTCTGAAAAATTGAAGTGAAACATTTTCAGTTACTATAATATGTGTGCGGTCGAGTTGACTTAAAAGTTCCAAGTTTGATTTCTAGTCAACTTATACTAGCTAAAGCTGGACGCAATTTCCCAATCCTGTGTAAGCGACTGTGGGGTTCAAATGTAAAAACTTTTTAAAGTTTGGAATCGACAACCAGATTTATGCCAATTTTTTTCACTTATTGATGAATCTTCATGTATGTGAATTTGAAGTTAAATTGACAAATAACCAATCAGATGACAACAAAACAAATAAATCAATCATCTAATTGGTTATTTCGTTAAGTTAACCCGAAGTTGTGGTCAAAAGGTTATAGTCGGGTCCAAATTTACTTATCGATTTTTTGGAGTTGTTTAACGAATCTCCATTTCCATAATGGTCACCATGTTGATGAATATAATATGTAAATCCTCTTACTTAAAATTTAAGATTAATTAAAATTGTTACTTTTAAATTATTGTGAAGTTTTTTACACAAATCTTTTCGTGCCACGGCTGTTGTCCATGGTCGAAATTATAAAATTGTTTGATAATTTGCTGCTTTATCGTCTAATAAGCAAATTAAATGACTTGTCATTTATTATTCGTATGAACAATGAGTAATAATTAATTTCCAAAAGACCGATCCCAATTATAGGAAATAAAAAATCTAGGACTGTTTTGAATGATTGAAATAAGTCCCCAAGACCTAATTCTGAACGTGGAATCTGAACCACAGCACGGATAATTTTTTTAACTGATGAAATTCGAACTCGGGATGTTTTGATTTAAATTCCCCTAGATCAAACTACTTAAATTGTTCTACTTATGTTATTCTGACTAATTTGTGATAAAAGTAGATGTGAATCTTATACAGAAAAAAGAGAGAAACAACGATTTTGTGAATAAAAAGTGGTTCTGAAAACTGTATTTTGTATCTCGGCGGTTAGGTAAAAGGAACTTGAGTAAAAAAACTGCATTTTTGAGTTATTACTACCAAAACTTTATTTTAAATTCTACATTTTAAAATTAAGAATTAGAAAATTGCAAATACAATAAACTTATTTATATGTTTATTTCTTCAGGTATAAAAGTAACAAATACGTCAACAACTCAACAAACATAAATATTTCCGACTATAAAATATAAATATGTGGTATTATAAACTAAAGTCCATGTAAAATTCGGTGAGGTAGTCCTATTCCCACATATAAATTTTTATTTTATTAAAATTCAAAGACGGACAATAATCATGTTTTTTGCTTCTACCGAAAATTGTGTTTCTTTACTAAGTTGCCATTACCTAACCGCAGATGTACGTACATATATCGACCAGTTTTTACTTTACCACCAATTTACTTCCAGGAGTAGTCTAATTGTTGTTTTTCCAATTAGTAATTTTATAAGTCAAACACAAATAATTGGAATTTGAGCCAACATTCGTTAACTAACTTTTCTCGTCTTCAAATCAGTGGATACTGGTTCGATCGCCTTTTTTCAGTAGGGTTTGCCAGTTGTACTGGCAGTTTAATCAAGATATCTATCTCGGTCAATTAATATCAAGATTTGGTTACATGACATGGCCCTCCAATTCTCCCCATTTGAATACTGCTGCTTTTTTTCTGCGATAGGGCTGTCTAAAATAGAAAATACGTCCCGTGCAATTCGTAGTTTTGAAGATATAGGGCAAATGCAAAATTTCTATATTGAGGAAGAAATACAGTAGATAATTAAATTAATAATACGTAAATTTATTAGAAGACCAAAACGGAAGGTCGATCGATGGGGAAGTCTGCAACCTTACTGCAGGACCATTCCAGTTGTCTGTAGTCCATCCTTGAAAACGTAAAATTCGAAGCATTTTAGCTCGTAAGAAAATCCTGGTTTGGAATTTTCGAGAGTTCTGAAACGTAATCTCCAAACTTTTAAAGTTTATCGGGTAGTTGATTCATTTCTGATTTTTTTTTAAAACAAAAACTTTGAAGAACGATACATGCATAATATCGTGAGTCGGAACGATAAACCAACTTTTTAATGGGATCTACTTACTGAAGGCGATTTAGCCGTAAGTTTTTCAATTGTGAGTAATATTATCGGGAAAATGGAGTTGAATAGCCATGAATAAAAATTATAAGTAAATATTTTTTGGTATAGTTGATGTTTCATGATCTAGAAACCTCATATATAAAGCTTATCTAAATAAGCATCAAAAACAAAGTAATAAATTTATGAGAATTGCGTTAACTTTAACAGTCTACTTATGTATTTGCCCTTTACGTATAATTTATATTAATCCCCAAGTATTCCGTATATTTGTAATAAGTATTTCTGGCTTATCATGTTTGATCGCGATAACAAACATAGAACGGGACATTTTAGAATGTTGCTAACTTCTTAGTGCTTTATTTCACTTATTATTGCATGTTAACATTCTTCGAATTTATAAATCGTACTCAAAATGTCTGAAAGCCAATTTATATTACGCTCAAGTAGCACAAAATTTGTTAAATTATCATTCACCACCAAATGTAATCGAAACATTAGCACTCATTTTGAATGAGGTTATTGTTAGAACTCATTTTACTTGCTCTTTTGAGTTTCTAGTCGAACCATTTAAAATTTTGTTATAGCTCAACAACGACGATTAACTCTTTAGACATTTACAAATTATCTTTCTACTATTTTTATCTAACTCGACTCCAACATTTCAAAAATATAAGTATAATATATGAATTATTATGTATTTCCAAACGATCCCAACGCCGATATCATCGGATCTTTTTTTTTTCTCAAAATACTCTTGGTGCCTTGGTGGTCGTTTGCCGTAACTATGGGTTTGTTGTAATTGCGTTTTAGCGGTGACGACAAAAATGTGTTACCGGAAACTTATCAAGGTTCGAGCAAGTACATTAGAACCGATTTAAAAATCGTAATAAAGACAATCAATTAAACACACCCACTCGTTATAAGGCGTGAATAACAAGAAAATTCACTTAGATATTATGAAATGGCAGAATTAATCGTTATATCCTCGTTTATGGTGTATGGCTTTTTTTTTATAATATATTTATAGGCAGGCACATCGTTATACATAATCAAGTCATTTGAAAATTTAATGTTGCACCAATAGATTATTCAATCCGTTTTATTGCATCTTTAATATGAATTTGCATACAGGTGAACGTGCATAATAATTCACGATGTACATTTATTAATTAAATTGGCATTACTAACCCATGTTAATCGTTAATTTTATATTTTCATATCTTGGCATATTTTAGCAGCATTAATAAACGATGCTTGAAAGTAGGAGATAGATGAAGAGGCATCGTACAAATATCTCCATTGAAATTATATGGTATTTATAAATATCGGAGACAGTCACCCTAAACGTTTCTCAAAATAGTTCATTGGATTAAGTATCGAGTTTTTATAATGTGACTAAATGTTTATTTGAGTTGGCTCCTTTATATTTGTGCCTTAATAACGATCAAATTGACAATTTGGATGCGCGAATTAGATGGTACGATAATGGAGCGTTGGGCCAATATAACATTTTTTGTCGACAAGCGTCGACTATACTAACTTAATAGTTGCGATAATTTAAAATTACAAAAACAAAAAAAAATTACAATTTGTTCGGGTTAGTTTTGCAACCCCAACAACGTCAGTGAATGTATAATGAGGGATCTGAAATCACGCGAAGCTTTTGCTTGTATTTTATCGTTTAAGATAACGCCAGCGTATCGAATTTATGTCAAGAGCGTTGTGGAAAACCGTCTCGATACAAAGAAAACACCGTTATTAATTACTACCCGATTTTCAATTATTCTTTTTTTGTGCGGTGGTTAATTATTTGCTTCAGCAAAAATTACTTTGATGTTGTGCACCAGCGGCATGTACTTGAACCCAACCAAAGCTCAGCAAAATTAATTTGTAATTAATTACTATTTCAATTTTAATTTCATAAAGAACGTCGTCTGAAAAGTACGTTCGGAACGAAACGTTTACGAGTTATTCAATCGAATTGTATTATTTCCGATCGATAATTTGTGCCAACGAACTTGATACCTTATCGTTACTAATTCGTCAAAGACATGTAATAACGGAAACGGAAACAAATAATTTTATCGAATTTCTTATCAACTTTTGTCATTGTTTGGTCGTATTTTTTAACATTACACATATGCATGAAACAAACGAATTTTGCATTAACAAATGACTTGCGAACGGATGTGTTTAATGGACTATTCTAGTGAAGTTAGAAACTCTATATTGATGAGGGTATTTACATTTTTATTGTGAAGTACTTTAAAAATGCCTTTACTATTATTGCATTCATGCATATTCAATAATTTTTAACTGCTTTATTACTACAACATTATCCTTTGTAAATATATCGATGATGGCGCACGCTTCTCCTATTTTACCCTTCGTCCAGCGTAATGGGGAAAATTTGAAAAACTTTTTAAATCAGCAAATTATTGACCAAATTATTTAGGTGGAAAATAACACAGCACAAAAAATGCTAAATTATACCGTCTTTACGGAAACAAAACAAAGAATTATATTTAAAAATATGAAAATTCAGCAAACTGACTAATGAGTCTTTTCTCTGTAGTGTAAAATACATTTTTCATAAACCGTATTATTAGTCGTCTTCGTTCCTTTGCTAATGTTGCAACGTTTTCCTCTTCGTGACACCGGTGTATACGTAAAGTTATTCCTATATCAAAATATTCTAATGTGATCCGTTTTTAACACAAAATACTCTTGGCATCGATACAAATATAGATTTCTGTAAGTAAATATGTACTAATGAAAAATATTTTTCGTCTTTGTTTTTATTTTGGAACTTTTGGAGCGAGATACAGTTAGTTTGGTGGGCGATAAATTTAGAAAATGCTCTGCGACACTATATAGGTATTTTTACAAAATTATTTAATTTTATTTTCAATAAGCGATCGTTTTTGTCTTTTTCTCTTCAAAGCTTCTTATGTGTGATGCCGCTGGAAGAAAACGGAGCGTGTTTATTAATGTGTTATTTTTGTAATGTGTTTGTCAGGTTTTTTTATTTTACTAATTTGCTATGAAGTAATTAGTCGTTTCTTTGACCTCTTCGTTTCACTAACGCTCGTCTAGTTTCTAATAGATACCCATTTTTGCATTTTCACGTTATCGCGCGTAATTTTCGGTACCTGTTAACATGATTATGTAAACAATGAATACTTTCACAAGTAACTGATATTTCACTTTTGAACTCAAAATACAATAATCCTCCAGCACATAATACCTAAAAGCTTTTAATGAATATGGATTTTGGCCCCTAAAAGTGACGTACCTGTATATAAGATAAATGTATTGTCTTTCTCGCATTCATTTGCCCCATTGTATAATTTCTCTAATTTATTACTTCATATCAAGTTCCCATGCCGAGCCTTATATCCATCGGCGAACCCTTTCATCTCTACCCCCACCATTCTTTTAACCCCCACCCTTTTATTCATCGGCAATGATATTTGAACGAGCACTCGACGTCTGTTATGTAACTCGAACAAAGCATTAATAAAAATTTAATTTTATAATTTCACATATATATCTATCTATCTATCTATCGAAAGTTAATATACCAATAATCATGTATGAGCACACGAGGAAGCAATTAGTAGGTATCATGTGTGTTTTTTAGTTTTATTTAAAAAACGCACCCCCAGAAGCAGTAGTTTCGTTACATCACACGTTTTTAATCTTTCCGAAGTATTTAAAGAATAAAAACCATTTCGTATTTGAAAACGCACTTTAACGCAGATATCGTTACCGTACTCATTATTAATAATGGTATTCGGCTATTAACATGACCCGTCTTTGTCAACCTTCTGGTTAAGTATCATTTCTTCCTACTCCACCAAATGAATTCACTTGATGCCTTTAATATATCATCATATTAATTTTTTTGTAAATAAAAATGTAGAAAATATCTCTCTGTCAAAAAGGTGTTTTTTAAATTAATATATTTTATTTTAATAATTAACAAAATATAATATTTAATAGCACTACAACACTGTAATAGCGTTCGTTATGATAATATACTTATCAATTAGTGTGCGGTCTCGGTTAAATGACCAAAATTTTGTATGTCACTATCTCATTTAAGCGATAACTAAAATGCACTTGAACTCTCGAAAAAAAGACACGAACCCCGTTGCTGTCTTGCGGAGCGCCCGTCCAGCGATATATTTGCACAATTTTATTTTTAACTGCCAATCCGTTGTTGATAATACGATATAAACAATAATATAATTAATTATAAAATTGATATAATTTTTTATTGCTCTTTTATTTAAATTTGTTTTTATGAAAGCCACAAATAATGTTTCGTTTTAGTGTTTTTTTTTATAAAATAATAATAATAGCATATTCGTGTTAATTTAATTGAGCACCTGTCATTATTATGGAATTACGTAATAGGGATCGGTCATTAAATTCGGCTTTTTAAAATAATTTTCATTAATATAAAATTGTTTTGATTTTTGTGAAGTAATAGTATCTGTAATTTATATTATTTGGTTTCCTAATATAATAATTATTATATCGATTGCATAATATGTTTAATTAAACTTGGTTTTTTTTATATAAAAATATTGGTATACGTATAAGATATTTGGAATATCTAGTTAATAGGTCATAGTACTAATAAATAATAAGTAATAAAATCGAAGAATATATTGATACTTAATTTTATCTTTGACTTCTTTGATCTGTCCAGAAATACTACACTGTTATTTTGTGAAATACACTTTTTTAGTTATATTACATCAATTTGTACAAAATTAATTTGATATTAAAATCAACTCTTATAATCTATAAAATTTATTTACGAATACGAAAACCTTGAAAATATCGACCTGTGTTGTAAATTCAAGAATAATTAATTACAGTTTGAATTAATCGAGACTCTCGCTTCTTCTAATTGCAATTTGAAGACTCTTAAATATTTTTACAATGTACTGAATTATGTATTAAATATTTTAACATTTGTGCGATATTATTGCAAACACTTATTTGAAAATTAATTTTTAACAGTGTACCAAAAAACTTGAGGTTATCGAAGTTCCTTCATTACTTTACGTTCGATTAGGAATAAAAATTTATATCAGTTGCTGATTTTTAATATTGGTTTTTAATTAGTTGTGTGCTCGTGCTTCCATATACTCATTTTTTTACACATTCAGGTAGGATAATCATAAAATCATGTTTATATTTTTCCATCCTGTTGGATCGAAATCTACCTTTTTCGCATTATAATAATATATTTAATTAAAATTGCATATTATTTTTTTTTTGATAAATCCAATGGCATGCGCAATTAAATACTATAAATAATTGCTAATATTGCAACACATCAGGACGACGACGAGATCCTCCCTCAGGGTGGCTTTCAAATGTAATACATTTACAAAAAACATAAAACATCTTCAATTAAAAAGTTGTCTTGTTTTTATCCCTCACAGCTATAAATCAATTTGTTAAGTCATCGGCAACCACGCTTATCCTGCGCTTTCATATAATGAAAAAATGCAAATTATGAGATACTAAATTTTGATATTAATTTTACAGCTGATTATTTTCCTTATCTCTTCGTGGTTACTGCGAGAGACACTTGCTCACAAACAAAGCAATTTTTTTTGTCGAAAAGTGGAAGTAATCACAACAAATGTGACGTTTTTTTTAGGGATTAAGGATATTGCACGGTTCTCAAGTCATACCACTGTAAAATAGTAATCGCGATGATTTCAAACAATGACTTGCCTTCTCCCTTCATGACGAGATATTTGCATGCTATACTCCGTGATTGGATCTTATATTAAGGGACATTTGATAGCATTAGAAAAGAGAATAGACGCTATTCTACTAATTGCAATGTGTCCCCATAGAGCCGTTATTGTTAAATGTCTTCTCGTTTCGATTTGTGATTGTATTTTTAAATTAAAAAAACGGGAGCTTTGTTTTTCTAATACACTTAATTGATTTATTTTTTTTGAACATTTCTTACAGCTTGGATTACAAGAATCATTTTGGCTACTATTCAACGGTTAAAAAAATTACAAGTTCTCAGCCAAGGTTCAGCTTAATTTGTATTATGATGTACACTGGCATTATAATAACGACGACCTTCTGTGGAATTTAACTTGATTCATTGATATTTCATTACCGAGAAGAATTATTAAAGCTTGTGGCTTATTTCTAATTCCATTGACCACTAACGATCAACCTCGTACAGTTTTGATGATTTATTTCTTGGACTCGGGACGCATCAGTAAATTTTCTATGATTTTTTAATCAATCACGTTACGGATCCTTTGTGGTGATATTGTAAATCGCGAAATTATCGTGATTAGACATTGGAACCCGAATTCTTTGTTTGCCGAAAGTTGAGTGCACCTTGTGATTTTAAATATTGTGTATTCAAGTTTGGAGAAACGTTAACAAGTCATATTCGTTTACCTCGCTTAATGACCAAAAAATTGTACGCATCTATTAAAACATCAGATTTATAAAAATAGTCTAATTTACCGCAGGCCAACAAAAATTGTCTTTATCAAAATTCAACAATGCATGAAATTTTTTTGGTTGTTCTTGTTATTTTTTTTGTGTTCACGTGGGGGAGATGTGAATACGTTTTTATGTGGATGAACAATGATGGATGTAAATTATTGGCATGATTTCGTGATTTTCACATGAAAAACCATGTAAGTAACAGAAATTTCATATTGGTCCATTAAATCGAATAAAGAACAGGATTTATGGTGACGTCACTTAATGACCTTAGAATTATAAATATTTAATAATAATAAAAACGAATGGTGCTACTTATAATTGATGATTTCCTCGCTTTCCACAAAGGACTTGACGAAGATTCTTTTTTTTTTTTTTATAAAATACTGCAGGCACCTCTCTGAATACAATTAACCCATTCTCTTGTATTTCTTGGTCATTTGAACTTAATAGACTATCATTTATTATAAATATATTGGATTTTGTGGGATGAAAACGTTTTGTGTTACTAATTTAATCCTGACAGTAAAAATATTGCAGGTTGATCACTTTATTTTATTTAATTGCCACTATTAATAATAATAGTAGCAACTATATAACAGACGTTTTCTTCTCCTTTTTGTTTCGAATTATAATAAAATTTTATGTATACGAAAATAAAAATTATCGAACATCTTTCTGTCTACACTTGAAGTTATGTTTTGTTCCAACCAAAAATATGCAGGTAATTAAGAGTATTCCAAGTTGCTTTTGGAAGCGATCCAACATAAAAATATTACCTCTAAAACGTTATTGTATTTAGAGAAACGAATTTGTGTCAGTAAAATTTGTGGAATTCTGCAGCATTTATGACAATTAGATAGCATTTGGAAACAAAAGACATGAAACAACTAAAAGCAGTCTTAAAGCAAATTAAGATCTGCACCAATCCATAGGCAAAATCCCTCGAGTGTCATCCCAATAGATTGAATCAAAATGGCTGCCATTGCACGCATAATTACTCCATCTCGCATACTCAATCCGAACTTCGGTCCTAAATCTCGAATTACTATGGGGAATCTCATGCTTAGGCACCTGAAATACGTGATTTGCTTTCGGTTAATGTTTACAATTTACTCTATAGCTCTTGATTTTGAAATAAAAGGAAGCCTTACCCCCTGCGACGTTTATTGTTTTACAATATTATTTCGCCAACGAGGAAAGTGTTCAATAACTTTTTATGTCGCGATAACAACGTCGTCGTCGTCGACGACTTAAAATTTTTCAAGCTTTTCCAGCAGAAAATACCTTTTACGAAGTTGTGGGTTACGAGCAACAGGTTTGAAGCTCTCTTTTTATTTTGCTCTACGCAACAAGGACCTTGTAAAGACGTTCGTGGTTTCCGAGTGTTAATGACTCTTGAAAAAATTAATTATTAATGCTATCATATGTTTTGGCGATTTCATAAATTTAATGCGGTAATTAAAATAGAAATAATTTTGCTATATGTTGGTTATTAAAAACAATTTGGTGTAAAATATAATTGCTGTAGTCATTATCCAAATACTTATTAAACAGACCAAGACATTTGTTCGGTTTGGTTTTAGAAGAATTGAAATAATTTGTCATTAATTTAGGTAAAATGCAGGTGCCTCATTTGCTATGACTGATTGCCTGTGTTCTCATCACGCTTGGATGCACGCCACTGCATACGTGAACTTCTTATATATGCGTGTGTACGAGAAACTTTTGTCTATTGTTAAAACGAATTAATATTCGAAACATATAAAACGGTTCTTAAGATACATAAAGTTGTCTAAATTTCAATTATAATTGATTTAAAATTGATTGAGTACTTACCATCAAATTTCATCTCTTACTGTAGCGACTTAAGAAATTAATTACCATTCGAGTAATGCACTCAAATTAGTTTCAAGATATTACAGTGACGTATTTGTGTTAAGATTCTTAAAGCCGAACAAAACAGATTGAAATGTTCAATTATAAAATGTTCTCATTGGAATTGGAAATCGTCAAAACTAATTACGCTGGTCGCTTTTTACCTATCTTATTAAGAATTTTCCCCGATATTTCCCCTTTCATTCATTAGCTCGAACATAATAAACTTTGCATTTAAATATTCTTATCGAATAGAAACACCACGATTAGGATACTAACAGCCGAAATCTTTTAGAGAATTATTAAAAATATATTTGTTTCCGTTGTCATCTGCATCTTGAGCCGAAAATACGAACGCAAAGGGATAAGAAATCAAAGTGGGGATTAAGATTCTTCCTAATTACTCCAATTAAAATGGCTGACTTATTTTAACGATTGAGGAACGTTTTGGTAAATTGATTTGGTTATTGGCTCATTCTTGAAAATTAGATTTTCCTTTTACTTTACTCGAATTTATTTCCCGCTAATTTTTGCGGAGTGTTTTTAAGTTAATCGCATCTTTTTATGCTAATCTTATAAAGTCATTTTTGTTAAATATCCAATACCGGAAAAGTTTTTTTCTTATTAAGAAAATTTGATTTTCGTGGCGTCGAAAACTATCAAAAACACTTTCCAGCAGTTTTGGAAACGTATCAATTGATTAAGTTTGACAAGTTTTTCGAGTTCTCTAATTGAGAGGCTTTTAAAATGTAACGATGAACAATGCTTTTTGAATAATTTTATGTAAAAATTTGTCAATTACGCTGTCAATATTGAAAATTTAGAAAAGCAAATGCTTACGAATTAAACGCACGTACTTTAAATCCGAAATCAAGCGAATATAATCATCAATACCTTCAGGATATACAAATGTCGAAACAAAGAGACCATGACAATTTGCGAGCTGGAGTTGAAATTATGCCCACTGCGAGCCGGAACGATCACAGTCTCACTAAGATTATGAATGTTTAATATTGAAGGCATTTACGTTATTGGAAATCTCAAAATTTGATTTAGCCGCAAAACTAAGCCGCTTTGATTTGTTTTGCTAGGTATTGAAAACGGATTGCTGTATGCATTCTAAGCGTCTGTTGTATTACACGATTTTGATGGAAGTTGACAAAGGAATTCTCTATAGGATACTTAATTGATTTATGTAACGGGTATATTCCTATTGATATTTCAAATTTTATTTTTGCATACTTTTTTTAACCTAACTCGATAAACTGTAATTAACTTTGACGAATCAATAATTTATTTCTTTTTGAGCTGGAAAAATTTTGCCAAAACTTTATTAACAATCTGTTTTTTTTTATAAATCTTTCTTTAAAAGTCGCAAATTATTTCCAATGGGACCAATTTGAGCAATTTATCGATACGGTGCAACCTTTATAATTCGAACCTGCACTAAAATGTTAATTTCTTTTATTATTATCAAAGTGTTTCGATCACGTCACGATCCGGTAATTCGAATTTTGAATAATAGATGTTGCACTGTAGTAGTGTGAATCAAAAAAAATATTCACGGTACGGTAACCACTTCCAGCATGATTTTTATTACATAAAAATGTTTTAACCGTTTCCCAATTTATTGTTAGTGCTAGTTTTTGGTATAATTTTATTTAAAAAAAATTTAATTAACTTATCTATATTTGTATAAATTGCATGATTATGATAATAAAATTTTTAATGACCGCACATATCAAATACTAATAATAGTTAAAATTTTAGTTTGTTCCCATCATTTTAAAATCTTAATTAAATTCCTTTGTTGAAAAAAAAATTAATTCGAAATAGTTATGCAAGTAGACGTTGCAATAATAAAAAGTTTTCACCGATCAATTTGGTTTTTGTCAACGACACATTCATTAATATTCATTTTTATTACCATAAATAAGTAACGTGCCATCTATTTATATTGTCCATATAGCTATGTCTCTACAATTAACTTTTATCAGATTGTGTTTATTAGAAATTCATTTTATAAGCATAATTTTAGTAATTCATCACTTTTTTTTTTCTGAAAAGTTGTAATTTTGACAATCAGGTTTTTATTTTTCAGAAGTTGGACGGTTTGAAAGTTAAACTTCCAAGAGCGAAGAAGGAAGTAAACTTTACAGCAAGTTGTTAGAGTTTGATTTGAATCGAATCGAGTAGATCTAATTTAAACATTATATCACGTATTTTATCCCAATCAGTCAGTTCCCTAGTAAAAGGGTGAGTTTCCATATAGCTTAATCACCTCCCCATCCCTCTGTACGTCTAAGCTCCCAATAATCAATAATTATACTCAAATATAAAGAGAAAACGAGACTACCGAATGCTGATTTGCTAGCGCTAATGAGTCAGAGTAAGACAACTAATCACTTATTCCTTGTGAAAGGGAGACGGATGGTCGTTGTTTCGCCTTCCTCTTGCTTGGTCTGTACTGTAGCCATCCACTTTACATTCAGATCCGATTCTGAGTTCCAATACTGCATGAATCATATGCGGCTTTAATTAGTTTTTCAAAACTCGAACCTTTCGTTCGGCTTTTCATTGGAATTTCGAAAACTTTCATAATCGATCAACTCTCATTAACGTGCTTAATTATTAATTAAGTAACATTTTTCTTTTTTATTTTGGTCCTTCAAATTACGATCTAATAAAATAAAATTTATGGGTTTATTACTCCAATATGATTAAAATTTTTGAGCCGAACTAAAAATTATTTTAAAATAGCATGTTCGCCAAACGAAATATATTAAGAAAGTTGGGTGAAATTTTAACCATTTTCCTATTTCGATATAATCAAGTCAGAAATGTTAATTTCAAGTTTATGTACTTGGAGATCATAACTCAGAATTGAATGAATGAATATCGGCTCCATGGAAAATGAGAACATGCAACGCTGCTAAAACAATTTGCTCACATTTATATTTCGGCTTCGGTTCTCAGTTTTCCCTTTATTCCTCACACCCCTTGTTACTGACAATTAGAATGATACCGGCTAAGTCTGAGCACAATCGATTGATTGGGTGGCCCATCTCTTTTCCACACGTGATGGATGACTTATTTATTTCTCGCTCGAACATATGCAGATTCATTTGTAGGATTTGCCTACCGCAGTTGAAAATGTACGTGCTTTTACATTTTAAGATAATGTGTGCGAGCTTTTTAAGCTTTGAAGAGAGCTTTTTCCATTTTCTCTTGGACTCTTTTTTATTTTTTCTATTATACACCATTATGCTTTCGTAGTTTTCGATTTTATTCCGTTATTATTTTTTAAACCCCTAAATAAAATTTCGATATTAAGAAAGTGCTTATGTAACAAAACCATTGCTTTCCCTGCTTGATGAACTAAAATGTATTGCAGAACGAGATACGAAAAGCCTCTAGAGAAAACTCGCTCAAAGGGTTACTTTATAGCAAAGGGGGCGAAGTAAAATTTGGATATGCAGATCATGTTCTCGTAAATATAGAATCGAATCGGTTAATTTTATTGGTTTTGATTTTTCGAATTATTTTCCTCTCGTAAATTATGCACTTAATAATTTTCACAACTAATCGATGGAAAGCGTCCTTAAAACTTTAACCGATGCCAAATTCGTGCGGGCCTCTTCTTTTTTTTTTATTTTACTTTTTGTTTTGATCCAACTTTATTTCGTGTAAATTCTAAACCAATTTATTAATGTTCAAGGAAAACAACTTCGGTTATGTAAAATACAAATAATAATCAATTTAACATCAGGAAACGACGTATTATTCGATTTTAATCGGTACGAGGAGGTTTCGAATAGTACCTACCAACATGTGTTGGATAATTTTGAATATATTTTGAAAGAGCAGGTGAAACTTTTTTTTTCGACGAGATGTCCCACGTCGGGATGGCATATTGCATTGACCTCTCGTTTTGTTTACCTTTTGAAAATAGGTTGATTGCTATTAATAATTTTGTCTTCTTAAAAAAAAACATGTCTGGTTTGATTTACACCTCTTATTTGTCTGATAATTAATTCGGAGCACACATCTTGTTTTATTACTCTTTACATTACGCGCATAAAGAGCTTATCAGTTATAATTATTCGTTATCTACAGATATTCGTTAATATCTGAAGATATTTTTTCTTAAACAAATAACGAAATGTTTGATTTTCGTAGAAGAATTATTTAAAGCCCATTATAAAATACACCAACGTGTTTTAATTTTTTGTGTACGTTAGCTCCAGTGTGTGCACTTTAGCTTTAGTGTAAAATAATAATTGTAATGTTTTATCGAAAAAAATAATCCGAGATTAGTTTATCATTATGTTTAGCATCAGGTAGATTTTTTGTTTGCGTTGTGGCGACAAAGCTTTATTGTTTCATCATTATAAGCTTCTAATTGCTTGATGGCCAGATTATAGATTCAGTTACTTGCTCGACTGTATTAGTGTCAACATAATATCATGGAAGAAAGTAATAACGAAAAAGTGAGTTACATTTAATTATTTAAAATTGAACAGGTATAGTGAAGATTGTTAATTCGAGGGTGAAACTAAAATAAGCTTCAATTTGCGTATTGGCTCGCATGTCAAATTAATACTGGTAGAACTGCAAAATTTTGTTAATAAATTCCCCTTTCTCATTAAAAACAAAAAAAATAATATCGAACAGCTTGGAAAATAAGGGTAGAAAAGGGAAACGGAAGAGGAAACCCTTCACAGATGATAAATATAAACCAATATTTCAGATAGATACCTCCGCAAGGGTGTGTTTTTGCATATCCGAACTTCAGCCGATTCCGAATCAATCACAGCCACATCCGAAGATTGTTATCTCGTTCTATCTTGTATTTACATTCAAACAATCCTTGCCGAAACTTTAGAACGGGAAGGCCGATAGCAAACGAGAATTTATTGGCGTCCAAAACAAAAAATCGTATATTTTCAGTAGGCCAATTGTTCTTTTGCATATTTTTTGCTGGCGATGATTTTAACTAATTAGGTATCATTTGTTTGGATAACTGGATCCCGAAACAACCGCGGAAATTTTTTACCCTGAAAATGTATAGACGTTATGCTCCCATAAGATTTATGCGATTGATATTAATTTTTAATCTTACAGGAAAATAAATTTTAAAAACAAAATCAATTTTAACCTCAAACGGATAACGCGAACATTTTTTATTATCAACCAAAATACAATAAAGTGAAAATTTTTGGCAATTCTATTCGAATTCAATTTGCCGAAATTCTATTTTAAAGTACTCAAACTTCATCCGGCTCGATAAATTTTATTTAAATAAAGATCTTGTTGCTATCGCGAACCGTTAATGGATTGGTAACTATTTTTCAAACCGATTCTTCGTTTAAGACTCTTGATTAAAGGTTAGGCTCAACGTCGAATACATTTAAATTCTTTATATCATCATACTTTTGGTTCTTAAATTAATTACTTTTGTTTTTAAGGTTTATATTAGCTTAAAACATTGATGAATCGATTTTACCAACACCTTATGCATAAAGGGGTTGAATGGATTAATGTCTTCATACGCGAAAGCTATTGATTGATTTGTTAATTACGAACTAAATTTAATGTCTTTTTTGGTCTCATTAATTTTAAGTGAATTAAAAGAAGATGGATAGAAATTGGGTTTGGCATTGTTGTTGCGTCTTAAATCATGCTATTGAGTTGAGTTTATTTTGATGGAAATTTCTTGCGGCATAACT
This sequence comes from Lycocerus yunnanus, assembly GCA_036346125.1. NCBI lineage: Eukaryota > Metazoa > Arthropoda > Insecta > Coleoptera > Cantharidae > Lycocerus > Lycocerus yunnanus. Next base: position 314,634 of record JARFIX010000075.1, on the reverse strand, counting down.
TCGATTTATCGAAGTGATGGTTCTCGGAATTATCTATTTTCGCATCCTTTCCTAGATTATTAAGTTAAATAAGATGGAAATTTGAATAGATTTGCCAACTTGCAAAATTGACGTCTTAAGATTATACATTATCGATTATATTATTGTAATATCGAAAATTTGATGGAAAATTTTTTGTTTCAGATAAGTCAACTATTAGAAGAAGTACAACGCCTCCAATTAAGTATTACGAAACTACAAGAATCTTCTCCATGGAAAATGAGAACATGCAACGCTGCTAAAACAATTTGCTCACATTTATATTTCGGCTTCGGTTCTCAGTTTTCCCTTTATTCCTCACACCCCTTGTTACTGACAATTAGAATGATACCGGCTAAGTCTGAGCACAATCGATTGATTGGGTGGCCCATCTCTTTTCCACACGTGATGGATGACTTATTTATTTCTCGCTCGAACATATGCAGATTCATTTGTAGGATTTGCCTACCGCAGTTGAAAATGTACGTGCTTTTACATTTTAAGATAATGTGTGCGAGCTTTTTAAGCTTTGAAGAGAGCTTTTTCCATTTTCTCTTGGACTCTTTTTTATTTTTTCTATTATATCCCATTATGCTTTCGTAGTTTTCGATTTTATTCCGTTATTATTTTTTAAACCCCTAAATAAAATTTCGATATTAAGAAAGTGCTTATGTAACAAAACCATTGCTTTCCCTGCTTGATGAACTAAAATGTATTGCAGAACGAGATACGAAAAGCCTCTAGAGAAAACTCGCTCAAAGGGTTACTTTATAGCGAAGGGGCGAAGTAAAATTTGGATATGCAGATCATGTTCTCGTAAATATAGAATCGAATCGGTTAATTTTATTGGTTTTGATTTTTCGAATTATTTTCCTCTCGTAAATTATGCACTTAATAATTTTCACAACTAATCGATGATGCTTCAGCAATTTCGGGAAAGCGTCCTTAAAACTTTAACCGATGCCAAATTCGTGCGGGCCTCTTCTTTTTTTTTATTTTACTTTTTGTTTTGATCCAACTTTATTTCGTGTAAATTCTAAACCAATTTATTAATGTTCAAGGAAAACAACTTCGGTTATGTAAAATACAAATAATAATCAATTTAACATCAGGAAACGACGTATTATTCGATTTTAATCGGTACGAGGAGGTTTCGAATAGTACCTACCAACATGTGTTGGATAATTTTGAATATATTTTGAAAGAGCAGGTGAAACTTTTTTTTTCGACGAGATGTCCCACGTCGGGATGGCATATTGCATTGACCCCTCGTTTTGTTTACCTTTTGAAAATAGGTTGATTGCTATTAATAATTTTGTCTTCTTAAAAAAACATGTCTGGTTTGATTTACACCTCTTATTTGTCTGATAATTAATTCGGAGCACACATCTTGTTTTATTACTCTTTACATTACGCGCATAAAGAGCTTATCAGTTATAATTATTCGTTATCTACAGATATTCGTTAATATCTGAAGATATTTTTTCTTAAACAAATAACGAAATGTTTGATTTTCGTAGAAGAATTATTTAAAGCCCATTATAAAATACACCAACGTGTTTTAATTTTTTGTGTACGTTAGCTCCAGTGTGTGCACTTTAGCTTTAGTGTAAAATAATAATTGTAATGTTTTATCGAAAAAAATAATCCGAGATTAGTTTATCATTATGTTTAGCATCAGGTAGATTTTTTGTTTGCGTTGTGGCGACAAAGCTTTATTGTTTCATCATTATAAGCTTCTAATTGCTTGATGGCCAGATTATAGATTCAGTTACTTGCTCGACTGTATTAGTGTCAACATAATATCATGGAAGAAAGTAATAACGAAAAAGTGAGTTACATTTCATTATTTAAAATTGAACAGGTATAGTGAAGATTGTTAATTCGAGGGTGAAACTAAAATAAGCTTCAATTTGCGTATTGGCTCGCATGTCAAATTAATACTGGTAGAACTGCAAAATTTTGTTAATAAATTCCCCTTTCTCATTAAAAACAAAAAAAATAATATCGAACAGCTTGGAAAATAAGGGTAGAAAAGGGAAACGGAAGAGGAAACCCTTCACAGATGATAAATATAAACCAATATTTCAGATAGATACCTCCGCAAGGGTGTGTTTTTGCATATCCGAACTTCAGCCGATTCCGAATCAATCACAGCCACATCCGAAGATTGTTATCTCGTTCTATCTTGTATTTACATTCAAACAATCCTTGCCGAAACTTTAGAACGGGAAGGCCGATAGCAAACGAGAATTTATTGGCGTCCAAAACAAAAAATCGTATATTTTCAGTAGGCCAATTGTTCTTTTGCATATTTTTTGCTGGCGATGATTTTAACTAATTAGGTATCATTTGTTTGGATAACTGGATCCCGAAACAACCGCGGAAATTTTTTACCCTGAAAATGTATAGACGTTATGCTCCCATAAGATTTATGCGATTGATATTAATTTTTAATCTTACAGGAAAATAAATTTTAAAAACAAAATCAATTTTAACCTCAAACGGATAACGCGAACATTTTTTATTATCAACCAAAAATACAATAAAGTGAAAATTTTTTTGGCAATTCTATTCGAATTCAATTTGCCGAAATTCTATTTTAAAGTACTCAAACTTCATCCGGCTCGATAAATTTTATTTAAATAAAGATCTTGTTGCTATCGCGAACCGTTAATGGATTGGTAACTATTTTTCAAACCGATTCTTCGTTTAAGACTCTTGATTAAAGGTTAGGCTCAACGTCGAATACATTTAAATTCTTTATATCATCATACTTTTGGTTCTTAAATTAATTACTTTTGTTTTTAAGGTTTATATTAGCTTAAAACATTGATGAATCGATTTTACCAACACCTTATGCATAAAGGGGTTGAATGGATTAATGTCTTCATACGCGAAAGCTATTGATTGATTTGTTAATTACGAACTAAATTTAATGTCTTTTTTGGTCTCATTAATTTTAAGTGAATTAAAAGAAGATGGATAGAAATTGGGTTTGGCATTGTTGTTGCGTCTTAAATCATGCTATTGAGTTGAGTTTATTTTGATGGAAATTTCTTGCGGCATAACTTCGATTTATCGAAGTGATGGTTCTCGGAATTATCTATTTTCGCATCCTTTCCTAGATTATTAAGTTAAATAAGATGGAAATTTGAATAGATTTGCCAACTTGCAAAATTGACGTCTTAAGATTATACATTATCGATTATATTATTGTAATATCGAAAATTTGATGGAAAATTTTTTGTTTCAGATAAGTCAACTATTAGAAGAAGTACAACGCCTCCAATTAAGTATTACGAAACTACAAGAATCTTCTCTGTCACAAATTTCACGACTAGAAGAAGAACTAGAACAGAAAAGACAACTTACAAACAGATTAGAAGCAAAACTAGACGTTCAAAAGGATTACGATGATCTTCAACGGGAAATTAGGTAAGATTTTTGTATTAAATATCTTAGGTATGAAATCATAAATTTTAAATTTTATCTTTCGCAAAAATACAATATAATTTTCATGTAACTAAGCAGATAACATATATTTGAGCATGATATCAGATTGCTTCCTATTGGTTACTGATAGGACTGATAGCAATATTGTAATATCCTGTGTATTGTATTTTTTCGTTATTGAAGTAGGCGTTTATTTATAACAACAACTTTTTTTATAAATCGCGACTCATTTTTTATTCTAAATTGATTTTTCGATCATTATAATCATTTTTCAAAATATCAACAGGTGTTATTATTGTAATTTGCTAATGCAAGGACGATCTATTTGTTACAGTATACTGAGGTCGGTTAATTTTTCATCCAACAACCCTGAGAGTAAATCTGTAGAATTATTATTGGAGAGATCCAGAAGTGAAGCTTCCGAATCGACTGCTCCAGTTCAAGACAACGAAGGTTAGTAATTTTCACTTTTCTATTATTTTTAATAATTTTGCATGATAGTTTCGAAGTAGATTCATATACAAAGGAACTCGATTTTTTCTTTGAATGTGTTTCTGTCCGAAACGACATTTACAAGTCGCCGATTATTTTTTGTTTCAATCCTCGCCGTTTCCAACACATCCTGCTATTTTAATTTCCTTTCTTGACTAAATTTGTTGAAAACGTAGTAAAAGCTTAATTCGTTTCTTGCAAAGTCATCTAGTGACCAAGGGCGGAATTCGTAGTCGTCAACTCGTCAAATTCGCGGCGTTGTGCACAAACCCAGCCAAAAACTGAGTTGACGCTTATAAGTTCCAATCTAAGACACTTTTTTTTATGAGAACCTACTAGCTTTTATCATCATTTCTTCTTTTGTTGGGTTAACCTTAGCGAATTTAGTGAACTTTACACTAACCAAATTCGAGAATCAATAAAACTAGAACACAATCAGAGCGAAAATTTTCATATGGTTAAAACAATTGCAACTTTTTTTAAGTATCCGATCCAATTTAGGACATGTATAAGAAAATAATTATTTAACGAGTTCAAAAATAAGCAATAAAATTTAATTTAGAATAATTTAATTTCATATTATATTGCGTAAAAAGTCATTTGCTGCATAAAATAATAGCGGTTACCATTGTTGTTATTGTTAAATCACGTGGGAAAATTGTTTTCAAACTATTGTCGAAATCTTTTAATAAACTACTTTTGCATAAAAATTTATTTAAACTAGAAAACATGAGTTATTAATTTAAGTAACAACGGTCTTTTATTTTTATTATGCAAGGCATTATACATATACATTTTGAAACATTACGGTACACGACGACTTTTCTTGTTTGTGAATGTTTTATGGTTTACGTGTTCAAAATAAGTGTAGTACCTTATTTCTTAAATGTTGAAGTTGTTATCATCAAAACTCGAAATAATTAATTTTTGTATCTTTCGTCGCGAGAATAGTGATCGGTGTCCAGAAAATGTAAACCGTATAATGTGCTGGGACATGGGATATACTAATAATATAGCGTAAGTTTCATTGAAGCACGGGGTTCTTCCCCAAACAATTTTAATTGATATTTTAAATAACGGATCAATGGTGCAGTTTTCACATATTAATTTTCATAAAATTTAATTACTCCACATCTCCCACCATTCGCTTCATTTTTATTTTGATTCAAGATAATAAATATTTAAAAACATGTAATAAATAATATAATAATCGCGATATTTATGTTCTGCATCTTAATAATTGTTCACATAAATGAAATTAGCTTTGGCTATATTTGGAATAATCAAGATATCATCTTGAATGTTAATAAGTACACGGTTGGCTAGCAAATTCCCAAAAATTCGAAATTACCATGGACTAGTTACTTAGTATACATAATTGCTCGAATAATATAACTTTATTTTTAATTAGTATTCTTTGTAATAAATTATTGTCGGTCGACCATGAACGAAGGAAGTCGTTCATCAGATCTATTGATGAACTGAACAGATATGAACTTATACTTCTTTAATACTTTGAAAAAAATGACTTTGCAAAATTAATTTATTTGTAAAAAATTGTAAGTAGTTGGTAAACAGCTTTGTTAATTTATTAACCATTTCATTTTTCATTTTCACTCTCTTTGAATGTTGAGCATGCTTTTCTTATTAATCTTATTTTACAAAAGTATCCTGAAATAAAATATCATCCCTCTTTACCTTCCAGGAGGTGCAAATCCATCATCAACACAACCTTCAGAGTCACCTTCAGGTCTTCCTAAATCGCCCTTAAACAATTCCCTTCCTCCGCTTTTTCAAAACGTCGAGACATTCGGCACAATACTCGGCGAAGAAATAGTTGCAACTTGGCGACGAAGCATCGAACAAATTACCTTAAATAACCGAATAATATCCTCCTCACCCTCTGCAGATGGACCTGTTAAAGCTACCACGCCAGTAGTGGCAGATTCTACAGAAAAGAGCACAGCATCGACGCCTCAACCAGTCGAATCGGTTTTTGGACCACAGGCGTCTCCCGTCGAACCTCTCCTTAACGGCAACCCAAAAAGTCCCGAAGATAACAACAATCAACACCTCAGCAGCAACAACAACGTACCTTTAGCGGCCACCATGTGTGCCGTAAATAACTTTCTTAGAAATGAAGACTCGCTCAAGAGTCCATACCGATTCGATGAGCACAGAACGACGTTTCGGTTTTCAGACGAACTCGGATTGCCTCCCGGTTCGATGGTGGGCCGATTAGGCGAGAGTCTCATTCCCAAAGGCGACCCAATGGAGGCAAGACTGCAAGAAATGTTACGATACAACATGGACAAATACGCCGCACAAAACTTGGATACGTTACACATATCTCGACGGGTTCGAGAACTTTTATCGATACACAACATTGGCCAAAGACTGTTTGCAAAATATATTCTGGGCTTGTCGCAAGGAACCGTTTCCGAATTGCTATCTAAACCGAAACCTTGGGACAAGCTTACCGAAAAAGGTCGAGACAGTTACAGAAAAATGCACGCTTGGGCTTTGGATGAACACGCTGTCATGCTTCTAAAATCTCTTATACCAAAGAAAGGTGAGTTTCATATTAACTTTTCTATATTTTTCTTGATCATAAAATAATAAATGCACGCTTTTATTATCATTGTTTTACTCTTACAAAATTAAATCGCTAATATATTTAAATTATTAATATTACGAATAATTAAAAACGATTTTATTAAAATATAGTATTGATAATCTGATGAAAGACTTTTTGGAATCGGGTCGTTGATTTTTATTACCTAGCAAAATTTAGTAATTTGTATTAAATTTACAAGAATATTTTAAGTTTTATTGCTTTTATGTGTGATAATGATAATATTAAAAACATTTTAAGAATTTTATGCATAAGCGTCGATTTGAGAGCGGTTCGGATCTCTTATAATATTTAAAATTGAAATCTCGTGTTTTAATTTATTAAATAATATTGAGAAATTAATGAATTTTCGTGAAAGAAACCACATAGTACTACGTAATTCGAGTACGACCGACCTCGGCAAAGATTTCAAATTTTTATGAATTGAATAGTTGAATTATATTGTCAGTTACATGTTGTGAAGCATGATTTTTAAAGAAGGCGGTTAGTGAAATAATATTGTGGGCAATTAGGTAATTCGTGATTTAATTGTGTTGAGAAAATCAAAGAACGTGGAAACAATCGCCCGTTAATTACAAAATCCATATCCGAATGTTGTAAAATTATCTTAATTACAAAGTAATGAGAACAGAGCAACACAAAAATATACGAGAAGTATATAATATAAATTTAATAAAAATACATAATTCATTATTTATATAGTCAATTAGGTACTATATATCTTGTTGGTTTGGTGTATAATTTTTGATTCGTACGAATACATGAATCATTTCCGTCGATTCAATAATAAATAAATTAGTTTTTAGAACTTAAGTCACCAATGATAAGCAATAGAAAATAATTAACCAAATTATGTTGATTAAAATAAAGTACTTAATAAGCAAGCAATTGTTATTTAGGATTTCGTGGATAAATTGTGTGTGGACAACACGAAATAGTTTGGGAGATCACTAACCGTATGTTTGTATTTTTTAAGAGAGATGTTCCTCCATTCCACATTTGTGATTGGGGAAAATTTTTGTTAATTCGATAATTTTGCACGACCATCAGATCATGACATCCGTAGTTGCATACAACAATTGTGCTCTAGTAATATGGATAAACGATTTGTTGTTTAGTGGGTTTTTTCTCACATGCGCCTTGTAATCATTTGCCATCAAAAACAGTTTTAGTTTTTATTTGTAAATCTTATTGTCTGTGTATCACAACACAATAAGTTGACATGCGATATAAAATTGCAACATTAAAATAATATTGTAACCCAAATATTTGTAATTTCAAAACAATTATATTGTTCTATTACTCCCACGAATTTCGAAATGACTTCTTTCTTAAACACATTAATTTATGCTAACAGCACATAAATCCACTTAATCTATTTCTATTTTTCGCTTTGCTCTAAATCCTAACTATATTATTTCGTTCAAAAGTAATGCTTTTTAAAAAAAGCGATCAATTAAACTTGTATTAATGCATCCTCATCTCGTTGGATTAACAATTCTAATTCCAAACGCCCATTTTCGACATATGTAACCGAAATTATAGTGAGACAAGTCAGTGTAACTGCATTAACTCACAATGACCCGCGAGTTAATAAACCTAACATATAAAAGTCTAATTACCTTTCCTACTTTATATACAAAATTTTCTGAAAATTAATTTGAGCACGAATTAAATTTTAACTTTCAGGACAATACTAGAATTGCATAATAATTGTGACAACTAATTACGACGGATTTATTAGCCTTTTTGTTTTCTAGAACTCGGTGTTTCTATATGTGTCCTTTTTATACCGATAGAGGTAAATTATTTGCATCGACTTCCTGGTGCAATCTTTTGTTCTGCAATCCTGCCGTTATCCTGCGCTAAAATATAATTCTCCGACACCGAACAATTGTGTATCTTTTATAGGTTTTTGCTTAAAACAATTCCAATGTTCATTTAGTTAAGTAAATTTCGTTATTTTGTGTCTAGTTTTTGCAATTTGTCTATCAGCTATGCAATTACTGGGGTGAGAAATGTCTTTTCGAACGTAAAAACGATTCGACTGTTAAATTTGTACAGGCACGTCTGTCATAGCCACATACAAAATATTGGCTTAAAAATGTATGCACACAACTGAGTGGTGGAAATAAATACTTTATTAATAACCCATTTTTGTTTTTAAAGCTTTCTTTGTATGTTTACATGTTATTTCCAAAATAAGTTTAATGCACTTGAAAAAATGTACACATTTTCGTTTAATCGCGTAAAATTCCTTAACCAAAATGACCAACCGGGATTATTAATTTATTGTTAACCTCGACGCCGAACAAAATCGAAGGTAGCGCAGCGAGTCCTTCAGCGCCGAAGAAAATCTTTTAGCGACTTGTGATTTGTTTTCATCGTCGGCGAAATGAGCCACAATAAATTCTGACCATGTAAACAAGTTTTTTTGTCGCATTTTCCCGAGCTCAAAGACGAAGAAATAATTAAAACCCCTTATTCATTCTAATTTTGTATTCTAATTATTATTAATTGAACATTCGATGTTTTGTGTAATGCAGGCACATTAATTTTCGAAACGAAAATACAAAGACAATAAATACATTGTTCTATAATATTGGCGTATTTAAAAATTTAGTGACTCATTGGTAGATTTGGAAATTTTCCAACTGAACTTATTTAAAATACTTGGGAGATTTATCGAGAGACAATAAAATCGAATAAATATGCCGTCTTTATGAACATAAAACTCAATTTAGATAAATTTTTTTTAACTTAACGTCCGTATGGTCGAAACTACTTATAGCATAAAAATGTGGACACTCAAAATATGAAGTCGTGAGTTAGGAACGCGCAGGTGATAATAAATTAATGATGTAATGAGAAAATATTATCTGCATTAATGTCGAAAAATGTGACCATTGTTTGCTGTTTTTTGGCTTCACTTGCTAACAACACAAAGGTTACTTTTATAATTGCGAGAATGTTTAATTATTGTTAATTTTAGTTTTAAATCGCAAATATCTAAATGTGCTAGTATATCGAAAGGAAATGAAAATTGTTAAAAAAAAACTGTTTAATCATTCAGCACGGAATGAACTCGTCAATTTTTTTTTCTAATATGCTTAGTAGACCGACTAATTATCGATCATAGGCGATCGAAGTGTAGATAATGATAGGCAATATTAATAGGACTTACAATAAGGTCTTTAGTCGCGCAAAAAATCGCTATTTTATATAGGCGCAATAAACCGTGTAGCTTTTCGTGGAAAGTTCGATTCCTATCACAGTTGGAATTGTAAAAAAGTTTACGCTGTTTTTACACATGCAATACTTAACACGCAATCTTGTCCATTTAAAAATTTTTCGTTACGTACCCATTGTTTTTATAGATTGATTTTTGTTGTGCTCACTGTTCACGAAATCCTTTTAATTTCAACGAATCACGTAGGGTAAATTTTTTCAACAAATTATTAGAATCTGAATAATATTGTGAGAACATTCGATAGTAGATTTTATTTTTTTATTGCTTTTCATAGCTTTACTACACATTTTATTTGATTTTACAATATAAATTACGTTTAACTGAAAATCAAATCGATTTACATTTAAAACCATAAAAATAAATTATCAGGAGACGTGCACGATTTTCACATTTTAACTTTCAAAAGTAATTAGAACATTTTTTTTGACAAGAAAAAAAATGGTTAGTTATTGTCATTTTCAAGTTTTATTTTTAAACGCTTCTCGTATCTGCCTACCCACTTGTCTATCTCTTTAGGTGACGATGGATTAGGATAAATTTGTTTTTAGTTGACCTATTTTTAATAACACCTTCAATCCGAGTCGGTTTGGAATTTTAGAGCCAATGGCAACGGTAACCTTTTCAAATTTTTGTGCCCATTATAAAATAACTTGCCCAAACGCTAAAATATTTGAATTTTACAAGTCCAAATTTGTTCAAAGCTTAACTGATCTTGAACTGGCGAAATTTTCGAACGACGATGGGATATAATTAAATAAATAGAAACAATGCAATATGGCACCATTTCATTGTGATTTCGAATCTTCGCTTGCATATAATCACAAATTACACAAAAATTGGGAAATTGGTGGCAAAAAAATTGTATGCGATGAGAGATATTTTAAAATTTCACTAAAATTAGCATTGTTCATTTTTATTTCCACAGTAAATCTTAGACATTTGTTCCGAATAAAATTGTAACAATTAAACAATTTCTAAAACATTTCCTACCTATTAAAATCATATTACTACCAGTATTAGAAAATAACTTGCAATTAGAAGCAAAAAGTAACGGTTTAACCGTGTGACAATACATTTGAGGACAATTTTAATATCCGTCTTTACGATCTAAGATTTTTCTTTCAACTTATAATCTAAAGATTCGAGATATCAGTAATTATGAATGTCTTGTGTAGTTTTCATGGGAACTGAACTTGATTTTTATTATTGTTCAGGTAGATGTGTAATAATTTTAAACCCATATTGTTTGTTATATTATATTAAGTATAAAAATGATCATTACTATACTTATTATACGTGCATGCTGACAACATTTTGCACTGTTTATTTTTATGGTTTGTTGAGTAATCGTTAAGAGTAACCAACAATTACTAATACTTAATTTAAAATTTTTAATAAATCATATTGGCGATTTTTTTTAAATTTTCAATATATTTGTTGTGCACCTATAAATTTTTTTACGAGTCATTAAGAGTTATTCCATTGGTCCTTACAGACAGTTTTTCCTTAGGCAAAGAAACTGGCATTCCGAATTTTGGCCGTCCCGAAAATGAAATGACCGACGAGAGGATAGTGCATATCTTAAACGAAGCTTCACACTTGCAAATGAAACCTCAACTCGAAGACAGCCGCAGTAACGACGATTCCAGATCTCCGCACGGCGGTTGCATCAGTCCGTTCTCGAGAGAATTACAAAAGCAAAAATTAAAGAAATACGAAAACGACGACATCCCGCAAGAAAAAGTTGTGAAAATTTATCAAGAAGAACTCGCCAAACTAATGGGAAAACGCATCGAAGATTTCAGAAGAGAACCATTTCCTGGGTGAGTACGCTATTTTTGTCGTAAAGGGTATTGCTAAACTAATGTAGTATGTTTTTTCCACACATATTTAGTGGGGGTCCGATGGACCGAACGCAAGAAGAAATACGCATGGCGTTGGACGCTTACCATCGCGAATTATCAAAATTAAACCACTGCCAAAATTCCGCACAAATGACAAATTTAGGCTTGCTGGCTTTGCAGCAGCAAGCTCTCGCTCAACATCATAATCCTTCCATAAATGGTGGGGCGCAAGATTTATCGCTTCCAAAAGAAAAATCGAAAATGGTCAACGGGATGGACGAGAAAGAAAAAGAATCGGATGATAGTATTAAACATTCTGGTAGTGCATTTAGTTTAGTTAGACCAAAAATAGAGCCCGGAACTCAATCCCAAACGACAAGTTCGACGGCTTCTAGTCCATTAAGTAACAGTATTCTACCTCCCGCGATGACGCCGACTGACGAATTTTCCACATCCGCTACCGCCAGTCCACTACAACGAATGGCTTCCATTACAAACTCCTTAATTTCGCAACCACCCACCCATCAGCATCATTCTACAAGTCAGCGACCGCTAAAAGCTGTCTTGCCACCAATAACACAACAACAATTTGACGTATACAACAATCTAAACACCGAAGACATCGTGAAAAAAGTTAAAGAACAATTAAGTCAGTATTCAATAAGCCAAAGATTATTTGGTGAAAATGTTCTTGGTTTGTCCCAAGGATCCGTAAGCGACCTTCTAGCACGACCTAAACCTTGGCACATGTTGACCCAAAAAGGAAGAGAGCCTTTCATACGCATGAAAATGTTTTTGGAAGACGACAGCGCTGTTCATAAATTGGTAGCTAGTCAATATAAAATTGCGCCCGAAAAATTAATGCGTACCGGTGGCTATGGCGGAACACGTAAGTTGTCTTAATTTTGTTTTCACTACTTCAAATAACTAGCGTTTCTTTTTTTATTACAGCGTGTGGTACGCCCTTAGGTACGCCTCTCAATAAGCCTCTACCGCCAACCCAAAAGATGTTGAGCGAAGCCGCAGGTTTTCTAACTAAAATGCAAGAAAATCCCAATCTACTTCCGCCGTCGTTGCAAATGGTATCGGCCCAAAACCAAATGTTAAGTCAGCCTCACGGACCACCGATGCTACTCACACCGCCAGGTATTCCACCACAACATCCCATTAATTTACAAACGCCCGAACATATAAAGAAGCAAACTTCGAGTCCACACACAGTTCCACATGCAGTTCCACATTCGCCTTTATCGCATCACCAAAGTGCAAATTTAAGAAGTCTGAATCCACACATTTCGCCGAGCGTGTACGAAATGGCGGCGTTAACGCAAGATTTAGACACCCAAGTGATAACTACTAAAATTAAAGAGGCACTTCTTGCCAATAATATCGGACAAAAAATATTCGGCGAAGCGGTTTTGGGTTTGTCGCAAGGTTCAGTTAGTGAATTGCTATCTAAACCAAAACCGTGGCACATGTTGAGCATAAAGGGCCGAGAACCATTTATTCGAATGCAGCTGTGGTTAAACGACGCCCACAACGTCGAAAGACTGCAGGTATTGAAGAACGAACGTCGCGAGGCAAATAAAAGACGGCGTTCGACGGGCGCCGGGGCGCACGACAACAGTTCGGATACTTCGTCGAACGATACCTCAGAATTTTATCATTCCAATTCGCCTGGTCCTGGACCCCCATCGGCTAAAAAACAAAGAGTTTTGTTTTCCGAAGAACAAAAGGAAGCTCTTAGACTGGCATTTGCACTTGATCCGTATCCAAACGTAGCAACTATAGAATTTTTAGCGGGAGAGCTTGGTCTCTCGAGTAGAACTATTACGAATTGGTTCCACAATCACAGAATGAGATTAAAACAACAAGCTCCTCATGGCATGCCCGCCGAAGTTCCTCCACGCGACCAAAGTGGAAATCAAGCACCTTTCGATCCCGTTCAATTTAGGCTGTTATTAAACCAAAGATTATTAGAATTATCGAAAGAACGAATGGGATTGGGTGGAATGCCTTTACCTTATCCTCCATACTTATCAACCAATCCAAATTTAGCTGCTTTAATCAGTAGGGGTCTTTTGCCCTCCGGTGATATGGATCTCTCGTTGTTAGGAAATGTAGTGAAAGAACAAATGAGTGGTTTAGACTTATCGATGACTTCCTTGAAGAGAGAACCGGATGACTTTGAAGACGACGCGGAGAGTAATGTGGGTTCGGAAGATTCCAACATGTCGGATAGTATGCTTGGCGAAGTTAAGTCGGAATTGAACGAGAAACCGTTATCGCAAATCGGAAGTCAAGGTCGTTCGTCTAGAAGAAAACCCGCAGCTCCGCAGTGGGTGAATCCAGACTGGCAGGACGAAAAAGATACTAAACAGGCGTCGGGTAGTGAAGTGATAATTAACGGCGTTTGCGTTATGCAGACGGAAGATTATGGAAGAAGAAATTCGGAAGAAACTGTTCATGTGGAGCCTACTCCTGTTATGGATAGGTTCGACGATGATCAGAGTGACGCGTCGTCAGTTAGTCACGAAAACGATTTAAATGCGGAACAAAATGACGATAAAGAGAACGAAGACAATGTGAAAGAAACAAGTGAACGACAAAGTACAAGTGAAGACAGTGAAAAATGTATTAAACAAGAAAGCGACGATAGATGGGATTATTAAAGTTTGAGTTATATTTTTTAGGTAAATGATCGTGTTTGTCTTGTGACTGTTTTTGTTTTCAAAACGACCATCGAAGAAAAGACTTGCGTGGTTGTTGACTGTTATTGTATATTATTAAATGAAAAGTGCAATCAGAATATAAACAAAAATTACCCCAGTTATTTATTGTGATTTTAAATATATGATAGTTTTCTTTTTATTTTTTTTTGTTAACGATAAGGTTTTTTGAAGAACCCAAAACTTGGGTTGACTGTTTTGTTCTTTTTTTGTATTTATGTAGTTATATTATAAGACTGTTACCATATTATAAAAGTACTATTAGCCACTGTAATCAAAATATGAAAAATGGCTACTTGCAAAGCAAAATGTTTGAAACAATGTGATACTGCTTATTAATTCTATTGTTTATCCACTTATGTGCTTTCCAAATGAAAAAAGGCCAAATTTGCAATTAGTTTTTAAGAAACTTTTTTTATCGATAAAAATCCAATTTTTTCTTAAATAATATTTATGAAATATATTTAGGTGTTTACATTTCGTATTTTAGCTGTTTAGTTATTTTTGTTTTTTGTACATAAAAGGTATGTAAAACAACCGCGTATTATTCATAGAAATAAATAAAAAATTAGCTTTAAAAATTGTTAGAACAAGATTACCGTTTTTTTATTTGTTTATTGGACAAAAAATGGACCTCTCCCTCAACTATTTTGGTTTTTTCTAGTCTTCTATCGAAACGAAACGACAACGTGGGCATAAATATTTTCCATTATTATTTAAAAAGGTGGCCAGTGCAAGTCACATTTTTGGTTTTTTAATGAACTGTGTTCTCAAGTAGATCTCATTACATTAGTAAAACACTTAATTTCTCAGCGAAATCTACTTTGTTAAATTGTTTTCCCAAAACTAGATATTAAATATACGATGCATATCGATAGCTGTATAAATAAATTGTAAAAAGTTATAAATCTACCTGTTTTTTTTCTAATTACGAAATGATAATAAGCACAAAGTCATTAAAAAGATCGTTATGATAGTGCAATATTTTAAAATTACAATTTTAGACTTTGTAATCTGTATATTTTTGGCAATATGTGAAAAATATAAAATTAATGTAATTCTTCCATTTACGTCATATTCAATGTATACACATTGTAATATAAACATGATACGTAAAAATCTTACATATAAAAATATTGTAAGAATATTAGAAAATATGTATAGATGCACATTTTTAAAAATTACATGTAGTATAACTTAGTCAGTTTTTTTTGCTGTAGAACAAAAGTGTTTGAACATTAATTTTTTTTTATTTTTGATAAAATGAATTTTCGAAATTTTAACAATAAGCAACCTTATAGCCACGATAGTTTACAATAATTTAATTTAAATTTCGAAAATTTCATTTTATGTTATTGTATAGTTTTATAAATAGTGTTGGAATATTTTAATTAGATCATAGATCTGAATCATTTCACAATTGTACATATTTATAATCATATCATTATCTCCTTTTAAAGTTTCTAAATTAAATATTATCTGTATTTCAATTTACTTTGTTTACCGTTTTCATTATTACACCTTTCCTTAATTTTTCCACCACGATTATTTGTGGACACGCAAAGTTTCTTTGAAAAATATAGGTGAGTAAAATTTACCAGTAATGCAGTAACTGCCCGAGTTGGGTAGGATTGAATGACCCTAAGTTAATTTTTGTACTTGCATAAGTAATACATCGACCTTCAAGGAGTAGCGAAAACTCTTAAATTTTCGCCGGCACTGGCCACTTGTATACCGTAGATGGCATTACACAAAGAAGCTATGGTTTACCTTTCTTCGGTGCACTTCTCGAGAGCGTGGATCCCAAAGGTAGGTTCTTATCACTTCAAAAGTGATGATGTTATTGTGAAGGAGAATTTGGTAGTAAAAAAACTAAGAAAGGAGATAATACGAGTGGCTTTATTGCATTGACAAAGATGGTACGAAAGAATTGTCGGCATGTTTATTAAATTGACTTTAATTAATCAAGAATCAACATATCACTTGAAGAAAGTTGAGAACCAATCAAATGCAGGTAATGTAAAAAGAATGGATTATGAATCAGACAAATGGCTGATAATCAAAAATTAATCTTACGGAAACTATTATGACAAACGGTCGGAAGCTTCTGTGTGAAATTAGATTCGACAACGCTTCGGTCCCGATTTTGTTAGTTTTCACCTTTTTGTACTACTGGATTTAGGTTCATCCTTCAACTAATTTAATTTATAATTCTCAATTTTTTTAATTCGTGATATTCGGATCGTCACCTGGGATTCTCATCGTGTACCCAGTATCCATACTGTTCTAATGAAAGTGACCTAGCCAGCACAGTTTTTATTCTTATTTTTAATTTTAAAATGTAGTTCAAACTGAGTCAAATCCTATGAAAGAAGCTCTTAGACTGGCATTTGCACTTGATCCGTATCCAAACGTAGCAACTATAGAATTTTTAGCGGGAGAGCTTGGTCTCTCGAGTAGAACTATTACGAATTGGTTCCACAATCACAGAATGAGATTAAAACAACAAGCTCCTCATGGCATGCCCGCCGAAGTTCCTCCACGCGACCAAAGTGGAAATCAAGCACCTTTCGATCCCGTTCAATTTAGGCTGTTATTAAACCAAAGATTATTAGAATTATCGAAAGAACGAATGGGATTGGGTGGAATGCCTTTACCTTATCCTCCATACTTATCAACCAATCCAAATTTAGCTGCTTTAATCAGTAGGGGTCTTTTGCCCTCCGGTGATATGGATCTCTCGTTGTTAGGAAATGTAGTGAAAGAACAAATGAGTGGTTTAGACTTATCGATGACTTCCTTGAAGAGAGAACCGGATGACTTTGAAGACGACGCGGAGAGTAATGTGGGTTCGGAAGATTCCAACATGTCGGATAGTATGCTTGGCGAAGTTAAGTCGGAATTGAACGAGAAACCGTTATCGCAAATCGGAAGTCAAGGTCGTTCGTCTAGAAGAAAACCCGCAGCTCCGCAGTGGGTGAATCCAGACTGGCAGGACGAAAAAGATACTAAACAGGCGTCGGGTAGTGAAGTGATAATTAACGGCGTTTGCGTTATGCAGACGGAAGATTATGGAAGAAGAAATTCGGAAGAAACTGTTCATGTGGAGCCTACTCCTGTTATGGATAGGTTCGACGATGATCAGAGTGACGCGTCGTCAGTTAGTCACGAAAACGATTTAAATGCGGAACAAAATGACGATAAAGAGAACGAAGACAATGTGAAAGAAA
This sequence comes from Lycocerus yunnanus, assembly GCA_036346125.1. NCBI lineage: Eukaryota > Metazoa > Arthropoda > Insecta > Coleoptera > Cantharidae > Lycocerus > Lycocerus yunnanus. The sequence goes on along the minus strand of JARFIX010000075.1, from coordinate 296,980 downwards.
CAAGTGAACGACAAAGTACAAGTGAAGACAGTGAAAAATGTATTAAACAAGAAAGCGACGATAGATGGGATTATTAAAGTTTGAGTTATATTTTTTAGGTAAATGATCGTGTTTGTCTTGTGACTGTTTTGTTTTCAAAACGACCATCGAAGAAAAGACTTGCGTGGTTGTTGACTGTTATTGTATATTATTAAATGAAAAGTGCAATCAGAATATAAACAAAAATTACCCCAGTTATTTATTGTGATTTTAAATATATGATAGTTTTCTTTTTATTTTTTTTTGTTAACGATAAGGTTTTTTGAAGAACCCAAAACTTGGGTTGACTGTTTTGTTCTTTTTTTGTATTTATGTAGTTATATTATAAGACTGTTACCATATTATAAAAGTACTATTAGCCACTGTAATCAAAATATGAAAAATGGCTACTTGCAAAGCAAAATGTTTGAAACAATGTGATACTGCTTATTAATTCTATTGTTTATCCACTTATGTGCTTTCCAAATGAAAAAAGGCCAAATTTGCAATTAGTTTTAAGAAACTTTTTATCGATAAAATCCAATTTTTCTTAAATAATATTTATGAAATATATTTAGGTGTTTACATTTCGTATTTTAGCTGTTTAGTTATTTTTGTTTTTTGTACATAAAAGGTATGTAAAACAACCGCGTATTATTCATAGAAATAAATAAAAAATTAGCTTTAAAAATTGTTAGAACAAGATTACCGTTTTTTTATTTGTTTATTGGACAAAAAATGGACCTCTCCCTCAACTATTTTGGTTTTTTCTAGTCTTCTATCGAAACGAAACGACAACGTGGGCATAAATATTTTCCATTATTATTTAAAAAGGTGGCCAGTGCAAGTCACATTTTTGGTTTTTTAATGAACTGTGTTCTCAAGTAGATCTCATTACATTAGTAAAACACTTAATTTCTCAGCGAAATCTACTTTGTTAAATTGTTTTCCCAAAACTAGATATTAAATATACGATGCATATCGATAGCTGTATAAATAAATTGTAAAAAGTTATAAATCTACCTGTTTTTTTTCTAATTACGAAATGATAATAAGCACAAAGTCATTAAAAAGATCGTTATGATAGTGCAATATTTTAAAATTACAATTTTAGACTTTGTAATCTGTATATTTTTGGCAATATGTAAAAAATATAAAATTAATGTAATTCTTCCATTTACGTCATATTCAATGTATACACATTGTAATATAAACATGATACGTAAAATCTTACATATAAAAATATTGTAAGAATATTAGAAAATATGTATAGATGCACATTTTAAAAATTACATGTAGTATAACTTAGTCAGTTTTTTGCTGTAGAACAAAAGTGTTTGAACATTAATTTTTTTTTTTTTTGATAAAATGAATTTTCGAAATTTTAACAATAAGCAACCTTATAGCCACGATAGTTTACAATAATTTAATTTAAATTTCGAAAATTTCATTTTATGTTATTGTATAGTTTTATAAATAGTGTTGGAATATTTTAATTAGATCATAGATCTGAATCATTTCACAATTGTACATATTTATAATCATATCATTATCTCCTTTTAAAGTTTCTAAATTAAATATTATCTGTATTTCAATTTACTTTGTTTACCGTTTTCATTATTACACCTTTCCTTAATTTTTCCACCACGATTATTTGTGGACACGCAAAGATTCTTTGAAAAATATAGGTGAGTAAAATTTACCAGTAATGCAGTAACTGCCCGAGTTGGGTAGGATATTCCTAGTACTTGAATGACCCTAAGTTAATTTTTGTACTTGCATAAGTAATACATCGACCTTCAAGGAGTAGCGAAAACTCTTAAATTTTCGCCGGCACTGGCCACTTATATACTCGTAGATGGTATTACACAAAGAAGCTATAGTTTAACTTTCTTCGTGCATTTCTCGAGTGTGGATTCCAAAGGTAGGTTCTTATCACTTCAAAAGTGATGATGTTATTGTGAAGGAGAATTTGGTAGTAACACAACTAAGAAAGGAGGTAATACGAGTGGCTTTATTGCATTGACAAAGATGGTACGAAAGAATTGTCAGCATGTTTATTAAATTGACTTTAATTAGTCAAGAATCAACATATCACTTGAAGAAAGTTGAGAACCAATCAAATGCAGGTAATGTAAAAAGAATGGATTATGAATCAGACAAATGGCTGATAATCAAAAATTAATCTTACGGAAACTATTATAGCAAACAGTCGAACGCTTCTGTGTGAAATTAGACTCAACAACGCTTCGGTCCCGATTTTGTTAGTTTTCACCTTTTCTACTACTGGATTTAGGTTCATCCTTCAACTAATTTAATTTATAATTCTCAATTTTTAATTCGTGATATTCGGATTGTCACCGATTCTCATCGTGTACCCAGTATCCATACTGTTCTAATGAAAGTGACCTAGCCAGCACAGTTTTTATTCTTATTTTTAATTTTAAAATGTAGAACCTGTATCAATTTGAAAGACGATTTGCGTGTTGTTTACGCCTATTGTTATATATCTTCGTTTTGTTCAACGCTGACACAATTAACATGGACGTTATTTGAACGGAAATGATCGTTAGTTCCTTGTTTCTTGAAGTTTAGTTTCGCAACCTGTCTATTTGGATTATTCTTTTGAGTACAGATGCAATACCCTTCTTTGTGGCCAATCCTATTGCAGTCCTTACACTTGTGATGTTTGTACGAGCAATCTTTTGAAAATGCATTTGCCCGCACTGCCAGCAAGGTTTTCGGGTGTGGATTGGACTGCTGCGACTGCTATGTTAGAGTCAGTTTCAATCAAATTTACGTATTCGCTTGTTTGTGGTTCTTTCTTAATAATTAGAGCGGTGTCTTGTTTTACACTCTGTATTGTTTGACTTTCTTTTATAAGCGAGTTCAATGTCATTCCACCATTTGTGCTATCATTATCGAATTGTATCAATAATCGAGTTCTTAATTCTGTATCTTGGGATGAATGCAACCCGCCAATGAAAACCAAGCATTTGAAATGATCAATCGTTAATTCTTTCAATTTGAAATCTTCACAGTATTTATTTACGACACCTGCATATGTAACGATATCTTGATGTGACTCCTTTGCTAATTGTAAGCACTTGAATCTGCTGTGGAAAAGTGATATCGTGCGACCAAATAAAGTTTTTAATGTGTCGATGGTTGTTTGGAAATTGTAATCTCGAGGATGTTTAGGTAGTATATAATTTACGTACTTCTCATGGCAATTTGTGCTTAGTTTCCGTACCAATAACCGAACCCTTGCAGCATCGGTTAACTTTTCACCATCAAGTAGAAATAAATCGTCATATCTTTTGTACCAAACGTCAAAAGTAAGACCATTTTCAGGATCGTATATGAATTCAGTTATGTTGTTTGCCAGAGAATTCATAATTATTTCAGTATTATCATTACAGATTTGTTTAGTATTCTGTTGTAATACTTGATTTCTGATTTCCTCGAGACTTTCTTGGAGTGTATTGATCATTTGACTCTGTTGTTGAAATAATTGCAAATATCGTTCATCCATTATTATTAATTTTGAATTGAATCGATTGAATGTATTTAACAATCACCACGTGTTGTTCGAAATGATCCTCGTCGCCACTGTTACGTCCCGCTACTGGACGTATTAGATAAACGATAACCTGTAGTTTGAGTACACTTTAATACTTGCTATGGTAGTAAAATGTAACTGCCTTTATTTATAAAACAATGTCTATATATATAGTGTTTCAGTCCAATATTTGATTACCAACTGTTTATGGTTACCAACTTAAAGAACTGAAATTACATCTATAATTAAGGGTTGTCGTAGCTGGTTTGCCGCTACAACAAGAATCATTTTAAAACTTGGATAGCACATTAATAGATAATTTTAACAATGAATTTGTAATAATAATCAAGTTAAATTAACAATTAACTTGATTATTAATAAATCATTTTAAAAACATATACGATGTAAAAATACTCAGTAACTCTCCGTTTGAGTATATATAGCATCATAGTCAAGTTTATAATTCCTAATATCTGTCTTTGTTTCTCTGTCAGTTCTTTCATATCTTGTGACTCATCCCAGGAATCTTATTTCAGCACTCTGCAGTTTCAATTCAAAATTACCCCCCTTTTACCACATTAATTACATTTTCCTTTTGCATATCGACTTTTTTCAGTAAATTATGTTCTGTGCATCTCGTCGGTTATGTTGATCGGATTTGTACCAGATGCAGACTAAGAGCCAGTTAGAACAGAAGTTAATCCTCGAATCACGTTGATCCGTGATTGGATGAAAATTTAAAAACCAACATATAACTACTATACTGTAAAGAATAGGAAGAGTTGCTAACCACGCTTGAATCATAACCTCAGTACTGCGGATTACTTTTCTTCTCTAGTTAGGATACACTCACAAACAATAAAACTAATAATGTAATAGTCAAAAATAGTAAAAAGGAGTTTCTGCAGTTAGGATACACTCACCAACAATAAAACTAATAATGTAATAGTCAAAAATAGTAAAAAGGAGTTTCTGCCTATATTATACTCTTTTCATGGATAAATGTTACTAAATGTTTATTTAAAAATTGTGCCCGTGCTAAATTTTTTAAATAAAAAGAATAACTGAATACATCAATTTATTTAATTATCATTTTGAAATAAAATTTTGAAGTTTGATAACGGCTTATAATTTTAAATGCATTAATGTGCCTAAAATGTGTAACAAATTTTCTTAATATGTACTTACAAAAAAATTTTAATATTTCAGAAAAAAATACAATGCAGATATAAAGAAGCTTCACCTTAAATACGTTTTTAAATGGACAAGTTTTTTTAAACAAAATTTTAAGTGTATTTCATTCATATCTACAGTGAAGTGATGAAGAGAGATGTATAAAAATGAAAAAGGCTGAATTTATTTTAGCACAGAAATTAAAAAATTATTAAATGATGATGCAATTTTGAAGGAACAATAAGTTTTGATTCTATAAAAGTAGTTAAAGGTAATCAAGGAGTATTCAAAAATCGATTGACTTTTCTTATTGGTTCTGGCTTCAATTAGAAACTGCTCATAAAATCATTAAAGTAAGATCATACAAAATAAAATTGTGGATTTTTAATTAGTGAAATTTTGAGACAATCAATTGTAGGGTTCATACTAACATTAATGAATTATGATTGTTAATAAGATATTTACATGCTTGGTCAAATTTAAAAAAGAAAGACAGAAATGCTGGACATAAAGCTATTATATCATTTTATTTTAAAATAAAAAGAAAGTATTAAATTAAAATTTTCAAAATTAATAGGTTAAATAAACAATAAAACGAAATTATTCGTGAGCTTTCAGCAATGGTTAATAATATAATATTTAATTTCAATAAAAGAAAACAAAATTAAAATTTGGGATCCATTGAAAACAGTATTTTCAGGAAAGCTTTCTGTCTGCTTCTCTACATCAATTACATATTATAACGCATTCCACATTTAAAAATATTCACAGCGAATGCAAAATCAGCACTAAAAAATTATTTATAAAAATCCCTAGTACTAATATTGCTATCAGATAAAAGGTTAAATTTGCTCTAAAGCAGTGGTTTTAAAATTTCATGCAATGATGTCTCAACAAAGTTGTTCAAAAATTCCTATCTATTAATGTGTGGTTTAAATTTCACAATGCCACCATTTCAATAATTCAGAAAACCACCAGTTTAGAAAATAAACCACTAATTTAACTAATAAAAAATGGAAGCACTTGCTAGAATAATAATTTGTGATGCTTATTTTATGCAATTAACAATAACATGAGTAAAATTTCTTAGAATCATCAAAACAATATTAGTTGATATCTGTGTGGGTATTAAATTATTTTCTACAAACGTTGCAAAAGTAATTTTTTTATTTTAGTTTTGAATGACCGCTAACGCCTAAAAGTAAAAATTTACAAGCATGCAAAAGAAGATTTTATATTTTGATTATTTTTAGTTATTTTGTTCGGTTAATTAAAATTTAACCATCCAAATTTTTGTTTACCCGTTATATCAACCTTTTGCTATTTTTTCTTTCAAACATGTTATTTTTAAATGTATATTACGTTTGTAGAAAAAAATCTTGTATAAAACACAACGTGTAGATTAAGTATTACATACTTGGTGTTTTGCATGAAACTACTTGTATAAATAGCTATTTTTTTAAAAGCAATGTCCAGTACTATATTGAGATACTGGCTTTATTATATCATTTATTTCCAGAATTTTACAAAAATTTAAATAATTTCTAGTTTCTTACAATCTCTAAACAACTTTCTATGCAAACTAATAAAAAAAGTTGATTTATTCATTTGAATATTGCCTAAAATTAAAATTTTAGTTGAGAATTCCCGGCTCGTATGTTTTAATTTTTGTAAAATTCTGTTAGTATGTTCCCACTTTTTTCAAGTTAAAAAATTTATTTAATTATTTAAATAAAAACGATAAAAAAGCGAAAAGTTTACATTCATAATCTAATTTCTATTAAAAATTCATTTCCTATATAATTTGTTTTAGATTTGGTAGAAATATAGTATTCATTGAAGAGCACCAATTAATTATAACAATACAAGTTTTAATATCAATAATCTATATATTACACAGGATGAATCAATAAGATTGGTAACTTTCCTACCATCAAAATATTAAATAATTTTAAATTAAAAGTTGAGATGGTCATTGGCCGGTTGTTAGCGTGATCAACTGCTAGCATAAGGCGACATTTTTGTGGCCGTCTGTGTGCTTCGGAAGGCACGTAAGGACGGTGGTCCTCCTATGTTAATGAATTGCCATCGTTAACAATAAAATAGGGTAACAGGCACATCTGAGGCCAGCCTAGCAAGCTACTTCAGATGTAAAACAAGTAATGCTCATAGTACTAGCATCAGGGGCTTCGAATATCGCCGATGCTGCAGTTGGAATAAAACAGGACTTGTCCTAAATTAAAGTTAAGAAGAATAAATTAAAAGTTGTACATCTGCTTGATTCAAATTATATTTAATTCTACCGACCAAACATCCTTAATTATTTTATATGTTTGGATGCGGCCTTATTTTCTCTGTTTGTTCATCTAGGGTTATGTAGATGTAAATTAATGATCATTAACAAATTTATAAAAAGGAGGGGAGAAACTACAGTCTATCACTAGCTTAAGACGCGGCAAATTGAATTCATACTTGTCATAAAAAAATCAAAAAACCCGATTACATAAAAACCGAACTAAAAATATGGAAACAAGAAGAGGTAGGAACATAGTAGAAATCCTTTTTCATGAAATTAAAACAGTGATTGTTATTATCCATCTTGAGCCTGCCAATTAAAAGGTGATAAGAAAGTTAAATACAATAAATAATTTCAGGCGGAAGCATCAGATTTATGTTTTACTTGCTCCGACTCCTGCCATAATTATGTACTATGCTTAAAAAAAAAATTACGTTGCAGGTATTAGCATGCTCTTGAAGTTTGATACTAGACATTTTTTCGATATGTATCACAAGAAAGGAGAAAATCGCAAAAACCAAGTTTCAATCTCTTAATTTTTTACTTTCTCGTTTGATGTCTCGACAACAATCAATGGTAGGCGAAAAATTCATATGACCTAAATTGTAAAGTGTAAAAAAGGCAACAAATAAGTATATAATCGCAATTTTCGTATCATGGCGGAGAGCCGAGTTATCGCAAGAAAACAAAATTTACACCTTTTTTTAAGATACCGGAGAAAGCTCATAGGAAATCTCGGTTGTTAATTTCAAGTTAAGCTTTTGAAAGCTCCCCCTACATAATGTTCAGTTCATTTGCAAAGTAAAAAGAGAGAAGAGAATTGATCACTGGGTTAGATAATACAAATACATAAGATCACGTTATTGATTCATCCTGTATAATAAGAACATATCACGATAATTTAAAATTTTTATTTTTTTATATAATAAAAGTAAAAAAAACCAGCTCAAACTGGAGCCTTACCTCATTGGGGTGATTATAAAATTTGATTAATAAGTTGTGACTAGGTTAAAAAAGAATTTCGTTGGTCAAGTTGCCATTATAAAATTAAGTCAATTCAGAAAGCAAATTATAAATTTAAAGTTAATAATAACTGCTGTCCGGTTGTTGTAATTAATTTTTTAATTTGATTAGCTTGCATCGTCTCCCTACATATAGTTACGTACGGCTCGTAACAACATATTTCACTTATAATATCATCACAATTATCAATTATTGCAGAACTTGACTTTTCCTCACTTTTTACAAAATCAGTCTCATCCAATTTTTCGGGTAAATTTTGTTGTGGCAGCACTTGCTGCAACTGTTCTACCGACATGCTAGTTGCAAGATGTGTTAAAATATCTAAGTAATCATAAAGTTAATTAGAAACTACGTTAAAAATATTCAAGTTTTACCTTTCAATAACTTCTTGTGGTAAAAACAAACGCGTTTTAAATTCAGATCCTTTGATAATTTAACGATTTTCTTCTGCATGCTCGTTATTAAATTTTTCCATTCATCGTTAGTTGTGAAACGGTCCTAAAAAAAAGTTTGGGTTATGATAAGTTACTAATAAAACAAAAAAAGACAATAACCTTCCCAAATTGAGGCAAACACTGTGGACACACTTCAAGTAAATATGAAACAGCCTCATCGGTATCCAACATAATTGATTTCAAGCTAGAATAACCCCTCAAACTGTCATTCACTGCTATAAAAGTATTGGCTTCCAGAAGTATATCCCTAGAGACAATTCGACTACACATGAGCGCCTGCAGTTTTTGCAGTATCAAATCGGATCGTTTATTGGGCATAAATAACTCTTTGTCGACATAATTATTGACACAAGTTTCGTACAACTTAGAGGTGATATTGACTTGAAACGGTGGCATTTTATTTAAATAATCGTGTCTTAAATCATTAAAAAGTATTTCGTTCAATTTGCTGTGTTTTTTATCCCTTTTTCCGTTTTCGTGATGAAACACTTTCAATTCGATTCCATTTCTTGTCAGATTTTCAAGTTTTTGATCTTCATCACACTTTTCATCGACGTTTCTAAAATAGAATCAATATAAACACTAAATAGGCCAATCAAATTGTGATATTAAATGAAACTAATTTTGGCTCGTTCCAAGTCTTCGATTTTTAAATTTAGAAAGAGAAAAATCCTTTTTAATTTGATTTGACTTAAAACTATTTTTGCAATCAAATAACACAAGTTTGATCGAGTTTGGAATTAGTTCTATTTCAAAGTTAAAATTAGCCTAATTTTGGTGGCTCATACAAAGCAAAACTTACTTTTTTTCTAAATTTTCTTCAGATAAACTTAAATCTTTAATGTGCAACATTTGGAGTTCAGACAAATACGATCTAACTAAAATTTTGATGGCTTCTTGTAACGAAGATGGCCGCTCATTAGCAAACTTGGCCAAATCTTTAACGTCCTGATTTTTAAAATAATTTTTGAAATATTGCTCAAGAGTTTTTTGCATAACAGTAGCAGCCGTATTTCCATCAGATCCAACTCTTGATGGAAGGTATTCGAGAAACATCTATGCAACATTTTTTTAATTACAAAAATGATTGTTTTCTAGATATAGAAACCTTACCCTCAGTATATTATGCAAGTGAATCTTCCTGTCAAACATCAAAGACACAAAAACTTCTGATAAAACATCGCATTTTGTAAACATGAGAGTTACAGAAAATTCTGAAAAACAATAAGGACTTTTGTGTTTACCACCCATCGAATGAGAAGATTCAACCAGTAGTTTCCAATTTTCTACCAGAGTTTGGTACAAAATTTGACTATCAGTGATCATGTTGATAATGTTTTCTGCTTCCTTCATGTTACATTCTTGAACATATAACAGAGTTAAAGCTAACAATTTTTCCGTTTCTTTCTTCACGTTACTAACAAATTACATAAAAATTAATTACAATAAATAATTTAAACTAGAAATTTACCTGTACGATTGTTGGAGGAGAATGTTGATAAATTTTGATGTGGAATATTCTCTTAGCATATTATTCTTTAGCACTAGCTGAGCTAGATCAGCACAGTTATGATTTTCAAAAACGTCAAGAAGTTCTTCTATAAAATTTTGGTTCCCTTCATTTTTTGTGTTAGCCAATTTAAATTTAGTGTCCGATAATACCATTGTTAAATAATATAAAATTGCATTCATCGACTAAAACATAGTTTAAAAATTAATTACTGATGTTAATTATGAGGGAGAGGTCTTCTTCTTCTTCTTCGCTTCACGGATTAGGGAGAGGTAAATTGCTTTTTTTAAAGAAATGTTAGATATGATTAAAAATGAAGGGAATGAAAATTGATAATAACATCAAGAGTGAATAACTAAAAAAAATGAACAGAAAAATAATGTTTGTACTTACTCTATCGTTTCTATTATATTCAATCCTCTTGAAGCGCTTTAAAACTTCATGTGGTGAAATGCACGCCATCTTATAGTAAGGTAAACACAATTTGTAATTATCGTTTGAATTTCTAAAAAAGCAGTAAGTTTAAAGAAAATAACAAAAATACTGTTAATCTTACATAATAAAATGATCTCCTAACAAGGCACAAGATGTTCGATATGTATCAACCAAATCATCAATATTTATTTTAAGTGGTGCAATTGTGCAAACATTCCCTTCACGGATATTCCACTTTAATAAAATTAATGCTAATCTTAAAATCATGTGCGCTTCGCTAATTAAATGGCAATAGGTCTGAGGTGCTGTAAAACGATGTGCATTGGCAGCCATTGCAATATCGGTAAATATCATCTTGGGAGTGGGTAACTCGAGATTATATAAAGTCCAATTTGACGATGTCGAGCTGTTACTTGAATTAATTGAATGTGTTGGAGATCCATCGGCACTTGCCAAGAGTACTAAATAATTATCACATAGCAAAAATTGCTCAATAGACAGAAACTGCTTGTGACCAATCAAGCATATTAAATCATCTAATTGAGGACAAGCCTTAAACAGAAAAAATTTAAAATCTTGTTTTACAACAAGGTAGACGCAAATTACCGAATTTATATTATCAATAACTTCCAAACTTCTACATAGTTTGTGTCCAATTCTAACGGTGTATGATTCTAGACCAGTTTCTGTTAGTGCATGCAATAAATGATCTTCCAAGGCGACATTATATACCGGACCCATAAATGGATAAACAGAAATGCAGTTATCACCGTCAATGTTGATATCTAAAAATTCATCAATGTATGATAGTATTAGAAATTGAGGGCTGTGCCATTTAAAACCGCACACTTTTATAATTGCATTAATTTGTAATGATATAAGAATGACTACTATTAACTTACTGAGATCAGTCAAGTTCATTTTTATAAGAATACTAGCTGACCAAGGTTGTGCGGCCTAAAGGCCGCACTGTTCGAATAATTTTAAATTCACTCTGTATGGTCTATTATTATATTTAATCATACATTTTTAAGTGAACAGTAAAAATGTTAAAAGTTTAAAAATAAAAATATTTGCAGTCAAAAGTCCAATATAACGCAATATTTGTTACAGCTGCACATACATAGTATATAGCTGGATACCGGCTTCGCCGGGTCTCACTAAAATAAAATACTTTGCCTTTGTCTGAATTTACTTTTTTGAAAAGTTTGAGAATTTTAAGTTAAGGAAACGGTAAAAATTGTTTGTTCGGACCAAACAAATTTATTTGTTTGATGATTCAAAGAAATCTTGTCTTCTTCTTGGGTTCTTCTTGCATTTTTGGAAATAAGGAACCAACTGCATGGTAAACTTGGCCTTGAATTTTAAACGTGGGCATAAAATTTCCATGCCGTATCTCGGTGGCACCAAACGATGTCATTTGAAAAGCGGAGTTGTACTTTCGTATATTTCTAAGGAAATTATCCGAATTATAGTGAGTGCCAAGTAGTAAACTCTTTAATGGTTCTGGCGGTTCAACAATGTCATCGAGTAAAACTTTTCCACTACAACAACACAGGCCAGGTGCTTCTTTTTCCCATTTTAATGCACGACAGTAGTTACAGCTGGAAGTCATGGTTTCAATCGAAACGTGAGAATCGGTTGCATAATCAATGGAGACATCATAATTAAATCCAGACATTTCTCTACTTTTCCATGGGACTGAAGGAACACTTTCATTTTCTACTTCCATATCATGCAAATGATCACCATCATTAACTCTTATTGGGGCTTGGATTTGCTGTGAAATGGAATCCTGTGCTGGGTCGGAAGCATTACGATCATTTATGTTATCGGTACTTTGATTTTGTCTACAAAAACGCTGTCTTTTGGCCACAGTAGAAGAACGACCAAGATTTAATTTTCTCTTAACTTTATATGCCACTGTTTGTTATGATTCCTTCGTTCCTTTTTTTTGTCAGTTGATTTCCAGATTTTTAGTTTATATAGTGATTTGAAGTAGGTTATTTAACCAACCTAAAAAATGTCACTAATCTGTAGATTATCAGATTAAATCTGTAGATAATCTGTTCAGACGGTGTGTACAAAAATGTAATTACTTCATTGTTTATTAACTTACAAACGCGGAATTAGGCTTTAAACCTGCTCCAAGATGTACTCTATCATTTAAAAAAAACGGCAAGTCGATCGATTCAGTAGTTTCGGAGATCATGCGTGACAAAGAAATACCATTTCACATTTATATATATAGAGATATATGGGCCTGAAGGCCGCACTGTTGAATAATTTTAAATTCACCCTGTATGGGAATCTCGTTCCATTCATGCGCGTCCGCAATTTTTCACTTTTTTAAATTAAGCTTTTCGGTCCCGGTTTTAGCGGAAAACCTCTTTAGGGTCCTAGAGAGTAACTGTGCAAAATTTGGTTGGGATCGGTCGAACGGTCTAGGAGTCTATAAGGAACAAACACACACACAAACACACACACAAACATACATCCATTTTATATATATAGAAGACTAGATTGCATTTCCGGTTACCAAAATTTGTGGACCGACCGCAATTTTTTTTATTTAGTGTGTAGAGAATGATGTCCTCTTTCATAATTCACTTAAAAAAACATGAAAATCCGAATTCGGGTTTCTTGATCGTCCCCGAAAACCCTATTATAACACTAAATACATCTGCTTTCAACAAATCAAATCAAGTTGCCTCCGCCCCGACTCAACAAAATTTCATTAATTCCTCTTTTTGGGACTCCCCAAAAAAATCGCTGGGGAACGGTTAAAGACTTTCATTTCAAATTTTAGATTTAAAAACATGATCGTGTTTCCTGATACAGAATAGAATGTCTTTTTGGTTCATTTTTCAACACGATAATGATCCGAAACACACCGCAAAACTTGTGAAGGACTATCCGTAATAGTGTGCGAATTTTAAAGCGGCCCCCTCAATCTCTAGACCTAAATCCTATCGAATACCTATTGGAACTAATACAGAAATTTGGAAAAAAAGTTCGAAAATTTAGTTGCCTTATTTGAGGAAATCGATGAAGTATGGACCTTGTTTTAGAATGACCTAATTCAAAAACTTATTAAAGCTGTGTTAAAAAGCCGACAGGAAGTGGTTAAGAATAACAGGTATTAAACAAAATTGGTCAACGTTTATTATTTTTATGAGCTATAAACACCGTGCCAACTTCTACGGTGACCTTGACTAACTGCTTTGATAATGGTTAATTAACCTACCCTAATTTGCTTTATGATTTTTGCTAATGTCTATTTTAATGGATAAAATGAGCATATATTTTTCAAAGATTTATTTTACATTGTAAGTGACAATGTTACAGTCAAAAGTTACGAATGAGTATTCTTTTAGAATACTGAAAATAGACAAAGACGACAAAATATTTAAAAAAAAAGAAAATGATAAAAATCGTTACAACATTAAATATAATTAAATATTTGCTTCAAGTTGGTTGGCTCGATAGGTCCCAGAAAACAAATAGGAATGCAGATGACGAAAAAATGCTATGTTCAACTAGAAGTTACCACAAATGATGTAGTAAATGGAGGAAAAAATAGAAAGGTAGTTAAAGACGCACTCGGAAAAATTCCAGGCCCTATCCAACGAAAATCAGAAACTTGTGGCACAGGTTCGGTGTCTTAAGCAGGAACGTACTGCTGCAAGCAAGACAACGATAAAGACCTTCATCGAGGCCTTCCTGTAGGAAGCCGCAAAAAAAGACGAGACTCTAGAGACAAACCAGGGGAATCACGAGGAGGAAAGGTCAGAAGAAGTCTGTAAAGCCATAGGAAGAAAACGAAAGGAAGACGCCAGCTACGAGACGATATGAAGACACCCACGAGGAAGCGGAAGGATCCGGTGCTGCTAGTGAAAACAATGAAAGACTTCCGTATAAAGAACTCGTGAAAACGATGAAAATCACGCGACGCCAATTTGACTAGAGTCAAAATGACTCGACAAGGTGATCTATTAATCCAGGTGAAAAATAGAGACCTAAACTGCAATTCCTCAGGAAGAAAATAAAACTAACTACAACATCGGAAGCTAGAAGTACCTATGACCAAGGCAGTTCATCATATGGACATCAACCCGATGGTGGACGAATAAGAGGTAAAGCAGAGTGTCGCCAAAGCGACAGAAGCCTGAGGGAGGGCTCCTAATTCCTTGCTCTCTCAAACCGACTTAGCGGGGGACGCAGATCATTCGTAGTATGGCCGAAAAAAGCGCAAAAGAAACACTTTTTTGACAAGGAAGCTCATCATAGAGCTTTCGAATGCGTGCAAAGTTGCAGAGTACTACCTTTAGACTACACTTAAATTTAATGGACGATACCAACCATGCATATACCAATTTTACCGAAAAAGATATTCTTTTAATCAAACTATTTGTCAGTCTTAGCAAAAATTTCATTCAATTATTGTGCATTATTTCTACTAAAATACGCAACAAAATTGATGACAATTATTTCCTATCCATGCCGGTTTCACGCAAATTTAGAAATATAATATTATACGATGCTGAATTGAATTTAATATAAGGTAATAATTCTGTGGTCGGCACTTAAAAAGGTTATAAGCAAGTTTTTGACGTTTTGAGAAAAACGAGATTGATGTTTTAACTAAATTTCTCAGATCAGGAAAATATGTGGAGGCCTCAATTTTAATGACATTATATTACATTTTAAATTATCTTTAAATACAGGTAACCCTCCTATAACATGGTAGATAGGTTCCTAGAAAATGCCATGTTGTGTAAAACCGTGTTATATGAGAGGCTACGTTCCGAAAACTTATTAAAACTAAACATTTTTTTAAATTTCATATAAGCAGCAAATTTTTTTTATTAAAAAAATGCAGTACATAAACTATAACTAAACAAGTACACTTAAATTATGTAAAAAACTGTTTTGGTTTGTTGTTCAAAAACCGGTAGTTACGTAGAGCAACCAGTAGGCCAACTTGTTGCTATGGTTATGCTATTAAAAAACAATTTCTTTTGTCATTGAGACATAGCCCCACCGCACATCTAGTCCAGCTCTACATACTTCTATGTGCTACATTTTTTTAAATTTCTTAATTTGACTCCACGAATATTACAATCTAATATTGCGCTACATACAGCACAACGTCTGAATGTGCTATATACAGGCATATGGGGTACTTTATCGGTCCGTTTTTCAATTGGTACAACTTTATTATAATGATTTACAACTTTGGTAGATTTTCGTCTTTTTCCTCTTAGCTAAATATCCTGCACCAATCAATCCTGATACAACTTTCTATTCTATTCTAAATGTTACATCTTTCTTGAAATAAAATGTACGCGTTTACGATTGTAGTATCCAGAAAGTGCCAAACTATTCTGTGATACCATTTTTTACTTTTCCGATTTATGACATAACATTTTTTTAACATGTCTGCTTTATCTATGGAACCCATAAGTTCATTGTAGTCTGTAACCCTGTCTTGGGCAATCTATTTCTTGCAATGTCCCATCTTTGTTTCTTCGAGTAGTCGTAACAGAATTTTCTGGATCGTGATAATTTGACAAAAAATAAACGGGTTTTCTATCTATCTATTTTAGATACACTTCAGTCATTCTCCAGTCGTGCTGGCCTCTTTTTTTGTCATTTATAAAATCATCTAGAAGATACTTTTTCCCTTTCGTCAAGCCATAAATGTTAGCTTGTTTCAAATCCCATAGTAGTGGATCATTCAAGAAGTAATTATCAAAAAAACCTTATGGTTTTTGATTTTCAAATCTTTTGTTAGATCTCTCACTCACTACTCTTTCTCCCAAATCTTTTTCGGACAGATCACCTATTTTTCCGGTACATATTTGAAATTGGCAAACATAACCATAATCATCAGCTCGCACCCAGAGTTTATAACCATGCTTAGTTTGTTTTGCCGACATATATTGTTTCATAGATGATCTGCCATCATGCTTTCATCAACTGCTTGAAATTCTCCTGAACTATAATATTCCTTGCATGTTCGAGAAAGTGCAGTCAAAAGCGCACCCAGATTTTATTAATTTATTAAAATTTTGTTCTCTTTTTTTTTTGCCTGCAAGGCATTGTGTGCAAAATGTAAATTACTGAGAAGCCAATAAAATCTATCACGAGATATAACTTTAGAGATATAAGCATCTCTGACATCTTCTTGAGAAGACCAATAATCTTTCAAGCTAGGAAGCTTTTTGATACCCATAAAGAGGTTCACACCGAAAAAGAGCTTAATTTCTTCATATGTAGTGAGCTGAAAAAGTTTCCTTCCTTCACTTGTATTCATTTGAGTGACGTATAAGTTAGTATTGAATACTATCGATTCTAACAAATCTTTTGAAAATCAGCATAAAAAAACATTTACGGGAAGCTCAATGATCTCGTTCATTTCTGCACCGTTAGGAAAATCAAAAATGAGAGGCTCTTGATAAAAATTTTGTTTGTAACACACCACATTGTGGGTACAGTCATGCGTAATTTTTGGCTATGTGTGCAAGCAGTTCTTCATTGCTTTCTGTTTCAATATCCTGATATAAAATTGCAACATTCGCTTCATCACGTTTTCATTATTATTATTTTTAAGCAGAAGATCAATGTCATCTTCGTCTCCTGGTAAATAATCGTTCGCCAAAGATTTACTATCCGATGGAATTTCAGCTAGGATGTCGCCTATTCGGTCCTGGTCCATGGCTGCTTCCAGTTCCTTATAACTCCAATAATTTTTTCCTGCAATTAGCAGAAAAATCAAAAAATCAACCTTTTACAAAAAATCTGTGGTCATTACACTTAACCACCACTTATTTGACGTTGCCAAACACAAATAAACAATAAAATTGTCAATTGCGTTATACAATAAGAAGTAATAAATGTTATACTTATAGGCCATTTCCAATTTAAAGTTATTTGTAAATATTCGGCAAACAAAAATAAACACCGTGACACACACCTGATAAATAATATTTGACATAATATGCAAAAATAAGACTGTAGATAAATTTTTTTCTAATAGGTAGTTCCCACCTCAAGTATCATATTATGTAATCAGTGGTTATTGCAACACAACACCAGGATAGAGCTAGCAAATTATTCGATTGGTGATTTCCCAGCGTGACCAGTAGGACGCAAAGGGTTAAGAATAAAAGAATACTTTTTAAGTGCCAACCACAGAATTGATAATAACTAGTAAGTATTTTCAACGCAATTATGAGTAAGTAATTTGTTAATTGAATTATCACCATTTTTTACTAATGTACACCTAATTATTTGAGTGGTACATTCCTGATAAAAATGTAAACTCACCTGAATCGCAAAACTGAAACAAATATCCTTCTTGAGATGTGGCTATAAAGCACACAACGCTGCTTAAGCAGTCCTTAAAGCTGCTCTTCAAAAAGCTACCACCACTAACTTTAACAGTCTTGCGTAAGTTTTCATCCACGTACAAAGGTTTCAAAACTAAACACCTAAATTCTTCAAATATTTGGGTTTGCGCGAATTATCAATCACAAGAGGTTTAAGTTTTAGTTGCATCAAATTTACAATATTGTAAATATATGAGTCCTTAAAAAAGCAGTTTCATTAAAATAACAAAATAAAATGATTTGTAGCCGAATACCTCGGAATTAAAATTATGATGAACAATTGCTGTCATATCCTTATCGATATAAATGAAAGGGCAATGCTTATAAATTAAACTGTTATGCCTAATAATACTTGGTAAATTAACAGTAATTTTATCCTTTGTGCTATTTGTACTTTCTTTTTTCAATAATTCTTTAAAATCTATAGGTACATCCTCTTCAACGACTAAACAAACCATAAACCATTAAAAAATAATTAAAAATTGTAACATAAAACTTACACTTAAAATTAGTATCACAATATTCCGGTTCTTTGGTTTCCTCATTACTTTTTTGTAGCTTCCTTTCCATTTTAAAAGTGTGTATAGTATCTTTATTTAGACAAGAAATATAATTTTCACAAAATGCAATTCTTAAAGGTATAAAATTAATTTCTAAGTAAATAGGGAGTTCCTCAAAGTCGATAAACTTTAGCTTAGAGATATCGTGCGTTTTGATTTGAAATGTATAAATTGTTAAGAATCGGCTTGACTGAATCAAAATATTTCCCGATATCTATAAATAGTTAAAACTTAATTTATAGCAACAAAAATGCAAATTCCTTACTTGACAACATTCAATGTTATGTGGATTTTGCCTAACAGGAATTTCAATCATTTCTAAATTACTGATTTCAGACTGATTTGTAGTAGGAGTAACTCGGCCAGCAATGCGGGCTCTCATCGGTTGCACCATTCCACATTCAGAAGAATCTAAACTGGCTCCGCTGGTGGTCATTTTAGATTGTTGCAAAGTTGCTATGCTATCCCAATTTACATACACTCTAACATAATTAATTTCTCTATTTTGTCTATTATATTTTGATTCTAGTGTGGCTACATAATCACCTATAAATATTTTTGTAAACATTAAAATATTATTACAAGTTTGCCCTAAATAATCGTTTGGTTGCTACCTTCAACAAACTCGACCTTTTTTTAACTCACCATTTAAACAATGTATAAGTTTGGTAACTTGATCTACTGTGGGAAAGGTAAACAGTAAATTAGCTTCATCTTTCAAATCTCGAACTTCTATGCAATGACTGGATAAAGCTAAAAGTAGTCTGTGTGGTGGTGCAATTGTGCTCGCAGTGGGTTGCTCCACCGTATGAATATGTTGACTTGCAAAATTATGTACAGTTAATACACGAACCATTTTGTTAACCTGCAAGAAACACAAATTTAACTATAACAGTGCAAGCTTAGCGAAAGGTTGCAATTATTGATTATTCACTTTCGGAATAAAACAATTTTGAAATGTCATATCATTGATTTTTCAAAACTCTCACGAATTGATTTCTTTTCTAATGGGGATAAAAGTAGATAAACTGCACTCGCCTTATTATTTCAGAAAGTTTAATTTTAGTTTGCTTCTTAGTTTTAAATAGAAAAAAGACTTCCCAAAAGTCAACTTTAAAGGACACACCTAATAGCAACAATCAATAAAATTTTTGTTTATTTATTTGACCTATAATTTGTAAATCATCAATGTAATCATTCGAACTACGGTACAAATGAACTACAACATATCACTGTCATCATGAAACAGAACCGTATTTAAATTTTGTAAACAAATTAATGATTATTTGATTGTTATTATTTAAGCCAAATGTGACGTCCGCATAAAAATTTCATTCTTGAGATTTATAAAATAATTGTGCTTGAGTAATTATTTTACTTTATCATATGAAATATAAGAAAATATTGTTATCCTGCAGAAAAAAATTGAGATTTTGATGGATTTACACTTTTTGAGGTCCCATAAGCTAAAGAAGACGGTCGCGGCTTGGCGCTTATCCGGGCGAGATGAGAATTTATTCTGATCGTATTTCCTTAGTAGGTAACGGCAAACCACCGTGGTTTGGATGCCAAGAGAACGCTTTTAAAACTGAAGCGGTCACTATGCCCTTTCGTAGTGCAATGGACTCTGAAGAACAAGAGCTAAATGGGACAATTTCCAAAAAATGTCTGTGTGTGTATCTGGTCAAATTTTGTGGGCGCTCTACAGCAAAAACATGAAAATAGGAATATTTAAACCAAATTTGGGATTTTTTATCCTTATATTGAAACTTAGAGCTGATTAGATTTTGGTTAAAATTGGTTCATGGGAACTACTTTTTTTTTTTTTATTCTTTTTTTTAATATTAGTTATTATTTAATATTTCAAAAAGTAATAAGAATTTCAAAACCAAATTTAAGATTAAATTTTAGTTAAAATTAGTTTATGAAACTTGTTTTTTATAAATTTTATTATACAGGGTGTCTCCGTGACCGTGAAGAACCTTTGAGGTGGTGATAAAGGACACTTTTCTAAAACAAATTTTTAAATAAATTTTTTGTTCAAGTCGAAACCCTTGGGGGGTATCACTCTTTAAAGCAATTTTTATAATTTCTGCCTTCAAACGGCCATATCTGCATAACTATTGATTTTATGGCATTAATAGATTAGTAATTTTTTAAAGACAATTTACTTATCTACAAATTAGTTTATAAGCTCCTATTGTCTAGAATGAACGGATTTTGAGTTATGAATTAAATTAAGAGAAGAAATGTCGAAAAAATTTCAAGTTTTATTTTTTTGTTTTTGTTGAAAACTGTATTTTTTAAACTAAACTTTTTACAAAAAAACTAATGGCCCAACTCGGCTAGCAAATTTAACGAGCTATAACTTTAGTATACTAAATTTTTTTGGAAAACCAATTCATTTCACAGAAAATCCCAAAATAATGAATAAGGTCGGTATAAAAAATATAATAGTCATACAGGGTGTCTCTGTGTACATAGTAAACCTTTGAGGTTGTGATAGAAGACACTTTTTAAGGATATATTTTTAAATACAATTTTTGTTCTAGTTCAAACTCTTGGGAGGTACCCCTCTTTAAAGCAATTTATTGACCTTGTTCATTATTTTGGAATTTTTTGTAAAATGAATTGATTTTCTAAAAAATGTTACTAGATTAAAATTATAGCTCGTTAAATTTGCTATCCAAATTAGGCTATTAGTTTTTGGTAAATAGTTTCGTTTAAAAGATACAGGATTTGCAAGAAAAACGAAAAATAAAACTTGCAATTTTTTAACATTTCATTTCCTAATTTAATTCATAACTCGAAATTTGTTAATTCTAGAGGATAAGAATTAGGAATCAGTTTGTAGATAAATAAATAATCTTTCAAACATTACTAATCTATTAATACCATAAAATTAATGGTTACGGTGCTATGGCCGTTTGAAGGCAAAAATTCAAAATATTCCTTTAAAATGGTGTACCCCCCAAGGGTTTGAACTTGGACAAAAATTTTATTTGAAAATTTGTCTTAGAAAAGTGTCCTTTATCACCAACTCAAAGGTTCTCCACGGTCAGGGGGACACCCTATATAATCAATCAATCAATCAAATGACCTTTATTCCTTCAGGAATATAGTCACCCCCTTCCAGGAGTTTTGATAATATTATATAATATTAGTCTTTATTTAATATTTTAAAAACTAATAGGAGTTTTAAAACCAAATTTGAGATTTGGTATCTTTATAGTAGTAATTAGAGCTGATTAAATTTTGCTTGAAATTGGTTCATGAAACAATTTTTTTTGTAAAGCTTTTTATTTAATATTAGATTTTAATAGAATATTTCAAAAACTAAAGAGAATTTCAAAACTAAATTTGGAATTTTGTATCTTTGTATTGAGACTTAAAGCTGATTAGATTTTGAGTAAAATTGATAAATTGAAAATATTTTTTTTTACGATTTAAAACAATTTTTTTTTTTAAAGAAAAACCCATTGACTTTGGAAATACCAACATAAGACACGATGCCACTCATCGATTCTTTACTAACAAGGGGAGACCGGCAACTTCCCCTCACTGAATTGATTCATTTTCATTGTGCGTGTAGATTTTGTGTTGGACTTCAACAGGTGCAAGTATAAGGGCACGATTCTTTGCCAATTTTGAGAAAATTGAATTTGAATAATTATATATTACTGATGAACTGCATAAAAATTAACATAAATTTGGTAAGTTGTTAATGGAATTGCATAAGATTGCAAAAAATTAAAAACATATGCGAAGGGTACTGGGATCGCATCCAGCTCTTGCCAATTTGTTTCTTTATTTATTTGATTAATTTCCTTCGGTATAATTTATGTCATCATTCTCAAGAAAACCAAAGCGCTATAATAAACCCTACTCATAATCTGTAAACATTGAATGCTTTACCTTTCAGCAGTGAGGCACTGGAGGGTGTTCCACACCCCCCAGACCCCCCGGTTTGTGCACTTTATTTTTTATTAGTAATAAATTGAAGACATCAGCATAACCGATCTAGAAAAAATCTCTAGATAAACTAATTAATCCTAACTTTAACAAGTCACACTCAAGTAAGTAATATCCTAATAAGTCAAAGTTGTAGAGACCGGGGGGTGGGGTGGGGGGGAACACATTATTTTGGCGCTCTAACCAGTATAAAATATAGTTTTTAGTATTTTTAATTATTGGAACTAGTTCCTCAGCGAAGGGAGAGGGGGATTGAGTCTCTGGTATTGAAAGTTTAAAAATATGGACGCAGCGAATTGCGAATATTTTAAGGGGCAAAATTTAGCCGTCCACATTTCTGGACTTTCTTTTTTATAGTAATTGCAGCTTTTGTTTTTCCGAAAAACTTTGTTCTAAAATAAAAATGTTATAAATTTTAGCTGTAACCTACGTTCTTACTCATGAAATAAAAAATTTATTTAATTTAAAACCAAGGTATATTATACTTAATACTTTTTTTAAAGATTTTTGGAAAAAAGAATAAGTTTACAGGTATAACCTTATGAAAGCATGTCATTAGGTAATTATTCATTTTCAAAAAATTTGTAAAATATAAGTTTTATATTGCTATCGTTTAAGCAAATTTTAGTGCCAAATTTTAGCCTATCAATATTAAATTTACTGTTGAATAAAATATTTTAAAAATTACAAGTTTAATGAAATTTGAAAATTTTTTAACTTACATTTTAGTCTAGGACCCCGTTGCGCATAAGTGGTTTCGTCTTTTCAAGAACTATCCCTAAATGAACGAAAATAGATGAAAATTCATTAAAATTGAAATCAAAACAAAAAAAATCAAAATATTGGAAAATTTTCCTTTAATAAAATTAATTTCATTAAACTTGTAATTTTTAAAATATTTTATTCAACATATAATTTCACAAGTTAATAAACATTTACGATTATTAAATTTATTTGTATATTTTATAAAAGTTGTTTTACTCCATCTGACTCCAACATAGCGATGAGACTTTATTTTATTAAATTAAGTATCATAAGTTGTTTTTATTCATAAAAAAATTTTTTTCGAAAATTTCTTAACATTCATAACTGAAGTGATGGAATTTTTAAACTAAAATATAAAATTGTTATTATTCTTAAAAATTTCCTTTGTGTACTTTAATAATAATTATTATTAAAATTATAATTAATAAAAATATAATTACGTAATAATAAAGTTTTAGCATTGCTATATAATTTAAAATTAATTACATTTTTTATAAATGTCAATTTTTGGACCACACTATAGTTTTTTCTAGTTAATTTAGCTTTTATTACTTAGGTACCGCTAACAATAATTGAGTATTATTTTATAATTAAAATTAAAAAAAATTTTTTCACTTACTCTTTGGTTTGTATTTATTTGGTCAGTATTTTAAAATGTTTTTGGTCAGTATTTTAATTAAATGGTCAGTATTTTAAATAATTGTTCAGTATTTTAAATAAATGGTCAGTAGTTTAAGCAATATGATTGGTATATTAAATAAATGTTTAGTATTTTAAGTAATATGGTCAGCATTTTAAATAAATGGTCAGTATTTTAAGAAATATCGTCGGTATTTTGAATAAATGATTAGTATTTTAAACATATCAGTACATAGTAATAAAATCTAAATAAAATGGGAAAACGTTCCTCCTGGTACTTGTTTTTTAAGATAGTTAGTATACACGATAAATTAATATTTTTCTATATTGAATATTTTACCTCGGCGGACTTCGATAAGTGCCAATTGTAAATACAAGTTTTTTTGTAGAAATGAAAGCAAATTATGAAAGAGCACTAAATTAGAAGAATTATAGGGTGAGGATGAATCGGAAATTTTCATGTTTAGACACCACAAAATAAAAATTGTGATACGTTTATATGATAGGCTAAATTCTGAATTTTAATTTTGAATTTTTTTTGTACAATAAATTTACTTAAAATCACTTTTTGATGCAGCCGTTACGTATGTGTACTCTGTTATTTGAATAAAACATTGAAATATGACGATTTAAAAAGTATTCTTACGAAAATACTTTTGAGGGTGAAATCGAGATTAGTCGTAGTTGCGCTATTAAAACCGACTTCCGCAGCCTCTGCTTTGGTCCCCTTTGCTCCGGACGTTCCAAGCCGTTTTGATAAAAGCTTTACTAACTAATAATATCACTCTAAACCGCTGCTACTCGGCAAAGTATGGATGTTGACCGACAGATAGCAGGGAGCGACTGACTCACTCTATACGATAAAATTTCTATAATTAAAAATGTCTGTATTTCAATTTTTATAAATTAATTAAATAAAATTTTCATAATAATTATTTGGATTTCTTATTGTATATTAAAAATGGTTACTGACACAAAAATTAACTAAGCAATAAAATATACTTACCAAACAAAATGTTACTACGACTTTATTATTTATACTGACCGAAATAACAAACAATACTGAACAAAATTCGATTTAATATTGATCATTTATTTAAAAAAATTCTGATAATTTAATGATTAAAAAACTGACCAAAAAATTAGTTGTCTTATTTTTTTACAATATTATTGGTAATCTATGACGTCTATGATTATTAATATTTCGAATTTTGGATTTTTACCTGAGCTGGTAATTGAATTTTAAAGCTTAAAGTTGTGAAATAAATTATATTCAATGAGATGTAAATAAACGAATTTTTTTTGACAAAAAAGTTATTTTTGACTTTATAGAGAAAGACTCTCATTTTGCAAACAGTCAAAAAATTTAAAAAAAAATTTTGAAATTGAACAAGAGAAAAAAGCTTTTAAGAAAAATTGCTTTTAAAAAAAAGAAATACGTTTGGGTTGATTCCGTGGTTCCTCAAAAATGTTCAACGAAATGTCAATGAACCAATTTCTTTGACTATTTATTACACAATTTCACGAACTCGCCCAATATGGAATATTTTTTGAAATTTAACAAAAGAAATTTTAAGAAAGATAAATTTACCAATTCTATTATTTATTGATTGGTTACACACAGATTAAAATAAATTTTTATAATAAATTCAGTTGAAACTTCACTTGAAACCAAATTATCGTTTGATAATTAAAACAAATTTCAATCAGATTAAAGCTTAAATTACTATATTAAACTGTTTTCTTCTAATTTTGCGCTACATTCTCTAACGAATTTCATGCCAATTTTCTCTCATGTAATCCTTTTTCTTTCGTACATAATTTTTGTTTTTCAAAACTTAACTTCTCATTCATAAAATTCATCTTGTAAATAAAAAAATAAATTGCACTTCTTTCCTTTATCAACTATAATTATAGTGGAGGTTTGAATCAAGAAACCAATGTATTAAATTGTGAAATGTTATTTTCACTCCAAAAAAAATATTTACAATATACAAAAGTATTTATAATAAATTATGGAAAACAAAAGCAAATAAAGAAGTTTCGTGAATATTAATATCAAACTTTGCTAGAAATAGTAATTAAAAGTTTTCAGAAATATTTAAAACGTTCCATGGCCAATATTCGAATTAAATAATATGGGAAAATAAACTTATTTAGGAATGTTGTTAACTTCTTGTTTATTTGCTTGCATTTTTTAAAACTGCCGTAGCTTTCGTTAAATCAAAATTGTTTTAAAAATACGATAATTGTGATAGTGCAATAATTATCTTTAAAACGAGTATTTAATAATTAATAATTTAATATAAAATATTTGTTGAAAACCATATCTATTAGTCCCCCGAATTATTGAGCATAGTTTTTTATGTTGATCCCACTTAAAATTTTATTTGCTAATAAATTAGTTCGTATTTAAACTAACAGTTAAATTTAATTAATTTAATATTATATTTTAATTAAATTATTTTTGAAAATTTTGAGAATCTATGTACCTTCAATTTTAAAAACTCAATTACGTCTGCTTAAGCATTTGTGAATTAAGTTAGTTAAATAAAAAAATTGTTGTTTCAAAATCAAATTAACCACATCTTGAATTAACCGTGATTCAGGATTCGGTGAATGAAAAAAATATATAAGTAGCATCAGAGAAAATTAACGTTTTATTTAAACGCAGACATCGCATAATAGTTCCGGTTGAGTCTTTATTTTTGTATATTAAGTTTGATATAACAAGGCTTTAATATAAGAGGTCAATTAAAATTCTGTACGTATAACGGTCCCGACGTCTGGCACCGGGGGTCCGCCGCCAACCTTGACGCGCATCTCAGAGGTGGTAGCCGCCTTCCAGTCTACCCTCAAAAATGTTGGCGTAGTGACGAAAACGAGAAAATTATCTCTTTTATCCTTCTTACGTCTACAATATTCCGTATCACATTAAACTCTAATTGCACACAATGAAGTCCTAGTTTTTTAAATATTACGTGCTTACTCTACAACGTATTTTCGTAATTCAAAAAAGAAAAGAGCATTATTTCTGTTTTAATATCATAACATGTGGCATATTAAAAAAATTGTTGTATTCATTCATCAGTCGTTTCTCTATAGTAAATTCAATTAGTTAGATATTCATTATGAACTTGAAAGTATCCATCTAATTACTATCTTGCTTGTTAATTAACGCTCGATTAGCATTAGGTAAATTAGAGCGGAGCAATTATCCGATCAGTAGATAATCTCGATATTGAAGCAAATGCATATTTGTATAACTAGCAAATCTTTAACATAACCTCTCCTCTAGAGCTTCAGAGATTGGCATTAATTTGAAGAAAAATTGAAACACAAAGTACCATGTACTTATGCATATTAATCAGTGCTTATAACTTCTTTGAGTTCCAAAGATCTTTACCCCATACATTCATTTTTATAGATATAGATTATTAGTTTATCCGTTGCAAAAATATATAAATAAATATTTTATTTATAAATAATAGCGATGATGCCTGTTCCGGTACCCATCCTTTTCTCGTCCTTCCCGCAATTCTTCTTTCTGGCAGATTTTATCATCCTGCTGCTAGTAGCAGTAATTTTCAAAACATAAAAGTGTAGTTTTTAAATTACACAATTAAATAAACAAAGGGGTGATTGCCCCTCTCGTGTATAATTTTTGTGGTCTTTGGATTAGCTGACGAAACGAAGAATATTGGTTTAATATTTTTTGTTGATATGGTTTCTCCCCCCTTCTCTGCTCATATTTTCAAATTATTTGAAAGACCTTTTCCTACATCCTTTTATAGCAAATAAAAAATGCAATACTTAAACAAAATACGTAAATAATATGTTTTCTGTATAAATTTATTATAAATTATTAATAAAATAATAATTATCATCAGGTTATCAAAAAGAGTTATCTACGAAAACCGGTGGCAATGTCTGAATGCAAAGATAAAAAAATTCTAAATGCTAAAACAATCACAATAGTTTTTTAATTATTGTTTTTAATTATTGTAAAACCGTCAAACTTTGTTCATAAGGGGTAACTTTGCACCAAAAAACATGGCGCAATAACATGACTCCGGTGGTGCCTGAACTGCGTCAGCTGATGGGGAAGGTTGTCTTGTTTGTTATCAACCCAAAACCAAGGTTCAAAAATTTCCATTGTTCGCTTATTACGTCATTGAAGCTTAACTTTTTGGTGCAAAGTTACTTCTTGTGGTCAAAGTTTGATGGTACGTCATTTGCACGTTTAATAGGTTTAAATTTTAAATTCTCATAGGTAAGAGAGAGTACAGCATAGGAGAGAGAGGATTCTCTTCAGATAAGTCAAACGTTACCTTAAAGCAATAATACAATACAAGAAGTAATATTATTCAGAAATGAACTGGTAGTCCTGGAGTGTGTTTACTTTAACATAAAAATATTCTATATATCTTATGTTCATGCTAAATTGCCTGTTATTGCTGTTCACTTCTGAAGAAATAAAGAAAACTTTTACTTCTAGTTTTAGCTTACATTAGCTCTTCCTAAATCAGAAGAGAATCAGTTTTAAGAGAATAATCTGCAATAGACGACCAAATCGACTGATTTTTAGAAAAACTCTTTGGATTACCATTGATAACGTCAGAAATTCTGTTAGTGATATTAAATATTCCACGGTTTCAGTTGAGACGATAAATCTAACAGGAGCACGAAAACAAACCTGATATTGAACGATGTTGAATGATATTGCATAAGTGGAACTTACAACTAAACGAATAAATAAATAAACTTATATTTATAATTTTACCATAAAATAGTTTTCGCTGATAATTTAAAACGCTTGACATCAATTATCACCAAAAACTCGAATGGAGGAGTGGTGGAGTTAACAGGACGACAACCAGGTACCTTGAGCACGGACCTGCTTCCCATTCACTTAAAATCTAAAGCTCTTACTCGACTTCCTTCCTTACATTTGAAACAAAATTAGACAAATTCTTGTTAAATGCTTGCAATTTAATGCATTATTCAAGTGTACGTTTTAAAATTTTGTATCTTGGTAAGAGATAATTTCTTAATATTGTACTTTAAATGTGATAACCTTAATACTTTAAGTGGTATCTCATTGTAAAATAATTTTAAATATTGATAATAAAGGATAAATCTTAGCTAATGACTTCACAGTCAAAATAATTACTGATAATTTTGCATAACTTGCATAATTGTGCAATTTAAAATTTAAATACTAATTTATTGGTATGACGCGTGATAATTTACTATTACACTGATAAAAAAATTACGTTCGTTCTGTAAACCGACAATTGCATGTTACGTCGTAAAATATGTTTACTTTGAAGTTATGCTGAATTGGTTTTATTGATTATTGAAATTTCAACTCGTTTCAGTAGCTATTTATTTTGGCGTTGCAGCCACGTGCTTGTGTTTCAAACTCCAGAGTCGAATCGGGCCTAAAAGCAGGTCAAAAAAATAGTACTGCAAATTGTTCAAGATCATAATCAAAAGCTTTACCTTTATAAAATGTAATGATGGTAATAACAAGGTGATTATCGCCTTACCTACGCTCTCATGTTGAAAATAAGTGATTTGAAGATAAAAAAAGTACAATTTTCTTAGAAATTCACGTCTGAATATGAGGAAACTTAGTAAAGTTGCTTAAAAAACCGAAGAGAATCTTAAGTATAAAAACAGAAATGAGTGGATAAGGCAATAAGCCAGAATAGGACAATCGTGGCAGAAGACATAGAAAGATGGCAAATGATGAGGAAAGCCTTTGCCTAGTAATGAAACCACGACCGGCGTAAAGAGCAAGTAAACGGCATTTTATGATTGGCTACCAAAACGTTGGTATTTGCATGATTTTCAGAAAAGTATAAGAAATGAGAAAAGACAATGAATACATAAAAATTGAATACCGACTAGTTGGTGAAGAAGAAGGGCTAAAATGTTGAGACTTAAGATAGATAATTTCTATAGTGAAACTTACGAAAATTTAAAATTTTTGGGTGTTGCATTTTCTAATATTGCTAACTACTGTGAAATATCCTGAATAAATTTGAAGAAGGACGAAGAACTATTAAGCATTGAAACCAATACTATGGAAGGATAAAACAAACACGACAGCCCAGATACTGTTCAGTTGTAGCTTTACTAATACAAACTTTTTTTAAAACAATAAATAAACTCTTAAAACAGAAACTAACGGTAATGTAAGCTTTATGTGTACCTGGGCAAAACACCTGCGGTTTTATCAAATAATCGAGTAACAGAAGGTTAACTTTATAACATTTTTACAATTTCAAGAGAGTACTTTTACAAAAAAGAGCACAATCAATAAAATTTGTGTATGTCGGTGAATAGTTTTTGGTAAATTAAAAGAAATTCAATTCTCAAGAGCGCTAACAATATCTAATTGCAAACAATAAATTCTTCAATATGTGCGTGATAAAATTTGAGATTGAACAAAAAAAATGTTTTAATATACTTTATTTTAATAACCACATTTTGTAAAACCTTTCACATACGTGAAGTCGACAAGAAATAAAAAAAAATTTCCAATAATATTCGCACATGTTTAACAAAAACTTAATGTGATAATAACATGTCGGCATTTTTGCAAAAGGCTTGGTTTTAAAATATGCACGTTCCGTATTTTACCACCATATTATTAAACTGCATCAAACTGCATTACAGCCGGTCAACTCATTGATTAATATATACTACATATGTTTTTGGAATATTAAATAAATGGATATAACAAAATTTCATTTGCCCAAAAAACTGGTTTATTGATACCTGAATGGCGTTCATTTTCTAGTTTCTTTTACCAACAAATTAATGTATGTCATGAGAGTGATGTTAACTATGGTGCAAAAATCAAGGACGACCCGATAAAGATAAAACTCATTTCATTTAAACAAAACTAGTTTTTAGGAAAGAGTATAATTTTTAATCTAACGTTAAACGCAAATATTTTCGAAAATAGATGGAATAGTTAACTTTTTCTATTTATTTTATTACTTAGTGCTGAACTGTGCTGGCGACATAACTAGGAATTTCCCGGTAGAGCGAAGCATTGCAAAACTATACTTTACAATGGAAAAATATTTCCCATGTGCCATTTTTTGCACATTATTGCACCAAATGCCAAAATCTTTAATAAAATAAACATATTAAAGCAGGTAAGGAAACGTCTAAACAAACATAGTTTTCTTTTCATAAAATCCACGTTGTAATTTTTCAAATATTTATGTTTGAAAAAGTGTCCAAATCATTTTTTCGTCAACGAATTATACTGGGTTGAGCGGTTTGTTTTCTTAGACTATCTATGGACTATGTTGAATAAAATATTTAAAAATTACAAGTTTAAAAAAATGTGAAAATTTTCCAATTTTCCAAAATTTCACAAGTTAATAAACATTTCCAATTACCTATAAACTAGTAAAATAAGAAAAAGTTGCTTATAGTTTCCCAAGAAACTCGAAATTTAATTTAATTTTCGGAAAAAGACGTAAAATTATAAAATAATAAAAAAAAACACTCAAAGATTAAATTTCAATGTTGAATTTAATGCACATTTTTTAAAATTTGTTTGTAGTACGAAGGTGACCGGACGAAACAGAACATGAAAAAAACACTGAAAAACCAGAACAATGAAAAAACTGAACAAGAAAAAACAGAACAATGAAAAAACAGTATAATGAAAAAGAGAATACTGAAATATGAGAACAACGGAATCAAGTTTTGTTAATTGTTCGCATGAGTTTTGATTATTTAGTTCTGATAATATTTGGTTGTTGTATTGTAAAATCATTTTGAAGCCATTGCTGAGAAAATTCTAAATACAACAAAGTTGTTCCACTTCTAATACAGCCATTCTAACACATGGAATTTCCTAAATTCTAAAAAATAATTAAAATTCATGCGAACAATTGACAAAATTTGGTCCCGTTTTCATTTTTCAGTATTCTCTTTTGTCAAAGTTCAGTTATTTCAGTATTGACTTTTAGTCAATGTTCTGCTATTTTAGTGTTTTATTTTTTATTGTTCTAGTTTTTCCTAAGTCTTGGTTTTTCCTTGTTCTGTTTTTCGTTGTTCTGTTTTTCGATGTTCTGTTTTTCCTTGTTTTGTTTTTTCATTGTTCTGTTTTTTATGTTCTGTTTTTCATGTTCTGTTCTTTCATGAAATCATGTGTATATTGCAATGTAAATTAATTAAAACGGTTAAACTGTTTAATTATATTATTAAAAATAAAAAAGTAAAGTTGAATTTGATTTAATTGATTTCTACGTTAAATATTACATATTTTTGCAATTTTTTACTGAAATGTATATTATTGTAGTTGTCAGTTTTAATTTTGCAATAATAAGATTCTCTTTTTACTTATTAACATTTTCAAAATTTGTTATATATTTCAAAATTCGCAACTAAAAATCTGAAAATAGTATATTATGTACTATATAACCCCGGAGTAAAGTTACTTGTAATTACTTATTTAATTTTTTCACTCGACTACACTTCTTGCAAGTAAGAATAAATATAAACTCTATTATTCACAAAACAGTGGAGCTTTATTTCCTTGT
This sequence comes from Lycocerus yunnanus, assembly GCA_036346125.1. Taxonomy (NCBI): domain Eukaryota; kingdom Metazoa; phylum Arthropoda; class Insecta; order Coleoptera; family Cantharidae; genus Lycocerus; species Lycocerus yunnanus. The sequence continues at coordinate 264,602 of JARFIX010000075.1, read as the reverse complement.
TGCATAATTTACTACGTATTCTGTCTGCGTGATCGTCAAGTCTTTTGGTTCTAATAAGCGGATGGTGCAGAAAACATAGATAATGTAAGAGAAATAATTAGGGAAACAGCGAAACTCGGAATAGATGTGGTCGAATAGTACTTACTCTTTCAGGAACCAATGAGTCTACTCAAAAATTACGGATACTTATCATTTTAGGGGTTGTTAAAGAGGTGAAAAATGGCATTTTTTGTATAAAATTACAAAAACACCAATTTTATCAAAAAATTACAAAAGAACTTTTTGTAAATAAATAAATTATTTTTCAATTTATTTTTTTGTTGTTCTGTTGAGTAAAGAAAAATGACATAAATTTTATAAAAATGTTGAATAGATTCAACTTTGTCAAAAAACATCGTATGTAGTCAACAAAAACATCAAATTATAGCTTTTACAATCAAGCTTTCACAATTTTACATGCTTTAAAAAATATCTAAATTTTGTTGATGTGAAATCAGACATATCTGAAATATTGGAAAAAACTAAAAGTTTACAAAAAGTTTTAAAAAAACAAAGATCTTCAAACACATGTAACTAAAAAAATTAATTTTTGTTATAATTTGTGGCAATTTGCACCATATTTTGTTTCATTATGCCACTTGTTCGATCGTAGGTGATATTACACTATCAGTTAACTCTTATACAGTTAAGTATTTAGTCGAAGAGCAAGGGTTAGTTCGAAAACCGTAGTTGATTTTTCATTAAAAATGCATTTACACAGTATGAGGAAAAATAATGTTAAATCAGCGTCAATTGCTTCTTCGGTTCCGGCGCAGTTCCAGCTGTGCCAGCGCTTGAAATACAAATTTACGTTCACCAAACGTCTCACTTCAATTCCGTCATAAACACACACTAATTGCATTCCCAATGCCAATAGAGGATATTTGCATTGAAAATCTTGGACATACATCCAAGAAAAAAAAGAAGCAATGGATGACAGACAAAATTATTGAACTAATGGAGGAACGTAGAACCCTTAAAAACAACAAAGAGCCATACAGGCGTCTTCAAAATATTATAAGACAAAAATACGTGACGCAAAACACAATATTTAACTAATCAGTGTGTAGAAATTGAAGAACTTGAAGCAAAGTACGACTCCTTCAATATGTACAAAAAAGTTAAGGAAGCGGCAGGCATAGTTAATAGAAAAAAGAATGGCTTATTGCACAACATACAAGGAAGAGTCATACCGACAATAGAAGAAAAGATACGTGAGTGGACAAAATACATCACTGAATTGTTCGATGATAATAGAACGGCAGAGCCCCCAGAACCAACAACCTATGAAGGCCCCAGAATAACATGTGACGAAGTGGAGTATGCTATCAAACACTCAAAAAACCACAAGGCAGTCGGTCCGGATGGGATTCCATGTGAAGTATATAAACTTATTGATGACAGAAGAGCTTTGGAAAATCTAACAGACTTTTTTAACAAAATCTACATCAGTGGAAGAATTCCCAATGAATGGCTTGGTTCTGTTTTCATAACCCTGCCCAAGAAAGCAAATGCTAAAACATGCAGCGAATATAGAACTATTAGCTTGATGTGTCATATATTGAAAATATTTCTAAAAGTGATTCATGGTCGAGTTTACTCTAAATGTGAAGAATACTTAAGCGAATCTCAATTCGGATTCCGCAGCGGTCTGGGCACAAGAGAGGCTTTGTTTGGCATAAACGTTCTTGCTCAGAGAAGTCGAGACATGTCAATTGATCTGTATGCCTGTTTTATAGATTTCCAAAAGGCTTTTGATCGAGTCAGACATGATAAACTAATGGATACCCTCAAAGACATTGGACTGGATGGGAGAGATGTGCGTGTTATCTCTAATCTATACTGGAACCAAACAGCTGCCGTAAGAATAGATGGAGTACATTCAACAGCAATCGATATAAAGCGAGGAGTGAGGCAGGGTTGCATCCTGTCTCCTCTGCTTTTTTAATGTTTATTCCGAGAGAGTTTTTAGGGAAGCACTTGAAGAAGAATCAGCAGGAATTATTGTTAATGGTGAGATTATTAACAATTTACGGTACGCAGATGACACGGTACTCTTACAGGACTTACAGAACATCCTAGACAGAGTTGTGTCGAAGAGTGCCGCAGCCGGTCTCAGCTTGAATATCGAAAAAACAAAAGTGTTGGTCATAAGCAAAAATCCTAATATAGTCTCTAACGTCACAGTTGGAGGCAAAATCCTGCAGCAAGTTGATCAGATAAAATATCTTGGCAGTTTTTTTAACAAGTGGTGCTGACAGCAAAACTGAAATAAGATCACGAATTGAGCAGGCTCGTGCAGTTTTTAGGAAGATGCGTAGAGTTCTATGCTGCAGAAATTTGGGGTTGCCATTAAGGATTCGTCTTCTGAGGTGCTATGTGTTCTCTACCCTTCTGTACGGTGTGGAGGCCTGGACCTTTAACAACAATGAAATGAAGCGTCTTGAAGCTTTTGAGATGTGGTCCTACAGACGAGTGCTGAAGGTTTCGTGGACGGAGAAAATTCGAAACCCGAGATACTATCACGTTTGCAGAAAGACCTCGAGATTGTGGTCACAATTAAGAAGAGGAAGTTGGAATACTTTGGGCATGTGATGAGAGGCAGAAAGTATCGGCTATTGCAGAACATAATGCAGGGCAAGATTATTTCGGAAAAAGACGTAAAATTATAAAATAATAAAAACAACACTCAAAGATTAAATTTCAATGTTGAATTTAATGCACATTTTTTAAAATTTGTTTGGAGTTTATTAGTTATGTACCAAGGTGACCGGATGAAACAGAACATGAAAAGAACACTGAAAAACCAGAACAATGAAAAAACAGAACAAGAAAAAACAGAACAATGAAAAAACAGTATAATGAAAAAGAGAATACTGAAATATGAGAACAACGGAATCAAGTTTTGTTAATTGTTCGCATGAGTTTTGATTATTTAGTTCTAATAATACATATTTGGTTGTTGTATTGTAAAACCATTTTTAAGCCATTGCTGAGAAAATTCCAAATACAACAAATTGTTCCACTTCTAATGCAGCCATTCTAACATATGGAACTTCCTAAATTCCTAAAAAATAATTAAAATTCATGAGAACAATTGACGAAATTTGGTCCCGTTTTCATTTTTCAGTATTCTCTTTTGTCAAAGTTCAGTTATTTCAGTATTGACTTTTAGTCAATGTTCTGCTATTTTAGTGTTTTATTTTTTCATTGTTCTAGTTTTTCCTAAGTCTTGGTTTTTCCTTGTTCTGTTTTTTCGTTGTTCTGTTTTTTCGATGTTCTGTTTTTTTCTTGTTTTGTTTTTTCATTGTTCTGTTTTTTTATGTTCTGTTTTTTCATGTTCTGTTCTTTCATGAAATCATGTGTATATTGCAATGTAAATTAATTAAAACGGTTAAACTGTTTAATTATATTATTAAAAATAAAAAGTAAAGTTGAATTTGATTTGATTGATTTTTACGTTAAATATTACATATTTTAGCAATTTTTTACTAAAATGTATATTATTGTAGTTGTCATTTTTAATTTTGCAATAATAAGATTCTCTTTTTACTTATTAACATTTGCAAAATTTGTTATATATTTCAAAATTCGCAACCAAAAATCTGAAAATACATAGTATATTATGTACTATATAACCCCGGAGTAAAGTTACTTGTAATTACTTATTTAATTTTTCACTCGACTACCTACGCTTCTTGCAAGTAAGAATAAATATAAACTCTATTATTCACAAAACAGTGGAGCTTTATTTCCTTGTTGCATAATTTACTACGTATTCTGTCTGCGTGATCGTCAAGTCTTTTGGTTCTAATAAGCGGATGGTGCAGAAAACATAGATAATGTAAGAGAAATAATTAGGGAAACAGCGAAACTCGGAATAGATGTGGTCGAATAGTACTTACTCTTTCAGGAACCAATGAGTCTACTCAGAAATGACGGTTACTTATCGTTTTAGAGAATGTTAAAGAGGTGAAAAATGGTACTTTTTGTATAAAATTACAAAAACACCAATTTTATCAAAAAATTACAAAAGAACTTTTTGTAAATAAATAAATTATTTTTCAATTTGTTTTTTTGTTGTTTTGTCGAGTAAAGAAAAATGACATAAATTTCATAAAAATGTTGAATAGATTCAACTTGGTCAAAAAACATCGTATGTAGTCAACAAAAACTCAAATTATAGCTTTTACAATCAAGCTTTCACAATTTTACATGCTTTAAAAAATATCTAAATTTTGTTGATGTGAAATCAGACATATCTGAAATATTGGAAAAAAACTAAAAGTTTACAAAAAGTTTTCAAAAAACAAAGATCTTCAAACACATGTAACTAAAAAAATTAATTTTTTGTTATAATTTGTGGCAATTTGCACCATATTTTGTTTCATTATGCCACTTGTTCGATCGTAGGTGATATTACACTATCAGTTAACTCTTATACAGTTAAGTATTTAGTCGAAGAGCAAGGGTTAGTTCGAAAACCGTAGTTGATTTTTCATTAAAAATGCATTTACACAGTATGAGGAAAAATAATGTTAAATCAGCGTCAATTGCTTCTTCGGTTCCGGCGCAGTTCCAGCTGTGCCAGCGCTTGAAATACAAATTTACGTTCACCAAACGTCTCACTTCAATTCCGTCATAAAACACACACTAATTGCATTCCCAATGCCAATAGAGGATATTTGCATTGAAAATCTTGGACATACATCCAAGAAAAAAAAGAAGCAATGGATGACAGACAAAATTATTGAACTAATGGAGGAACGTAGAACCCTTAAAAACAACAAAGAGCCATACAGGCGTCTTCAAAATATTATAAGACAAAAAATACGTGACTCAAAAACACAATATTTAACTAATCAGTGTGTAGAAATTGAAGAACTTGAAGCAAAGTACGACTCCTTCAATATGTACAAAAAAGTTAAGGAAGCGGCAGGCATAGTTAATAGAAAAAAGAATGGCTTATTGCACAACATACAAGGAAGAGTCATACCGACAATAGAAGAAAAGATACGTGAGTGGACAAAATACATCACTGAATTGTTCGATGATAATAGAACGGCAGAGCCCCCAGAACCAACAACCTATGAAGGCCCCAGAATAACATGTGACGAAGTGGAGTATGCTATCAAACACTCAAAAAACCACAAGGCAGTCGGTCCGGATGGGATTCCATGTGAAGTATATAAACTTATTGATGACAGAAGAGCTTTGGAAAATCTAACAGACTTTTTTAACAAAATCTACATCAGTGGAAGAATTCCCAATGAATGGCTTGGTTCTGTTTTCATAACCCTGCCCAAGAAAGCAAATGCTAAAACATGCAGCGAATATAGAACTATTAGCTTGATGTGTCATATATTGAAAATATTTCTAAAAGTGATTCATGGTCGAGTTTACTCTAAATGTGAAGAATACTTAAGCGAATCTCAATTCGGATTCCGCAGCGGTCTGGGCACAAGAGAGGCTTTGTTTGGCATAAACGTTCTTGCTCAGAGAAGTCGAGACATGTCAATTGATCTGTATGCCTGTTTTATAGATTTCCAAAAGGCTTTTGATCGAGTCAGACATGATAAACTAATGGATACCCTCAAAGACATTGGACTGGATGGGAGAGATGTGCGTGTTATCTCTAATCTATACTGGAACCAAACAGCTGCCGTAAGAATAGATGGAGTACATTCAACAGCAATCGATATAAAGCGAGGAGTGAGGCAGGGTTGCATCCTGTCTCCTCTGCTTTTTAATGTTTATTCCGAGAGAGTTTTAAGGGAAGCACTTGAAGAAGAATCAGCAGGAATTATTGTTAATGGTGAGATTATTAACAATTTACGGTACGCAGATGACACGGTACTCTTACAGGACTTACAGAACATCCTAGACAGAGTTGTGTCGAAGAGTGCCGCAGCCGGTCTCAGCTTGAATATCGAAAAACAAAAGTGTTGGTCATAAGCAAAATCCTAATATAGTCTCTAACGTCACAGTTGGAGGCAAAATCCTGCACAAGTTGATCAGATAAAATATCTTGGCAGTTTTTAACAAGTGGTGCTGACAGCAAAACTGAAATAAGATCACGAATTGAGCAGGCTCGTGCAGTTTTTAGGAAGATGCGTAGAGTTCTATGCTGCAGAATTTGGGGTTGCCATTAAGGATTCGTCTTCTGAGGTGCTATGTGTTCTCTACCCTTCTGTACGGTGTGGAGGCCTGGACCTTTAACAACAATGAAATGAAGCGTCTTGAAGCTTTTGAGATGTGGTCCTACAGACGAGTGCTGAAGGTTTCGTGGACGGAGAAAATTCGAAACTCCGAGATACTATCACGTTTGCAGAAAGACCTCGAGATTGTGGTCACAATTAAGAAGAGGAAGTTGGAATACTTTGGGCATGTGATGAGAGGTAGAAAGTATCGGCTATTGCAGAACATAATGCAGGGCAAGATAGCGGGTAGATGAGCTCCGGGTCGAAGGAAGACATCATGGATGAAGAATCTCCGAGTCTGGTATGACGTGAATTCCAGCACACTGTTCAGACTGGCGTTTGATAAGATAAAAATACCCATGATGGTAACCAACGTCCTGAAAGGACATGGTACTTAAAGAAGAAGAAGAAGAAGAATGCCAATAGTTTACTTACCTGGAGATTTCCAAGATGATTCGATTCTTTAAAATATTTTTTACACCGGTTTCTCTATTTCAGGTAAATTATGTCATCGTAACACATCAAGTCACAACTTTAGGCGAGTACTTTCGACAGAAAACGTTAAAACAATTCAAAACAACCAAATTCATAATGACAATCATGATCTCATCTTCTGACAATAATTAACACGGAACGTTGGCTTCATACACTTTGACTGACTACCTTCGTTAATCCAACCACGAAGTAACCATAAATCGTCAAAGCACCAAATGAAATTAGAAACTTATTTTTTCCGAATATCAACAAGCAAACACATTCCATTATCAGACATCTGTAACATAAACGCGAATACTGAAAGAAATTGCCCGGCATTTCCACGGAACCCGACATTGGAAATTTACAAAATAAAAAGTAAAGGCGTTTTGCACCAGTTTTGCACCATCAATAAAAAGTTTTGCACCACTTTGGAAGTTGCCCAAAACTGAAGGTGAAAACCGGGTGCTGTGGAAATGCCTGCACCACGACATTGATATTTTGGAAAAACATTTTGCACTAGTTTGCGCCGTTTTGCAGCACCTATAAAAAGTTTTAGACCACCTCGGAAGTTGGCCAAATCTTAGCCCAAAGTTCAGGTGCTCCAGAAATGCTTGCACCCCGACATTGGTATTTTTGAAAAATATTTATGCATCCATTTTGTATCAGTTTTGCACGGTTTTGCACCCCCAATAAAAAGTTTTGCACTACCTCGGAAATTACCCAAATCTTAGACCATTTCCTTGGACTTTTTATATTAGCAATGATATAGCACACATTATGAAAATGTTTTCAACATGGCCGTGTTTTGAAACTTTGAACAATTATAGAACAAAAATTTTACTAGCTGACGCAGTTAATTTTAGAAAACATTTAAGAACTTTTGTGAACATCTTGCACTGTTTTTCACCCAATGAACAGAAGTTTGCACACCTCGAATTACCCAAACTGCTTTTGACAATTAGCAATGCAGTAAGAACAATTATGAAAATGTTTTCAACAGTGGCATGTTTTGAAAACTTTGAACAATTATAGAACAAAAATTTTTTATCTTAGCTGTATAGGTCAATTAGTTCAAAGTTTAGAACTAAGCGACTTTAAGAAACTTTTGTGGAACATCTTCACTGTTGCTTTAAATGTAACAGAAGGAATCGATGAAAAAACTGGTTTTACACGGATTGCGAAGTCAGTAAGAACATATTAATAAAAAGAATAGGTGGTATTGAATTGAAGAAAACATAATATTGATAATGACATTGATGAAGTTTTAGAATTTCATTATTCAAAATTTAAAAAAACCAAAAATGATTTCACAATTTTAGTGAAATCCCAGTGTATTGTAACAAACAATAACGGAAATCGTGGAAATCAACAATATCTTCCGGGAATAGTTGACGATATTTTACGGATTTCCTATTTAATACCAACTTGACGGGATTAATGGTACCAGTCTTTGGAGTATAAAGCTTTCTCAGTAGTAGTGAACCTGTGGAATCATATTTTGGACACGTGAAAACTAACATATTCCGACATTTTAAATTACCCATAAGGATAGACGACTTGTGTTTCATTACATTGAAACCGTAGAAGGAAGTATGAAGTTATGCACAATAAATAAAACGGATGAACAGAAGAATGAAAAATTGTAAAGATACTTCCAAATACTCAAGTAATGTTTGTAACCTTGTTTACAACCATTGAAAACGGAAAATTACATTCAAGATATTATATCGGCGATTGTTTAACAAATCAAAGCAAAACTTCCAAAACGAAGAATTGTCAGAACCTGAAAGGAAATGACTGCTTCAAGAAAACTGGCGTGAGTTAATCATTAAACCAATTAAAAAGGAAGACTTATTTACAACTGATCCAGATTGGCTAAATGCTAATTTAAATATCCGTCGTGCCATAATATGGATATTGGTTAGATTTCCCAATATGGAAAGTGAATGGATAAGGTTGGGTTCTAAGGTAGGAAATTAAAATGAAAAGGATAAAAATAATATCAGTTTAATTACATAGAAGATCATCCCAACGCATTAGTAAGTGATCTACTCGCAGGACTACAGGTGAGAAGACTTAAGCGGTATGATCCGATGGACTTGTCCCAATGCAGATGAACATATAAAATTAACAACTGATCCATTGTAAAATGCAATGGCTGTAGATAAAGGAGGCCTACCAATGGGCATGCTCTCCACTATGTCAATTTTGTCATGTAAATTAATTATTTATTGTCAAATAATATTGCTTATTGTCCCCGGACAGATTGTAATGTATAAATGAAGTTAATAAAAAAAAAATTACATACCTATCAGTATTATTATTATTAATTATAATTGTTTGAATCATTTGATTTAAAATATATAGTAATTTTTTTTTGCTTTGCCGTCTTTAAAAGGCCTTTTAATTCCGTATAGTATTCAGCTGTAGCAACTTCAATTTTCCTTTTTAAACCAAGGCTTCTTTCCCAAAATGGATCAATTTCAATGAAGTGATCACACAGTTCATTTGCCATTCGTAAACCTGCGGTCAGGTTTTTTAAGGTGATTGTCATCGTATCACTGTCAGTTGTTGAAGCTTGCTTAATCAAGGGATGTTTAACATTTCCTCCAAGTCGGCTTCACTTAAACCTTCAACGTGTGATTGGAGCAGCTCTTGAACGTTACTCGAATCTATCTGTTCAAAACCATCCTGTCCTATTCCATTAGCAATTTGTACAGTTGTGTCAGTTAATGTTTTAATTTCTTTAAATCCCTCATTTTCATACACCGTTAGATCAAGCCATAGTTTTTTCCAACATGGTTGCAATGTGTATTGCTCGAGCTCTTGTAACGATTCCATTATGTTAACAATGGAATTTGCTATGATAAATTTTTCCAGATTCCGTAAACTCAGTCAGAATACATTCCATGATATCCAGAATGTTTTTAAAAGTTCGCTTAATGTAAAAGAGCTTGAAAGCTCGAATTATTCCCTGGTTCATTGGTTGAAGTAAAGCCGTCGTGTTCGGAGGCAAAAATCACCTTAATATTCGGATGCATGTTTCAAGCTCATGAGGATGACCCGGAGCATTGTCCAAAATAAGAACCGCCTTGAAGCCTAATTTTTTTTCTTTTAAATATTATTATTTAATTTTGAGTTTTGAATATAAATTATATTCAAAATCGTAAATTATTAATCCGCGAATAATGAAATTTTCGGCCGGGAATACAGAAAGTGGCCTCAATTTTATCTTCCGCGAATACTGAAACCGCGAATAACGCAACCGCGAATAAGGAGCTTTTACTGTAATAATTCATTAAAGCCAATATTACTGAAGTCAGAAATAACTGTTATTTTGTCAAATACTTGTACGTTTGACTCCCTATTGTAAATAATAATATGCACGACATGTTGTGACAGCATGGCATACAAAGATGTAGTGAAGGAAGCATTATGGTTTAAAATAGCGCAACTTTCGTTAAAAATTCTTTCTTAGGGGATCATCTAATATGTGTATAAACAATTGGGTTAAGATTTGGGCAACTTCCGAGGTAGTGCAAAATTTTTTATCGGTGGTGCAAAATGGATGCATAAATATTTTTTAAAAATAACAATATCGGGTGCATATTTGCAGCACCCGAACTTTGAGCTAAGATTTGGGCAACTTCCGAGGTTCAAGGTTGCAAAACTAGTTCAAAATGGGTGCATAAATATTTTACAAAAATACCAATGTCGGGGTGCAAGCATTTCTGCATTACCCGAATTTTGAGTTAAGATTTGGGCAACCTCCGAGGTAGTGCAAAACTTTTTATTGGTGGTGCAAAACGGTGCAAAACAGATGCAAAATAGGTGCATAAATATTTTTCAAAAATATTAATGTCGTGGTGCAGGCATTTCCACAGCACCCGGTTTTCATTTTCAGTTTTGGGTAACTTCCAAGGTGGTGTAAACTTTTTATTGGTTGTGCAAAACGGTGCAAAACTGGTGCAAAACGTCTGTACTTTTTATTTTGTAAATTTCCAATGTCCGGTTCCGTGGAAATGCCGGTAAGAAATTGCTATGTTCCTTGGTTTATCCAATGCGACGGATGCCGGTGCTGATATGGACACGGGGTTGAAAGTCGCCCAGCGTTGCCGAAGGTTATGTAAAATCATCCATTGAAAACTAAAAGAAAATTCTGCAAACATTAGCTGCGTTAATTCAGCTGGAATTATTATTTCAAATTGTTAAAAATGTAAAATTAATGTTTATAATAAATAATAATGAATAATAAAAGACACTTTTTACAAGTTGAAGATTCCTCACTCGAGGAGAGTGCTTTTTATTGTTTCATTATAAAGTGAATTCTCAACTTCACTAATAAAATTAATTTCTTCGTTAAATGCATTATAATCTTTCCTTAATTTTCCGTGGCGTAAAGTGGTTGCTTTACCCCACTAGTGAGGTAAAATAAACTATTACGATTTTTCCAAAAACGTCATAGATTGACATTATTAAATAACAGTAGATAAAAAAAATTACTTATAAAATATAATGAAATTCTTCTATTACAAATGTAATCTAGTTTCAAAGGAATTTTTTTAAAGCTTAAATTAAGATAAACTCAAATTCAAAATATATTTAAAAGACCGAATTTTTCATAAAAATAGATTTTTAAGTTATAAACGTTTTTCTAATGAAAATAATAAATACCACTTCATTTATTTCTTGAAAAGCCACAGAAATAGTATATGAATTATATCTGTCAAAATGCAATGTAACTAACAAAAGTAACAATTTTGATTTCATTGAAAACATATTTTTTTAATAACAAATAGCAGTCACTTTTGCAATTTTATAGAGTAAAATAAAATTTAAAATTACAGGGAATTAGAATGCCATTTAACTTTGTATATAATATTTTTTTGTCGAACCTTGTCTTGTCGTTTTGAGAAAATCATAAAAAACACACGTCGAAATTAGACCTTTACAAAACATCAAATTTTACTAAATCATAAGTCGGTAAATTTGTATCGTCAAAAACCTTCTTCTTCTTCCTTTCAAGGTATAGGCAGTGTTTGCCTGTTCCGACTTCACAGATCGTGCCATCTTTTTAGGATTTGTAGGTTAAAAACCTACAAATCAAATTTAAAGATAATTTATTTATCGTCATTATTATCATTATTAAACATCTGATGACAGCAGTAACCATTGCTGAAAGCTCACAAATAATGTTTCGTTTTATTGTTCATTTAACCTTATAATTTAAAAATTTGAATCAAATATAATTATATTATAATATCTTTGTGTTTTTTATTATTATTAAATATAATTATATTATTTTTAATACACTCTAGTGTATTTTAAATTTATATGTACCATCATGTCTTATCTGAAACGGCACCTTTAGATATTGAGTGCAATAAATAACGATTTTATGGTATTCCCAGTCTGGATACACGACTGTATCACTAAAATAAGAAATTTGAAAGCATCACGGGAAAACGATTGTCTAATTGTCCAAACGTTTGTGTACTACAGCTATACACGATACTTGTTTTACAGTTGTATTGAAAAAACTAGTTAGATAAACCACGTATGTTATGACTATGCTCTTGTAATCTATAGTATGATGAATACCAGGCAGACTATGTTTCTACTGAAATTAAATTACTAATTTTGTGTATCTGTGTTATGAAAGAGATGCAAGTTTTTCTTAGATTCCGCATGGAAGGATTTCAAAAAATTTAAATAAATTATGTTCACTGGGATATTTTGATGAAGATAAAACTTTTACCTAAATCTTGATGCGCAATGTAGAAGAAGCTAATCTAGCTAAAAAAAAAAGTTGCTCTCAAATATTATTTTATAAATAAAAATAAAAAAGATAAATAAAAAAGTCCAGTCGAAAACTGAAAACCATGTTATTTTTCGGCCAAATCGGTCAAACCCAAACCATAGGAACCATAACAATTTTTTTTATTTTACCTAGACTTTATTCTGAAATTAGAAAGCTCATGAAATAGACAACGCACGACTTTGTTTTCTATGAAACATTTTTTGAAAATTTGTGCCGTTTTCCAAGAATTATTTTGCAATTTCAAACTAAAGAACAAAAAATTGCCTTTTTGAGTTATTTTCACGTAAAATAATTTTCACAACCGAAAATTATTCAAAAAAGTAACTGAACAAAAATTATTAATATGTAGAGTATTTTAAAATAAGTATAAGTAGTACATGAAAACAGATGTAAATAAGGTGCCAACTGAATATGTTAATTGTGTAAAGCTGCACAATTTGCAATCTGTGCAGGAAATCAAAAATTTGTAATTCAAAACTTACTGCTTTTGCACTTGCATTACCTTCAATTCTTGAATAATTTAAGGTACCATATGTAAAAACTTTATTTGATCATACATTAAATAAAAATTATATGTACATAATTTTATTGTGCCAACAAAATCCTTAAAAGCTAACTACTTTGCACTTGGTTTTACTTTAATAATTATCATTTGCTTAACCTTTATTATTCAACTCAAATAAAATTTGTATAAAATCACACTGCATTTGTATATATTTAACGTTTATTTATTGCTTCCTTTAACCACCTATCACAAACGGTTTATTAAATTTTAATATTACATAAATAATCAAGTACAGATTGGATAGATTTATGGTAATATTTGATTTATTATGTTATACTATTTATATTTAATTCGGTCACAGAGAGGCCCCCCGATGGTTCACCCAAGGTTTGACTTTTAATTTATAAGAAAAAGGAATTAAAAGTTTTTCAAACTCACGTTTATTCTTCAGCAAGCAACAAATATAATAGCGAATCAAATAAAAGGTTGTAAGTGAATAGATCAGAACGTAAGGGTGAATGAGGTATTATGTAAAAGGTTATTAATCTTAAGAAATACGATGTATTGGTACGTTATCGATTTTAATTGAATTACTTACCGACCTGGAGATATGTATGCAGGTAAAAAATATTTATTAGAATGTTTTCGTATCAGATGAAAACTTGAGGGGATAAAACATCTGCTGCATCAACCCAATACTTTTAGTCAAACTAATTTTTACACGATTCTGATATATTTAATAATGGAATACATTATCATATTATATAAAAACTATAGAAACAAACTAAAAGCTTGTGCTCAAAATCATAAAATCGTCCTAATGACGGATGAAATACAATCGGTGAAATCCAAAAGTCAAAGAAGAACGTTTGTTGTTATTTACTGACTAAACAGTTTAACGTGGAATCCGAATCACGGCATAAATAATTTAGCAGCAACTATGAACCTAACCGGTCCGAATAAGTTCAACCAACAGACTATCAATGTACTATTACATTAATTTATTATCAATTATTGTTAGTTTCATGTTATTTAATACTCCAATAAAGCTACGTTGAAAAAAAGCTAGATCAGTTATTTAGCAACTTTACAGTAATAATTAAAATTATGATAGTAAATTATTACATCTATTTATAGAACTTCCTGTTATCAATTTTTCTAATATGTATATATTATATAATACCCACGTATATATCGAAATGTTTAATAATAATTAAAGAATAACCAGAAGTTCCGCAAAGTGCAAATGTTTTTTAATAATAAATTATAGCTAAAAATAACTTGAAAATTACCAACTACTGAATTGATTTTAGGTTCAATGAAAATAAAATAAATAAATATTTGAGATATTGTAGGCGTGCTGACGTATCGAAAGAAAATTTTGCTTATCGATTACAAATTAAAAAAGTATTACAACAATAATCAATGTAAACAATTAAATTTAATTGTGAGTAACGTTTATGATGCACAATGACACACTAATGGGAAAATATTGTAAACTTTATTAAGTGCACACGCGTCCATATAACTTATAAAATAAAACAATAATAATTTGCTGATTACTTTTAAAATTAACGCTTATCGAAATGAAAATTATTAAAATTTAACAAAACTTTCTATTATTCTAACAAAAATCTTCGTGGTTGTTTGTTCTCTCTTGTTCTGTCAATGTAGTACATTAAATTTTAAAATATATTTTTTAAGGAAAATGTTAGATCTTCATATGACTGACGGCTTTTCATGTATGTTAAACTTTTTTACACAAATTTGAAGTTAAAACGGCTCAAAAAAGTTTTTTTGTAAAATTTATTTACTGTAAGGATAATTTTCTTTTTATTATAGGACAATATTTTATTATAGCAAACATAATTTTTTACAATTTTTTGCCTTTATGTTCGTAGTTTTAGTCAGACGAAAATTTCGAATACTAAAAAATATAAACAATGAAATCTTGGCCTTTTCAAAAAAGCTCTTAGTTTAGCTTACTAGAATAAATAATTCTTGGAATATTCTTTGGATTGGTGCATGTATTTTCAATACATCCTTAATTATTAATACTAAGAAAGCTGCAGCTTTAGTATTGTGATGGCACAAAATAAATTATTTTAAAGATGATCGTAAGTCGATAATTCTATGAAACAATTAAAGAACCTAGTAAATCGAGTTACTAAAACTAAGTTTATGGTTTATTATCATCTTTTAACGAAATTTTACCTAATTTAATTTTTACAATAAAATGTACATAGATATTATATCAAACTTTCAAATCTATACTTAAACTATCGGTATATTTCGATGGTTCAACCAGAAGCATCAATCTAATTTTAGTAACCCAACTTACTACAAAATCAAGATCGGTGCCAGCTTTTATAGTGCTATAAATAGTAGCTAGTAAATCATAAATAATTTTTTTAAATGAGACGAAAAATAATTATTAAAAATTAGCAAGTAATTTTTAAAGCTATATCTCAAGGAATTTCTTATTTGACTTCAAAAACAAAAGAACAACTATTATTATTCTTCTGCAGAGAGTCTTACAAGAACTCCAGTATACAGTATGTACAGTTAGAAAGTTTTGAAAATCTGTTTTTTATTACATTTTCTGTAGGTACAACATTTGGAAAATATTCCTTCAGAGTTACAAGTAAATATAATTAAAATAATAGAATTTATTATAGTTCAAAATAAACATTGCTCGAATTGAAAGACAACTACCCGACTTACAGCATCTGGCAATGATGTAAGGGTACAACATTTGGAAAATATTCCTTCAGAGTTACAAGTAAATATAATTAAAATAATAGAATTTATTATAGTTCAAAATAAACATTGCTCGAATTGAAAGACAACTACCCGACTTACAGCATCTGGCAATGATGTAAGGGTAAATGCACACGGGTAGAAATAATGCTTTGTAGACAGCGCCAAATTAATGTTAAGGAGGTTTTAACTTCAGCTAAAAACATTAATTTTATTTAAGAGTAAACTCGTCTTAAAACACGTTTTCTCGAATTGACATATACAAAATCGGTGACCACGATAAATAGCAAATTAATGTATTAAACATTAAAACAAAGGCTTAAAATAAATTAAAACTTATGCAAAAATTACCGTGAGCTGTAAACAATATTGTTTCTGTCTCTCGAAGACTCCTACGTTTACAAGTGTAAACGTAATTTTGTGTAATATTTTGGCGTTTTCTATGTTTTTTGCTATACTGATGACGTCGAAAGACAGACACAATATTGCCTCTATAGCGTAGCGTAATTTTTGCAAAAGTTTTAACTAATTTGTTTCACATTTTGTTGTAAAAACTTATTTTAGATATAAAAAAAGTAGTCCTTGACAGAAGGAATTTTTTTTAGGCCCATACTTTTCTTTTTATTATCGAAAAGAAGGAATAATTTCATCAAAACTCAAAATTTTGACTTTGAACGTGTGCTAATTTTGTCCTAAATCGATATTTTGAAAAATTGCTCCATCAAAGACTAAATAAAATTATAATAAAGAAATTTTTTTCAAATGATCCAGGTCCGAACAGCAGTGGTCACAGCAAAACCACTTTTTTAAAACAATCTTAGGGAGAATGGTCATATCTTGTTTGTTTATTAATATTTTTTATTATAAAATTATGTTATATCAGTAAAATATTACTTTTGTTTATGTCTAATAATAATATATTTAAAAAATATTTGTATTTTATAACAAAAAAATTCCCCAAAATCAGTAATTTTTTACTAATAACTGTACGTGACCCCCTAAGATATTGCTTTTATATTTTTAAAGTTATTTGGAAATGTAGCTGCTATTTTTCAAAAATTGCCAATTTTTAAACTTGAATACATTAATTTAAAAAAACTAAGAACTCCATCCTGAGATGCACATATTTAAAACATATTATGTTTACATAAAATTATATTAATTAAAATTAACTATCTTAAACAAAGTTTATTAATTTTTTCACTATAAAAGTTAAAGACATTTTTCAAATTCATAACTATTTTATTCCATTTAGATGTACATACATGCAAGGAGAATTTTAAGGTCATGAATTGGCGGAAAGAAATTAATTAATTAATATATTTTTATAATTTTATTTTTCAATATAATCTCCTCGAACATTAATATGTACTATGTGAATTAATTTTTAAACTTTCAAAAAATAATTTTATTCATTGTTGTTGAAATGCCTTCCGAAGTTCTTTTTAAATTTGGAAAAAGATAATAATCACTTACTGCCAAAAAACTTGGTACCTTTATTTTTGTAATCAATTAAAAGAATTCCATCAGAATTCTCAAAAGAAAAAAAAAGGCGGTCGTAATCTTCAAGTGACTCCCTGCCTTGCTACAATAATTTGTGCCACTTATAAATCATAGTTTTATCAAGAGAAGTGTCACCACAAATTTCCTCCATTTCATTTTCAATTGTTTAAAGATTTTTTCTTTTTGTGATGGGAATTAAATAACTTCACGTAACTCGATATTTAATATTTTTAAAAATCACTTATCATTTTGTTGATTTCAAGTAAACTACTTAATATAAATGCATACAATTTTTAGTGTGTACTTCAAAATTAAAAAAAAATAAAAAAAATGACCCCCCCCTTTGTCTTTCATTCCGCGAACTTGAAAATCACCCCTTGTATATAATCTACATATATCGTTTGTCAGTTTGTTCTTCTAATTCCCATAAAAACGGGGATCAGAAAAGCAAAAATTTGAAAACGGAAGCAGAATTTCGGACGCGCACAAATGGGTTAACAAGATTTTCATTGCATAAACCTGTGATATTCTTTTTCTTCCAGGGTATGTCATGATTCTCAAGAAAACTAAAACGGTTTCATAAAGATTCTAAGTTAATTTATAAACATTTAATGTCCTGGATTCTTAAATTTGTGCACTGGAGGGTGTTCCACACCCCCCAGACCCCCCGGTTTGGGGAGTTTATCTTTATCACAAGTGATTTGAAAATGTCAGAATATTTTCTTGACCGTTACTATGGTAACGTGACATATTTATAGTCATTCTTGCGATTCCAAGAAGTTTTTAAAATGAATACCAACCAAGCAAATGATATGTTGTATTCCGTACCCCCTGAATATGCAGTTTATAATTAATTTTCAAATTATTAATTGAAATTACACACATTTGCTTGGGCATAGCTAATTTTAGGAAACTTGAGATATGCTTAAATATTTAATTCACTTTTAATAAAAATAAATTAGTCAAACCGGGGGGTCTGGGGGGTGTGGAACACCCTCCAGTGCCTAACGGGAGATCTTTAGTTTACTTCTAATAAAAAATAAACTACTCAATCTGGGTGATCTGGGGTGAGGAACGCTCTTCAATACCCAAAAATATTACAATGCAGGCAAGCATAGTAAAGGTTTGAAAATTTTCTAAAAATTCTCCGCTACCGTTTTAGTTTCCTGCGAGAATGATGACATATACTTGGGGAGGGGGGGAGTTATGCTATTTATCTTCTTGACCGTTTCTAATTTTGAAAAACCTTCCAAAACATCCAGTGCTTCAAAATTCAAAATCAAAATACTTCAAAATTATGATTACTTTTGTCAAAATTTTAATAAGATTTCAAATGAAGTTTTCAAAAAATTTAATTAAGATATACAAACGCAGTTGGTTTTATTGGCAAGATATTTTAAATTTAGAAACTTAGTTTTACTTAAAGATCCTTCTTCATATCATATTCGAAAAAGAAATGGCTTTTTCATCAAAACTAGATTTCTTTGGCTATAAACAAGTGAGTGGACTAAATTTGGAAAATCCATGCTTCAGACATGGACAGCTGTAGATAAACTTTCTGATTTATTCCTGTACGCACCAGACGGAAAAACAATAAGTAGTGTGTATCCAAAAGCACTTCAATAAACAGAATTCTTAATTTAACTATAACGTCAATTTTACTACAAGTTAGCTAAGTTAAATGAAAGTATAAATTATCAATTAGCGATGTTATCCATTTTACACTATTAGGTTAAAATAAAAAATTAATTTAATATTTGAAACTCAAATTTGTTTAATAATGTCCGAAAGAAAAAGGGCCAAAGTATAAAGCTTGCTTGAGCCAACTAATCAGAATGTGTTTGAAGCTCAGATTTGTTTAACAATGCACAAAAGAAAAAACTCTGTACGAAGTTCAAGGGCCTAAATCAAAGTAGGTACTTTGGACGAAGGCAAAGAATATTAGTTTTAGTGAGATCCCGGGCGAAGTCGGGTATTCTGCTAGTATAATATACCAAGTTTCTTTAAATCAACTAAGTATGATTGAGCATTACCATTTTAAAACTCCAAAAATTTATAAAAAAATTTTTGCAATGTATTTATTTTTAAATTATTTTCTTAAATACATTTTAGGCGGAAGGGGGTTATTGATAGCAATTATGCGTTAGTTTATGGTCTATACATTTCTTAAAACCGTTGTTTTTGCTGCAATATGCAACATTTGTCAGTTAGCAATAAATTTATCAATCCAAAATCTTTTCAAGTAAGTACTACCGTAAAGAAGACCAAATAACGTAATGAGCCATTACGAATGGGTTAATATCTTGAAGTATTTTATGGATAAACAAATCGTTTTTAAAAGTATTTAAAGAGTTTTAAAGTTTGTCTTCTGATTAGTTGTTCATATCATAGTAGCAGTGTGGTGCAAAAGCGTACATAGTAATCAATTTGCTTTATAGTTTTGACCAAATTTCTTAATTTTTTGCATCAAGTTTGACTCAACAATTTTATTTAAGATTTATTTTGCTTATAAGGACGCTTTTGCACAATTTAGGATCTTAGCGAAAAAAGAATTTTTCTAAAATTTGGAAAATATTAAAATATTTTATCAGCAAAACTGACCTCACTTTTAAATTATCTTAAAAAAGCTAATGGTCTTTATAAAGCAATAGACGGAAGGAGTAATATCAAAAATATGTACTATAACATTCACTTTTTAACAATGCAAATTCTAAGAAAAATCAACATTGACGTAAGTAACAATGAGTAAACTTTTTTTAACATGAACCAATTCTATCAATGCGTCTTATTTTGGTAACATAAACTATGATATAAAATTGAAGTAAGTAACAATGAGTAACTTTTTTCAACAGGAACTATAAATTTAAATATGTAGGAATACTTATTTTGGTAACATTAAATATAGTAATGACTTATTTACTAATGCAATCAATACAAAAGAAATATAATTTTTGCAGCCAAAGCAAAATTTTAAACAGTTAATATTAATTTAGAAATTAATATTTCCATTATATAGTCAATGCAGCACCTTTTTAAGCTGGCAGGATCAAATCGGCAGGATGAAATAAAATTATTTTTTTGTTTAATTTTTGGTCCTGCTAGCTTCACATAATTAAGTTAGAAGCGCCACCGATTCTTCTTAAATGGTTTAAAACTCAATTTTTATTTATTTTAATCCCTTAGATCGTATTTGATTCTGGTGATTTGATCCTGTCAGTTTAAGAGGTCAACACAGCACTGATGCAAGCTCTGTATGCCATTGTCGACCATTAGTTCTCGTAACGATTTTCGTCTCTACATCATTTATCTTATTGTACGGAATATATTTATAAAAAAAAATTACTATGCTTTGTGTAAACTTTACACCAAGAAAAATATTTTAAGCAAATATATTTTAAAAAATCAAATAAAAATTTTGGAAGCTGCATTTTTATGGGCGGTGCTTTGGCACGTTGGCACTACAGAACAAGCCACCAATGCATAAAGTTCGTAGATCAAAAATAATGCGGTTTGATATTTTTACAAACCTAAATGTGCAGCGATCTTAAGAATTAAATAGCGTTAATAATTTAAATTAATTGGAATGTAACATTGAAAATAAAAGTTGCTTAGGAAAAATTATATTATAATATAAGTCAAGTTCAACTTTTTGGAAATTGCAAGCTTATATTATTATCCTAAACAACTCATACGCGAAATTATTTATCGATAAGCAAAATAATTGCTATTCCAGCATTTGAATATTAAATTTTAATCAAAGTGCAATTAATATGAATTTTTCGACAAATTTATGAAAAAATGCGCTAGATTTGCAAGAATTAAAACTTGCTAATTTTATTATTGCCAAATTTAAGCATACTTTGTATAAAAATTTCTTGCAAGTGTTGAAGTAATTAGAATAATAAATTTTCCCTTTTTCCGCAATAAGTATATAAAAAAAGTATTTTATTATAAAGTATGGGGAAATTCGTTTATTTGTATACTAAGTAAATAAAACTATATCAGCGGCTCCATGTATTTCCGTAAATTAAGAAATAATAACAAAATTACATATTATATTCAAATTATTATCTAAAAAAAAAATTTATCAAATTTTCATTAAACATAAAATTTCATTATCGGTAATAACAACGAATTTATTGTAATGTAAATATCAAAATATGTTTAAAATAATTAATAATTATTATTAAAAAGATTATGTAAAACGCTTTGACACAACTGTATACCTCCCGATATTTGGAATTATAGGAGGAATAACTAAGGTTTTATTATTGATAAACGGAAACTGCTGTTATTACAGTCTGGTTATGGACTAATCTTTTGTTCCAAAACGTTCCAGATGAGTCGTATCTCGGGGCCGTTATTGTTGTGCAATTTTACATAAATAAATAAGTATGTTTAAGCTGACAAAGATTCAAAAGTTTTTAATCATACATTTTGCTTACGGCGGCTAGATCCTTTATTTACAATAACAATAATAATAACAATGATGCATCAAACCCTCTTTGTGTTTATTATTATTATTCCAATAATAGCTTGATTGTAATAGAGCAAATGTCACTTTTTGGATTTTTTACTTTATTGCCAATGTAGAAAAATATAGACCTACTTATTTAAATATAATAACTTTTAATATTTTGATAAAAAAATCAACGTAGACATTAGGGCCGTTCAACGATATAAAACTCCCGCCGTTTTTAAAATTCCAAGGTTTTGTTTTCACCGATCTTGTCTGAATATAAGGCTCGTTCCTTATGTCAAGATCCTTTAAAAAATGATAAAACTTAGTTTACACACAAAATTTTGACACATTTTTGACATAATTTTAGATGGAAACCAAGGTTTTCCTTTCGTAAGAGATTAGTTATAAAATATTGACCTTAGTGACGAATTTATTTCAAGAAAAATAGTTAATTTATACAAAAACAAAAAAATCATCTAGTTTTTCTTCCAACTCTTTGCCCAAACAATTGTTTTTTTGCAATAATTTATCAAAGAAAATAAGTTTTTCTATTTGTTATCGTATGAAATTTTTTCGGGATTTATATTTTTGAATGGAAATTTTTATTAAGAACAAAGACACGTATTTATATTATTGTTTTAAAATTAAATATAAATTTTGAATAAATAAAGGACGAGTGATAAAAACGTGATTTTGTTTTATTTGACGTCATCAGTACCGCATGCACTTTGAGGTTGGAGGACGCTTGATTTATGCAATTTGTGTTTACCAATTTTTTTATATTTATTTTGGTGTAAAGTCTCATATCTCTCAATGTTTCAAATATATTTTTACTTAAATGTTTTAAGCACATCGCAAATAAAAAATACACATTATGTACTTTTGTATCATTTATAATAAATAAAATATCGCCGATGTAAAGGTAAAACTCACCAAGTAACAAAATCCAAGTTTGAAGATAACTGAGCTTTAAGATTTTTTCTTATATTAAAAATCATTGTTTTTATGAATTAAAAATCTATGTTCTTAAACACTGAAATATCACGCGTTTATTTTCTTTAGTTTAGGTATAAATGGGAAAATTATTGGTTTTACCTCTCATGTATAATATTTGATATTCATAAGTACTCGACCAAGGAAAAAGTGGATTGATGGTGATGTAACGGGTATACTTACCTAATACATGCAGAAGAAGAAGAAGTACTCAATGCAAATAAATAAAACCTCTTCTTTAATTTTTTTTTTGAATAATGCTTTATTGGAGCACAAACTACTCAAAATTAAAATCAAAAACAGGTTATTGGTAAAAAACGAAGAAGAGATCGACCGTTTAAATTCTTAAATTCCACACCCCAGACCCCGGATTGAATAGCTTATTTTATCAGAAGTAAACTAAAGATCTCGTTGCAGAGGCACTAGAGGGTGTTTCACTTCCTTCCCCAGCCCCTCCGGATCAAGTAGTTTATTTTTTATCAGAAGTAAACTGAACTCTCCTGTTGCAGAGATCTACCTCCCAGGGAGTACGAAATTTATAATTAGGTAGTTTATAATTAATTGTCAGATTACGAATTAAACACATTTACTTGGCCATAGCTAATTTTAATAAACTTGAGATATGCTTAAATATTTAATTCACTTTTAATAAAAATAAATTATTTAAACCGGGGGGTCTGGGGTGTGGAACACCCTCCAGTGCTTCTGCAACGGGAGATCTTCAGTTTACTTCTGATAAAAAGTAAACTACTCGGTCTGGGGTTCTGCATGTTCTGCAATGTTCTTCATTCCAAAATTTATGCACTGGAAGGTGTTCTACACCCCTCCCAGTACTTCATGTACTTCATTAGATGTGTACAAAAACTTCACCAGTGGTTAACCCTTCGGAAAATACTTTGCAACCTCGCATTAAAAACAACCAAATTTAAGCACTTTTAAATCAAAATAAAATAAAACATCTGATGCGAGCAACAAATTGTAGTTAAACCACAACACCATAACGAAATGTCAGTGGGGGGGGGCAGAGAACACTAATATTTGGACCATTTTTGATGCCCATTGCTGGATAATTGTTACGAAAATTAATTTAAAAAAGTAATACTCCAAAACTGTTGCCCTACCCACTCTACAAACCACGCTACACCACTCAGCTTTTGATAGTAATTTGGGGCTTTCATCATTTTGTCATTTAATTAGTAAATTAAATTCTATAAACCTAATTTATTAATTTTCACAAAATAACAATTTAAAATTTCAATGTATGATATCTATAGAATTTTATTTATTTGAAATACTCTTACAGTGAATTTTGGTTAAGATTTAAATTTTCATATGAAAATTGTTGGCATAAGTTTTGTATAAAATAAATATTTACATATGTATACTGATTTATGCATTCTTTGTAATTTTATCATATAAGTTTTACTTTTTCATAATGTAATATGAAAAAGTAGTGTTTTTGTGCAGAAAAAGTTGAGAATTTGATGAATTTTTACTTTTTGAGGTCCCACAAGCTAATTGATAGTATTTCCAAAATATGCCTATTTTTAAACTTTTATTTAATATTAATTTTATTGTTGAATAAAATATTTTAAAAAGTTACAAGTTTAGTGAAATATGAACATTTTCCAACTTACATTTTAGTCTAAGGGATAGTTTAACTGACGAGTTCTTGAAAAGACAAAACCACCTTGCGCAATTCCATATTTCACTAAACTTGTAAAATATTTTATTCAACATATAATTTCACAAGTTTATGAACATTTATAATTATTATTTTTATTTAATATTTCAAAAACTAATAGGAATTTCAAAATCAAATTTTGGATTTTAAATCCTTCTATTAAGACTAAAAAGCTGATCAGATTTTGTTTAAAATTGGTTTATGGAAATTAATTTTTTTTATTTTTCAGATCTTTTTATTTAATATTAGTTCTTATTTGATATTTCAAAAACACATATGAATTTCAAAATAAAATTTTGGATTTCAAATTTTTATGTTAAGACTTAAAAGCTGATTAGATTTTGTTTAAAATGCTTTTGATTTTTTTTACTAATTTTAATTTTTTTATTAATAAAATCCGTAATTGGTTTACGGAAACTATTTTTTTTTTTTTAAATCTTTTCATTTAATATTAGTTCTTATTTAATACTTCAAAAACAAATAGGAATTTATAACCAAATTTGGTATTTTGTATTTCTATATTGTGATTAGATTTTGGTTAAAATTGGTTTATGAAAACTATTTTTTAAATCCTTTTATTAATTACTTTTATTAGTTTTTATATAATATTTTATAAATTAATAAGAATTTCAAACCAAATTTCTTATTTCGTAGATTTAAATTAAGACTTAGAACTGATTGAAATTTAGTTCAAATTAGTTAATACAAATTTTTTTTTTTTTATATTAAATATTTTAATTTATAATGTGGATTTAGTAAAAGTATGATGAAATCATGAGCGTAATCACTTTTCACGATTATTTTTAACAGTAGAAGAATGACCTATAATACAAAGAAATCGAAGAAAATGATCTAATTTTTTTTTTATTTAAAAATTATACCATAAAATTACAAAGAAGGAATTTCTGTATACTAATTGCTACAGCTTTGTGCTGATGTGCTGTTGACTGTGCAAATGCCTGATAATTTTTAGATGTAAAATTTGTAAAACTATAATAATAGCAGGAACCGATGAATCTACCCGGATTAGAGGGTATTTTTATTTCAGGGGTCAAAAATCGCTTTTTTTGTAAATAACTGAAAATCTTCTAATTTTATCAGAAAATTGCAGAGATCTATTTTATAGTTGGGTTATTTTTACACTAAAAATTGATCAAGGAATGATTTTTAAAAGCTGAAAGTTTTTTCATCTTTTTTTAAAGTCAAATTTCAACAAGATTTACTTGAAAGGTAAAGGTTCCCAAAAAAATTAATTAATTTAATTTTATGCAACTTGGTTCTCTCTGTTACCATCTACTTCTTTAAGAAGTTTTCAGATTAGTTTTCAAAAAGTGTGTTTTCTGAAAATCACAGTTGTTAATTTAGTTATTTAAATTGCATTCTGTAAAAAAAATTTATAAACCTTTTTTTTTGTAGTTTTTAAAGAGCTGGATAAAGTGACTTATATTATTTTTATTATAAACAATTTTTAAGTTATAAAAAGTAAGTTTTTTTATGAAAATAATCTGTTTTCTTTAACGTTTCTGTTTCTGTTTAAAATCTGTTTTCTTAAACTCAATAAAAAATTGTTTACAAATTTAAATTACAGGTTTTCACACGCAACTTGCTCGGAAGTGTAAAAATTTGAAATGCTCATAACTATGTAACAAGTGAAATTACAATTATGAACATAATAGCTCATTGGAGCTCAAACGAAGCTCTATCAATTGATATCAAATTTTCGCAAAAATTCTGAATAAGAGAAAAAGTAAAAAAAAACATATTCACAGCCCCCTCCCCTAAATATTTCGCAAATATCTTCGCGACCGTTGAAGCTCAAACGACGGAAATAGAAACTCAAACGAAACTCAAAGGTTTAACACCAAATTCAATAAAAACTTCGATTGGGGGGGGGCAGCGACATGTATCTTTGGTTAAATTATAAAAAAAGCAGGAACATTTTGAAAGTTAAAATTTTTTTATGTGTATAAAAAACAGTTATAATTTTTAAATTACACTATCACAGCTATTCCGTTATTTATTTAGAATATCTCTTTTCTGGTAATTGCAAATTTCTTACTTGTTTAAAATTAAAAACTTTGAGGGTTCCTCAAAATTCCGGGCCTTGGCAAAAATTTCGGACCCGGGGATTTCCCCTCCTTCTCCACCCCAATTGTCAGACTTGATTATCGCCAAGGAATTCTCTTTTGAGTCGTTTAGTTTCTTAAATGAACGTAAATTATTTATTTTTGAAAAAAATTCCCAATATTTCAGATATGACAGACAGACTTGGCGATAAAAAATATACCTCGTATCTTTTAAATCTGTTAAAAGTATCTGTAATTTGTCTTTTTTTGGACACCATAATATGGAAACACCAAGAAATATTATTTTTAGTCATAATATCAGTAGCTATAATATTTATTTTGTAATTAGTGTATGTTGATCTAAAGTTGAGGTTTCCAACCTTTTTTGCCATCGGAACCGTATAGTAAGATTTTTTAACTTGAGATCTACGTCATACTAACCTAACTATTAGTAATAACCAATGACAATGCTTAAGCGCGATGACGTCGGTGCCAAATTATATTATTGCTACTATCTATATCAATTTTTCCTTTTTTTGGGCTATTTAACCACGTTACTTGGTAAATTTTTATCGCCCAAAAAAAAACTAAAGCAATAGTTTGTATCAACATAGATCTATTGCAAATTTTCGATAAAACTGATCAACCGCTAAAATATTGCCTTCAAATCTGGAGTAGATTCATTGGTTCGCGAAAGAGCAAGTATTCAATTACATCAGTGCTGAGTTTCGTTGATTCCTTAATTACAGGGTGGTCAACTAAGGAATTTCGATTTACAAGCGCTCTAAAATTGTTTTGAATAGGAATAGAGAAGTGGAGTTGGTCTTAAACGAAGGAGGGTATCATGGAAATTCAGTCGCCATGGTTCGCTGGACGGGTGAGGAGCGTTCGTTCTGTGTGCGCGCTTATTACCAAAATCAACATTTTTTTCTCTGATGAAGCCCATTTTCATCTGAACGGCTATGTAAACAAACAGAATTGCCGGTATTGGTCTTCAGAAAACCCCAAACAGAAACATGAAACTCAATTGCATAGTCTGAAGGTCACAGTTTGGTGTGCAATACACGCACAAGGCATTATTGGCCCGTACTTTTTCGAAGACGGACGCGGCCGAGCAGTAACAGTGGATTCTGATCGTTATGTGGACATGTTGAACAATTTTTTTGAACCAGCTCTTCAAGACTTACAATCGGGACACTTGGTTTCAGCAAGACGGGGCCACTTGTCACACTTCAAATCGGTCTTTACCTGTTATTCAGGCGCTTTTTCCTGAAAAATTGATTTCTCGGCGTGGAGACCTTCCATGGCCCCCCAGAAGCCCGGACTTGACACCTTGCGACTTTTACTTATGGGGATACCTCAAAGTGTAGTCTACCGCAACAATCCCACTCTAATTGCGTTGAAGGAAAATATCCGCCAGGAAATTCAAGCCATCGGTCCAGAAACTTTGCGACGTGTTTTCTAAATTTCGGGGTTCGACTCGAAGAGTGCCAGCAGAAAAACGGTGGACATTTGAGAGCGTAATTTTAAGAAATGAATTTCAAAGAGCTGAACATTATTTGTAAAAAAAATTAAAATTGACTTGAAAGTTTTGTTTTATTTCTCTTTAAATAGGAATTCTTAGTTGACCACCCTGTATTTCCTCCATGTTTCCTATTTGTACAGTACAGAGGCGAAATGACCAGGTAACCAGGTTTACTAATGGTAAGCTAAAGCTGATGGAAGTATTAATGAACAACCGCATACAATTTTAATTTCCTAAGCCAGTGTAGGCATCAGTGGGATTTGCTTATCTATCCTTTACTACTTGTATACTTTTCTAGCATATGTACCTTTTTTACATTTGCATAATATCTTTCTATGACATTACCGTTAGGAAACGACGTTAAACCGTAGGTGATCCTCCATCCTCAACCTCAGCTGCGAGGGAAGGTATGTGGTCGAGATTGAGGTTGAGATCGAATGATGGGTAATTATTACTTATATCCCAGAGATATATTAATAATAAACAGCCGAGAGAGCAAGAGAGAAATATTAACCTGGTTCTCACCGAACCATTTCCTCCTGAATTACTATTATGAATGAAATCTGAAGACAATATTTTGAATATAAAATATTTACTTTCCATAAAAATTATAATGTTACAATACAAATTTTAAATTCCGTTCTAAAAATATATTGTATTTTTTGGTCAATTACAATTATATTGCATGGCATCTTTCATCAAAACCAATTTGAATTTAAGATCTAAAATGCGATTAGAATTTCAAATAAATTTTTAGCACAGTTGAGGGCATTGTACTGCATTAAAAAACGATAATCTATAAAATTCCGAAATATATTTAATGTTTTATTTACAACAGTTGAATTTTTTATCAATATGTATTACACGTAAACATTTAAATTTTTAAAATATAAAAATTTAAATTTTCTTAATTCTAATTTCGGTTTGATCACTTTCCTAAAATAAATTTTGAAATTTTTAATGAGCTCATCCCATTATTTCAAGTTCACATTACATCTGGTACACAGTAAAAAATAAAGTGCGAATTAATTTATTTGGAAGCCCATATCTTTTAACTAAACCCGGACCTGTTTGTAAAATTTAAAAAAATCAAACAATAAAAATGTGTTTGAATGGCGTCGTAAACTTTCAAAACCTTGCATAGTCAAAATTATAATTTTCTTTTTTTGTTTGTTCTTAGCATCAAAATGTAAAAACCATAAATCACTTTAAATTTTGGATTATTGGAGCGATTTTAAACGTTTGTTTCTAAACCTTTACTTTTTAAAACTGAGTTAAATTTTGTTAATTAGTGACAATCAAGCACATAATTTAAAAAGTGTGCCATAGACTTATTGTAGTTAATCAGCGACCTTGACAAATGTAAAAATTTCAAATTTTGCGATTGCTAATTAAAAATTGTATGGTAATTCAAAATAACGAAAAAATCGTAATGTAAAATAGATAATATCGAAAGACGAATGTGGTGATCGAAAAAGAAACTTGCGTTGAAAAAGTGGAAGTGTAGATAGGTACCTAAGCTAAAAAAATAAATGGGAAACATCGAGGTAGTAAATCAACCCCTTTTATCACATAATTAATACAAACTTTTTGTATGAAGCGGTTTATCTGAAGTGATCTTCTGTTTGGTGCTTGCATGCACGCATACACAGCTCACTCACACACATATAAGCAGCAGCTAACTGGTGAACTTCTCAGTGTTGGTCTACGCTACTTTAGAAGTCGGCGCATAAGCCGTCAGATCTCTTCTTTCCGACACGCGTGCGAATGTGATAGCGACCGGCAATTGCTGATAATTCGATTGGTAATTGTCTCGTCTCGACTGGTTAGATATATGATATTCAGTCCATTTATATTCAAAAATTTGTAACGAACATACGTCCATAAAATTTTTCTTAAAAAATTAATTGTGATCGGTTGTGATGGTGAATTTTATACTCAAATTGTACATGTGATAAGAAAATTTTAGAAAAACTAAGAGTATTACATCTTTTTAATATTGAAAACTAAGTTATCTCTTCTGTTAGAACTAATTTAAAAAATATGCAAGTTAAAATTAGTTCCAAATCAAATTTTTGCAATGGCAAGAAGAAGAAATTATGATAAAAATTTGTCCAAAACTTTGTGATAAAGGATATTGTGATTTTCAAAATTTGTGATAAGTTGTAAAAACTTCTATCCTTTTATTCCTAAATAATTTTATTGAAGTAAGTGCCGATTTATAAATCAAAATGTTTGAAACGATTGTAAATTTAGACGTTATGGCATCGTTGACTTGTTGCTGTTACACAACAATTAAAAAGTTTTGTCGTCAAAGGACAAGCGTCAGGCAGAAGACTACTAAAATATTATTTGTTACGTTATCTTTATTATTATTATGCGAAAGAAGTTACAGTCAAAATTTAAATCCACCAAATTATTTGGATAGCGATGATAGTTCCGAATATACACCGCCCCCGTTAGCAGGCTGTAGGTCATGTGGAATGCAGGAAGACGCTAGACTTAGAAGTTTAGAGCAAATTAAAGGAGATGTGTTGAGAAAAATGGGTTTGAAAAGTGCACCAAATGTTACGGGTGCCAATTTAGCTGCTCTTCCTGCACATGTACTCGATATGATCGAATCGGGGATGCAAAGTGATCAACCGGAATATAAAACCGGTCCGTCCATTTCCGAAGAAGAAGATGATTTTCACGTGAAAACAGAAAAATTTTTTAGCTTCGCACAATCATGTAAGTACACTTTTAATCAGTGGTTTTCACACTTTTTTGTATAATTTACCACAATAATTCGTATGTTTTTTGGGGAATAACCACCTAATTTACATAAGCAAAATCTATTATTAACAATTAGTTATTTTTGCATTGTTTGAATATTGATACAAGGACACAAGTTTTTTGCTTGTCAAGTTGCCTTCTCGCAAAGTCCAAAATTAATTGATATCTTGAAAATTATTTTACCAATATATCGAAAAATTCGACGGTTACATTTTAATTACACTTTTTAATTTGGATTTAAAAAAAATTGTACATTACAATGAACTACGATACCAAAATTAGATTATTATAAACGTATCTGGTGTCATATATGAGTAATAAATCGTGGGATTAAATAGCGCATATTTAATGCCAAACAAATTGTTAAATTTATTTGTAAAATAATTTATAATTATAATAGAAAATTAAATTTTTATTTCGTATTGTAACGTAAAATTTAATTTTTAATTTTTATTTTATCATTGCCCAAGTCAAGCTTCCTTGCAATTAAAAAAAGAGATCTAGGATTTAATAATATTTAAATTTTTTAAAATTCCATAACATCTTTAAAGAAAATTATTAATCATTTAATATTATACTTGCAATCTTTAAAAAAATAATTATAGGTTTCTGATCAGTTCAGAAATATAATACTCATTTTGTCCTCTTGTCGGAATTTCTCTAAAAAGATTGTTTGCAATATTATATTATATAAAATTAACCATTTAATGTTGTTAATGATGGGCACGTGTCATAACCGGAATTCAAGAAACTTGTAATAACGAAATCAGCTAATATTGTTTACAATAATTAATACGACAAGAAAACTGGAATTTTGGATAATTTTCGTAGAGAAAATAATTTATATATTAATTATTCCTATAATATGTAATCAAGCATACAGGGTTATATTTTAATTTTTAGGTGCTTTAATACTCATTTGCATTTTTCGTCAGTTTATTTCGCTATTATAAAATTTTCCCGAAGATGTTTGAATTCAGCACAAAAACCCATGTAAATTTATAACAATGTAATTTTTTGTCTTAATTTTAGATGTCATTAATATGTGGACTACTAAGTTTTTTATAATCTATTATTAATAGCAAAGAACAAACTTGATAACCTATTGTAATCAGCATGATGCAGTTTGTCATAATACTTATTTTATAAATAATTTCAAACACTTTAATTATAAACAGATTCTGATTATTTTAAGTCGAAGAAAAATTGTGTGCGAATGAATCGATTTTGTTTAATTCAATTTTAGCAAAATTATCATATTTTATATTTTTATGTGATATTTTGACTACGAATTTGCTAATTCGTATTTTAAGTATTAATTTTTAAACTTGAGTGATTTTAAAAGTAATTTGTTTCTAAATAACTTTTCTATAAATACATACCTACTCTACATTTTGTGTTTTATCGCAATTTCAACCAGTCATTAGAATTTTTGTAAAGTCACGCTTCAAATCAAAATGTAAACACACTGAAAGTACTACTGAAAATTTTCACAGAAATTACATGAACGGTTTTTTATGTAGTCAAATTATACATTCTGAAGGTTGCAATTACCTGAAAGTTGAGTCATAAGAAAATATTTAAACGTTTAAATTTTTTTAAATTTATAATCATCAAAAATAGAGAAATTCATATTTTTTGCGGTATACATAGTACATATTACGGTTGTGTTTTTAAGCCAATCCGAATGCCAAATTCAAAAAATTTAAAGATATTGCTATGGTTCATTTAATGTTTTTGGGCACCAGAACTACTAGACTTACCATTGAACTTTTATTTTTGGTGTTACTGTAACTTTTCTTGGATTTATGATACTCAGGGTGGCATGAGCTCTTCATAAAAATGTGATTTGTTCGTTGAGAAAAAAAATTAAAATTTTATTTGTGTAACTGATCAATTAACAAATTTAATATTTGATTGATTACAATCAACAAAGAATCCAAGATTTAACCATATTGGACCAAAATACTCTTGAATTTTTTTTTAATAAAATAAATCTAGTTTAAAATTACTCCCAAAAATGATTACAAAGAAGAAATTTTCAAATAATTATGAAATGAATTGTTTAAATTTTTTTTTTACGTTTCATGGTGTTTTGTATCCAAAATGGCGTTGCTTTTTCAAAATTTTGTTGACTCTCTTTTTTTAAATATCTATTCAATCCTGTTTGTTTTCAGTTTTTAATTTTTATAAGCTAATAATCATTTTTAAATCACCGTTTAGCAGCTTCCATTTACCATTAATTTTTATTTTTATACAAAACACATTTAATTTTAATTTTATTTTTTTAACCTCACCTAGTTTAATTAAGTCATGGGGAACTACAACTTTCAAAATTAAACTTTAAAATTCTTCTAATTCAAGATGAGACTAATGTTTTTCGAAATTCGGCTCTTGAGTAACCCAAAACTTTTTTAACCTTTTCTGCAGAAACTTTTTAATTTGTTTTTAAAATTTAATATTTCCGTTTACACTTTAATATTATTTTAAACTTTATAATTCATTTTCACTTGCTTTTAATGCACTGTTAGATTATATTTTCTTTAAATTAAAATTAACAATTTTATTTTCTTGAATCCTTTACATCAAAACAAATGTAGTTTTTCCACCGTTATTTCAAATACTTTTATAGACAAATCCTGTACTTTTAACATTAAATTATTTTTTGGTTTTGTTATATTTATTTTCAATTTTGAATTTTATGATTCTTATGATTTTTCAATAGGTTAACTCAACAATTAAACGAATTTTTTTCCATAAGTTTACTAACGCTGTAATAATTTTAGTAACAACCTATTGCTGAAAAAATTCGTATAATTGTTCAGTTAAGCTGTACTTAATATAATATAGTTTTTATAATATTACTATTATTTATCTAGTACATAAAATTAACCTTTCCTTTGTGTTGACGATTGTGTTCGTATTTTAGATTTTAGAACATTTAAAATTTTAATACGACAATTCAAAATAATTCTGATGAATTATTATGATTAGCATCTAATAAAATTGCTCACGATACCACGGTTTATAATTCAACACCATTGAGTAATGAATTTTCATAAACACCATGATTAATAATTAATATTTTGCAGAAAATTATACAGCCAGATTAAACTTTTAAATTACATGTAATATAAAATGCAAAGGAAATCTTCCAAAATGTCTAATTTTACGTAGAAAAATTATAGTCTTCAACGATCATGATTATGATGTCATTACCTATTAATAATCAAAAATGATCTTTTTTTGCGTTGTAGTTAAAAAGCTGTACGGTATTGCTGTTATTTACTTCTATGTGAAGACGATAGGTATCATTTATGAGAGGGAAAGGTAGAACAATTAAATTTCAACAGTTTTTTGTAATAATTTAGCCTTCTCTCTTTTTAGCATGTGCAGCATAGCTTCTTACTATTATAATTTCTAACTAAATGCATGTTTTCTTAAAGTAAACATACCAAGAAAAACTACATCTTATTGGTGTTAAATCTCAATTTAAAATTTTTAATAATTAGCCAATTACAAAAGCAAAAATGAGAAAGAGGCTTTTTCTACTCTTAAAGTAGGCTTAAATTAATCTTCTCATTGGGGAGAGGGTAACTTTTTGAGTTTTGAAAGAAAAGCGTCAATATCTTTTCATGTTTGATAACAGTTATCGTCAAATAAATTGAAATATCAACAAGCCCTTACTGGACAAATGATATTTTATGGGATAGGTACATTAATCTTTTTTTGTTAGCCATATTGGTCTCGATTATACTTGTACGAATATAGAATAGTTGAACTTCATTGGATCTGTGTGTGAGGTACCTAATAATGAAAATTGACGATTTTCACATAACATTAAGATCGGATAAAAAGACTCACTGTTTATTACAAATCTATAAATTATCAAATTATCTATAAATTAATAATTATTATCAATCATATAAACAATAGTTTGCTGTATATGCTGTTAATCTGAAGATATGGAGTTTTCGTTCTTTGACTTGAAGAAAGTTGCTGCATGTTATTGTTATCTTCAATGCACAAACCCATTCCAAATTAAATTTCATATAATTTAAAATTGAAAAAAATATCAGTATTGCAGAATCTTGGCAAGAACGTAATTTATAAATACAAACCAAATCAATTATTTAACTCAATTGAACACTTAATCACAAAGTTGTCTTGCGTTCGATGACTTACTGAACGCATTCCATAACCTTTTACGTACCTCGTTGGTTTTCTTTACGTTTTGTAAAATCTATTGCCACAGTTTACTGAATTAATTATTCTTTGTTACGTTAGTTAACATGTTCCTGATAGAAAATTGCCCAAACATCTGTTTTGGCATAACATTTTTATATCGAAATAATTGCATTTTATTTTCTCTTCAACTTCTTTTAATGCATTTCAACTTTCTCAAATATAAAAATTAATTTATGTACTACGTATAATTTACAAATTGATTATAAATAAACAAATAAAAGGAATACGTATAATCTATGGTTTTAAGATCACTCGCGCGGGACTAATATGATGAATTCGGTCGTCTAGCTGCTGTCTGTGGTTAATTGTTGTATTGAGTCACTTACGCAACCCAATGACCTTCCAATCCCAGCTGACCTGAACGAGAACACAAATCTGCACACCACAATAATTAGGATCTCGTACGCATGTTTACGCATTATTAATTTCTAATAAGCAACTTGTTTGTCAGTGGTCGGTCTAATTTAATTAAAGGCTGATGTATGTTTTTATTTTATCGAAAAACAATTTCAAAATTTTGCATTATCTTGGGAATGCATATTTTAAATATACTGCTAATTATTTACTTACAAGTACAACTGATTAATTGTTATTATTAATTTGCATCAAGTTTATTTAATTTGCATGATTATATCGTCGTCTAATTAGTAAATTGTATTCAATAATTTTCAATAATCAGAGTTTTTTCCAAAAATATTAAGATGACCTAGTACTATATCGATTCATTTAATTAATCACTTCTCTTGACGAGTTAATTATTTCACCATTCGCCATTACTTTGTTAGCACAGAAAATTCCTGTTTATTTACATTGTATTGCAAACTGATATAATTGAATAATAATAATAATTATATTATTTTATGTTATCACATATTGGAGAGTGATATTTTGTCAAAAATATAAAATGTTGTAATAATAAACAATATTATAATAAATTATTCTACAGTCAATCTGCCAATCTACAGTTGGTGCCTGCAACCAGGCATCCCTGGGCGCATGAAGTATTGGATTTTTCTATTGCATTGCTAATCAATGAATACGAAGAAACACGTTTTCAACTTTTGACAATTGGTGTTGTCCTCACAATTCTTTCATCAAAGGCAGCGCAGATCCCTGACCCCATCCATACAAATGCATAAAAATACTACATAAAAACAATGCAAAATTGTATGTTCATAATTTTCTATTTGCTATCCAATTAATTTTAATTTTGTCGCTCCTTACAGTAGTTGCTTGAACGTAATTTTGTCAAAAGCTTAAATGGTTAAAAGGAAAAAATTATGTACACGAAACGCCCTATGTACAACCTTTTCCCGCTTTATTAAAAAAAGGTTATCAACCTCTGTACTAAACTGAAAGATAAATCGACGGCGATTAGAAGTAATTAAAAGAAATTAATCTACCAAAAGATAAGAAGATAAGTTTGAGTCTTTCTTTTGAATGTGGATGTATCATACTAAGGAAGCTGTAAGATAGACAAAGCTGGGAAAAGAAATATTAATGAGGGAAAAAGAAGAAAAGCATCGTTAGTTCGCCACTCTTTAATAATTTTTTTAGTGGCTATGGAAAAATTTATAAAATATTAAATACAGATTAATTTGATGTGATGATACATTAAAATAATTTGTTGCTCAATTATAAGTTTTTCAATTACAATTATTAACAGTTGTTAATATCATATAACCATTAAAGAACCTTCTTTTTTGCTACGGCAATATTAACAAATAATTTAAGCGACTTGTTAATTCATATGGTGAGATCGAAATGGATAGTTTTATTATTTGGCATATGTGGGGGGTGTATAGCATACAATATCTTATTAAAATAAAAAATAAATATGTGCCATATGGAAACTTTGAAGTTCAACGAAACAACTTGACCTTGATAAGTGTCATTTTAAAATAATTACAGTAAATTTAACAACAATTAATTCTCATATCGATGACGTTTGTATGAAAAGTCGTTGTGCAAGAACTTGGGAGCACTTTTTTCAATGTACTAAAAAAACGCTTAAATTATTAATTTGGCACTTTGGCTTTCATTTTAAAAGTTGTATAAAATTAAACCAGTTCGTTAAACTTCGCTTTCCAATAATTAAATTGTCCTTGTTCAGCCGCACAAACATTAAAAATTGTTCCATCGTTTAAAAATGTTCTTTAAAGAAATTTTATGACCCAATAGCGAACAATTCTAGTTTAAGTTCAGTTAAAAATATTACATTTTATTATCAGCAATTCAGAGCGAACTATTAATAGGCTTATTTTTGGCTTATCAACATCCCCCCCGTATTGGGGATTTGTTTAGAACGATTATTTTTTTAGGTATAACATTCATGACAAACCACATTTCTTTAAAATTAAAATTTATTTTTAATTATTTTTTCACTTTATAAATTACTATTGAACGAATTAAATTGATTAACGAATTAAAGATGGATTAAATTAAAAAATATGCTTTTGCAAATATTTTTTACAAAGTCGAATTTCTTTCAACTTGGAAAAAAATGACAATATTAAGTAACGCATCTTTATTTATTAACAAAAATATAATTTATAATTTAAGCACAGAAAAAATAACAGAATCAAACGATAAATATTTATTCAGAAATATTTTGTTGTTGTTATTTTAATATTTAGATATATTTACAGTGGAATTTTGTTAATCCATTCATGCGAACGCATAGTATATAGCGGGGAAATAATAATATGAAACAGAAGTTACTTATATTTTAATTTAATTATTAACTTATAAACGGCGTTAAAAGTTTTGATCATAAATAGTAACAGATAGACAAACCTTATGGGAATTTTGAGAACTACCTGCTGTAGTTTAAAAGTCTCAAGCCTGTTTTATTTGTTTTAACGTTAAATCTCCGATATATAAGTTTCTGTTAACTCAAAACAGTGTATTTTCGTCTTCTTAACTCATTTTAATTAGCAACTTTTAATTTATCTGATATTTAGTTAAATGATACTTCAACAGAGTATGAAAAACCGTGCCAATAAATTATGCTTAAAAATATAAATTACACGGGGTTTATTTACTGGATACGCAATAATTAAAATTATTACTCGATATTACTTATTATTACTTATTTTACTCAGTTATGCAATTTGTCACAAAAATGTTAACTCAAAATTCATAAATATTATTAAGTTTTACTTACGAAGGTGTTACATAATCATTGATACAGTTAATTAACTTATAAATATGTAACTTTGATAAAATTATGTTTGTACAGATAATTTTGATTACTAAACATTAATTAATTAGCTAAAATGACTTGATACAAGACTTGTGTCTATTTCGTCTATTAAAATATTCAAAAGTAAAATTATAAACAATTTGTATATCAGTTTTGCTATTTAATACTCAAATTAAATCAAAACCAAACAAAGAAAAAGGTCCCCAAGTTAAAAAAGGTTAATATTTAAAAAGAAAATTTTTTTCTTGACCGACATTGAACCGTAGAAAATATAAAATTGAGAATAAAAAGTTTTTTTGTAATCCGATAATTTTTCTAATAACTTTTTATTTTGTTGTTTTTAAAATTTTCTTGCACAAATAAAAAAAAATTAAAAAGTTGGGGGCAAACATAAGATTAAATTTATTTTGAATGCTGTTGGCGTGTTAAACCACGAAATTATTTCTACTTTTATAATTGTTTGGCTCACTGTAACGAAATAATTTTCTCTATTCTATAATTTACCTCAGAGATATAATTTGGATTTAAATCTCTTAGTTTATGTCAAGATTAGGTCATTTTCTTAATTACCGGCATTCTGCACTTTGGGATTACAACTTGAGAATTCAAATGGTTTGAGACTTCACACTGCCGAAACTCATTAATAATGCGATATATAAAATTGTTTTTGTAAAATTTGATTTCTGTTCTACAATTTTTTGAAATTAGGAATACAGTTTGTTAGTTTTATTTATATTAAAGTAACCTTGTTGCCATAACATGATAATAATATCTATGCTATTATTATTACTAAGGAAATTTTATATTATTACAAAGAGGGGGCAAAAGGTTTTTTATCGAATCAAAAATTGGTTAAAGAACAGAATTTAAATTGAACACAAGTTGTTTTTTCCAATAATTAGAAAGTCTTCACCACTCGAAAAAATTAGAGGTCAAACGGGAATATTTTCCATCGCTCACCAGTCAAGATTTTCCACTTTTATATTAATTTCAATTTGTGTGTCAATTCAAGTAAATAATTATTTAAAAAAAAACTTTAACAATTAGTAAGGCTTCTTATTAAAAGGCATTACCAGATAGTTTTAAAGTAGATAACAATAAAAAAAGCTATAAATATTAAAATCTGTTTTGACTTCGATAAAACAGGCCAAGAGGGTTAAACGTTAAACATAATAATTATTAATTGTTTCTTATCTTATCTTTATTAGCTGCATTTACTTTTGTTGTCACTTCATTAATCACTGTAAAAATAGTGTAAGGTGTTTATGTGTACAATCATACAATATTTATTTGATGTGGAGTCGACTATGGGTGTTTGTAAAATTGCAGATAAAAATGTAAAAAAACTGGTTTATTGTGATAAAATAGGCCAATGGGGTTAAATTTGTTACAATCTTCCGTTGTATTAAATTTTTTTATTGATTGATATCTTTATAAAATTATTTTAATTTTTTTCTGTCTGTGACAATTATTATTTTATTTTCAAAGGGTGTAGAAGCAAGAGAGCGCAGATTTTGACTTTGATCTTAAATTTTTGCGATTTGATAAAATAAAAAACTGTTGAAAATAGTTTAGAAAAGAAAAATGAATTATATAATGCAAAGTGTCAATCTCATAACAAATAAAAATAAAAAGCAAAAACACAGGTTTTACCTATATCGATTTATTTTCAACCGCTTTTTGTTATTTTGAAAAATAATTTTTGGTTTTTCTTTAATTTTATGAAAGTAAAATTTTAAAAATTAACAGGTGAACTGGACAATAAAATAAAATTATTTGTGAGATTTTAGCAATGGTTATTGCTATCACCATAACCATTGCTGAAAGCTCACAAGTAATTTGGTTTTAGTGTTCAGTTAATTGGTTCAATTTTAAAATTTTACTTTAAAATTAATTTCACAGGTTAATAATATAATATTATGTATATAATTTAAGTTTTATATTATTTCAGTTGTACATGAAAAGTTCTTTCTTTCTTAGAAAGTCGGTAATTTGTAAAAATCTCACTTTTACAAGCATATAATTTTTAAACTCTACCTATACAAATGCATATCGAACAGTTTAGTACCATGTGGTTACAAGAGTGCAATATTGTTAACTAGGCTAAAAAAGATTGTAAAAACAATCAACTTTTTATGCTTTTCAGTGTCATTCCTAAATTATTTTTTTTAGAAAATTCATGTTCATGCAAGTCGTTAAAATTGCACTAATTTTCAGACTTACATTTTCTAAGTTTTCTAAAATTTCTCTCGTTGTTTACAATTTGAATATAACGAGGCTAACGGCTTAACTCCTCCTTAATGGAATGTTGGTCAGTGGTTAATAATTTGACCTTGGTGACGGCCCTAACTGACCCAAACACTGAACCCTCTATGCAATTGCAAGTAATTGCACTTGAACGTGATGATATACTTAGCTTAACGTCATCAAGATTTTAGTAAATAACAAGGTAGAACTCTGCTGGACATATTTAATTAACAAAAATTAATAAATTGATTTATAAATTAAATTCAAGCAATGAAGCTCCAAGCTTTGAGCTTCCAACTTGGGATAAAACGTTTCCGTTATAGCGAAAGGTATGCTAATTTTTCTTGCACGTTTTTCAATTTTTCAATGCGCTTACAGGTACTGAAAAATCTGATTTAATTTATTTTTCTTTAATTTAATAATTTTTTCCTCGGAGGGAACAAGCTGTGCTAAAAAATGTCATATACTGAAGAGCAAGAAATTAATAGTCGAAATTTTTGAATATGGAAGTTAAATGAAGAAACACAGCTGTAAAAATGTATGTCACGATCCCCTGATTCGTTAAACTTGTAAATTAGTTTGTTTTCCTTCGACAAATTTTTTAAAATTTCAATGGAGCTACTTGTTTCAAGATTGATCACGGCAAGTGCATTCAAGGAACGTTGCACGATGCTAACTAGAATTACGGTCAGCATTGATGTGTCCATGACCCTTGGATCGTTAAAAAATAAAATCACGAAAATAGTTATATTAGAGTATTGTTTATTTTTTTTATTTTTTAACAACCGAACAATTTAAAAGTTTAACTGCCCCCGGTGCAACGTTCTGACATGACCCAGCTCAATCAAAAATGCAATTGCATTATGCATTGTCCAAATTTAATCATTTAATTTTATGCCATATTTCGTAAGATAACATTTGAAAGATTTGTTATTGCAATGTAGCAATTTATCTTTACGTAAGCACTCAATATTGCTTTCCTCAAAAATATTGCAATTTCTATTCTATTTTAGTTATTAAACTTAAAAGGGCGCAAGGAAAGTTAGTCATGGGATTATCTAGAAAAATTTTTAAAACAAAAAATGTTTTTGGAATTTCTTTGCGGTCAGCATTTTCCAGAAATACGTACTACGTAGTTTGCTCCATTTTCTATTTCAATTTATTTACTTAAATGGAGAAAGAACATTATAAATAAATCAATTTTCATTTTATGCTGAGTTCAATTAAAGGTTAGACTGTGCTATTCCAAAATAAAAATTTTATAACCTTATAACTAGCAATTATGTATAAAAGCAACAGTATCGAAAAACCATAAGTAATAATAATATTTATAACTTGAGGTCACTGCCAACGAGGGTGGACGTTTGCGTGCAAATACAACGTGCAGCTTGCAAATTATTTATAATTTGCGGCTAAAATTATACACAATTGAAATCTTTATTGTTCAAAGAAATAGTACGCATGTATTTATTAGGCGTTTTGCATTTCAGTGCATGTTTTACCTTCCTTGCACTAATTTATGCGTTCAGGAAGTCGTACTTTCAAAAATGATAATGTAAAACAAAATTTTAATGGGCAACACGATTTTCTTGTTGTAAGTAATATGTTATGTGCATGTTTCATGCATTCGGTGCATCACAAATAAT
Source organism: Lycocerus yunnanus (assembly GCA_036346125.1). Lineage (NCBI taxonomy): Eukaryota > Metazoa > Arthropoda > Insecta > Coleoptera > Cantharidae > Lycocerus > Lycocerus yunnanus. Next base: position 222,446 of record JARFIX010000075.1, on the reverse strand, counting down.
ATGTTATACAATCGTTTATTTAAATAGTTATTAGCCCAAATTAAGCTTTCGGAATATACTAAAAAAATTGTTGGCTATCAACGAGGTTAAGATGATTTTCTAAGAAATGTTAATGAGCTAGTTATCCGTTGCCTTTCCCATAAATCAATGTTAGACTTAAGATCACAGCAGTTCAATCGGCGCCACCAGAAATAAAACAACCCCTTGTCAGGTTTTGGGAGTTGATAAGTTCAATAAAATCTAAAAATTTTGACGTGGAAATGGTTAAAAATTTACCTGCGTTTTTTTCCAAATAAAATCTACAAAATGTAATATAAAATCGCAGGTTCCCTGCGTATTCTCACGTTGAAATCTCCGCGACCTTAATACTGTATAACATTTAAAAGTAAATAAAACAAGAGTTTTGAACGTAAAATGTTGTTGATACGATAAGTTACAATTGCGCTTGAAATAATGCATATTTATTTGCGTAATTGATAACATTCTACTTGGGATTCAACCTATGGCAATATTAAAATTATTGAACCTGATTTCAGTAATATTGTTTATATAAAAACGTTCTGTTAATAAAAGGTCACACATTAATTACGAATTAATTCGATTTTATGACAGAATTTGATTGAAAATAATAAAAAAAATTTATGTTTTTGTATTGATAGGTGCATTTAAGTTCAAAGATTTTTTTATTGCGAAAACTGCACTTTGTGCTTTTTATCACAACTAATATTTATAATTAGCTTATGTTTTAAATTAAAAAAAATAAATAAAATGATAAATACATACGCGTTTTATACGAAGTACGTAATTAATGTTAAAAATTAATATTTTGTTTTTTTTAGATCCAAGACTAAGGCATAGTTGGAGAGGACACGACATCTTGCATTTTTCGTTATCTGATAGTGCAACGAAATATCAAGTTGGAAATGCCACCCTCTTTGTTTTTATTAAGGAGCTGAAAAACGACCTCCTCCTAGTTTTACATTAGACGTTTTTAAAGTATATAAAAGTTTAAATCATTCTGACCCTCCGGGAAAAATTAAAATTGCATCAAAACGTGTGACGCAACCTCTAGGACAGGGTGATTGGGTTAAGATTGACGTTACAGTTATGGTTTCGGAGTGGTTTAAAAGTGCTAAAGATAATTATGGTTTTATTGTTAACGGAACTATTAATGGCAGAAAAGTGGTTGCTACGGATCTTAAGTTTGATAATGGCAAAAAGGTTTGTAGAATCAATAACATTTTGCTTTAATTTCAATTTCAATATGTATGATTGGGTATGAACATCATCACGTTCGTTTTTAAGCACTTTTGCTTCTATTAGTAGATACTTACTTTTTTTAAATAAAATTATCTTTTTGTGGTTTAAAAATACTTTCTACTTGAATGCCTAGACGATAGTTTAACGACTTCTTTATGTTCAATTATAATTTTTTGATGCATTTCGTAGATACGAGGTGTACTATACTTTATTTAGTATTTTAATTTTATTTGAGTATAATAATTGTGGTAGTACATATTTTACTACATGGTAGTACCTGATGGTAGCAGTGGTGAAAGTAAAAAAATGCTATAATCAATATAAAATAAAAATTTTTGTCTCTTCGATTAGGATAAATTTTATTCAGCACGTAATCAATAAACTATGGTTTGCGATTACAATTAAAAAGTTACAAAAATTTTTTTTTAATTATCCTTAAATAACTTTTAAAATTAAATCAGTCAAAATTATTTATATATTGAATTTCAACTCTTCGTCGTAAATGTTGAATTTAATTCTAAAATTTGTTTGTAAGTTTTTGTGGGGAGAAGGGGGGCAATGTTATTTTGATTAAAAAAATTAAGTTGTAAATACTTAATATTTAGTAGATACTAATTTTTTTTAATTTAAACATTATCTTCTGGTGGGAATTTACACTTACCACCCTTGACTCTTGAGGTACTATTAATTTACCACTGTGCGACAGGATCGGAGTAGAGACGTTTAAAAATAACAAAAAAAGGTTGGAAACCGCGAAGTTTTTTGTTTCAATCATTTCTGTTTGATTAAAAAATTTCTATTGAAAAATTTCTAGTTTTTAGGTTAATTGCAATTGACGATTAGCAAAGACTATAAAATAATGCAATTAAAATTAATATTAAATATTTTAAAAGCAATAACAAGGTAATTTTTAATTTACTATTAAAATTAATTTTACCCCGGTATTTACAAATCCACTTTAGTGCAAATTAAAAAGTCATCCAGTCAATCATAAGTATTGAATTATGAATTTTAAACATTGCTAAGTTTGATAACAATTTTATAATTGTTGATATGAACACATCGTTTACAATTTAATCTGTGAACTTCAAAAGTACTGATGTGATTTTGGAAAGGCATTTCAGGCACGAAAAATATCTTAATTTTAGAGCTAATTTTACTAATTATTTGTTTTTATACTGAAACAGTTTTTATTCAAAAAATGGAAAGTTTGTCTTATTATTTTATTTGTTTCTCATTTGTAAACGTCAGTTTCAAAACACAATATTAATCAAGAAAGTTTATTTTATCAAGTCACTAACTTGTAAACTGACAGTTAACTTGCAAAATTTTTACAAGTTAGTAGTATTATTTACATTAGAAAATTTAAATGTTTAAATTTCATTTGACGTTCAAATCATTGATGTTCAAATGACATGTTCATGGCAACGCTTCCATAGCTTACACATTTGCGACAAATTATTGAGATTTTTGGAATTTATCTAACCTTTTACAAATGAGAAACAAATAAAATATAAAACAATACACGCAAGGTAACGGGTTTTACTGGCTCAAGGAGGTAACTGACTCGCCTGCGGCTCGTCAGTTATATCCTCCATTCGCCAGTAAAACCCTCTTACCTGCTAGTAATGTTATATACTATTAACACCACGAAAATATAATTAGTAATTCCCGTATAAGACAAAAATATTTCAAGAATTTGTCAATTTTGTAATTTGCGCCAATTTTAACTAACCATTGCGTTAGTCTACTCAAGTTATAATATGACATATATTTTAAAAGTAAAGAAAGAAATTAAAAACTGACTTTCCATAAGAGAGAGAAACCACTACAAATCGAAGTAAGCTGTTATGTTATTAAAAGAAAATTAGAATTAATTTGTTGAAATCAACCAAATTTACCACTTAAAATATTACCGCACGTATCCGGGTTAACTAAATTGTACGCTCACACAAAAAATTTAAATAGGAAAAATTTAAAGGTGATTCAAAATTAAAAAATCGTTACAGAAACCCCGGGATTTTAAAATGCGTAACTTTGGAAAATTTGGCTTACAGAAGGGAAATTTTCGAAGCATGTTTAATTCTTAAATTTTAACCCATGTTAACACGTTTGAGACTTTAAACGCACATCATATACTACATACATAGAAGAGAATTACGAGGGGTATGGAATACCCTCAGTGCTCCAGGATCAGGAAGTATTACATTAAATGTTTAAAAATTATTCAGAAATTTTATGATACGGCTTTAGTGTTTTTGGAAATACTGACGTACTACAACGGTTTCATTTTTCATTTCATGCTATCGACGGATCTCTGCCCCCCCCCTTCCCGGTTATTTGAACTATTTTTGGAATACTCCTCAGTTGCTAATTTTCTATCTCAAAACTACGCATGATTTACCTGTTCACCTTATATCGAGGCTATAAATTTGCAAGTTTTTCGTTTACAATTTGAGTGCGGCCATTGCAGTGCATAATTATCTACATATATGTGTCATATCACACTAGCACACCATGCCAATCAATTCATTATCGGAATACTTACTACGATACATTTGCTGATAGTTTTTACAATTTAAGATAAACTAAATATTAACATAATTTTTCCAAAAATTTGGTATTAGTAAATTTGAATATCTCATTATATTTATTGGCGTCATTGTGTAATAATTAAGATAAAACAAAATTACGTATATAGGAAGAAGAATAAATTGCAATAACCACATCAGATTTATATATCATGTTGATAATAAATAATCAACAATTATAACATTGTAGATGTTTTATCATAATAATTAATAATAATTTGTTATAATTATTATTGCAAATAAATTAAACAGTTGTAAAGTGATTAACATGATAAATTAAAGAGCAATTTAGTAAATTTAATTTTTATTATCAACTTCCACGTGCATCCAAAATTAAATCTGGATAATGTATGTATTATGAAATTTAAATATTTTAATTGACGCAGTTTATATTTTAAGAAAAAAAATTGTTTATAAATTGGGCACTTTCCAAATTAAGCTGGAAAATATTTAGCGACTTGAAAGTTCGTCAAGTTATTTTAACATGAAATTATATAACCCATATTTGCCTTGAATAATATTAAAATTTTACTTAGTAACCAATGTTAAAGTGCATTTTAATTATCGACACGTGACTCGTAACAGATAAGTCAATGCAAAATTTTATCGCAATTTAAGTCGCAATTATCGCTTTCGTTAAAATTTATTATTTTTGTTTATTTGTGAAAGATAAAGGCCGATTTAAATTTAGCGCATGTTTTTTCTTATCTAAATATCAAAATTTGCTATATTACTAGTTTAATTTTTACAGTGCATTGACTTCCGTATTAAGATAGTAAAATTTAAATTCTTTGTTTGTGTATCCTACTTAATTATAATAACTAAAGGGTTATCTATAAAACGTGCCCCAAAACAATCAAAAAAACTTAATAAATAATAAAAAATTTTGATTTCAAATTTTCAAATCGCACAAAGTATTTTTTGGGATAATTTAAGTTTTTGATTAAAATTTCAAATTTTTTTTGGCATATTTAAAACATGCCAAGGGTACGAATCGTTCTTGCATATTAGAAAGTCTTCATGGGATTTAAAATCAGGAACTTGCATCGAAATGATGAACTTGATTGAAAATTTTGATTCAGAACGAAACCAAAATTTAAGGTTAAAATCGTTGTTCTGCTATTAATAAACATTAAATAAATAATTGTGCTAAAATAAAATTAATAATGTAAACTTGAAATTTAACAAAAAAGTTTGTTTTATAATTTTCTATGACTTAAAATCTCTTGCAGTGTCATAAATAATCAACAGTAAATTAGATAAATTATGATCTAGGTCATGGCCAATTTAGTAATGATGCAACTTAAATATCGCAGTTTTTAAACCACAAAATGAAAAAAGAAAACTTGATTAAATTTTGCATAATAATTAACCGATTTTTGTACTTGCAGGTTCCATTTTTGGAAATCGAAACAGCCGACGTGAAGAAGAGAACGAAGAGGAATCTAGGTTTAAATTGTGATGCTAAAATGAACGAGCCGTTATGTTGTCGTTATCCTTTAACTGTAGACTTTGAGGAATTTGGATGGGACTTTATTATAGCGCCCAAAAAATACGAAGCTCATTATTGTTCGGGCGATTGTCCGTTTTTAACATTACAAAAGCATCCTCATACGCATATAATCGAAATGGCATCTGCTAATATGCCAGGACCCTGTTGTACGCCGAGAAAAATGAGTGCAATTTCGATGCTGTATTTCGATCAACAGTTTAATATAGTTTTTGGTAATTTACCCGGTATGGTGGTGGATAGATGTGGTTGTTCATAAAAAATATTGACAAAACTTAGTATGATTGTGTCAAGAAACTTTATTTCAATTAACGGTCAGTGAAGAAACTCTAAACGAGACCTTTTAAAGACGATTATTCTTTAAAAACTGTAAAATAAACTGTATAAAGTATGTGATATAATTTTTAGATTTGTAATATTTATTTTTGTAAATTTTCGATAATGTTAAGTAAAATGTAATTGTATTTTTGAAAATTTTTGGTACTACCAGTGATTCTAATAGTGATAACAAAATTAGATTTTTATAATGTTTATCTTATTTAGGCAAACGTGATACTAAAAAAAATCGTATTACCTATTTTCTTAAATCGTTATTTAGAAGTCAACGAAATTTTATGTCTTTTATAAAATTAATTAATTCTCACTAATTAAATCGATTGTTACTTTTAATTTTTAGGAATAAAATTGAAAAAAAAGTATTACGGAATATATTAAGACGAGAACATCAGAAATTGTGATAACATTTTTCCAAAATTGTTAGATTTTGTAGCTAAAAATTGAAATTAGTTTAATTAAAGACTTAATAAAAATCTAATGCACAAAACATAAACTTTTAGACAAATTTTTGTATAATACATTAGATAAACAAACTAAGATTTAGTTTATTTTTAATTAATTTTAAATTCCTTATTTTTATATTTTTAACTTAATTAGTACAGTAGTGAAATCTTAAGAGTGCCTGTTTGTATTGATGTAAATTGAAATTTACACCACAAATGATAAATAAATACTTGTAAGTAACAGCTATTTTTAATAAACTTTACACTATGATATACAAGGTATTTCATAAAACGTGTAACCACACTTAAACTGTTGCAGTTTTCTAAAGACGCCGTCGTAATTCTACAAATTTCCCTTAACGGAAATCCCCGCGTTTGATATAATAATGTTTTCTCTTTCAGGTTTATTCCCTAATTTATTATATAACACTGTTACTTTGTAAATATTTATTTATAAGATGTGTCATATTATTCTTTTTTTCTTTGAATGTTTCTATAACAAGATAACTTTATATAAGACTGTTATCTTAGCCTTTTAATATTTATAGATCTCTTGATTTAATTATAATTGACGACTCTCTAGATTGAGTTATAAAATTAAAATCGAGTTATAAGTTGTAGAAACCTTAATTTCATATTTATACACAATTTTATTTTGACGCCTTTTTTTATGAACTAATTGTTTAGGCTGACTAATATTTAGTCTTTCTCTTCAATGTTCATAAGTTGGGTCGAAACTTTTGCTACATTCAGTCTTATTCGCTTTTGTAATAACTGTGTAATAGAATAATTATAATTGTAAATAGTTTCTTTGCTAAATAAAGTATCGAACGTGTTTAATGTTTATTATTTATATCTTCCTTCTCGATTAGGAAAAACAGTCTTAAAAAAGAAAAAGTTCACTGAACGACATTATCAGACGAACGATATAGTACAAAATGTTTTTAAATCATTCCAATTTGTCCAAAAGTTATAATTAACTGTTAACTAAAATAAATTATAAAATTTGAGTTTTTTATTAGTATTGTAAAATATTTATAACAAACATTATCTGTGGTACAATAAAATAGTCTGTGTAAGACATGAAACGATATTAAATAATTTTATCATTCGTTGACCTTTCTATAGCCAATTTCAAGATCAAAGTTCTCAAATATGTAATTAAATTTTAAAACAATTAGTACTTTCTCTTGGTACTAAATTACAATTTCAAATATACAACAAATTAATTTGCACTTCCATACGATGTTTTGACTTACCATGTTATACTTTTTAAAAATCACCGACAGTTGGAGTTTTTCTAACTTAACTACAAGAAATCGGGTGATTCTGAAGTATTGGTTCGAAAATAGCGTTGGAAACTGATTTCTTGGGCTTGATTTTCTTTCAGTAGAATGTAGCTACAAGACACTTCAAATATTGATTAGTGTTTCGCCTTCGTTTTATTTCATTTTCCTTAATTAAAATTTTATTGGAAACGAACGACAATTTGAAAACTACAACATCAATATTAAATGCACTTTCAGTATTCGAGTAAACAACTAAATTCTATTTTCTATCAATCAAAAAAATCAACAATTTTTTAAATTAAATACTGTGCAGGAAAAAATTAAACAATTATTTTTCTAATTTTACGTTTTTTATTATTTTTTGGTAATAATAGAATAAAATAAAAGTAAATACGTTTAGTATTTATATTTCAGTTGAGGATTGGAAACACAATCGTGCTCACCGAATTATAAGTGAGAAGTTTTATTCCAAATGAGTTATAGCACCCAAATTTTTTTTTGTAATGCTGAATGTTAGGAAAATACATAATAGCAATTTAATATTTGTTTTATTGCTCAGCTTAAAAAATCCTAAAGTTACTCTTTTTTTTGTTTTAAATCGATCTCCCCCTTAAATAAATTTGATATGATCTTGTTTTGTTACTTTTGTATTTAATTATTCTTGTTGAAGTCATTTAGCCGTTGCAATTTTACACTATTACTTTTTTCTTAAATCAATTACTTGTAATCGGGTTTTGTTAAAAAATTAAATGCTTACGATATCTTTTGAAAATTTCAAACTTTTTTAACAAAACCACAGCAACTTTTGGAGCAAATCATTAATAAATTAATTAAATATTACTGCCTTTTTACTTTTTATTGTTTTCGTGCAGAAAAAAAATTGAGATTTTGATGGATTTACACTTTTGCAAGTCCCACGAGCTAAAAAGACGATTTACAAAAAAATGTCTGTGTATGTGTCTGTAGTCAAATTTTGTGTGCGACCTACAGCAAGAAGTAATAAGAATTTTCAAACAAAATTTTGGATTTTGTATCTGAGACTTAGAGTTGATTAGATTTTGGTTAAAATTGGTTCATAGGAACTATTTTTTTAAATATTATTATTTAACATTAGTTATTATTTAATATTTCAAAAACTAATCGAAATTTCAAAACCAAATTTAGGATTTCGTATCTTTGAAGATATAGAGCTGATTAAATTTTAGTTAAAATTGGTTTATGAAAATTATTTTTTTATTTTATTATTTAATATTAGTCTTTATTAATTATTTTAATAACTAATAAAAGTTTCAAAACCAAATTTGAAATTTCGTATCTTTATGGTAGGAACTAGAGCTGATTAAATTTTGATTAAAATTGGTTTATGCAAACAATTTTTTTTATTTTATTTATTTAATATTAGTTTTTATTAAATACTTCAAAAAATAATACGAATTTCAAAGCTAAATTGTATATCTTTGTATTGAGATTTAGAGCTGATTAGATTTTAGGTAAAATTAGTTGATAGAAAATATTTGTTTCTTTTTATTATTAAAAATTATTTTTTTAATATTTAATAAAAGTATGATAAAGTCACATCCGATTTTTTTAATTTCTGTTGAAAAATGAACTCGAATTTTGTTAAAAAATTCTAAAATTACTAAAAATAGGGTAAAAACCATATTTTTACTTGAAAATATTATAATTAATAATTAATTTTGTAAATTTTCAACTTATTATTTGCACTAGATAGGTTCAATCGTGGGTAAGATAAACTGAGCCAACAAACTACCTGAAAATGTGGTAATGCCTACTTTAAAATTTCGGAAATGGTAAACTGGGCCAAAAAGAAATTTTAAGAAATTAATTTTCTTTGTTGGTAATTATTTAAAGAGATACTTCTTCAATTTAGTGTTTTTATTGGTACTTAAAAATTTTTTTCGGAAATTGAGTACTATAAACATAAACTTATCAATATTTTTATAAAAATTAAATTAAATAAACTCAGAACAAATAAATCTGCACGAAAAAGTAGATTGGGCTGAACGTTAGAGTTAGTTTTTGATATTTTTTCAGAGTTAATACAAAATAGGTGAAATCTGTGAGAAAAGGGTAGATCGGGCTGTAGGTTAGAGTTAGTTCTTGATAAGAGATATTTTTTACGAATTGATATGAAATAGGTGGAATCTGTGAGAAAAAGGTAGATCGGGCTATAGGTTAGAGTTAGTTTTGATTTTTTTTTTTAGAATTGATACGAAATAGGTGGAATCTGCGCGATAAGGTAGATAGTTTTTTAGAAATGATACCGAAAAGCCCTACACTCCATTATTTACCTGAAATTTGCTTTTGGTCCATTTTACCATTGATCCAGTTTATCTTTTTGCCCAATTTACCACTTTCATAATTTATTAATTAATTTAATTAAGTAATTTTATAATTTTTAATAAATATTTGGTACCAACTGTAAACAAATATAAAAAACTAACTCTAACCATGGTTAACAAAAAAAGTTAATTTCTTAAAATTAATCCTAATACATGAAATCTCAGTTTACCATTTCTAAAATTTTATTCAAGTTTACCTTTGGCTCATTTTGTCACTTTCAGGTAGTCTGCTGAAAAGCTAGTGGGTAATTTTTCAAAATTATGAGAAAAACAAATTATTATTTTGATTGGTTTTTCATTATTTTGAACAATTTTTAAATACTGCTTCATTTATATAAATTTTCTCTTATTTATAAAAGTATACCTAACGTAGTTCTAACTTTTGACCAAGTGATTTTTTCCATATAAAATTTCTTTATATTTTAAAGATTTAAGTAGTTTAAGCTGCCCAATAAAAATCCACATTTTTATTTTATCCGTGGTTTTCAAATAAAACTTTCATTATTTATTGTAACCAAAATTAAACTTTAAACGTATTTATGATTTTAAGCACATTAACTCACAGAGCAATTTTAAACGAGATTGGTGCAACCTAGGCTAAAATTTTAAATTTGAAGAAAATACAGAATGAAAATAGTAAAATAAATGGTTTAATTTTTTTTTTGGAGCACCAAACACTATTTGGCTTAAATTAAGATGATTTAGTCGGAAATTTGATTAAAGAGATGACCCACAGATAACCCACAGCAATGTATTCAATGCGATTTTCCGCTTCCTGGTCAACCGGTGTGTGCTTTACTTTATTATTGGCCTAATAGCAGTCTTGGTGATTGCTGAATATAGATTATAATTTCGTATTAAATTACTAGGAAAAGTAAACGAACTGAGGGAGTAGCTTATACCCAGTAGGCACATTAATGGTTTATCAACATGCTTTTCATATGTTCCAATTCAAATGAGGTTTTTCACAACATTTACATCTTTAACCAACGCATTTAATATCAATTTAAAAAATGTTCCATTTTTAATTAACTGCTATTTGAGTTGCCATTTCGACGGTACAATATTATTATTGGAGAAGAACATAAATGCAATGTTAAAACAGGAATAATCTAAGTTGACTGGAAGAAAAAAATTTATTAATTTTGTCATCATAATTAGATTTCAGTTCTCAAGTTAAAGATAGAGACAAGGGTATTGATTAAACTCCAAAATTGATTGTAAAGACTTTGCAAAGAAGCAAAATAATTTGTAATTCAATAAAACTAAATTAAAAATTAAAATTATTTGGTCATAATAAAAAATTAAGACAAAACTGTGGGAAAAATCAAAACTTGAGCTTTTAATGAATTCTGATTATTACTAATACAATTTTGTTTTATTTATGTAAATTTATATGGAATGATCAGTTAATAAAGATTATTATTATTTTTAACTAATTAAAGACAACTATTAGATGAAATTATTCTAATCGACTTAAAATTTCTATTATTATTCGGTTAAAAGAAAATAAATTAAATATATAATTCACAAACAATTATTTGAACTTCAACAGAAGATTTAAAGTGTTTTTAATTATGATTAAAGCAACCGATTCTTAAGAAGATAATAAAATGCAATTAAGACGTCTGACTAATTAATATTGAAAATTGTATAGTGCACTGTGAAAGATGACAAATTGTTTTATTAATATAAAAAACTTTGTTGTTATATTATTACTAATTCTAAGTGTGAACCACATCTTCTCATAGTGTCGAGTTTTGCTAAATATCCTGTTCATATAAAATTGATAGAAAAATTGCATTTGTAAATTACAAATTATACTCAAGTATTATTAATATGTAACCCAATTCTCAGGCAAATTTTGAACGGCAGAATATAAATTAGCCAAAATTGTCATTTATAAATCAAATTGAAAAATAGCATATGTATTTTTTGCAACCAATTACTAAAGAATTTGTGCAGTTTTGAATTTAAATTTTTATTATTTGTTTGACCAATTTTGAAATAAATTAAAAATCAAATAATACCTTGCTGCATATAATTCAAAGTTAGATCGAGACAAATAAGCAAGTAGAAGATGCATTCACCCTTTAAATAACGACTTAGGCAGACCATAGGAACGCTGTTACTTTATGCAAGGTTACAGGTCACGGCAAATTTTTAGTGCAGTCGCTGTCTAAAAATCTCGCTATTATCAGGACCGCACTTAATTCATATTTAATGGCTCTGTAATTAATAAGAGAGACAGTAAAAAATTAAAAGTAATGTTTTTATTTTCATTAGATTAAGTTAATTTGATTTGAATTGAAGTGGAGACGTTGATAAAATTATATAATTTTTCAATTTTTGTCACGGGTAATAAAAACTAAATCTCAAAATTTTTATGTGCAATATTGGTAATAATTTTCGTAAAAATTGTGGATAGAATTAAATAGTTTCTTAAAATTATTATCAAATCCGATTGTTTTGCTCCAATAACTTTAAATTTCCACTTTTAGAGACTCTTCATCAATATATTAAGATCTATGAACAGAATAAAAACCATTATTTTTCAGATATATCACCATTTTTGAAATTATGGAAACAATAACGTAAAATATTATATGTTTTTATCGTACATAATTTTCTACATGTCACATCTGATAATATAATTTTTAAATTAATGAATGAACAATCATTTCGCGTCAAGATTAAAATATTTTATAGATCAAGTACTTACAGAGTGTATCAACATTCATAAGCAATTTTCATCTTTAAAAGTGTTATAATGTACCATTAGCTAATATAATTGCAAATTTACATCTGCATAACGTAATAAATACAATGATCCGCATGTTAAATTTCGTAGTAATTTTTACTCAATTCAAAGAAAATGTCCACTTATCAAGTACATAATATATAAATTTCAAGTGTGTAAGCCTTTACAATGCGGTAAGTTAATTAATGGATAGGAGAACTTATGATTATTATTTATAGCAACTCCGGTCCTGTTACTGCATCCTAGGTGACATCAACAAAAGTCATTGCCTTTTAGTTGACAAAGCACGGCCAACCATGAGAAACTCGTAAAACTGCATCTCTAAAAATATTCCGACCTTGACTAGGTTAGTGCATCCAAAAACATCGAACTTTCATGTAGAAAACCTTTCTTAATTGATGCAGTTTCTTGCAACCGATGACGTAGGACTAAAGCTATTTTGTTATAAAAACGATTCTAAAAATTTGACTAATGTTTTATAGAACACGTTTCAGATGACCGAGTGATAATGACCTTGAAATAGACCTAGACCATGACCAGAGCAACGTTTAATGTCTGATGCTGTTACAACAACAGGACGTTCGTTCGTAAATAGTTTAAACACAAGCAATGAATACAAAATTGGCATTAGAATGAAGTTTATTCTAACACATAAGTTCAAAGACTTATGTAGTCCAATTCTTGAAATTACACACAAATTGGTTTAGTGTAGCACAATCGTAAAATCACAGCCGCACCAAGAGTAATTACCGTCCGGATGCAAATCCTATCAAGTTCAGTTTATACCATCAACGATTATTACAAAAGAAATGCGTAAGAACATTCAGATATATTTATTTTTTTGCAGTTTTTGTAATTGTAACGCTCGTGCTAGAACAGAGTATTAATTTATTATTAGCAGACATTTTTTTGATCAAAAAGTATACCAACAGTAGAATTTTTTACAACATAAGATGAATTAATGGAATTCCAAAAAAGATTGGAAAGCCAGTACTGCATCATCCAAATGAAATGGCGGAATAGATACATATTACACATATCAGATACATAAATCGTAATACCAATATTTCTGTTCTAATTTGCTATTGTGTAATCCTTGCACGTTTTAATTTTTGCTAGTTATCGACTTTTAGAAAATCCAAAAAATGTAGTTTTATGATAGCTTTACTATAATGGAAAGTGTAGTTTACTATTTTCAATAGTAGAAATTTATCAATTTTACCTCAGCCAGAAGAATAATACTCGCATAAAATCGTTGAAAAATAATTTTTTTAATGATTAATGTGTTGGAAACACAAAACAATCCTTGGTTTATTCTTTCTCTTAGCAAAAGAGATTAAAATATCTCTATCAAGGGTATTTTGGGTATTGAGTTGAACGAGGAGATTTGAAATGGAAATTTTCAAAACGGCTAAATTTCCTTCCACAAATCTGTACTTATATTGTACAAAAAAAATTTATCAATCAAAATATGTATGTATAATTTATTATAATTAGATATATTCCAAACCAAGAATAACAGACCTGCTTGGGTCTGCACTGCCCAAAAAGTATTTCCATGAAATTGTAGATAGGACATACAACCCAATATTTGACTCATAGCGGTCTGTAATGCAATTTTCTGATCAGCAACTTCTGTAAATAATCAATTTATAAATGACGAGGTTCCAAAACGTGTGCATCGACCTGATGCATTATTGATTATAGTTTGATAGTCTAGACATCAACGTTAATGCTATGTCAAAGGTTGTCTTGCACAATACTGACCTAACTTTACAAAATAGATCAATGTGTTCATATTTGTCCTATTTAAAACTCGATAATAATTTTCCAGATGAAAGGAAAAATTTAGTAATCTTATAATTAATCATTAGTATTGATTTAAACAAAATGTTGCCCTAAATGTAAAAAAAAGAACAGAATCAAATTAGCGATTTCAATAAAATAAAAATTTCTGTTGTTAGATAAAATAAACAAAATTTCTTACTTAAACCAGTTATTCTCTTCATTTGAATCTGCTTCTACCTCCCGAGTTTCAGTGTGCATTGGTTCTTTTTTTTATCGATGTACTATTTTTGTCCTAAATTTGTTAAGGTAAAAATAATTCAATTTACTAAAGTGAATATTTTAAAAAAGAAACAAAAGTATTTAGCGCATATATAGAATTTCAGACCAAGGGTATTTGATTCTTGGTCCTGAATTTAACTTGATGAAGATGAGATTTTTGAAATAAAGATTCCGGTACTTTTAAACACCCCCCACCAACCCACATATTCCTATCCTTATTTATTATCAATTATTGGTAGAACTAAAACTGAAAATTGGCTATAAACTGGGAAGAAGTTTCTTTGAATTTGAGTGAAATTTATTTAATTAAACATTGTGATATAATTATGATATTTCTTGTCAATATACAAAAGCAATCATTTAAATTTTAACTTTGCATTGGAAATGAACAATAAAATAAAATGAAAATACACTGCATTTTCACGAGAATGCTGTTTATACAAATTTTGGTCTAATCTGGTTAATCAGCAAATTTACAATATAGAAAGTCAATTATTTCAATATATCAATGAAAAATAATGTAAGAAATTTTAAGGTTAAATCAAAATTCTATTAATTGTTAAGATAAATTAATTAAAATACTTTAGTGAACCATGAAATTATATAGTCAATCTTGAAGGTATATCCTTGCCAGAATTTTGGTAAAAATATACCTTCTGTATTGACTTTTATGAAATTACAATTAATTACTGTTATAAGCTTGTTTTGCCGTTATTGTCCTTTTAAAGAAAAAGAACGTGATTGTTAAAGAACAATATAAAGTGATCAAAACAACTTGAAAAAAAACTAGCTAAGCTAAACCTTTTTAGGAAAAGTTATATTATTAGTATTTATAAGCTGTACAAATAATACAAGTAGTTTTATGATTGTTGTTTTACTTAAACGAATTTTTAACTTATGATTTGCATTAATTATTTAAAAACAAATTAAGAATAATCAGTAAAATAAAAGAAGCAGTAACCAAAAGTTATTTATCAGATGATGCCTGTAATCTACACATGTTAGCATTGTGTGGTCAAATTTTGTCTTAAATAATTTCGCTGAGAAAAGAGCCTATCGAGGATGATGCCAAAAGTGAAAAACCTGCAGAAACGACAAACTTGCAGATGTGCAAAAAAGAGGAGGATTGTATTTGTAATTTGTACAATCAAATGTGCTTCTTCTCTACCATAATGCTCCTATAACACATTTTAACCAATTTTTGCGGACAGCCACTTCACTGAGCTTGACCGTTCACCATATAGTTCTGGATGTAAAATAAATTTTAAAGAGAAAAGCTTTCAAAAAAAAGCAGGCATTTTTTAGTAGTATATGGAGTTTTTTCCGCACAAAAGGCGCAATTTTGATAGAAATTATATTCTTCTTCTTTAAGTGCCTTCTCGTTTCAGGAGTTTGGAGATCATCATGGCTATTCGGATTCGGGTGAAAAGTAAAAATTCATAAATCTCTTTTCTTTCCGGGTTAGGTTAGACTATTTTTCTAGTTCCCGCAAATTTGGGAATAATTGATCCTTGTAAATGTAGTCTCTGAGAAAAATATTCCGCCTACTGTGGATATTTGCGTAATAAACCTGGAAATGCTTTGCTGAGCAGGAGAAGGCAGGAAATTATTGCTGTTCATTAAAAAATGGAAAACTTCATGCCAATTTTACTTTACTCTCAAAATAATCTGGTTTTTGAGATTTTGAATATGCAACGATATCTACCATGGGTTGATGGAAGGTCATGATATTTAGTGTTACCAAATTGTTCTTTTTCAATTTTTCTTTCACTTTATAGAACTGCAGATTTTGGTAAGAAAGTGATTTTGATTTATATTAAGGTCATGTCAGTTGTGCATTTGCAGTTTGGTTTTATCTCAAGATCTTATTTGTATGTCTGTACATTTTAGTATTCATATGACGTTTCGATGCTATCGTTAGATAATGGAAGTTGTGGTACTTACCAAGTACTGACATTTTTTATTGGAACAACAAATCTTTGAAGTCAAATAATGATTATCCCGAGGGGTTAACCGCTGGTGAAGTTTTTTGTACACATATTATGAAGTACATGACATCTCATGTGAAGTACATGAAGTACTTGTGAAATACATAAAGTACTTGTGAAGTACATGAAGTATGGTAAAATACATGAAGTACGTGTGAAGTTGGTAAAATACGTGTTAAGAATATTAAAGTATCATAAAGTTAGTAAATTTTTGGTGAATTACATGAAGTTGAACCTAGCTTATCCGCATGCGCTACGGTCAATGTGTATTATAACTAAGACACGTGCAATCAATAATAATTATTTGATAGCAAATTAACTTACATTGGTAGATTTTCCTAACATTTTTTTATCTTAAACGTTGAATAGACCTTTGGCGGTCATTATTTTACTAATTAAAAGTTTTGGTAGTTGCTAGTTTAATAGTAATCAATTAATTAAATTAAACTTAGATTTCTTTAGTTAATTTTGTAATTTTTTTTAGCTCATTTGTTTGAATATCATGGAGGTTTGGTAGCTCAATAAAAGCTTTGGTAATTCATTATTTCGTCGTGATTAATTAATTACATTGATCCTCCGGATTTAGTAGTTTCTTTTTTATTAAAAGTTAACTGAAGATCTCCCGTTGCAGAGGCACTGGAGGGTGTTCCACACCCCCCAGACCCCCCGGTTTAAATAATTTATTTTTATTAAAAGTGAATTAAATATTTAAGCATATCCCAAGTTTTTTAAAATTAGCTATGGCCAAGTAAATGTTTTAATTCATAATCTGACAATTAATCATAAACTGCATAATTATAAATTCTATACCCCTAAGGTAGATCTCTGCAACGGAGATCTTCAGTTTACTTCTAATAAAATAAACTACTCAATCCGGGGATCTGGAACACTCGCCAGTGTCTTTTCAACGGAAGATCTTTAGTTTACCTTTAATAAAAATAAACTACTCGATCCGGGGGTCAGGGGGCGCAGAACACCCTCAGTGCCTCTGCAACGGGAGATCTTCAGTTTACTTCTGATAAAAATAAACTACTCAATCCGAGGGGGTGTGGGAGATCTTCAGTTTACTTCTAATAAAAATAAACTACTCAATCCGGGGGTCTGGGGTGTGGAACACCCTCCAGTGCACAAATTTTGAAATGAAAACATTGCAGAACATGCAGAACCCCTAGAACTCCCAGACCGAGTAATTTACTTTTTATCAGAAGTAAACTGAAGATCTCCGTTCAGGGCACTGGAGGTGTTCCACCCCCAGACCCCCGGTTTAAATAATTAATTTTTATTAAAAGTGAATTAAATATTTAAGCATATCTCAAGTTTATTAAAATTAGCTATGGCCAAGTAAATGTGTTTAATTCGTAATCTGACAATTACTTATAAACTGCGTAATTATAAATTCCGTACCCCTGGGAAGCAGATCTCTGCAACAAAATAAAAAATAAACTACGTAATCCGGGGGTCTGGGGTGTGAAACACCTTCCAGTGCCTCTGCAACGGGAAATCTTCAGTTTACTTTTGATAAAAAAAAACTACTCGATCCGGGGGGGTATGGAACACCGTCTAGTGCTCAAATTTTGGATTTTCGGTAAATCTCTTAAATACCGATGCAGTACGTGAAATACAATGAAGTATCGATGAATTAGATGAAGTACCGTGAATTGTTGATGAAGTACGGTGAATTACTGGTAAAGTACGCGAAGTTAATTGTACAGGATTTCCTCTAGCGGTTAACCCCTCGGATTATCCAAATAGATTAATTTTAGTAGTTGTCCCACAATATTATCTAGTACACGTGTGAGATGAATGATAGCATTAATGGATTAACGGTTTTACCTTGAAGAATTTTTATCCACTCCAGTCCTTTTCAACGAATTTGCATTTAATTTCAATCGTCATATTACATCTGCGAGGTTACGGATGATAATTGGATGATCGGTTACTGTCAACGATGACGATGATTGAATATCAGTTGATTTTTAGCATCTTTCAAATTGGAATAATAATTTATTTATAATAAATCGATCTTAAGAAAAATCTAAGTGAAAGTCATACTTTTATTCACTCAATAATCCTGTATTTGACCAAAGGAAGTTTATTTTGTGACTGCTCGATTTTAAATTCACTTTCGAGCAACGTTACAAAGTCATTCTAGTGTACTGAGGATTTTTGGCCCTCGGATTTTTGGGGTTTCTTCCAACAGAGAATATCTATTTGTGTGGTTTTGATTAGGTTTCGTGTTTGCGAAAATTGAGATCGCTAACTTTGGTACTCAATCCTTCAATTGGGCTTCTCATTTTATTTAATTATGTGATACCTACATGTTTTTTTAAATTTGCTAATTTCCATTATTAATTTCTTAGATATAATTTCCTAAAACTTCATTCTGTAGCTTTTCTATTAAAACATCATCGAGTCTTTGTTAAATTAAGTCTTTGTTAATCATTATTTTAAGAGTCTATTTTTCCTCACTGGAATTACTTACTCCGAAGCAATTCTCTATTGGCTCCATAAGTTTGTGCTGCATCTAGAAAAATTGCGGTCCATGGCTCAATATGCAAATACAACAAATCTCCTTAGTTAATTCTATGGTTCAACAAGAATCCTCCGCAAGCATTACTGAAGATTCGCAATTTCTCATATTTGCACATATACTGAATCAATTCAGTATTTGTCAATAATTTTACTAACTTTCTTAAGCTTTGTGCAAAATTTTGTTCAGAACACCCTTAAAATGGTCTAAGATTAATTGAATAAGAAAATGTATTTTATAGTAATCAAACCAAATTTTCTTTCAAATTATTTAGTTCCGTCGAATTGCAAGACAAACATTTTTCGTGCAAATGTCGTACCTACTTCACAGAATGTATTAACTTGGACCTCTTCTGAACATTGAATCGATGTGTTTAATCGCTCGAAGTAACCCATTTTTGAGAACGGATCGTGTAGATTTTGCGGATGAGTATATTCCAATCGAAATGAAAACTTACAGCTTTCCAAAGAGAAGTATTTCCAATAAATTGCATTTAAAAGAATGTATCGTATATATTTTATTACTGCTATTTGTAATTGTGTATGTTTTGATTACAACTCTCCGACCTCTACAAAGCGGTAGAAAGGTTCCGTTATTATTTTACAGTGCCAATTTATTTCAAGTTACAAAATTTTTAAATCGGTAAAAAATGTGAAACATATTTTAGCAGCCATATTACGTAAGTAAGGATCAAATGCAGGGATTAATCAACTACCTGCTTATATAACATGCAAATTTAAATATATTCAATTTCATACGTTACATGAGTAGATGAAAATAACGTACTTAATATTGTCTTACGTAGTTCGCACTAAATTAAGGGTTAAATGCAAAAATGCATTGTAATTACTGGTGGGAAGCCATGTAGGTATAACCGACTGACTACAATGTTTACATTAATAATGAAAACTTCCTGCTTGTCTAATAAACGGCTTATCCAGTATTTTTCAATAATCACTGTGACTATCATTTTTCACAGTGTCTTCGAAGGGAAGTAAACTGAACGAAGCAGGTTATTATTATTACTATTCGAAACGCAACGCATAGATTGGACCTGTTGGTCTTGAGTGTTTCCCCAATTAAACTTTTCTATCGTAAAACTTCGAAATTTAATACTTTCAATGAAATTCAGAGAATCAGGAATCTTGACGTTAATTAATAAATAGATTCTAACCAATTATTGATGTCACAAGCAAGCCCAACTTGAACGAATGCCACTCAAAATTAAACTAGTTCCATAATTATGAAACACACTGTAGAATTTTTTATGAATTCTGTAATTATTTAAAATTAAATGTTCGATCAGAATCATTGTGTTGAATTGAATTAAGAACTGCATTGTAGGCAATGGGTTTTTTTCGATGAAAAATGTTCAACGACAAACCAAAATTGCAGTAATATCAATGCAACCCACAATACAAGTCGTTTCAGCAGATCACTAAATATTTGGTAGAAGCACCAATTAATATAATCCTTACTTGGTCTATTCGCCGCCAAAAGACGCTACTAGTCAGAGTTGAATTTTTAGAACCGCATATTTAATAGGCATTATAAAATAGCAAAAAATGTAAATTAATTTCTGAAAACTTTTTACATAAAATAAAATTAAGAAGGAGACAATCAACTTTTTTTGCAATAAACTTGCAAAAAGTTCGGTTTTGTGTATTTATGACCACAATTTCGGTTTGTACCAATTTAATATGGTAATGATTAACTTCAACATTTTAAAATAATGATGTACAACCAAAACCTTTTAAGTGGGTCAATTTGTTCATATTTTGAAAAAAAAATGTTTCCTCTACATATTCTTATAATTAAACGCGCAATTTATTGCACAACATGAAATAGTTCTTAAGAATCAAATGGTAAATGCAGTTTTGGACAAATTCCAGAAGCACTTTCACAATCGTGTTTTCCTAAATCGATTTTGTAGACATTTTAGAACATAATTTGAACAACCACATTAAATAAATTGTTTTAAATATGTATGCGAGTACTACATGCAAATATTGCACTTACAATAAAACTTATTTTTCATTATGTGTTCTATAAAATGCAATAATAAAGTAACCAGAAAATTACGACTTGGCCACAGTACAGAACCGGACTTGAATTCTTTTTATCAAATTAGTTGCAATTATCGACCGACGAATTAATAATAAAAAATTCTTCAAGGCGAATACTCATAAATAATGGAAACATTTTTAACACCACAGATAATTAAATTAGAAAACGATGTAAAAATTAAATGTTTATTGTATTTTTTATGTTTTTAATTCACTGTATTTATCACTTTCCAGCTAGTTAATTTTTATTATTAAAACGTAATCCTCTTTTAACATTAAAATAAAAATATTAATCTCTCAATTTTTAACATTCTATAGTAAACATGATATTCACTATCGAAATTGAAAACACTTAAACTAGCAAACATAAAATGTTTAGAAAGATATCAACAAATAAGTGCTGCATCCTGAACCTAAATTTTATTGTCTTTTTTATATTTGCAGAATTTAGTTTTTTCCAACCATTAGTTAGAAATAACTAAAATTGGATCATAAATTTTTCAAATTTGTCTGACTACCTAGTAGTGACAAAATATTAAACGAAACAAATTTTTAGTTAACTGCGCTGGATAATTAAATGATAAAGGAAAACTTATAACTTAATTATGAAGAGTTTTGAATGTGTGGTCTATGTCTTGATACAAAAATGTGTTTTAAAGATAACGAACCACGCAAACTTTTGAATATTAATTTAATAGTCGGCGAATATGCTTGAGGTGCAAATTAGCTGCACCTTTTGTAGTTTATTGTAAATGCTAAAAAGGAAGGCATTTAGATGCAGATAGATTTGTTACTATCTGTGCTTTAATTGCTTAAACGTTAGAATTGGCGAGACATGGTTCAGCGCAATATTCTCCGATTTTGGTATTTAATTTGATACCAATTATACTTTAGGAACATTTCTCCTGTTAATTTATTTTTTATATTCTACATTCAAATTTTAAATGTAGTAAAATTATTACAGATTAAAATAATCAACACAAAATAAAATTATCAGATTATTGAACCGATTGCCATAATATTAAGTTTATTCTCGTCTTGTAAGGCACGGATGCAATGATATTCGTTAAAATAATTAGGAAAAGAAAAATAAGAAAGAACAATAAAAAGAATAGGAGAAAATAGTAACTAAGAAAAATTTTTGGCTTAGGAAGTCATAAATTGATAAATCATAGACCTCACACATAGGAGAGAAACTTTTATAGTTTCTGATAATTGATAGTTTTGTTTTACGCTGTACATACATCTGAAAATTGAAGTTGAAATTCCAGCTTTACATGGAAAGAAAACTGTGGAGCAGAAAATTCAGAATGTTCCCATTTGATATTCACACCCCCGTTTATCACGTGTGAGTTGCAAACTAAAATTCGAGAAAAACATTTATATTTGTATAAAATGTTCGCATAAAATGTCGGTCCCATCAAAATCCCTGGAATGGAAAGCTCTACGAAGTGAAATTTTAACTGATGATTTTACTACAAGTTCTAAGGCGAACGTCGTTATTCCCAGCCGAGGGGTTAACCGCTGGTAAAGTTTTTTGTACACATTTCATGAAGTACTTTTAAAATACATGAAATACTTGTGAAGTACATGAAATACTGGTAAAATACATGAAATACGTGTGAAGTATATTGAAGTACAAGTGAAGTATCACGAAGTTAGTAAATTTTTGGTGAATTACATGACGTTGAACATAGCTTATGCGCATGTGCTATAATCAATGTGTATCATAGCTAAGACATCGCACTCCTGAAAACGCCATTTTGAGCTAGAGCGCTTTGAATATTTGAACGTTTATAAGAAAATCACGTTTATCTTTTAGATAAATGTGCTTTTTAAAAATAATAATTGATAATATTAATTGGTAAAGATTGTTTTATTGTAAGAAAAGCAAATTCAGTTTCGGTTGGAAACTTCGGAGTTATACCCCTTTCTAGCTGAACAAAAGTACCAAGTTTGGCGGTTTTTTAGCGGAAATAATTCGACTATCATAATATGACTTGTTTTGCTGATAGAACTTGAGGAGACGAATTATTTGATATATCTAACTCAAAAAATCACTTTTTGGACTTATACCCCTTTCTTTCTGGGGGTGCGACATGTGTTCAATAATAATTATTTGATCGCAAATTAACTTACATCAGTGGATTTTCTTAACATTTTTTTATCTTAAACGTTGAATAGACCTTTGGCGGTCTTTACTAATTAAAAGTTTTGGTAGTTGCTAGTTTAATATAAATCAATTACTTAAATTAAACTTAGATTTCTTTAGTTAATTTTGTAATTTTTTTAGTTTATTTGTTTGAATATCATAGAGGTATGATAGCTCAATAAAAAACTTTGGTAATTCATTGTTTCATGGTGATTAATTAATTACATTGAAGCAAAAATAACGCGCTTGTCCCGCTTTTACAGAGACGGCTCCAGAATGTGATAATGTAATTTAAACTATCTTCTTATGCCTGATTTACTAAAGTTGAAAAAATCGATTATCTATCTGTTAAAGTTAAATTGCCGAAATAACCAATCAAGTGTTTGATTTGTTTTTGTTTTGTTGTGTGTTTGGTTACTTTGTTGTGGTCTGATTGGATGGGATTGGATAAATGCATGTCCTCAGCCCCCTCCATTGCGAATTTTTAATTTAAAAAAGTTTAAATCTATTGTGCTTTCTTTATTTTCGGTTGGACTTCTTTTGTTTTTGAATTATTTAAAAATTAATTAGGGGGGGGCACACCCCTAAACCCCCCAGTTTAACTAATTTATTTTTATTAAAAGTGAATTAAATATTTAAGCATTTTCAAGTTCTTTAAAATTAGCTATGGCCAAGTAAATGTGTTTAATTTATAATCTGACAATTAATCATAAACTGCATAATTATAAATTCCGTACCCCCTGGGGGTAGATCTCTGCAACGGGAAATCTTCAGTTTACTTCTGATAATAAATAAACTACTCAATCCGGAGGGTCTGGGGTGTGGAACACCCTCCAGTGCCTCTGCAACGGGAGATCTTTAGTTTACTTTTGATACAAAATAAACCACTCAATCCGGGGGGTCTGGGGTGTGGAACACCCTCCAGTGCACAAATTTTAGAATGAAGAATATTGCAAAACATGTAGAACCCCCCGGATCGAGTAGTTTATTTTCTATCAAAAATAAACTGACGATCTCCGTTGTAGAGGCACTGGAGGGTGTTCCACACCCAGACCGTTTAAATAATTTATTTTATTAAAATGAATTAAATATTTAAGCATATCCAAAGTTTTTTAAAATTAGTTATGGCCAAGTAAATGTTTTAATTCATAATCTGACAATTAATCATAAACTGCATAATTATAAATTTCATACCCCGTGGGAGGTAGATCTCTGCAACGACCCCCAGACCCTCCAGTTTTACTAATTTATTATTATTAAAAGTAAATTTAATATTTGAGCATATTTCAAGTTTTTTAAAATTAGCTATGGCCAAGTACATGTGTTTAATTTATAATCTGACAATTAATCATAAACTGCATAATTATAAATTCCGAACCCCCTGGGGGGTAGATCTCTGCAACGGAAGATCTTCAGTTTACTTCTGATAAAAAATAAACTACTCAATTCGGAGGGTCTGGTGATGTGGAACACCTCAGTGCCTGCAACGGAGATCTTTAGTTTACTTTTGATAAAAAATAAACTACTCAATCCGGGGGGTCTGGGGGGTGTGGAACACCCTCCAGTGCACAAATTTTAGAATGAAGAATATTGCAAAACATGTAGAACCCCCCGGATCGAGTAGTTTATTTTCTATCAGAAATAAACTGACGATCTCCGTTAGAGGCACTGGAGGTGTTCCACACCCCAGACCCCAGTTTAAATAATTTATTTTTATTAAAAGTGAATTAAATATTTAAGCATATCCCAAGTTTTTTAAAATTAGTTATGGCCAAGTAAAGGTTTTAATTCATAATCTGACAATTAATCATAAACTGCATAATTATAAATTTCATACCCCGTGGGAGGTAGATCTCTGCAACGACCCCCAGACCCTCCAGTTTTACTAATTTATTATTATTAAAAGTAAATTTAATATTTGAGCATATTTCAAGTTTTTTAAAATTAGCTATGGCCAAGTACATGTGTTTAATTTATAATCTGACAATTAATCATAAACTGCATAATTATAAATTCCGAACCCTCTGGGGGGTAGATCTCTGCAACGGAAAATCTTCAGGTTACTTCTGATAAAAAATAAACTACTCAATCCGGAGGGTCTGGGGGTGTGGAACACCCTTCAGTGCCTCTGCAACGGGAGATCTTCAGTTTACTGCTGATAAAAAATCAACTACTCAATCCGGGGGGTCTGAGGGGTGTGAAACACTCTCCAGTGCACAAATTTTGGAATGAAGAACATTGCAAAATGTGTAGAACCCCCCGGATCGAGTAGTTTATTTTCTATCAGAAGTAAACTGACGATCTCCATTGAGCACTGAGATGTTCCACACCAGACCCCGTTTAACTAATTTATTTTTATTAAAAGTGAATTAAATATTTAAGCATGAATTCTATTTTTGTAACACATTATTGCCATCTTTGCTCACATTATAAAAATTTAAAGTGCATCCTGTGTATTTCCACTCTGTATAACGTATAATTATAGAAAATTGGAATCTAACGTCTTAGGTTGCAAGCTAAAGTTTAAAAAAAAAGGTACCACATTAGCTCTACAGTGATAGGATTAGTTCTCAATAAATTATAAAATATTGGCATAATTACGCAATATATAGGAAGAGAATACACATGGTTTTCACTGAGATAAGATAAAAGAAAATAATTCCCTTTTTTAGAAAATGGCAATTTAATTCCGAAGATGCAAAAACAATCCATCAGAGAAAAAGTACTTAAAAATAAACCGTGTATTACATCAAAATAGTAACCAACGAAGAATTAGCGAAAATGTGGTTTGTATCGCATAAGAAAAAGTAATTAGGGCAATATCCCTAGCAATAAAAAGGATTGATTGATTACTCTGATATACTCTGAATTTGTTGAGTACACTCCACTTATTATTGGGTAATTTTTTCTTGACGCTATATTTTTTATTTAGGTCTTGCAACAAATTTTGTAACAAAATTCATTACTTGCAAAATTGCAAAAATCTGAAAGCTAAGTTTTTTGGTTCAAAAATCAAATAAACCTCCAAATTCTGCGGAGTAGGCATTCGTAGTATAAACCTTGATATAGTAAAATCGCTTTAAAATTCACGTTATCTTTGCAGTTTTTAAATATTAAAGCTGTTGTACTTTAAGGCTGCTTGAAATCCAAAGTAAAAGATTACAAGATGGGTTGATGAGGTTGTGCGGCCTGACAGTCGCACTTAGAGTCCGTAATTTTCAATAGATTGAAGAGCAAATGACGATATGTATTTCTATAGACGACATTTTTTTTATCCAATTAAAAACCGGAAAAACAAAAATTCAAATATTTCAGTTTTATTGGCTATTGTAATATTCAAAATTTTAACGTCAGTTTCTCAGAAAATTGAAAGAAGAATCCATCAATCTTCACCGTTATACCTAAATTGTGCAACAGATAAATCCTAAAAAAATAAATAAAATTAAAAAATCTTAAAACCCGAAAACGAGGATAACTATTTATTCCGTATAGTGGTATGTCCTGTATGATCACATTTTTGTTACAAAAATGCGCTATTTGGGTTGAGTATTCTTGTAAGCTGTAAGTGTAATCCAAAATGTAATCTTATTTTTCTGAAACGTATCGCTAAGTGTGGCTATCTATTCATAAGATTCAGTTAAAAACGCGTTTATATTTAGATATTAGTTTTTATATTAAGGAAATTGTTAAAACAAGATTTATAGATAAAATAAATAAACTAACTTTAAACCTAAAAGCCTTAAATTGCGGTAAGTGATATTTTAAACTAGCTCCCATTTTTCATTCTTCAGGAACGTTCCGTTGCAGTCTAAAAAGAAAAAGTACCTACTACTTGCATGATATATACATTAATCTCGAATTATTTAGTAAGCAAGCAAGTTTGACCCCTACTTATTCAAAAACTTATTCTAAAAATTTATTCAAAAAACTTACTTATTTGTACAATACGAAATTTAATGTTAAAATGTTAAATTTTCTAGTTTATACATTAATTTCCATCACCTTTAGTTACGTTAGATTGAAACAGATCAATATGACAGAAGTATGCTGCTTAACTGTCTTACTGTCCAGTCAAAAATAATAAACTCAAATATTAGGTATTGGTGCATTTGTAAAAATTATATTTCGGTTTGGTAGATAAATGAGTAATTTGAAAAAAGTTGAAAAGCCACATAGCTAAACCGATAAGCAAAATTGTACGTTTTCAAAAAAGTTAACAGAATTTAGTGTTTAGTTTTGGCACTCTAAATAAATGCAATATTCTTAGATAAATAAAAGAAGAACTTGCTACAAAAATTAAGGACCGTAACATTTTCTTCCTTAACCCAATTTGTATAGTCGCTATTCTTTCTACTTGGCTCCTATTTGTCGCTGGTTCTGAGGTCTTAACGTCGACATTTATATTTAAATATTTCTTTTAAATACTTGATAACATTCTACCTTCAATTGGTTTACTTTGCGGTTTTTACGTATCTTTTGTAATAAGCTCGATGGGAAAATTATTGCCAAGTTAAAATTTAAAAAAACCGTTCGGTATAAGAAATATTTAAATTTCAAGGAGAGCATTCCATGCAATGCAGTTTATGAATATTTCAGAGATCAAATGGTTCCGAACATAAAAATCACAGACGGGTCCACAAATCATCTAGAAGAAAATCTATAAATTTTTTTTTTGAGAAATTTACATTTCATTTAAACAACGATCTGACACTTAAATGATGGCATGAAACAACACGTAGACGATGTTAGCACACCATCACATGAATCGATGCAAAGTCGATATATTAGCACACAGATTATCCATAATAGGAAACAAGAAGTGTGATCTCAGGCGCCAGTCGAACAATTTCAATAAAAATTAAACAGCACCATCCCAAATATGTTAACAATATACATTTTTAAACGATTAATGCAGCTATCTATTTAAATATTCAAATAAAAAAATAACAGCACAGTAATCGATAATAATTATTTATAGTTTATTCTTCTTCGTATCATTTATTTTCATACTATCTTATTTTATTATTCTATGTTATTTATTAACAATATAACAGAACAAACAGATCCAGTTTGAAAATGATTTCACTTAAATTTTAGTGTTTCTACGTATAATACTAACTTTAGAGAAAACCTAATAAAAATCGGCATTTTTCTATTTTCTATTTGATTCAAATGCTGCTGGTAATAAATAAATTTTAAAAACATGAATTAAAAAACGAAAATTTAATTTTTATAATTAATTTTTAAATTTTAATTTAATTGAATATTATTGTTCTTATTTTAGATTCGGAAAATGTAAGATATTTTTGTACGGAAAAATACAACGTGTTAACCTTTTTTCTGTGATTTGAATTTTGAAAGTCACCAAGAATGTCGATGTAACAAAGTTTCTATAAGAAAAAACATCTCCATTATCATTTCTACAGACTTTATACATTATGATAGTTTTCTAGTCTTGAATAAAATTTACTGGAAGTCTAAAATATATCTCTCATAAAATTTGAACTGAAAAGCAAATATTCTGAAAAAAAATGCATTAAAAGAGCAACATCCCATAATCTGTTATTAGATCTGAAATAAGCTGGAATATCTTGGCATCATTTCTATAACGCCCTATAAGAGATAATTAACATTTTCCTGTAAAATTTATTTCTTCGACTTAATCAATGCTTGCTGGTAGTTGTTCTTTTTGCAGACTTGATAAAAATAATAAAGATGCCATGATTTACGGCATTATTTGTAGAATACGCTTTGTATAAATCTCTTCAGTTGTGAAATGAATGATTTTTCTAATTGCGATATTGTGGTTTATCAACCCTATTGTCGAACATGATTTTTTATTGTTTTATGAGTTTCACTTTTACTGTTATTCCTATTTTAAAATGCTTCAATAAATTATGCAGCTGCTTGTATTTTTATATCAATTGCTTTACTAGCAAACAAACAACTCAACGAACAATTGTTCTCATTAATGCCTCTAGTTCTTCAATCAACTAATAAAATTGAAATTGCACGAGCAATGAAATGTACAACAAGGAACACAATTTCATAAAACACAAATTTATTGTTGAATACGGTCTTACTTCAACTCACGGAAGAGCTTACTCCAATATCAAACTTGGTTCGTAAAATAAATAAAAGGTTAGACTTGAATTGAGATGAAACCTCTGATGATAAAAAAAGAACGAAAAAGATTTTTTCGAACAGTGTTTGAATCAATTATTATTTTTTACAATTATTAGTACCTATATGTAGCAACAAAATCGTTTTGAATATATTCTGTAGAACAAGAAGTTTAATGAATTTCTTGTAGAATCCATAAAGTTGTAGGTTAAAATTGGAAGTTTCAATTTTGTAATTAGGTTCATTGCGTTAATAAATTTATAATTTAAATATTCTAAATTAAATTGTATTTTTTTATTAATTAATGTGAATGGAAGAAAGCACCTTTCTAAAATTACCCGAAGAAAGCGTTCAGGTACCGAAGATGACGGTTGCCTGGAAATTTTAATGATGATTTTGAAGTACAGTTGTCCCTTGATAATCCGACAGTTAAGGGACCGAGAGGTGTCGGATTACCGAAAATGTCGGATTACCAAAAATGTCATATTACATATCAAAGATGTTTTATTCTTAATGCGTTTGAACACAATGAAGTTAAAAAAGGAAGAAACAGTAAAGGTACATGTAATTTATTAATACCAGGATACAAAATGACAGTATGTACATATAAGTTTTAAAAGAAATACGGTGGGCATAAGAAATGCGGTGGGAGGGAGATGCATGTTGCTGCCTGTAGCGTCGGACTACCGAGTACGTCGGATTAAAAGTGTCGGATTATCGGGGGACAGCTGTACTTTCAAATTTTTAGTAATATCGTCATGTTGAAACTTAGAGCCCAAAATGAAACTTTTGAGAAAATTTTCTATTCCATTTCCGAACTGTAATATCTTAAATCGATCAGCACTGAAATTATTGAGTAGAATTTTTCTCATAAGTAACATTGTTTGAGGTAATAACTGGCATAGCTCACTTCGTAGCCTCCTTCTATGCAGTTAACATGGCAAGCTGTGTATTTCCATAAAACATTTGTTCTGGCTCGCACTTCTACTGTGCAATACATAAATTTCAATTATTTAAAATAACAAATTGTCACAGAAGCTGTCCGCTGTATAGAAGAAATTTCGAAATAAAATATCAGACTATATGTATGATGTAGTTAGAATAATTTGTATGTACGAGAATATAATTATAATATTCTAAACTTAATTAATACATACAGTAAATTACAATTACATTTATAGTTATGTATAGACAAGACTGGGTAAATTGTATGCGTTGTAGAGCTGCCAAAATTATATAAGGCAGCATTAAAGTATAATACATATGTTCGAGTCTTATACTTTGTATGTTATAATTTGAATATTTTTTAACCAAAAATTACTTTTGATACATTGTTAGAAAAACCGTTTTTTTTAAATGAGAGAGTTTAGAACAGCTCTTCCACTACAAAATTTATTTTGTGCGATAACGTGGTGGAAGTAAGCTACGTGTTTTCGCGAAGGCAAAGAGGTGGATCCTGATAGGATTGATGTCCGTTTTCTCCTGGAATAAGTAAATAAAACAACCGATAACAGTAATATAAATATTTAAGCTTTATCAGGTGCAGTTATTTTTCTACGGATATCAAGCCAATAACTAATTTACCTACGGTGGCAGATTTTTCTTGAGTTCTTAATTCAGAATTTGTGTAAATAGTTCTCATTTTTAGTTTACGCAATGAGATTTTAGTTAACATGATTAATGTCCAATTTTTTCACTCGTAGTTATCTTCAAGTTAGCAAATTTCAGTTTAAATTGACAAAATAACCAATCAGATGATTGATTTATTTGTTGCTGTCGTCTGATTGATTATTTCGTCAATTTAACCTGAACTTTTCTAACTTGAAGATAACTACGAGTGAAGAAATCGGGAATAAGAGAGTCGAAAAGCTTTATTATATGCTTAAACTTTTGTTTTGTAGTACACTGTCAATTGATTCATAAATTTTTTTAAGGTAAAGATTTATACATAAAAATATAATAATCGCAGAAATATCCGCCAACACTGTGATCATATTCTAACATGTTAAATATTGAAGACGATGATCGATACAATCCCGAAACCGGGATTAAAGTTTCATTTTGGCGTTATGGCCATTATGGAAAAAATACATTTATTAATCGAAACAACAATGAATTAATTACTTAACTCCCTAATTTACATTTTAAAATCAATTATCAATCAAAGTCTATGTAAATGACGAGTTCCAGTAGATTGAAATATAAATGATCATCTATATCATGGGCTAATTATTCAATAAGTAAGTCTGAAAAAATTCACTAACTCATTTAAAATTTCACTAAAATTGTAATATTATTAAATTAAATACTTAAAATATATTTTTACAAGTTATTAAACTATTACATATAAAATCGTAACAATTAAGGAAAAATTTATTATCAAAATTATAAAAGTACAGCTGAGTAGATTAGATTGTTGGCTGCAACCGGACAATATTTTATAGGAAATCGTGCGGTCAAATTTTAACTAACTAAAATTTAGAACATAATTCTTTAGGAAGATATTGATATGCTGTTGTTGATTCAATTGATACCAATAGAAATAATTGGTGAGCCCATTTAGAACAAATGCACAATCAGCGATAGCCAAAACTTGCGTATCAATATTATTAATTATACACCAATTTGGAAAATATTTGCCAGCTTATAATTATTATATTAAATTATTTAACTTGTTTATTATCAAAATTTATTCGTAAAATATATTTTGCGAGATAATATACTCACTCAATGCTGCACAGAGAAAAAATTTTAAGTAATTTTTACCTTAAATATAGTGCCGTAAGTACTTAATTTATTATTAATTAATTAATTTTGAAGTAAATTAAAAAAAAATGGGTTTCAATTAATATAAAAATTTTATTTACTTTTAATGGCGCTTTAAAAATTTGTAATGTGCCAACTACATTCGTTAATAATCATTTATTTTAAATGGCCATTAACGTCAATACTACCTAATTTGTTATTCATAGGTATCTAAAAAATGCTGATAAATTATAATCATCATGATAATTTTTATCACCCTGGTTTTAAAATAATTGTAAATAATTAGTTGTTTAGAATCATGACTGATTTTAATTTTGTAGATTTGAATCTGGATAATTTTATTTGTTCGGAAATTAGTTTTGTTAATGTGTAACAATGATATTATGGGTGAGGGTAAAGGAGGAATTCTTACCTGGACAAAATAAAAGTCGCTCCAATATGATATTATGATAAGCTTATTAATAATTTATTGTAATTATTTGATTTTATAAAGAGGTGGAAGTTGTAACAATACAAATTCATTTTCAATATTTATTATTATTTAATTTTATTTTTTATTTTTATTAATATATTTATTAAATTCATTTATATTGTCACGTTAATTTTTATTATTTTAAATTAAAATATTTATGATAATTTTTGTTTAAATAAAATTGGCACTATATTTTCCAAAGATCATCAAGAACATAATGAAAATAGCACACACGGATTTATTTTAGTACAAATTTTTGTTTGATTGAAAACCCACTGTGATTATTTTGCATTGTTATCGTAAAATCACAGATAAATAAATTATTTATTTTAATTTTATCTTTGGTAACCACTTCTTTGTGGTGGATTCCTATTAGCAGCTTAAACATCCGTGTTACAATTTTATGGATTTTGTAATAGCGTCGAGTGCCTATTTTTGGTTATCTTGCAATATTTAGAGATCGAACGAAAATTTCATTAAAAACATTGAAAATTCAATTTTCTCTTATGAATATATAGTTGAATATTTGGAAAATATTATTTTCATGTTCGTTTTCTGAAATTATAGTTTTCCAAGGGTAACACGTCAAAACTCCGAAAACAAAAACATCGAAAAACTAAAACACCGAAAATAAAAACACCGAAAACAAAAACGCCGAAGTCAAAATACAAAACCAAGAACACGGAAAGTACCATTAATCCAAATCAAATGCCTCTTATTAAGTAAAATAAGTTTGCAAAATAATAAAAGATATTTTGACAAAAAATAAAGAACTACTGTGCATGTATTTAATTAAAAATAATAAATAACGATTTTTTTTCCATTTTTTAGGTTGCTGCTGTTACAAGAAATTTGCTTCGTGAGAGAACAAAGTATGAAAGCATATATTTTGACTTTTAGGTTTTTGATATTATAGTGAAGTATTTATTTCATGGACCAAGCAAATCCGAGAGCTGGTCGACTTAGGTGAATTTCCGGTAAGAGTTAAGTAAACCTGAAATTCGTGTTCAAAAATACCCTTTTTTATATAAAAGTTGCTTCACCAAACAAAAGAGCAGAAAAGTACAAGCTTTTCAAGAAAAGGATGAATTTGGTAAGCCTTCTATTAAAGGCACAATTCAAATTTAAAAATTACGATATTCCCATAAGTAACACAGACAGTGTTTTATTGCGTTATATTACCTCATATTTGAACACATTCTGTCATCAGTACGTGCGTTGTAGGTCGACTCTCACAACCCGGGTGGAGCTATCAGTCGCTCCCTGCTATCTCTCGGGTCAACATCTGCACTTTGCAGAGTAGGACCGGTCTAGGGAGATATCTTTAGTTAGTAAAGCATTTGTTAAAACGACCCGTAGCGGCTGGAGCGGAGAGTGCGGAGGGTCAGTTTTGACTAATGCAACCACGACAAATTTCGAATTCACCCTAAAAGTGTACTTTTTCTAAAATTTGTGGACCGACCACAAACTTTATTTTTTTAATCTGCTAATTAGACCCTCATCTTTTCGGATTCGGATATCTTAACTGTCACCAAAACGTATTTTAATTTAGATGGGTGGGGTTACAGTTCAAAAGAGACAATGAGAAAATTTCACTACTAGTTAATTTTTAAAGCCGTTTTTGTTATAAAATTTGCGGACTGTTCGAAAATTTAAATTTTTTATGCCTATATAGCATTATTATTTTTCATAATTTCTAAAAAAATGGTAAAAATCGCAATTGATTAACTCTCACCAAATTTCCTGTATATACAGGGTGAGAGACAGAACATGATGAACATAAAAAACATGATGTTCTTTCGTAAAAACGACTTTTTAGCTTACTTTTAGCTTCTGGTTTTGATTAATGTTATTTTCGGTGTTTTTGTTTTTCGGTGTTTTAGTTTTTGGCGTTTTGACGTTTTTACGTCAAGCCGTAAGGCCTAAATTTTTCAGTCTTTTATTCGCTGGGAATCATTGCACCGATCGAGTGTTTTCCATGGACCATAATTTTATTTATTCGAGAAGATGGAAATATAATCCAAAATTTTATTTTGACTAAGCGCTTGTTACGAGGCATTATTATGAATTCGTATAGTTTTGAGATCATTTATCAACATTTGTGGTTGACTTTGTCCGCTGAAAATTATCACAGCTTTCATTCACAACATACTTAATACATTTTCTTCCATTCGTTACTTTTTTCTGAGACCGGATTATTTTTCTTTTTTTTAAAAAAAGTTTTTTTAAATTTTTTTTTTTGCCTATTTAAGTTTATTTTTTAAATTTGTGTTTTTGTCTTCGTAAATCTTTAGTGTAGTTTTTTTAAATTAAATCTGTTTTGATTATTTTCAGAAATGGTTTTAAATCCTCCTAGCTTTCCGTTTAGCTGTGGCTACGCTAAATTTAAACCCCGAATCCCTGGCAACAATTTGATGAATTTGCTACGACTCCACGTTGGTTTCCCAAAAAACTCTAATTTTTAAATTTAGCATAAAATACGAAAAAGCGGGCCCTGAATTTCTTTTGACATTTTAAAATTTCCCAACTTGAAAATTTTCAACCCAATATACGCTAATTTTTTTCAAAAAAAATTTTTCTACCAAAAAGTTTTTTCTGGGGCCTACGAGCCATTATTATGAATTCGTATAGTTTTGAGATCATTTATCAACATTTGTGGTTGACTTTGTCCGCTGAAAATTATCACAGCTTTCATTCACAACATACATAATACATTTTCTTCCATTCGTTACTTTTTTCTGAGACCGGATTATTTTTCATAAAAAGTATACTTTGCAATTAAGCTTACCTTTTGAAATTTGCTGTTTTTTTTGTCTTCCGATTCTATAGTTTAGTTTTTTCAATTTAATTCTGTGTTGGTTATGATAAGGAATTAAAAACATGCCACCCATCTTTAGTGCTATCTGTGGTTTTGTTAAATTGAACGACTCCCTTGAACAACAACTTTGATTGATCTTCCTACGACTCACGATGGATTTTTAAATCCTCCCTAGCTTTCCGGCTTAGCACGAAAAATACAAGAGCTACGCTGAATCGTGTAATGACACCTAGAATCGATCAAGTGGAGGGTGGCAATAATTTGATGCAAAAATTTTCTACCAAGTCGTTCTCGTTTCCTTTTACAATAACAATAATATTTTAAATTTGATGTTCATATTAAACTGACTTAGACGAAAGCAGGCCCGTAGCCAGGATTTCATTTCGAGGGGGGCACTTGTAAAATTTTCCAACTTGTAAAAATGTTCTAACTTGGCAATACCTACGACTAATTATTTTCAAAATAATTTTTACTATTCAAAGAATGTTTTTAACATGGGGGCACGTACCCCAAATGCTCCCTCTGGCTACGGGTACGCTTACTCGTAATCTGTAAATATTGAATGTTTTGCCTATCAACAGTGCGGCACTGGAGAATGTTCCACACCCCCCAGACCCTCCGGTTTGCAGTTTGCAGTTTATTTTTTATCAGAAATGAATTGAAGATGTCGGCATAAGCGATCTAGAAAAAGAGGTTATCCTAACTTTAACAAGTAATACTCAAGTATTAATATTCCAATTAACCCAAATTATAAACCAAAGTTTTAGAAACTCAAACTGTGATAGATAAATTTGCAAACTTATGGTCTTCAGTATTAAGCGATTAATAGTGAAGGTTTTTAGTATAAGAAATATAAAACAGTGACCGAGAATCTAGGGGGAGAGAGGATTATGAATTCCTCCCAGGATAATATGTCATTGTTCTCGAAAAAATCAAAGCGCGAAAAAATAAACCCTACTCATAATCTTCAAACATTGAATGTTTTGCCTTTCAACAGTGAGGCACTGAGGGTGTTCTACACCCCAGACCCCCAGTTTATGCAGTTTATTTTTATTAGAAATAAATTAAAGATATCAACATAACCGTTCTAAAAAATCTCTAGAAAACTAATTAATCCTAACTTTAACAAGTCCCTCAAGACATCCCAATTAACCCAAATTATAAACTAAAATTTTTGAGACTGGGGGAGGGCTTCTAAGGAATACTCAAACTGTGATAGATAAATTTGCAAACTAGATATGGTTATGCAAGAATATTAAAATTTAGAAAAAAAAAGAAGAAACTATTTTAAAGATTCAAAACGTTCGAAGTTCGCTTGCCAACTTCTTAATTTTTATTGTTTTATTTTACATTGGATATGAAAATTGAATATGGATAACGAATAAATACAGATTCTTTTAGCTTTGACATCTAGAACTTTGTCAGCATATTCAAATTGTGGTGTGAAGTTATTAATTTTACAATGGTTTAGAAGAATTTATCTCAGATAATTTCATTAGAATTTTATAATCTGGTTTTTATTAATAACACAAGACGGAGCATCCACACATTATGCATTAAATATTCGGGAATAGTTGAATGAAAATTGTTTGGTAAACCATGACCCAGGGTTGATAGGATAGTGGATAAATTTTAATTTAAAGCCGTTCCAAAGGTCATTTAAAAATTAAATACAAAATTCCAATTAAAATTTGTAACCCAGGAATGAAGGCGAATTACATAGTTCAGCAACATATCAAGAAGTTTGCGAAAAGTCTAAAAAGGGAAATACTAAACTGTGATAGATAAATTTGCAAACTAGATATGGTTATGCAAGAATATTAAAATTTAGAAATAAAGAAAGAAACCATTTTAGAGATTTAAAAGCTCGAAGTTTACTTGCCAACTTCTTAATTTTAATTGTTTTATTTTTTCATTGGATATCAAGGAATAAATACAGTTTATTTTAGTTTTGACGTCTAGAACTCTTGTCAGCCTATTTAAATTGCGGTGTGAAGTTATTAATTTTACATGATCTGAATTTACTAATTGAATTTACTAATGAATTTACTAATTTTCATTGTAGAATTTTATAATCTGGTTTTTATTAATAACACAAGACGGAGCATCCACACATTATGCATTAAATATGCGCCAATGGTTGAATGAAATTTTTTCGGCAAATCGATTGGTTGGAGACATAGAATAGTCGACAAAATTCTTCGATTTAACGCCGCTTCCCATAAAGTCCTCTAAAACGGTAAATTACAAAACTCTTTTCGAAAATCTTAAAAACCAAAAGATAGGATAGCCCAGGAACGAAGGCGAATTGGTCCAGAAACATATCAGGAACTTTGGGAAAACTTCTAAAATAGGTCGTACTATTGCTTCGCCAATAATGAAAAACATTTTGAAAATGTTAAGTTAAAAAGTGACAGAAAAGTAAGGTTAAGGTAAAACTGTCGACTATTTCGAATAGCGGCGTACAGTTAGGGTTGTTTGTGTCTGTAAGTTTAACGAGGTCATGTTTGGATCTTTTTAGCCTTTCTGATTTTCTCAATTGAATTCTCAAATTGAAGATTCTCAATGTTTACGTCGGATGAAGTAGTATCTTTTATATAATACTAGGTCAGGCGGCTTATCGGTCGGCCTAGAAACTTAACCAACAGGAGAGTAATTCTAAAATTCCAATTTTGCTGATTATAGATTTTGCGAAAAGAACGTTTTGGAACGTTGTAAATAGCGGTGTTCGTTTTAGTAAAATTATAAACAAGCAAACTTTGTATTTTATATTATCAACATATTCGGTGACATCGCATTTTTCTCTTTTCTTTTCTAGCTTGACAATAGGCACACAGTTTGACAAATCTCTCTACGTGCTGTTAGAGTCCTTTCTAGTAGTAAAGATTTTTTATAGAGTATCAAGTTTTAGTAATTTTCGGAGAGCCTGCTAAAGATTTGCAATGGTGTGAGTACTGCTAATAAAATTTTGGATTGCAACCAAGGCCAGCATTTGACTTGTATTATATAAAACTTCATCAGTGGTAATAAAACTACATTATTGATTATTTAGTGCCAATATCCACACATAGACGGTCACTGGCCTAGTAGTTAGAGCGATCCACTACTAATGCTAAGGCACCCGGTTCGAACCCGGGAGGAGTCTACAAAGGAAAATTTTCTTTCTGACTCTCTTTCTATCTATGACCGTCTCCATGCTTCGGAAGGCATGTAAAGCATGTGGTCCTCCTATGTTAATGAATTGCCATCATTAACAACAATATAGGTAACAGGCACATCTGAAGCCAGTCTAGTAAACTACTTCAGATGTAAAACAAATAATATGCTCACAGAACCAGCAGTAGCTTTGGATCTTTGTTGACGTTACTGTTGGATATTACAGGACCTAGTCCTAATTTAAGAAGAAGAAGAAGAATATCACACTATCCGGTACCAATGTTATTGGCGCATTATAAAGTAAAAATTACCCATTATAGTCCAACCATTGGTAATCTATGTTTTATGAATATTTACCTTATGCTAGGCAGCCAATATTGGTAATCTATTGAAATTATATACATTATTAACCTGCGAAATTAATATTAAAGTAAAATTTTCAAAATTAATATGTTAACTAAACAATAAAATAGCAATAGCATTTAGTCACTGCCGAAAATGCACAATAATTTAGTTTTATTGTTTAATTAACCTATTAATTTTTAAAATTTTACATTAATATTGGTAATCTACTATATTGTAAAAATACATATTAACACTGTTTTGTTTCAATATTATTGTTTCAATACTGTCTTGACAATATTGCGCCAAATGCACAAATGATTGCCGTTTTATTGACCCAATATTTTGTGCTACATTGGCCGTTATACTTTCAATTTATACGATGGTATTTTATACGCCATTATTTATACAGATATATAAAATCCCTTGGCTTCACTCATGATCAAAAATTTATAAATAAAATAGTAAAATAGGCAGAAAAAATTCCAAACCCTTAAAAAAGAGGCCCTGTTTTTCTTTACGACGGGCTCCAGTTTTTAACGATTTTTGGTTTTTTTGGATTTGTTCCTTCATCTTTTTCTTATGGTTAATCCAGAGTTGTCGTTAACTTTTAAGGTTTTTTTTACTTTGAAAATACTCATTCAAACTCAAAATGTAGGCTCAAAAGATGTGGCAATGAAAAAATTCAAGCAGCTTGAAAAAAGGGCACTGTTTTTTTCGACGGGCCCGCAAAGGATTATCGTTCGTTGCTCCTAATTTCAAAGTAATTTTTATTTCTTTTTGTTTTTACTTGATCCTTATGAACATTCTAATACCCACCTGGTAAAAAATAAGTAACTACTCGCTTCAATTTTTCACTTTTAAGTACCCGAAGGTTTAATTCTGTTTGGCAATAATCTTAATTTTTTACACTAAATTTCAATTTTAATGAACCGTTTTTGAGACAAAAAATAAACCTACGAAAATGGTGTTTGAACTACTTTTTCGCATAATCGCAATTTACAAATTTGAGAATTTCCATATAAATTTCGAGAGAACACATTATTTAATTAGGACGTAGATTCGTTCCGTTTCAAATTTATGTAAAAAGTGTGGCTGTAACAAACTTTCAAAATAATTTATACTTTAATTTTTATTTTTTGTTCTTAAGCTTATCAATAAGCTAACATTCAATTGAATATCTCAAGTAATAACAATTTTATGATGATGCTTATACATTTGAAATTATTTAAGAAAAAAAATA
The DNA here is from genome assembly GCA_036346125.1 of Lycocerus yunnanus. Classification (NCBI taxonomy): domain Eukaryota; kingdom Metazoa; phylum Arthropoda; class Insecta; order Coleoptera; family Cantharidae; genus Lycocerus; species Lycocerus yunnanus. The sequence continues at coordinate 182,170 of JARFIX010000075.1, read as the reverse complement.
TGTGTAATTTTCTGAAATTGTAGACTTTGAATTTTTTTAGCACTTTTAGGTGCTATTTTTGTTTTAAAATTTTACTGTTCTAAATTGCCGGCGGAATCAAACAGATTATAGTTTCAAATAAAAATTTAAATTAAAAAGAAACGAATAAAAATAGTTTTTGCAAGTTTAAACGCGTAAGTAAATCTTTACTTACTCCCCTAAATTTTTTTTCGGTGGAATCTAAGTAATTGTAAATTTTAAAGTTTCAAAAAACTATCAGATTAATATATTAACAATAGTACATGAAAATAGTTTTCTGTCTGAATATTGCGGTATTCTTATATCCAAAATTTAAAATTGGTTAATAAATACGAACGGAAGAATTTTCCAATAATTTTTCCCTAGGTTTAGATTTAGATACTATAATAAAATTATAGTTAGTAAAAAAATAATTATAGTAATAAAACTAAGGTCACAACTTTGAAAATCACAGAACAGAACAGAACAATATTTATTTTAAGAATTAACTTTTACAATTATTTTTAAAAACAGTATATATAATATAACATTTCTAAAATTTAAGATAAGCGAGATGTTGAGAGACCCTGCGTTAACGCGTAACTCTCATTGACTAAATTGTTAGTGCCTAAACAGTTGTAAATAATTAATAAATATATGACCTTTTGATAATTTGTCGTTTGCGTTGCAATTTTGTAGTAATTTGAAATTTGCAGGAAAAATCAAAAACCTGCTCTTCATTTTTTTTAAATTTTGAATTTGGAATAAAACTTACTTGCTAAACGATTAAAAGAACTATTTACAATTTAAAAGATGTACACGGAATTTGAATGCCTAAGCACTCCGTGTCGGTGGCGTTGCAGATGTCAATTGTCGTGGTATGCATCGTCGTCGGAGTCGAAGTCCGTGGGCAGAGTCTGTCGAAAAATTGGTAGGTTTTGATAAGTCAGTTTATGTTTGATTTTATATGGTGCGTTGTCGTGCCGTATGTTAGTCAAGTCTTTCGTAAGGTCACTGTTTAAAATTTGCGCGTCATAAAATTTAGTCGAGAGTCGGTTTATGTGGTCTTGAAAATATTCCATGTTCGTCAGTTTGTGTAGCGTTGTTATCCGTGTGTATCGGTCCAGTCCGGTTATTAGTCGCAGGTTCTTGTTCTGGAACACCTGCAGCGGCTTGATGGCCGTCTTGGAAACGTTGCACCAGACCGCCGAGGCATACGTCAGAATGGGTCGCAGTAGCGTCTTGTATAGTAAAAGTTTGTTCGTGCCGGTCATCGTTTGTCCTTTCATCAGTGGGTATATTTTTCGCATTTGTCCGTATACTAATTGTTTCCTGTTTTGTAGGTGTTGTCGAAAGTTAAGTCGCGCGTCCATTGTCATTCCTAAATATTTAACTTTCGTCGTCGGTTTAATTTTGTGTCCATCCACCTTGAGGTGGTCAAAAATTTTATTGTTCGTCCGTTTGCGGGTAAAAATAATCGTTTCCGTCTTCTGTGAGTTAAGTGTAATTTTCCAGTCTTTAAAATATGGTTGCAGTATGTCAACGTGTATCTGTAATTGTTTGTTGGCCACCTGTGCGTAGAACGAGCTAGCATATATCGCTGTATCGTCCGCGTACAGGGCCGTTTTGGTCTTTGCAAATGTCGGTATGTCGTTGATAAAAAGGTTAAAAAGTTTCGGGCCGAGCACGGAGCCTTGGGGAACCCCTGCGTTGATCGTCTTTGTCGTCGAGGTAGCGTTGTTAAGTTTCACAGTCATGGCGCGAGAGGTGAGGTAAGAATTTATAAGTTTTATAAGGTGAGCCGAAAATTTGTAGGTCATTAATTTATATGTCAGTCCGTCGATCCAGACTTTGTCGAATGCCTTCTCGATGTCGAACAGGGCCATGACTGTTACTTGGTCCTTGTTAAAACCCTTAGAATGTCGTTAGTAATTCTCGCAATTTGTAGTGTCGTGTTGTGTCCTCTGGTGAAGCCAAATTGTCGTTTGTTAGTGATTTTGAGGTCGTCCTCTTCGTTTTGCAGTCGGTCCAGTATAATTTTCTCAGTCAGTTTTGAAAGTGTATTTAACAGGCTGATCGGTCGGTAGCTTGTCGGTTGCGTGGCGTCTTTGTTGGGCTTGTGTATCGGAATCACCAAGCCCAGCTTCCAGTCGGTTGGGAAGTACTGTAGTTTGAAAATTGCGTTCACTATATAATTTAGTTGCACGATTGCTTTTTTTGAAAGGTTTTTTAATATTAAATTTTCGATCTTGTCGGGTCCTGGTGCTTTACTATTGGGCAAAATTTTGATAAAAGATTTGATTTCTGTTGGATTGGTTATGATTTTTCGTATTGGTCGTTTGTCAGTGTGTAAGTCTTTTTCAAAAATGTCTTCACGTCGTTTCTAATTTTGGTTTGTTCGTTGGTGTCCGTTGTGTCGTTGTTATGAATTTTGAAAAGTTACCGCCAATGCCTCGGCTTTTTCTACGTCGGTCATTGCGGTAACGTCGTTTTCTAGGTTTAGGGCCGGAATGGGTTTAAAAGTTTTTTTCAATTTTTTTGTCAGTTGCCAAATGGAGTTGTTTTGGGGCTTTAGATTTGAAAGCAAGTCAGTCCATTGTTTGTTCTTTATTTGTCGAATTTTGTCTTGTATGTCCCTTGTCATTCTCGTCATGGTAAGTTTGTAGGCCATGTCTCCCGTTCGCTGCCAAAGACGTCGGAAGTGGTTTCTGTCGGTTATAAGGTTCAGAATATTGAAAATCACAAATTTTCCAATATTTTCAATTGAAATTCGATGTCTTACGACAAAACTTAGAGGGGAAATTTTACAAGAATCAAATAGTTTTTCGAAAAATATTACTGAATAGTTTTGTTTTTGATTATCCAGCTTAATTGGTACAGGGAGAAAAAATTAATATTTTTGAACTTCTGAAAAACTATAATTTCAATTTAAAATTTTTAGATATATGAAACCTTGAGATGAAGAAACCGGTCATAAAAAACCACAATAGCGAACGAAGTTCATAATAAGAAAAGGAAATGGATAAATTACTGTCTTTATGAGCATTTTTAATTTTATATATTTGCTCAAGGGCCAATTTTCCTGGCTCGCTTTGCAAGGGAGCTCGGCCTTCGGCCTCGCAGTCGCCTTTCGGGTGTCGAACTGCCTACACCAAGAAAGAAGAGAAAATTTTAAAAAAGAAAATATGTTAACACAAAACTGGTAAAGTCTGCAAGAGGAAAGAATCGTCCGTTAGAGACTTGGCGCAACCGATCTAGGAGATTAAAAATCAGGTGGTGTTAGGGACCCGGTTATGATTTGAGAAGATCGAGATTCCAATAGTTTTTATAGAGTAAAAATAAATAAATAAAAAATAGTTTTTTAATATGTCGTATGTTTTTTTTTTACAGAAAACTAGGAATATATGAAATAAATATCGTCTTATCTGTAGATGTCGTATAAAAGCGCTCGTATAACTTTTAGTTATACAAAATGTTTTCGTATAAATAAATATATTTTCAATGGAGAACAAGTACTAATCGTATTTGTTAGTAATGCAGTCTTTCGTTAAACTTAACCAGTAAACTGGTTTCTTTTAATGGGACTTTCGTGAAAAACTCTTTCAACTATTAAAATAATGAAATCATTTCGCGGGTCATGGGTTTGCCTGGTTTATAAAAAATTTAAAATGCTGTTGCTTTGTACGTCATATTTTTAGAACGGAACCGCCTTTAGTAATTAAGATAATAAAATTAGACCAAAGATAATTTTCATTCAAGTGAGTGGAAACTGCGTCGCGGCGCACTGAAAGAAGTGTATTCCTTATGTATTACAGAGAAAATCAAATGAAAACTCTAGCTTTGAACTTTTACAAAGCCAACGACTAGAAAAAATTTATCGAATTTTAACATTGTTGCAGTTTATTTATTGCAATTGTTGCAGTTTACAGAAACTTTTCGACAAGATGTATATCGTAATTCTCCGAGTCTTGTTGCGATGAATTGCTTTAAAATTTTAAAAATGGAATTCTCATGGGAATTTCCTAAAATTATATTATGACAACTTTTAAATTGCTAATTTTGAAGCTCGTGCTGCTTTTTAATCGTTTAATCAATGCAAGTGATATTTCAATAAATTATTAGGAACGACTTCATTAATAAGCAAGATTTGATATTCCTTACGGGGTAAACGCCGCGGAATAAATTTAGGAAAGGTATCTACTGCATTTTTCCAATCACGGCGTCGTTAATTAAAAGAAGGTACCGCAGAATATTTGAATTATTGCAAGTTTTGCGCTAGGTACTTTTTTTTGTCGTTTCGAAAGTGACGAATAAATTTGTGTGCATGAATAAGCTTGAGTTAAACTAGTGGTAAAGATAAATTATGAAGCACCTTCATGTCGTGAAGGGATGCATAATGGCGAGACACAGACATGCAGTCGCACTATGATCGCAGAAAGCAGCGCCGCGTCCAGCGCCAGTCGCGATCTGCACGCCGCGTGGATTAAACGCGCATTGGGCGCCCACTTCATCATTTTATATCGAGCTTTAAACACTTTCAAATTTAGTCAATCTTAGAAGAAGCAATAAGATTTTATTAGTACATAATGATAATTATCGTGTTAGAAAAATATAGCAAAAACATTTGTCAAAGTTGAAAATTGTTTTAAAAGATATAACGCGAAAGTGATAGTGAGGTAGATAGATGGAAACATATGACTGAACGAACAAGGCCCATTTAAAATGAATCGTGATTTTTTATTTGTAAATTATTTTAAATTGAATACAAGAGAAGTACTTATTGCGGTTTCAATGAGAAGCTCCGACTGTAGAAAAAGCGCAACGAAATTTTGTGATATTGGTGTTCAATAGTAAATTTATAGAAGTAAAAATTGTGGAAAGATTTAAATTAGCCAATAAAAATTATTTCTTGTCGATATAAAATAACCATCAAAGTAACAGACGCAACATAGTAAGTTGAAAGAAGGTGTGAACTTCGGAAAAGTTTCGAAGTTTTATATACTTGTTTACAAGACTTGGAAAATCGAAGTAAATTTTTTTATTTAACGTCTGTATAACGACCTCCTTGAATTGGTTAGAATGATTAAATTAAGGAAATTTGTTAAGAAATTTTAAATTCATGAGCGCTTATATTGATATACGTTAATAATATCTAAGAAAATGCGGAAAAATTGCGTACTGTGTTTTACAGCAGATCTAACGAAATGGTTATTGTACACATTTATAACGACGAAGTTACTAGATAAAAATCTGCCAATTTCTCGAAGGTAATACTTGCTAGAGTCGTAGTATTAGAAATTAAACATAAACCGGATTTACACAATTACATCAGAGATTAACAGAAATACGATTCAATTACTAGATAAGAAAACAGTATTACAATTTTAAACCGTCCAAAATAAATCACTCTTAAACACTTAAACCTATAAATTTATATATCAAAATTATTGGACGTCACTCTCGAGATAAATTGATCCAACAAACTTTGCCAAAACCTCCAGTGCTGTGAAAAATATATATTATTAAAAATGGCAGTCTGTAAAAACCATTGCAGCAAAAGAACAGTTAACTACGTGCGAAGAAAATTTCTTTCCATTCCATGGATTTGTCTGTTTGTTACATCGGTTAATTGTTTTTTAGTTGAGGGCGAAAGGATTAGGCACCACCATGATATAGATAACGAATATTACAGAGCCCAATTAGAAAAAAGTTCCATAGAGGATACGTCCGAATCGCCGGTGATCAGTTGTCCGAATTGTTTTTATAAAATTGATAGAGGATTAAAATCTCAAACCGACAATATTAGATTAGAAGCAATTAAACGACAAATTTTATCGAAACTTGGTCTAAGACATAAACCAAATGTTACACATAGTCTTCCGAGGGAATTAATTTTGGAAACGCTTTCTAGAGCAGAAGATGGTGAAGTGTACTCTAAATATTTTAACCCTGAAGAAGATCTATCAACAACTAGCGCAAGGATTTCAAACACTGATACAGTAGACGCTGATGATTTTTATGGAAGGACGTCGGAAATTATATCCTTTGGAGAAGGTAGGATTTTATTCTTTTAATTGATTTGTCAAATAAAGTAAACTAAAACGAAAATTGACGTTCGCACAATATTAATTACTACTTTAAGTAGGTTCAATTGATTTTTTGCTTTCATGTTTGTGAAAAATCACAAAATATATGTTATGTAATATTTTTATTGATTGATTACTACTTTTGACGTAGGTAATTACATATATTTTCGTATTACACAAATAACAAAATAATATAAAATTATCAACTAAAACAGACATTCATAAAATTGCCTTTGCATGATTTATTGTATAACTGAAAGATAAAATCGGAAAAATTGGGTTACGAAAGGTGTAATTTCCAAACTGCGTGATTTCACCACATAGACCTAATATTAGTAAGAAGCATGATAACCAGACATGGGAAACTACCTGTGTGAGTGTTTCAAGTTCACGGTCCTATTGACTCAATGACATAATGGAGTTGCCAGACATGATTCACCGAACTGAAATGGTATTTCTCACCTTAACTACTCCAAACTTTTATTGCATCAAATATATTATTTATCTACAGCCCGATTGGGCGTTAGATACAATATGCTTCGAATTTTTTTAAATTTAATATATCCTACGCCCACACTTGTTAAATATTAGACTTACAATATGAGTGGGTTATATCTGATTTTAAAAATTTAGAAAAAGTTTTTGAAATTAAAATTATATTTGCTGCAAATATAATTTAGAAAATTTAATTTATATAATATTACGTGCGACTCCCACATCCACACACAATTTTTTTTTCGCATTTAATCTAAGATACCCGCTTTATTTTAAATTGAACTTTACTTAGATTTTTTATTAATTTATGTGAAATTCAAAAAAATTTAATAACAATGTTATCATAATTATAATGAAAAATTATGTTATTAAAAATATAAATGCGATATTAATAAGGATTCAATATATTTTTTAAAGTCTACAAGGGTAGTTTTCAACACTTTTCCGTTGCTTAGGATTCCATTCATAATTCGATAGGTAGTACCGCATTTGGGTCGCCCAGAAAGTTTTTAATTATTACAGAAAGCAATGCTTTTTTAAATGTAATTTGCTTGTTCTCACTTGTGCCAGGTGCACTTCAACTGTTAAGGATAATATACATATTAAATCAAATAGAGATACTTTATTTTTAAGTGACAGACGAAATAAGATTGATTAAACTTCGGTTGTATTACATAAAATATATTATACAATGTATGAAAGTATGTCAAAATAAGTAAGTCAGTCATCAACTAACTCAATTCAATTCAAAATATTTCATCGGGGATTAGCACCCCTATTCTGTAACGGCTTCGTTATCATAACGAATTCGTCAAGCTCGTAAAATTTGGTTAACACGTAATATTTATCGGCTTTGTTTCTATTCTGGGTGTACTCCAAATTTTACGAGCTTAACGAATTCGTTATGATAACGAAGCGGTTATAGAATAACCTCCTACAACCACCAGCATCCTCTACTAAAATCAACAAATAAAAGTAGTTAATTTATTATTTGATTCAATTGCATAGTAGAATTTTAGTTAATTGCGGTAAAACTACGATCCTAGTAAAGTCTCTGGTTATGTCTCACGTGAAAATTTTGAAAATTACAGTAACTCACAATCAGTAAAATTATTTTAAAATTTACATTCAATTAAAGGAAATTTTGAGTATTATATTAAACAATATTAACAAGCAAGGGTACGTGATTGTAGAAGGAATTAAAATATGCACTTATTTAAATCATGTAAATATAAAAACAAAACTTTATTTAATCGGTTTTATTTAATCTCCGATAGCATAATACTTCTCGTTCTATTATAATATATGAATATTAAATATTAAGTTTCATGTTTCGCTATATAAATTTAAAAGCTTTTTCTATAGGTACCCACAGGTGATCATGCCTATCAATATCAAAGATACCGAAACCATGACTACATCAAACACCTTTCGGTATTTTTGATATTCGATAAACATGATCATGTGTGGGCCTGTAAGTCTTTACGATTTGAGTAATTACGTAATTAAATCGCAGTCAAATTTTCCTACATGGAGGTCAATCATCACATAACAGAAAACGTTCTCCATTTTGTCCGTTTTCGGGTTCACCTTACAGAATACCAAATTCTTACAATTTATTTACTTGAAAATTGTACGATTGTCTCTGGGTTTTGGATAAAATATTATAAATGTGTAACATTTTTTAGGGCAAAGTATGAAAACACGAATTTGCCAATTCAAGATTTACTATAAAAATGAAGGAAAATTATAGGAGAAAACAAAATTAGAAAGATTATAATCTGGGGCCATTAAAAATTTTGACGTTTAGGCCCAAAAAGCCAAAAATTATAATATGTTTGTTTCTATGGTTTAAACCTTTTTGAGCTTTTTGTGAGTTTTATGTGCATTTTCACTGAAATTAATGTATTTTAAAAGTTCTTTTGATCCAGTCGACACTTATGTGTAAGAAATTGTTGTTATTTGTATAAAATATTAAATCACGACGATGTAAAAGGAGTATTATCAAAAAATAATGTAACATATATTTACTACAGTTTTAGGACTAAAAATAATTTTTAATTGAGTATTTTATATTTATAATATAATTAGATATGGTTGCGGTGCCTTCGGCACCGCTGCGCTTATAAAAATATCCTGACCTATAACAAACCTCAAAAACGAAGGTGCTTAAGCCACCGGGGTCCGAGTGTTAACTGGGAGCTTATCAGCCATTTTGGCAGATTGTTTTAAATGTAAAAATAATTAGAAATGGTATCTTATAAAAATATCCTTGAGCCATAACACAAGTAAAAACGTAAATGCTTGAGCTCCGGGATCTGTGTATTAACTGAGAGCTCATCAGCCTTTTTGACCGCGTTTTTTATATTAATAACATAATTGTGGCACCGCCCTCGCTCATTACATATATCCCTGGGCTGTAACAACTCTCAAAAACATAGATGCTCGAATCTCGGGATCTCACGCGATGAACTCTTGGCTCCGCCTATTAGAAGTTAAAACTGACCCGGGACGCAAGTACTGTCAACAGAGTGATCGAAATTGGTATTTTTCATGATTTTTATTATTGGAAATATCGAGTTCGTTCGTTAATACAGTCGACTCATTTTAACGTCATCTAAATAATTTTAAAAATGTTTTTAAAAATCTCCACAGACAAAAGGCCGTGAAAACGTACAATAACCCATTTTTATATAATTATGAATTTTCTTTTATTTTCACACCAAGTTACGGTTGTATGTATCATTTTAGAGATTAAGGAAGTACCTCGACCAATATATTTAAACTATTTTGATATTATTCGGTTAAAACTTTGCTTAGGCTAGATAACCACATCGCACTAGTGCGAAAAGTAAAAATAAAAGTTCTAATTTAATGTTTTCTTTAGTTTAAGTTTATGTAAATTTTATTTGAGTATTTTGATCGGTTTTCTAGCTCATTATCACGAGGATAATTTGCAGCTCATAAAAATGTTAAAAAAAACAACTAATAATTTAATGCCTATTTGTTTCATCAGTTGCCTTTTAACCCGCAATTTTGGAAAAATTAAAGGGAGTTACATTTACTCGTAATGTGGAAGATGTAACATTGCGGGCCTCTGAAATTTACTAGCGGGAAGTAAATTTGACACCTCCGTGGCTAAATATTAAGTCTCACTTTGGTATTTTGTTACAACTAACGCGCGATTACATCAGTTGCTAGTCGTAATATAATGGTTATGTGGATTAGGATATTGCGTTACACATTCTTTGCCTGCTTTTAAGAAGTTAAAAATTTTCTAAGACATTTTGGCATTTACATTGCTGCTCTTACAATTATGGACAGTTTAGGAAATTTTTAACCAGGGATTGAGTTTTTGAAAGCTTTTTTTTTATATCGTACCTATACTTGACAATAATAATTAGTATTAGTTGCCAGCGTCTCCAAAAAAGTTATGTATTTTTTAACAAATGTTTGAAAGTCACTGTTATCACTTTTTAAGGACTATTTACGTAAATTTATCTCGTAATGAAGTTTAACCGGTGCTAATATGCCACTGGGGTACTTTTATCCTTTCTTTGCTTGTTTTTAGGATAATTAGGAGGTAGTTCTACGAGTAGCAGTTCTAAAACTTGTAACTAAAAGAAAAGTGCATTATAAACTCTTAATTTTATGGCAGAAAAGTAATTAACTTTCGAAACGATGTTATTCTTCTTAAAATTCAATTTATTATTTAAAGTATCTGTTTCAATATTTTGTCAAAATCGATTAAATATTTGTAATCCAAAATGTATTGCAATATAAATGTAAATAAATAGAATCCAATTACTTATTTTTATAAGATTTCAATTAGATTGCAGTATCATTGATTAAGAGCTTAATCGAGTCGAGTCAAACAAATGAAAGTATTTTAACCCTTCGAGCTAACAAGAAACCTTTTGGATTTATTGGTTTTGTCGGTTAGTATAGAAAACACGTCAAATTAGATGACGATATCGGTTAACATGTTATGCTGGATAATAAATTTGATTTTGTAACTACTTCGACAGAATAAAATAAGTTCTGTACAAAATACATAATAAATTACTTCTTCTTCTTTTCAGTTTTGTTAAAATAAAATAAAAAGGTTGCGTTAGATGAATAGGTGTACTTTTACGAAGCTTGCAGTTATATTTTTCATAAAATCGTGTTGATCGAGCGGATATTTATTTATGTTCAATACTTACTTTATTGCATTGTTTTATTTATAATTTTTCAAACGATTTATTGCAGTTCTTTCTTTTGACATCTCTTTAACAACTTTTCAATTTATCTATTTATTATGGAATTAATTTTTCTTAAGAAACTAAAAAATATTCGAAATGCTAAATCAACACAAAATGAAAATTATAATAGGAAATACAACAAGAAGGGAAAACTAAGTTTCTGTTAGCAGTTGGGTAAGGTTAGTAAAGGTTTCCATAACTATCAACGAAAAACGATGTCTAAGATTTCTATATCACAATATTTCAGATTCTTGATATTGTGCAAGCAGCATACATAAATCAATCTTCAAAACAGGTGCAATCTTGCATTCTCATCTACAAACGATTTCCTTTTGAAAGTAAAATGAAATTTTGCACATTTATTGGTTTACGTGCACTTTTCTATATAATAAATTTGGCAGTAGTATATTTTTAAATTAAAAGTGAGTTTTAATCAGTTGTTTTGCTATTTTATATTTTAAAAATAATTATTTTTTTATAACTTTATTTTCTACATCTTATTTAGTCTTTCCAAAATTTTCGGTTCGGGTGCAAGGTGGGCCACCCAGTATATTTTATACAAAATTATTATTTAAAAAAATTTTACGACGATCAACCTAGACAAATGAACAAATAATATTAATTTCTTCAGATGTTTTTAGACCACCCCTGACGATTTTTAAATCGTTACTTTTGTGTTCATAACAAGAATAAGGAATTTTAACATAAATCACTGTTTCGGTTCCATAAAATTTATTAACACTATGCAGGAATAATAAGTCGGGGTTATATTATTTAATTTATTGCTATCAGTGTTATCAACTACAAAAATATTCCATAGATTTATAAAAAAAAATTTATATTTACTTTGTTTAGTAATGCAAATAAATACATCGTTATAAATCGTATCTCGAAGAAAACGAGAAAATGTTGCAGAAAAAATTCGTACCACCTTATTAAATTAGTTTTCAGCACGCTTAATCAATTAAGGGTTGCTGTTAAAGTGGTTGGAACACGTTTTCTTTAACTCACAGCCACGCATATTAAAGACATTTTAATTTAATCGAATTTTCACTATTCATCAATAAAAATGAATGCAGTTGCTCTATTAACGAAACAATTATTATTTTGTGTTGTGGTCAGTGTCAGTTATTATTGATTTGGAATTGTAATTATGTTCGCCATAGTATTTTCAGTTTGGCGCAAATAAGAGTTGAAGTTTAATGTTTAAAACGGATATTAATTATACAAGAATAAGTCAACCTTAGCACGCATGCACTTCTATAAGCACACCATAAATATACCTGTCAATATGTAAATTTATGACCTATTATATTATGCTATCGATCGATTTTGCATTTCCTAGTTTTATTTTATTAAAAGTGAAAGTATTGCCCTTGGTTACATTTTTATTAATTTATGACGAAAAAATTAGGTCGTCGTTAAATTAAAATTGATTTTCAAAATGGATGCATTAATTGATTACATTTTCGCTGTTACCACAAATGGAAAGGTTAAATTAAACGAAAAAATTGCAGCTGCATACACCCTAAATTTATTTTCGACTAGCAGGGGTTGTAGTTGACATATGTATCTTGAAATTTTAGTACTGATGTCTGATACTTATCTCTAGCAACGTGTCAACTAACCCCGGTCTCCCCTAAAGTGGTAATTTGATTTATGAATATTAAACCATCATTAAGATGCTAATCAAATCAAATTAGTAGAATAATTTTTAGTATGCACTAACAATTTCTGGGGTTAAGATGAACGACATTTTAATGACGATAGGTTGTTGAAATTAATTGATTTGTAAAATACATAATTAAAGGTGGTTTGTTATAATTATTTAAAAATTATCACAATTAAAATTCTAATTGCTTTATGTCGAACTGGAATTCAATAACGATGAACAAGTGACAAACTTCAATTGATGACAAATTCGATAAATTAAATTGAAATTGGAAATTATTTTTAGAATAAAAATTAGTGTTAAATAATTTTATAATGCGTAATTAAATTCGAGTTTAATGTTTTAATTCCCAACCTGTCGATTCTCATGATCAAGTGATCAAGCCTAACACACGAGTAGTATGTTTGCATGGTGGTTATTGAAGAATTTCTCACTGTTATATTATGTACATTGTAGGTATATACTATGTATGTATCCATATGCGTCGGTTTAATGAGATGCTGAACACAGAAAATGTCAGGTTATTTCTTATGAAGATAACAGTTGTTAACAAGTTGGCTTTCTTTATTGGCGCTATTCTATTCATCAAAGCATATCCATGAATTAATCAATATTAATTGGCCACACAGGCATTGATTTTTTATGCAACATCAAATAAACTGATTGATCTTCAAGTAACTGTTTATAACCTAATTCAATTCTTCTAAGCAGGTATGACAACTATGTGGCCAATGTGAGAAATCTTTTTTGAAGTATGCTGCTGATAAACATTATTAATTAATTGTTCTAAATAAAGTCTGCACCGAATAAAAAAATATTTTTCATTTGGCAGTCTGCGTATTGGTAGCGCTTTATACCTCTTGATTAATTAATAATACTACAGCAATTTGTGTTCATATGAGAGTAACAGATTTACTATGAGAGTTCAATTTCAGAATAAAAGTTTAGAATATAATAAACAACAAGTTTGAAGAACCATGTCACCTCTCCAAATTTTACTTAATAAAAGTTTATGTATAATGCGCTTTAGAGGAATACTTGTATCACATGAGTATATTTGAAATATATTTGTCTTCTCGTTATGATTTTTAGTTTAGGAAACTTCGACATTTTGATTATGTCTTCAGTTGAATTAATAAAATATTGCTTTTGTTCAACTTTGAATTACTTAAATTTTCTTGTGTAATATTAGTTACACAATTTTATTATTTAATATATTGTGAACGTTCATTTTTAATACAATGTCAGAATTGTCAAAAAATTTGTGGCAAGGGGTTGGAATATAGGCTCTACAGTTATAGGGTCGATTTCAGGACGTTTTCAAATTGTTAGCGAGGAGGCTCAAATTACATACTCTAGGAAAGTTAGCTTTTATACTCAACATCGACAGCGTGAGAATTCATAAATTGCTATGCTTGTTGATGAAAGTTATAGAAAAAGAAAGTTGCTTAATATATCGCCAAAAGTAATAGATGCTACGTGGGACTTCCAAATAAATTTTTTACCCATTTTTAATTTCACTGTAAGAGGACCTTTTTCTAACAAAAGTTTATTTTTATTAGTGGGTTTTAAATTGAGATTTAATTGTAAAAATGACTCTTAAAAAATGCAAAATATAGTGAGCGTGAAATTTAATGAGAACATTTTACATTTAACAATTTTTGGAAATGTTCGATCTACACTTATTTTATTTTTTCTTTTTCATTCACCAACTTCCCCTCTTTATTTCTTATTCCCCTTGTTCTTACTGTATGTCTCGTTTTGTTTCTTTTAGCCTTTCGTAGAATTGCCTGATGCTGTTAAATGAAAAACAAGTAAATGAATATCCCACCATAGTAAACGAGGAAAATCAACCAATTGAAACCCCAACCTACGAAGAACTAACCGAAATAATAAAAAAACCCAAGAATAGAAAAGCACCGGGAAAAGATGGTATAAACGCCAAACTACTCAAGAATGGAAAAGTGCTGCAACAGAAAACCCCTCCAAAAATCATGTTTATAAATATTTTCACTTTTTATACCGGCTGAAGTATTAGTAGCGGAAAAAGCTAAATCGGCTGCTTTCGAACATGTTTTTAAGCCCAGAAAATTGCCGCTATACGCGAAAGATTTGTGTGTAACTCCAAATTCAAAGAAAGAATCCTGCACTTTCCCCACCTGGTGTGATTGAAAATGCATTTGGAACAGTAAGAAGAAGCTTAGTTGCAGCTGTAAATGTGGGTCAGAGTTTAAAAAGTCAAGTGGGAAGTTTCGCCCAAAGTAGTACTGACGGTGCTACCGAGCTTCTTAAATACTTGCAAAAGGAAGAAAATACTACACCTAGATATGAAGCTGTTGTTCTTGGTATCACTGCTGGTTATATTATGGGATTACGTGGTGGAAGGTTTAAGCAAACCCTTTACGGTTTTGTAGGTGAACTTGAAATGTGTTCCATTTGTTATTAATACTTTACAACTTTGTTTATGAAAATCCCAACGCAGTTAAGGTAAAGGGGAAGAATGTGAAGAAAGTGAAGAGTTAGAAATTGTAGCTGTAATAGATCATGTAGAAATAGAGCCTGTTGTCATCCACCTCTTTCTCTTTGTAGAGATGAGGTTCCACCTACTAAACCTGAACCTCAACCTACTCCACCTCCTGTTAACCGCGTTAAAAAGAAAATCCAAAATAAGAGAAACATCGCCCTGTCCAGAAAATGATGATGTAGTGATTAAAGTGTAAATAAATTATTGTCATGTAATAAAGTCCCAGAGAATGTATCAACTGATAAAACACAAAAATGGAGAAAAGGTGTAAGAGTAACAATTAAAAAGAAAGGTGACAAAAAAAACCAAAAACTACAGTGGCATTACACTGCTAAATTCGTCCTACAAAATTCTGTCATTACTAATAAACAAAAGATTAAAGAACTTTTCAAAAGAAATACTGGTGATTACCAATGCGGATTTGTAGAAGGTAATTTGGCAGTGGACGCAAAACACGTGTTGAAATAATACTAGAAAAAGCTACAAACACAACATAGACTTGCATTTAATCTTCACAGACTATAAACAGGTATTCGGCAAGGTAAACAGTAAAGCATTGATAAAAGCAATGCAAGAAATGAAGATTCCTAGTAAAATAATACCACTGACACAAATGACAGAAGAACAGGCGGAGTAACTAAAGACTTCCAGGTGAATAGCGGAGTAAGAGAGGGAGATGCGATGTCATCAACCCTGTTCAATCTGCTCTAAGAGAAAGTAATCAGAAACATAGAAATTAAGAACACCATAAGTAACAGACTTATCAAATCTGTCAAGAACATCAAAGACGCAGCAAAAACAATGAGACAACTAATAAATCAAGAGAAAACAAAATACATGAAATGTCATAGAAAAGCAACAAACAGAACAAATAGTTTAAGAATTGAGGATGGAATCTACCAAGAGGTAAATAGTTTTGTCTATCTGGGTGTGCAAATAAACAATGGAAATGAGAGACAAGAAGAACTAAAATGACGAATACAGCTAGAAAAACCAAGACCTATTCTCACATACGTGGCCGAGACTATGTGCTTTAGCAAAAAGGAAGAAGAGGAAGTAAGAATCTTTGAGAGAAAAATACTAAGAAAGGTATTGGGACCACACAGAATTTAATGAACAAGATGCGAGACAAAAGATGAACCATGAATTAATGCTTGAAATACATAGACAACAAAGACATTATACAAACAATTAAGTCACTCACAATAAGATGGCTGGGATAGGTGCTGAGAAGTGATGAGAATTTAACCACTAAATAGAAGATGAGATGGAAACCGACGGAAGACCATTACAGGGAAGACCCAGAATGCGATGGTTCGATCAGGTTGGGAGTGATTAGAGAAACATGGGGAAACTGGAAACAATAAGTAGCAAATAGACAGGAATGAAAAAAAATTGTAACAAAAGCAAGAACAGATATAAGAATATGAATGCAATAGAATAAGAGGACTAATTCACCTCAATAATCGGATTTGTAAAGTCTCCAGAAGACTTCCTAAATTCCGACAGAAATAGTATGCGTGATTTATTATTATTATTATGAAATGTCTTATTACTTTTGCTCACAATGCGTATATCGCAATATTATCATAAACAAGATATGAATTTTAACTTCATGTAACGAAGTTACGTATGACAAAAGTTCGAGAATTGGATCCAGAGGTAAATTAATGGAGAGTGATACTCTTTGAAGATGGCAAATATTGAACTGAGTACAAGTTCAAAGAGTGGTCACTTACCTAGAAATGGTAGTAGTAACTAAAACTAGCAATGGTAGTTTACTCGATTACAATTGCTCGATTTCTCTTCCTGTCGCACATTTCCCGGGTTTTCCCATAAAAAAAATTAGTCTCCCAGGGAATCTTTCCGTGGCACTTGCAATATTTTCAGATTGTTTCTAAAACACACCAACAAGGACGACTGACAATCTCGACACGGTAGATCCGAAAAATTCAATGGATTCTTAAGTCCACTCGAAAGTCAAAAATTGTTGAAAAATCAATCAAAGATTGGCATTGAAATTTGTTTCCTTTGGTTAAATCGACAATCTGTACAATCCACTTTTCATAGAAATTAATCGTAATTTTTCTTTGAACGATTTCTGCGCAGATCGCCCTCGGGGGGAGAAGAAGAAGAGCGTGCTTCACAAATATTCAATCATAAATTATAATAAAAATTTAAAATTCCGATGTAAATTCTTTTAAACATGGGAAAGTAGACATAACTGGCGCATTAGTTTTTTAAATTTTCTCCAATATTGCAAATCTGTGGGGCTTTTTCGGATCCATAGCAGTATATTATATTATGATAGCGCTGGCATTATTGGTAAAACACATAATTAAATAGTTGGGTCATGAGTTAAGAATGGAGAGATACCAAATAAGATATGGAAGGCAAAAATGAATGAGTTAGGGTTCGTTTAGCCGAAAACAATTTTCCAAGCAAGTTTCGCCGGGAACTAGTTGCTGTGCACGATTCTCCGGAAAGAATTAATTTAATTAATTGAAATTTTATTTAAAAATTTACGTACCAAATATATTCTGCCATTGTTTCTGTGGTAAAATTGAGGAAATAAAAAAAAAATTTTAAATTTGATTTTTTCGATTATTAAAGGATTATTACGTTCTACCTCACTTTAAAAAATTAATTTTTCAATTATCTGTTAAATTTTCAAGCCAGGTTTTTTTAGAGTGTAAGTTGAGACGAATATTCTTATTTATTTGAAAATAAAGCAATTCAGGTAGTACTTAATATTGACCAAGCTTGATGTTTGATACAATTTTTATCAAACCAGACAATATTCGCGTGGGATATTTTATTCTGGAGGCAGTCGGACTAGATGTATACCAGACGTTCTATTTTTTTCAAGTTGAAAACCTAAAATATTTACGTAATTGGACCAACTTTGTGCCTCTGAACTGATTTATATTTTATTTGAAAATATAAATAAAATGCTAGGAATTATTAGAAAAACTCCACTAAAGATTTCTTAAGAATCCTAGAACATGAATACAAAAAATTGAATTAAATAAAAATAAATTCAAAAAGTTTAACTTTACACAAATTTATTTGAATAAGAAGTTTAACGGGACTTGAAAGGTTTTATGCAGTAGCAATCAATTATTTAGATAGAATTTTATTGCAAATATGACGGAAATATAGCTTTTAGTTGGGGTATTGTAACAACTAGGTTTTAAAACGATGGATGCAATAAATTGTTAAAACATAATCAGAAAAGAAATTGTCACATTGCGTTAACGTCTTATGTTCAAATTGCTAATAACCATATAATCCTTACTGCATTAATAAAAGAGTTACTATATCAATATAATGGTAAATATTCATAGGGAAGATAAGGTTTGCGATATTAACGTCACATAATCAAATCAGTAGAATGAAACTGTGGTCTAGACTCATTGTATATTCATGCAGAAATACGGAAGCAGTGATAAAGTTTTTAGTGCACCACAATATTTTGATGTTACTCGCATCCTATCATTAAAAGATTTAAAATAGTACTTCAGCAGTAATTTTATGAGGCATTCAGGTACTTCAATTTATTATTTGACATCGCAGACACCATAAACGTAAATAATAACTTAAGAAATTATTGATATTAATTGAATGAACACTTTTATAAATAATTGTTACTAATTGTTTAAAACTTTAACTTTTACTTTTGCATCAAAATTTAAATTTAATTAACAAGGATTTTATGCGGCAGACTCCGATTTTCGAATAAACTGCGAGTAACAATCATGGCGCAATCGGTTTAGTGCAGCTTACATTTTTCATTTTTTTTTATAAAGTTATGTAATTTGAAATCAATTTCTGAATCCTAATTTGAACGATCATCTATGATATACATTATAGTTTCAAATTTATTATATGTTACGTTGTTCTAAACCAGCCCAGTTGGGTATGCTTAGGACACTTTTTCATTTTTTAATTAAACCTCAAATAAATCTTATTGTTGCAAATTCTCATTAAATTAAAATTATTTTAAAAGTTAAAGGAGTTATTATTATTTTTTTTCAAAACTCTCTTAAGTTTTTAAGAAAAAATGATCATTTGGTGAAAAGTGTCCCTAACCAGGTACACACACATAATATATATATACCAAGGAGTATATTTTAAGTAGTAATTATTTAAATATATATAATGAAACTTCAGTTGTGGAATTTTCTCAAAATTTTTTAATATTATTTTTTTAATTTTTGGTTATTAATCGACAGTATCAAACAATCATTGTCCCTAACTGAAACAAGTTAGGTGGGAACCTATTCACCAAAATTGCCTTTAGGCAATCAAAAATCTATTTCTATGATATTACATAACAATCTTGCAATAGTTAAAGAGGCACTTTGCATTTGAATTTTGATGCCATAGAAGATATAATAGTAGTTTACGTAATAAGTGGGAAAAGGAGCATCGTGTGCAAATTGAACTTGTTCCTATAACATAAAAATTTTTATATGTCGTATCTATGGTCTATACTATTATAATTGACGTTATAAAACCATCGAGTATACAATCACCGAGATTTATACTACGTTTAATTCTCTGCGTGCCTGACGTACTCCTGGTTATTACTTAATACGTACATATTCCTGACTATTATCGTTAACTCCATGACTTGTTAAATTTCCAATTTAAAAATATTGCTGTGTGTTACAGACACGAATACAAAAATTATTAGATATTTGAAACAATATTATAGAATAAAGTAAGTACATACTATTTACTTACAAACACGAACATAAATCTCATTTAGTTTAACAAGTAGGTACGAAATCAATTTTACAATATTGAGCTTGAACTTTATGTTTCTGACTAGCACCAGAAGTTTTTATGTCTATAATTATCTATTGTAATAAACTAAACACAAATAATAAAACTTATTCAATGTGGTAATATGTAAATTATGTTGTGAAAATTACAAACTATGTTAGTTTATTCATCCAAATCAACTAAAAACTGATACATTTAATAACTGTTATATTCTAATTTAAACTAATATCTACGAATAACCACCTAATTTAAACAGGAACGTACCCAAAATAATTAAAAGTTTGTGTTTTTTATTCCTGTACTTATACTGCGCACATTTATCACAAAAACTATTGACTTGAAGATAGGGTAGTTTTGCGTAGTTAAGAGCTGTCCTAAAAGCAAAGACTACAACACACAACTTAGATTGATTTATTATTTCTCTTATTGTTAGGAATAGAAAGCAGACATAAAATGAAGAGTTCAATAATGATGAATTAATTTACGATTTGCGAAGAATAACCAATACACTTTCATCCTTGGGTCAATTGTATATAGGACATTTATAATAAATAATATAATATGAATGCATTTAAAACAACATTACACATCATGTAAACATTTAATTATATTTATGTCGAGTTATGCGCTTTTATGTCATCACAAATTAATATTTTAGTACTTACACCAAGTTAGTCTCACTTTAAATTAATTCCGTGGTACGACTAGCGAAGAGACGTTTTAGAACAGACAGAGTTAATATATAATTCATAAATTTCCGGTATATCAAGGATCAAGTTAAGCGGATAGTTTTTATTAGTTCAAATAAGTTTTAGTTCGTCAAAATAATCCCACATACATTCATGCAAGGAAAAAATGCGCGAATAGTACGTAAATTCTTCCTATTTCATGAATTGTTGAGGATGGTTAAGGGGTTTCCCAACAACGACTTTTTGTAAAAAAAAATATAATTGTCATAACTGAAAGTAATCAAAACCCAAAGAGAAATTATTAGGAATTTAGGTCACTGCCACCTGGTTCGTATTTTTGAAGTAGTATTAACCAATAAGTAATTACTTAGTAATTGGAATTACAAACTTTTTTGTATTAAAAAACTTTATAGGTGAATTAATAAACCAACGATCAAGTTTAATGCAAGTTGGTTTACTTGTCTATATTCAATTATGTAATTATTTTGATTGGATAAGGACATGTGATGGGCCGCATGGCTAGTAAAATAGGCCCGGCATGCGGCATGGTCGTTCTGCTGTCAATGCAGACGCGGCTTCTAGACGAAGGCGTCGCGCCGGAGCCATCGTCATCGATCGTTTCTACAGACATTCATACATAATTTTTTACTATTGCGATAGTTCGACCTCATAGTTAAGCGAGATTCCTATTAAATATTCCGATTCGCCCTTTATTGCGGTTAGAAATTTTTTATAACTTGATTTGTATTAAGAAGTCATTTTATTGAACAAACGAAATTTATATCGTAAATGCAACAATTTTCTTTTTATTGTTAAAAGTACTACTAAATCCTATTTTAAGTTAGGGTTATTTCTGTAGTTACATGAAAAATGTTAACTTTGTATTATTTACCCAAGGAACAGGAAATTGTATTGAAAGTTTTTCTTTTTTAATAATTTATCACAATAGAATTTAACTACAATTTTTATTCTACACTATTACTTGCAGAGAAATCAGATGGGTGGTCTTACAATATTGACATCTGGTGTTTTTATTTGTTATTCACAATATTTAAAATATAATCGGTTGCTTGATGTTATTATTATTTGAAATATTTAAAAATGTCGAAGGGTAGAACTGGAAACTGAAGAAAATTGCTGTAAAAATAAATGCAAAATGATATAAAAGTAGTAATTAACTAAGTAAAATAGCATTGGTCATATGGTTGATTCAAGATTTATTTCTTTCACAATATATCCAAAGCTTAACGCAAAGCGTTACGGTAGAGGTAGTGCGACCAGCATAGTATAACAAATACATCGATCAGGATATATAGGCAATACATAATATTCTGTATACCTGTACTGAAAATATTACTTCTGCAAGCTTTCGTTAAGCTTTCGATGTGGAGAAATGGTACGTGTAAAGCTACGTTTCCATTAGCAAGTTATTTCTGCAATTTCTTCCGCAAGTACTTGCAAATGTGTTTCCACTAAAACAGAAACTTCTGCAAATTTGCTTCTGCAAGATACTTGCACAAGCACTTGCGGCAAAAACTTCCTTAGGTGTTTACAGTCACCGGCGTGCTCGCAAGTAGATTGCTCACAAGTTTAGCAGGTGGTACTGTTGTAATTGTGTATTGTATCAAAATGCCGGCGTAAGCTGGCCTAAAACACTGGCCTAAGCTCGACCGGTGGATCTCGGTGGAAAAATTATACTATTTTTATAAAAATAACTTCAGATAATTATTTTAACATTAAAAAAAATTTTTTGCTTTCAAGAAAATTACTTTCAAGACCAATAAGTTGCGCACTTCTCATTGGTCCGTCAATTTTGAAATATGACTTTTAGAAATTTCGATAACATATATATAATGAACCAAGATAAAATAATGGTCTTGTTTGATAGTATAAATTTTAAATGCTACAGGGTGTATTGAAAATATAATTTCGAGTTGCCATTAATTAATGCAAACTTTATGCAAATACATATTTTAGAATTTTGACATGGTGAATACTAAAATTAAAGATACTGCAATTTTACAATTTAATTAGCCGAATGGTAATGTTATATAATTTCTGAAAAAATTAAAGACGATCCTGCAATGCAATTATCAAATGCAATTTGGACTTTAGTTAATGGCGTGTATTGTAACTTGCAACTGCAAGTTAAATAAACTTCCAGCTACTGGCAACTTTTGAAGTCGCTTACGCAAGTCGTTTTCATTTTGTTTACACACAATTCTTATCAACTTCCGCAAATAACGTCGCAAGTATAAAACTTGCAGAAGTCAGCTTGCCATTGTATTTCCACTAGCAAATATAAGCTACAAGTCACTTGCAGAAGTAAATTGCAGAAATAACTTGCTAGTGGAATCGTACCTTAAGGTAGTAACGTTTTACTTGGCAGCTCTTTTTGATCTTCATGAAAATGTTCTGAATTGAATTGCATTTTTTTGCATTGGAGATTTTTAGAAATTTCGAATACTGTTGCTTTACGAGGTACCATCGATTTTTTGTACTCTCAGAAGCATTGCAACGATCGTAAGAAGTAAAGTTAGACTCTCTTTGGTTTTAAATCGGGTACCTTAGGCCCAATTGTAAAATCGTGAGTTAAACCAATTTCAAGAGTTAATTTCAAAATGGATGTTGCACAAACAGTGGTCAGCTAAAATTTGAAGTTCCTTTTTCCATTTTATAAAAAAAATTTCTTTGAAAGTAAAATTTGAAAATAAATTCAATAATTCAAAATGTCCACTTATCACTTCAAAATAATGCATGAAAATGACGAACCTCAGGAGATTCAATCTACCAATTATGGTTTAACTGACCACGTATCATTTCGACTTTTTCACTTGAACTGTGATCGGAAGAACTGTAAGTTAATTCATTATTATACTCATTATTAGTAGTTACAGGTAGTTTGGTGTAGTTGGTATAGTAGGGAAGAAATTGGTTCATATTAATCTACCTATTCAGTTACAACTTATATAACTATAACTTATACAGTGACTCAACAATTATTAATACACCTTATAAAATTGCAAGTTATAATACGAAAAAACCTCTTAATTATAGTTCAATATTTTTGAATTAAAACATATATAAAATATAATAATTAACAGTTAATATGCCATAAAAAAAGTATAAAAAAATTAAATTTTTTAGCTTAAAATTAAAAAAAAACAAAATATTTACAAAATTTCCGCCCAACTATTATTAATACACTTGCATAATTCTAGCTAAAATACTTATTTTTTATAAAATTAATATTTTGTAGGATATCTTTTAGCATCGATTATTGCTTGTAGATATCTTGGCATCGATTCCATCCATTTTTGGGTAATACTTTTGTTTATTTTTCCTTCTTGCAAAAATACCCTCTTTTAAATTTTTTAAACTGACCACGTATTTTCGATTTTCCTTGAATTGTTGGGAAAAACAATTTTCTTAAACTTTTTATGTTCGGTGTTTGGGGTTTTGGAAGTGGGGAAAGTTGGGTTTTTAAACCTTTTATTAAACTTTATTACTAAAACAACATACTAAAATTATTTCACCTTAAAAATTGGGTTAAAACAAAAACCTCTTTTAAGTTAAATTTTTAAAAAACTGGATATAAAATTAATAATTAAATTAATAGCCATAAAAAAAGTATAAAAAATTAAAATTTTTTCTTCAAAATAAGCAGAAAATGACGAACCTCAGAAATTAATCTACCAATTATGTTTAATCCCACGTTCATTTCCCTTTACATTAGGAAAACTGAAATTTTCATTATTAATATTATTAGTATTACAGGTTTTGGTGTAGTTTTTAGGGAAAAAATTGGTCATATTAATCTTATTCATTAAACTTATATTAATAAACTTATAAGTGACTAAAATATTAATAACCTTATAATTCTTGCCACAATTATATCTAAATATTTGATTGAATAGGAGTATTAAAATATAAAATCTATGTCCTAACACAAGTATACAAAATTTCAATTTTTAGCTTGAAACATATGACAATATTTCAAGTAATTTTTTATACTATTATTAATACAATTTGTTATAGATATTAGGTAAGAATTGTATTTTTCATAAAATTAATTTTAGAACTTTAACATAGCTTAGATATCATCGACCATAACATTTGGTAATACACTTTAACAGTTTAATAGATTCTTAATTATAGTTCAAAATTTTTAATTTTTTCCATTTTCAAATTAAAGTTTATGTCTATATATAAAATTATTTTGAAACATTAAAAATGCAAAATGATAAAATTTCGCGATATTATCTTGAAACTATACTATTTTAGCTAATTTTTGATACTGATCAAATTTGATTATAGAAGTATTCATGGTTAATCACACTTATATAATAGTTTCAAAATTAATTGCAATTTCAAATTATCCTGACATAAATTTCGAAATGTTTAACATATTCACAAGTTTCATATTATTTAGTAAGGTTTTGCAAAGATTTTGCATATTCAAAATATAAATTTGCTTATCATAAATATTATTTTTCCAAAATTAAATCATTTAATTTAACAAACTATATATCTAATATTAAGTTTGAAAACTTGTAATTTAATTTGCAATATTAATATATTATTGAAGTTGATTTCTGAAACTATGACTAATCGAATTAATCATAATAGTATTAATAAATTGTCGTTGTAAGATCAAATTCTATTTGTATTCAGAATAATAATACTCTTATACATTGTATCATGTAGTAAGTTTATCTCGAATTAAAATTAGAATTTTTTCTATTATGAATGATTCTGAATGTATCTTGACGGTTTAATGATAAATCACTCAAAATACAGAATTGGGCCAACGACAAGACGTTACTGAAGTTTATAAATGAAATTATGCGGATTATGTCAGGTTTTCGAGTGAAGTTGTAAAATGCCTTTCCTATTTTCATAAGCAAAACACGGTTTACGTTACACCAAAGCTAGTAGGTAATAAATTCACCTAGCTTTGTTTAAATTTTACCACTACAGTACCAGATAAACTTGTTGATTAGGTATTAAAATACAGAGCTAATAAGGGCTTAGGGCCTTGGTAAAATTAAAATCAACACACAAGAAATAAACCATAACAATTTTAAATTAAATCAGGTTAAATTGAACAATAAAACGATTTCTTTATGGGTTGTCAGCAATGGTTTGTGGCTTTTATCAGATTTTTATAAACAAATAAGTGCATTGAAATTGATTACAGTTATAATCCTGAGGGTGATTCCTTGTGTTGACGATTACCGCAAGCAGTTTATCTACGCACAGGCGAATTTCTCAAACCGATCTAAGCAACCGCGAGGTCTTAATGTTGTATAATTTGTTTAAAAAAACAGACATACGTCGAATAATGGATAAATACAAACTGACAATGAACGACATATGTAGAAACAGAATAATTACGTATTGTCATTTGACACAATCAAGAATTTCTTCTAAATCGATAACTCAAATGTAAAGGTCCTGATCGAGGGGTCAACCGCTAGAGGAATTCGTGTACAATTAACTTCACGTACTTTACCAGTAATTTACCGTACTTTATCAATAATTCACGGTACTTCATCTACCTACTTCATGTAATTTATCGATACTTCATTGTATTTCACGTACTGCATCGGTATTCTAGAGACTTACCGAGATTCCAAAATTTGAACACTGGAGGTGTTCTACACCCCAGATCGAGTAGTTTTTTATCAAAAGTAAACTGAAGATTTCCCGTTGCAGAGGCACTGGAATGCGTTCCACACCCCAGACCCCCGGATTAAATAATTTATTTTTATTTTGTTGCAGAGATCTGCCTCCTAGGGGTACTGAATTTATAATTACGCAGTTTATAAGTAATTGTCAAATTACGAATTAAACACATTTACTTGGCCATAGCTAATTTTAATAAACTTCAGATATGCTTAAATATTTAATTCACTTTTAATAAAAATTAATTATTTAAACCGGGGGGTCTGGGGGTGTGAACACCCTTCAGTGCCCCTGCAATGAGAGATCTTCAGTTTACTGCTGATAAAAAGTAAACTACTCGGTCTGGGAGTTCTGGAGGTTTTGCAATGTTTTCATTCCAAAGTTTATGCACTGGAGGTGTTCCACACCCCAGACCCCAATTGAGTAGTTTATTTTTATTAGAAGTAAACTGAAGATCTCCTACACACCCGTCGGATTGAGTAGTTTATTTTTTATCAGAAGTAAACTGAAGATCTCCCGTTGCAGAGGTACTGGAGTGTTTTACGCCCCCCTCCTCCCCGACCCCTCGGATCGAGTAGTTTATTTTTATTAGAGGTAAACTGAAGATCTTCTGTTGAAAAGACACTGGAGGGTGTTCCAGACCCCCCGGATTGAGTAGTTTATTTTTATTAGAAGTAAACTGAAGATCTCCCGTTGCAGAGATCTACCTCCCAGGGGGTATGGAATTTATAATTATGCAGTTTATGATTAATTGTCAGATTATGAATTAAACACATTTACTTGGCCATAGCTAATTTAAAAAAACTTGGAATATGCTTAAATATTTAATTCACTTTTAATAAAAATAAATTATTTAAACCGGGGGGTCTGGGGAGGTGTGGAACTGGGAAGGTGTGGAGGTGGGAATGAGCTAAAAAAATTACAAAATTAACTAAAGAAATCTAAGTTTAATTTAATTAATTGATTACTGTTAAACTAGCAACTACCAAAACTTTTAATTAGTAAAATAATGACCGCCAAAGGTCTATTCAACGTTTAAGATAAAAAAATGTTAAGAAAATCTACTGATGTAAGTTAATTTGCTATCAAATAATAATTATTGAATATACGTGCCTTAGCTATGATATACATTGACCGTAGCGCATGCGCATAAGCTAGGTTCAACTTCATTTAATTCACCAAAAATTTACTAACTTCATGATAATTCACTTGTACTTTAATATACTAAACACGTATTTTACCTACTTTACACGTACTTCATGTATTTTACCAGTACTTCATGTACTTCACAAGTACTTTATGTATTTCACAAGTACTTCATGTACTTTACATGAGATGTCTTGTACTTCATGAGATGTGTACAAAAAACTTCACCAGCGGTTA
Organism: Lycocerus yunnanus; assembly: GCA_036346125.1. Classification (NCBI taxonomy): domain Eukaryota; kingdom Metazoa; phylum Arthropoda; class Insecta; order Coleoptera; family Cantharidae; genus Lycocerus; species Lycocerus yunnanus. The sequence goes on along the minus strand of JARFIX010000075.1, from coordinate 154,601 downwards.
ACCCCTCCGTCCTGATCCTCCTTATTAGGGACTTTCCTGCTTAATTACCTCTGTGGATAGCCCATAGTTAGAATAATTACAATTAGAATAATTTTTACTCTGACCGAGCTCGAACCGTATTTTTTGGCTCGAAGCCTTGTTGAAAAGTCCGATGTTGGTTACCAAAATGCTATTGGGTTCATGGATGTACGACAGCCTTTAAATTATCCCAATGATACACATCTTGATTGATTTTAACCGAAAACCAGAGATGTTTTACCAATACTATAAATACCAACCCAAACTATGACAGATGTAGAGTATCGCCGATAGACAACGATGACACAAGGTGCAGGTGTCATTTCTGACCAACATCTATCATTTTGACAATTGCTAAAAATTTTATATTAGTGAAAATAAAAGTACAAAAGCTGCACTTGCTTGTTTTAATTCTTCAGAATTTGAACTTTTCGTAGATTATAAGGCTTCTCACAACATTTTTAGCTATTCGTCGATAGTCTCGAATTTTGTTGAATCGAAGTTTAATAAAATTGTGATTTTGGTGAGTGTTGGCAGAGCAGAGAGAGTATTGGTTGATAATACCAGCTTATTTAGACTTATGTAGTTAGAAGCATTAATTTTGTACCAATTTTAAAGATTTACTCCAGAAAACATATTTAGTTAATGAATCGACCGTTTGTCGCTAAACTAACGGTAATGCGTGGTGCATAATCCTCCTTTAACTTCGTTGTACTATGGTCCATTTAATCTAAGAATACATCAGTTGCAATAATTTTATGAATTCGCCATAAAATTTTACGAAAAATGATTTGTGAACCTGAACTTTAATCAGGTTTTGTAAAATTTTGTGGTGAATGTATAAATTGAGTATATAATATAATTTTATTATTAATAAATTGATATAAACCATGAGAAATAATACTGCTACAAGACAAGAATAATCAAAAAGCAAATTTATATTAAACCAAAATATTAGCGATTAAAGCGTAGACTGCTAATTTCTCAAAACGCTTATGCTTTCTGCTGTTAGAAACCCACGATAAACAGCTTACATAACATGTGATACTTAGAACGCACAACACAGACATCGAAAAGAGGGTCCCGGCATTCGTTAAAGAAATATTGTGGTCTTAGAGGAAAAATTTATTAACTTATTGGCATTAATTTATAATTAAGTCCTTTTTATAATTATTATTTCAATTTCCTAAAACTATTTGGATTGGTACATGGTATTGCTTTAGAAATGTGAATAATTCTTTTTTACGTCTATCCTTTACTTTTATAAAAAAAAACACCGAATATTGAAAGCATTGCTTACCAAACTAAGCAAAACAATTTGATAGTCAGACGTGATCATGAAGGAAAGTCCATGCATTACCGAAACAGAAAGTAAAACTCAGATAATAAACTTTTCCTGATACGACGAATTCTACGACAAAGTTTTTTTACTTGCCGACAAACTCACAGACTAGGTATGAATAATTTTGCTTTAATTTAATGTGATGCATGCTTTATCAGCAATTTGTTATTCCGTTTTTGTTTTGATTTGTTTTTGGAAAGTATTTACTCGGGAAGTAACTATCTGAATTCAAAACTTGAAAAACGATTGCAAAGAGGTATATTACGTCGGTGACCAATTCCTTCCATCACAAATTTTTAGTAAAATTGCTTTAGCGAGCTTCTATTCCCATCGCATAAACCAAACTATGGTGAAAACTTAAAGCAGAGTAGTCCGTCCCATTTTGAATTTTTATGTTAAATCAATGCAGAGATACATTTTAGAGCTTCTATTTTCTTAATTATAACAAAGTTAGCAATAACTAATCTTAATTTGATTGTTCACGAAGTTGGATTTTCGATAACTCCGAGAAAGTTGCGTATGGTTATACTCAAACTTTTATTCTATGTTTCGCTGTTGGTTTTATGTTTTTTTTCTTTCAGTTAATAAGTATTTCCTACAGTCATAGAAATTTGAATAAAACCAATATTAAATTTTGTTTGTATAAATTTTAATAATATAATTAAGTAATTAAAGAATTTGTTAGAAGAATGGAAGTATCCAAAATCATTTAATGTTTTCAATTGAGCGGTTTTCCAGAACGATTTAGCTTTTTACAAATTCAAAAAAGGATGGCAATAAACCTATAAGTTGAAGTAAAAATTGATCAATTTAAGAGATTGCTGCAGATGCACAAGATAATATTTAATCTTGCTTTCTAAAACTCGTGTGTATATTTGTAAAACTTTTCTAAAGTTTCGATTTTATAGTACATAGTAGAATTTGGTCGTTTTATACAAAAATTGCCAAAGAAAAATAAAATTAAAGTTTATGATGTACAGTTACAGTAATACTCGAATTGTTTCTTTTTAAAAGTATCAAATCTTCCAAAGCGTGTCTATTGAAAAACTATAATACACTGTTAAAATGTACTTAACCGTAAATATGATTATGTGGTTTATTTTTAAAAAAGTCAAATCCTATACTACATTGCTCCTTTTTTTGTATTACTGGTGGTTAAGTGATAGCATAGTTAATTATTAAAAGAATTTCATAATAAAAGTTTCGCATGCTATTGGATACATTTTTTGTGTTAATTGTATGCTAAGACGTTGGTATTACTGAAATTTGGTACTGCCATCATTTTGTTTTGACATTGCTATTTGGATTATAAACTCTGAATTTCACTAATTCCTTATTTAGTTACTAACTAGATAATGATGTTCAGTCATTAGTTTTCTTCAGCTTGCTTTTTTTAGTTTATAACAAATGAACAAACCAATCAGAAGTGCGTTACCGTCAAAAATAAAGACAGAATACGAAAAAAAGGCTAGCGAATACTCTGCTAACTATTACTCTACAGTACCCTGTACAACTGTAGAGTAACTGCTAGCTAGCTTATCTTTAGTTTTAGTATAAAAATTACCCTGATTAATTAAAATTTCAATTATGAAATTTACGGGGAGGCTCACTTACACCAAATTTTATCACAAATAAAAACACATTTTATTATTGTAACTGAGAGAGACCAAATTTACAGAATTAAATAAATAAACAAAGTAGAAATATAAAGTTTAAGGTTAAATTTTTCCCGTAAAATGGATTTTATTAGACAATTTTAGAAAATTGATTTTTATGACATACAAATGTACATACTAAATTTTTAAAATCACGACTTTGTATGCCAGAATAACCAACTTTATAAATTAAATTTTTCAAAGTTATTTTAGGAAGAAGTTTTAACCTTGTGCTGTATTTATTCTATTCTTTATAATACTTTTTATTGCTATGAAGAAATTATAATCACCTTCAGTTTCTCTCTATTGCAAAGCTATAATATGTCTTTCTGTAATAATTGTAATTATAATTACAATTACTTTACTAGCATGTTGAAGAAGCAATTTCTTATGCATGTTTTGCAATCTAGTCGTTATTACGCAGTATTTTCTCAATGTTTTTCTTCAAAATTGTGTGTGGATTAGAGATTTTAAAATACCCAGCAGCTTTCAATAGAGTTGAAATCAGGAGAATTACCTGGCCAATGAAGAATGCCAATTTGGGAAGTTTGTGATGGTTTTGCATTATGGCACGGAGTACTATTCCATATAAAAGTGTTGAATAATGAAGGAACGGGAAGTGATTGTAATTATGTCAAAAAATAGTTTACACCAGATTTTTTACGTACAAATCGACATATCTGTGTTATAAATTCTGCATTCGTCTTTAAAAATTACTTAAAATTTTTATTAAAATTATCCAATAATAAAAAGAATATATCGGCACCAAAAACTTATTCCAGTCGTCCTATATTATGAATTATAAGCCACGTATGAGCTATTTTAGATTTTTTATTATACTATTTTGATATGTTAACGATTTGGGTGTTTCCTGGTTGGGTAACATCTTCGTTCTCTTCGCATTTTATTTAGTCTGCATCGAATAGTATTGCGTCTTATTTTTAATTTTCGTACTATTGCTCTGTTTAGTGCCAATTAAACCAAAATAAAACCGCAACAGCAAATCTAACGGTGCTGCAAATATAATTACGTTCAATTGTCTAATACTAAAAAAGAGTATTACTTACCTAAAATAATATTTAAAAAAAAATTCGTTTTAATTCACTTAGTTAATAAACTAGGTAAAATAGAGCTTGTTATCTTTTCAGGAGTTTTCAAAAAATTGATGCAATAATATTAATAGCGCAGTAAAAGCATGAAATATAAACCTAAAAATAGATTCAAATATCTAATCAGGTTATAACTTGATCAATGGATGGCATTTCAAAAATTTAATGCTTTTTATACACATTGCAATAATTAAATGGCGCAAGTATTTGCTATTCTTTACCAATAGTTTTGTTTATACAGATTATTCCGTTAAATATTAGTAATCAAATACAACTTTCTTATAAATACCAAATGTAAGTAGCCTGCCGTTAAATTTTAACGACCCTTTAAATTTTAACATTTCTTTACAGAATTGGCTCTACGCAAGCCGTAACTTGAGATAAGTTAGAGGTATAGTAAAAACTAGATTTGGTAAGTGTTTACTTTTAACGTACGTAATTAACGTGCGATAGAAAAATTAATTCAAATTGCGTTTGTTTTAACTATTACTAAAAGTAACATTACTTATTAACTCTAAATGGAATACCTTGTTTTATTGTTCAGCAGGTTAATTAAAACCTTTATTCATTTAATTTTTACACCTAAATCATAACCGATGATTTCAAAATCATTCGGTGCAGGCGGTTAAAATAAATTTTATAACACTACAATTTAACGGAATACTCTCCCGTATAAACAAAATTATGTTTAAATGATATAATGTAGATAGGAACTTATTATTGTCTACTTTCATAATATAATTAATTTAAGACTCTCATTTATGATTGCTATTGGACGGCCAATGAAAATATATGGTTATACACATGACGCTTTTCATAATTTGGGATATTAATAATTACCACTAACTTGCTATACAATTCTACACTGTTAGACTAATCTTGATCTAATTTTTCTCACTATCATCATATTGAGGTCGTATGCTGAAAAAAAGTACCTACAATTTCTACCCGTGCTCCCAGAGTGCGATCGTAAGCCAAACAACAAAAATATGCAATTTTTTCAGTTTCTTCTGATAGAGGCCGAAGGCCGAACCATTTCTTTTGCAAATTAAACGGAAATAGGCACGTTGGGTCGGTAGTTCCTTTTCAAGTTGTTACTACACGTGGTTAAAAACAATGAATTTTAAATAAATGTATAAATTAACAATTCGAAAAGTTATCTATTATACATACATAATAAACACTTCAACGTATGGTATTATATTATGTAAATGTAAGGTTTTGGAAGAGAGGTATATCCTTATAAAAACTTTTTACAAAACTTTTTTGGTAAGGATACCGAGTAAGGGAGTTTTTCCTTACAAAAACTCAGTATATGCCTCTCTTCCAAAACCTTATATTTACATAATATAAAGGCAAATTAAATATTTAAATCTAATGCTTAAAACTTAAATTTGTTAGCAATTTCTAAAAAAAAAGACCAAATTTGAATTAAAACCAGATTGATGCAAAACAAGTAAATCTTACACGAGCCAACCAATTGGAAGAGAAAAGTATAATATATCATCGTTCTTAAGAAAACTAAAGTGCTACAATAAACCCTACTTATAATCTGTAAACATTGAATGTTTTACCTTTTAGCAGTGAGGCAGTGGAGGTGTTCCACACCTCCCGGTCTCTACAACTTTGGCTTATTGTGCTATTAGTACTTGAGTGTGACTTATTAAAGTTAAGATTAATTACTATTTCTAGAGATTTTTCTAGATCGGTTATGCTGATGTGTTCAATATATTACTAATAAAAAATAAACTGCACAAACCGGGGGGTCTGGGGGTGTGGAACACCCTCCAGTGCCTCACTGCTGAAAGGTAAAAGATGCAATGTTTACAGATTATGAGTAGCGTTTATTATAGCGCTTTGATTTTCTTGAGAACGATGACATATTATACTGGGAGGAATTTATAACCCCCCCCCCGATTCTTTGTCACTGCTTTATATTTTTTGTGCTAAAAACTTTCACCATTATAGCTTAATACCGATAACCATAAGTTTGCAAATTTATCTATCACAGTCTCAGTGTTCCTGGGGTGCTCCACACCCCAGACCCCCGGTCTCGACAACTTTGATTTATAATTTGGGCTAATTAGAATATTAGTTACTTGAGTGTAACTTGTTAAAGTTAGGATTAATTAGTATTTCTAGAGGTTTTTTCTAGATCGGTTATGCTGATGTGTTCAATGTATTACTAATAAAAATAAACTGTACAAACCAGGGGTCTGGGGGTGTGGAACACCCTCCAGTGCCTCACTGCTGAAAGGTAAAATATGCAATGTTTACAGATTATGAGTAGGGTTTATTATAGCGCTTTGGTTTTCTTGAGGACGATGACATAAATTATACTGGGGGGAATTAATAATCAATAATAAAATACCCTTCGCATATGTTTTATTTTTTTGTAATCTTACGCAATTCTATTAACAACTTACCAAATTTATGTTGTTAACCAAAATTATGTATTTCTGGATTAGATATAAATTTAATGAAAAGATTTAAAGTGATTATTAGAAGCGTTAAAAAATTAGCAGCATAACGTTACAATAACAGTAAAAATGCAATTCATAAAATTCTGATACACGAAGCTACATCAGTAATATCGCATGCAATATTACCTAACAGTTAACTCTTAGAAGAAGCTGCCAAAGCAAAGAATAAGTACCTCCGCTTATATAGTCGCAGTTTTCAAGAAAGTTTAGTCGAAAAGATTATAATCAAGCGGTTTTAAACAGACTTTGGTTAAGTTCAAATCCACTATTAAGTAGTTTAAGATCAAAGTCATCGAAGAACAGCAAACTGATTTTGCAACAAAACATTACAAATTTTTCACCAGAGGCATTATATTTATGTGCCTCCAACAGAAGAGAATAACTAAGAAAACGGAAAGAAAGAAGAATCATGTGATATTTTCTTACGTTTATTTTGCTATTGAATATTTGATTAAAAATAAATTAAATTTTATCAAAAATTGTTTTTAATATATTTAATTAAATTATAAAACTTAAAAAAAAACAACAATTATAAATTAAATGTAAAACCCTAATTTTATGTGCGCCATATTGAATCTACCATTTTTTTTGTCGATTAATATGGTTCTAAAGTTTTGACCAAGTTTTTGGGTAAAATACTCTACTGTGCTGCAAATAGAAGCCTAAAAAATAAACTAATTAATGTTTTAATAATATAAAAAAAATCACCTTATTGTTGGTTTTTGACGAAAATAAGAATATATTTTTTATCAAGAATATAGTATTTAAACATATTTACTGTAAATATGTTCAAATTTTGATTCTGCAAATCTGTTATCAGTAGTGCAACTTATCAGATAACATAGAATTTACGAGTTGTCCTTTGATATTTGAATTTTTCTATAAATTTTCATCAAGCTCGAGGAACAAATTAGTAAATTGCTCATATTTTACACTTTCATTGGATAAAGAATTAAACCTGTTTTCTTTTAAAAGTTTTTTCCCTATTTTAGAATTACCAATTATTCCGATGACAAATAAATTCTTTTAAAAATTCGCTTGATTAAATAAACAAAATAATAAATAATAAGCACCAGTGTGGCGTAAAGCGTAAACCGGCAGGCTAGAGAATGACTAGTCGCGGTTCAATTTCTGGTCGCGTCAAACACTGCTGTGATCAAAAACAAAAACAAAAAAATTAAAATGGTATCGTGTTTTGTGTTAGTTACATACATGGAATTGCCCTTTTTGTTGGATGCAAAGATTTACACTTTAATGAGTCCAATTTAAGTTTTTATCAAAATTGGTTTTTTGTAAATTTTGCATTAAACAGTGAATTCTTTCCAATTTTTGGCTTTTGACTTTCAAAAACTGAAAATCAAATCAATGAAATATACATACGTTTAAAAAGTTATTTACCTGTTGTGTCACATTTAACTCTTGATTTTGTGATTTTAAATTGGCGTAATAATTATTTTTAAAATTGACTAACTCGCTGGTTGTTAAATCAATTTACTTTATCAATTCCGAGTTTCTCTTGATTTCCTGATCCACAAGGTCGTTCTGTTTAACAGTTTTACTTACAGTATAAATACACGTTTACGCACTTTAATTTTCTTTCTTTCATAAGATTTTCTCGTTTAACTTTTTTAAATCTTGTATGATCGAAGAATAGGATTTTTCAAAATGGAACTTCTTCCTTGTACTCGTACTCGAAAACTTTTGCCATTATCATTAATCATTATTATTGATAAAATAAATATAATCATTAATTGCGCTTTCTAAACATTTTCTCTCCTTGCAAAGAGGCTCGGTCTCCATTTTCATTAAAATTAACGCACTAAACACAGAAATTAATTTCTGAAACTGAAGAATTTTTGATTAAAGAATTTGTCGATTATTCATGAAAACACTTGAATGAATAACCATAAGACTGAAAATGTGGCTGAAATCACAAAAATATGAAGAAGCAGTCAATACAAAAAATATTTTTTTTTAATTTGTATATTTACTCGTGTTTAACTAACTCAAGTTCCCAATATCATTAAAATATAAATAAATAAGGTACCACAATTCAAGAGTTAACTCAAAAACAATTTGACATCAAAATTACAATCAATCACAACAAATGTAACATGTAAGATTCAGAATTGCCAAAATTTTGTTACTGAAGGGTAAAACCGTCGCCTTCAAAATTAGAGCTGTATAAAATACTAATTTTGTTCTTTTCAATTTAAAAACTTGACTTAGTTTTTATATCAAAACTGTATCATTACCGTGGTATTCTGTTAGGATATAGATTCCACTGCAGTTTAAACCAGATTTAGACCAGAAAAATCCGCCTATAATTTTGTGTTATTGCAAACGGTGGAAATCATCAACCCAGAGAAACCGAGAGTTAGACTTTTTCCTGATTTGGGCCGGGTACTGCAGTGTCAGTAGTTGCTTTTGCTAACAGTTAGGCCAATCACCGTTGCACATTATAATTATTAATAATTTGCAATTCCTTTATTAATCAAATGATAAATTGAAGATGTGTCGTGTATTTTAAAGAACTGAAGTTAGGGAGCGAAGATGTTAATTTGATAGTAAAATTTTAGAAAACGGAAGCTTGGTTGAGGAAAATCAAGATAACTAAATTTTAATTAATTATGGAAAAATTTTCTTCTAGAAAGAGTAACGATTGGATATTATGTTGTATCTATAATAGTGTAATTGTCCAGTTCACGCAATGGATGATTTATTTTTCTACTTTATGGACTAAAAACCATCTCCTTCATAAATTATTACATATTAAAAATTTTAAAAATAAATTAGTATTTACTGTTCAACAATTGAAGAAAAAGTGGGATTTAGAAAGTGGAGCTCACGAACCATTTTGGCAAAAAACAAAATATAGTAGCGCATCACATTAAATCAGTAACCTTTTAAAACTTACAATAATTTTAAAACAATGATTTTAAAAATTTTAATTTTGATAATATTTTTAATGACTTACATTAATTTATATGAATTTGGGGACACATTTATTCATAATATTTTTAGAGAAAATCTATGTTTTGTCAGGATTTGATTATAAAGATTATATTCTCTCATACTTAAATTTTCTGATCTTGATTATTTTGATACGATTTTTGAGTGTTAAATTCATCTGAACATGATTTTGCATAAATGAAGAAAAGGGGTTTTAATTTTCTTTTTTATAGAATCTCATGCAAGTTTTAAACAGCTAGGCTGTCGTTAGAAAAGGTAGTGTCAGTTTATGATTCAATTTTTCCAAAGCATCTTTTAAAAAAATGTTGAATCATAGCAATATATTACAAAATATATTTTTAACCTTCAGTGCCTTCTTAAAATAATTGCACAGAGTGTAAAAATAAAATTGGTACACTAATCATTGAGGAAATAACAATTTTTGCTTGAAAGTTGCATGCGTATGTCAACCAATTGTATTGCATTATTTCACTTATTTTAAACAAATCAAGTTTTGCAATCAATAAGCAATCAAGCATACTTTGTAAACTGGTAAAATGCTATTCTAAATTTGAGTTATCTATCTAAAAATCTAGATAAATTTGTTTGATGTTTTAATGAACCCCCTTTTGTCATTATATTTACTCTTCCTAATAAATTGTTAGCGAAATCAAAGAGATCGAAAATATTTAAGTTTTTAAAAAACAAATTAAAGTAAAATTTAATTATCATATGGGCTTTCCTATTGGAAATACGATCAAATGAAATTAAATTTTATAAAGCGTCCGAAGATGCATTCGGAGCCGTTTGAAATATTGAAATTGGTTGATATATAAGAATTTTGCAATCGACAGAGAAATTTTCCAATGTTCTGCACTATAATAAAATTTTGTGGTTGAATCAAGGTTGTGAGTAGAGTTTTTAGTGGCCTATCTTTTCGAATCCTTGATTTGTTTTCTAAAAGCGTCAATTTTGAAAATCACAAATTTTTCAAAACTTTTAATTAAAATTCGACCTCTTTTAGGTTGAAAGTTACAAAATGAATTTTTAGTAGATTGAAATAGTTTTTAGAAAAATATTATGGAACGTAAAGGCGATGTGGAGCCGAACTGCTTCGCATAGCTACCCAGTAGTTATATGCTGAAATTGAAAATTATGGAAATCGTCTATTATTGGATATTTATGAATCAAATGGTTTGCAATTAAAAATCCAACAAACGAACGAAACGAAAGAGTTGATTTTCAATAAATTTGTAGATTACAACTTATAACTTTGTTAATGTTATATCCGATAATCGCACATCTTGTTCACGATCACCACGAATGATTTCGGCTACAAGAAATACGTTATGAAGTTTTAAGATCACCAATCAGCATCACATTACACTTTTGTCGATAATCGAAAAAAAATTTGTCTTAGCCACTACCTACGTTTTTTGATTGACGACAAGATTGATTTACGAGGGATTTCTATAATATTATTAATAATTATAATTTATCGCAGTTGACAGTTAAAAGAGCAACAACGAAGATATATCCTATGACAATCAATACATACAGACAATCAGACTCGGTTTATGAATGATAGCATTATTCTTTTTCATGTTTATAAATTATTGAACAACATACAATAATCCAATCAATTGGAAAAAAGTTTCAAACTAAAGTTGCTCTAATAAAAGTGCGATGTACTTGAAATGAAAAATTTTAAATTTTGAAGCAAATTTTTTAAACTTTTCTACTTTGTTTTGTAAAACTCGAAAAGTGAAGAAAAATAGTGGCACATGAGAATGAGTCATATGAGGTCACTAATCCGGACGTCGCTAAGTGTTGTTTCTTTTCGCTTAACATTTCCTTATTTTTATTTCTTTCCTAAAAAGTAGAATTCTAAGCGATGATTAAAATGATAACTATAAAGCAAAAAAGTTCAGAAGTTACTCCTAATATATGGACCGTTGTTGAAACTTTGAGGTATTTATTTACAGATTCATGGCAACTTTCACTGAAAATATTAAATAAATAGCTGCATAATACCTAATCTGCATAAATCGATTAATTTGACGTAATTCTTTCATTTTTTTTACTTACCGTGGATTATAAGTTATTAAATTCCAAGTACAAATAAAGAAAAAATAATAAGTTCCGCCTGTGAATTTATTTACATATTTAAAGAAAAATGTTAACGCCGAAAAACTCTTTCGGAAAGGAAATGTTGTTACACGATCCATCATTTGTAAAATATGTCTAAAAATAAATTCAAATAATTTTTTTTTTATTTCATTACTTAATGTGTGTGATCTGAAGAAGTAAAATAAAATGTTTCCTATCTTAAATTTAGTTTAAAACTATAATCGTTACATTGTAAGGTAACGATTACGTTATTGCTTAGCGAGGTTTGAGTAAAATTTACAGTAAAGGCAATCAAGAAAAAGCTTGTAACTGTAAGAAAATACGAAATGTGAACAAAATTTAGTAAATATCAATAATTGGTTTACTTTCCTAATAGTTTTGTAAGTTTGACAACTAAACCAATTTTCTAAGTAAATGTTAAAAAATAATCAGAAAAATAATACGAATTACACGCAATATGAATAAATTTAAATAAATATTTTGAAAAGAACTATTTACAAAGGATTTGCATTAATTTTAGCAGATTATCTTCACTTAACAATTTCTACATGCCATCTTATATTATACATCCCAGTTACATAGTACATAACTCATCCAATCACGTGAATAAAATACAGGGTGCGTTGTTTTAAGTGCGGCAGTATTTTTGTTTTATTATTATGAGAAGTAATAATAATATAATTATTAATAAAATTTTGCATAGTTTCAGAATTTTAATTTTAATTAAACTAAAAACCAAATTTTCTAATTAGTTATTTGGTATTGTAAGTCGGAGCGTAGCAAATAACTTTCTTTGAACATGTTAAGGATCGGGTTTCTTGTTTATATTGAGGCATTTAACTTTTATACTTCCTAATAAGTTGAAATAGAAAATCTTTTATATATTTTCAAAACAGTTTTTTTATTATGAAAATAAAACGGTTTTAACATATTTTAATTAATTTTCACGTCATAACATCAAGATATGTTTTTTACCGAGAGATTTTTTCAGAGATATTTATCCTTATCTTCAGTTTATTATTCAAAAACAAAAAGCGATGATAGCTAATTTAATCGTTCAGAAATTAAAATTGAAGAAATGAAAAAATATTTAATTAAAAATGCGAAAATTGACAATTAATGAACCTTAATTTACAATGACTTTTTTAATAACCTGTTAATTTTTAAAATTTTAATTTAATAAAGTTTAGTCAAACCTTCTGTACCGAATAGTTTCTGAAAACTGATATTTCTGCTCTCATTTTAAACAAATATTATTTTTTTATTAATTTAATGCATTTTATTGAACATTTTATATTAAATAAAATTGTATGAAATGCAAGTAGGTACTTTAGCGTACAATATTATACAAATCAATATTATCCAATATCATGTATCTAATGTAAGTAAAATGCATTCTGAAATTACATTTTCTGCCATTTTAATATGGAATTGAATCAGCAGTAGATATACTCTATTTTAATATAAATTCACCATTTTAGGATTTCTATAAAAACACACATGGACCATTAACTTTACCACGCTTTGAGACATTGTTGTTTTATGGTATTTTATTTCAACAATGTAAGAATGTTTTGGACAACGGGCTAGTCATTTCAATAGTTTTATCAAAACAACTTCCAAGTTTTTATGACTTTTAAATTAAAATGTCAATTTTATATCCCATCAAAAGTAAATAATTACTTGCATAATGCAACTTGTAAAAACAATTCATCGTCAGGTTTATGCTCATTCATTTTATCTCAAGTAAACTGGAAGCACCTCGAACTCGCTTTATTCCACCAACATTTCAAATTTGCAATAAAAATATGAAGCTCTAAGTAAATTCAAAACGAAACTACTCGTACTTAAATCAAATGCTAAAATATTTGAATTTTAATTTGATATTTAAATTTTAAACTTAAAAAAAGAACTAAAAAATAAACGTGCAAAAATAATTATTTTAAATAAAATTTTTCCGCTCATTGCTTACTGAAGGAATAATTATAGTTAACTAGGATAAAATAATTTTAGGAATCTTTATTTTCACAGTCGAGACTTTAATATAATAACTACGATTTATAAAAAAGAACTAGGTTTTGCAACCTTCACCGACATACAATTTTTCAACTGACTGCTAATGGTGACATTCTGTTTTTAAGGAAAGGAATAAAGAAAATAAACATTAAGTTATCGATTTAAAGTGCAAATTAAATCAGGCCCAAGGCGAGATATTGTTATGAAAACTATATTAATTCTTTCGGATTTCTGCTCAAAATTTTTTAATTCTCTAATTTCCATTGCATAGAAAATTTTAGGTTAATATGGTGAAATTCATAAAAAAAATGTTTTCTTCAGACTTAGTCACTATTAATTATGCGTTACGTGTATGTAAAATTTAACCTCTTATTAATTAGGGCAAAACATAATCATTTTCAGTAAACTTTTAATTTTAATTTTGTTTTTTTTTGTACAAGAAAATTTGGAGGCATATTGTCTGCTAAGCCATAACCGATTTTTTCAAATAAATAAGAGACCTTAAAATTCAATAAGGACGAACTAAGGATAGAAGCATTTTTGCTATCAAACAAAATTGCTGGAATTTGTGTTATCATTATTTCTCGATAAAAACATGCAAATTTTCAAGCTCCTGAAACACTATTTCGGTGCTTTGCTGATCGATGGTTGAGGAATGGAAGCTTAATTTTACTTCATTTGGCAAGTGATTTCTAGTTTTTTGTATATTTCAACCGACCCGCAGGAAGTGTACACACTTGGATTATAGAGAAGGTATTTAGACCCTGAATATCTCAAAAATGTTGCCAGTTCCTTGTGAGGAAGATACATTTTAATTTTCAGTCTATACAATCGTTCAGCCAATAAATTAAATTGGAAATTCATAAAATCTGTTGATAATATTATTATAAAAATTTTGATGGGGTATCACTTCGACCTTTAACATTCCATAAATTTCATGAATGAAAAAGACATTACTATGACTTCCTTTAATAAACTTAAGTGACTTCATAAGGATCTCCAAAGTTTAGCAACACTTTATAAAGACTTCATTACAAAGAACAAAACAAATCTTGTTCTATTCGAAAGACTTCATCCTAGTCGAAAAATTTAGAAAGACTTAGTTCTAGGTTTTATAAGATACAGTTAATGGCGACCATCATAGAACACGGTAATTTAATTTATCATCATTTTTCAATAAGAAATTTAATTGTGTACAAAATTGTTTTTATGTGATTTCGTTGTATTCCTTACTGTTTTTGCAGAGTTTCCAATGTAAAGTCGCACCGTATCGGTTTTATGTGTTTTAAAAGCTTTAAATAATATTCTAAATTTAGATTTAATCAAATTTCACAAAAACAGTAGGATAATTTAGACTTTCATCTGAGCAATCAAATACTCTATTATTGATCTATGATCGCGAATCGAAAATAAAAACTAAAAATCACATTAATCTGTATGCGTGAATACGAAAATTCTAGTACTTTTCAATTTTACAACAAACAGAAAATAGACATTATAATATGAATGTCTATTTTGCCCCTGACTTTTATTATTGCAATAAAAACCACAGTAAAAAAGTATTTACATACAATAAATCAATACTGGATTTTAGATGTAATAAATCTGTAAGTTCGCAGTTTATGCATTAAAACTTGATGACAATATTCTATATAACAATAATTATTGTGTTTAGATAGTTTACTTTTAAAATTTATTTAATCTAGAATATTACAAGAAGTGAAAATTTAAAATGAAAATAAATTCATAATTAATATTTCAATGATCAAAACATAATGTAGTTTCGCAAACAGGAATATCACAGAAACATGGACACAGTTCTTTTTCTCTATTAGAAAAAGATTTAACATTAAGACCCACGTCTGCTTATACCTTGTTCTATCTACTTTAGTAGCTTTCTTTTCGTAACCTCCTTCATCTGATTGGCCTTGAATTATTGGAGATTCTATTAAGAAAGCCATTGTGACATAGCGCACCCGTATTGAAAGAGACTCCAAGAAACTAGTTTCACATGAAATCCAAACCACAGCACAGAAAAGTAACCCTTTTCCAGTTTGAGATTTAAATTTCGGTATCTTACAGTTACTCCCGAGTTTTCCATTACCTAAAATTTAAATCTAAAATCCTCCTAAAATAAAAACCATTATCTAAAATTTAACCATTTCAATTGGTTCAAATAATAAATCAAGATTGATTGGTTGGATAAATCAAGATGACATTGATTGGTTGAATTTTAAATTCTATAATTTTCACTATATCTTAAACTATGTTTATATAAACAAAAAACCATAGCAGCAAACGCACATTGAAAAAATTTCGTTCTTACCAGTTAGAATATCGTTCTTGAAATTGACCCAAGCATTCAACGCTCTCAAATTGAATCAAAATTTAAGAATGTGGTACTTAACAATCATTGCAGAAAGCAATCAGTTTTGATATCCTAAGTTAAGAATGCTTTGATTGAATTTAAGAACGTTTCCATATAGGGTCCTGAAAAGGGCATTATCATAAGAATGAGAGAAAAGACGAACGGCAAAAAATAAGTGCATTATTACCTTCTCTTAATTAGGGCATTAGGGTCTCCATAACTATAAGTTATTAACAAAATAAAAACCCTGCTTGACCTGTAATGCACATCAGTTTTTTTATTGAATGCAATCATTGATTACAAATTTGAAATAAACACGTAATCGTGGAGAAAATTTTGTTCCATAATACTATACATAATTCAGGGGCTTAGTGCAAACAGGTTAACAGAACTTTTTGCATCCCTTATAGACCATTCTTCAATGCAACTACTCTTTTGAGAATAAATTATGACTCAATATTTATCTTAAAGTGGATCATCTTTTTCAAATTTATAATCAATTTCATTTCCAACAGGCGGCATGCCCAACAACAGCTAATATTCCATATTATTATTTAAAGTATTAGATTTAATCAATAGAATATAGCCATCCTTTCGGATTTACAGAATCCATTTGTTGAGGCAAATCAATCCTCACATATATGTACATCCTGGTGTTTTCCTGCTTCACGTATAACTTTTCTCCATTCTGCTCATTTCATCACTTTCCGGTTCCATTTTCGTATCTCCATCTTTCTTGGGTCTTCTTCTACTCCGTCTGTGTCTCTTCTCATTGGATTCTATTCCATTATTGTTCTTATTACCTCCTCATTACTTGATCTCATTACATGTTCCCACCATCTTATTCTTTGGACCTTGATATATTTTATAATGTCTTTGCCGTTCATTGCTTCGAGAATTTCGGCATTTGTTCTAATTCGACACACTGAATTATCTCGTTTATAACCCCATATTGTTCTTCTTCCTCTTGCACACATGGAATTCATCTTCTTCTTTTTTAGTCACACATACAGAATATCTCATATACTTAAGATAAACCCTTAGGACCTACATATTTTAACATGGAATTCAAACCATGGCATACATAATTATCCCAAAACGACCAGGATTCGAACCCGAAATCTTCAAATTCAAAGTCCGAAACTTTTACCACCAGAGAAAACCACCTGCACGATATTAATACTACGTAATGGTACCATCAATGGCATAAGTAGGTACAGATTATATTAGATCAAAAATTAATAGCTTAAATAAATAATAAAACAAAATTATCCGTGAGATTTTAGCAATATGGTTATTAAACGTCTGATGACAGCAGTAACCATTGCTGAAAGCTTACAAATAATGTTTCGTTTTATTGTTCATTTAACTTTCTAATTTTAAAAAATTTGAATCAAATACTAATTTCAAAGGTTAATAATATATATAATTTTGATAATGATATTATGATATTAGATAATGATATTATTATTGGGTAATTTTTCTAAAGCAATATTTTCTATTCTAGAAAATACGTATGCTTATTTAACTCCGGATTTATGGTGAAAATCTCTTCTTTTTGAAGATTTATTGAAAATACTATGATACTCGGCTAAAAAATGTTTCTTATTATTGTGATATTTTTTTTACAAAAATAAAATTTCATTTTAAATATTGCGTTTTGTTTTGAGTTCAGCCTTTAGATTTTCAGATTTTTAAGGTTAAACCATCTAGTTATTGTGTTTAAATACACAATAAAAGTGAACAATAAATCGTAGAACTCAGTGAAATACTCAGAAGAGGCTGTGAAAAGTTAAAAAGTTGTTACATTGATTATTGTTAGCAGTGAGCACTAAACAATTTCTACAAAGCAGTTCTGTATGGTACAACTCAAAAGAATAAAAAAATAGTCTCATGTTTTAATAAAAAAAAGTATTAAAGAGCTAAATCGGAAAATTAACAACAAAGGTAAAAGGTAGGAAATTTAGCGCGAGCTTATGTTTTAAGCACCCAAACTTCAACCTTTTTAAATTTAGAAGGAACATCGCAATAGGTACAAAAGAAAATAATATTATATTTTTCGAGGGTTAACCGCTGGTGAAGTTTTTGTACACATCTAATGAAGTACATGAAGTACTGGGGAGGGGGGGGGGTGTAGAACACCTTCCAGTGCACAAATTTTGGAATGAAGAACATTGCAGTACATGCAGAACCCCAGACCGAGTAGTTTACTTTTTATCAGAAGTAAACTGAAGATTTCCGTTGCAGAAGCACTGGAGGTGTTCCACACCCCAGACCCCCAGTTTAAATAATTTATTTTTTATTAAAAGTGAATTAAATATTTAATGTGTTTAATTCGTAATCTGACAATTATGAACTACCTAATTATAAATTCCGTACTCCTGGGAGGTAGATCTCTGCAACAGGAGAGTTCAGTTTACTTCTGATAAAAATAATCTACTTGATCCGGGGGCTGGGGGAGGTGAAACACCCTTTAGTACCTCTGCAACGGAGATCTTTAGTTTACTTCTGATAAAAATAATCTACTCAATCCGGGGGTCTGGGGGTGTGGAACACCCTCCAGTGCCTAAATTTTGGTATTTCTGTAAGTCTCAGAAATTGAAAGTCTCTGATACTGAAAGTATCGATTAATTACTGCTGAACTCTAGGAAGGACAAAGAAGTATGGAGAATTATGATGAAGTACGTGAAGTGTGAAGTTAATTGTACACGATTTCCTTTAGCGGTTGACCCTTGTATTTTTATTAGAGCTATGTCTCTAAACAGTCAAACCTGTTTTTACGCGACTTTTTTATATACTTTTTTTTATGACGGTTTTTTTCCGTGCAAAGTGCGGTATACGTGTGAGCTATAAACAAGTCCGAAGTAGCTTCTTTAAGTAACAAAAGTAATTTTGAATTAGTTTTCTACAACAATAATCAAAAAAGTAAATAAAACATTTAAAAATGAGTTTAAAATATTTTATGTAAATGCCGTGTAAATTAAATTTTACATTGGTTGCACATTCTTTGAATAAATATATATATTTTTTTAATTTAACGAGAGAAAAATTATTTTTGTCAATATAATATACAATTTAAAAAGAATCCAAGAAATAATCCACCTGATATTACATCACATGACTAAGAATTTTACTACGTGTACATATTGCATTACCTATCATCACATTACATAGTTTATAATCGTCCTGTATTTTCACCGTTATGCTGAATTTTGAAATCAAATTTCAAGGTTATTTCAAATATTTTCGATTTTGGAATGCGTTTATGCGGTTCTATTTATCGCATAAGAAAACTGCTTTTTAAATGTGTTGTAAACAATATAGATTTTAGCCACTTAGGAAGTTTCAGGATATATTTTTTTGTCGTTGCATTTATGCGGTCTATGGCACAAAAACAGGTTTGACTGTATATCATTCTAATTTCTTAAATACAAATATTTGAAAATCATTATTTTTTTGGAAAATTTAAATAAATTTGCAATATTTCTAGTTTTTAGCAAAAATTGATGAGAGTCGATCAATTCTAATTGTAATTTTCACAATTTTTTTTGTAAATTATGATGTACATATTTCGGGCTTCCTTATGCAAGGATATAATCAAAGTCGTTTACCCGTTCCCTCAAGAAAGCACTCTAGCAATTAATACCTCAAAAATGTTGCCAGCACTTTGTGAAAGGACCATCGTCTTTACGTGCCTTTCGAAGCACAGAGACGACCCGGATTGTGAAAGATAATAATGCTAAATTAGGCATAAAAAAATTAAAATTTGCAAACGGTTCACAAATTTTGGGTAAAAAACAACATTAAAGACATGCTATCACTTCATTAGTGCCCTCATTCCCCTTTGTAGTCACCCGCCAGAATTAGGTGATCTCATATAAAAGCGAAACTTTTAAGAATAAACAAATAGGGTATTTCTGTTGGGTAGGTGTAAACTCCGCTAATTCGGCAGGTAGAAGACGAAAATTGTAAACTTACTCGTAGCAAAAAAATGTTTTTGTGCGAATCCAAGATATGTTGTGGTTGCGTTAGTCAAAACGGCCCGTAGCGACCGGAACGAAGTGGACCGCAGCGCGGGATGCTTATATTATTGGGAAATGCTTGATGCTGTTTTTAGTGGTAGTGGTGGCAATCCTGAACACACGGATTTGCCTGCCCTCCGATTCTCCCCAGATTAGTTAGTACTGACGATTTCTTAAGTTTTGACATTAAACTTTAGAAGGGAATAAAATGAAACCTAAAGAGTATAAAAATTGAAAAATCATATGTTATATATTTAAAATTATTAAAAATTAATGTAATAGTTATTTGTTCATTCTCAAGTATCAATTAATGATCTCAACAGGTGAATTAAGAATCTCCGAAAAGCAAGCACATACGGAAATACATAGTCCTGATTAACCGTTTGATAACAACTATAACATATTAAGTTAGATATGAACTTTCTGAAAAGTACAGAATTTTCGATTGTATTATATACAAGAAATAATAACAAAAATTGAAATGGTAAGAGTAAACTGGAGCGGCCCGCTAAGTGGTCCTACTTCGTGGTAACTATATATGTAGTATGTGATTAATGTTTTAAAAATTTTACAAATGGGATTGTCTTTTGTCATGATATATGCTTTGCACTAGTACGTAAGTTCTCGGTTATACTTTTAAAATTTTTAAACGTTACTACGATTTGAGCGATTTATTGTTGGCATATTAATTTATGATTAAAGAAATCGGTTGTAGTGGCCCAGATCGAATAGCAAATACTATCTGCATTGTTTATGGGCAACACAATAATATAAAATGAAATTCATAGGGGACAGGTATACCTACAAAAGCTTTAAGAAATTTTTTTAAATAATCTTGTTACAAATACTTTGTTGTTAACTTCTGTGGCAAAGGTGTTTTTCAAGTTACATCAGTTTGAGTGGGTTAATCGATACCATTTCTCATGCGACTCTATTTAAACTTGGCACAATTTTTGATATATAGAAAATATTTTGCGGTAAGTTCGAGTTAAAAAAAATTAATAAGAATTAACTAAATACTTAGAAAACTTTTCATTCTAAATGCTGCAAAAATGGCGAGGAATACGAGAATAGCTGTTTACCTATAATTATAGAGAAGTGGGAAAAGAGACAAATTACTGAACGATTGGACAGATTGAAGCACGAGCCGTCGATTTTTTTATTTTTAAGTTTTCAAATTCAATATCTTCGACATTTTGTAGTTCTTTGCGACTTGGAACGTTTTCCACATCTAAACGTGTTGAAAATAAATATATGTTTTAATAATTTTAAGTTTAATGACTTATTAATTGGTATATTTTGGAAAATTTTAGTTTAAGACATTGTTATACAACCATGTTTTGATTTATGGAATCTCGTCAGTTAATTTATATCTAATTCCAATTAAATATTTGCAGAAAAATTTCACACTGCCACTTACACACTCCAGGAAAATATTTTTATACGGAATAATTTAATTTCTAAATATTTTTTGTGTCACAATCACAAAAAAAACACAATTTAATTTTATCTCTTCGTTTAAATATTTTCTAAATATTTGGCAATCGATTGCCTGCAGTATGCAATCGTAATAGCACCAACTTTATAGATTTTTGTAGAAAACGTAGTTTTGATTTTATCTAAACCAATAAAAACAAATTGCTGCACAATTGCATTACAAACGAGTTAACTACAAGTTTACATCGAATGTATATATGTATATTGTTAAATATTATATTGAGCTAAATAACCCCAAGTCCATAGTTCTTTAAAATAAGTCGGGGTGAAAAATACTTTAAACAAATTTATTATATCTCTTCGACTACTATATCGTTTAGTACTATTATAAATCAAAAGAACTATTCGAGATGCAGTTCTCTCACATTCACCATTTCATAAATCACGCAAGCCCGATTTTTGATTATTTAGTAGTTTTACAAGAGTTTATTTGCATTTTAGTAGATAATAAATGTTTAATGTGTACTTAATACCCATTGCTTTTATGCTCAATATTGGATAATCAATAAAATAATTTTTATTGGCTGCGGCGACGTTTCTACCGTAATAATTGAGATTACCACAAACAATAAATAATGAAAATAAACGCCACCGCGTATTATAAATTCAAAAATTTCTAAATATCTTATAAATGTGTCGATCGCACGTACTCAAAAAATGATTTTGGTTGTAAAATCAAATTTGATTTGAACCAATAATTTGAAGTTATAAAACTGTGTAATTTATGGCTGTTAATTTTATTTTAGGTTTCACAATAAATGGAAATCGTTTCCTAGATTTTCGGATCACAACAGAACCAGGTCAGCTAATGCAAGAATTACGAATACGATCCGCTACGCTTTGGCTAAAAGCTGATCTTAGGAAACGGCCCATTACAACTTGTCAGCAGTATCTGTGGGCATTTAGGGTTAGAGACAATCCAAGTTATTCAAATAAGTTAAGGATAGAAGAGGTGAGTGTTTAATAATAATAATTTTATTTTTGCAAATGAAAAATGATAATCGTAGATGTTAAGTTGATATTTATCAGATTATATAGCTGTACATACTTAATGGGTCAACAATATTTTCAGATTTGAATCTATTAATTAAGAATTGCATTGTAATGTGGAAGACTCATTAAAATTAAATCACAATTCAAAATTCCAGAAAGTATATCACAGGTCATTATGTATATTAAATACGCTGAGTAGGGGACCACAGGAATCCCAACTGTCAGTCCTGATGAATGGCGAGTGGGATGAATTACTCTACAAGATAATACCATAAAATAGTTTAAACTAAAACTTGGCGTAGTATAATATAAAGTCACAAACACCTCCGCTTGTACAGACTTCGGCTTTACCGCAGCGGAAGGGGTGGCTGGCCTTTACTAATTACGAGTGCGTCGGATCCATGTTTCTAAATGTTAAAAATTGTGATGATTTTTAAATGATAGGTCGCCACTGTTATCTTATCAACCCAAGCAAATAAAATTTACAGAATACTAGCTGTAATAAATCAAAACTAGAACATTAAAATCAAATTGTAAATAAAACCAAATACCAAATTATTAAAATTTTATAATAGTGCACTGATGTGAATTATAAAAAAATAATTATAAACTTAACTGCCAAAAAAGAGTATTATTACTTTACAATAAAGTTGGTTAATTGATAGCAAAACTTACAACTTTGAAGATTAAATAAACAAAAAGTACCGTAAATAAAAATGCGATAAAATCCGCACTTTCAATAAACATTAAAACGAATAAATAGTAAGTATTTTTAAATTAATCTATCTATTAAGTAAATTAACGAAGTAACCAATCAGACAGCAGCAAAACAACACAATCAGAAATATGATTGGCTACTTTGTTAATTTATCTTATAGATAGATTATCTAAGAGATATCTCTAAGTGAGAAATCGGGCATAACCAATCAGACAGCAGCAAAACAAAACAATCAGAAATATGATTGGCTACTTTGTTGCTATTTATCTAAGTCATATCTCTAAGTGAGAAATCGGGCATAACCAATCAGACACCAGCAAAACAAAACAATCAGAAATATGATTCGCTACTTCGTTAATTTATCTTATATATAGATTATTTAAGAGATATCTCTAAGTGAGAAATCGGGCATAACCAATCAGACACCAGCAAAACAAAACAATCAGAAATATGATTGGCTACTTTGTTAATTTATCTTATATATAGATTATTTAAGAGATATCTCTAAGTGAGAAATCGGGCATAACCAATCAGACACCAGCAAAACAAAACAATCAGAAATATGATTGGCTACTTTGTTAATTTATCTTATATATAGATTATTTAAGAGATATCTCTAAGTGAGAAATCGGGCATAACCAATCAGACACCAGCAAAACAAAACAATCAGAAATATGATTGGCTACTTCGTTAATTTATCTTATAGATAGATTTATCTAAGAGATATCTCTAAGTGAGAAGTCGGGCATAACCAATCAGACAGCAACAAAACAAAACAATCAGAAATATGATTGGCTACTTTCTTAATTTATCTTATAGATAGATTATCTACGAGATATCTCTAAGTGAATAAATCGGGCATAAGTTGACTTTACAAATTCATAAACGTAATGTAGATCACTTTATTAAATTTTCGTAATTTCTCTGGTGAGATATGATCTTTGATTGAAATTAAAACCTTCAATAGAAAAAACCAACCACTGGGACTCGGGATTGATAACACCCAGAGGCAGGCAGTTGTACCAATTCCTGAAAAGTTGTAGTTTACTACCGCTATCATCAGGTGAACCCACCTACTGGCCTACTGACCAAAATAAAATCCCTGATGTACTCGACTTTTGCGTTTCTAGAGGTATCTCCCACAATTACTTTAAAATTGAAACATTCTTTGATCTCCTCTACTATAATAATTACTTTCGATTTTCGTGTTTTCAAAATAATAAACCACCCATTTAACAAAAATATAAACTGAAAGAATTCAAAAACAGTCTCTCCTGCAATCTAAATCTTAACATGTCATTAAAAACAGAGAAAGAAATAGACAAAGCAGCAGAACACTTCACAGTGATAATACCATAAGCCTCACGGAATGCTACTCCATCTATGTCAATCATCGATAAAGCAGGTTATTGTTTCCTCAGACATAAAAATGAAAATAGTAAAAAGCAAAAACTAAGAAAACGCTGGCAATCAACTCATGCTTCAAGTGACAAAGCTAACGAAACAACTAAATTTATAATTATTTATAATTTATTAATTAATTAATTAACGGATGTACCATTTGAAATATTTACAAAAAAAAAATAACAATAAACATATTGTTCATTTCATAACAATTTTAAAAAATTACATAAAATATATTATTATAAATTTGACTCCGAATGAAGGAACTCATAGACATTATTGCACGAAAGAAACTCCTAGACGACTACAGAAATCAAGGAGTAAAAAACTTTTTAAAAAACCTTACTGCTGATCTAGTAACTGATTACTCTTTGTGGAAAGTCACTAAAAAAATTAAAAAACACAAAAACAACCCATTAAAACCAATGATGGAAACTAGGCTCGAAATAATGTGGAAAAAGGCAAAACCTTTGCAGAACACGTTTTTAAAGTTTTCCACCTTATCCAAGATAAATCCCTACTGGAGAAGAATACCATGTTAAAACCCCTATTTTAGATTTGCCAATTAGAAACTACAAGATAAATAAAATAAAAAATGTTATCTGTAAAAAGATTAACCCAAAGAAGGCTCTTGGTTATGATTTAATAACGGGAAAGTTCTACAAAACGCTAAACAAAATATTTTATATTTAATTATATTTATAATATAATATAATTTCACAAGTTAATAAACATTTACAATTAGTTCTACAAAACCTACCAGAAATTGATTTCCAGTTGCTTAGAATAATTTTTAATGCAATCTCCATCTCAGTGGAAGGTGGCGCAAGTAATAATGATCCAGAAGTCAGGAAAAGATCCAACTATGGCATTTTAGTTTGTTACCTATACTCTCTAAAACATTTGAGAAACTATTTCTTGAAAGACTGAAACCGTTTCTTCTAAAAGGAAACCTAATCCCAGGCCACCAATTTGGTTTTAGGCAGGGATATGGAACGACAGAACAAGTTCACCAAGTTGTGAGAAAGTTAGAACGGATCTGGAATGCAGGAGATACTGCTCTGCTGCATTTCTAGGTATATCATTCGACAGAGTGTGGCATGAAGGACTGAAATATAAAATCAAAAAGCACCTCCCCATCCTTGTAGTCGCCTGTTAGAATCATATCTAACTAAGAGATATTTTCTAGTCAAACTTGGAGAAGTTCATACTAACTTAGAAACCATACTATCGGGAGTGCTTCAGGGTGGCGTTCTTGGTCCTACCCTATATCATTTAATCGCAGTAGACCTGCCAGAAGCTAAGAACACAGTATCGGCCACGTTTTCAGATGATACGGCTGTAATGACATCTAGCGATGATCCAAATCTTACTTCTCGATTCTCGGAAGACACCTAAACAAAATCGAGAATTGCCTCAAGACTTGGCGTATTACAGCCAACACGGCAAAGTCGGTAATTGTTTTTTCGGTTAAAAATCCTTTGCCTAAATTTATGAAAGCTATGAAATTTAATTCAAAAATAAATTTGATGTTTTCTTGATGATTTTAAAAGCAAATGTTAACTATGAAAGATACAAGCAGTCCGTTAAAAATATGAAAATTTTTTTGGAAAGTTTGAACATGCAGAACACCACGATTCTTCACTTTTAAAAAATTTAGTACATCAATGCGATATTACCACAAAACAAGAAAAAATATTGGAAATCTCTAAGATTGTCGTGCAGTGCAGATTTGCAGAAAGGAATAATTATGGTGATAAGCATGGATTAATTTAAATTGGGATTATTTACGTCAGAATTGGTAGTTTTTATCGAAACTGTCGTGTCATTGGGGAAAAATCAAAAGTTGTAATTTTCGACAGGAAGAAAGGAGACTGCAAGAAGCAGCTACCACAAATTTTTCATATATAATCGCGAAGAGGAAAAATTAACGATTTGGCTCGACAATTATTCTGGTTATTTTTATATTTATTTGGTTTTCATAACCATGGTTTCCATTAATGAAATTTTATTAAAGTACTCTGGGCATACCTTCATGGGGATACCCAATTCAGTGCTTGATGGGTGAATTTTGATTAGTCGATCAAAAAGGCCAATCACCCACAAACCCAAGACAGTTATTTTAGTCTAGAAAAACTAAAGTTAAGAAA
The DNA here is from genome assembly GCA_036346125.1 of Lycocerus yunnanus. Lineage (NCBI taxonomy): Eukaryota > Metazoa > Arthropoda > Insecta > Coleoptera > Cantharidae > Lycocerus > Lycocerus yunnanus. The sequence continues at coordinate 127,744 of JARFIX010000075.1, read as the reverse complement.
CTTGAAAAGACTACTACGTTGGTTATAAATAATATTAGTAGGTTAATACGGCTGCAGGATATGTTTAAAAAATTTTAGAAACTTTTCTGTGTGTGCTTCCAACTATTTCTTTTATCCAATACTCGGATATATGTATTCTCTCTTAAATTTATAGCGGGTTTCCTCTGATTTGGGTAGAAAAAAATTTTATAACTTTCTTAAATTATGCTAAATCAATGCTTCAGGTTATTTAAAATGTCCTTAATTTGTACTATTAGGATATAAACTTGAGCGTACAAAATTATTAGTTGAAGATTGAGAAAAAGTTTCAGAAAATGCAAATCAGATACTTTTTTTTAATTTTCAAAATCTAAATTGCTCTTATTTATTTGCTTGTTTTCTAAAAGTTTTAATATTTTGATAATTTTGTAGTAACTTTTATAATTTTACAGGATGATTTTGGTACGAGACAAGAAATCGACATTGGCAACAGCGGATGGCAGAAATTAAACCTTACCGATACAGTAAGAAGGTGGCTAGCAGAAGGAAACACAAACAATCTCAGAATATTAATAGACTGTAGTTGTAGTTGTCCCAGTGTACATTTGTACATGTCCGAATCGGGAATTGAAAAAAGAAACAATCCGAATAGACCTTTTTTAGTGATATATACAGAACCAAATGTAGCGAAACGTGTTCGAAGAAGAGCGTTAGATTGCTTACCGGATTCTGGTAATCAATGTTGTAAGCAACGATTTTACGTAAGTTTTAAAGATTTAGGTTGGGATGATTGGGTAATAGCGCCGCAAGGATATTTTGCCAATTATTGCAGAGGGGACTGTGGTAATCACCGGACTCCCGACACATTTATTACGTATCATGCGCATGTGATAGAAGAAATGAGAAAATCGCAACATCTTAGCGGAATGCAACCGTGTTGTGCGCCGTTAAAATTTTCTAGTATGAGTATGATATACTTTGGACCTGATAGTAACATAATAAAAAGGGATTTACCAAAAATGGTGGTGGATGAATGTGGATGTCCTTAAACATTTTAAAATTTAAAACTTTAGTAGTTATGGTGTTAACAAATTTAAAGTGAAAAAACTTGTTAAAATAATACAAAATACTTTATTAAATAGTTAAATTGCGGTGATAGGAATTTGTTACGTGAATTTGAATTGAGTTGAAGTGTCTTGCGTTCACTTTTTCGATACAAAGGTAGGTATGAAGAAGGAATTGATCGTCACTGAAAGGAACTATAAACAAATTTACTATTAATTATACCAATTCATATTGTAATTTAATAATTTTAAACATGGGATATTGGTTTACCACAAATTAAATTTTTTAAATTATAAAATTGTAGAATATAAAAGATAAATGATTACTTGATTGAATTAACAGGAAACATTGAATGCTATTCATTTGCTAATCTGTTCAATGTAAAATTATTGTATAAATATTACAATAATTTAGTAATTACGACTGAAATGAGTTAATCACAAAAAAATGTTAGTTTGCTCTATGAGCAATGAATAGATTTTCAAAGGGAACTTTAAAATCATTTTTTTTAAATTGTTTATTTTCGTAACTTCCTGCTTCTCTCATTTTTTTTTGGGCAAAAACCCTTCGAATATAAATTTTAGAGCGTAACCTTTTGAATCTACATGTAGAATTAATTCTACATGCTTTGTAACGTCAGGAATTGAAAATGTCTAAAATTACCTCAAATTGCTATAACCATGGAACTGAAACTAATAATAAACAAATTTGTAAATATTGAAATATTCTTAATAAAATGCAAAATTAAATATTTTTATTATGTAAAAATATTTGTATTTTTTATCACATAAGTACAATATCCCTAATGCATTAAATAGGTAATTTTCAACATTTCTGCCGCTACAAAGCATGCAAAATTAATTTTATTTATATTGGTTTAGATGCAAAATGTCATATTTTAAAATTTCTATTTAATAAATATTCAAAATATTTAGAATCATGATTTCATAATATAGTCCTTTGACGGATAACAGACTACGTATGTACATCTACAAGTAATAACATTGTACGGTTGTCACAAGGTTATAACAAGCTTGTCAAGCATGTGACAATATTGTGACAATCTTGTCAAAATCTTACGTGCTATCTGGGATAGATATGCCCCCCTCAGGTAGACATTTCTTTTACAACCTACGTTTTATAAATTTATTTATATAATTGTACATTTTTAGGTTTACTATGCAGAGAAATTTTAAATCTTTTATGTTCGTACAAATCTTAGATTACGTCTATTAATTTATTACTACCCATACTTGTCTTCCATTAAGCTAATTTTAGCTAAACCTAACTTAAATTCTTCAAATTAAGTAATATCAATTAAGTTTTTTGCGTTCAGAAAAGAAAATTTTCAACAGGACTCTACCAGCCCTTGTGTTATTCTTATGTATCAAAACTTCTTCATTTACCCCACACTGCTACATGGCACTTATTCGTCCTTCCTCGCACATTCACTTCTTTCCTCGTGAGAATAATGTAGTTATAATCATCAACAAAGTTTTATTTTTCATTCAATTCTGTTATCATTTTTATAACACTTTGGGGAGGAAAAGCAAAAGCTGCACTTGAAATTTTTTGTGAATGTAACTGAGTGAACTCTGAAAAAACTTTCTCACTCAATTCTTTAGTTTAGGAGTAAAGGAGCATATTCACCTCTGTGAATTTTTTTTGAGTCACCATATTTTCGGCCACTTTCTATAGAAATGCTATTTTGACTTTTTCTTGGTGCTTCCGGGGCAATTTGTAGATATCTCATTTGTACATAATCCGGCAAACTTATGAAAAAGGTGCAATAGACGCTGATGATCACTATGGTCACTTTTTGCTAAATGGGAATTAATAAATGAAGTAATATTTATTTTTCGTTTTCTTGTAGAAAAAAATATGCCTAACTCAAACTTTAAAATAATTCAGTAACTAATTAAGGAAATACATAAACACAAATTTGGTAGAATATTTTTTAATTTTCATATCGCAATTTTACCTAATTATAAATGAAAAGAATTATTTATGAAAAAATGGTTTCTTCCACTGCTATACACAGTGTTTGTTTATTGTGATTGCAGATTCAATTACAGAGTAGACTCTGCGATGACAAGAGATACTGGTCAAAGAACTGATTATTTTGTAATTTTAAAATTGGGCAAATTGACAAAAAAGTCATGGAAAATCTTTTATTATTTCTGTTGAAGTTTTATTTTTCTTTATCTTTGTCCAATCAAAAAATTCAATTTTTATTAACTGAGTCTATAGTTTAATTAAGAAAACCAGAATTTTGGCAGAGATGTTAGTTTTTGTCTTATTCAAAATATGCTCACTTACATGACAATAAATTCGAGCGTAGAATTTTTTAGATAGTGCGTATGTTATTTTGAAAAATAGCGGCCAAAATTAAACATTTGAATTTTTTATTTAATTCCAGTTTCTAGATATGATGAAAAAAATGTTTTGGTTTATTTTTCTATAATAATATAGCAAGTTTTTCAATTGCATTCTGTTTTCTATCAGTGGCTGTGTATAAACATGATGATACGAGTATATCACAACAGAAGTCACTAATATCATATAAGCTTTTGGTTCAATTCTTCGCTTTTGTATGTATCTAACAATCGGTATATTCAAAAGAATATTAACATATTTGATCCAAACATATTTTTCTAAAATTTGGTTTTAGAAACCAAAATTCTATTTATGTTTAATAATTAGTAATTTTGGATATACTCATGCTCAATACAAATGCTCATTTAAAAGTTTATTTTTAAGAAATCCTAAAGGTTTTTGTTTAAGTGTGTTACATATAATTTATTTTAATTCCTTTTACTTTGTCTGTACTGCAAGGAAAATAATATGGTACTCAAACAATTTTTTTAGTGTAGGAATTTCTAACAGCAAACAAAATAGTCTGCCAATATTAAAATGCTAAAAATATTCAAAGAAATAAGCGTTTCACCAAGAGACTAGAAATTTTAGGCGGCACATGAAGCGCTAACGTGTTTTTATCAATCGTTGAAATCATTAGAAATTACAATAGATTGCTGATTTTATTAGATATGTTTCATGGCATTATATCAATTGATTCTGCGCTTAATAGAAAAACTAACTTGTGAAAAATATTTTCGGTATTAATTTAATTATTATTACAAATTAACTAAATTTGAAAATTACTGAATTTTTTCTACTCTTACTTATTTAATTAACCCATGATATCTATGACCACTTAACCCATCTGTTAATCATAAGTTCTGTTTGATCAAGAAATTTAGCAATTTTTATATTTAAGTCGAAATATCAATCATTTATATTCAAGGAGTTTTTCAATGATTTAGATTTTTGTACACAAAATTTTTAATTAATATGGAATATTTAGAACAAAAATAATGTGTATATATATACCATACTTCCATTACACATACCGGTATGTACTTAATCGAATATTGAATAATAATTTTTTTTATTTAACCAAGCAAAGTTGCGAAAATTCGATCCTTAGGATGTCCTTAGTAATTTGACATCTTATTTTATTTTTTTACGCAACTCATCATTACGAAACATATGGTGACGTTACAGATTTCTATGAAAAACAATGAAAAAGTATGCCCAAGTTTGGTGCATACATTTGGTCATCAATTGCGCCTGACAAGTCAAATTTACTATCAAATTAAAACTACTAATAATTGGTTAGTAATTAACCTAATTAATAAATCTTGTTTAATTTAGTTTGACAGAATAATATGTGTGCATTGTACATTAAACTTAGACATACTTTTGCGGGGAAAGTTGTGTCTTAATTAATTACTTAATAATGAGTTTTGGGCCGTTGAATTTAAAATGCACCAATTAAAACTTAATTTTATTTTAAATTTTTGATAACTTTAATTTTTTTTGTACAAGTCGGTTGCATTTTATGACTGTTTGAACTTTAAACTTACCCTACAAGTTGCCACTTCCCTAATAAATATTAAATATTTAAATGTTCAAATTTTGTCATTCCCAAGTCATTTATTTTACTTGCTTCGGTGCTAATGATGAATAACTTTCATGGTCTTTAATGTTTTACAATATAAATATTTTTTTGGTATGTTTCCTATTCGAAGCAAATATGCTAGAAATTTTGTTTTGAAAATTTTTATATTATATCAATCACTGCAGCTGTAGCTCAATTTACTTTATAAAAATTGTGAAAAGATTAACAGTAAATATCAGTTTTACTTGGTTGAACGAATAAGTACTTGTTTTAGAGAAGAAACATGTGAATATCATTCAATGATTTCTGGAACTTGAAAAATTAATATCCAGAATACAGGGTGTCCCAAAAGGGCCCAAGACACAGTGCTACCGCAAGTTTCTCAAGTCAGTATTATAAATTGCCTGCTATACCATCAAAAACAACCGTTTAAAGTTTTTAAAATAATTTTATCTTGACAACTAGTGAAAGTGGAACGGAAACAAATTTCGAACAAATCCGTGGCGATTCTGTGTCAAAACCCTTTTGGGGTACAATTGGTACTATCTGTAAACAATAAAGAGATATTATATAGTAATTTGGTATCAAAATTACTAAATCAATAAAATATAATATAAAAATTGCTGTAGTTCCTACCATATCAGGTATTACGTGATCATTTTAACGACGTGTGCCATAATTAAGTATATCATTATGTGAACCAATATTTAAAAATTATTTTGTGGTAAACTAACATCTTCGAACTTTTGAATGCATCAGATTTATATCAACTAAAAATATTTTAAAATGTATTGCTACTAAAAGATCAAAACAAACAGTAATTCTACACCGACTTGCAATAGGTGCCTGTTCACCCCCCTTTAATTTTATTATAGTTGTAACGGTTAAGGTAATCAGAATTGTACTTTTTCTAAAAAAATATATTTCAAAAGAGCATGAAGAATTAAAAATATGAATTTTGATTACCATAACATTTTTGTGATTTTATTAAAACAATTTTTTAATACTAATTATAGTTTACCATTGCGATATGTGATTTTCATTGTTGTGTATACCTGTGATTTGTACATTCCTGCAATTTTTTAATATTGAATAATATATTTATTAGTTACAAGCACTCATATAATTTATTAAATAATTATAAGTTTTTTTGCCTACATAATAATTGTAAAATAATAAACAACATTGATTATGACAATAAACAATATTAAAAAAATAAATGTACTTAAAAACATTTCTCAGTCTATACAGTAATTCATAAAAAGATAACATTATATAAAAAAAATATTGCTAGTCTCATATTTATCTATTCTCGTAGTTAAACACAGCTTTCAGAATGGTTAAAAGTTAGTCAAAAAAGATTTGAAATTACAAAATCAACAATTTCAGTAACAAAAATAAATTGTAAGCACCAAAATTAAAAAAAAAATTAATCTTTTTTGATTAGTTTTTTCAGCACTATAACATGCTCTATCGCAAAATTTATACCTGCAAATTGTATGCCTTAAATTAAGAATACCTACCTATAATATTAAAGAACTGAAGTATTTTTCCTGTTCATAAATTTTGCTTGTAACAGTTTCAGACAATATTTGTAATCATATCAAAATGGTTATCAATCGTCTTCAGTATTATGGAAACGAGTCTTTAAAATAAAAAGGTTTGCTCAAAATTAGAGTGAAAGAAGCCAAAACGTTTCCAAATTATATTTTTTACACGAAGGTGATTGTAATAAAGTGGTAGCTCAAATTTTTTGAATTTATTATTTTTGATGACCTAAATTGCGAAATTTAAATTTATAATTACGTTAAAACTCACCAAGGATGTTTTTAGGGTCGAACTGATGTATCATTTCTCGAAATAAACTTGAAATTGGAATAACAAAAGTTTGGTCTTTATTTCAGAATTATCCTTGCAATTCCTACGAAAGTTCAATTTTTTCGCTTATATAAAAATACGATTTCATTAATTAAGTTTCTTATGAAATTTTTCTTTAAAAAGTGTAACTTAAATTCAAAAACAAGCTCACTTTTGATGTCCGCACGTAAGAGATTTTTTTTAGAACAAGAGTCTTGACTTCGACTCTTAACACGTTTAGAGGTTCATCTACAGCAAAAAAAAATGCTTAATTTAGTTTAGTTGGTGAGTATTTGAAAAAATGTAAAAGTTTTCATTTTAAAGTAAACATCGACCTGACTTGACTCCGAATGTCAAGTGTGTTCTATTTCCGAATTACAAGACAGTTTTTAGTAAAAACTTTGAAATGAAAGAAAGGAGTAGCAAAAAGCGGGACAATATAAAATTTTAAATCAATAACTCATAGCAGGAAATTAGAATAAATGAAGTTTTGTTCATCGCCTAAGATCGGAATGGATATCATTCTATGCTAACTATCTGACTTTGCCAAGTTATTTAATTTAATACGAGTTTGAAATAAAAAATGGACAACTCCGAAGAAATATTTTCTAGAATTTTAGAAATTGTTGCGACCTCAATTCTTTATTGGGCGGCAACTCAGACAGCAAACTGGATCAAATAGCAAAATATTTTAAGCGGGTAGAAATAAAACCCGATAATGCTCTGACACAAATAATAAAAGCTATAAAATTTTCAAATAAATGAATTGTGTAAGTTTTACTGTAATTTAAATTATATAAATTTGGATGTAAAAAAATATTGTCTGACACTGTTTTACAAATTTTGAACTTTTCGCCTTTGAAATTGAAATTAATAATTAAAGATAATTTATTTTGCAAAAAAAAGGCAGAAACATGGCAATAAATAATTAACACTAAGGGAGAAGTTCAAATAACTAGATAGTCAAATTGTTATTTTTAATATTTTATGAGACTTCTTCATACGGACAGTTTTAATTAATGTATTTACTATTATTTTTACGTTATTTGTAAAATAAAAATATCATTTTTGTCTAATGTAAGTATAAACGAAGTCTAAACTTATTAAAACACTTCCTAGCTTTTGCAAATTGTAAATTAAATTATTTGATAATAAACTTTAGATTAGGTAAATAAAATGCTACCATTTTTATGAAACAACGTCAACAAAATGTTCCTGATTTTAAAAACTATGTATAAATAATTTAAAAAAAATATAAAATATACAAAACTTGAACGTTGTTTTTTTAACTAAAACACTATCCGTATACACTCTTGCTCCAGGACATATGAAATTTTAATGTAAAATTTCAATATAAACAATTTTGTATTATTGTTTTATTATAATGAACGTATTCCCCAGAAGGCATTGACGTAAAAAAGCCTTAATGTATAATATTTTAGCACAACTAAAGTTATTGGTTTTTCTCAGTATAAAAAAACCATTCATTTCGATAGTCTTGGCAATTAATTTTTAAATTGAAAGTACCATAAATAGTAAAAGTAGATAAAAATTATAGAAAATGCTAAAATACCATTAAATCAGATAATGAAAATCTTCTTAGGTGATTAACTACAGTTAAGGAAGAAACGTTTACTAGATTTTTATAGTTCTGTAGTTGCAGTTCACATTCGAATTTCTGATAAATGCTGACAACCAAAATAAAAATTAATCCGATTCCTTTAGGTCAGTTTTATGGACTCTTTAGCATATAAATGTCCAAGGTTTGTTAAAATTTTGCCGAATTGATGAAATATTTTATGGTTTTTAACATACAAGTGGACGTTGGAAAATTTTGGTGGATTTAAAAGTAATTAAAAAATCCAGTGCCAGGGTGTTTGAGTGGTGAATTCTTCTAAGCAAGTTATAAAAACATTTTGGCAACATACACTGTTGGCATCATTCCTTATAACGTATAGTTTACATGGTTTAAACATTCGCATCTATAAACTAAGCAGAAAAAATAAAAGCTCTCTTTCTAACAAGACCGGATAACAATGGCAACGATAATAGTCTCTCCGTACAGACAAATGTTTCTAAAGTTCTTTATATATGAGAGATTTGTGTATAGATGCAATAATTTATTCCGAGTCTGTCCAGATTTTGGCAACTGTTCAAAGCAAAAATAAGATCCGAAAAGTTTCTTTAAAAAGACATCCACGTTAACTCGAAACTTTTAGATGAAATGATAATACTCGAGAACGAGATAGTATAAGAAATCGTGATCAAAAAAATCTTAAATAAAATTTCATGATGCAATGTACCAAGAAGTTGTACCTCGATTTTATTATAATTGATACAAATAATTGACTTTTTCCGCTAAATATATTTACCTAAAATAATGATCATAAATTACAAAAACCCGCAATCTCTTAGAAAGCAACTTAACCCAGTTAATATTTTTTATTTTGTTTATATATTTTTTTAATGCCGAAATATAAAATTTTACCAAACCTACTTCCAAGTTTTACAGATCTCCAAATTTTCTTTATTATGTGGGAAATTATAGTCCAATTTCTTAAGTATATGGATAGATTGTTGCCCTCGTTAACCCAAATAGCATTATGCTTACCTAAATTTTTTTATCGAGGTTTTCATTGCGTTCATTTTAACTTTTTCGTAATTATTTTTCATGTCATCGATTTTAGGTGTAAAAATATACATAGTAGGTAATAATTCAGATAGACTAAAAATAGTTATTCAGGTTAATGGTTTAAAAACTTGACACTGATGCAGACTAACAGTGAAATCCACAACATTGCTGCTGTGACTTCCAAAGATACAAAAAGTTTTAATTAAGTAATTTACTCAACAGATCTTTTTCTTTTGAATAAGGAAATAATCTTTTATTTTGATTATTAAAAGCGAAAATTATTTTTTAAATATCGCAATTTTTGCTTCAGCCAATCACTGATATGAAACAAGGAACGAAAAAATGTTTCTAATAAGATTATTAAAATAAAAAGTTTAATATTAGTAAAGCGATGGGGTAAGTACATAATGTATAATATAAAATTGAGACGATTGACTAACTATATTTTCTTCTAAAAAAAAGGGTTTGTTCTGTACTCTTGCCAAGTAAATAAAGAAATACATACATATTTCAGAATAAAAGAACCGTAGGAAATATCAAAACCCAAGAAAAAAAAATTGGTGTGTTCTTATTTTTATAAATCTACAGTAGCAATTAAATGGCACTGGAAAGTGCTGTAAATAATGAGTTAAAGCTGCCGTTGGACCAATAGAATAATATCTGGAAAGCGTTGAAACACTCCAAAAATTCGCATTCTTTGTAGAGACTGTCTCAGAGTTTGCGATTTAGAAGGCAACGGCAAACCACCGAAGGGCAATCCTCATAGTAAAACTTCTCAGTCTACTTTATATAATTATGATAGTTAACACAGCACGAATACTACATTCACAGGAGAAAAGAATTCAACAAGTTTTGAAAAGTTTATTTCTTTAAAATTAATATTGCACTCAAATTTCTATGTTCTTACCTAATTTTACTGCGTTTTCATTCTAATCTGGAAATAATTACTTTTTTGAAAGTTATAATTTAAAAAAATATTCTTAATTGATTCTTCCTTTTGGATTGAAACTCGAGACTATAAAATTCAAATTGTAGCTCTAGCACAATGTTCAGAGCAACTAGCAAAGTTTACTGAAAAAAACGAAATTAATTAACAATTAATAGCCAGCATAAAAGAAAAACAGTTTCTTTTATGGATTTAAATAATAATACACCAGTAAAAGTATAATAACCTTCAATAAACAGTAATTCTGTAATTCAAATTTCTTCTAAAACTCAACAAGTAAAAAGTTGAAACATATTTTTACTTGATCGCTTATACGTGGGGCTATTTCGTTTATTTTGGACCTAATATTTAATTGATATAGTAGCGGTCGCTGTAGCAAAAAATAAATATTAGCAAAAACGCCGTACAATAGAAAATGGCTGTAGGAAGAATTCCAAAGCAAATCGAGCCTGGAAACTTCTTAAAAAATCTAAGAACAAACAATAAAGATAATGGAATTATTTCACCTATTAGTATGGATACATGGAGGATTTATTATAAAACACAAAACAGAAGAGAATTTGAGCACAAAGAGCAGCAAGATTTACAAATTCAGAAGAAACCCCTGCGAAAATAGAAGTTAACGATATTAGAAAAGCACTAAAAAGGATGAAAAGTGGAAAGTCACCAGAACATGGCAATAGAATTGGTAAAAGCAGCCCCCAGGGATCCTTCTAGAAATTTTGACCAATATTTCTAATAAATGCCTACTTGGAGAGCCGCCCCCCAAAAACTGGAAAACTGCAGACATAACATCGATGCGCCAACTATCGAGAAATAAGCGTTATCTGCTCAATAGCAAGGCTACATGGACGAGTATTAAAAACAAGAGTAGAAGAGTGTGTAGTGGAACCAGAAGAACAATGTGGGTTCCGAGCAGGAAGATAACATATTTACTCTCAGGCAATTTATTGAGAAGTACTCTGCTCGGGGGAGATCGGTACATTTAGTGTTTGTCGATTTGCACAAAGCCTATGACACTGTTCCACTAATGCCCGATATCTTCAATCATAGTTATCTTCAAGTTAGCGAATCTCAGGTTAAATTAATGAAATAACCAATCAAATAATTGAATTATTTGTTTTGTTGTCGTCTGATTTAACCTGAAGTTCGCTAACTTCAAGATAACTAGGAGTGAAGAAATCGGCCATTAATAAGGTGTGGAACTGCTTGAGGGGCAATGGTGTCAATAATACGTATATACAGGAAATAAGAAACTTGTACACAGGCGGTGCTAGTAGAATCAATATGGGAAAAGGAAATTTGAAGAATTTGAGGTGACAAAGGGACTATGACAGGGCTGCTGTTTAGCGCCGAAACTATTTAAAATATTCCTGAACGAGGCTCTCAAAGAGTAGACAAGGAAGGGCAGCAATATGGGCATGCATACAGGTGGATGACAAAACACTTTATACTTTGATTTTTTGCGGATGATCAGGCCCTGGTGGCTAATGATGAGTTTGACGCTAGTTATATGTTGAGAAAGCTTTCGGAAGAGCATAGGAAGTGGGGTTTGATTATAAATACAAAAAAACTGAATATTTGGCAGTTGGCGAAGATGGAGACGATCTTTATGTCGGGACTGATATCCTAAAACACACGAAGAACTTCAAATATCTGAGAGTTACACTTTTTACTACGGGCAACAGTAATGAAGAGATAACGAATAAAAGCGGACAAGGCCGCAAAGCAGTTGAACTCAATACTATGGAATGATAAAATAACAAAGAAAACCAAAACAATAATAAAAATTATAACAACGTATGAATATTGGCTTTCAGTTGAAATCTATGGTTGATATAAGAAGGTACAAATGCAAATGAAACTTATATGGAGATAAAGAAATTGCAATCAGGATTTGAAAAATGAAGGGAGAAAGTTTCTGCCAAATCAGTATATTAATCAAAATTATTATGGAACAAGTCATAGACAAGATTAGAACAAATTGAATTTATTCAAGATTTAAGGCAACTTTCAAAACAACAATGAAAAGAAAATTTAAAACAATAAATACCTATTACATTGACAGAATCTTTCGAATCTACAAATTAACGAATTTAAAGAGGTTTTCAATGAAAGCTTAATGAGCAAAGCAATGAAAATAAAAAATTAATTATGCAAGATATCCTTAGAAATTGAATACCTTAGAATAGAAGATTGTACATGAGAAAAATAAACATAAGTGAAAATTCAAAGAAAATAACTTGGTGTAATTGTTGAGGAAACTCATGAAAAGGAAATGAGATCTCGTACATCGATGTACGAGAAGATAAAGCTTTTGAAGTCTTAGGGAAGTCAATTGGCAATGAGATGCAATTGAGGCCTAATAATAAACAATACTTGAAGAAACGTTACGAAATAGTTATTAAATTGATTGAATTAAGTTAAAATATTTTAGTTTTGATTTACTTTTTATAAATAAAATCTTACAGAGTCCCATGCAATTTTAAAGAACTAAACCTTAGGAACCCTCAAGAAAAATAAGACAATAGGAATACAAGTATAAGTCTGCGATTCAAAATTCTTCCAAAACATTAATTATGAAATCTTAGATCATAGCAATATATAAAAAAGAAAATCTTAACTTTTTAAAAAAACTGTAAGTGGTGGAAAACTTACGTTAGGTAAGTTCTACTAGCTCAGCAATCTAGTGTAAGCAAAACCCAATCTTTAATTGTCCATATTTACTGTCCAGAAATTACACAGAGAAAAATAGAAATTATTCAATTTTTTGTTCAAGTTTTTATTTGTAGTTTAAAGAACTGTGAATTAATAATTTGGTGCATCTGCATTATTCTGCACTTAAACAGCATCGATTATTAAATTCGTAGATAAACGGAGTTTTTCTCCTGTTTAGTTTCTTACTGTTTTACTGTTGTAAAATAAAACAAACTTTTAATGCTCACAATCCCATCGACGTTTGGACGGACAGAGCTTACAAATCATCAGATCCGGTTTCAAATTAACTTAGCATTTTACTAGGATAAGTTATTAGTACTCACAGGATCAAAATTAGCACCAAAAATAGATTATTTGTGAAAAGTTGGAAATAACAGTACTAAATATCAGCGACTAGATCTCAACAGAAGAGGAATAAGTTGCAAGAAAACCACCTGAGCAAAGTAAGTTCCGACAACTTGCTTTGGAAAAAATTAGCCTCAAAGCATAGTTTAAGGTTGAGGTGCTGATATTCTTATATTTTCTTACATTTATTACACCTTACACCAATTTGCATTTTTTCAAAGTGGACCATCAGTAGAAATAACGAATGGACTAAGGCTAAGACAATTTTAACAAATACTGTTTCTGTTTTGTAATAGTATTAAAGGAGCTAACTCAGTCTGACCATTTTCTCAGTGACTTTTCACTACAAAAAACAATTTAAAATTAGAAATGTTTTTGTAAGAAACAATAATTCTTGTTCATAATACAAAACAATAGTCAACATTTGAAAAAAAATTATTCTTTATTCATTGCCAGCAGACAACTGCGTATCTAAAATTTAATGTGATCCTCTCTTGCTCCTTCTGTATTTATAGTCTCGTTTTCGAGTAGGAAGAGTTGCAATAACACCATCTAGAATTTTCCAATTATTAAGTTATGAAGTTTAAATTCATTATATACAAACTTATCCCATTGCACAGCAAACAGTCATGAAAAAATGATCTTTAGTGTTTATTTTCACATTGAGTACCAAGAAATATTTTAACAACCTTTAAAGCATTTCCAGTTTATTTTCAAGCGATTTCGTAACATTCAGTATGAATTTCCTGTAGTAAGTAGTCATGCACATTTATATTATTTTCTTTATTATTACGATTATGTTTAGTTTGAAACGTTTTAGGTACTATGAATATTTAATAAAATTTTTAAAATCAAATTTTTTTTATTTGATCCATAACTTAGATGAAACCTAATAGAAATACGGACACATTGCAAAAATAATAAATTTATTTCAAGTTGCCATTTCCCGAAAAGATAAGGTTTAATATTGAAGTGTAAAATTTTGTATGGGGGTTGACATCGTCATGATTATGGAGCGTTTGTTTCAACAATGTAGAAAAATAATGAGATCTTGTATAAACAATACTGTTGTAATTGAAGTTTTCTGTATCGGCTTTCAACGATGGAAGTAATGAGTCGCACGTAATGTGTGTAAAGTCTGTACATCTGAGTGATGTGTCTGAGAGACGCCAGCGTGACGTCACGAGACGTCGGCGTCGGCCGGTCCGGTCACCCCTTACTCTTCTGATACACTATGCCGTACTCTGTCCTAGGCCCTTCTTTACTAAGAGGCTACGTTTATGCTATTACTAATGCAATTTCCATCTTTAAAAGTTTAAATTTTCTCAATGCTAATTTTTAAGGTTAAATATAAAATTGCAGTTGCACTTAGCGTTTAGAAAGCTTCTCTTAATGCAAATGTTTACATTCAAGATTCCGCTTTGCAACGGCTTTCTTAGGGTAGCTGTGTTAAAATAAGGTCGTTTGCTACCCCAACATGTATACAAGCTAAGCGGTCTGCAATGTGCATTTTATTCAATTACGTTTAAACATAATTTTTATTGCGCTGGTAGCACTGTCAATAAATTACTGATAAAACACTGTTAAGTGGCATTTAAACTTTAATCAAAATCACAAAGGTGTATCAGTTTCGTATGTACAGTGTATCAGATCAACTAACGCTACGGCAACATAAAAAGTTGAGTAAGGTCAGATAGTAAACTTGGGAAGTCTGAAAAGTTAGATAAAATGTAATAACCGGTGAAGTAATCAATTACAGTCAAAATTTAGCCACTTTAATGAGGATAAAAACTAAAACATTAATTTAAGAAATAAAAACCTACTTTAAGAAAGTGTAAAATAGGCAATATGATAATGAAGGGTAGAAAACGATTAAAAACGGAAACAAGATAACGAATTTCTTAAATACAAACGCTTTCTGTTTTTAGTTCTCCACAATTTATAATTAAATTTACGTCACATTAAAGTTTTGAGCATAAGCATTTGGCATAGCAAAATCGTTAATATTTCCTAACCCAACAGAAAAACGTCGAAATATTTTTTTCAGTGGTGGTCGATGGTCAGTAATTTAATAATTGGTGGCAAGATTCTTAATTAAAAATAATTTAATTTAGTGTTTATTTTGGTGTAACATTACAGTAGGTCAGTGTCGTAACTATCTTGACTAAGAAACTTTCAAAGGTGTCAAACAATCGCTGCGTACTTACATAAATAAATAGTAATGATTAATCGACACTTCAATCAATCACAAACAATATAACCAGGATATAAGGTTCTCATCCTGGCGTTTAATAAAAAAAGTAAAATATTGTATTCCCAATTAGACTTGAAATGGAAAATAAGTCAAGGATAATAAAAAATAAGGTAGAATTCGCATAACCATAGTTTCTAGTCGTATACCGCTACCGTTCTGGTTCGAAAAGTTACTGAATGTGCCAGTATCTTCGCCTGGTAAAATTATGTAATTTAAATTATATAAATAATATTATCATCATCATCTTCACGTGTTGGACGTATTGTCCGTTAGTCACTCTTGGTCCTCCATCGTTTCTTAGGACGGCCTACATTCCTTCTTCCTCTCGGTTTATATTTATATATTTGTTTAGGTATCAGCTCGTTGGTCATTCTTTCAAGGTGTTGTTTCCAATTATTCCTGTAGAGCTTAATGCGGTCGTTTAGGCTGTCGATGTTTAACTCGTTTCGGATATCTGTGTTACGCTGTCTATCAACCCTCTTGTACCCTGCAATCTCCCTCAAGAACCTCATTTCTGCGGTCTGTAATCTCTTTTCTTCACCCTTTGTTAGCGTCCATGTTTAAATAATATTAAATGATTGGAATTTAATATCTGTTTTTTAACATTTGATATATAATTTGTCTGATTGTATATGTTTTGGGTTGAGTCCCCGATCAAGTACCTTTTATATTCAATTTTTCTCTTCAAGAATTTTTTCAATTTATAGCAGTATTCTTGTATATAACCCGAAATAATAATAATTCATGAAATAAATATCTTAGACAGATACTTACTCTTTGTCTGATTTATATTAACATTTGTTAGTCCTCTTGGATCAAGTACTTTTATTATCGTAATTATTCTTTTACAGTACATTTTACCAATCTTCGGATACAGTAAATCTGTCATAACCATATATAGTACATGCAATAGCAAAAACTCTTTGTTGAATTCATTTGTTTCTTTGTAAGACATGTTTCTAAGGTAATTGTTATTACAGATCAACTACTGATTTGTAACATTTTAATAATTGTCTGATTATAGTCACAGATAGCGACATACCTTATGATCAAGTTTATTAAACATTTTCAAAATTTATTCCAATTTTATAGATCTGTATTACCGAAATAATATAATTCTGAAGAAACCCTTTGGATTTAGCGTAGGATTTAGTTTTTGCAGTAGTAAAGTAAAATAATATTGGTTTCACAAAAATGTAAATTATGAACTTTCGCAATTGAATTAATTTTGAATTGTTTAAATAAACAATAAAGAAACATTGTCTCGAATAAAATAATGATAGATTACGATTTCTAGAATGCAATTAAAATGTTTCTAGAATTGTTTCAATTGTAATATGTTTAATAAATGGTAATCAAATAAAAATAAATACGATTAAACAAGTAATCAACTGTACAAAAATATTTATCATAAATAACTTTATCTATTTCTAATTTTAAAAAGGATAATTATGGTAATTTTAAGATTATACAGGGTATTTCAAAAAGGAACTATTTATAACAATAAAGTTAAATTCAAAAATTACAATTTTGATGATAATGATTTGTAACATCAACAGCGATTGGGAAATACGAGCTAGCCGGTGCCACAACCGTAATAAGCAAATTAAAAGTAGATTTGTTTGCATTAATATTTTAATAAGCCTATGAGATCGTTTATAAATCATAGCAATCTGTATACACAATAATTTAGAAGTTAATAGTAGCGCTAAAATTTGAATAAATTAACAAAAATTAATAAAATTTTTTTTAATAATTTGGAATTTTTAGAAATGCAAAAAAAAACATAGTCGACTTGAATTATAAATTAAAAATAAAATATAGTTGAGATGATAAGCCAGTGTAAATCTAACAAGTAGATATTTTTCACAACACATTACCAACGCAAACCTTCAAAATAGCAAGGCCACATTTACACCGTCGAATGAAAAAATAGCAAACAAAATTATCATTTGGAACACATATAAGCTGATTCATCCCAAAAGAGTAAAGAATGCCCAGATACAATTGCCAAAACGAAAAGCTTACAATGATAACTTACCAATCTTAGAAACAAAACTTGAAAACATAAAACATTACTTCAGTTTGTAGATGATTATGTATAAACAATTTTATGAAGAAATTCTTGAAAATACCAAGGTCAAGAAGTCCAAACAGACAAAAACTAAGTAATTGCATCTTATGTTAATGTAAAGGTTTGTTCTTTTGTGTGAAATAAAATTTTGAATTCATAAATGTACTTATTTATTTGAGAAACAACTTAAGTCAATAATGAAATAAAATTTTGAGTTTATTAAACAAAATGAAAGATCGTTATTTTGCTTGTGTATTATCTTAAGTACATACCTGGGTTTGTAAATTATTAAAATTTTCTAAAAAGTAACAGTTTTAAGGTGAAATGTCTTTTGGTTTCCAGAAAAGTTAAAAAAGTGACTTAAGTTGTTTCAGTAATAAACGATTCAATTGTAGTCGATAAAAAATTGGACTGATCGACTAGCCGTGGTTCACATTTACCAGATATAATTATTAAAAGTAAATGTCTTCCATCAATGTTTAAAATAAAAACAATTAATTAAATACTAGTAACGGATTATGCTTTATTCAAATGTAAAGTTCTATTTATGTAACGCTTAAAAAAAATACCTTTTTACCAAAAGTGCTTGTCTTCGGCATCTCCCATTTCAAATTTTAAATTCAAAAAAATTTAAATCGATTGTGTATCGTTTGTGCACGATTGGGCATCTTTTATTTTCGTTTGTACTTTTTGGTTTTTGCGGAATTTATAAAAGATTGGGGGCTTAAGACAAATGATAATTTTGATTTAAAATAGTTGTAGTAATTTGTGACTCGCTTGTGCAAACTTTTTTTTCATTTGTAGCTTATTAGTTCTTGAAATATTCTGAAAAATTAAAAATAAGACTGACGCACTAAACCAATTAACAAGATTGTAGGAATCAGGTTTTCTCGGGTCGGATACATGCTAGCTCACCACAAAATAAAGATTACGCTTATTAGTACTAACAGATCTATTGGCACAAAATTATCATGTTTCTAGCTTTCCACCCTCTAAAAATTTTAGATTACTTGAAAAACCATGAATATAATTTTAATTTTATTCTTTTCTCCATTTTGAATTTTAAGTCTTACACTATTTACGATTCGTTTGTGATTTGATCTCTAGCCCTTCCCGGCTAATTTTTAAATAACTCAGGAAAAAAGAGGTGCAAACCAAAATAAAAGATGAACAATAATTATTGTAACATGCAGTACTTGTTTGGATGTTACATTAATTATTAATTCAAATTAACGGCTGATGGTTATGCAACCATCTTTTTGGATCAGAAAGAACTCTATCAGAATTGATTTGGCAATATAACATTTTAAAAACCAGAAATCAAAGAAGATTGATTGGATACCTAACCATCAGTCGTTAATTTGGATTAAATAATTATTGTAACCAGCGTGGTGTTTTATGCTAAATACTCCCCAATGGGAAGGCCTATATCCAGCAGTGGATGGAAATAGGCATATAGTGAATTATTGTAACATCCAAACTAACTAATGCATGTTACATTCCTTCCCTGACAAGTGTCAAACCTGTGGAGACAAGGTTGACCAACAAGAGAATACTTGATTCTTCTTCTTCATGTGCCATATCCGGTCTCCCGGACATTAGCGATTCAACTTGGCCGAAGCCAAGTTTGAATTTCGGGGAATAAAAATTATGTTGAGTTCCGTGTTCCAATTTGGCAAAGATATTATGACTGTGATTCATCATATATTAAGGAAACGTTATCCACAGTATGATGATTATCAAAGTAATTTTTATATCCAACTATAAAAAATTAAATTCCAAAAATCAGTTACACCTGACCATTGATTAAAAAATGTTATACGGATACTGTAAAAAGCGGAAATCCAACATTTTCAAAAGGAACATTTTGCCTTCGAAATCCGTTCCAATACCCTTCAAACAAAGAATTACTTTTTTAGAAAATTATAGAGAATAGAGAAGAAGAATTACTTTCACAATCAGAACCAGAAGTTTTGGTTTATAACCCAATCAGTGATCTCGATCATAATTGATTTGGCAACATAAACTTTCGAAAACCAAAAATCAAAAGGATTGATTGGTTGCCTAACCATCAACCATTACACCAGGTAATCGATTTATGGATATGTTAATCGATATTACGTTTGTGCATGATTGTTTATCTTTTATTTTTGTTTAAACCTTTTTGTTTTGAGGAATTAAGTAAAGTTTTGGAAAAAGAAAAATTTGGAAAAGGGGAGCTAGAGACATGCTAATTTTGAACATTGAATTTTATATCCAGAACAATTCAGATCAAAAACGATGTAGTACAATGTGTATCCATGTTTCAATTTTTAATATTATAGCTAACTTTATTTATAAATACTCTTTGGTATAAGTTTTGTAAGTTATTGGTTACAACACCTAGAAAGAATGGACGACACGCGTATACCAAGAAAAACTTTAAATATAAACCTAGAGGCAGAAGAAACGTCGGTCGACCAAAGAAAAGATGGACAGACGAAAATAATAGAGTGGCGTAACAGACTACAAGTCTATCACGTGCAGATGATGATGATGATGATGGTGTAAATTAAAAGTTTCGGTACCAGCACTGAACCTTGTGGAATACCTGCATTAATTTACTTTCAGGTCGAAGTTGCATTGTTAATTTTAACTGAACTATGGTTTTTTTCGAAAGATTTTTAATTTAGTGGGAGTTGTCTTCATTTTTTTAAATTGCTAGGCGGTAGTGTACAGTACATATTATATCTTTTGCAAAAAATCTTTGACAGACAGCGTTTTAGAGTTATATAAGCCCGTTTTGTTTGTGTTATGTACTTTTTGAAACATTCCTGCTAAGATTTCTGATTTTTCTTCGTCAGATATGGTTCATCAGAATTTTATAGTGGAGGTCTTCATTTTATTGCCATAATTTTCTTAGATTGTTTCTCGAGTATATTAAGGTTTGAATGTCTTGAGGTAAAGAGTTCTTGCTTAAATCTATTTATTTTTCTCGTCTGTTATTTTGTCCGTCAGCTTTATAATTTTAAGTTCTAATTTTTGGTCGTGTCAATGTTTAGGTTAATTTTGATCTGCTGATCAAGTTCAGTTCGAGATTGGTTCCAATTATTGGTAAATTTATACCTTCCTATTTGTTTAAAAATTTTATTTTCAGTAAAATGAAATTATTTTGATAACATTGTTAATCAATACACCAGGATAAGTTGTAGTTTTATTTTTTAAAAAAGTGCGTCTCCCATTAAATTTTGACGTATTGAACCTTAGTCAAAATAAGACTATTGTGTTATACGACCTCGAACCTGCTACCTCGACAGTCACCTATAATCGCTACTCTATAAAAAAAAAAAAAATCAAATTTGTAAAAATTGATTTTCCAAATAATAACAATTAACTAGAAATAGTTTATTCTATCAGTATAGAAATATTCAACGGACTGAATAGTTATTATATTTACTTCCGTTCAACAATGCAATAATGGTCGAGTCGCTTTATTAGAATTTCTAATAAAAACGAAAGAACTATCTAGTAAATACATAAAAATTGTCTAAAATGAATTACACTGAAGCATTTAATATTATGGTTTGTTAACTTTTTATATTTTATAGTTTTCTGCAGTTAAGCGAAATACCCATAAAAGTAATTGAATTATTTTCAAGTGGTATTAAGAAAAACAATGTTTCACTATTATTGTTTTCA
Source organism: Lycocerus yunnanus (assembly GCA_036346125.1). Lineage (NCBI taxonomy): Eukaryota > Metazoa > Arthropoda > Insecta > Coleoptera > Cantharidae > Lycocerus > Lycocerus yunnanus. The sequence goes on along the minus strand of JARFIX010000075.1, from coordinate 106,235 downwards.
TTAAACGTTATGGATTACTTTATAGCTATTAGATAGCCATTAAATTTTCAAAAATTATTACTCGATCATAATAAAGTCATACCTAAAACACATCATCTGGGCGGCGTAGAATCGTCCTGTTATTTTCTTTTTAGTTCTCTTTTTAAATACTTCTGGTATAATTAATAATATAAAATTCACTACGACAACTGTTGCAATTTAAAAAGAAATTTGAAGTGGCTGCTCGATATCCTTCATGCCAAACAAATAACTTTATTGTTGTTAAAATATATTTATTCAATATAATGTGAAAGTATGTAGACCATTAAAAACTTCAAGTTCTCAAATTTTTAACAATCGAGTAATCGAAAATCGACATAAGAACAATAATGCAATGTCGTGGAAAGATTGATGAGTAGCAAAAAAACTCAAAGAAAACTATTCATTCGTCGGGAATATACATGTATTCAAATGAGTAAGCTGTTTTAAAATCTAAGACACAAAAAAAATCCGTGCTTGGCCTAAATGAATCCAAAAATCTATAACATTTTTTGCTAGTACGTCTAGTCGGCCATCGAACTACGCTAAAACTTTGGTCTGTTGATAATGAAAATTAGGTTTTAATTTAAATTAAATTAATAAAATTTAAACAATATTGTAACAATGTGATTGATTACATGACATTGGTGCGAGGTTTGAAGAAAATTTAAGATAAATATCAATTGTTTTTTAATTTAGTAAAATTCGGAATATATAATTTGCTATTTATTTAAGATTGAAAATAAAAACCACGCAATTTAAAGAGCCATCTACGTCTTGATAGCTGAAACGTGTAGCAATCTTTCGACAAGCTAATATTTTATTTTGAAGCATACTGTAATTAAAATAATTTATAGTAAACCATAAAATTGGCAACCCTTTAGTAGGTTATAAGTTTTCAATAGCGTCGTCAGAGGATGAGATTTAAATCAATTTTGCAGTTTTCTTTTCGAGTTTCAGAAGTCTTTAAAAAAAATAGCATTAAACGTGTGTTAGTTTTTGCATAAACTAACACATTTTTTGAAAATGAAAAATTGCTTGAAAAAATGAAAACGAAATATTTTTTTTAACTGTATTGTTTTTTTTAAACAATTGTGTTTCAGCATTTTGATTTTTCTACTTTTATTAGGTTTCGATATTTCAATTCGTCTAGTGCAAGTTTGCAGACCTCGTTCTGCAGCTTCAGCTTTCTTGGACTATTTTCTTAAAATAGTTCCGGCTATCAATGATTTGTTATTTATTTAAAAAAATGTTATACTATCCTTAATCTGTCTGGTGTAATAATGCAGCAATTTTCTTCGTAAAGTCGCATAGTTTACGATTAAAATATGGTTCATGGGATACATTGCATAAAAATCAAAATCCTTCACCGAGATACCGAAGGTCAGACTAAACCTACAAGAATCCTTAGAAATTAAAAGTTAAAATAAGAAATAGATTTTACAAAATAATGACATAAACACAGTTTTATTCAAATAGAAAATGTGAAAATGCTAGATAAATTTGAATTCTACGTTGTTATTATATTTATGTCGTCTGCAGTTTTTGCCTTATTTTCATAACCGACTGCTTTTTTAGTTACATTTTGATGTCAAGAGATGCATCATGTTATCTATAGCATTCACATATTAATTATTTTCAAGTTTATTGTAAGGTTAAATAAAAATTAAAACAATATTGTATTGACCAAACGAATTACTGCAAGAAAAGATTTGGACCATTTCTATACTCAAACCAATTTATTGTAATTCTACTGCAACTTTTATTGAAAATTTTATTGCCGATAAGGAATATTTTCGATTTACTTAACATTTTGAAATTAGGAGTTTTAGAAACTTGTTATGGCAGCACGTCTAAAATATAATTTTTAAACCACAGTGTAGGTATGTAACCCCTTTCTATTTTATAATTCCCTAGTTTTGCATTACTGAATTGGAAAAAGATATTGTAATGCATGAAATTGTAATAACACAGCTTCAGGTGTAAATATTTGTAGTAATTTTCTAATTAAAAAATGATTATTTCCTTATTGCCTTATTATTTATACTTACGTTCCAATCTTCAATACCCAAACGAGTTTTACTATAATTATTATTCTGGTTTACTATGTTACTATCAAACTTCGTAGATATTTTAGATTAATTTAATTCTTATTAGCTAATAATATTTATAAGACTACCTTTAGACTTTAGAATAGCTTGATTATTAATAATCGTGCGAAGAAATACATTCAAATATGTTCTTGTCTTCTTTTCTTCTTTATGTGGGAGCAATATGTCAGCTGGAGGTCGCCTCAAAATATTAATATGACGATCTATAATAGTAAAAAGTACCACCAAGTTGTTTCCTTCAAGGTTCTTTCCATTTAATTAATTTTGTTTATTTCGGTTTTTTTTTCATTTTTGTTAAGAATATTTTACGCCATTTCCATTTGTCTCATTCGAAAGTAAGTTTAAGGGGGAACATCAGGATGATCACTTGGATGTGGCATTTGGTGCCCAAAAAGGGGGTTTCCTGAAAAGTTTTGAAAATTGTTATTTTTATAGATTTTGATGTGCTTTTTCTGAATTTTTACTCTGCCATCTCGTATCTTTGCCGCACGTGCCACCATATTGAAAAAATGGCGCCCAAAAACAGTTTTTTGAGAATATCTCCTTTCCCACACATTTTGCGACAAAAATAGTTATGTATGTAATAAATTAAACTAGAAAAAAATTCCTATTATTTATGTAATAACTTTTTTCTTTGTAAAATGAATCATTTCAGCGTAACCAACACATACTACACCAACACGCGTATTAAAGGGACGTGCCGCTTTGGCTTTGGGCTCCCTCTTCTACGGAACATCTGCCGACAGAGCTCAAATATTCTGCCTGAATCATCAGTACGAGTCTGTCATTTTACAGTGTCGTTCGCATTTTTAGAGCCATTGCTTCTAAGAAAGCGAACTGTTTTACTGGTGAAAATTCATTGCAAGAAAGTGGGGTGATTGAAATGAAGAAAAAGGATTGGAGACATTTCGTAAGACAAGTTTCCAAAAAAGGACAACAAGGACTCTTGGAGAGACTGAGATCAATAGCGGTTTACGATGTGTGTCGAAAACGCTATAATAATGAGAAATTAATCTCTACATCTTTGCGTAGAAGAAGCGATGTTGCACTTTCTCATCGACAGCTGCGATTCACGAACCCAACATTTTCATTCTTTTTTGTACGTTGCTGAAATAACAGCAGAGTTTGTAGCAAATCAAAAATAGACGCGCTTGTGCAATCGTAATATTAGGTTTATTTGTTGGACGTGTCCTGAACAGTTTCTGATTAGTTAGGACAGACTGAACGCTTTTGAAACAACTTAACCTCAAAATATTTTGTAAATAAGTTGTCATTGTGGGGTCAAATATTAATAAGTTAAACTATAAGAAATTGTTACCTGAATTTTAATATCTTGTAGCTTAAGTTATTCATATTAGACACCATAAAAACAACTTATTTATAAAATATTTTAAGGTTAGGTTATTTATATCAAGGAGAAGTTACTTTTAATAAAAATAAATTATTTAAACCGGGGGTCTGGGGTGTGGAACACCCCCCAGTGCCTCTCAACGGTAGATCTTCAGTTTACTTCTGATGAAAAGAAAACTACTCGGTCTGGGGTTCTGCAATGTTCTTCATTCCAAAATTTGTGCACTGGAGGGTGTTCCACACCCCAGACCCCCGGATGGAATAGTTTATTTTTATCAGATGTAAACTAAAGATCTACCGTTGCAGAGATCTACCTACCAGAGGGTACGGAATTTAAAATTATGCAATTTATGATTAATTGTCAGATTATGAATTAAACACATTTACTTGACCATAACTAATTTTAAAAAACTTGGGATATGCTTAAATATTTCATTCACTTTTAGTAAAAATAAATTATTTAAATCGGGGTGTGGAACACCATCCAGTGCCTCTTCAACGGTAGATCTTCAGTTTACTTCTGTTAAAAGTAAACTACTCGGTGTGGGAGTTTTGCATGTTCTAAAATGTTCTTCATTCCAAATATGTGCACTGGAGGGTGTTCCACACCCCAGACCCCCAGATTGAGTAGTTTATTTTATCAGAATTAAACTGAAAACCTCCGTTACAGAGGCATTGGAGGGTGTTCTACGCCCCCCAGACCACCCGGATTAAGCAGTTTAATTTTTATAAAATGTAAACTGAAGATCTCCCGTTGCAGAGAAGAAGAAGACAAGTACTTTACATATTTTACATGAGACGTCATGTACTTCATGAAATGTGTACAAAAAGTTTCACCAGCGGTTAACCCCTCGAGTATGGATCTAGGCGATTAATAGAAATACATCATCATCTCTCAGATTTTGCTCCTCGTACACCAAAGCGATGCTTTTTGAAGTTTTGGCTATAAGGCGCTCACAGTTGGATATAGATGAAAACTCATTTTCGCAATTCGCGGTTTCTATTGTATAACATCTAGAAATGCTATTGTTTCAGATCAAAACTATTCATTTTATATAAAAAAAAGTTACTACATAAATTATAAGAATTTTTTCTAGTTTAATTTATTACATAACTATTTTCATCGTAAAATAAGTCGGAAAGGAGATATTTTCAAAAAACTGTTTCTGGGCGCCATTTTTTAGTTTATTAACTTAACATTATAACCTAAAATTATTTCTAGAGATCAAAATAACTAAATTTGATATCATTCTTGCATTTGAACGTCATTCTAAAAACTGATTTTTATGGACTCATAGGCCATGGGAAAAACCTTTTTTTTTCTCAATTGCAATACTTTCTTTTACTAAGTACGTAAATGGGAAAGTAATGGAGATTTTTTATTAGATTCAAAAAGAATCAACAAAACTGTAAACATAATTTAAATTTTTCTTACTTACAAAAATAAATTTCTATAGCCATATTATCTTAGCATAGTACAATTTTCAGTCAAAATTAAAAGAAAAGATCATCGGTGATTAACCAGAATTAAAAATCGTGAAGATTCTTCATTAGTATTAATGTGGCTATCGTTAAGCGATTTGAATACTTCATGAAATGGTAGTGACCGAAACTAAAATTTCAATTTTTCACAGAAAAAGGCAAAAATTTAGTTTTTTTTCACATTTTTTAACATTTAATGTACCATCATGTGTTGCCTAAGTACGCACACTCAAAAAATACATTCTTACCAGCTAGAATAATGTATGTACATACTTGAAATTGACCCAATCATCCAATGTTCTTAAATTGAAACAAAATTTAAGAATGTCGTACTTAACTAATATTGTAGAAACTAATCAGTAATTAGATAACCTAAGTTGAGCATACTTTGTTTGAATTTAAAAATGTTGCCATGATTGGGTCAATTTTAAGAACGGCGAGAATGAATTTCTTTCAGTGTAGTCAGTAATACCCTTCATCATCATGACTTTGTTCCTTTGGTTTTTGTTCAAAATTAGGTAATCTGCTAATATCTTCATTGATTATACAGGCCTGGTGTAAAAACGTACAAAACATTCATTAAACAAAACCTGTAATTGGTTAGGAACTTTCCGATAAATAGTGCTCGTTACAGTAGAAAATATTCAAATATTGACCAGTACTTAGCCGAAACCAAAACAAAAACTTTACATCGTTCAGGCAGCTCATGGACGTCCAACAAATCCATCATGGTTCGACTCTCTATGCTACACATGCAAGCATGTAACTTCAAAAAATATCCCATACCAAAAATTCTTCAACTCCAACTTGACGTGACCATTATCATCAAAAACAGATAATTGGTTTCTTCAAAAAAATCACAACATATTGACACCAACAATCCAAACTTAATCAAAAGAACAGATTAGCCTTTTCGCAGAAGTTCCGCGATAAAGTGAAAAATACCAGGCGTTATAAAACGACAAGAAAAAGGTAGTGGAATATTTTTTAAGACAAAATTTCTTTACAAACAAAAAAATAAAATATTTTCTTCAAGTACTATAAGAGCTAATTATATTATGGGCATTTTTTTTGGCTCTTTAGAGTCACGTTTTTGAAAATTCCTTTTTTTGAAATTTTTTTAAAACAATTTTATGCTGGCAATCTTGTATCAAAACAGTCCTTAGCATTAAATCTTCTACTTGCTGCAGTATATAATTTGGTTCAATTTCCAAACCAATGTTTGAGTAGCTCTTCATTACCAAGATTATAAATGTTGTTTACATTAAACGGAAAATTTTAATCATTTCATTGTATATGAATGCAATTGAAACCACTTGTTAAGTTATAGAATATTATAAGTGGCTTTAATTAGTACCAATTGATAACATACTTTTTAACGTTACTTTCATTACATGCATTCGAGTCAACCAAAACTAATTTGGTTTTACAAACAAACTGTTAGTAAATACGTGTACTAACTACCCGTGCTGTCTGCTACGCATTACAAAATATGTAAAAAAATTCATAATAAATAGATAAAAAATTGTAGAATTAAAGTTAATAATTTTGACAATGAGTTAATGAAAACGACAACCTAGACATTTTTCTTTGATATACTAATAATAATAAATTATAATTCTACTTCGTTATTTTTAATTAAAATTGACTTATTAAATACAGCAATGCGCCAATAACTTAAATTTGGTAAATAACATGTTATATAACATTGTATTAATATAAAAAATAAAAATCTGAAATGGTATGTATGTACATATTTAAATTTATTTTTTGCAATAATAATAATTCTCCTCTTTTGATTTTATTTCTTGTCAGTTAACCAGAATAACAGACTTATAACACTGTAATAAAAAATGTAAGTTATATTTTTCAAAACTGAAGACTAAGCCTAAAAGTTTACATTGTTTACATAGTGATGCGGTTATGGTAACCGCACAACGGTGGTTCAGGGTTAAACATTATACACAAATTAATTCTCCTTTGTGATAGTGTTTGCTTAGAATACGTAATGTGGGTTTTACATGGTTTGAATAAAGTTCTGGGTTTTTTATCTTCCGAATAATAGAAATTTCGTAATATAAAATTTTGATAATTAAAGTCGTTGACGTTAAATATTATTGCTATTAATATTTCAAGCTTCTGAGATACAAGTAAAAAACTAAAGTTTTTCATACGTTTCCCTAAGAAAGTATTTTAATAACCCACTAACTTTTTTAATAAAACATTAATTTTTTTCAAGAGGTCCCTTTTGTCCAAGAGAGCCTTGTACTTACCAGGCTTGCTACGGTTCTGCACGTAGACATATACATTGCATGTTATGTTTCCTAATTATTTAGACAAGACACAATCATAGAATGTTATGTAATAAATCATTTTAACTTGTGTTTACTCGTGGTTGAGTTAATAATTATTATAAACAAAAAATAAGTCTGGTGAAGGAAATTTAAATTTAACTTCTTTTCAGCATAGCAAATAAAGGTTTACGAGACATTTACAACAAGAATTGTTATTATAAACAAACTAAATAGTAAATAAAATTATAATATACTAAATTTTAGTTTGGCTTTTATTTGAAAAATAAATTTGAATATAAATTATTTACACAATTACTCAAGACACAAAGTGCACAGTTCCGATCTTTATTGGCGTCGCCAAGTCTGCATTAAACAGCAACTTAATTGATTACTCTCAACATATTTAATATTATATCAACATAAATAATAATATATTTTATATCGTTTTGTAGACTATGCTAGACATCAGTGGCGACTCGTTATATTAGGGTATTGCATGACGTGAACGAACCAATTCAAAGAGCATGCTTGGAGGTTAATATTTAAAATATAAAAAAAGTTCTGTCGGTCATTGTTATGTCCTTGCTGTAAATTTCACATTGGCGAATAAACACATTAGTATGCAAATTTAAAAATTTTTTTTTTGTTTATAAAAATGTACTTCACTAATAAGGTTTCCTTCCGATAGGTTCAAAGAATTCTGACCCCATTTTGTTTGGGTATCACCATTAAATAATTATAAGCTTTAATTTGCGTAAAATATTTTCATTTGGTCTTCTAGGCTTTCAAGCACCGTTACGGTTTTGTCGAGAGATAAATGGCAATCAATGGGTGGCTGTAGTGGGATTGAACACCTAATATAACCTTGAAAATTTTTATATTAACAAATTAAGTTTTACAACTTGACCAAAAAAAATTATGCAAAAACACTGCATTATTTGCTTACAACGAGACTGGTGGTTAATTTTCACAAAATTTGATCTTGCAACAGTTAAAAAAATTATTAAAATTAGATAAATATAAAACTATGAATAATAATTGAAACAATAAAATTTCTATGCACTAACTTGTAGTGCAGTGGGATAGTAATATGTATATTTTTGTGTGTAGGATTTATGCAAATTTTCACATAAATTCGAATATTAAATTCAGAAAACTATTTTATAGATTACGAAATTTACTTTAGGTAGTTTGAACTTCCAATGTGGTTATATGATGCAATTATGAAATAAATGCATGCCATAAATAGCGATATATTGTTTAAATGCATATGTATTACGTATAATATACATACGTAGGACTAATATAATTCTAATAATTTAAAGGACATAAATTGTGGGTATTTCCTCTATCTTCTTGTGGTAAATTATAAAAAGTTGCAATAAATACATGAATCTTGTTTAATCCTTGACATAGAAAGCAATATCGATTTAATTTAAAATAATGAAAATTCCTTAGGGTTTAATTAAATTGTATTGTCCTAATTCTTTATAAGATACTTTTTTTGTTCTACATAGGCCCTATTAGTTTGCATTAACATACAACATTGAATAATATTTATAACATTTTGTACTTCGGTGAAATATTTACAACAATATTCCTTGACTGTTTTCCGAAGAGAGGGTAGTTTGTACAACAGCAAAACTAATAAAAATATAAATCTTGTGAAATTACATTTTATGTAAGTTTAAAATTGATTAGCAAATGCAATAAACTTCAGAAATACGATTTTTACCCGAGAGTTACTATGGTCAACCTTCGAATGACTTACTGGAAGTATTAATCTCATTTTCCTTCTTTTTGGAATAACAATTGGGCACTTAAAGAACATTTTCTGTTATTTTATTAAACAATTGATTTCAAGATGTTACTGAAAGACTGCTGGCTTGAGCTATTAAATTACAAAAATAAATTCTTTTAAGTTATCCCCCTATTCAGGCGTGGATTGACAATTTTTTGTAAACGCTATCTTAATTTTTTCTATCTTAATTTATTGGAACGGATCGGGTTTGTCGTAACTATTAAAGAATTTCTTAAGAAGAATATGGCACATCGAAACAATTTTTGAAGTTGCAAGTCCCCTCCCTAGTAGGTATTTAATTTTGAAATATTAATTTAATTTAATTTTAAAATTAAAGTACTATATATAATATAAAAATATAAGAAATTCATATTTGCTTAAAAATATAATATCTACATAATATGTTGTATAAAATATTTTAAAGGTTTCAAGTTTAATGAAATTTGAAAAACTTTATTATTTTTACAATTCTAATGAATTGTAATTTTTGAAATTTTATTAAACTTGAAACCTTTTAAAATATTTTATACAACATATATTTTTAACAAGTAATAATAAACATTTACAATTATCTACATAATATTATATGCATGTATGTGTAGTAATTATAATAATTGGGTTAGCAAATATTTAGATGACATGTTTTTTCTGCATTTAATATTTGCAAATTTTCTTATTACCACAATATAACTTTAGTAGTAGCATGTAAATCTTGTAATGTCGTGTGATAGCTCAGTCCTGAGTTTTGTGATTGAATTCTTCTGTGGGTAAACGTTTTTATATATTTTTTATTAAAAAATGATGTTTTTGAAGTTTTATAATAATTAAAATATTAATAAAACAAAAATTTAATAAAATAAAGTGGAATGTTCATATACCAAAATTTCGAAGCGTTTGTTATATTGAACCCGAAGTTTAATCTTAGTAGACTTGAAAAATGCAGAATATGATTTTACTCAAAAAATATCCCACGGGTTTAATTTATTATTTTTCGTAATAAAAATAAAATACGTGAGTTGAAATTAATTTTTGGATTAACTTGTTCAATTGTGTTGAACTTCTTTAAGACTTCGAATGAAACTTTGTAACTAATTATTTCCAAAACTTTTCTTTCCAAGTTCATAGTTTTTTTTACATTTTCATACTCAGAAAATTGTGCATCATTAGTATAGTGAAAATTGCTCGATATTTGTCATTTACGAAAAAAAATTAAGGAATTAACGAAACTTGGCGTAGATGTACTCATTGAGGAACCAATGAACCTACCCTAAATTTAAGAGCACTTACCGTTTTAGGGGTTATTAAAGAGGTCAAAAACCTTTTTTATAAATAATTAAGACAAAGTTAATTTTATCGAAAAACTACCAGAATTTTTTTTTGCACGATAAAAATTTACAGAGTTATGATTTTTTAAGAGTTACTGCTTTTCTAACCCCGTGTAAAATTTCAACATGCGATTTCTACGAAACGTAAAGATTCTAAAAAATATTAAATAATTTAGATTTTCTTTTGTCCTTTATTCTCTTTACCCTTTAAATTGCTGATTTAGTAATTTAAATTGCACTTTGACAAGAAAACACTATTTTGTGTAACTTTCGGGGAGATAAATAAAATTAAGCGGTGTGAATTATTTCCATTTAAAAGAAGCTTACAACCTAAAATACACTTACTTTTTTTTTATAAAAAATGGCAGTTATTTTTCGAGGTTGCTATAAACAATGTCCTTTGAAGAGATCAAGTTTAGAACACTTTTGTTGTGAAATTAAGTTTATTAAGATATGCAAATAAAACTATAATTCAGCTTTTGAAAAAGCCATTTGAACCTTGGTTAAATTCTGGCAAAATCTAATGTGCGTGAAGTTAGCCGTGTCAGTTTTGAAAAATAAAAAAAAATAAAAGTTGTGCTGAATTGTATCCGATTTGTGCTGCTTTGAGCCGTAAATAAAAAATTGTATTTAGAAAATTAAAATTTTTGTGACCAAAAATGTATTTTATCGGTGAAAAATTTGCAAATGCTAAAAAACATTTTCATCAAAATTCAGATAGAAGACTATTGAACGGTCATTTCTTAAGTAAAAGTTTCTACCGGGCAGATGAAAAGTTTAATCTCTTTTCAACGTTTTGGATTTGTTTGGATTAATCCACACATTTTAACAGAGCATTCAGTAACCAGTGGATATTCCATAAATGGCTAGACCATGTATAGTATAGTATTTGCAGAACTTTGATATACAGGAAATATAATTTAAATATTGGGTTGATTTGAAATGTCTGTTTGCTCCGAAGAACACACACGTCAAATTTTGTTTTATTTTTGGGTCACTCTGTTGTAAATTTTTTTAACCAATAGCAATAGCAAATCAGGCACAACTCAGTACAATTTTATTTTTTTTATTTTTGAAAATAATCCATCGATAAAATACATTTTGACCATAAAATTTTATTTTTCAAAATGCAATTTTTTTATTTACGGCACAAGGTAGCACAAATCGAGCACAACTCAGCACAATTTTTTTTTTTTTTTAAATGACACGGCATAATAAATACATTGATGCAACTTGCTCGCTGATGAGAAGTGTAAAATTTCCAAATGGCCGGCCAACTTCCATCGATAAAATACATTTTTGGTCATAAAAATTGTAGTTTTCAAAATACAATTTTTTTATTTACGGCACAAAGCAGTACAAATTAAGCACAACTCAGAACAACTTTTATTTTTTATTTTTCAAAAATGGCACGACTAACTTCACACACATCAAAAATGATCAACATGTTGTAATAATTGCAAAATATTTTTTTGCAAAATTTCTAGTTTATTTGAATATTTTGGTTAGGTATACGTCTAATTTATGATACAAAGTATAAATGTTTCCTAAATTTGCTAAAATTATTTATAATTTGATATTTTTTTTCTATGATATACGATGTTACTTGATGAAATTGAAAAGTTCCATAAAAAATTTTATTTTCTTTACACAAAAAAATTATATTAATTCTTAAATAGTAAATACCAAAACGTATTTAATTTGATATTTTATTTCCGAAAGTTATTAAAAGATCTCAAAAACTTCTTTACTTGCAATATTTTAATTTGGTTATTAATCTACAAACATGTCGAATGCCTTATAATGTAGAACTATTTTAAAATATACATTTTAGAAATATTCTAAATTGGGAATATTGGAAATAAAAATGCAATAAAAATAGTTCGATTTTCACTATATAAGGAGAACATAATAGGGGATTAACCAACTTTTGTACATAAGTAGTTGAATACTTACTCTTTTAGGAACTCGCGAGTTTACCCTCGACGTCCGGGTATTTTTATTTAAGGTTCTCAATAAATGGGTAAAATTACTTTTTTTTAACATAATTAATAAGCGGCTAATTCTATGGAAAAATTAAAAGAGATCTTTTCTGTAGCTTTAAAAATTACTTTTATTTGAATTTTTTTCTTTTTATACTACAAAATTGAACCAGCAAGAACGTACTCTAAAAATATGGGTCCTTTTCATAAAAAATAAATTTTTAGGTTATAATTTTTTTTTAATTAAGTATTACACAGTAGTAATAAAAATAATTACTTTTAATTTGGATTTTTTCTTTTTTATACCATAAAAATTGAGCAAGCTAGTTCATAACATTCTCGAAAAAACGAATTTCTTAGGTTAAATTTTTTAATGAAAGTAATACACCTCACTTCGTTCGTCTCCTCAAAAGTTACAAAAAATGGTCTAACATTTTTTGGTTAAATGTAATTTGAATAAATAAATTAGCAATGTTAAAAACCACATTATCTTAACAATTAATTAATTTAAAATTACAAAACAAATTGGTAGAAGATGATAAAAAAAAACTAAATTATAGAGCTTTAAATACCTTTTAGCTTTGTATTTAATACTTTTTTGTAAAGCCTTTGCCTTTCGAACAAATAGCAAAAACTTGCGTTAAAATATAGTTTTTACATGGAGGTTGAAAAAGTGCCAACTCTTAAAAATCGTAATTATTAAGTAAAAGTAAATTTAAAGTAAAGAAAATTCAGAAAAGTCAGGTCGGGTTATTTAAATAATTTTTTGTATTAGCTCAGCAAAATGGTTACTTTTAAAACTGTTTTAAGTCAGCAAAATGTTATTTTAGTCTGCAAAATAAAATATTAGCGGACTAAATTTAATGTGAAATTCAAATTTAATATTTTAAAGCAAGACAACCTTTTTGCAGAGCTAATACGTTTAGTGCCTCGTGCAATCTTTCGCAGTGAGGATCCACCCCTTCGAGTTTTGGCTTGGGCCAGGTATGTTTTTTATAGTTGAAAAGCCGAAGGATTTGCTGTACAAATATATTATAAATATAAAATATTCTATTCAAAATTATTTTAAGCTCCAAAAGTTAATTTTTGATGAGCTGGGTTACGGTTTTAAAGTAGCTAATTAGAAAGCCGGATGTTTTATAAATTTTTAAAGCCGTTTTTCTAAAATTTGTGAATCTATCGCAAATTTTTATAATAATTACTTTTAAAAATTGTCAAAATCCGAGTTACGGTATTTTAACCTCTCCGCCTTAGGTAGATCCTTTAATGCTTCAAGGTTTTATTTAAAATAGTTGCTCAAATTGTAACAAATTTTTGTTATAAATACAATTTATTACTTGCTGGATTTTCCACTATGTTATTTTCACGCCCCACATATAAAATTATTTATATATCAGGGTAGGTATCTAACGACATTTACAAAATATTCAACCAAATTCACTTATTTACATTTCAAACTGTGCTGTGGTTAATTTAAAATTTTATTTGTAGATTTTATGTACTGAGAAAATTTGTAAATCAAAGCTGTAGAAACTTGATTGAAAGATAAACTTTGAAGTAGATTCAATTGCAATGAGTTTCATGTAAATTTTTGTAGGTAAACAGTGTTTTTTCCGTGGATAATTTTTATAACTTAAAAATTATGTTTTGGTTTTAATGGCAGGAATATAGTTTTTCCTTTGTGACGTCGGAACTTTCAATTTTGACTTGATGTTTAGTTTTTAATCTGTTGATAACTGGAAATTTAGGGATTAGCTGTTTGGTTTCGGTGTGACCATCCATTTAGATTTTTCCCAATGGATTTAAATTTACGATGTACATTTTACTTGAAGATATCTTTTTCATTTAGATCTACCGAATATTTGAGCTGGGATTTTTCTCTTAGAGAATTCTGGTCGTGGAGCTGATTTAAGTTACTCTTTGCCCTCGGTAATAAATTAGAGGAAAAATATAATACAATAGAGATTTTTCGAAAATAAAGATTGAAAAATAAAAAATAAGTTTCGACAATAAATTATATAGACCTTTCATTTTACAGACAAAGTTTTCCACTACGCCACTGCTTTTTTCTCAAATTTTGGAAAGTTAACATTATTGTATTTGTCACGTTTTTACAATAATGGAAAAATTATATATTCAAATATAAAACAGTAAACTTAAGATATATTATATTATCACAAAATTTTGCAATAAGCTTGACTAATATTTCGTGCTGTTTTGTTATACCTACCAAAATATTTCGCAAAATACTCTTATCCAATATTCTTATAGTTTACCTACATTTTTTTATCTTATACAAATATGTACATTATTTACAAATAATAATATTTAATAATAAATCATCTACAAATAATTCAATTTGCCAAATCTATTAGGAAACTTGTAGTACCTGCGGCCATGGTTATAATGTTGAATAGTATAATAATAGTTAGATTTTATCGTACACACTCGTTAAATATAATAATATAAATTTTAAATAAGATGCAAGTGCATGCTTTAAGTTTCCCTTTTTATTTGTTTCAAATTATGCAAATGTTGTAAATCGATCATATGCAGGTAGTTGACCTGGCTTGTCACCGTCGATTTTTCAATCAGCGACATGCTTTATAAATATTAGAACAATAAAGGAATTTCAGGTAGGACCCAGCGATTTACTATACCAAACCGGTCCAATTTGTATCTACACCACTGATTTTGCGTTGAACAAAACAGCTGACTGCGAGCCATTTCGGGCATTCGTGGTCGTGTCGTCGTGGTGGCTTCTGTGCTGTGGTTTCTTCGCTCGATACAATTCATTCATAGTACTTCTACAATACAATAGTTTATTTTAAATCTTAGAGAGGTAAGAATTTTATTTTTAAATTATTGTAGATTTTTTTCAATAATTTTATTACCACGCTAGAATTAAAAAATTTCTAATCTAATTTTTAACGATCTTCCTTTGTTATTTTGAAAACCATCGATTTCTTATTATTATTATTTCTTTATTGTTTTGTTACATAATTTCTAACCTTTATCTATCCAATATATACACCCCCGTAATATAATATCGATTATAAAATATTTATTGGTAGGATGATGCTATTGTATAATAATAATCTAGAGACGATTTTGATCTACATTTTATTTTACCTTTCACTCAAAATATCAGTCTATGCAAAAATGATGCAATTTTGGCTGCTTATTGGTATTAGTATATTATAAATTTTATATTTATGCATTAGCGATAAATTATTATGGTCACATTGCCTTCCTATGAGGTATTCGTTCTTTAACCTTTGATATTGAAACGAATGACAAATTAATACGTAAGTTAAACCATCATTAATTTAAATTAGTAATGATGCTGATAAATAATTAATATTCTGTTTTGATAAGAAACAAATTTTAATATTACACGAAGATTGACTTTTTCTGGTGTAACTAAATTTTCCTGTGTTCAGTCTTCATTGAAGGTGCAATTTTGAATGTTTATGTATGTATAATATATTTTTAATAAATTTTCCTAATGATCTTTCTATAATAATGGTCCTTCCAAAATTACTTTGGGCATATTGCAACATAATCAAAATTTTATTAAAAAAATATCGTTAGCCTCGTTACTTGATTTAATTTAATTGAATCCAATTTGAAATTTTTACTTTTTAATCATTAAGAAATTTAAAAAAATACATAATAACACAATTTGAAGACAATATACAATAAAAATGTTACCTTGAATATACTGTCCACTTAAAAAATTATGTTTCTAATCATGAACATCTTAATTTTTTAACTATTTTATTTTGTTATGAAAAGATGTGTAATTTATGTTTTGGTATGTATTGGAATAGACTAGGCTGAACACGATAAGTTTTCAAGGAAGTTGATAAGTGAGTCATATATTACGTAGATAGGGAAATCCTTAGTTCAAAATAGAATTTCAGAAGTTTTCACTTGCAATATTTCAAAAAGGTGTTAAATACGTCTCAATTTTAATACATTGAAAGTAATATTAAATTAAAATTTAAAAATTAACAGGTCGAATAAAGAATGAAATCGAAATTTCTTCTTTTTTTTCGGTTTCCATATTTAAAAAAATTGAAACATTTCGTTTTTATTTAAGGAGATATTAATTTTGGTTTTTCATTATATGGTATTTTTCCCTAGAAATAACAATCTGCCTTAGAAACTGATCTCGAAATATATCTTCCTTTGAAACTACGGAGTTTATACTAAGGACAAGAACATCTTATTCTACTTTAGATGTAACTTCTTCTCATTTCTTTCAAACCTCTCGATTCTCTCATTCGCATTCGACCCCTTTTGATGTCCCTCTTTTATTTGTTAATATTATGCAATAGTTTGTCTATGGCTATTCATATGCGTACATGTGTGATTTCGACCCTTCGTTTTGTCCCTTAATGATTTGCATATCACAGATTGGTGTATTTCTTTGCTCTCTCAAGAAGATTATTTTTATTTTACGGTATTTTACATCGTTTTAGTTTTTTCGTAAGGTTCCTTTCTGATACTCGAAAAAATTAAAACCAAAATTTGGCAAATGTGAGTTTGAAAATAATTTGTTTAATTGTTCATTTAACTTGATTACAAAATTAGTTATAATGTTAAAATTTGTGTTACTAAAGTATAATACCTACATATCGTCGGTGTGCATAACTCCAATATTTGGTCAAAACAAGATTTTTAGGGCATCCGATTAAAAAAAAAATCTAGCAATAGGCTGGAAAATTGTCCAACTCCAAATAATTATTAGAGTTACGCTAATTACACCGACGATATGTACATCTAAACATCGAATAGTGTACAAATATTTTAAGTACCTATTGTGTATTATATAATAATTACTACCTACTTATTATATAAAAAAATCCCATATACTTTAATATGTTGTGTATCCGATATGCACATGTAAAGGGCATAGATTAAGATAAGCAATAGACAGTGTTCTTTCTCTGTCACGCTAATAAAAACGCTTGACGAGATTGGCGTGGATAGCCTAACTGTGCTACTTGGGTTTGGGTCAAATTGCATTTCAGTATTTTTTCGAAAAGCAAATTTTAATGCATTTTTGTGGATATTATTACTTATGCCAAATTAGTACATACTTAAATCAGTATCATTATATTATTACAACATGTAAGGATTTGGTCCCAGGTGGGAACACTAATGAGTATAAGTTGACACGATTGGTATTTACGTATTTGAATTCAACATAACATAATTTTACACGAGGTTCATATCGCAAATTTTTTCAACAACGTTTTGTAATGTTGTAAACGATAATAATTATATAGTAAATAACTAATTAAGATATAAATTAATAAATATTAATTACATTTTTAATATTACAAAAAAATATATAAATTCTAATTATTACGATTGAACTGAATTAAAAATGATGAAAGTAAAGAATGGCAACTGTATGGTCCTGAAACAACGTTATCTCAGTTCATATGAATTCATAGATGCAATTATTAATTTAAGTTAAACTAAGTGACCAGCACTTAACAGTCAATTTACTTGAATTCTTCATTTTTGTATATACAGTAAGACCTCGTTTATCCGGATTAACTGGGACCATAGGCAATCTGGACAATCGAAAATCTGATAATCCAGGTAATAATGGGTAATAAGCAAAAAAAAATCTTACCATTTATTATGCTAAAAAACTATGTTTTACAACAAAATGGCATAGTATTGTTTACATAATGAAAATTTGGCGTACTTATAGTTAGGTTCTTCTTATTATGGTTAAAAATTATTATCTAATATGAACATTAAATTAAAAAAAATGTCTACCAATTTGATCTGGATTATCCGGAGATGACAGCCGGATAAACGAGGTCTTACTGTACCTACTTATCTTACTACTTTTCTTATGATAATTTATTATGTAAATATTAGTGGAACGTCAAATATGTAGATACAATAAATAAACAAATATTTTTTTACAATGTGCACTGTAGTACCTACTATTTACATTAGATACATATCTTTTATTGTGTATAGTTTTTAAAAAGTTCATTAACACAGTTAGCATGCAAAACTTAAATAAATAAATTTTTGTTGCGATTTTAGTTGAATGATTCAAATGTGCAATATTATTTACATTTTTGTACGTTTGTTTTCTTTACTTGGGTATATTAACCTTGTATTTTCAACTCTTTGAACTAATTGTCTACAAAAAATAGTCTGAGTAAATGTTGCTATTGCATTAAACTTAAAAATAAAAATTTACTTTAATATTATATATGTTACAAGGTGATTTTAACAATATTGCCATATTACGAGATAGTACGGTGAAAAGATTTTTTTTAGCAATTTTATTGTGCCAAATAACATTATTTCTTTCGTTAACTATTGCGCTTATTAAAACTAGTACGTTCTGGTTAACCAATATGAAATAATGTAATCTATGAATCGCAGTTTTACTTTATTCGCGCTAGTAAAACAAAAATGCAGTTAAATTTGAATGTTTTCTATAAAAAAAAAATAATAATAGTTTGCAACAAGCCCCAGATTCGAAGTGTTTTCTAGTTTTACCCGACTAACGGTGACGTGTTGAAAATTTTTAATAAGGGGAACCTACAGTTTAATGTAGATTCCAGACCACCGCCTATTTTGGAGAATATTATATTACGTTACCTAGGGCCAGAAAGCAACACATTAATTTAAAAGTAACGATTCCTTGTCAATATGGGGAATAAATTACTATGAAAAACAGAAATTCTCAACTAGCAAGTCAATTAGATTGGAATTTAATAAAGCGACAATGAATTAAGCAATTAACAGAATTATATTATTACCTATGCGAAATTAGATCAACATTCGTTTTGATCATCGGTTTAATTGAACGAGATGGTAGATATAATTAATATAAGGTGTGTTGTAGTATGGAAGTAAATTAGATAATAAAGAGTTTTGCTTCCTGTATTGGGTTGTAAATTAACCATTCTCTTGGGTTTAATAATAAATCCAAATATGGTTTTATGTAATTGCGTTACATGTCATACATAATTATCCTTATCCTGTATCGAACCGAAGATAAAGAAATATTGTGCTCGTCCAGTGAAAATGTTACAGACCCCTATATTATTTATCTACCTATACATTAGTCACGCATTGTCATATTAAAAATTATAATTTTGCAGTTTGAACAAGATTACCGATTTCCGCAAATATCAAAACTGGATAGTGAACATCAATAAGGAAATTACCGTATATACCGGGGCGGTTCGTAGTTTTTTTTACAGGAAGGCCGGCCACAAAGTTATATACGAATATTATAATGTAATACCAATTACATAAACGTGTTAATAGTTTTAATTGGATATGAAGGCACTAAAAATGTATTTCTATTTCAATCAGAAATTTATTATTCCGTAACTTCAATAATTTGCGTTCTCTTTCGAGTCATCGTCCACAACATCGTTGAAAAATGTATACCATAGATTAAATTGTTTAAAATTTAAAACACAAAAGTCTTCCGGATGCTCAACAGTAGTTCTGCGGTTTCATGGAGTAATTCCCAAATCGACACCTGATTAATAATAATTTATGTTGACGAGTTAATGTCGATGACATGTCCTAGTTAAAAGTAATCATAAAGTGGAACGGCACGATCCTTAATGCTTATTTTGTTTTTTTGTAATAATCAATGGAGCGTGTAACGAACCATGAAAATTAATAATTTCTACTCATAAAAACGGATTTATTATAGTAAAAATGACAAATAATGCTCAGTTTTGTTAAAATTTAAAAAAAACTATACCGCCACAGGGATATTGAGGAAAATGTGTATTTGTTCAACTTTTATTTAAGAAGCTTTCGCCCATTGATTTTATATACTGAAAGATGTGCTAAATGTGGTTATACTTTTTTAATTAATCGTGAAAAGCATCTATTGTAGTCAAAACGGTTTAAAATTAAAATTAAATAATGGCATATAGTTACGTCATCAGCAACTAACATAGGTTAAGATATCTAAACGACCCTTATCGAAGTACAAGGGTCTATCACACTAACCTTTAGAATAAGTAAAATTTGTAATATTTAATTAAACCATTATCATAATACGGAAGAATTATGTGACAGACAATCAGCTTAACTTTAAATTTTGAAATTGTTATCAATTATGTATTAGTTTAACTTTAAACTTTGAAATTGTTATCATAGGATAACAATTTATCTATCTAAATGTAATTAACTAATTATCAGAAACGAAATGTATAAAATAAGGGTATTAACATAATTATAATTCAGTTTAGATTTCTTTACGCTACTCATAGCTTGTAAATTTAAATTCAATAAATCCTTTTAAACTACCAAATCGTGCGTTTGGTATATATTTGGCGCTGCGAACAGGATTTTTCAAACGGCTCAATTATTAGTGTCGGTGATTTTTTAAAATCTTAATTGAAAAATTACGAAACAACAATAAGATTGGTGCAAGATCCACTGAGCGAAATTACCGAAGGAATCCACAGGACAACTTCAATTGTAAAAGACGCTGGAAACTTCATCAACAACCACCAGACATCCAGAAATGTTATTGGCAGTCCTAATTTTGTAAGTAAATCCTTTCTATCTATATTTTATAATTTACTATTTTACAACGTACATGTAATACGATTTTATGTCAAATATTCGCGACAGATCTCCTTTAAGAAAAGAATTAAGTTCAATTAACTCTGATTTAAATACTTTTAATCCAATAAATTCAAATAATAATACGATGGCTACTCATACGGCTACCGAAGTGAATCTCGCGAAGGACATGATTCCCAGATACGATGGGGGAGATAGAAATTTATCTCATTTTATTTTACAATGCGAAAAATTCATTACAATGTTTAGAATTAATACGGCGGGTCAAGAGGGATGCACGTTGAATGTTTTACTGTTTGAAATTTGTTGTTCAAAACTTGAAGGTGCGGCGAGAGACGCGTTAGTAACATCGAACTGTACCATTTGGACTCAAGTAAAGGAAACATTAATTAATCGGTTTGGCGATCCGCGAAACGAGACCCTGCTAGCAAACGATTTGAATACCTGCTTTCAATCACACAACGAAAGTTACGATAGTTATTACGAGAATATTAAATTTAAATTACAAAAATACTCGAACATGTCGCGATTAGAGAAACAAACGAAGATATTAAAATTTTAAACTTAACATGTACGGTCAAAATGCACTAAACACTTTTAAAGCTGGCTTATTGAACCGTATCGTAGTCACCTTAGCATTCAATCAGTTGGATCCATAGAGGATTGCCTGTTAACACTAAGGAACTACGATAACCAAAAGCAGCAAACCGAATTTTAAACTTTATGAGGAATAAAACGCCGGTAAAACGAAACGCGAACTTAAATAGAAACGCTTCAAAATTTAATAATCCGAATCTTAGTAGACCAAATTTTAACTCAAATTTTAATAATAATTCAAACTATAGTAACAATTCAAACTTTAGACCAAATTTTAACCCAAACTTTAATAATTATTCAAATTTTAATAACGATTTAAACTTCAGGACAAACTTCAATCCCAATTATAATAATCAAAATTTTAACCTAAGACGGAATTCAAATCAATCATTCCCGCGTGGCCCGACTCAATTTGCATCAACGCAAAATAGAATTAACAACTCGCAAGCTCATCAAAGAAATCAAAATACGGAGCCTACGCCAATGTCAATCTCCACGCGAAATACATTCAATCCGCCCAATAATACTTGGACACAGAATCGCTCTAAAAATTTTAATAATCACTTTACAAACAGAGGTCCGAGTAACTTCATCTCAGAAGAGCTACATAATATTGAACCCCCAGAACCGTCACAACGCGAATTCCCGGAAAATCAACGTGGAAATTACGACTCAAATGTAGAAATCGAAAATTTTCGCGTAGAGGCCTCGGAACAATAAACATCGATTTAAATACCATCAGTAGCAAACCTAAATTACCCTTCATAGTAATACCTAGTTTAAATTTAAAATCTTAATTGACAGCGGAGCCTCAAGCTCAATCATGAACCCGAAACCCACGTACGAACACTTTAAACAATTTTTATTTAAAAAGTCATTTTCAATTAAAAGCCTTAATAAAACAATTTTCAACAATGAAAATATAACTTATCCATTATTAAAAGAATATGGAATTAATAGTAGAGTAAACTTTCACGTCGCAAAATGGCACGATAGATTCGACGGACTAATTGCAAGCGACGATCTTAAAAGAATGGGTGCAGCAATTAATTATAAAGATCAAACATTAGAAATTTTGGGAGTTAAAATACCATTCTTTATGGAATTAAATCCATCAAACTTTCAACCATTTAAACAAACAGTTAGGATCACCTTAAAATTCCGTAAATATTGAAGAGGGACCGGTAATTATACCCCAAATAAAAATTAGCAACGACTATCATATTGCGGAATCTATATCAGTTGCAAAAAACGGTTTCTGCACTGTACCCGTAGAGGAAGAACGCGAAATAGAAGTAAATTTCCACCAACAAATAGACGTGGAACCAATTGATAACATTGAAATAGCAAACCTCAATAAATGGTCCCCGAACATAAATATTACAGATTCCATTAGAACTCAACATTTAAATTTAGAGGAAAGAAACGAAATTCTACATCTCTGCAAAAATTATAAAGACATTTTTTATGACGATAAAAGCGATTTATCATTTACCAATGCAATTAAACATAAGATTAGAACGGTAGATAACGATCCCGTGTATTGTAAATCCTTCAGATACCCCCACACCTTAAAATCGGAAATAAATAATCAAATACAAAAATTATTAGATGGTAAAATCATTAGACCCAGCATATCCCCGTATAGTTCACCAGTTTGGATAGTTCCCAAAAAAATTGACGCGAGCGGTAAAAAGAAGTGGCGATTGGTTATAGACTATCGCAAATTAAACGATAAAACAATAGAGGAAAAATACCCCTTACCAAGACAGGAAGAAATACTGGATAACCTAGGCAAATGCACATACTTTTCTACCATAGATTTAGCACAAGGGTTTCATCAAGTTGAATTGGATCCGGAATCCATCGAGAAAACCGCGTTTTCAGTGGACAATGGCCACTGGGAATACGTTCGAATGCCCTTTGGACTAAAAAACGCCCCTGGAACGTTCCAACGAGTCATGGACAATATCCTTCGCGAATACCTGTATAAATTCTGTTTTGTGTACATGGATGATGTGGTAATTTTCTCCAAATCGCTTCACGAACACATTGTTCACCTTAACCTAATATTTAAAAAATTTAGGGAATATAATCTAAAATTGCAATTAGATAAATCCGAATTTCTATGTAAAGAAGTTGCTTTTCTTGGACATGTTATCACACCCGAAGGCGTAAAGCCAAACCCATCAAAAGTCTTGGCAATTCAAAAATACCCTCTCCCAAAGTCAGTAAAAGAAATAAGAGCATTTCTCGGATTGATAGGTTACTATAGAAGGTTTATCAAAAACTTTGCTAAGATAGTTCAACCTTTCACCAAGTGTTTAAAAAAGGGATCAAAAATAGACCCTGGAAATTCTGAATATCTGCAGGCATTTCATAAATGTAAAGAGCTGATAACAAATGCTCCTATTTTAATTTACCCGGACTTCGAAAAAACATTCCATGTCACAACCGACGCGTCTAACATAGCCATTGGAGGGTACTCTCAAAATAACAAACCCATTGCATTCTACTCAAGAACATTAAATAGCGCGGAACGAAATTATTCCACGATAGAGCGCGAGCTATTAGGAATAGTCGAAACGACAAAGCATTTTAGAGCTTACCTCTATGGTAAACAATTTGTAATAGAAACCGATCACAAACCATTGGTATGGTTGTTTTCAATTCGCGACGCGAATTCGCGCCTTGTCAAATGGCGGCTAAGGTTAGAAGAATTCGACTACAAGATACAGTATAAAAAAGGTAAGGAAAATTTGGTGGCTGACGCCCTGTCACGAGTAGAAATTAACAACAACGAAGACGAAGATATCTTATCAATTATTGCAAACGCCGACGAGGAAGCAGAATTACAGCTTTCCGAACTCGACGGAATTCTAGATCAAATCGACGATTCGGAAAATACTCGACACACGGCGACGGAAAACCCAGTATTTACTATACCTATTTCAGATAAACCTCTCAATCACTTTGCTAATCGTATTATCCTACAATTAGGCGACTTGGCAAAAACAGACATGAAAAAAGTGTTTAACAAACGTAACTACACCGTTACAATCAGGAGGGGTAGCGAAATGGAAAATCTGGTTAAAATGTTAAAAGAAATTATAGATCCAAAGGAATTGTATGGAATTTATTTTAAAGACAAAGAGCTAGAAGCGGTGTTCCTAAAGGTCACCCAAAACTTATTTGATAGTAATGTTAAATTCATAAAAAGTAATATTCTAGCAAAAGATTTAGAAAAAACGGAGGATCAAGATGAAATAATTAATGAATACCATTCCAGTAACCACAACGGTATTATAGAAACACACAATCATTTAAAATTAAAATATTATTGGCCCGACATGAGGATTAGAATTAATAAAATAATCAACGAATGCGAAACGTGTTTAATAAATAAGTACGAGCGAAATCCGTATAAAATTCCGCTTTCGGGACCTCTACTAGCCAAGCGACCTTTTGACATAGTGCACATAGATACGTTCGGATTCGAAGGACACAAATTTTTGACCATTATTGACTTATTTTCGCGGTATACTCAAGCGTACTTTGTTGCAGATTTATCGGGAACAACGATGTTAAACAAATTACGACATTACTTTTCTCACCATAACTATCCTCGTAAAATTGTATGCGATGAAGGAAAAGAGTTTAAAAACAAAACGTTTCAAGAATTCTGTTCTTTATTTAAAATTGAACTACATTATACCACAAACTACAATAGTAACTCAAACTCACCTGTAGAAAGGGTTCATTCTACAATTCTAGAAAAATTAAGAATAATAAAAAGCAGAAACGGAAGCGAAACTCCCTCAAACCTAATGACATCGGCAATCGTAATCTATAATCAATCAATTCATTCTGCAACAGGTTACACACCATTCACGTTATTATACGGACCATATGAGAATTTAAATGCGCACGAAATTGACATAGACAAAACTATTTTTGAAATGTACAACGAAAATCGCAAAACCGAGTTAATCCTTTTACGAACAGCTTTACCAAAAGCAGCTTGAACGCGGTACAAAAATTCTTGAAGCAAAAAACAAAACCAAAGAACCCGCAGTCGAAATCAACGAACCGGTAGTATATTTTACGCGACAAAGAATACGGAAAACAGACCCGTGTTTTGACAAGGTAAACGTAACCGCGATCAACAAAAATAAAATAGAAGGAATTAGGGAAATTTCAAAGAGAAAAGCAAATATCAACATGAGGAAAATTAAGAGAATAAAAAAACAATTTAAATTGCAGGACCGGAGTGATCCATCAGATCCAGGGCCTTCAAATAGAAGAACTTAAAACAAATGGTTACCTTCCAGAGGATCTTGGCGTAGCGAAGCTCCTCAATCATTATCACAAATTCTATTTTTATTTTAACCTAACCGACATAAACGTAAACTATTATGAAATATTGAATGGTATTACCATAATTGAAACTAAAATAATAACTTTCACATACAGCAAATAATTAATGTACTAAAAGATAACTGTAAAACAATCGAAAATCAACTGCAAAAATTTAGGTATAGAATTAAGCGCGGTCTTATTAACGGGTTAGGAACTGCCATCAAATTCATAACAGGTAGCCCGGATAATGACGATCTGATAAGAATTTTTATTTAAAGCAAAAATTCCGGTCCCCAAAGTATTTGGGTTTCTTTTTGGGGGTAATTCCCAAATCAAAACCTAAAAAAATTTTAAATGTTACTTAACGACCCTTTAAAAGTACAAAAGTGGAACGCACAAACCCTTTTAAATGAAAAAATTTTGTTTTTTAAAAAAATTAATCAAATACGGAAGAACCAGGGAAAATAAAATCACTTAATTTTAAAATTTATGAAAATTTAAAATTTAATGCTTCAGTTTTTTAAAATTTAAAAAATTATCACAGGAAAAATTTGAGGAAAATGAAATTTAACTTTTATTTAAAAAAAGTTTCCCATTATTTTAAATAAAATTAAAATTCAGTTTATATTTTTTTAATCTAAAAGCATCAAAATTTAAAGTTCAAAAACCTTTTTAAAATTAAAATTAATTTATGGCATATTTTTACTTTATGTACTATGTACCTTGCGTGGGTAAACACGTACTTTTAAGCTCGATTCTAAAAATTGCTAATGTTTTCAAAATATGGAACATAATAAGACCTTTACACTATTGATTCATTCTGTACCTACGTCATGTAAATCATATTATTTACATAGCAGTTCTGTACTATATAACTAAGAATATAATCTAATTTACTACATACAGAAGCGCGACACGAAACTTCTAATGGAGTCAAGTAATTTAAGAGTTAGTACACTCTGAGAGAACCTCTCTAACTTTTTTTACATAGTAGTTACCGATGGAATATTTAAGGAATTGGGGAGTACAATTAGAGAATAATGGTGTATGTTTGATGCTTTGAAATTAAATTCAAATTTTTTTCACTTTTATAGTATAAAATTTCAAGCCTATGATTTGTTTTTGTACTGTCATCGTATATCCTTCCTAGTCGATGTATATAACCAGATTATATTGACATGCATTGATAAAATTCCAGTTATACATATTGTTCAACCCACTTCATGATGTAAAGGACAAAAATTTTATCAATTTTAAATTTTGATAAACTTATATTTAAGTATGTAGTAGGCATCACTATAAATTCTCACGTAAGTGAAGGTTAACGCGTAGTGACAAATTAAAATTGAAACAAATTGGTTTACAATTCAAGTTCATAATTAAAATATCTTATTGCAGTGCATTACTTGTGGATCTATTCTTAATACGTCATACCTATACGTTTCATCCATCGATGTTTTTAGTGATACACATCGTAAGTGAGGTTGGTTCATATTTTCGAAAAATAATTTTATTTTAAAATTTATTCAATTTTAAGTTTAAATTACAAATATTTCTTACGAGTGCTGATTCGTATCTAAATAATGCTATGGCAATCTTACAGCTGTTATAATAAGTGCTGGATCGCACTCCGATGAGAGTGCACATTTTCGTTAGAATCAATATTCGTTCCATAACAAATATCGTTATCAAAGTGCATTAATACAGGATATTATAATAACATCACATGTTACTTCACAATTATCAAGAGATAACAAAAACTTGAGAAAAATTCCTAGTATAAGGAAATATCTTGTGCAATTTTAAAAAATGTAGGTTATAAGGTGACAACGCTAATTGATCCAAAACTCTAATAAGTTTCTTTGCGATTTTAGAAAATACTAAAGGTATAAATTATTCAGGTATCAATTGCGGCTAAATATTTTTTTTATATTTTGCATTAGCAAAATATTACTTAAATTAGATAGTTCTATTATAATAGCCAGAAATATACTAAATAACATTTTTTTCTATTCTTACTGAATACTTTACCGAACATTCTTAAGTTCAAAATTGTTATATTGCAAGTTATTACGTTGAAGAACAACACGGGAGTACCATAATTTAATTTATTCATTTGACAAATGATTTGATATTAATATGTGTATTTTTAAAAAAAATTTTTTCTATTTTGAAAAATTAATTCTATAGTTCAGCAGCTTACTGTAAGTTTCTTTCCTATCGTACTTGAAATTCCGATTAATTGGGTCATTGGTTAATCGAGACAACCGCCTATTTAAACCAAATAATCCTGAAGAACCAATTAAGGAAATCAATCATATTTGCCCCGCTTAATTGGGGCAAAATATCCTTGCCCAATGTATCCTGATTAAGCGAAATTGATTGTATTATAAAACAATATAACACATATAGATAATTAGTTAATTAGCTAAAAATAATATTTATTCTTAATCGATAATGTTGAATTTAAAAATTTAAAAGTTTAAAACGCGATCAAGCCAACCGTAAGAATTAAGTCGTAGCGTAACTCTCACTAATTACTATAAAATAACAAAAACTGTTTTTAATTTTAATTAAATTCAAATTTTGGTTGGACAATTTTAAATTCTTAAAAAATTTGAACACGTATGGTACTATACCAGAAGTAATTAAATGCAAATTTGAAATTTTTATAAACATATTTTCTTGTTAATTAATTATTCTCTTGATTTTAACGTATTATTTTATTTTTATATTTTGTTTTATTATAGGTTTGCCTCGTACTTTTTTGCCAGTGCTATAGGACCTCATAGTTTACTTCCATGGATCCAATTGGGTAAGTACTAAGAAATGTAACGAAATTATCGAATACTAAACTTTCATTTTATTTTAGGACCAGTTGCTTTAATCTTCAGTAAGTATACAATTTTATATTTTCAAAATAAAACATAATATTATGAATATGCAACAAACTTTATTATTTTTTGGGACGGGTTAAGAATCCCGAATCGGGATTTTTACCATTTTTGAAGTGGATTATGAAAGATGAGGGTCTAATTAGCGTATAAAAAAAATAAAATTTGCGGAATATTCACACAATTTTGAAAAAAACGGCTTTAAAGTTAATTTGGAATGCAATTTTATCATTGGCTCTTTTCAACTATAACCCCGCCCCCAAAATTGAAAGAGGC
Organism: Lycocerus yunnanus; assembly: GCA_036346125.1. Taxonomy (NCBI): domain Eukaryota; kingdom Metazoa; phylum Arthropoda; class Insecta; order Coleoptera; family Cantharidae; genus Lycocerus; species Lycocerus yunnanus. The sequence continues at coordinate 77,136 of JARFIX010000075.1, read as the reverse complement.
TGTGGCGACAGTAAATATACCAGAATCTCGGTTTTCACGACGAATTATGATAGATAATGGTGTAATTAGCTAATAAAAAAATTAAAGTTGTGATCGGACAACAAATTTTCGAAAAAAAATCACTTTTTGTGTGAATTCGTTTCGGAGGTGGTTGCACTGTCAAAACCTATTCTCCGCACCCCTACGCGACCCTCCGGGTCGCTCCGAAACTCGAACGGTTTTGACACGTGCTAAACTCATTAAAACATCCCTTAAGCGGCTCCAACTCGAAAATTTTGAAAGTTGACGCGACGGATCTCTGAGCGACTGGTATCACCCACCACTAGTCACTGTCGACCCAGGCACAGCACACGTACCGCCAACAGAATAAATGATACCTTTTCATTTTAATACACTTACATGTATTTCTTATGGGAAATTTGCAATTTTCAAAATTAAATTGTGGCCTTATTACAACTCCGACAAGATTGATCCTCAGCTTAAAGAGCTTGTATTTTTGTGTTCTTTCGTTTGGTATAGCCATTTCTATAGGGAAAAGTGTAGTTTCGAGTTCGGGATTCTTAACTCTAGCCTATTTTTTAATAATATATAAATTTTTTTCATAATTGTATAAATTTAATAAATTAACATAAATTTATAATGGCCGATTTCTTCACTCATAGTTATCTCCAAGTTAGCGAACAAAAATAATCGCTAACAATAAAATAAAATAAAATAAAATCGCTAACAAAAATAATAATAAAAATAAGTTCGCTAACTTCGAGATAACTATGAGTGAAGAAATCGGGCATAAATAAATCAAATCACCTGTCGATTTCAAATCAACTCAAAAAATTAATGTTTTCACTAAAATAATATTATGTACCTATTTCATTAATTCTAAAAACTAAAATTATGGCTGACGGTTAGTGGGATAAAATCATGGTTAGGTTAGCATCATTTTAAACATAAAAAAGAGACAAGAGAATCAACAGACTTTTTTTAATTATTTACGCTACCCAACAGGCGTGCATTGAATTCGAACCCGCGACTATTTATTCGTAGTCGCTTACGTTTTCCAACACGCCACTCGCTGGGCTAATTAACTGATTTTAAAAAGCAAAAGATTAACAAAAAATTCCAATTCAAACTCTTGTACACCAGGGTCTCGTTTTGCGTCGCATCGATTTGCGTCGATTCGATTTGCTTAATAACACGAATATAGGACCGAAAATCTTATATGCGTCACATAATTCAATTTGCGTCTTTTAAAATAATACAAATTCAATTTTTTGCTTCATGCGTAAAATTCTAACGACTGTAATTTAATAGTTTTTATCTGCAAGTAGAATTAATATCTGCATGAATCGCGCCGCCATGCCACTTGCAAAGTTTGTAAGTCTTGTAATGTATACATACTACTACATAATATTATGAATAATTGTGTACGATGCGTTTTCTACATGCAATTACATTTTTCATTATTTAGTTTAAAGCAACCGTCAGAGAAGCTTTAAATTATAAAGTTAATTATAACTTGTTTTATCGTTTTTTACCGATATTTTACTAAAAAATAAATTTTTGTTAGCATAATATGTGATTTTATTACCATTGTGAAAAAAGTTTTTGATGATTGTAGAACGCATCTCGTGAATTACTATGGAATCTAATGGAAAAATGTGATTCGATTTGAGTCGATTTGAATTGCGTAGCACTTTTACAGAACGTATCCCCGACGCAAATCGAGACCCTGGTGTACTCGCATTTCATCACAATTTCCATTGTGCGATAGCATCTTTATCCACTTTGTAAAATAAGATAATATAATTCAAGAATTCTTATTTCTTCTTTTTGATAATATTCTGTCACTGGAATCAAAAAAATTTTATTATTTTGAAAATAAATTCTAATATATCTAGTGGACATTGAAATGGTACTTGGCGTTTCAAAAAAAGGGATCTTGATGCACTGGTGGCAGGTATACAGGTATACATTTTTTATATTGGAATATAAATAGAAGAAAGAATTAAATTAAAAAAATTGTTTTTATGGTTGAATCACTTCTATTTTCATTTATATTTCTTTTATTATCAACATTACGTCACGTTTAAAACTTGGGTAGGTGTTACGGACAGCTGTATTGACAATTTTATATTTTATTTATATAATAAAGTACAGTTTATACTGGATAATACCAGGAATTATATTATTGTTATTCAAACTTTTAATTGAATTTTAGATTTATAAGTGACTTTATTTCTAGCTCCTTATTTTATACATTATGCAATTATGTAATGAAGCTCACTTATGTTATTGTGAATGAAAAAATATTTAATTCAGTTATTTTATGTTATTTAAATAAGAGTAGTAATTATCGCATTCAGTTCAACAATAATTATTGTCCCTAGTACAATTTTAAATGCGCCGATACCTACCAATGTGGGTAAATTAATATAAATTAATCGATTAGTATTAGTAAGGATACCCTAGGCAGATAAAAATGATAAGGCTGTTTATTAATATAAATATATTAAAAGTCAGTCCTCCGCGCTGATGATTGCCACCATTAACAATAAAAAATAGGGTCACTGGCACATTCCCCAACCCAGTATAAACAACCGCGAGGGCTTGCGTTAACCCTTAACGATTAATGGAAATTATAATCACCCGCACTTCTACTCAATTTTTTGTACTGTTTAACATTATTAAAATAATAATTTTGACTTTTTATTAAAGAATTAAGATTCTTCATTGTTTAAATTGAAATTTAAATTATATACCTAACTATTCATGTCAACTCTATAAATATACATACAACATACATTTTTAAAATTGACAGAATTATAAATCATTGAATGGTTTTTAAAAGTCGACAGTCGGTATTGAGTACACAGTTATTACATACACAAGGTTTTTACATAATAAAAAAAAATCAATAAATTTTCACTACCAGGAAAATTATTATTTATTCGTATTAGAAGAAAAAATTTTTTTTAGAACCTTCACATACCATAAAAGTACTTCACAACAAATTTATAACTTTTTTTTTACATAAAATTGTACGGTATTGGTATCATTGAATAAATACATGTTGTATTATGTACCTAATACCTACGTACCTATTATTGTTCTAAGAATTCTTTGTTTAAATTTTCATTATAAATTTTAACTTCCTTTCTATAATAATAACCGCTCATTGCTTTAATTGATGCAAACAATTTAAATTATTCTTCTTGCTACTCTTATTTAATTGGTCATTAATCTTAATAAACGAGTTGACTCTTTTACATGTTCGCAATTGTTGTTTTTCTATTATCATAATGATGTAAATAAATAAATAGATTGGTCTACTGAAATACATACCTATCTGAACAATAAGTTTGATTGACATAAGAATGACCAAAGTCATGCTTACCATGGCTATACCAAACTCTTTGGAATAGCCACATTAGTATGTTACCTTGTATTGGATCTCACTCAGGTGATTAGTTTTATAACAACTTTTCATTTACCGCAATTTATGTGATAATAAAGTTTTATTACCAACTCACAAATTTATGAATAAATTCAGAATTTTCATTTGAAATGCCAATATAAACATGAAATTCGGTTATATAATTGGATAGTATCAAAATAAATATTGGATATTTTATTTCAGATTTTAAACCTCTCAACATTCTTAAATAAAATTTTTTTATCATTTTTTGGAAAAAAAGGGATCGAATTTTCCGAAAAGTCGATTGCTCTACATTTCTAGCAAGCACTTGAGAACAGATAAATATGTCTCCTGATTGTGAATCAAAATATGGCGGGTCTTGTGGGGAGTACTGTCTAAAGTAAATTTTTATCTTCCTCCAAGACCTTTGAGGAATTCAGCCACCTTTTTATTGGGCCTTTCCCAAGACTGCACTTAATAGGGAGATTTTTCTCCGATGAGAGTTTGATTAGCTCTCCCATGCTAGTAGCGAATTGTTTCTTTCTGTAAATTCTGAATTGACGCATCGCGTAGTTGAATATTTTATCGTTTGGTATTGTGCATAAATAAATAATTAAAAATTGAAGGAAAATATAATTGTTATTATATCATTAATACAATCTTTAAACGTTTTACGCCTATGATTTTGTACTGGAATATAATTTTAAACTCATTTACAATTATTTTAATTAACACGTAATTGACATTGGCCTTCGTTTGTAAATTGAACCAAGGAGTTATTGTAATTTTGCTTTCAGATCCTTAAGTAAATTGAGGACACAAAGTTATCTAACCACATCTGACATAAAGGTGCCTACACACCTGATTTTTCATATTTGATATTTTTTCTGATGACGAATTGTCGTCTCATCTGAAGAGTGAACTTCGGTTTATTTCAGAGTTACTGGAAAACAGTTTACGAAGCAGGGCATGAAACACTGGCGAAAAAATGCTGACGACTCCGTCTTAAAGAGAAATTACCGTGTATATGAACCTTTAAGTATGCATAGGCGCTGTCGTTTACAAAATTAGGTAGTAGGTACATAATATAAAAATAACAAAACTTTAATTGCATGTTCTATTTATATCCCTGTACTTAGTTCACGATCCATGTTTATAACATAATAATAAGTAATAAGAACAGAGGTATTAGCATAGATTACCGATAATGAAAATATATCAGTTATTGACAGCGGGGTATGCAGGAAGAATCAATTATTAATTTTACACAAAAGATTAGTTCTATCACTTTTGATTTCAAGCTACGGAATTACTTGGTATTGGCAGATAGATACATAAATTTATTTAATAATTATAAATTTATAAATTTTTTAATAATAAATAAAAAAAATTATTAGTCTTTTCTCCACCTGCTACCGCAGCGTGTCACATGCATTAGTATTCAGAAATTATGAATTGCAATAGATTGGTAACAATAAAATTAAAAAATATATTTTTATTTAAATTTTTAATACATTTGATAGTGCAATTTTCATAGGAAATGTCGTTTCTGATAATACTATCTTTGTTGATATTTTTAACAAGGTTACCTAGGTACGACAGTGTAAAACATTTACATTTATTATATTTTTACAATGCAAACAACCTGAAATCAATATCTATTTTCAATTTTATATTTCGCGGAAATTTTAGAATTGCTCAAGTTTAATGGAGTAGTTTAACAATTTGTAACGTGTAACATTGTTTCTTAACCATCATCTATTTTAAATTGCCAGTAACGCTAATGGTAATTAATCTTGCAGTGCATCGAAAATATAAGATTTTTAGCAATATACGAAACCTAGAAAGATACTCAAGGAATCTACATTTCATAATAAAAATATTGCGTTGCAGAATCTAATCTTCGAAATTGAAAAAATTTATATTTTTAATTGTTGGAATTCAAAAATAAACCATCCTCAGAAGTTTTATGGCTTAGCGTTGAAGCAAGCTAATTAATAGTAATTTTTATTGTCGATGTGTTATAATCAATATTTTTCGTAAAGAAGCATTACAGGCTTATGCGGGTTTGTCTAATTTATTGAATTGATACAATTAAATACTACAATGTAATTATTATTAATCTAGAAAGAAAAAAATTATTTGTCAATTAATTATTATTTATGTAAATTTAAAGATTTACAGTCGACACTGTTTAATTTGTATTTTATTTTATACCTTAGCTTTGCGGTGAATTTATTAAGCAGTAATTAATTATCACGTTTATAAACATAAAGTTTTTTTATAATTTATGCATTCATTGTTGTCCAATACATAACTTGAAAAAAAACCACAATAAAATTCAACTTTTAGAATAATAAGCAAGTGTATCAAGACATCTCATTGCGGGTACTCGGAATAAATAGGCAAATTTAGTGAAACCAATTTTTTGCTATTATATTATGTTAAATAAGGTTTTATAAGCCCCCTTATTCAATTCCGAATAATTTTAATATACATTCGAGTCAGACTTAAATTAATGGTTTTAAATACTTGAAGAAAATCATGCAAATTTGATAATTTTGATGGTCAACTCAATTAATTATAAGTGTTTAATTATACTTTCTAACGCAATGTTACACCAAGATTTCAAATTACGTACTGTATTTCAGTGATGTAATTTCTTAGAAGTTTTTTAAATATAGGCGGGGGTTCCTGGCAAATAACAATAGTTTTGAAAATTTTGCCCATTTCAGAAGTAACTTTTATTTGTTAAAATTAATACGTTTAAAATCCTCGAGGATCTTTTTTAAAAAATTACAATGTATTTAAAATCGTCGAATAAAATATATTAAAAATTTCAAGTTTAATGAAATTTGAAAAATTTCCAACTTACATTTTAGTCTAGCACCCTGTTGCGCATAAGTGGTTTCGTCTTTTTAAAAACTCATCAGCTAAACTATCCCTAAATAAATGAAATTAAATTTATGTATTTAAAATCGAATAATTTTACTTTATAAAAGAAGTTTTTTTGGTTTATTGAGTATCTTTGAGTTTTAGATTTGATTTATTTTAATTTTGATTTCCCATTCCATATAAACTTGCGAAAATATAAAAGATTTCCATTCCTACTCATAAACAATTCTGCAACCATATATTATGTTTTTCTATAGCTTTTCAACGACGAGCTAAGGAGAAACATGATTAGGCATATAATGATTTTCTAAAATCAACTATCATGAAATTTAAACGGTATTTCCAAAGTATTGGCAATTTCTTAACTGGAAAAACCACAGGCTGAATGTTACGTTACCTACATATTATAACATGTTGCAGTTATGGTATGTAGAATTTTCTATCGATTGATTAACAACTTTTTTATTTACTAATTTTTTCGATATTTTTCTGCTATTTTTTTTCACCAAGGAAAAAGGTTTTGAAACTACTTTGAAATTGGTTGTTGTGGCAATGCCTTTTGTTTATTTTTATGCAACTTTCGCAGGGATTCTTATTTTTCCTCAATAATGATAAATTACATACGAGTCTCCGAAAGTCGGGAATAAAGTAGAATAAAGCATTAATGAAGTGCAAAAGTTAATTTTTATAACCTAAAATTCACTTAAAGTTTTACGTTGTAACATCAACTAGTTTTTATTTATTCTAAATAAACATGGAAAATGATAAGTACAATATTTTAAAAGGTTTCAAGTTTAATGAAATTTGAAAATGTTTTTACAATTTTAATGAATTTTGAAAATTTTCCAACTTACATTTTAGTCTAAGACCCCCTTACGTAAAGTGGTTTCGTCTTTTCAAGATATCGTTAAACTTGAAACCTTTTAAAATATTTTACTCTTCATATAATTTCAACAAGTTAATAATAAACATTTACAAACATGAAATATGTTATTTACGCTAAACGAAATTAAAATAGCTATTTACAGTAGACGCTCGATAATGTACACACCGGATAATGAAAACATCGCGCTAATGTACACACAAAATTCACACTATGGGATCAAATGGACCGCCCTATAATGTAAACAACCTGTGCAATTCGATATTGTAAACAGTTCTTGCGAACGTGTCATATCGGTTATTAGTCTCTGGGCGACGTCGCGTCGCCAATATTTGTAAGGAATTCCCCTCTGCAATTCAGCTATTTCAGTTAGATGGGTGTTTAGTCCGTGAACTTACGCCAGGCATATTACATGTGTTTATGCATTATTACTATGGCGTCCACATCCAATAAAAGAAAGTGTTTAAGATTGAGTGACAAAGTGAAAATCATAGACGAGGTTGCTCTAGGTGCAGGAGTGACACAATTAGCAAAGAAATATGGAGTATCGAAATCAACAATCTGTAAAATTAAGCGCTTGAAGACACAAATTTTGCGAAGAACGTGCCACACATTTGGAGCCTTGGGAAATCGAAAACTTTAAAAATGCGAAGGCACCTAGAATGGAAAATTGCCTGTATAAATGGTTTATAAAACAACGGGAAAACCATGTCCCAATTAGCGGCGAGATAATTAAAGAGAGGGCTAAACTGTTAAATGAAAAACTGAAGGAGACTGAACATTTCGTAGCCAGTGATGGTTGGCTACAACGATTTAAAACAAGATATGGAATTCGACTGCTGTCTATATCGGGTGAAAATTATCAGCACAACCACAATTAATACAACCGTTCAAAGAAACACCAGCTGATATTAATGTATGGAACGAAGATAAGCAGCTGTATGATATAAATGAAGAGGAAGACGAAGGCAGTGATGATGACATTCCCATTGAAGTTAGAAGTGTAGTGACTGACGCGCAAGCTATAGAAGCTTTTAACCAAGCTTTGGATTGGGCTGAAGGAAAAGAAGTATCATACACGGATATTTTAGTTCTGCGTAAATTACGTACAAAGGCATTGGAAGACATTGCTAAGCGTAAATTTACGCAGACTAAATTATCAGCTTATTTTCTTCTCAATAAAAATGTATAATACTTATAGGAATGTTGGAATATGTTTTGTTTTTATGTATTGTGTTATTAAGCGTTTCTTTTAATAATTTTCTTATTAATAAAAATCCCGTTCGCTAATGTAAACATTTCGATAATGTAAATTCGCTTGGTTTGATATCGTTCACACTATCGAGCGTCTACTGTATATCTCGAGTTGTGCAAAATTGATTATGTTTTACACAAACATCGTGCTTGACCAACCATCGAGTTTCATGCAAACGTAAAAGTTGTAAATATGAAAATTCCAAAAATTTATGTTAAAAATTCAAAATATTCTTTTGAAATAACAAAGTAGCAAAAAGTTTGAAATATGGGGTATTGCAACAAGAGCAGGGGCCAGCTCACATCTTCTGGGCGGTTTATGATAGTTTTACTCAAAAGCTTTTGTCATTATCGGCAAGAAGTAAAAGCTGCAAATTATTAAAATGTACCAAAAGATGATTTTAATTTTGTTTTTATTTTAGTTATGTTTTTTCTATTTTGTTTAGTTAATTTAAGTTTCTTTTATCAAAATATTTGTTTTAATTTAAAACCAAGAATGAAACCGCGTAGTACTTGTTTCAGTGTATAAGAAGTGAATTCGTATTATTGTTTATAATCATATTAAAAATAATATTTTTTTCTTGCCTATAAACTTAAATAAATATTTGGATGAGTAATGTTTAATTAACTGTACGAAAACACGAAATGTTATCAAAATATAAAATAACCTTCAAAACCACCTTTTTTGGTACTTTGGGCACTAGTGTGTAAAAGGATAACATTTCTAAACTCAACTGACAATTTTTGTCGATTTTTGCACACTTAAAATTTTATTTTTAAAATAATTCTTTCCAATATTGGAATTCGAATGATTTTTGCCCGTAATCCGATTTAGACAAATAATTTCAAATTCGCAAATAAGAAACATTTTAAAATTCTGGAGATTTCTAAAAAGTAGTTTTCAAAACCACGAATGTTTTGATATTTTGAGAAAAATTGTAAGAGTCGACGTTTCTAAAGAGTAAATTTTGCATTTTCTATTATATGTTAGAAGGCATAAGTATTGGAAATGTTCTTGCAAATTTACGATTTTAAAAACGCTCAAGTCGAAGAAAAAATGGATAAAAAATCTGAAAATAAAGTGAATAACTTAAAAATATTGAACTACATCGAAAATGATCCGAGTCGGTGGTTGGTTGAGTTAGCATGCGCTATAGCGTATAGCTGCTAAAGATATTTTACTTCTTCTTGGAGAATTTTCAAAGAAAAAAGAAAATATTTTGAAATTCTACCTATATTCTCTGCTGTAATTACTCACAAGACATTATTTGCTTTGGGTTGTTATCGGTTAACGGTCCTTGAACAATTCGTAATGTACTGTAAAAAAGAAGGGAAAAATATAGGAATATTTATTTACTAATTTTTTGGTTTTTAATTTAAATCTAATAGAAAATATGTTATTGTTCTTATTTACTACAATACCATCTTATCTGCTACAAACTATTTCGAAAAAAAATGAAATTGTGTCAAACAACCAACATGTGTTACAATTTTTTTATCGTTCTTATTAATAATTATTTTCAAACTTAATAATCATTGTCGCGAAAGATCCGGATAATATTGTAATAAATAATTAATTTGTTTAATAAGTAATGAGAATATGTTTAAAAAATAAATTGGATAGTAAAATTTGACCTTGGTCATAATAATTTGGTGTGTTAATTTTGCACTTGAAAAAAGTAATTAAGTACTTATCAGCGTGGCATTTGAATTAAAAATGATTTAATTGCTTATATAACATCAAAAATTAAATATCCGAAAAAGATACAATAAAGCTAAAAGTAGGTATGCATATATTTACACGAAAATTATCATAAAATATTTATGTATCAGAATTTTTGTTATAATCAAATTATTTATTTTTCGAGTTCCTTATTTACAGTGGGTACACAGTGTAGTATTATATTATATATAGTAACTACAGACAAAATTATTGATGTTCTGAGTAAATTTTACTTAAAAAAATCGGAAGACTTGCTCATACTTTTACTAAACATTTTTTTTATAATTTTTTATTATAATAAAAGGAAAAAATAAAATACTAAATTTGGTTTTGGAATTCCCACTAGTTTTTGAAATATGAAATAACAACCAATATGCAATAAACAGATTTAACCCCAGGAATCAATTTTAATCAAAATCTAATCAGCTTTAAGCCTCAATATAAGGATACGAAATCCTAATTTCGAACTTCCCTCAGGTTTTCAGGTTTCGAAATTCTTTTAGTTTTGAGGTAGAGTGCACACAAAAATTGACCACACACGCAGACATTTTTTGAAAATTATCTTATTTAGCCATGGGATCTCAAAAAGTATAAATTCATCAAAATTTAATTTTTACTTTCTGCACGAAAACAATACTTTTCATATTTACATTATTCGCGGAATTCCATTTTTAAACCAAAACATTAGATAATTATGATGTATGTAATTGGGGGTACCAGGTACATATACCCGGCAATTCTGCTCGTGCCTCGTTAAGAAAATGCTATATTGAGGTTTTAAAATCTTAAAATTATTAATCTTTGCTTTGTAAGATTTCCTGTTGTCGTTCTTATCAATAATTCATCAGAGGGCTCATTTTGAACTGACTACTATTGACCTTGTTTAACCCATTAAATGTAATCAGTAATGCATTAATTAAAGTTAAATCACGGTCAACTTGGTGCAAACCTGATCTCTAATCTTCACTGACATAACTTGATGAGAGCCATTTTATTGTAATAGATGATCGTTACAAAAAATCACGACTTTCACACGTGCAAACGTAGTTATCGCTAGGTGTATTTTAGTTTCAAATTTGCACGAATTACCTCGAGAGAGGTCAAGGCGCCAAGGGTAAAGATACGGGAAGAATAGCAAAATTTTGGTCCAAGTTATGGTCTAAAATTATCTAACCTGTTTTCATATTTTTGTATGCCAGTAATATTGAACTCATTACAATTTATGTATTACATATTACATAGTAAGTAAATTATTCGGATATCGAGTTTAGAAAGCACGCATTGCTTCCTCGATAAATTTAAAACAGATTATCATCGAAGTATAGAACTTCCCAAGGAAGCGGATTTCAAAATTAAATAAATCCGCGAAGTTATCAATAATTTAAAGGATTTAAAAGTTAATTCTGGTCATTTCCAATTTTTAACCTTGGCAATCCATCACTGTTCTAAATTAATTTGAAATCATTATAGACATCTACGAGAAATAAATAGATTTTCAGAATTCTAGTACTTGTAATAATTATTTCTCAAGAAAATTGTTTTCAATGCTAAATTTTTTAATTTGCATAGAGACAATGGCGTGCAGCTATTAATCTTTTGAGTTGAAAAAATAATATTGTGATTTTCATTGATTGCATATCCAAAATTAGAAAGCACCATTAAAATAATTTATTTATAATTTTAGTGTCGAAGAAAACGCACAAGCAATTTTAGAAGAACAAAAACAACATGAACAGTTTAAAGAAATGATAATTAGTTGCCGTTCTCTAAGCAGTTATGACGGAAAAACCTTTAAAACGTTATTACCTCAGGTAAAAATTTTGATATCATTTCCAGCTAGGAAATTATAATCTTGTATTGCAGATACTAGCCGCATTAATAGCTGCCTCGTTTCACATTGTCGTTGGGATAGCTTTAGCGTATTCGGCAATTCTTATACCACAACTGCTGGAAGAATCGGAAAATAGTACAAGCATAGATGTGATTTACGTAACAAAGCAGGAAACTTCATGGCTCGGTAATTAAAATTATGCCGTTATGATTGATAAATAATAATTTTGATTTCTTTAGCCAGTGTGATAGTCATCGTAGTACCAGTGGGTGCCATAACCGGAGGAATTATAATGGACGCTATAGGGCGTCTCAATATGTTAAAATTAGCTGCAATTCCTTCTTCGATTGGATGGATATTAATTGCAACTGCCACCAACGTTCCTATGCTTTTGTGTGGTCGAATTTTAACTGGAATTGGATCAGGTAGATGTTTTATTGCTTTAGTTTACAAACTGGTACTAATTTTTTTTATTTTTGCAGCGTGGGGAACCAGTCCAGCTGTAGTATATATTACCGAAATAGCCAGAGCCGATATGCGAGGTTCTCTCGTTTCCTTAGCACCTGGATATGCTTCCTTAGGTAAATCTTTTGCTTTTATTGCAGTCTATATACTTTATACGTGTATTTTCAGGCATGGTACTCGTATTTCTTAAAGGTTGGTTTTTAAATTGGCGCTTAGTTGCGTGGTTATGTAACGTTTACACAATTCTACCAATTATCCTGATGATGTTTATACCCGAAAGTCCCGCTTGGCTTGTTTCTAAAGGTCGAATTGAACAAGCTAGAAAATCATTGGAATGGATAAATAAATATCAACCCCAACCTGAACACAAAGTAAGTTCGCCCTAGAACTTTTGGTTTCAAAACTAGGGTAAAACTGCAAATCCAAAAATAGGTGGTTCTTCACACCACTTACGTACTTAAAGTTTAAATAAGTAATTACAGTGTGTACATTATGGTTGCACCATTGAATTAATCTTTGTTTCTAGTCCGAATCTCTTGCTGAAATGCAGTTGGCTCTTTTGCAAAAAGAACACATGTTGAAGACTGAAGAACAAATCAACGTTCAAGGCAGCGTTTTTATTAAGAAAATGAAGTTGTTGTTTCAACCTACTGGTTACAAACCAATGTTAATCCTTACCGGACTGTTTCTCTTCCAACAATTTTCGGGCATTTACATCACGCTCTTCTATGCCGTTACATTTTTCAAAGTAAACTATTTTGTAGATATTATAAATGATTACTAACTTTGCTCGATTGTAGGATGTGGGAACCGATATTAATCCATATTTAGCGTCAATTCTTATCGGAACTGTACGTTTCTCCATGTCGATGGCCAATACGTTTTTGATGAAGAGATACAACAGAAGAACTTTACTTGCCATTAGTGGAGCTGGAATGGCCGTATGCATGGGAGTTTCTGGATTATTTACCAAATGATTCACGAGGGTAAGTTATCTAAATTCCAAAGACACAACTGTTTACATAATTTGCTTTTTTGACCATTAGGAACTACTAACCAAAATTGGGTTCCAGTAGCTATGCTGCTACTTTATGTGGTAACTTCAATGGTTGGTTTGCTTTCAATTCCATGGACAATGAATGCCGAACTCTTTCCAATCTCCATACGTGGTTTGGCGCACAGCATAGGTTACAGTATCGCAAATTTAATCATGTTTGCCGCAATTCAAAGTTACTACTCCTTGATGGACCTTTTTGGAGGATCAGCTGGAATACAATACTTCTTTGCCGTTATATCGCTAGGAGGACTTGTTTATAGCGTAATGTTTGTACCTGAAACTCATAGAAAAAAATTGACAGATATTGAAAAGTACTTTACCAGTGGTACTACATGTTTTGCTTTCAAACACAATCAAAAACCTAAAACTGGTAAACAAGAACCAAGAAAACCTATTGTTAAAAATTCGAGAATTACAGATAAAGACATTTTGAAACCATATAACGAGCAAAATGAAAAAATGCTACAAAATAAAGTATAATGAAGACATTATATTATTAAAATGTTCTGAATTTTAGACAATAAAAGATGGTGTGTTGAGATGGAATTCGAAAATCTCAAAAATATTCAAATAAGTATATTTTATTAATTGAAAAAGTACAATGCTGATTACTTAACGGGGCCGTAATTATGTGCTACTTAATCTTAGGGACTCCAGTTAACCCAATTACTCAATAATATATTGTTACATTTTGAAACAGGGTAGGAAAATTTTGTCAAATGTGATTGAACGGCCTAACTAATTAAATCAATAATTGAAGGGTTGCCTGAAAGTCTATAAAAATTGGCAATTATTGTACAAGCAATATGTAACAGTTGTTTTTGTTTAAATTCTTTTGTGCAGTATTAATGAAGATTTGCAGTATTTCTATTATGTAGTAATGCAATCAACTGCGATAGATTTGCGAAAAATACGGTACCATTTGATATTCACGCTTGTACATAATTTTAATTTGATTTTTTAAAAATGTCTTCAGTATTATTAATTTAAATGATCAATTACTTTTAAAAATCACTCGAATTGATTTGTAGTAATTAAGTAGGTAAGTTTTCTTTTTATTGAATTTCCGAAAATTTCTGTAATGGTATTATGTGACGAAGGTTTAGTTGGTAGAATAATTTATAAACGCAAAACTTACAAATCTACTTAATAAGAAAGTGCCGTTTCTACATAACTTATAATATTTTAAGTGTATTGTGATAATTTTTTTTAAATAAATGAAAATCCAATTTTTGATATTATTATTTCACTTTAAATTTTACAGCATTTATCTGCTTTCCTGGCATAGGCATTACCAAGAATGAGGGGTTCTTGAGGGGAAGCGTTAAAACATTGTATGACAACATGTTGATACTATGTAGCTAAAGTATGTATTTTTCATTGTTGTGGTTATTTTTCAAAACTGTATCGGCCACTCGGAGATTGGCATTGCTTACCATAAGTTTTACTCAGGGTTTCAAAAGGTGAAAGTTACCTGCACCAGGTGAAAATAATAAAAAAAAGTTGTGTTATCAGACACCCGAGTTCAGCCATACAGAAAAATGTCAATTTCAATTTTAATGTTAAAAATTACCTATTTTTATATTTTACTTGGTCTTGGAACTTGAAAGAAGTAATTAGTGACGTTGCAGACGGCGAATCTCTGAAAGTAGTTAGACAACACACGCTACAGGAGATAAATTACCAAATGAATGCTGAAAATATAAGGCGTAATAGGAAAGCGGTCTTTCAACAGCAAAAAGAATGCCGAAGCATTTAAAAAAGTAAAAATGCAATTTAGTCCTTAGAGCAACGGTCAGTGTATGAAGAATAAAATTAATCACCATCGACCGTGATTGACGAAATACAATAGATATTCAAAGAAAATAGCTAAAAACACAACAGAGCAAAAACTACAATTCAAGAAATAAAATACAGATTTAACTGGGAAAAGGAAAATCACGAAATGACCAAATAATAGAAATACTTGAAGGAAGAGTTCAAAAATAAGAAATAATATTGTCATACTGAAAGTCAACTTTCGGAAAATAATATGTTGGTCATACTACAGGAATTTTTGGAAAATACCATCAACTGCGGAAAATGCGGACAATTTTCGTATGTTTTCGCCAATAACTTTCAGTGGGCCCATTCAAAAAAAATTAAAAAAAATAATTTAGATATTTTCAAGTCTTTTAAATAAAAATTGATTTTTAAAAATGTCAAAAAATTAAACATAAAATATTTATAAGAAAACACATATTTTAATTTAATTAAATTAAATTATTTGTATGTTAAATAAAATTTTTACAAGCTTAGTGAACTTTAAAATTTTTCAACTTACATTTTTAGTCTAAGACCCCGTTGTGACAAAGTTGTTTCGCCTTATCAAGGACTCATCAGTTAAAGTATCCCTAAATAAATGAAAATGGATTAAAATCCATTAAAATTGAAATGAAACAAAATTTTATTCCACATATAATTTCACAAGTTAATAAACTATTTAAAATATGTTATTTGTAGTATAAACTTAACAAGTTTATGTTATGAGAGCATAGACCTTAGTAATCTTGAAAACTAAACAAAAACAGCAAAACTGTAGTATTAATGTGTAGTACTAAAGTAGTAATCTGAACAAAAATATTTGTTCCAACGCAATTTTTTTAGCAAAAACATTTAAAAGTAAAAGAAAGAGTTTTTGTTCCAACGGCCAATAACTTCAAGTAAAACAAAATAAAAGGTTTTCCAATAATTACACTTTTTTTTAATCAATTTAAATGTTTGTAAGTTTTTTCATAATTGGAAATTGAAAACGTTTACGTCGCAATTTTTTAATTTCCTTTCAGATCTGAACATTTTCTATCAATCTTTGATCTTTAACGTGGGGGACACAAAATATTCCTCATTTTGCCAGAACTTTGTTTTCTTTTCTTTTCTATCTTATCAGTTAGTTCTTGTTCATTACTACAGTATTTCCTACATAAATTCATATCTTTATGCTCAGAATTGCCACTGTTTTTTAAAAGATCTCTTGTAGATATAGATTTCCCGTGTGCAACTTTTAATTTTTTCTCTTCATTTGGGCGTGTATTTTCAGTTGTAGCTAATCTGCTTTCTTTAAGGAATTTCTGTAAAGTTTTCTATAAAAACGGCTATTTTCTTACCTTTTCTGTCAAGATAATTCTTCATTAAATACTTTATGTCACGACAAATCATGAACGAAAGTACGGCCCTGCACGATGTTGTTGTGTGGGATTTGTGAGCGAGTTTTGACGAAATATGAAGACCTGATGCAATGCAAAATGAAGTGCAATAACAGCTATCATTTACAGTGCATTCAAATGAACATCGGAATATTGCATGAATTGATTAACAGCGGAGGGATCGAAAACTCCACCACCCTTTCTATGTTTTGTTTTTCTAAAACAAAAAATATCTGAAAAACGGGCGCTAAGAAGCAAATGGCAAAGAACAAAACACCCAGACGATAAAACAAAGCTTAACAAAGCCACTCGGCAGTTAAAATCAACCATCAGCCAGAGTGACAAAAATGGGCTAGAAGCAATGCGATGGCGAGAAAGCTGTTGCATTTGCCAGATACTTGACCGATATCTTCATCCAAACCTGACTACCACCTCAAATTATGAAGTAAACTTAATAGAAGAATGCCTTAAAGCTTCCTATCAAATGAACCTCCCTATCGATCCTTTTAAAATTATGAATGTCAAGAAAATCACTAAGGAACTCCACTGCAAGAAAGCACCAGGAGTTGATCTAATCACCGGCAGATTGCTACAGGAGTCAACCCATAAGTGCTATAAAGCTATTATACTGATTTGTAACGCCATTATTTAAATCAATAAATTTCCTAACTAGTGAAAAATACTACAATTAATAATGATACCAAAACCAGGGAAAAACCCTAAGGAGGTAAAGTCATATAGGCCGATTAGCAAGCTCCCAATACTGTCCAAAGTTTTTGAAAAGTTGATACTCGAGCGAAGTACTTTACAAATTAAAGAAGACTTTACCATACCAATACTATCTAATCTTACTTCGGTAGTAGATACTTTTTTGTTAAGCATGGTAGCGAATAAATAAACCCTATTGGTGGAGACAAAGGTATTGAAAAACAAGTTAAATCAAAAAAGCAACTATATCAAAAGCTTCTTCAAAGGAACGATACAGAATCCAGAGAAGAATATAAACAAGTCAATTAGGAGTTGAAAAAACAAATCATAAATAAGAAAAATCTAAGCTGGAAAAAAAATGCTATGACATTAAACAATATATAGACGGCACTCGAAGCTTGAAAGTATGGAAAACCATAAGATCTGTAAAAACATCTAGTAAATCGGGGTTTAACTTAGGAGGTATCAGAAATAAGAATTGTGTGCAACGAGGCAAAGAAGTCACTAAGACCAGAAGGAATCCATCCGGAATTTCAATTTAAGAAATGCGTCACAGAAACTAATAGAAATGCTACGATCTCTATACGAAAAATGCTTAAATAGAGAGGCAACTCCAAAAGAATCGAGAACATCATATATAACAACCATTCACAAAAAAGATCCTAAAAACGACCCAAATAACTATAGAGGTATAGCAGTTTTTCCAACAATAGGCAGGATATACGCCAGAATTTTTAAAAATTTTCCGGAGGAAGATATCGAAAATAATCAACTCGAGGAACAAGCAGGGTTCGAGGCCGGGAGATCTACAGTTCACAACTTGTTTACAATAAAAATCGCTTTAGAAAAACGTATGCAGCGAAGTCGGGAAACACACTTGGCCCTCATTGACTTAGAAAAGGAATATGACAGCGTTGCAATATTACAGCTATGGAAGAAAATAGAGAAGCCCAAAATATAACCAACTTTAATTAGAGCTGTAAAGGTTGGGAACAGAGTTACAGAAATGATCCAAACAACTAAAAGGCTAAGACAAGGATGTCCGTTATCACCCACGCTATTCAAAATCTATCTAAACGAAATCCTACAAGGATGGATAAAGAAATGTAAAATATGAGACTGAAATTGGAAGACGACATCGTTTATACTCTTTTTTTCGGACGACCAGGTTGTGTTAGCGGAAGATGAGCAAGATCTTAGCTGTATAGTTAGAAAACTAAGGAAGAAATACACGAAGGCCGGAAACGAAAATTGCTGGCCACAGAAATGGATTTTCTGAAAAGAAGCTGTAGAAGATCTAGACTTGAAAGGATAAGAAACAAAATTATTAGAAGAAGCATGAATATGGAGTATGACATAGCGGAAGAGGTTGAAAAACGACAACTGACATGGTTCGGACATACAAGGAGAATAGGAGAAGATAGATGGTCGCATATCTTCAATATCTTCTTAATTTTTCATGGTAACTCGTTGAGTTAGTGGTTGTGTTATTATGTTCTTGGGATAATCCCAGTTAGTTTTTTTATTATAAAGTATTAGGGGTCTATCTTCATTTATGATTTAGGTTTAGAGGGTAATTATTATAGGTGTATGATCCGTTGAAAGGCCCAAAAAAGATTTAATGGAGAATTAATTTGTTGAAATTCTTTTGTTATACAAAAATCGAGCAGATCAGAGTGGTTGCCCAATGAGTACGCTGATGTCAAGTCAATATACAGTGAAGATTATGTGCCGTTATTGAATGGTATAGCTGGAATCCTCAATGAGGGTGTTTTGCATTGAAAAAAAACGTCGTCCAAGAGTTTTAAAAAATTCCTCAAAATTCTCTTTACGCATACATTAATAAATCAACAAAGAAAAACTTTTCCTGTGTCAAACAGAAACTCAAGAGCTTCTTATGCTTAAATCTTCTTCTTCTTAAAGTGCCGTCTCCTCATAGAAGGCTGGCTACCATGATGCTGTACTCGTCTTTGTTCTTCGCGAGTCTTATTAATGTTGCGGCGTCCCGAATATCAAACCATTGCCTCAGATTTTTCAGCCATGATTGTCTTTTTCTTCCGAGACCTCGTTTGCCCTCTATCTTCCCTTCCATAATAAGTTGCAGAAGAGCATACCTTTCATTTCTGAAAATATGTCCGAAGTAAGCCGCTTTTCTTCTTTTTATAGTTGTGAAAACTTCTCTGTCTTTATGCATGCGGCGTAGAACCTCTTCATTCGTGACGTGCTCAACCCAAGATATTCTGAGCATTCTGCGGTACATCCACATCTCGAAAGCCTCCAGCTTATTAATAGATGAGACTTTTAGAGTCCATCCTTCCACGCCATAGAAGAGTATCGATAGGATGTAGCACTTTGCGACGCGCCAGCGGGTTTTCAGATCTAATTCCCGGCCACACAACAAGGTCTTCATCTTAAAAAAGGAATTGCGTGCTACCTCTATTCGTTTTTTGATCTCATCATCGGGATTCCAATCCTCGTGCAACCAACAGCCCAAATACTTGAATTTATCTACTCTCCAATCGATCACCTTCTATATTAATATTTATGTTGTTGATAGGTCTCTTTGATATTATCATCACTTTGGTTTTTTGTTTGTTTATACGGAGACCATATGCGTTGCTTGTTTCATTTATTTTATCTATTAATATTTGCAAGCCTTCTGGACTATCGGCAAGTATGAGGGTGTCATCTGCATAGCGGATATTATTAATAATTTTTCCGTTTACCTTAATTCCATGTTGCGCTTCTTCCAGAGCTTCCTCAAATATGGCCTCCGAGTACAAATTAAAAAGGAGTGGTGAGAGCACACAGCCCTGGCGAACTCCCCTCTGGATTTCTATGTCTTCAGTTGTTGTGTCTCCGAATCTGAGTTGAGCCGATTGAAACCAGTACAGTTTTTGGATGATGTTAATGTCTTTACTATCTAGACCTATTCTTCGTAGCAGGTTCATGAGTACGTCGTGTCTCACTTTGTCAAAAGCTTTCTCATAGTCGATGAAGCAGGTAAATACTGGTCGTTGTTGATCGAGGCATTTCTGTGCCAGGACTTGTATAGCGAACAGGGCTTCTCTCGTTCCTAGGCCATTTCTGAAGCCAAATTGAGTGTCTCCCATTGTTTCCTCAATTTTTCGCCATAGGCGCGCATGTATTATTTTTAGGAAAGATTTTAATGCATGACTCATAAGACTAATCAATCTGTAGTCACTACAGTGTCTTGCGTTCACCTTTTTTGGGCAGTGTAATAAATGTTGATTTTAGCCATTCTTTGGGTAAGTATCCGGTATTATAAATATAGTTGTAAAAATTTAACAAGGTGTCGCTTTTTTCTATGTCTATGAGTTGGAGAAGTTCTGCATTAATTTTATCTGGTCCTGTGACTTTATTCAATTTTGTCTGCTTCAGTGCCCTATTTATTTCTTCTCTCAGTATATCCGGACCCTCTAGAGTGCCAGGGGTTCCTTCGTCGATGAGTTGCCGATGATCGTCGAACAAGTCCTTTATATAAA
This sequence comes from Lycocerus yunnanus, assembly GCA_036346125.1. Lineage (NCBI taxonomy): Eukaryota > Metazoa > Arthropoda > Insecta > Coleoptera > Cantharidae > Lycocerus > Lycocerus yunnanus. Next base: position 56,217 of record JARFIX010000075.1, on the reverse strand, counting down.
ACTTCCATATTTTTGCTTGTTCATCGCTGTCTGTGGCCAATCTATTGTTGTTATTGATTAGTTTTCCCGTTATTTTCTTTTTGTTTGTGTGTGTCAGTTCTCTTATTCTTTTATGCAGATTAAAGCTGTCGTGTTTCTTCTCCAGCAGTTCGATCTCCCGACATTTCTCATTAAACCATGCATGTTTTGCTTCTCTTATTTTCGTTTTAATCCTCCTTTGAATTTCGAGGTAGTTATGCGTGTTTCGTTTGTGTTCTCTTCTTGTTTTCATTAGATCTAGTATTTCCTCGTTCATCCATTCCATTTTCTTCTCTTTCTTTTTAAACCCCAGTGTTTCCTCTGCGGCCCCCCGCAGTATGCTTTTAATGTTTGTCCAAGTTTCCTCTATGTCAGTTGTGTTTCTTATGTTCATCATTCTGTTGTTAATTTTGTTGGAGGTCATGCTTCTCACGACTGGATCTTTTAGCGCTTGGAGATTTATTTTATTTTCCGGTATTTTTGTTTGGCAGTTTTCAGTTTTAGTGCGATTTTTGCTATTAGAGGGTTATGATCCGAGTTTAGGTCTGCACCCGGATATGTCTTTACGGACGTGATGGCATTTCGGAATCTGGATTTGATTATAATAAAATCTATCTGGTTCCTGACAACTGCCCCAGGTCTATCTTGGGGGGATTTCCATGTGTAAAGCCTTCTAGTGGGCAATTGGAACCAGGTGTTAGTGATTATCATTTTATTCTCGTGACAGAATTGTATTAGTCTATCTCCTCTTTCGTTTCGATGTCCTAACCCAAATCCACCTACTGCCGTCCCCTCTCGTCCTTCGCCTATCTTTGCGTTTAGGTCTCCCATCACTATGGAAATATCCGAACTTTTTGTTGTCTTTAATAGTTCCTGGATTTGTCCATAAAATCGCTCAACTTCTTCGTCACTTTTGTCTAGTGTTGGCGCGTATACCTGAATTAGGTTTAAATTGAATGGGGTTCCACGAATTTTTAGAAGCATACATCGGTCAGAATATGGTACAAACCCGTAAACAAATTTCTGCAGTTCCTTAGAGATCAAAATACCCACTCCATTTCTATGGTTTCTGTCTTGTTCCTCGCTTCCAGAGTAGTAGAGTGTACCTTTTTCTGTAGTGCATCGACCGTTTCCCGGCCATCTTATCTCGCTCATGCCAAGGAAGTCCACTTTTAATCTTTCCATCTCCTGTATCGCATTCGCCAGCTTTCCAGCTTGGAACAGGGTTCGAACGTTCCAGGTGGCTATCTTCAGGGGTTGGTTTCGTTTTCTGCCGACCAGTCGCATAGTTTCCGCGTGAAGCCTGGCCGTCGCCTCAACGTGGCCGGTCGCCAATTTCACACCTCCAGTCCCGGAAACCGGGAGGCGCCGGTCGCTAGCCGGGTCGCTCGGCAAACTCAAAATTTCATTATTCAACATCATTTGGTTTACAAGGGGCATTTGTTATGCAGTGGGGCCCCACGTCCTTCTGCATATTGACATCAGCCGTCCAATATGGAACAGACGCTGTTTGTAGCCGTTCCTTTGGATTCAGACGCTACTATTTACCATATCTGGTAACCCTCACTTAGTTTTGCCTGCGGGTCAACGCAGTTGTCCGGGGTGTGGCACGTGGAGCCATAAGTGAGAGTTGGGTACCCTGTGAGGACCAGTTATCCGGAACCACCTCCCGTATGTAACGCTCAGTGTGACCGTCCCGTATAAAAGGTACTACCTCTCCAGCGTATCCCCAAACACCCCTATGCTCAAATGACAAGACATAATACATAACTCGAACAAAATACTGTGGTCAACTAAAATGTAAATGCCCCAGTTTATCAGCCAAATAACCTTGAAGCAATAATGTTAAAATTAATGAAGAAAAATTTTACAGAAATAATCTGTAAAATGAATTAATGTTTTATTTGTTACATTGTTTCATTGTTCATTTGTTACGTATGGCTGTCTGGCATTCCAACAGTTTTTTCCAACATAGTCAGGAGGTTAAAAGGTTTTTGATAAATGAAGATACATATATTCCTTATATCGGAATCGCATCTCACCAACAGAAGCTACCTCAAACTATCCAAGTATAATGTCTATCACACCAATCATCCTGGCGTATGAGCACGAAGGGATGCAGCAATTATCATAAAAAAATCAATCAAACATCACGAACTCGAAGGATACTCTGAAAGATATTAACAAGCAACCAGTATAGACGTGGAAGACTTGGAATAGTAAATTAATAATTTCAGCAATTGCCCTCTAAACTTAATCATCCGTAATGAGAAAATATAAATAGGTTAATTTGCGAGCCACCACACCATACCACCGAGCATTCCGGAAGTGATCAGATATGCAGGCATAAAGAACAACAAAATTGGTAGAAATTTCGAACAAAATAATGAAACAGCAACAATACTACTTCAGGATCGCCACCTCGTACAAGAAAGAAAACAAAATTTTGAATCCCGATTCATCACAGACTTTTATATCCTCGTAGGGTGACTGTAAGGTGTAACCTGTGGTATGCAGAAATCCAAAGAGTGCTATAATAATTAACATTAATCGATGATCTCTGCGGTGCGATTCTTGAAAATATTCTAGAACATGCAATTATTGATACGTGATGGTTGTGGTTGGCCCAAAATGAAAATTTTATGATAAACATAACTTAAATTACTAATATAAAAAATTTAAAACTGTTAGTTTTTGGTCTCCTGATTTATTTTGCTTCATATTTGTATTTTTAGGGATACTTAAAATGACCTACGATAACAAATCAACGGATATTCTACTAGCAATAAATTAATTTAAACAAAAAAAATTATATACATAACATCCTGTATTTAAACATACATTTTAATAATTATTATAGATTGCATGTATACATAAAATATATAAAAGTGTATTGAGTAGATATTTTTTCTTACTAAAATAAAATTAGTTTAAACTGTGCACTGCTATTATAACAATACATCCTAGCCGCCATTACAAAAATTACATTAACTTTTGTAAATAATATTGGTTATGTGGGTTTTAAAATACGAGAGCAATTTTATAAAGTAGATGTCGCAAAATAAATATTATCGTTTTCCTGCAGCATTAGTCAGAAAATCGTGTTAGTATTCAAATAGATATCAAGTACCTACTCGTCTCTGAAAATTGCTTCTGTTTAACGTTTTCAACTTTGATGTGATAAAGAGAGGTAAGTAGATAATTTTTTTGTTGATTTTTAAAAATTGGCATCACAGTGCAATAATTTAGATGAACAAGTTTTTTTTAAATACACATTTCATAGTGTAAAAATTATTAAATACTTATTTTCTATGAGTTCAAAATATAAATATCAAATTGTAATTGAACAAGTTTAATAGTTATGTTATGTAAATTTTATTTAAACAAAATATATTGCATTGTTGTTGTATATCAACTATATGAATGTTTCGAATATTTGCATGGCTAAAACTCAATCTGCTTTGGTTTTAATTGACAATGTGAAATTAAATGCAAAGGTACAATTATTATTACCTTAATCATGCGGAATATTTTTTATTCACGAAAGTTAATTTTACCTTCATAAATATATTTTATCGGTAAGTAATCGATTGATTCATAATTTCATGGTTTATGTAAGAAAACCTGATAACCATATCAGTTTTTAAAATAATATAAGAAATGCACATGCACTTCCAAAATAAAACGTACCAAATTTTATATTTTATTACTAAATACAAATTTTTTTATTGTTACATTTTTTAAATTATTTAGTGTTTATTTTATGTGGGTAAGTACAAAAGCGTTAGAACTTCGAAGACTGTGAAGTCAAAAATAAAGGTAAGACATAATTAAATAGTATTTAGTAATTTCTTTTAATGTTCAAACCTTCAATGGAAAATTTTTACCATTGTACATATAACTCAGTACATAATGTAAATTTTGTACATCAACTTTTAGTTTTGAAAATTTCAAGTGTTTTGCTTCTTACGAGTTATCCTAATACTTGGCGTAAAAGTTTTTATTCTCAAAATATACTTTATGAAAGTATAGAAAAATGCACACAAATGAAAAACGAAGTTTAGAAATTTTATATTAATTTAGGGACTTTCTGTAATCTTAGTTTGGGGTGGTAAGAAATGTTGTTGGCAACATTTCACTAATAAAACCACTGCGATATTTATATACTATATAAATATATATGTATAACTATATTTTCTAAAAAATCGTTGCATATTACATTAGTACAATTTTGTCGCTGAAAACTTTGAATTTAGTTAGTTGAATTTTCTGCAAAATTTGTTTTCTTATAGGTTCTTTCTCACTCAAAAGACCGTCTAGGCGGTTTGCCTGCCGAAGAAAAACTTCGGTTTAGCAATCTATTTAAACGTAAAATTATTTAATTTTTATCTCATTACTGTTTAATTTTACATTATTTATATTTTCTCGCACATATACCTAACGCAAAGGTTTATTCTTTGATCAATGTAAAGAATGGCGTTTTCAATTAATAAATAAAGGCAGTTACATATCTGTTGCAGATATATATTTTTTGTAGACTGACGTGATTGTAAATTTTTAACTATTAAATTACTTTGCAATCTTTAACAAAAACTGATAAGTCAATTAATTGTTCTAAAATTTTTACGAAACCTAAGTGCTTTTAAGTTTAACTATTTCAAATATTTTAAATAGTTTGTATGCGTTCATTATTATTATTTAGTATTTTACAGTGTCAAATAGATTACATAACATTTATTATTTAAATATTATATTAAATTAAAATTTTAAAAATTAACAGGTTAACTGAACAATAACAAGAAATTATTTTTCATGAGTTTTCGGCAAAGGTTATTGCTGTCATCAAATGTTCAATAGAAGTAACAATAATTAGTATAATATAATAAAATAAAAAAACATTAATAAAATAATTACCCTGTTAATTTTTAAAATTTTATTTGCTCTATATTTTCTATATGTGGCATCTTACTTTTTGTAAACTCCCATCCCTCCCCGTCGTCACAAGTCGTAACTCAGCTTATGGATGACCCCTTAGTGAAGTAATTGCTTGGTATTATAAATTGCTAAAATTAATTAATTGTATACAACTCTTTGTTATTAAACGTGTATGTTAATTAATATTTTAAAATTCAATAGTCACGATTGAGGTATGACGATAATTTACTGAGCATGTTATGTTTCTGATAGTCGTTTAGCACATCAATTAATTTATTTAAAATATTTGACATAATGGAAATAATAAATTGCGAAGATTTATGGTTTATTGGTTATAACCTTATTTCAATGACAAATTCAATGTTAACAATGAAGTACTTTAAAGAGTCTATAAATTGAATACAAATTGATATTTTAAATCTAAAATATGCAAGGTGATAACGTTATTATAATGAGTGGGTCAGTGGGTAGATATAATACAAACAAATCTAATTTATTCTTGATGTAAGTATTAATATTTTAATCTGAAATCCATTCTTGTGCATAATTGCATTATAGAATACATAATATAAATATGTTGTTTGTTGTATTTATCATGTATGTTCAACTGCATCGAATTATTTAAGCATTTGTTAAAATGCCATTTATCGTTTCTCCATTGGCGGAAATGACATCTTAAGGATAGGCACTCCATGATTATCCCCCCATCTTTATTTAAATTGATATTATATCTTCTAGAAATTAACAAGTTTTTGAAAAATAGTAGGTGCTTTTATAAATATTGTAAAATATTACTCCTAAATTTCATAGTAATATCTTAAAGGGTTTCTTAAATGACCACGAAAAATAGAAACACACCCATTATTTTAGTTTTCGTAGTCATGTAAAATATCACTAGGAAATTTAGTGGTAATATTTTAGGAAAGCACCTGCTATTTGCAAAAGTTATTTTTTTTAATTTCTACGTATAATAATGTGAATTTTAAAGAAAGAAAGGGGGCCTACCCTAAAGTACGACTTAAATTTAAGCAATACTTAAATAATTTGGTAACTAATAATATGGCCAGGGACTGTTTATGGATCTTGCCTCATTTTCAATGAATTCTGTACAATGATAGTAACTTTTTCAGGCCGAAATTGTTTCTTCAATAAATTAAAAAAAATATTTTTGTTGTTTCACTCTAAAAACACAAGACCAATCTTTGGATTTCAATCAAAGGAGGGAAAAAACTTATTTTATAACAAAAGTTCTAGTTCTTTTTCATTTTAGTGTTATTGCTATAGATTTGTTTGGATTTCGCGTTACTTGATTGTTTTTACGGCCCCGTTTTTCCAATCTGAGAGTTTTACCATCTTTGTTTTCATTTAGAGAGTTTTTGTTTAAAAATCACCTATTATTTTTCTGATGCCTTATTCATTTTACTTCTATTAAGGGTATTTTTACCTTTTTCAAAACTCGCGTTAAAAATATAACAAAATAAAGAGAAGAAGACAGCAGACGTGAATTTCAAAAACGTGAGGATAACAAAAGATTTTTGGAAAAACTTAAGTTTAATATTAGCATTGTTGATGTAAAAAATCCAAGATCCTACAAACAGTTGACCTTAAAAAGCGAATGTGAACGACCAAATCCTACGTAAGTTTCAAGTGCTGACTATTGGTCAAAAGAACGATTTGATAACGATTTACTTTTTGGAAATCGGCCACTCAAAACTGAGGTGTAGCAATAGACTGAATTTTGTAGAACATGAAGGACATTAAAAATATGATATCTATTATCTACTACATGGAAATTCCAATAATAAATTTTAAAATTAATCCCCAAGGTAGATATGGAAGCACAAGGATTAATTACTGTAGACGTGGTTTTGAGTGTACATTAGTTCAAGCAGATGAATTATCTGAATCAAGAAAATGTATTCATATTTTAACGCTTATTTTTGCCATCTTTTAAAAATTCCTGAACAGTGTGTTACTATATGGAATGAGCACATTTTCTATTTTCGAAGTTTGAAACTTCATACGTAAGTTTAATTAGAATAAATTTATTTTGATAAGTAAAATTACCCAGTCTTAATTAAAACTGGAATAAGTTTCAGGAAATTTATATGAACACTCACGGTTATTTTTAGTCGTTTGCTTCAATTTTTGTACCTTCCTACTTGCAGTGTATTTATTTAAAAGTGATCTCGTTTTATAGAAAAATTCAGATAAAAAAAATTATATATTTTTCAATTGTCAAGAGTGAAGAGTAAATATGCGCACAAACAATTAATTGTTTGCTGTTTACTTATATAATAAGTAAATGTAAATAAATATCCCGTAAATAAATTACATTTTTAACTAAGTGTTAGAGCATTATAATTATTGATATAATTGAAATAATTTTATGTGGTGTACATAAGATAACAGTAATATTTGCTAGCAGATGCCACGTGCAACCTTCAGTGCAATGACAAATATCAATTCTGTTTATAAATTTAAATTTACATAATGTATTATTTGGTAGGTACTGATAGTACAAACCATTCTCAAATTCTAAATATTTTCATGTTAATACAATTTTACAAACAAAAATTTACGCTGTTTTTTTGTGTTTCAGTGAAAACTATATTACTAAGCCAAATTTTCCAGGCATTTTACGTATGCTGACAAGAATTAAAAGAGGTGGTGAAAAATGTTGAAGTTTCAAAATTAAGATCTGCAGATCAAGAAATAAACCGGTGATACCGACACCAGACTGATGTGAAGATGATACATGTTAATATTTAAGGTTGGGGTTTCATTGACATAGAACATTCATTCATCTACAATGCAATAGAGCGAGTGAGAAACCTCAGTATAGATTTCAAGTGTAATTGAAAAAAAAAAATTTGAACTAAAGTAGCTAAATTGTAATCAATTTGTTTCTTTTGATATATCAAAAAATAATATCAATAACAGGTTACGAACGACGAAATACAGTATAAAGAATAGCGTTGGAAGCAGCATTGGGATTTCAGTGTTAAGTTATTAAACAGAAATTTATAAACTGTGATGTACTAGTTGGTTTTCTATAGGTAAGTGTACTCATGTCACGTTTTATATTTTACACTGTAGTAATATCAAAGAATAAGAGATTTACGTCTAAGAAATCTATTTTCAAACACAAAATATTTGAATTCAATCTCTTTAACTTAATTCAAACTTTTAATTTTAGACCACTTGACGTTGAAAAATTAAAAAATTTTGGTTTTCATTTCATTTCATAATGATTGAAGAACAATAATTAACTTGCAATCAATTCAGGGGTATGGGTATACGGGAGATTTCATCAGAGTGATTTTTATTTGCAAAATTGCACTTTCTAATAACAAAATCTAACTTAAAGCTTATAGCAGAAATTGAATTTAAATTTACAATGGTTTAATTAATAATTATAATTTTTAAATTGTGTAATCTGCATGATGTTATGCAAAATTGGAAAGGTTGGGTAGTGTATTTTTATACATTCGCTTCCAACATTTTGGTTTTATAACCGAGCATGCAGAATAGTGCAAAATACAGTCAATTTGGGATAATTGTCAATACAGTCACTTAATTGGGTCAAATTTTGAAGAATAAAAAACCGAAATAAGTAGAAAATTGTGTTGAATTACTTCGCTTATTTGGGATGTGATATCTATTAATGGAGACAGTAAATATAAGAAAATTGCTAAATTTTAATCACAAAAAATTTATTAGGAATTAAACGATTCTGTACATATACACTTTATAAATGCATAGATAACAGCTTTGAAATAAAATTTTTAACATTTCTGTTTATAAAATACAAGGATATCAGTCTCGCAAAGTGATTTTTTAATTTTCGTTTATCAGACATAAACAAACGTGCGTTCTACCTTTGCCAGTGACTAACCAAGAAGCAAACAAGTTTATTGTTAGATGAAACAATATTTTATTTAGAAGGGTAACGAGGCAAACCCTTTATCTGATCTAAATATTTCTGCCGATTTTGTGAAATTAAAAACTATCAAAAAACGGAGTACTCTTAATGCATATTTACAAAATTAAATTGAATAATTATGTTTACTCTATTTTTCAAACATAATTATTTTTCTGTTATTTACATGATATAAGTAATGTTACGTAGTTTTTTTAAGTTTATTGAAATGTAATTAAAAACAAATTTTTTAAGTTTAGGTGAACCTCACCTATTTAGGCCGTCGCTTTATTGGGCCAAAATGTCCTTGTCCGACTTATGTTAAGATTATTAAATTCATTGTAGAAGTGAATTCAAATTTAGAAAACAATAATTCGTGTATTTTATGTATCCGACTTTATCTATTCCATGCCAGAAAGCACAATAAAAGAATTTTGTAGTATTAATACAACAGTATATCAATTTATTGTTAAATAGATATGAAAGCTAATTATAGATCTGTACTGAGAAAAGACTTTTGTTACAATAGCAAAAATCTATTAAAAATCTACCACCAACAAATATTTTTAGTAGCTATAGGCTCAACTAAATATTAATCTGCCGCAAATATAATCGACATTTGTTGAGTATAAATTAGTCAAGTCAACTAATAATTTTAATTTTAACAACAGAAGCGGATTTGCTACTGCAAACAATTGTTGCCGATATACCAGCAAATAAAATTTGTTGCGTAAAGGAATATTCTTGTTTTAAAGATATGATTAGTTTAGTTCACATAACAACCAAAATTTGCTTTTTTTTAACAAATCTATTTGTAAACATAAAACTAACGACTTTTTGTTACAACAAATATATTTTATGGTGCAACAAATCCAGTTATTTGCAAATTAATTTTAGTTCTTGAAACTAGAAAAAGATGTGCCAATGTAGTAATGTTCAAACATCATAATCACTAATAAAAATAATTAGTAGTGCATATTACTTTCAAAAATTAAAATTAATTCAGAAAAACACTATTTTTATATAGAATATTTGTTGTGTGTACAAAAAAGTTAATTTTCCCACAATAAAGGCATTTGTTGAATGAGATCTCTATTTGCTATTAGAATCAAATTAATTACTTGCAAATGAAAAGTCATACAACAAATTTACAATGTTTGCCAATGCAAATTCAAAATAAAAAAATTAATTTAGGTTACTTTAAATAATGTTTAAATAACAAATAAAAATTTTTTCCTAAAATACTTAAGTAAAGTATATTGTACCTACCGAAAATGATGCAACTATTTTTTACTTTTCAAATTTGATATTATTATTTTTAATAAGTTGTCCTCTTCACTTTCTGATAATTTACAAGTACTACTATTATTAACTTTTTTATACATACTTAGTATTATATGCGGCTATATTATTTTCCAGTTATTTTTAATTCAATAAATCACATTGTATAAAAAAAGTATCATTATGATTTTCTTCTTACAAATTGAAATGGAACAAACTATTACTAATTTTAAATGGTCGGATGGTCGGGGTACACTAATGGAATTAGGTTAAAGTACAAGTAGCTATCAGAATTCTATGTACATGTACTACGAGGTGGCTAAATATCTTATGGATTTAACATGTTAAGTAAATCTGGAAAATGTAGGTATTTTGATAGTAATGATAGTAAAAGTTTTATTCAAAATATCAGTTGGCGGACGGGACGGTATGAAACTTGTTCAGTATTTCCAAGTACAGCGTGTTTGTTAAGAATAGAATTTATTATCAAGATAAGATAATAAATATGAAAAATATTTTAGACACAATGTAATGTGAATTATCTTAATTGATAAAAACTTAAGTATAACAATTATTACTATAAAATGTTTAAGGTTTTGCGGGCTAACGTGAGTGGAAGTGCAAGGATCTGTGTGTGATGTGAAAATATTTAATTAGAAAAATAATTTTTAATTACAATCCGAGAAGGTAAATGCATTTCTTCACTATTATTTAGATAAGGAAGCGCCTTTGTGTGACGTTATTTTATTGGTCTTACGATATAGTAACAAATTAAAAGAATCACTTTCTCTAAATTACTTTATCAGGTTTTTTGCAGTTTTTAAGTCTTATTAAAAATCATTAAATTTTTGATTGATTTACTAAAATAGTAATCTCATTGGGTCGCGTTGGTCGGTCGGTCGGTTTATTATTTGTTAAAATCATAAAAATTAAAATCGTAGGCGCACTACTTTTAAAATCGACTGAACAACACATTTAAATTTATGTTACATAATTTTGGTTAATTTAAAAAGGAAATTGTACTCTTAAACTTTTACTTTTTGTAGTTTAATATTATTTTCTGCAAGTAATATAATTGAAAAATTTATAGGTGATTTTAATACTTTGTTATTGTAAATTGTCACTCTTCAAGGTAGTGATTTCACTTATGCGTGAATTGTAAGTATAATTTGAGTTTTATTTGACTTTTAAAAATTTTTAATTACTTGCCAACTTTCACTTTCTGTGTGATTTTAAATCCATGAGTTAATTAAAGAGCAATCGAGAATTCTCGTATTTTGCTAAAAATATAACAATTTATAAAGAAAAAGTTTATTGTGAGTCATAGAAGTCTGAATACATATAATTATCATAATGTTGTAATAAATTGTTAATTACTAAACAAAAATGTAAACAAATAACACAAAGTGTAATAATTGTTTACAATCAAAAATTTAAATTTTTTTGCTTAATAATGAAATTGAAATTTAATAATTAGAATCACATGTTGTTTTACATAATGCATGCCAAGAGAGTATGTTTCCTATATAAATTTATTTAGTACTTACCTGCCTTTGTTATAAATTAATTATAAATTTAATGTTGAAACACTTTTTTAATTCTATTTGCTTACAGGATTATTTTTAAAGCTTTATTCTAAAAGCTAATTTATTTTTTTATTACGCATAAAGAAAATCAATTGGAGCAGATGCAGAGACATTCCGATTATTGTTATATTTTTTTATCTTATCTTATAGACAACGTAAAAAATATAATTGGCTAATATTGTAAGAAATTGGCATTTTATTTTTATATTATAATTAATTTTGAGTGGGTATTGTAGTAAACTTACAGAAGTTAAGTAGTATTAGCATAGTATATTATTTTTCCAGTCAAAATCATCAGATCAAATCTATTAATTGATTAAAAGTAGATGCATACCAGTTGACTTTTTAAAATATTTTTTTGAACATAATAAATAAGCTCATTAAGAATACATTTTCAAAATTAATTTGTTAATTTTTTAATTAATTTTAAATTAATTTTTAAATTGTTTTACCAAACTTTTAGATAAAAATTACAAAGTTAGCTATAATTATCACAACTTACCACAATTAGAACACTTAGTTGATATGTAATTTATCTATTGCAATTAATTTAGTCATGAGGAAAGTCGCTAATTTTGTGTTTCGGGTTTTGCTTATCAATTTTCAGGGATTTTCCCTGAGTTGATTACACCTACATGTTTAAAATTAATGTTATTTTAATCTACAGTTAAAACAAAGCAAAAAACAAAGTTATTCATATTATTTATGATTCATGTACATATGTATGTATGATTAGATACAACAATATAATTAAAATTGTTTACCCGTTCCTCCAATAAGTCATCTTGGCATTCAGAGGTGTTACTAGCACCTCGTCAGGGAAATAATCGAAACCAATCCGGTGTAGGTAGTTAGTTGGGGATCGAACCCACAATTGCGGCATAAAAATTCCTCCGAAAAACCTATCATTTATTATTCGTTAAATACATTGCTCCACCGGCACGTGTGGATCCCAATATTTGCTACGAAGTTGGCTTCTTGCCCTTGCTTGCGCTTTGTAAATAAAGTACCTAGACATAAATTTTAACCTCTAACATATTATGTTATACTAATGTTAATCTCGTATGTGTTAGATTGTTTGCTATATGAAAGAAGTTTTTACGTACTAAGGTAAGGTACATTATTGCTGAGCATTTCAAACTTGCTGATGCTGTTTTATGTCAATATTTAAATTTCCTGGCGTATAAATTTGGTTAAATCAGGAGTAGAGATTACAATTTTACATAATATCAGACTGATGTATTTTTGCTTCTGTTTCATTTTCTGAGGTATCCATAATCACTTCTAAGTGCAAAGTCACGCGGGAGCAGCTGCGTTTGAGATAGCTACAACGTGAAACTTCTGAGGTAAATTATTGGAACCATCATAACCCCACTAATTAAATGTTAAACTTACGTATATTCCGACTGCATTGCAAAGACAGAAATAATGATCTCATAGTATTTTTTCCCATTTTCTTTCACATTCTAAGAGGCAGCCATTGCTTGTCCTTCTGCATGCATTTATCTTTCGCCCAGGACTATCTTAAAAACCGTCACCAGGAATTATTTTAAAAACTCAAAAAAACGAACTTGGATGTATTATAGTTTCAATTAGATTTCTACAAACTTAGCTTTATGCTTCCTTTAAAATGTCAAGATCATCGCTAACCTACTTGTGAACAACTATAGCAATCATGTTCTAGAACATAATAATATCAGTAGATAACGTAATATAATATACAATAAATAATAATAAGGTATAAGCAAACAAAAAATACCTAACACAAACTTAAAAATAAAACTGACTAAGATTTGATTAGCCTTTCGCCGTCCTTAATCTTAAGCATGATAGGGCCGGCTCTAGGTATGTCTCAGTAGTAGAGAGTCTACGACCTCGTAATCGGCTCACCCCGCAGTGTGACAGAACCTAGTATTAGTAAAATTATAGTCACTTAGCTATGATGTAAGGTCTAAGACCTATGAATTGATAAAAAATTAGTGTCTTTGCTAATTTTGTTGATTATAGCTCGTACAGATAATGACTTCGGGAAAAAATATAAAGAATTAATCTAAGCTGTCATCCAAAGATTATCATCATCTTCAAGTTTTAGGCCTGTGGCCCGTTACGCCACTCGAATTGGTCGCTCCATCTCTTTTTGGGGCGGCCCACACATCTTCTTTCTCTCTGTCTGTATTGAAGCATTTGCTTTGGTACTCGGCTCTGGTCCATCCTGTCCAAGTGTCCCTTCCATGCTTCCAAAGATTATATATACAAATATGAAGGCAAACATAGTAGAATCACCACTGTACACCATAAATAATTTAAAAATTCTTTAACAAGTGGGCAATATTTTATTTTTACCAAAAACACTTTCTTTCTGGCACTTATCATAAGGAGCAGTTACTTCATCATACATACTACAACATTAAACAGAATTCCAAAGCAAATATTGCTTGATACGGCTCTCACTGAAATGCTTTATAAAATTATCAATTTTTAAATATTGAAAAATTATAATTCAAACAGTAAACGTAGAAGTAATTATAAACATAAAGTCTTATTGCGAATTTCGCTGGCAGCAGGCCAAGTAGGATTTTGACTCCAAGAAATAAATAAAATTTTGTTTAAGTGGTCATTGTTTCTTCGGGCAAGATCATGCAAAAATAAAATTGACTTATGTATATACGTGCACGCATTTAAAGGTCATTGAACATTTAACTATAATCACATTTTATCAATGTGGTAGGTAAATCACACTTTTATCTCTTTAGAAATTGAGGAAATCATCATATTATTAAGATATAATATGTTTGAGTAATTTGAGCATAAACCAACCCATAACTTTATTATTTTTGAGATTTGAGGAATGTATCTTTCGTCTCGAGCCTGATGGGACCAGCAAAATTACATTTTAAAATTATTTCCAATCTGAAGTCCATAACAATTTATTATTATAGGTATAATTTTTAAAGTTAAAAGAAATATTTTTTTAAATGTTATTCTGATTAAGCGTTACGTAATGAATATCTGTTAACGATGAAATGCGTTAAAATAGGTCGTGATTTCAGAAGACTGAAACCATCTGTAAAGTTAGCGATAATTTATAAAATTGTAATCTCTTTAATTTTGTTTGTGTGGAAAATGTAATTCATGGATACACAAATAAAGTTTGTGTTTTTAAAATTTTTTATGTTCTACTTATGGAAGCAACTTTCCACATGCGCATTAAAGGATTCACTTAGTAACGTTTCGTATAAACAGTTTCATATTTTTAGAGGAAAAATTGAACATGGAAACTGTGCAGCACTAACTGTTATTTGGTTGCAGATTTGGTGCAGTGTCTGAAAAATTGTCCCACAATCAGTTCAAGTTCAATACGGGGTGATAATGGATACAATTAGGTAAGGCACATTTTATTATCTTCAGATACATGACTTTTAAATCACATACAATTAATAGCTATATACATTAGTTACCTTGCATATAATTTAACCTCAATCAAATTTTATTTTGAAATTGGAAGTCATTTATTTTGTATGTTGAAATTAGAGCTTATATGCACTTCACCAAGAGTTCTTAATGCTTTTTCATGCTTTTGCGTAGAATAATTACCGATTTTTGTCACTTTTTCAAGTCACATTTAAGGTGGTTTTGTTTAGTTTATTTAAGTTTACACTTGAACATTTAATGTAGAAGTTAAAATTAAATGGTTATTGTTTGGCATGTGTGCCAAGTATACTATAAACATCGATATCATGTTTTTTAATTAACTGTTTAAATTTAATCGTAAAAAATATAAAATATGTTAAGTTAGGCAGACATTAAAAAATTTCAAATAAAATTGTACAAAGAAAACTTTTGACCTTCAATTTATTTTAGGAAAAAAGGTTGTATTAAGAAAATTTCAAATGAAATGTGATGCAATGTCCTGAAAAATTTTTTCATTCAATTTCACTCAATAAAATCTTAGAACTAACTGAAATATTTTTATTACCTTTTAATTTAGTTTTTTTTAAGATTTATCTGAAATTAAACCTTTCAAGGGGTCTATATGCGGTTGCAATAATTTTTTTTGTTTACTTGTGTACAAAACTCATTATATACATATTTTGATAAATATTAAATTATCTTCAACTGTAAAATTCTGCCTTAAGCGGCAATTGCACGACGATAGTGACTTGTGCAAGTTACTACAACCTAGTACTGGATTTTAGTGATTTCTTCGTGTAATCATATGTTTTAGTACTAAATTCCAGTGTTGATTTTAGTTTAGTGAATAGAAAGCAAGCTATTTACTGGCACAAGGTGGCTACCCCACTTCCACTTTCCTGATAAGTGAGGTTAAATTTAATTAAAAATATGCGCTAAATGGGGAGAAGAAACAACCGTAAAATTTTTTAAACCTTTAAAATTATATTAGAAGGACCGTGCGTGCTTCTTCTACTAGCGATTTTTGTACCCACACTATTTTATTAAAATTATTTTCTAATTGAGGTTCTAAACTGTGAATTAATTCTTCTATCAAAATTTTTCACATAATCTTGTGTTTTTCTTTGTAAGAGCAATACTTTTCCACTTCGAATTCTTTGCTTAAAGCACTACTAACTTGAGCAAGTTGATGTGATCATGAGTAATCACAACTATCTTCTAAATCACTAGCTTTTAGCACTGGGTTTTAGTAACTGGTACAAGTCACTATTTTCGTGTGTATAAGCCTTGACTCTGAAACAGGGCTGGCGGTTAATAAATTATATGTGTTCGAAAGCCTAAAGCCTGATGTTAAACAACAACAACACTTTGTCCAAAAATTGTTTCAACAATTTTATAAATTGTTAATTTTCCTACAAAAAGGTCTAGAATAGCATAATACATACTTATCCTCAGTGTTTCAAGCATTGAAGATACCTAAAGTAATACATAAAAAACTCTTCTTAAATATTATTTAATTTTATCACATCAGAATTGCGCAAATTTCCACCCCTAAGTCATAAATTGTCCGCACATCTTAACTGAAAAATGTCAACTGAAAACCTGTATACACATATTATATTCAGTGCTATTCACGACGATATTGCCTATAATTAATTTTGCTAAATTGACGTATAAATGACATTTGACAGCCTTAGCATGCTTTCTTTATTCTGCATTATTCTCTAAAAGGCGATAGCAATTGGTAAGCTAGCGAGCTTGCTAAGTTTAATAAAACCGCGAATAGCACTGATAAACTTAGCAATTTTGCTATCTTAACAATTCCTATCAATATTTACAAAATAAGAAAACTTGCTAATACTATTTCAAATGTCATTTAAACGTCAAATTAGCAATATTACTTATAGGCAATGTCGTCGTGAATAGCACTGATTATGTAAAAACCTTCTATAAGATTTAGTTTAAATGTTGACTTACTTTAAATATTTTCTTACGATAATACATAAATAATTCGTAAATATGTAAATACATAAATTATAATTTTAATATAATAAATTTCTTAATCAAACTGTTTTTTTTCTTCTATTTCGTGTGGTAGTGAAGAAGTTATATTCTGGAATTAGTCTTTAATGGAAGCGTAAATATTGCAGTTTTATTATTATTAATTAATTTTTAAGTTTCGTATTTTATTAAGTAATAAATATATTAATTACTATTCCTATAACGAATGATATGATCGACGATTATATTTAATTTTACCAATGTGTAATTCCAAAATCTACCTGTTGAACTCAGGTAACATTACGAGTATAAAAGATATAAATTATTTCTAGGTTCGAAATTAACTGAAGTCATAACTTATTTTCAACACGTAACGGATATAGGCAATAAAAGCAGAAACTGTGTAAACGTTTGCAATTATTTACATATTTTACATTATTTTGGTTATTTTCCATAATTTACTCTTCTCTCCCTCTAAAAATTAGATATACAATCGCTTCTGCATGTACCCTGTAACCTGACAATTGACCTGACCTGTAAAACTGAAACATTAACTTTAATGTAATTTGACACTTATCATCAAATAGACATCTATACGACGAGAACATCCGAAATAATAATTTTTGAATCCCAAAATCTAATTTTGCCTTTCTTATCTGCCACTTCTATTTATCAATTTAAATTTATTAAAACAATAATTACATATTTACAAAACATAATTTGTTTAAGCTTTTCTGACTCTTTTATCCAAGTTTATTCTATCATTGCTATCTACCTATCATGTACGTGAAGTTACCGCCTTTTTTCCAAAAAATCAATTTCTTTTGTTGTTTTCGATTGTTCTCCTTTTTGTTCACAAGTGTTCTGTCACTTTTTGAGATTTTGGAAGAAATCATAAAAAAAATCAAAAAAATCATTTTTTTGCCAGTCCCTCTTTTTGTCAAAATAAAATTTTTAGGTTGTTATCAATTGTTCTTCAGTTGTTATCAATTGTTCTGTAAGAATAAATCGTTTAAGTCTAATATTAACAACGAAAACCGCGAATTAAGATTTCGCACCAACCCCACTTTTATTGAAATTAAAATTTTTTATTGTTCTCTATTGTTCTTCATTTGTTCTCAATTGTTCTGTACAAATATAACCACTAAACCACTTACACCAAATAATAACCACTAAAAACTCTATCGCGAGTATTCCGCTTTTTAAAATCTTATGTTTTATGTACGACGTTCCTGCAAATCGCTTATCTTAAATAATAAATGAATTTAACTAAATTAATAAGTAGGTGGTAGGTATTTACCATACATATATTACATTTATAATTAATAAATTAACAATTGTAAATGTTTATTATTAACTTGTTGAAATTATATGTTGAATAAAATACTTTAAAGGTTACAATTTTAATGAAATTTAAAATTTTCCAACTTACATTTTGATCTAGGACTAAAATATCTTGAATCTTAGGTTATGATATCTTGAAAAGACGAAACCACTTTACGTAAGGGGTCCTAGACTAAAATGTTAGTTGGAAAATTTTCAAATTTTATTAAAATTGTAAAAAATTTCAAATTTCATTCAAATTGTAACCTTTTAAAACATTTTATTCAACAAATAAATAAATTAACGTAATAAATTAAATTTGTGAAAGGTTATGTTTCCACGTATATACACAAACGTGGTATTTTTTCGTTGGGCAGCATTATTAGGAGAGGAGATTTTTTAATCAAATCGTCAAATTCCATCCAACTACTACTTCTTTTTACCCAGGCCGTGTGTGTAGTGTCCCAACAAATTAATTTTACCAATCAAATTTTATATATTATACTCTTTTGAGTAAAATATTACGTACTAGCAGAATACCCGGCTTTGCCCGGGATTTCTTCTCAACGGAAGTCTTGCTTCTCGTTGCTCGAGTGTTTCAAAGCGGTTTCCAGTTTTGCTTACCGTTGCTCATCTGTTTAAGATAAACCGGCTTGAGAAATACGAAAAGGGCATTACGAGCTTCAGAAACAGATCAGCAACGAGCCTAGAAACCGTTCTGAAACACTCAAGCAACGGAGGATGCAAAACTGCAAACTGTTCGAGTAACGAACCAGTTTGAGAAATGCGAAATACTCGAACAGTTTGCAATTTTATATCTCCATTGCTCAAGTATTTCAGAACTATTTTCAGTCTTGATTCCCGTTGCTCGAGTGTTTCAGAACGGTTTCTAGGCTTGTTGCCCGTTGCTTGTCTGTTTTTGAAGCTCGCAATGCTCTTTTCTATCGTGCTTGAAGTGTAGATAGACCAATCGCTTTTTTAACAAAATAACCAATCAGGCAGGAGCAAAACAAAATCATCAGAAATATAATTGGCTACTTTGTTAATTTAACTTATAGATAGATTATTATCTAAGAGATATCTCTAGGTAAAGAAATCGGGCGTTAGCCGATTTATTTGTACAGAATAATTGAAAATAAATAAAAAACAATTGAAAACGACACCAAAAAATTATAATTTCAATAAAAGTGGGTTTGGCGTGAAATCTTAATTCGCAGTTTTTGCGGTTAATATTAGACTTAAGGGTTACATCACTCAGTAAAATTTATTTTTCGATTTTTTTTATTGAATGAAAAATGTATAAACTATCTAAAAATGATATTCCATCAAATTCAAGGCAACCTCAAAAATGAAAAAACCAAAGATAACATACCCCCCATTCGAAAACCAGATGGATCATGGGCAAGAACTGATAAACAGAAAGCAGATGTATTTGCAAAACATCTAGAAAGCGTATTTAAGCCCTTCGTATCTGAAATTTCTCAAGAAGAAGAAGACGAATTAAATCAATAAAACTGAGCGAAATCAAGGGGCTGATTAAACACAACCTAAATCCAAAGAAGGCTCCTGGCTACGACCTAATTACCGGTGTAGTTATTAAGAACCTACCGGATAGAGCTTTGATTGTCCTGACACATATTTTTAATTCAATCTTAAGAACCGGCCACTACCCATCACAGTGGAAAGTGGCCCAAATAATATTGATTCCAAAACCGGGAAAGCCAACAGAGCAGGTGTCATCATATAGACCAATAAGTCTCTTACCCATCCTATCAAAGCTGTTCGAAAGATTGTTTTTGAAGAGATTGAAACCGGTACTCGACGAACTTAACATCGTGCCGGAGCATCAATTCGGATTCCGCGAGCAACACGCGACTATAGAGCAGGTGCATAGAATAGTTGAAATAATTAATAGTGCATTTGAACGCAAGAAATACTGTTCTGCCGCCTTTTTGGATGTGACTCAGGCATTTGATAAGGTATGGCACCGGGGATT
The DNA here is from genome assembly GCA_036346125.1 of Lycocerus yunnanus. Classification (NCBI taxonomy): domain Eukaryota; kingdom Metazoa; phylum Arthropoda; class Insecta; order Coleoptera; family Cantharidae; genus Lycocerus; species Lycocerus yunnanus. Next base: position 35,744 of record JARFIX010000075.1, on the reverse strand, counting down.
GCTTTTCAAAATAAAAACAAAGCTACCTACACCGTATTACCAAGTTCTGAATTCCTATTTAACAGACAGATACTTTATGGTTAAATTTCAAGAAGAGATTACTGAGCTGTACACAATACAATCGGGAGTCCCACAAGGTAGCGTCCTGGGACCAGTATTATATCTACTATATACTGCAGATATTCCATCTACACCAAATACGGTTATAGCGACTTTCGCTGACGATACTGCCATCATGGCAACTAGTGAAATACCTGCATATGCTTCTGAGAAACTACAAGAAGCACTGAATGAAATTGATAAATGGCTCAGAAAGTGGCGCATTAAAGCGAACGAAACAAAATCCCAACACGTAACATTTACCCTACGAAAAGGAACATGCCCTAGTGTAACCATAAATGGACAACAACTTCCCCAAGTAGAAAGTGCAAAATATCTTGGTATGCATCTGGACCGCAGACTAAACTGGAAGCACCATATATTTACCAAGCGCAAGCAACTAGGTATAAAATTCGCTAAACTCTACTGGCTGCTTGGCAGAAAATCAAAACTTTCGTTGGCAAGCAAGCTGAGCGTGTATAAGGTGATCCTCAAACCCGTGTGGACCTACGGAGTGCAGTTGTGGGGTACAGCGAGTGCTTCGAATATTGAAATACTTCAACGATTTCAATCAAAAACACTACGAACAATCGCAGACGCACCGTGGTACATAACAAATAAATCATTGCATAACGACTTGGACGTTCCTTTCGTGTGCCAAGAAGCTAAGTGCGCGAGTGAGAAATACTTATTGCGGCTCAAACAACACCCAAACCCTCTTGCAGTGAACCTCCTAGACAACAAGTGTACAGCACCACGATTAAAACGTATAAACCCACTTAACATAAAATAAATCCTCCTTTTTACCATTTGATTGATTAACGTTAAGGTTACATCAGAGTAACTCAACTTGTTAGGTCTCTAATGTGAGACTCTAACCACCTGCTGTAATTTTTTATATATTTACATTGTAATTAAAACAGGCGATGATTGCTTACGAGCAGATTTCGTGTACTTATGGAGTTTAAAAAAAAAAAAAAAAAAAATCAAATTCAGAAGTGAAAATTTTTTTAAATATTTACAGCTCATTTTAGAAGTCTCTCCCAGCGGTCTAAAATCATATAGTCAAACTGATAATTTTAAGTCAGTACAAGATTCGAGGAAGGATTTAACGTCGTTCAGAAAGGATGCTAAAGAGCAAAATTTAAACCTAGAAATAGAGCTATACGGTGCTGGGATAGTGGAATAAATGTAAAAAAATCAGCAAGCCGATGCAATATTCAACTTTTCATTTACAAAACTTGAAACGCGTTTTTCTCAAAACTACGTTTTTTAAACGGTGTGCAACATAACTTGAGCAATTTTTATCCGATTACCTTAAAAATTTAACTGTAGCTTCTTAAATATATAATTTATGGAAGTACCAACTGTTTTTGCGATTAATAAATAATAACATTTTCTATAAACAATTTAAAATCGATTTTTTCGTAAAAAATTAAAAAAAGTTTAAATGCATGCCAAATTTGTAAAAATTAATATTTCATAATAATCCCAGGTACTTCCAAAGAAAAACTCATATCAAATAAGAAAAAATTTGTTGCAATGTTCTAGCTGCTGTCTGGACATTGCTACCCTGCACACCGTTTTCTCTTTGATAAAAATCAAGTCTCACTTGATTCACTGCTACAATGCCATTTTAATGTAAAAATCAAAATAAAAATATTCTTGCATACCTTTAAATATCTACAATAAACCCTGAAAACTATACTTCGATTCCTATATTGGTTATGTAGAAAAAAATTCTCAAAAAGCCTAATTTTTTCCGTTAATGAGTGATGTAACCCCTTAAGCGATTAATTTTCACAAAACAATTGAGAACAATTGAAAGTAACCTAAAGAAGTTTAAATTTGAAAAAGGTGGGCTGGCAAAACACTTTTTTCGCTTTTTGATGATTTATTGCAAAATGAAAACAAAATTAACAAAACACTTGTGAACAAATGGAAAACAATTAAGAACAACAAAATTGAGTTTTTGAAAAGGGGTCACATCTACCTATAAAATATACTATTATAAACTTATCCTACTTTTTATTTAGATTTACTTTTATTTATTACATCTACTTTTACTTAGATTATTATCTAAGAGATTACTCTAAGTGAAGAAATCGGGTATTAGCCGATTTATTTGTACAGAATAATTGAAAACAAATAAAAACTAATTGAGAACGACAGCAAAAATTATAATTTCAATAAAATGGGGTTTGGCGTGAAATCTTATTTTTCGGTTTTTGCGGTTAATATTAGACTTATAAGATTTATTTGTACAGACAATTTATTTTTACAAAACTATTCAGAAAAACTGAAGAACGATTGAAAGCAGCCTAAAAAAATTTTAATTTGAAAAAGGGGGCTGGCAAAAACACTTTTTTCGTTTTTTGATGATTTATTGCAAAATGAAAACAAAAATTAACAGAACACTTGTGAACAAATGGAGAACAATCGAGAGCAACAAAAATTGAGTTTTTGAAAAAGGGGGTCACATTTACCTATAAAAATATATTATAATCTCAGTTAAAAGGTTTTTTTTTAATTTTATTGTAGTGTTAAATATGTTGCTATTATCGAGATCCTTTGTTTAGGAAAAAAACAATATGAGATTGTTTGGCGACCAAAATTCTACAACGAGTTGTTTCTGATGAATCATGAAGAGGACGAAGCAATTGGAATATGGAGAAAGTGCTACTCGTAGTTACCGTCGTAAAATGCTCCAATAACGAATTTATATTCCATATAAGAATATAAAAATTAGAATAACGAACATAACTAAATAAGAATAACAAAATATTATGTAACGCTGAATAGCGAAAACAGAATTTGGACAGAAAATTAACAAACTCTGACAAAAAAAATCAGGTCAAGCATAGTAGTACCTCGGCATTATGTTCTAAAATGTTTAAAAAAGAATTTTCTTTACAGAATAATTGACGAGAAGACTTTTAAAGCATAGCAATCTTAAAGCAAAGGTTTTGATAGTAAATTACCTCAATAATTTGGGAATTTGGGTTTAAGTATACAACTTTTTGAAAGAATTGAAAAGCAAGACTTTGTTGTAATTCTTTATTGCTTCACGTTCTCTTTTCCTGTTCACGGTAATAACGCTTAAAAAAACAGAACAAAAGTCAATTTGTATATGATCATTTTTTTTATTTATATATAATTTATATAAAAAGTTATAATAAGTTTGCAAGTATAAAGCTATAATTATTTTTATTCTGATAAATTAGAAATGTGATTGAGGTTTATTCTTTAAATTTTATCTAATTATTAGATTTGAGGTTTTATTCTTTATCTTTTTATTATTCTTTTCATTTTATCTAATTAGAATAGCAATAAATTCCTTAGGCTGCTAAAGGATTCAGATATAAATTATTTCTATTTGATTCAAATTTTTTAAAATTATAAGGTTAAATGAACAATAAAACGAAACATTATTTGTGAGCTTTCAGCAATGGTTACTGCTGTCATCAGATGTTTAATAAATAAACGTTTGAATCAAATATTAATTTCAAATTAATTATTTTCTTTAAATTTAAGTATTTTATATAATTTTTTATTATTTAATTGTAGTGGTAATATTTATATATTTAATACAAATAGGCAAAATTTTAATTCCGTTTATATTTCTTTCAGCTCCAGTTGCATCAATCTCAAGTAAGACAAAAAGTTAATTACGCCATGGTAACATTTTTTACATTTTTACTTAATTAGTTTGGGTTAATGTGACGATTACGTTTGCGGTATAGTTTTAAGTGAAATTAATTCTAAGAATTATTCAAGAATTATAATAACATAAAATTATTATTCATGAAATTTTCATTTTATTCATTATTAACTCTATAAGTAACGTATATCGATCATTGATCATTCATAAAAAAAATCATAAAAGTATAACGATAGACATTATTGCATGTGAAGCTTTCTATCGATAAATTTTATTATTAACAGAACACAGTTTCGGCAATCAAACGTATACAGAGTTTTAAAAAATAGGAAACCAAAAAATAAATCTTTCGTTTTAGCGATAATAATAATGCAGCAAGGTCCCGAGAATTAAGTGAATTGGTGGCTAGTTCAGCTTCTATTAGTAAATATGAGACCAAAAACTTGAAAACTCTTCTACCGCAAGTAAAAACCACCCCACGACGGGAGTAATACAAATATATAATTGTGATATTTTTAGATATGTGCTTCGATATTGGCAGCGGCTTTCAATATTGTTTATGGAATCTCTCTAGCATATTCCGCTATTTTGTTGCCTCAAATGACAGAAGAAAGTAAAATAATACTAATCCTGACGCTATACATCTTAGCAAAGCTGAAGGTTCATGGATAGGTAACTGCCGAATTTAATCTGTGTCTACTGCAAGTAATTTTATTATTTTTAGCCAGTGTGATAGTAATTGTAGTACCTATAGGTGCGATAATTGGTGGAATATTAATGGATACAATAGGCCGACTGAAAATAATTATGTTAGCATCTTTACCAAATGCTGCAGGATGGCTTATTATTGCATTAGCAAGCAACGTTCCTATGTTAATATTGGGAAGAATATTAACGGGCGTTGGATCAGGTATTGATATTATTAAGAAATTTTTTATCAAATTTAAGAAATCTTATAAAAACTTAATTTGTACAGCAACAATGAAGAGACGGTCATTTGCCTTGTGATTGTAAGGCACCCCGGTTCGAATTCGGGTAGAGCTCACTTTGCAATGCCGTCTCAGTGCTTCGGAAGGCACGTAAAGATGGTGGTCCTCCTATGTTAATGATTTGCTATTATTAACAAAATAAAATGAGGCCAGTCTAGCAAGCTACTTCAGATTTAAAACAAATAAGTACTAACAGTGGCTTCGGCACTTCGCCGAGGTTACTGTTGGATATTACAGGACCTAGTCCTAAATTAAGAGGAGGAAGAACAATGAAATATGTAAATTGCTTTTTGAGTTATCGTGATTTGATATTTTAGTTGTTATTAGAATGACGATTCCATTTAAAATAATTTTTCTAAATATTATTACTTTAGTTTTTCTTTCAAGCATGGGGCACTGGTCCGGCTATTGTATATATCACTGAAATTGCCCGAATCGATATGAGAGGTTCTTTAATTTCTATTGCACCGGCCTATTGCTCTTTAGGTATTGCTATTAATTTTATATTTATGAGTATTACAAACTAAATTATTTTGATTTTTAGGAATGGTGTTGGCTTATTTGCTCGGCTGGATCATGAATTGGCGATATGTAGCTTGGACGTGCGTTGGTTTTTCAATAGCACCTTTGATAATGATGATGTTTATACCCGAAAGCCCACCGTGGTTAATTTCTAAAGGGCGCGAGCTTCAAGCTAAGAAATCGTTAAATTGGATTAACAGAAATCAGCCTTCCCAAGGCGCCGGGGTTAGAATAATATTAGCGAATTTTACACGCCTAGGAGTAGAAGTTCATAAAAATAGTCAAATAATAGTTATTCCCTAGGGAGTGTAAAAAATATTACTTTCTCTTCTTTAATGTATGTAGAACATATTATATTATGATTTACCTATTTTCAGGGTACGACGTCATTTACGGATAGGCAATTTTCTATGCTGCAAAAAGAACATGAGAGCAAAATGGAAGAGCAAACAAAAATGAAAGGGAATAATTTACAAAAAAAATTAGCCATGTTTATCGAACCAACTTGCTATAAACCCTTATTGATTTTAGCCGGGTTATTCTTTTTCCAACAGTTCTCTGGAACTTACATTACATTGTTTTACGCAGTGTCGTTCTTCCAGGTAAATAATTATATAATATACTTTTTTATAAATTTTTGTAAAAAGGATAAATTTAGGATGTTGGTACTGATATAAACCCATACCTGGCTTCTATATTTCTTGGAACTATTCGCTTTGTTATGTCTCTTTGCAATACATATTTTATGAAGAGGTATGAAAGAAGGACGCTGATGTTGGTTAGTGTTATCGGAATGTCTAGCTGTATGGGTGTTTCTGGTCTGGTCACTCAACTTATTCATAATGGTAAAAAATTTCAAGTTATTAATATAAAAAACTTAATATTTTACCGTAGGCAAGACGGATCAAAAATGGATACCTGTGGCGATGTTAGTTATATACGTTATGACTTCCATGGTTGGTTTATTATCTATACCGTGGACAATAATAGCAGAACTATTTCCAATTGCTATTCGTGGTGTAGCACATAGTCTTGTTTATAGTATAGCAAATTTAATAATGTTTGGAGCAATCCAATCATACTTTTCATTAGTTAGTTTATTTGGAGGTTCTTCTGGATTGCAATTCTTTTTTGGTGCAATTTCTTTAGGAGGATTATTGTACAGTTACATATTCCTTCCAGAAACTCATAACAAGAAGCTTTCCGAAATTGAAGATTACTTTATGCACAACACTATTTATATATCTTGCAGAAAAAAAAAGTCATCTGTAAGAAAACCCATTGTTATAAGTAAATCAGCAGCTGAAAAACAGCAAAACGATATGCTCAAAAGTGATATATGTTAAAATTATAACAATAAATTATTTAATTTCACATTAAATTGACTGAGTAGCAATGTATGCAATTAAATATTATACTTTCTAGATGGCTGTTAATAGTTAGGTACTTAGAAATACTTACCATGAATGTTATTGCATACTTGAAGATTATAACAGAAAATTAATGTTTTGCTTTCAATTTTGTTGTAATACAAAGTTTATGTTAATGTATAACTTAATATTATATGTATACATAAGTTATTTTTTAAGTTTTGTAATTGATAACAGTTTAAATTGGTTTCAATAAATGTTAAATGATAAATATAAGGTTTGTGCTGATTTATAAATAATTTCCAATAAAAACTCAAGGAACTGCAATATAATATATACAGGAAACAATATTGCAAAATATATAGTCGCTATATTGTAAGTCAATATTTATATACTATATTGCCACAATATTATCAATTGGTCACATCACTATGTTGTTGTCATTATGTTATAAATCAATATTGTACCAATATTTTGTGCTATATTGTGACAATATTGCACGACTACATTTAAAATCAATATTTCTTTAATATTGTAATATTATTTATTATATTGCCACAATATTGCCAAATACATATTTCCATCACTATCATAAATATGTTGGCGTTATATTTTAAATCAATTTTGAACTTATATGAAATGTGAAATATGAAATATTGAAGTCAATATTTATATACTATATTGCCACAATATTATCAATTGGTCACATCACTATGTTGTTGTCATTATGTTGTAAATCAATTTTGAACTAATATTTTGTGCTATATTGTGACAATATTGTACCACTATATTGAAAATGGCTCGAGTTAAGGTTCCCGAACTTGAAAATACACTTTTTCCTGTAGAAATGGCTTCACCAAACGAAAGAGGGGTATTTTAGAAATTTTTTAAGGTGAAGATCAAATTGGTGAGTCCTTTAATAAGCCCACTTTTAAATTTGAAAATCACCAATTTCCCATAAGAAATACATGTGACAGTATTATTGCGTAATATTGTGCCAAATATGGTAAACATTCTATCACCAGTCGGTGTGCTTTAGGTGGGTCGACAATGACTAGCGGACGCAAACTGGGATTAAAAGATTGAAAGCAACAAATTATTAGTAGAACTAGAAATTTAGTAGCAAATTTAGTAACAATTTTACAACAAATTAAATTAGTAACGTAATTATTTTGCTTAGAAAACCGGCTTAGAAATTTAGAACCTACAAATCGCCTAGTAACTATCTCGCCCACGCCCTACGTGAAGTTCCCGCCAAAATTTTCCCCCAAATAAAAACTACGTCACGATTGTACGCATAGTCTCCTCCCCTTTCCAAACCAACGAATCCGACAAGTTGTGGAGATAGCCTCCTCCTCATTTCTCAAAAGAAAGTAAGGTAAAAGATACAAACAAATACGAGCGCCCAAATTAATAATACATTAAACACAAAATTAATTGTTTTATTTAATCCAATTGTTTTATTTAACCATAACCAAAACCTCCCACCCTAAACGTTAAACCAAATAAGGTAAAGCTTCAAACACCGAATAGAGATGCAAACAAACTCGAGATCCCAAATTAAAAATAAACTAAACACAAAATTGATTGTTTTATTTCACCAAAACTTCCCCACTCCAAAGGTTAAACCAAATAAGGTAAAGCTCCAAACACCGAATATAAATGCAAACAGACCCGAGCGCCCAAATTAAAATATTTGAACAAAAAATAAAACTGTTTTATTTATGTTAAACCAAATGTCCACAGAGTACAGGAACAATGATGCCACGATGCCAACGCGAAGCTACAAACCCAGCTGGAGGAATGCAGACCGTGTTCAAAACTTCCATCCCTACCGTAACTCAGCCATCCACAGCTGCCACCCTCCAGGCGGAAGGAAGGCCAACCACTTCTAAGGCCGCCGAAACAAGAAAAACCATGAAGCCCTCCAAGGAAAGCGAGGAGGCATACCATGAAATGGACGGGGTTCCGAAGAAGACCAGGACAAAAAGAGAAACCCTACCCCAACTCACATCCTACCATACCAATCACAAATTCCCCTTACTTTCGTTTTCAGGTTCTAATAGTACCATTTTTGGTTTGCCCGTAAAAGACAAGTAAAGACCAGTAGCGGCCCTGCCAAAACAAAACCTACATGATGTCTAAACATCATTCTGATGTGGGTTTCTTCAGGTACATTTCGTCCCCTCCCCCATTGCGAATCTTTTAGTAAAATTGGTCTCAAACGTTTGAGCTTCGTTTGAGCTTCAATGAGCTTTCATTTTCATCGTTTGAACCACAACCGTCGCGGAGTTACTCGTAAAACTTTGGGGGATGCAGCCCTCCCCATCGCGAATTTTGTAGTGAAATTGGTCTCAAACGTTTGAGCTTCGTTTGAGCTTCAATGAGTTTTCATTTGGTTTCGAAAGTCGTATTTTGCGTAAAATTTGTGGCAAATGATTGACTATTGTTTACTCCACTTAGCATTTACTCCCATTATTTAAACCACAACGATCGGAAATTTAGTATTAACAAATATAATAGATTAAGCTTTGTAATGCACTTCTGATAGGTCAATTTTATGCCGATGAAATATATTATTATTATAACAGAAATTTGCTATACGCAATTTCTATTACTAACTTTAACACCTTCCACTTTTGAAACGCCCTGTATTTAAATGTATTTTGCGTTTATTTTAAAATGCATTAAAATTATGCGTTTCAATATAGTTGGAATTGAGTGTGGGAAGTTTTAATAGTCCGACTACATTTTTGGATTCTGGTTAATCTGCTTATGTGGTGGCTTCATAATATGTTGGAGTCGCTGCTGTACCGTTTTGGATTGGGAAGATTAATTAGCGAGTTATAACACCATTTGTTGCGGAATCATTCGCAAAAAATTTTTTGGGGAGGCAGGGTCTCTTCATTTTCCGTTTCAGTTTTGTGTAAATTTGATGTCAACCAATAAAATTTTGTTCGAGCTCCAATGAGCTTCTATTATCACACTTTTAATTTAATTTTTACAAAATTACACTTATTTGAAATTTGCCATAACTCTGAGCAAGTTACGTGCGATGCTATTCAACTTTTATTACATTTTATCAGTTTCAACTTAAGGCTGTTCTTACTCGACTGCTAAATTGACTATTTTAAGGTTTGGCGATTTACATGCCATTGCTTTAATATTTATTAAAACGCTACGAAATTTTTAACAACACTTTTCTAAAAGATGCCTCTAGAGTGCATACCCAGTTTTAAAATTTTGTAACTTTTAAATTTTTACAATTCTTAAAATTTTTACAAAAGGAATCTATTTAAGATTTAAATTTAAACAAGCTGCATGGTCCATCACATGAATGTTGGACTAAAATTGCTAAACAATTTTGGGGATTAATGGAAAGTACATTTACACTCACGTTATCTTAAACAGATTTGGTTTGTTGGACGACTTATATATATATATATATATTTCGGGCTTCCTTATGTAAGGATACAACCAAGGTCGTTTACCCGTCCCCTCAAGAGGGTACTCTAGCAATTAATATCTCAAAGATGTTGCAAGCATCTTGTGAGAGGACCACCGTCTTTACGTGCCTTCCGAAGCACGGAGACGGCATTACAAAGTGAACTCTGCCCGGATGCGAACCGGGGAGTCCTACCTTAGCAGTTCATCGCGCTAACAACCATGCCAATGACCGTCTCTTGTTGGACGACTTAAATTTAAATATTTTTCCGAGATCTTCTGAAGAATAGTTAACGGACCAATAAAATCACATCAAAGTTCATCAGTGGAATTAAATATTCCACTAAAGGAAATTCTCTACAAGTGGTGATTAACAACAAAGATTATTGCTGTCAATTAGTTATTAGTTTTATACCTCCAAAGCAGAAGCAGAATATGAATGCGATTGGGCACTACGTTTCTTATTGTTGGCGTTTCGGCTCGGGTAAATGGGAACGTTATGATGACCTACAAAATCGTCCCAAGGTAGTGAGGCAGTCAGTTGTCGCTACTAATGGACAATTTTAATATATACTGTATAAAAGTTTGCATTTTATATTTTTATTTATTTGTAACTTTTATTAATAAAATATAATAATAATACTACATTATTAAAAAAATATAATTAAAGTATTTTTCAAATATTTTAAAACTTAGTTAAAACTAACAAAATTGAATAAAAGTTGAATGGTAGCGGGGTCACTTGCTCGGAGTTACCGCAAATTCAAATATCTGTAATTTCGTAAAAATTAAATTAACGGTAAGATTATAGAAGCTCATTGGAGCTCAAACGAAACTCTATCGATTGACACCAAATTCACCTAAAATTCGAACCAGAACGGAAAATGTAAAATCATTCTCCCCCAAAGTTTTCGCGAATAACTCTGCGACGGTTGTGGTTCAAACGATGAAAATGAAAGCTCATTGAAGCTCAAACGAAGCTCAAACGTTTGAGACCAATTTTACCAAAAATTTGCGATGGAGGGGCCGACGAAATGTACCTGGTTTCTTCGTCACTTTGCCACTACGATGTACCTTGGCAAACTTTGCTTCGATACACCAAAACCAACAAACTTGGTAGACCCCGAGTTTCTTACTTATTCACTAACAAACAAAATCTTCGCTTTGCTTCAAGAAAGGTACTTATTGCTAACAAACCAAGAAAACTTCGCGCCAACACGTAGTTCGCCAAACGCCAACGCCGTCAATTTTTTTAGAATTTCTTACCAGACAAAACGGACAAGCGCAGCAATTTCACATTCATTACACTAACTGAAATCGCAAAACCATCGGTTGCGAGGATTTCTTCATCACGGGAGTTTCCAGGAAGCCCGTCTCCCCAGGAATACGAGCTGTTCACCAGGTCGAACAGGCAAGACCTGTGTCTGACTGAGATAATGACTCAACCTTTCATTCATTTATTACAAACTCCGCGTTTTCCTGACGAACCCTTGCCGGGGAGATCAAACAGTTGCCAGTCAACTCCCTCCTGCCAGGTTGGTGGACTCAGGGAAACAACCAAAGTGATTCCCTGGTATTGCTGCTCACGCGAGGGCTTCACCTTATCGAGCAATCAAATATCCTTTTCGGTATATTTAAATTTAAAATAAAACCCTCCAACCCAAACCATAAACATTCCAAAGTCATGAAAGTCATTCAGATAGCGAGATTAAGGCGGCTCTGACGCCAATATGTTCCGAAATTCCATAGAACTAAATCTGGAGAGATACCAGTCGCTCCCTGAGATCCGTCGGATCAACATCCACACTTTGCCAAGTTGGACCGTTTTAGGGGATATTTTTAATTAGTAAAGCGCTTGTCAAAACAAGCGTTTTGACACACGCAACTACGACAAGACTCAGATTTACACTGAAAGTATATATTTTTCAAAATTTGTGACCCAACTACAAATTTTAATTTTTTTATCTGTTAATTAGACCTTCATCTTTCATAATTCACTTTACAAATTAAAATTCGGGCATCTTAACTGTCATAAAAACGTATTTTAACTTCGATGGGTTGGGTTATAGTTCAAAAGAGCCAATGAGAAAATTGCATTCCAAATTAATTTTTAAACCGTTTTTTTCAAAAGTTTGTGAACCGACCGCAAATTATATTTTTTTTATCTATTAATTAGACCCTCATCTTTCATAATTCGCTTTACAAATCTAAATTTGGGTATCTTAACTGTCACAAAAAGTATTTTGATTTCGATGGGCGGGGTTATAGTTCAAAAGAGCCAATGAGAAAATTGCATTCCAAATTAATTTTTAAAGCCGGTTTTTTCAAAAGTTTGCAAACCGACCGCAAATTTTATTATTTTTATCTGTTAATTATACCCTTATCTTTCATAAACCACTTTAAAATAGTAAAAATCCAGATTTGGGTATCTTGACTGTCACCAATTAAACCACTGAATTTGGTTTGGTGACCTGTTCAATTTATTAAATTTAAATTTTTCTTTGTCGAATTTTTTAAAAAGTAACACAGATTCCAAATAGTTTTTTACTAACCAAGCACATAGACTGTAATTTTCAATTTGCTTTCAATAAAAATAAACTAGAAAGACAGGGACTTTCTGTGGGGTATTGTAATACCGTTGCCATCCGCTATCGGAAAACAAAATATTTAATATTATAAAATCATGTAGAAGCTTAATGCTACCGTTCTAGTTTTCATAAAAATAATGCAATTATGACATATTATATATATTAGAATGGTATTCTATACCACTCGACCCTCCGATTTTCATCGTTCAAAATTACTTTTGGAATGCTCCTTAGTAAATAATCTTGTTTTTCATTGTAATTTTAACAACTTTACAGTGTTTTCTGGCGAGAAATTTAATTTTTAAGTTATTATGATTAAAATTCTTCTATGGTTCTAGGTAGGTGGCGTATTTATTTTTTAATCAACTTTTCGATCACTTCTAAATGAAGAACAGCGCTAGAATTTGGCATAGATTCAAAAATCAGTAGTTTTTCTTGAACATAATTTATTTATATGAATTATTAAACCGTGAAGTTATTATTAATACATTAAAATTTTTAAAATTGCCAGGTTAAATTAAACAATACAACGAACTTTATTCATAAGTTATCAGCAATCGGATATTTTCTTTCTTGCTGAAAGCTTCAGGGGCTTTATTGTATTAATGTATTTCGTATCGGTTTTGCAATGAGCACCGATACACAATCTGTATCGCGTGTTGAGCTTTACAGAAATTCGACTATAATACATATATAATTTGGATATACTTTGTGATAGGCACCTTTAAAAATTACTTTTGTCGATTAAAAAAGGTAAGTACAAGCAAAAAGAAATTGATTACAATTGGAAATCCATAAACATCAGTTTTTATTTTGCGATATTTAAATTCAGTACCCCACGAGGTGCCCCACGCTTTTTGCCAATTCAATGTTTTTAATTAAAAAATGATTTTTTAACTTAGTGCGTTTTTGTTATTTTGTTTTAATGAATTTGGATTTACCAATATACTATACAAAGTTTTTTCTACAAGTCCTAGTAAATCCAGCGGCCATAACAAAATTATGTCATTAGTGCCAAGTAAGAATTTTAAATGATTTTTTATTAAAAAAAAACTATAAATCAGTAGAACAAACTTTGGTAGTAATTAAAACTTCATAATTCATTTCTTACGATATTTAAGTAATTTTTTACACTAGTATACTAATAATAATCACTGGGCAGAATGCCACAGGTGGTAAATTAGGTGTAATGCAGCGTTTTATCCGATTGCAATCCACGAAGTAAAAAAATAAATTATTAAACCAAATTTACTTTTATTATTACCAGCACGTTAGACTTCTCCGCAATAATGAAATATTGCGCTATTGAACAAAAATAATTCGAGTGAGAGAAGTTCGTAGATTAAGTTAAAATAAAACACTTCGAATTATTACGCCTCCATCGACGTATGCAAAAATGGCAAGCTCTCAGTGCAATACGTTTTTAGTATTTTTAATAATTTTATTTTCATTTATTCAAATTGGTAAGTTTTAAAGTAATATTAAGTACATTATTATTAACAATTGGTATTGACGATAACGTTTTTTTACAAGAGTATCTACCATAAGTTGAGGAAAATTAATTTTCTTCAAATACCTTTGATAATATAAAAATTGTGTGTTAAATCTAATTTTATCTTATTATAAAATAAATTATGTATGTTAATTCTATTAATGTAATGAGTTGTTCAATCAAGTGCAAAAATGTGATGATCTAAAAGTAGAATTTGAAAGACCTTGCGCAAAACACGTTACGTCATTTATCATTAAAAACTACAGAAACTCAAAAGTTTTCATTATTTAAAATACATTAATTTAATTAATTTTATAAAAATTGATTTGTTCTTTAATTTCAGGTGAAAGTATGTCCTGCTACAATTGCACTGAAGCACTTGATGCTAACTGTAAAGATCCGTATAAAAAGGCTGGAACTATTCAATGTCCCTACGTCGATCAAGTCTGCGTGAAACACAAAATCCCTTCAACAGGTAATTTTTTTCTAGCCCTCAAACCCCCTCAATACTCAATGAATTTTAACATGTAAACAATAAATTCTGCAAACTCTGCCCAATGGGCAAAATGCCGAATGACGTTTACTCCGTATAATTTCAAACTGTATCCTGAGTAAAATGAACACTTAACAAGCATTTCCGAATATTTTAGTCCTGCTTAGTCGAAATAACTACTATAAACATGCACAATATATTAAATAAAAATATCTACTTTTACACTGACTATTTGTTATGTTTTTAGATTTAAAAATAACTGGCACTTCTTTGGTAATTAAAGCTGGCATAATGAGAGGATGTAGATCTAAGGATTATTGCACAAGTGTTAAGGATTACTCGGATTACTGTAGCGTATGTACCAAAGATTTATGTAATAATTCCGCTCAAATAGCTCCCCCCTTATCATTTTAATGATATTATCGATTAAAAATTGCATTGTATAATAACAGAAATAGAGCATCCATTAAAATTGTATAAAAAGTTTGTAAAATATATTTTGAAATAAATTAGTTAAACATGTTAGTTGATTTTAAAAATAGGAAAAAACACTAAAACACCTAATAAAATTAAAAACTTTAAAAACCCCATCTTAAAATGTAAAAGTAATTCATTTTATGAAATCTAAACTGAAAAATATTAAAAGAATAGATACCACTAGTCGGGGAACTGCTTCGTTCCCAGTTGCACAGTTTAGGTTTATTGTTCTGGGCCGAGTCAGCACCATCTCAACCTGGGTTTTTCTATATTTTTATTAAATTTTGTGTTTACTATAAATAGAGCATAGCACTTCCCCCGACTAATGGTATCTATTCTTTTAATAATATTATTTTATTGTTTGTATGGCGATATATAGCTAAGAACCTTCTCGACAAACTACTCTGTAATTTAAAAATAATTAAAATTAGACTTTACGTTGGACAGACAACCTAACCCACATACATATGCGCATCAAACTTACCTCTCTTTTAGGTCGGGAATTACAAATAATAAAAACCAAGCATCTTTAAAAAAATAAATTTTAAGAAAAAAAATCTAAGGAGCATCCTCTCAATTACTGAACGTTTTAAAATCTATTTTTACAAAAATAATTATTGTTTAACCTAAAACGATGAATATTGTGGCAGAAAATGAAATAGTGGAATGTGAAGATGAAAACCTCGATCCATATGAATTATATTTACAAGAAAACGAACGACGTGATCGAGAATTAATTGAATTTGTGGACGAATTTATAAATTCTTCCGAAATGTGTTTATTTAAAAAGGAAGAAATAGTTGAAATACCCCATAGACCAAGGAGAAAACCTAAAGTCAAGCCAATTAAAAAACCGTTAAGTAACATTGAAAGATTTAATAGAATACGAATATTGGAAGAACGGTTTGAAAGACATTTAGAAGAACAGACAATCAAGAACATCTTAAAATGTCAGGAAGAAGGTATTTCAGTGATACGAGTGAGTAACTAAACCAGAAGCTATTAGTTTGTAATGAAATTTTCAATTTATAGCAAAAAATTTACGAAGCGAAAAGGTTTTATTTGTGCCACCAGAAAGAACGTAAAGAGTTAGAAGAAAGTCGAAGAATACGAGCATTGGAACAATTAAAAGACATCTATCATGTTGATACAACATTTTTATCAACCAAGTCGAAGCCTGTAGAAAGGATGTTGGTTTATAATAAACTGAACAATATCAGAAAAGCTAAACAGAAACAACGAAAGAATGACATTGTTAAGAAAATTGTTAATGAATATATAAGACAAGCGCAGATTGATAATCTTCGAAATAAGAAGTATTATGATTTAGTTGTTCCGAAAGATAAAATTATTAAAAACTTTTTTATTATTGGTACGGAAATGACTTTGGTAATTTGTAAAGTAAATTTATCTTTGTGCATTAAAGAACGTTTCTTAATAATTTAATAGTATGAAGAGCAAGCTTCTGTAATTGAAGAAGAACACATTGAAGAAGTTCCGGTGTTAGAAATTGAAACCGTTGAAGTTGAAGAGACAAGTTCACCTAAAAAGAAAGATAAGAAAAAAGACAAAAAGATAAAAAGTAAGAAATCACCAAAAGATAAAGCTTCAAAAAAATCAAAAAAAGATAAGAAAGATAAAAAAGAAAAGGAAAGAAAGGTAAAAATAAGGAAAAACCTAATGCCGAGCATGTATTTCCCAATATTCCGATAACTAATCCACGGGATAAAATTCAACTTCCTGAAGAAAGTGATATACAAGGATTTATAAATGAGCTGGATACAATGGAAAAAATTGATGCTGAAAAATTAAAATATTTGAGAGAAAAAATGCATATGGAAAAGATTATGTATCCTGAAGATCCTTTTTTAGTTGGTCTCCTAAATTAGTTGAATTTTATGTAAGTACTTTGATTATATCGAATAACAATATCCGGAACACTCTTGTAGGGTTACAAAAAAGATATAATTTATAAAAAGAAAATTCGTATATTGAATGGTGGAACTTGTGTTATGAAATGTCGATTTCATTCAGTTCGTTTGGAAGAATTTCATCCATGCTTAATTGAGGTACTAGTTTATATCAAAAGTTTGAATTTACCATTGATTAATTACTGACCAGGTGGAACCTATCGATATTCAATCGGTTATACCAGGGTTTTTATTCACTGCAACTGTAAAATTTACTCCCGAAGATCTGAGCAAGACAATTAAAGGAAATATCATTTTTGTGACATATCAGTCGAATAAAACTGAATACAGACATATTTCTATTCCAGTAACTTGCGTACCATTGTGCTCCAATGTAACTATAACACCAAATATAATTACGTTTGAAACTTTACCCATTTGGCAAGCTAGAAGAATAAGTGATTATAAAAATTATGAAGTTTTACAGGTAAACCAAAACAGCATGCAGTTTTATTTCATGCAGATGCAATAAATTTTAGATTACAAATTCTGGAAATAAAGGCTGCAAAATAGTGATGAGCAGAGTCAAGGATCCTTTTAACTTGGAAACTATGTCGACGAATTTGATTCAAGACAATTCGACACTTGAGGGTTATAGCTGTTGATAATATATAATTGAGGCTAAGTTTCGTACATTTCTAGATAGTGTCAATCAATATGATGTTGGGGAAAACATGGAGGGCAATTTGGGAAGCCAGCTTTACGATACAGCTTTTGAAATGATGGTTCCTGTGAGCGAATCAGAATTAATTGTGGAAGAATGCATTAGAGAATACATCGATAATATTTTCAAACCTTTTCGGTTTGATAATTACTGCCTCCTTTTGAACCCTAACAGTAAACTCACAATAAATATTTTTTTAAAAAACGTTGATTATGTAGGAAGTTATATCGAAAAATATATTATAAGCGTTTTTGAAGAATTTGAAGAGCAAATTTGGAATTGCATTGGAACCCAGGTAAGTGAAAGAAATTATTTAGTAATTTTACTAAATTCTTCAAAACTCATGATTTTAAATGAATTTAATTTATTTATCAACATAAGATATCTCATCAAGGACTAAGAGGACTATGGAATTAGTTATACATACAGCAGTGACCATTGCAATAAAGCCATCGTGTTCATTAGTGAAAAGTGTTTAATTTGTAGCACTTAACCCTTTAATACTGTCGCGCGGTCACCATGACTACACCGATAAGCGTGAATAACTTAAAAGTGATTTTCCTTTTTCTTCAAATGTCGTTTCCATCAATAAAGGTTAGCAATTCAACGAACCAAACGAATCCCCTTCTTCTGTTATGGCATCTATTAAACGTTGAAGTTTCTATGCACTATCTGCTATCGCTGTTGTGTCATCAGCATATCTGAGAATGTTCAGAACTCTTTTGTTGATTTTTATACCGTCTTGGGTGTTTTCTGTTGCTGTCTGGAAGATGTACTGTAATTTTATGTAAACCCGCAATTTGAAATTCGCGCCACAAACTTCGAATCCAAACGTAGATAAACCCAGCCTAACATCGTGATTGTCAAACGGAACTCCCAAACGTTGTTTAAATAGTAACCCAACTACTCTGAATAGACTCACAGAAAATAAAGATGTAAAACAAACAGTAGTTGAACCATAATCATAGATAAGAAACAGTAATATAGATGGCCAACTCCTCGTATATTTTTGGGGACGTATTGCAGCGCCAAAACGAGTATAGAATGAACTAAAATTTAAGCGCGAATTTTAGCATATTTAAAAATTTTCAAATGTCACTATGAAACTTGAAATTTGCATATTGAAATTAAAAGTATTATTATTAAGTTTTACTTTATTTAATAATTATTTTATTAATCACTACAGAGGCTAAAACAAACACAAAAAATAAATTAGCTTGATTTTATTATATTATTGAATTAAATATTATAAAAATATAACAATTTATTAAATTAAATTAGCTTTTTCATATTTTTAATTTTTTCAAATTTCTTCTTATACTTCAAAAATCGTTGATTGTTTTTGAAATTTACTTAGAACAAAATTTCAACATTATTTAAAATATTTACCTGGTAAAAGCTATGTAGGTACACTTCGCCTTTCAGTTTTTTACTACAAGGAACTTCATTGTATATTTTACAATACCCCATTTTCACACTTTTCTGTTTTCTAATAATATGATTAATAAACAAATGATAAACGAAGACCGAACTAACAAGCTGATGTACGAATAAATAAAAATGATTCTTCATTTTAATATCTGTTAATAGCCAAAACAACCAACAAAAATAAGTAAAAATAGAGCAGTGTGTAAAAATGTGCGTACTTGAAAATTACAATGTAAAAATTTATAGGTTAGGTAACTGCCAACTTAAAAAGCGCGTACTTTAAAATAAGGGCACACAGCGTCAAAGTGATTGGAGCATAAACTAAAACATGTTCTGAATTTTTACCTGGGAGATAACACCCCATGACCATAATAAAGGAAAACCGTCAACGATGCCAACCTAACCTCTTTTGTCAATTTACCAAACAAAAAGCAGTGGCGTCACTAATACCCAAATCTACTCACCCAGTGGCGCCACAAGCCACACAGCAATCCAAACAATACGTTTTTGGAACAAAATTTCCCAAAGTGTGATATCAAAAGAGGCGATATTGACTGGCCACCAAGATCCCCTGATTGAACCCCTTCCCCGGACTTCTTTTGTGGAGTTATTTAAAGTAAAGTATACGCCAATAAGCCGAAGACCATTGACGAGCTTAAGACCAATATTTGTGCCGAAATAGCTGCCATACCGACCAAGATTGTGACGAGACCAGAATTGTGCATGTTTTAAATTTTAAAGTGGCATTAAATTATAAATATATCAAAAAGGCAGTAAATTATAGAAGCGGAAGTATTAAGGTATAGAGAGCATTTTCATGGTATGGTGTAGGTTCTATTTATTGGATTAAAGAAAACATATTATACCAACACAAATATGTAAATACTTTAGAAAATGTTCTGCGGACCTTTGTAAAAAATATACCTTTAATATAGTCTTATTAACAGAATAACGACCCTAAACACACTTCTAAAAAAACAAAAAAGTTCTTTGAAGATTAAAAGTTGTCTGTTTTTATCTTTCTTTCGTCGCCTGCTGAATTCCCTGACATAAACCCAATTGAGAACCTTTGGGGTGAACTAAAAAAGAAGTTGGAAAATATAAAATAAAAAAAGCAGGAATTATGGAAAATTGACCAGAAAAAATGAAAATCTCTACCTGTGAAACGGTACAAAAGCTTGTAGAGTCTATTTCTCAAAGATGTCAAATCATGGTACATAAACAATAAGGGTCAGACAACTAAGGATTTACTTAATAATAATCTGAAATAATTTTGGAAATTATTCATAAAAAATAAATTGTTTTTAAGTTTGAAAACAAGAGTGGTTCTACTTTAATGACCAACCAATTTCGTGTTAAAAGTTTCAGTTTATAAATGTTATTAAAAATACCTTAGCTGCCTCTGTAGGTTTAGTTAAATTTAAAAATTTTGAAAATGAAATCTCGTTAATTTTTCATGTTTTTCGTAAACTTATTTTATTGTTTTTTTGATTTTTTTTACGGTGGCTCTATTCCAATGACCACCACTGTATATTATAAAAGTTTCACGTAGTATAAAACTAATCGACTCGGTAGCGTAGAAGTAGTCATTTTTTGACGTGAGAATTTGTTTTTGTCCCTAGTTAGTAAAACTTTTTTTGCAAAAATGCAATAAATTAGTAATTCTTAATAATATAAATATTGTTTACTTAATATTTTCGATTTCAAATTATAATAAAGAAATTTTTATCGACTCGTTTACACTTCACTTCACTTCACTTTGCCTTCATAACCAAAATTTAAACTGTCGTAATATTTTAATTTTGTTTTCATCAAAATGAATCAAAATTAGTAAACATCAAAATAATATTAGTGAGTTTTGAGGAATTACAACTGTGAAAGATGCATCCCAAGATGCAAACCTAGAGCAAGAGAAAGCAATTATATGAGAAGTCACGAGAAGAAAGAAATAATACCAGAAGTGAAGCAATGCTATAAGGAAGAGGTGCTCAATGACATTAAAGAGCTGATGATTAACATCTTCTATCATAACAAACTCACTATTAATAACACTTTCTTCAATCACAAAGCACCTTCAAAAATACAAGAAACCAGAAAAATATTTCAAAAATCTTGCCGAAGAACAAACTCGCAAAAAATAAATATTGAATTCGACATGAAAACAATCAATCATCTAACTATATCAGAAGAGATTGGAAGAAAAAATCAAAGCATATCTAGTGCAAGATGAAGTTGATGTAGAACTATGTTGAAACAAAGTAAAAAAACATAGTAGAAACTGAAGGAACAAGAATGGTAAGTACAGCAAGGAAGATGCAAGGTCATGGGCAATTAATGCAGTATTACACTTTTCCACCTCTCAGTAGTAGTCGTCGACCACCGTTCCAGCAAAGCACTAGCAACCACTCTTTAAAACCAAATAGGCGTACAATTAACCACCCAACACAAAAGTTTTCCTGCAACTTTATTAAATAATGTTGTGCTGCGTT
Source organism: Lycocerus yunnanus (assembly GCA_036346125.1). NCBI lineage: Eukaryota > Metazoa > Arthropoda > Insecta > Coleoptera > Cantharidae > Lycocerus > Lycocerus yunnanus. The sequence goes on along the minus strand of JARFIX010000075.1, from coordinate 14,058 downwards.
TACAAAACATTAAACGACAAAATTTTTTTGCAACAAATAAAAATTTGATTGCCACAGTGAGAATTTATCTAATTGTGCGACATCTCAATTGCATCCTCCAAAGCTAGCATTAGCGCGCAAATTCACAAGCGCAAAAATCTTTTTTATAGGTCACAAATAAATCGACCATTGGTCTAGCAAAGCGTTGAATTTACTTAAAAGTTAAAGCTACTGAACAAATAAATTAAGTGCGAATAGTTACAATGGCAATTTTTAATTGCTTGCTTTCTGTTACAATAATTTTTTTAACTTTAGTTCAAATTGGTAAGAAAAATGTTATTTTTACTATTTTTTTCAAAAATTTTGATTTCACCAAAGAACGGTTTTTATAAAAATTTATTGATATATTATTATTAAAGTTTCATTTTTGATAATACTAGTTAGATATTGAATTATACAAGTGTACTAGATAATTCCATTCTGATTGAATTGAAAATGTAATTATTATTTTTCAAAATTTAGCAATGACGTCTTCAAATTGGTTTTTTAATCTTCTTTCTGAAATTTATTCCTTGAGCGGCTTTAAATAGCGCCATGACGCAATTAATTTTAATATGCAGCATTTTGTTTTAATTGAAGTAGAGGAAATTTTAGACGAAAAACATTGCAAATTTGATACCTAATCATAGAAACAAATTAATTTCTCATTTTTAAATCATCCAATAAAGCAACCTTGGGAATCAATGAAATCAATTATTTTTATCGTTGCAATCGCACTCATTTTTTAATTAATTTTTGAAATAATAATAATAAATTAACGTTTATAAATATCAAATTTAAAGAGTAATTTTCATACAAAAAACTTTGATACATCTACTTTATTAGATATTATGGGTGTGTTTTAGTCAATATAATGGAATAAGGTCACTTGAAAACTATAAGAGGATAACAAAAGCATCAGTGATATAGGTCCCTTCATTGTTTGCATTAGTCACCTAAAATTTAGAAACGTTAATTGATTAAAATGTGTATCACTCATAATAATTAACAATGTCATTATTTCTTGCGCTGGACAGGCTCTAATAACCAAAGAGGTTATTTTTTTGTCACTTCATTAAATTCAATTCGAATGCATCACAACGTCCAATTTACAAATTAAAATGTTTACTCTAAATTGCTTGTTATTTCGTAACATAGGGGAGCATTAGAAAACCAATTGCGTTGCATCGTTAATAATATTTTATCCCGATTTTAAAGTACCATTATATTATATTATCGTAATAATATTAATTATAATAATAAATTTTAGTATTTTCAGAAATTATGCAAAAATCATTTTATGATTCTTTTCTGTAAATTATAGCATCAGTACTTTATTGAAAATGTTTATGAATATGTATATTTGGTTATGTGGGATCAGCATAACAATTTGGTACTGCATAAAATTTGCATTTTTAAGCGAATTTTTGCATAATTATTTACTCGTTAGTAATTAAATAGACGAGTACTTTTGTGGGGGAGTGGTAAATAAATTAATATTTTAGGAACATCATTCCATTGCTACAACTGCAGTGAAATTTCCGATAATCGTTGCAAAGATCCATTTAAGAAGGACACACCCAAAATTGAATGTTCTTCAGGATATGCTTGCATAAAACATTTAATGCCCGCAATAGGTGAATGCCAAAATTGAAAATTAAGAAAAAATTATTTGAATTATTTTTAGGATTACAATTAACCGGGAATTCGCTTGACCTGAAAGCAACAATAGAAAGGGGATGTAAACCCAACGACTATTGTCACAGCGTTGAGAAATTTTCGGAATACTGTTCTGTATGTAATGCAGACTTGTGTAATTCTTCTTCATTTATTACACCTTCGTTTACGATAACAACTTTATTATATTTATTTAAAAAAATCTTCGTTTAACTGTTTTTTTTTTAATTCGTTATGTCACAATGCTTTTTATGTGAAAAATGTTTCATTTATAGTGCTTATATCGGAAAATGCAAGAAAATATACTTTTCATACAGTAAACTGTAGCCACTACCACCCATCACAAACAACTAAAATTTAAACATATGACTTTTGATAAAATATCGATTTTGTAAGAAATTAAATTTTCACCGAATCTATCTTTCTAGTTTTTGTGATATTCATCAAACGGGGCCACCAATTTGAAATTTCAAGAGTAAAAATCAATTTTACATGATACAAGTGGTCACTACTTGCTTCAGTGGGACTGCAGACGATTACGCTGCCGGGGGGGGCACTAATTTGATATCAAAATATTTTACTCTTTGTAGAACGTAAACCTGCATAATTCCGTGATTTTTAAACAATTTCAGGGTTCCTAAAAAGGAGGGTAGTATTGTAACTTTTTAGAATTATTTAGAATATAAGTATCATAGAAATTAGCATCAGTGGCAATCAGTTTTTATAAGTCTTAACAGGAAACCTGTTGAAGGAAGAAGTAAAAATTATGATTGGGCTCTTGAGGTTTCTGTTATATTGGATGCCTGAAGCTGCTGGTTTGTTAGATTCAGTGACTGATTATGGGGGGAAAGACACCCATCCAGCACAGCTTAGACATGAAGCAAAGACAACTTCTCCTCACTGAATTGATCCATTTTCATTGTGCGTGTAGGTCTTGTATTGGACTTCAACAGGTGCAAGTATAAGTGCACGCTTCTTTGCTAATTTCGAGAAAATTAAATTTGAATAATTATATATTACTAATAAATTGCATAAAAATTAACATAAATTTGGTAAGTTGTTAATGGAATTTCGTAAAATTGCAAAAAAAAAACATATGCGAAGGGTACTGGGATCGCATCCAGCTCCTGCCAATTTTTTTTTTTATTTGATTATTAATTCTTTCTAGTATAATATGTCATCGTTCTCAAGAAAACCAAAGCGCTATAATAAACCCTACTCATAATCTGTAAACATTGAATGTTTTAGCTTTCAGCAGTTGTGCACTGGAGGGTGTTCCACACCCCCCAGACCCCCCGGTTTGTGCAGTTTATTTTTTATTAGTAATAAATGGAAGATATCAGCATAACGGATCTAGAAAAATCTCTCAAAAACTAATTAATCCTAAGTTTAACAAGTCACACTCAAGTAAATAATATCCCAATTAGCTCAAATTAAAACCAAAGTTGTAGAGACCGGGGTCTGGGGTGTGGAGCACCCCCCAGGAACACTCAAATTGTGATAGATAAATTTAAAATTTATGGTTATCAGTATTAAGCGATAATGGTAAAAGCTTTTAGCACAAAAATATAAAGCAGTGACTAAGAATCGGGGGTTATGAATTTTCCCAGGATAATATGTCATTGTTCTCAAGAAAATCAAAGCTATAATAAACTATACTCATAATCTGTAAACATTGAATGTTTTAGCTTTCAGCAGTGGTGCACTGGAGGGTGTTCACACCCTACTCATAATCTGTAAACATTGAATGTTTTAGCTTTTAGCAGTGGTGCACTGGAGGGTGTTCCACACCCCCCAGACCCCCCGGTTTGTAGAGTTTATTTTTAGTAGTAATAAATTGAAGATATAAGCATAACCGATCTAGAAAAATTTCTAAAAAACTAATTAATCCTAACTTTAACAAGTCACACTCAAGTAAGTAATATCCCAATTAGCTCAAATTATAAACGAAAGTTGTAGAGACCGGGGGGTCTGGGGGGTGTGGAGCACCCCCCAGGAACACTCAAATTGTGATAGATAAATTTACAAACTTATGGTTATCAGTATTAAGCAATAATGGTGAAAATTTTAGCACAAAAATATAAAGCAGTGACCAAGAATCGGGGGAGCATGGGTTATGAATTCCCCAGGATAATATGTCATCGTTCTCAAGAAAACCAAGGCGCTATAATAAACCCTACTCATATACTGTAAACATTAAATGTTTTGCTTTTCAGCAGTGAGTCACTGGAGGTGTTCCACCCCCAGATCCCCTAGTTTGTGCAGTTTATTTTTATTAGTAATAAATTGAAGACATCAGCATAACCATAAAGCATAATTTTGGTTTATATTTTGTGCTAATTGGGATATTAGTTACTTGAGTGTGACTTGTTAAAGTAAGGATTAATTAATTCGTTTTTCTAGAGATTTTTTCTAGATTGGTTACGCTGATATCTTTAATTCATTTCTGATAAAAAGTAAACTGCACAAACCGGGGGGTCTGGGGTGGAACACCTCCAGTGCCTCACTGCTGAAAGGTAAAACATTCAATGTTTACAGATTACAAGTAAGTTTATTATAGCACTTTGGTTTTCTTGAGAACGATGACATATTATAATGGGAGGAATTAATAATCAATAAATTAAAAAAATTGGCGGAAGCTGGATGCGATTCCAGTATCCTTTGGATATGTTTTTATTTTTTGCAATCTTACGCAATTTCATTAACAACTTACCAAATTGATGTTAATTTTTATGCAGTTTATCAGTAATATATAATTATTTAAATTCAATTTTTTCGAAATTGCCAAAGAAGCGTGTTTTCAAAGAAGTTTAATTCAAGACCTACACGCACAATGAAAATGGATCAATTCTGTGAGGGGAAGTTGCCGGTCTCCCCTTGTAAATTGGAAATTTTAAAATATTAAATTAAATTGTTCTCCCATAAATTGAGCTTCGTTCCGCCACTGGTTAGGTTTTATATATTATACCGGTCGCTGTTAAGCGACCAATATTTAATTAGATATACTAGCACTTGTATTTTACATACATTTTAATTATACTTTTTTAAAAGTTATATTTTTTTATATTCTAATCGTTTGAGAAACGTATATACTATAAGGTAAAGCCAAACTTAAAAGTACTAAACAAAATTCATCCCTTAGACCAATCAAAAACTGTTATTATCATGAAAACCTAAAAGTCATACTCATCGTGGCCAAAGATTTTTCAGAGAAAGGAAAATTGTGGAATACATTTTTTATTTCGATAAAACAATTTACCATATTATCAAATTTTGTATTCCAATTTCGCAATTTTTGTTAATATAAAAATCTTTCAAAAACTTTATTATTTGGATTGTGTAAAAACGTCAATGGCCATGTCTTCTCCCAATTGTTGTAAACTTGGATCAACTACAATACAATACAATACAAGTGCCTTATCTGAAAAATTCAATTCAGGTTTAAATGATGCTAAATTATTGTGCCTTTAATTACCAATAGTTAAAATTTGAAATATTCAAGTGAAAAAATATCTAGAACAGTGTATTACGCACAAGTACTGATTTTCTATTTATAACATTTTTTATTGTATCGTTTATTTTTTTAAATATTTAGTTATGTTTGTCCATGTGGTTCGTTTCTACTGATAATTTGACAGTATACAATCATCAAACGTGATCAATGGAGAATTTTTGTGTTGAGAAAGAAATTTGAACTTGAATAATTTGCTATTGCATAGTATAATGTGCTTATTTATATACCTTAGATTAAGAAATGTGGGGATTTAATTACAAAACTATTGCACTGTAATCATGATGGTAGTAGATACATAATATTATGTAGTATGTACAACTTTTTGGCAAAACTATGTATATTTATTATTTCGGCAAAGTGAATAAACAATATAAAAGAAGCTTTATTGCTGTAAATTATTTCCTTCCCAAATTATTCAAAAAGAGTGCCCCGGGTGAGGATCGAACTCACGACCTTAAGATTATGAGACTTACGCGCTACCTACTGCGCTACCGAGGCCCTTACTCTTAGATTTTGCTTTTCGCGAATTCCAAGAATTTCCATATTAGTCGATAAATTCTTATTTTTCAGGATTTGCTGATTAGAGCTGAAATAACAGGAAAATTTATAACCGTAAACCCAAACGTTCTCGATTTTGGAACATGCGTTTTCAATTCCGTGTATCAGATGTCATTCACCGTACACAACTCCTTACTTTTACCAATGAAAGTCAGGTTTAAGTTTCCTCCTTCCTTAAAAAATTATCTTTCCTGTAGTTACAATGAAGTCTTTATACAATCCAATAGTAACCTAAAATTAGCCATCAAGTTTCGACCCAAGTATAAAAATTAATGCAAAATCCTTTAACATTCGATTAATTAAATATTTTGCAGGAGTGAGATAACATCCACCGATAATTATTTTTACTGCCAAGATACAAAAATTTTAGAATTTCCCATTTATTTGTGCGTGTTATCCAAACAATTTTCCGGTACTCCACCCACCAAAATAATAATATTGGCAATTTTAACCCAATCCAACGGTTTGGCGTTGAAACCTAAAGAGGAAAAATACACCTACCACTTGAATGAATATTGCGAGATGGACTTCGGAATATGTACATGCGATACTAAAGGAGATTACATGATTAATATGGGAGAATGCACCACAGCCGAAAGTGTCCTTTCCATCATAGAATTAACTAACTATTCCTTCGTTAATCAAGATTACGGTTTTATAAATTTGCCAGAAGTAAAGTTATTGCCCAAACGCTATTAAACTTGACGATTAATTTCTTTCTAGTGCATAAAAATATTTCCAAACTATGGATTTGGAGAAATTAAAGCATTTGAAACAAAGGAATTAACTTTAGTTTTCAGTCCGACGCCAAAAGATATTCCCAACTATGAACTCGAATGCGAAGAAGCAAACTCTACTATAAGTTTTCAAATTATTGCTAATACCGTCAAAAACATAGGTGGAATAAACGAATTTGACAAGGTGGAAAAATTATTAAAGTTTTCAAAACACTTTATCATTAGAGATTTTTTAGCCCTTTAACTTTCAACATATTAAAACATCTTTGAGAACAATGCATAAGGAGCTATATAATGACGAGTATCCATCCGTAATTTTAGATATGATTACACTGAGAGATGTACTAAGAAACGAAGAAGTGTTCAACAGCTTAATATCGGAAATGGTTTGTGAAACTTCAAGTAAATTAGTTTTGAGCAAAGTCGCTTCGTACTTTGACGCTGGAATTGAAGGTATCTATTTAAATTTTTGCTTTTCCTAAATTTGTAATTCAATATCTTTCAGGGCAATCTAAAAATGTTCATTTAAATACCCCAACTCTCGATGATTCATATGTTGATGATGAACTTTTATTGGAGACAGTGGGAGAAGAAGAATTAGAGAATGAAATTAATCTTACTAGTAACAAACTTTGGATTAAAGCGACAGTTATAGATCCACTGTGTCACTTTTCGCATCAATATATAGAATTTCCTGATACACCGTGTGGATCGTATTCAGTTATGAACATCGACATCGGTGCTGTTCAGCGCATTGGTGTGGTTGATTTTCCATGCATATGTGGTTTCTCGAATAAATTTTCAAAGTGTAAGAAACACGTTCATTTTAATGCCAAATTCGAAATAGTTTGTGATAGCAAAGACATTAGCATCGAACCAACTTGTGGGGAAATATCGAACGGACAGGTTTCCAATTTTCCAATTTTTAGATGAAATAATTTTTTGGATTTTTAGAAAGTCAAATTAACTTTGGTGGCAAAGCCCCAAATGGAAAAGAAAATTATTTGGGAAACCGCCAGAGAGATCAAAATAGAAGAAATTTTAAAAGAAAAGCGATTTCAATACGAAAAGCAGATGGCTGCAAAGTTAGCAAAAGAGAGTGAAAAAGCTTCTAAAAAGAAAGGCAAAGGAAAGGATAAGAAAGAAAAAGGAAAAGATAAGAAAGGAAAAGATAAGAAAGAAAAAGATAAAAAAGGAAAAGGTAAAGGGAAGGAAAAGGAAAAGGTAGTGAGAAAAGTGGTGAACAAGTAGAGGAAAATGTAGTAACAGCACCACCAATGCCCGAATTCGTTGTTGAGGAAAAAGAAATCGTAATTGACTATTTAGATTTATACCAAGCTGAAATGATGTCATGGAAAAACATGCAATCATTTTTTATAGAAGCTCATTTTTGTTGTACAATCACATATACAAGTAAAGAATTGTAAGTTAATTATAGGATTTTCAACTCAACAAAGTTCATATTCTTGAAATTTATTATTCCAACTCCAAATTTCAAGCTCAAGGAATGCGGAAAAGTTATACTTCCAAGCTGAATGCAAAGTAACAAAACCAGATTTCATGCATGATTTAAAAACGCAGCACATAGATTTTGGACCTGTAGCAATAGGAGCAATAGTTAACCAAATCATATCAATTCAAAATATTCAAAGTAAAATTCAGAATCCTTCATTAGCCTAGTTTAATTTTGTATTTATTAAACATTTTTAGACGATGATATCAAACCAATCATCAGTTGCTATCACCATCAGGTCCATTTACAATTCCATACCCCAATAACGTAGTATTACCACCTGAACATATTTTGAAGCTACCAATTACGTTTACACCAGTGGATCAAGGGACAGTAATTTTAATTCTTTGCCTAGGTACTTTATACTTATTCAAAAAATGATAATCAATTTTTAAGGTGTCAGAATTTTTGAAATTAAATCAAACAAATCAATCTGTTCTCTTATTGTTTCTGGAAAATGCATTGAATTAAATTTAAAAATCAATCCCGAATTTCTTGTATGTCGTTTGGAAAGTAAAAATGGAGGTTTCTCAGATTGTTCGATCGAAGTATTTCTGGTAGTATAAATGAATTATCTTATTCTATCTTGTTTATTCCAGTTCAATAATGGAAGCGAAGCTTCCGTTCCAATAACATTTACAAAAGTTTGTGAAATAGAAGGTGAAATCAAACCAATAGTAGTGGAATCTCCACCAGGGTCACCTAAGGGTAAAAAGGATAAATCACCCAAAGGAAAAAAAGATAAATCAGCTAAAGGTAAAAAAGATAAAAAACCCAAGAAAGTAAGTAAATTTTCACCTGAATTAACCCCAGAAGAATTAGAATCTCTTCCACGTTACTTTACTCCCAAAAAAGGTAATTAAAATTTATTTTCATTTTTTATGTATTTTTTTGAGTTATTTTTAGGTGAATCATATTTTCAATTAGTTGGAGTTAATGATAACACATTTACGGTATTACCGTTTTCCAAATCATCTGTGAAAATCGATTTGGAGTACCGTTACCTCCACAACCAAAAGATAAAGCTGGAAAAAAGGGAAAAATCAAGTCCCAAGAAATCTAAGTCTTCTAAGTCTTCTAAGTCGAAGGATTCGGGGCTTTGTTATGCTACTAAATATAATATTATGGTAGGCACATCGACATTCCTCAAAGATGTTATTATTTTCGGAAAGTTTGTTTAATGTAACTTGTGACTTTTATCTACACTTTTGTTGTGAATAATATTTGAATAAAAAGATTTACCCACTTTGGTTGAGTGAGCATCTATGTGGATGCATGGTCTTCTTGATTTAACAGAGTCGCTTCGGCTTTGATGCAAGCAAACCGGATTGCACTCAGAAGGAAGGAAGGTTGCTTTAGACTGAATAATTAAATCCACAGCCACGTCTTAGTACAAGTACCGTAGGTAGTTGTCAAACTGGTTTGTAATCCGTTCTCAAATACCAAAAAAGACAATTGAAGATATCTCTAGAGATATCTTGACTAGATAACATTTTATAAAATGTTTTTTTTCTATACGTCATTGTTACATTAGATGAACATATAAATTCATACTTAGATTTAGTAAACGTTCTCACTAGGATTTAATTAATAAGGCGGGAAATTTAAAAAGTTAGTTTCAATCTTACTATATGCGTTGTTGAAGAAAATCGGAAATAAAAATGTTTTCATTGGCATTTTTCATATGTACGTTCACTTCAGTAAAAATCCATATGCCGATATGTAAATGTCATTGAGACTATCACATTTAAATATTTGGATGATCTGACCTTTGTTACTTTTAAGAATGATATAAGATTATTATAATAATCTTAATACTTCTGTCTTAATGTTTCAATAACAATAATTGTCGCTTTAAATTAAATGAAACAAAAACATCAACATGAAACTTTTAGTCACAAATTACAGAAAGGTATTGCTAGTTAGTTTGATTTTAATAATTAAATTTCAATTTGGTAAGAAAATAATGTTGTTTATATTTTGCATAATAACTGAATTTCTATTTAAATTTCAGGCGAATCAGTAAAATGTTATAAATGTAGCAGCCTAATAGATGCTCTATGCAAGGATCCATTTTATGAAAATTTTCCTAAAATTGAATGTGCAGAAAATAATGTTTGTTTAAAGTTTGTAATACCTGTAGAAGGTAAATAGCAAAATAATCGTTAGCGATTTTCTTTACTAAAATCTGTGTTTACTCTGATTAAGTGCTCTTTAGTAAAAACAACAACCTAATCGACAGTGTTCATTGCAGTTTCCAGTTTCATAATTCTCATATTTAACTTGATAATTTAAAAATTTTAGTGTCAACTCCATTTAAAAAGAAAAATATAATATGAATTTTATTTTCAGATATTGCAGTTCACGAAACGCCAAAATTGATGTACATGCGAAATTGTATGCCAGGAAACTATTGCAGTGAAGTTAAAATTAAGCAGCCTGATATTCATCACTGTTCAGTATGCAACACTAATTTTTGCAATTCTCATCCAATTATAAGACCATCATCAGAAGTATTATTATATGTAATGGCATTACTGTACCTGGTTAAGTTGATATTGTGATAAATTATTTAATTTAGATATTTATATTTGCTAGAATTGTGTATCCTAAAAATTAATCAACATTATTACAATACAAATTACAAAAAATTGTGTGTTTATTAAAAGACATTTATTAGTACTAACTAAAAGGTAGACCGTTGTTACTTGATGTAATGGCAGCTGTTCTGTGAAATATATACATGGAATTTTATTTATAAGAAGTTGATCTAATGCTTTTTGGTCCTTCCACGGTTGGATTGTGTGGCGAAAGATGCAAATCAATAGCTTAGCAAATTAAGTGATTATTAACCCTGCGAATTGTGGAGATCGATGACAACAGTTAGAGTTACTTTATGGCATCCAACAGATTTTAAATTTTAATTAAGTTAGTTTTACCGAAAAAAAAAAAAAATTAAAAATCGAAAACCCTGACTAATTTTCAAACAAGGATTCTTCTTCTTTGAGTGCTATGCACTACCAATGCGTTGGTGACTTTCTTCCCTATGTCTGTGGAGTTCATTCAAAGTTCCACCACATACACATAGAGGATCTACTGTTGAACGTGGGATTCGAACCACGGAAAGTAGTTATCATAATGTAAACTTAATTTTAAGACAGTATTACTAAGCAGATTACACTTTGGTGGTTTGCAATTACCTTCCGAAGAGAGACAGTCAGATTGAAGTTCTTAATTCACCCTAAGTCGAACCAAATATTCAGCATCATCAGTTAACGTACTTAACCACATTGACCGTTTCTTACGAAGATTAAGTATTTTTGCATTTTTGCTTGTACTTGGGAAACTTTCACGAAAAATTGTTTTTCACAAATTTTGGCCAGGATAGGAAACTATCTATAAATAAAACAGGCAGTCAGGTCGCCATTTAAAATTTAGATCTTAAATATTGCAATATGTTGATGTGCAAATTTGAGAAAGAGTCTGAAAAACATCTAATTTTCTAAAGCAATAATTATTATGAAAAAAAATATTTTCAAGTACACATTAAAAAAAATTTACAGTCAGACCACAAATTTTCAAAAAAACGGCTTTAAAAATTAAATTGGAATGTAATTTTCTCATTGACTTCTTTTAAACCATAACCCACCTATCAAAAGCTAATTTTAGAGTATTTTATATTTATAATATAATTGCAAATGGTAGCGAAGCTTTCGGTTTCACAGCAATAAAAAAAACATCCTTGAGACATAACAAAACTCGAAATTATAGAACCTTACGCCGTCGGATTCGAATATCAGTTGGTGATAATCTTTAAAAAAATGTTCCCGAGTCACCAACTTTGAGCCAAAGGATCCGAGAAAAGGTTAAATCGATTAAAAATATCTGTGGGCCATACAAAACATATTGAAATCCGTATTATTATAACACAATAATACGTTCTCATAAATATATTTGTACAAGTAATTTCGTGAACTTCAAAATTGAATTATGAGCCTATAAAATTCTACCTCACTTTAAAAGTCTTCTTTTTAATGTCTTTTTTCGTGTGGTCAAGCAATTTCTATAAAAAAAGTGTACTTTTGAGCTTGGGATTATTGACTGATACCTGAATTTGTAAAAATAATGCGACAAAATACGAAGTTTTCATACAGTGCAAAATGAATTAGAAGATCGCGTATCACATAATATAGAGGAATTGGTAAGACTGTAAAAAAGTGATGTAAAGCAAACAGTAGCAAAAAGTTAGACTAATGGACTTATGAAAAGTGTGACAGCAAAACCTTACCTCAAACCTACAAGATGAAACAATTTATGCGGTTAACGATTATGCGGAACAACGAAATAATCTACCAGAAACAGTTGAAATCGATCTAGTGGCTATTCAAAACCTGAATAATTATGTTCAATACTGTATCAGATACATTCACATTCACAATGCGAAATCTAAACGAAAATACTTTTCCTCGGGCAGAAGTCACAAAATATTTTGGGATGCACCTGGACCAAAAGTTTAACATGGAAAAATACATTTGGTCCAAACGCCTTACCTTCAAATTACATAAATTAAATTTATTAATCGGCTAGAAATTCCAAATAACATCGGAAAACAAAGTATTATTGAACCACCGTCAAGCTTGTAATTTAAGCATCGAAATCTTCCAAAACGCTGCGAAAATTAGCGATGCTCTATGGTATGTACATCATCACATCAAAGATTATAAAAAAAATTTTGTATAAATTTTAACCCTTTTTAATACACATGAATGCGATTTCATTGAAAACAATTTTTGAAAGCTGAGGTAGTTTTAAAATGACGAAGATGCAATATAAGTGTAGGTTTAACTTAAATTATTCTAATGATGCAATGACTGCATAAAGTGTGCCTCGCAGAACGCATTGCAAAACCCAATTGGGAGTGGGCAGATCACCTAATGAAAATATTGGACAATGAATCGACTAAAAAGGTAATGGAGTGAGTACCAAGAACACGAAAAAAACCAAGAGGCCAAAAACAGCGAGTTGATTGAAGATTTCTGTAATAAAAGCACCTCAACGCAATACGTTGAAGTTCCTAAGTAGGAACAATTCCATAATAATTGTTTATTGTGTAAGTGAGCGATGGTGTGAGTCCTCTTTTGTCGTTGATTCTAACTCTTTACTTGAGAATTCAAACTGTAAACGGCAAAACAATAGGTATGACTCGGCTAACATCACAAAACTCAAGGTTTTCAAAGCGACGGTTATAATTACTTTTTGGGTGGGTAGATCCTTATGTGTTTACGCATAATTTGATTTTTATGTATAATGTTAGGTATTTTGTTTTTAAAACTGATATGATTTAATGGTAAGTTGTTAATATTGCGACATTTATAACCTTGCTTAAAAACATGATAAGAGTATTCCAGTTACATACTATAATAATTTGTAGTATGTAATTAAAATACATAATAATGCGACCAGACTAACCTGTGATTCATCTAATTTAAAAGTAATTTTCAGTGGTTTGTTAAAATGGAAAATAAACAAGTGATAGCAATCTTCCTGCTGATAACTGCATTTCAATTCGGTAACATCATTAATTTTTTTAATTTATTTATTGCACTTAATTTAGCTAATTATCTACTATATGTAAATTAATTTGTCGCATAAATTTATTGCGTAGATTAAAATTCACAATTCAAGACGAAATTGAAAACACATAAGCTGTGTGAAAAAGATTTTGTAAAGAATTAGTATATTCAACTTATTTAATTATTATTATTGCTTATGAAATTTAAACTAATCGAATCTAATCAAAAAATTTTTCATTTAATTAATATGTTAATTTCTAAAACATATTTTTTATGTTTTTAATAATTTATCTTCTGAATATTATATCAATTTTGTCTATATAATTACTGGCGTGCAATCAGAACCACGTCAACTGAAAGTAGTGCACTGCTTCTATAATACATTAAATACTAATTTAATTTGAATAATTTTCTGTGTAAGTTAATCTAACGAATTAATAGTTTCAGGTGAACCAACGAAATGAAATT